>CAOLHI010000012.1:0-1424502 GCA_948474755.1 Ctenosaura bakeri | reverse complement strand
GAGTTATCTCAATCATCTGTGGCCATTATTTTTGTTTTCTTAATGTTCAGCTATACACTTGCCTTTGCACTTTCTTCAGTAATCATTCTAAGTCTTCACTATTTTCTTCTGTAGTGTGGTATAATCTGCATATCTTATTGATATTCCTTCCTCCATCTTTCATGACTCTTTCCTCTGAGTCTAATTCCACTTTATGTATGATATGTTCAGCATATAGGTTAAACAGATAGGGTGGTAAAATACAGCCCTGCTTGAGCCCCACTAATTGAAAACCACTCTGTTTTTCTGTATTCTGTCCTAACAATAGCCTCTTGTTCTGAGTTCAAGTTATACATGAGGATAGTCAAATGTTATTATACACCCACAACATTTTTCTCTAAGAACAAGCCATAGATTTTCATGATCTACACAGTCACAGGCTTTGCTAACATCTATAAAGCACAAGGTGATTTTTTTCTGAAATTCTTTGGTGTGTTCCATTATCCAATACATGTTGGCAGTATGATCCTTAGTGCCTCTCACTTTCCTGAACCAGCTTGGACATTTCTCACTCCATATATGGTAGAAATCTTTGTTGTGGAATTTTGAGCATCACTTTGTTTGAATGAAAAATTAATGCAATAGTCCTCTGGTCAGTCCCTTGTGACCCCTTTCTTTGGGACTGCAATGTATATTGTGCGTTTCCACTTTGTGGGCCATTCTTTTGTTTTCAATTTTTAAAAACGGATTTTAGCTAGAACCAGACCAGATTCTGTCTCTGTAACTTGAAGCAGTTCTATTGGTATGCTATCTGTTCATGGTGATTTAATTCTCCCAAGTGCCCTGACAGCAGCTTCCACTTCAGTTTCTAAAACTGTAGGTTCATCTTCAAATGGTTCTTCTTTGAATCAATCTGTCATCCTTTCATCTCCTTTATATAGTTCTTCAGTAGATTGTTTCCATTGTCTCTTTATTTGTACTTGATCATGTAATTCCCCAGCTAGTCATATAGCATCCTCACTCTTGATTTAAAATTCCCTTTGATATCCTGGGTTTGTGGGAGAGGTCTCTTGTACTTCCATTTCTTTGTGGTTATATTTTTTTCTCTGCATTCATTATTATGGCACTTCTCTTTGTCCCTGCATACAAGGTGCTGAACAATAGCATTCAGGGCTTTGATCCTGTGTGTGTCACCTTTTAGCGTTGCTTCTCATCTGTCGTTAACTGCTGAAGAGTTCCATCTGTTATCCTTTGAGAGTTCTCTTTCTTTTGGGCTCCAGATAGTGTCTTTTTGCATTTCTCCCTGACAATATCTCTGGCTTCAGTCCAGAGTTTTTCTGGTTCCCAGTCAATTAGGTTTAATATTGCAAATCTATATTTTTACATTATCTTTAAATTCTATAGGATGTTACTCAGATTGTATTTTGGCATGATGGTTGGTTTCAAGTCCTTTACTCTGATTTTTGATATTAGCAGTTCACGATCTGTGCCACATTCTGCTCCTGGTCTTGTTTTTGTAGAGAAAATAGAGCTTCTCCATCTTCTCCTTCCAATTACATAGGACCATATTTGACACATGTAACTACGATACATCTCCCATGCACCCTGCAACCTATCTTTTGTCTGCTGACCTGTGCAGAGTGGGGGAAGCAGCAGAGAAGCATTCAGCTATTTTCATATAGTTAGACACACAGAAATGACATAATCCTTAGGGCCCTCTGGACAATGCCAGAGAATTCTTGGAGGAAGCCTGTCATTGTGGTTGGTGTGTGTGTGATTTTGGTCATTATGCGATCAATACAGAATTCTAACCTCCACAATAACCAAAACAGTGAGTTATGATGATGCAAGTCAGACTTAATACATCATAGCCCCCTAACAGGATGGATGCCACGACATATTTCAACTTTTCATTCCAGAATTTGGTTCTGCGTCCATACACTAAGCGACAGAATGGTCCTACCCTTGAGTAATGATGAAAAGCTCTGCACTAACCATTCTAACTACCAAATGTACATTGGCTTAGACATACAGGTGCACATAGCAGAAAGAAAAAGAAAAAGAAAAAAATACAGTCAGGTATGCAAATTTATGATCTAATTTAAAGAAAGGCTAACTAGACAACTCTTAAGTTAGTAATCAAAATAGATGCTTGCACCATAACATTTAGAATAACGAATGGAATAATGATCATTATAATATTGAAATACTTGCACAACATTACTTTCTGTTTCTTCTTTTGTGTCTTTTATACATCGTGGAATTGATTATCTCGGTCTCAGAAGCATCCAGCACTAGAGTGATTGACCTCAAGCAGCTAATTGTGCAATTATCTTTCATCTTTGGGATGAAGTGTGGCTTGTTCTTATGTTTGAATGTTGAAAATCTACCATTGAACTTCTGTTGACTCTAGCTGCATCAAAAAAGCTCCTGTTTTCCATTCACCCTCATCCTAATAAACTTTACATGGTTCTATTTGATTGAAATCTCTTCCATTTCAAATGTGACTGTTTCTCAAAACTTCTTGAACACTTCCCACAGAGAGAGAGCCATGTGAGTCCTTTTCTGCAAGATGCCTTTCTTGTGAGATGCCATATCCACCACCCCTCCCCAAGGCCAAGTTCTATATACACAGTTGTTGCTTCTTCTATATCAATAATTTACCATTTTTTGGATCAACAGGATTTAAATCCTGTTGTTAATCCAGCTAAGAGTAAACCTTCTCAATCAATAGAATCTATGCACGTGTTGACTTATCCTCATTGATTTGATAGGTCTATTCTAGATGAGACAAACAATTGAATTTAGCTGTGGTGGCTAAATGCAGAAGGTTCAGGAGTCAGTTTTCTGCCCTGGGACTCTCCAAAATCTGCAAAGAGGACTAAAAATGTCAACAAAACAAAACTGGAAGGGGATAGAAGTCTATTTTTGGGCTTGAAAAATGTAAATATTGTATGGAAGGGGAGGTGTAGTTTATTTAAATAGCGGATTGCTGCTCCAGGCAATACATCACTTTTTCCACTTTGGCCAAAAAACCAGTAGGTCTGGGGAGTATGGAGGGGTTGAGTGGATGTGGAAGGATTGAGGGCCAAATTTTGCCCATCCCTGATGGGCAAAGGTCAGGCAGACAGAAGTGGCAGATATCCTAGCAATGCTCTCAGCCTTACTTTTCTGCAGTTATTAAGAAAATGGGTGGATGTAGTATATTTGTTTACTGTTAGCTCTTCAATACTTGTTCTGCTTTTATTACAGTGTACTTTTGAGGGCATATATTGTTGCCTCTTCCCTGTTTATCCTTATAATCTTATGCAGTATGTTACACTTAGGAAACATAATTTGACCAAGACTACTGAGTGAATGTAAGCTGAGCTTCATAGTTGAGTGGAAATTTAAACCTGGGTGACATGGGTATCCATTATACCAGCCTTTTCCAAGACAGTGGCATCCGGACATTTTTGGACTAGAACTACCATAAGCTCAACCTGCCCTTTTGTGATTGAGTGCTGTACCTCAAAACATCTGGGGAGCACCAAGTTGGAGAAAGCTGTGTCTGGCAGTGGAATATGCTGCCTCGGAGTGTGGTGGTGTCTCCTTCTTCAGAGGTTTTTAAGCTGAGGCTGGATGGCCATCTGTTGGGAATGCTTTGATGGGTGTTCCTGCATAGCAGAGGGACTCAATGGCCCCTGGGGTCTTTTCCAACTCTATAATTCTATGATACACCAACCTGGTTGTGATTTTGCTGCAATCTTCGCCTGCCCCAGCCTCATTATAGGTTCTGAGTGCTTCCACCTATTTCTTGCAAGACAAAATGGAAGTAAGTGGATCCGCTTACTGCCTTCAGGCTGTTCATGTTCATGCGTTGGTCTTGTATTCTTTCATACACACACCTAGTGCTCATCTCTTTGTAACCTTCCACGATTACCCTATGCTCCTTTTCATTGTTTCTAGCCCTTTATCCAGTAAGCCAGTGGATTTTAAACCTCCCCACTGACCATTTGAAAATTGCTGGTGGTGACCCACTTAACCAGCTCTTTTTTGTTCTACAAATCAAATCATATAGATAATTCAGTTTAATAATCTTTTTACATCAATGCTGGCATCATTATAAAAACCAGCAACATATTAGGATGATCCAAGAGCTCTAGGTTAGCCCACTAAAAAGGGACCCTTTAATTACTACATTTTAGGAAGGAAAAATAGTAGACAGCACTGTAATGGAGTGGTAGCTCAGGTGTAACTGAAACAGTCCTGCAAGATAGAACTGTCACTACTCCTTTTGTCCAAATCAGTGAAAATTAGGTGACACCAAGACCTTACTGAGTACCTTTGGGACTCTGGCAAGAAGAATAAAATCCTTCACTCTCTGTATCCAAGAGTCCCAGACCAAAATAAATGAGCAATAGCCAATCAGTAAGTAAGGTGCTGGATTTAGAATGGAGGCTTTTCTTAACAGTGTACACACACAAATCTACTTATAAGTAGATTTATTTACAAGGAGAGGGAATTAGGAAAGAATATTAATTTTGTTGTTATTTTGTTATAGCCAGCCTTTCCCCCAAAGTGGGAATAAATGCAGCTTACAAATTAAAACAAATAACATATAGGTAAAACAGGCCAACATTAAAATGAAAATAAGTGATTGCTAACATTAAAAACAATTTAAAACACTCTATTGAAAGTGATTAAAAACAATTGTGCAATTAACCACACTATACAGAATACCCAGAATAATCAGAATAAACTGAAAGCTATTCAGGAGTATAGTCAGAAAAGATTAATACAAGGCTGACTTAGCTATAATACCCAACAAAAGAATGAACCTCACAAAGCAAGCCCTTAAGACCTAAGTGGAATAAGTTACACTAAAGACAAAATAGAGTCTTGAAGAAAGTGAGGATGAAAAATCAAGGAAGGTATACCCAATTTAAAAGGATATTTATTTGATTCATTTATATCTCTCCTTCCTCCTAGATAGATTAGGTGTGGCTCAGGTGGACCCAGTTAATTAAATAGAAACAATAACACTCTGAACTCTCTAGCATCTTGGCACTCAAGCAAGTTTCCACCAGAACTCAGAAGTTATCTAGTCACAATGAGCAGGCCTTTGATGTCTTGTGCTACAGTCAGGTGGTTATAAGACTAAGAGCTGTAGGGTAATCAATTCAATCCAAGTTAGTCACAGGTTATACAGCAAGATGAAAGGAGAAACAAGAGCAAGTTTCTCAACTAGTCCAGAAGTTGTTACACAAAGGCAATAAATAATCCAGATAAACAAAGCCAACAAGCAGCAAGACACAGAGTCATCAATTGTAGCCAGTCCAAGAGCAAGAGCACGCAAATGCTGAGAGCACTACCAGTCACTGAGAAAAAGAATAGGTGTGAGCAAAAAAGACACCAGGAAGCTGCTGGGGAATATATAGTCAGCTGTCTCTGGACACCAGGCACTTCCTTTTTAACAGAAGCCGAGTGCTGCTGAGCCTCTCCTTATTTCTTCTGCAGTTTTCAAATGAAGAAAGTGAGTTCTCAGCTTCTGCCAGGTCTGCTAGGGAGTGGGTCCCCCAACTGCCTCAGACCCAGCTCCTCCTACTCAGAGAGGCTGCCCTTATCTGGAACCATAAACTCTTGGCAATCTGTCTTCTTAAGCATCTGATTCTTCAGATCGCAGAGAATGAGTTATGACATTGGGGATCCTTGAGAAACTCAGAAAAGAGAAAAAAGAAAAGAGAAAAGAAAAGAAGATTTAATGCTTTACATGGTTCCTCGTAGTTTTGAGAATAGCTTGTTTGCTCCAGCTGTCTGAAAATGGATTCCAGAAAACATGACACAGGTAAGAGCTTGTTTTTGTGTTTTACAGCATGGTCCTAAGAACTATTGTGTATTGGGTCAAGTACAACAATTTCTGCATCCCTCCAATGTCACAACATTAAATGTGAGTGCTGGCCAACCAGTGATATGGCAGTTTGCAACAATCTGCATATTTATTACAATAATGATAATAGTTCCCATTGTCATGTCACAGCTGTGGTACACAAAGTCATTATACTATGCAGGAATCAGCCATCTCCTGCATGAAATAGGAACTGAACACATGTCTCTTAGGTATAAGCATCATTACACATACGCTAATAAAAAGTATTCTTGCTTTTCTAGCACTTGAAATATGAATAATTAGTTTTAAAATTGCTAAATTCCACAGCACATATTTTAACGAGATTCCCATGTGCAATGGCATGAAGGGGACGCAAAAGTAGGAATGAGCCAAAAGGATTCACTTGCAGCAGCCTCACCTTTGGGAGTTATTTTTCTGGTAATATGCTTCAAAATAGATTCAGAGCATTCATTGACTCAAGAAGTGTTCCCAGGAGTGAGGTGGTCACCTCAGGCACCACATTATGGCTATCATGAAAATACAATAAATAGTTATTTGATTTATTTATTTTTTTGGATTTTTATTTCCTGGGAGGCAAGAGGTATTTGTAGGATTTTCTATCTCATGTTCCAAAGTAATTTGTGCACCTTTGAGTTCTATAGCAACCTTGGCATGGTTGGTGGGTACTACTTACTGCTCTGTCTTGAGCAGCAAAATGTTTTTGGGTTGACTCTGTTCCTCCCTTGGGTCATATGTTGCCCTCAGTGGCTTACTTTGCTTTCAAAACAGCAAATGTCGTAGTTTAGGTACAACTTTACATAGGAAGCTCTGACTGGCTAGACAGAATTGTGATGCCATTCCATTCACTGCATGCTCCCTGAATACCTGACATTGTTCATGCGATTAAACTGGGAGAAAGCAGAAATCTCAGTACGATTGTGCTTCCATATCCACAGATTCCCCCCATCCCCGCACAAAAAAATCCAAAAAGCAAACTTTGATTTTGCCGTTTTATATATGGGACACTATTTTGCTACCCCATTGTACATAATGGGACTTGGGCATCCATGAATTTTGGTATCCATGGGTGGGGGACCTTCCTGGAACCAAACCCTAATGGATACTTAGGGCCCACAGTTATTCAAAGAAGGGAAGTGGCCATGAAACAGCAGCAGAGGGAAAAACTTGTGGCAACAAAACAGAGTGGAAAAGCCTAAATATTCTCATAGTTAATGTTTGATAGGATAAACATTTTTCTCACCTGCAAGGCACTACTTTTTACTCAAGGATCAAAATAGGAATATTCTCCTCAAATATATATTTAAGGTGCTTTCCTAATAGCTACTAGGGCCACCAGGCACCAGGCAGCCATTCCACCCTTTGATACTTAATGGGTTTTCTGTACTAGGAAAAGAAGATGGAAGATGAGGCGAGAAACACAGGGTATGGAAAGCAACATCATCTACAAACCCTATGTCTATTAAATTCTGTATATGAGATAGTATCTTGAGTATCATACTGACTGAAATCTAACACTCTTTCCAGTCCATCATACTGCCTCAGAGGCATTTTGTGGTGGCCCTGAGCCTCTAGCTTTCTGTTCAGTGCCATAATATCACACACAGAGCCCACTATCCATTTAGAAGACGACATCGTCCACTGTTATTGAAATAAAATATTTTCAAAGAAGATAATTCTCAAACTTCTCTCAGTAGTGACATCTCAATGTGATCTGAAGCTTTCCAGCTATTTTCTTGAGTGGGTACTCAAAATACATTTCAAATATGTTGTTCAAATTTGACATTTAATTTGATCAGTGTTTCTGCAGCTCCTGCAAGAAAGGGGAAAGACTGGTTTATTTCTTAAACAAAAGAAAGGTGATCAAGACTATGTATGCTGCAGTACCACACAACTCTCTCTCTCTCTCTCACTCACTTTTAACACAGCTACTTGCTGGCAAGAGGAGGGAATTGCCTAAAGCAAACTATTTTTTTTGGTCATTTTTATTCCCTTGGTAAACAGTTTGAAGGCTAACCCATTTGAAGTGACAAATCTTTGGCATTAAGAAACCGGGGACCTAAATCCACATGCACACAAGCAGTAACTGTTTGTATGCCAAGCTGTTTGGAAGCCTGATTTGACAGCACAGGGCTATTCATTCTTTTGTCAACCATCCGTCTAAAAACATTAACCTGCATGAGTCTTGGGGTATGGGAGCGCTAAATCTTCCTTCTACAACTGTATAATGAACAGACTGTTTCATTAGGAGGACAATTCACTTGACAAATCCAGCCCAAACAACTTATTTCACAATTTGTGAGCAGAATTAAATTTAGGAGGAGTTGTCTGGAAGGGAAGGGGGAGTAGGTTAGTGGCAGACAATGTACTGAGGGATCAGCGCATTAGGACAAGTGCTCCAGTTAATTTCAGCAGCAGTTGTGGGCCTGAGTCTCGCAGGACTTGTAGCATGCAGATCAGCGGATTAGGGGGTCTGCGGCATCAGGTCAAGTGTCTTGAGGGTAGCTGATAAACACCCCAAACCTGACAACAGATTTTTCTTTCTTCCTGCACCACTTGTTAAGTGTCAGAGCAAATCTTTTGAATGGTGCCAGAGTTTACTCAGAGCCCTTTTCTTCAAGAAGACACTCTATCCAGTTTCTGAAGCCTATTTCAGGCACTCTCTGGAATAAATTTGCTCCACATCTTGCACAAAACCCCCTCCCTAAAGCCCATTTCAATCATTCCCTCATCTTAAATATACTCTTTGTCTCAAGGTGTGTGAACAGAAAAAGAAGCTCTCTGCTGAGAACTGAAAAGTCCCACTGGATTACAACTTCACAGAAATGGGGCACTTTGGAAGCTAAAAAGGCCATTTTGTTCATGTGTATTTTGGCAGTTTCATGAGACTATCTTTAACTAAATATAAATCTATTTCTACTAGTCTAACAGGAAGGCCACATTATGAAGGGAAGCAAATAACAAGAGTTCTCAGCAGATTAAAGAAAAACATGCATTTTAATGATCGTAAGAAATAACTGTGACTGCAATTTACCCTTCATTTTAACTACATATTCCTTAATTAAATGTTGGCACTGTGGAAATCCAGTTCACTTTGATGTTACTAAAACTGGAACAGGTTCATCTGAGACTTCAACCTGGGTAATATCTATACATTTGCTAGAAGGGTAGCATGTAGATTTATTACTCATCTGTAGATTTTCTAAATGATCACCAGTCTTTATTCCACAATCTGAGCTCCCAGTTTGTTTTTGGAAAACATAAACTAGAAATTACTACCTTTCTTAAAGCCTTATGTGCTTCATCTTGATATTAACCAGCAATAATGCTTCTTAGTTTAACATTTTTTTCAGAACTTCATTCTATAAATTTCCACTAAATCATATATCTGTGCGACTTGTGCATAAACGGCATTTGCTTATCTTCTTTTCAGATATTTAAATATCATGTTATAGCGGACTTACTTTATATTATATTTCATACTTTCTTGCGCTCAGAGTTAATTTTGTCTTAATTCTTGCTAAAAAGATATTGTTCTGCAATTAGGATTGGACCTAACAGGTTTCCAAGTTGCAGATCCACCAGTCCTATGCCAGATTCCCAAACAGAGAAATTGTTTATATACTTGCAGCTCTCCCCACCCTTTCTGTCCACTTCCAGCCCTGTTCAGAGACCCCTTTGCTTTCTATCTAAGGTTTTCCAGGTCTCTCAATTCAAACCTCAGGACAGAGACCACACCATTTCTTTGTCTCATGTAGCGTCTGTGTGTGTGTGTGTGTGTGTGCACCTTCAAGTCACTTGTTGACTTGTGGTGAATCCATGAATTTCATTGGACTTTGTTAGGCAGAGGTAATTTCTCCAGTTACTTCCTCTAAAATACAGCCTACAGCACCAGGTATTCATTGGAGGTCTCTCATCAAAGTACTAACCAGGGTTGACCTTTCTTTATTTTCAATATCAAATTAGATCTGGTGCCTTTAGGGTATTTAGGCACTTTTTATACCTTCCAACATTTCAAAAATGAAAACTGGGACATATATGGCCAGACGAGATCAGGGTGTTGCCAAAATGGCAAAAGTTATTCATGAGGAAAAATACACAAGTTAGGAGAGGCTGTAGCAGTCTGCTTTTCCTGAGACTACAGAGACATAGTACATCCTCTTGCAGACAGCACTATTGTAATATCACTGCACTCTTTTGTGATTAACATAGCTCTTGGTATGTTTGGTCCAAAATACTTCTTGATTCGTGTAGCAAGTATTAAGGCAGTGCCTATAAATTATCCAAACTTTTTAAATAAGCCAGAGTTCTAGGTTTTGCCACATCACTGAAGTAACTGGTGCATTCAAAGCTTTTCTTGAACACGTGTCTTTCTGTAATTTTCTTCTCGGGAACATTGTATATTGTTTTTAAAAAGCTTTTAATACTAAGACAACAGATATCCAAACTACATTTACTCTTGCCAAGCTAAGAAGGTGGTTTTTTTCCTCATACAACTCCTTAGATTAGAAACAATATCTCCATGGATTAGTAAAATATGTTCCATCTAAATTATACCTCAACAGAACATCCATCAGTTTAAATCCCGTCTTTAGATTATCAGTTATTAAAAACATTAAAAATAAAATCTATTAAATTTACATCCTGGCTGACGGGGTGGTAACATGCAAAAAAAAGAGAAGAGTATATGTGCTCAGAATTGCTAAGTAACAGATAAATAGGCTTAATTTATTTAAAACTGCATCACAAATAGATTAAACAGCATGTTTTGTATCATCTACATTTCTGAATACCTGTAGTATATTTGTAAACATGGCAATCCAACATTTCACAGAGTGGTACATTCAAATTCAAATTAACATAAATGAGGATTTAACAGCTGATTGCACAGTGTGAATGATAGTAACTAATTTTTTAAGTTGTACTGATAATGGTGCTAATGTGTTCAGGGAGGAATAAGTTGCTTTGCAGGGTGGTGCAATTCTTTCTTTCTTTCTTTCTTTCTTTCTTTCTTTCTTTCTTTCTTTCTTTCTTTCTTTCTTCCATTTTTCAGACCACTGCTTGAATCTTGGGCAGTGATGACAGATACTTGATTACACTGTGGGCAAAATGGGCAGTCAAAATGGGGGAATGGAAGGAGATGCTAGAGAATCTGAGCTAGTTTAAGGGGCGGTGTGAAACCTTTTTCATGCAGGCCTTCACCTCTTTTATAACCCTGATCAATGGGGCTCAGGGGCTATTGAATGCTGTTCCTCTTTCTAGAAAGCAATTGTTCCGAGGTGTGGCTCATTTCAGGCATTTAATCTCCATTGAATGGCGACTGTGTTACCCATTTTGTTTTTGGTCCAGGGATCGTAGGCAGCTGGTCAGTGGAAAGCAACAATGACCATGAGTGTTGAATTGCGGGGTGGGGTGGGGAGTGCGGGTGCTTGCCTGCAGATGCCTGCATCCCCACCATTGACCTTGGTTATTTCCCTTCACAGGATGCCTTGTCCATCCCAGCGGGAGCCTAGCTTTTCTAACTGTTGTCATTGTGAAGGAGGGACAGGCTACCTGAAGTTTTTTGTCCTGGCCTAATAACATTTGGACCCCAGTGGCACACACAACAAGGGACGAAGGCTGGGACCAATATGTGCAAGGCTGCTAGAAGCAAAACAGCAAAACAAAAACCCTAATTTTCCTACCAGGGTTTCAGCCATCATTAGCTTCTAAATACAGGCAGGTTGGACTCTCTTCTTGACAGTCCATGTGCTCACAGCCATATGGTGGCATGAGCTGCCATTCTTTCAGCCCAGTGCCCGGTCTTTTGCATTTCTTTCACTGCTGGGGCAGGAGAAAGTGACACATTGTTGACGGCATCTTCCTTTCATGTGAAAGATGTGTCATACACAAGCCATAGGGCTGCAGGACAGTGCATCAGATTGTAGGCCAAATTTTATGACGTCCAAAAGGGAGAAGAGTGTTAATTACAGTGCAGAAAGAAAACACATTAACAGAGTATTTGGAAGGATAACTGGGAACACATGCCCAAGTTATTAATACTGTCCTGTACCCATAATAGATGCTAAAATAGTAATTGTTAAACAATAGTAAAAAAATTACAGTTCAAATGGTGCAGCACGTATGAGCTTTCAACTCAAAATGAAATAAGAACTACACGTCATAATCGTGAAGGAAGAATTAGTTGGCACGATCTCATGAAAGTCTTTCAAGTAAAGAGGTATAAAAGTTCTTTTTAAATTGTTGTTGTTGTATACCTTCAAGTCATCTCCAATTTATGGTGACCCTAAGGTGACTCTATCATGGGTTTTCTTGGCAAGATTTGTTTGGAGGGAGTTTGCCATTGCCTTCCTCTGAGGCTGAGGGTGACTTGCCTGATGTCATTCAGTGGGTTTCCATAGACAAGCAGGGATTTGAATCCTGGTCTCCAAAGTCCTTATCCAACACTCAAACCATTATACTACACTCACTCTCTTTTTTGGAACCACAGCTCCTAGATGCTGACAGAGTGATGCCAAGAATTTTAATCTAAAAAAGTGACTTTTCCAAACACTTGATGTGTTTCAGAGGTTGATGCCTAGTTCTAATAGTCATCTTGGGTACATCTACACTGCATGATCACAGCACTTTAATACTACTTTAGCTGTCATGGCTCCATCCTATAGAATCTTGAGTTCCATAATTCAGTGAGGTACACAGAATTCTCCACTAGAGAATTCTAGTCCATTTTCCTGCAGTCCTGGCTGATGGGGTGGTAACATGCTCTGTAGCAAAGAATTGCCTTGACAAACTACAATTCCCAAGATTCCATAAGATAGACCCATGGCAATTCCTGTGCTATCAGAGCACTGCAACTGTACAGTATAGACACACACACACACTTCCTTTTCCATCATAGAATACACTTCTTCCTCATCCAGATCAGCAGAATACAGTGGGTTTTGTAAATACATTTTATTCTTTAGTCATGATGGGAAATAATTGGGATAATTGTCTGCTATGCATAGGCATTGGGCTGCTAAACACCATGCTATGTTTCTCTTCAATGCGTCTGGTTAGTCTGTGATGGAACACAGAATTAATTTGGTTTTATTTTGTGTGGAAGACTGGAACAATTTTCTTCTGATTTGAACATACTGTGTTTAAAACTCATAATCTGAGCACACAGCATGTAGAAATGTACTGCATTTTTCCCCCTTGTTGCAATTTGCCCTTCCAGAAGTCTTCAAGGCAGTTCACACAAATAAAATACCCAATGTTATTGGACCTATTGTCATTGAAATAATTGTGAAATAAAGTAAGAATTGTTGTTGTTGTATGCCTTCAAATTATTTCTGACTTATGGTGACTGTAAGACAAACCTATCATAGGGTGTTCTGTGGCTGAGAGTGTGTGACATGCCCAAGGTCACCAAGAATTTCCTTCCCTGCTCAGCAATGAGTCCACCTTAGGGTCACCATAAATCAGAAACAACTTGAAGGCACACAGCAGCAACAAAGTTCTTGTCCAATATTCAATCCACTATACCATGATTTTTCTCCTTCAAAGAAGTACCTAACTAATTTATTATAAAAGCCGAGTAGTTATGTGGAGCTCTTTCTGTATAAACCTTTTATTTGAGGTTCTCTTAATCTCCTTGCTGTTTATTATTTCTAGCTCTATTAAGAGCTTATGGCCTTATCTTTTTTTTTTTTTTGGCAAACCAAATACAAGTAATGATGTTAATTTCTGTGAGTTTCTCCATGAGGTTGTATCTTTTGTTAAACTTTTAATTCTACATTTGCATGCATCCACATGGTTTTGTCATGTGGTTACACTGATGGTTTTTGCCAGCTTAGAAAAACAACATCTAGCCTTGGTGCCATTAAAACCAGACGCTTAGGGCAGTCCCTGTCTCTGCTATAGTTCAGCCTCTATAATGAGCAATTTGGAAAAGAAGGAATGACACTAACTTGGAAATGTTTTCTGTGATGTGGAAAAAGTATTTTTAGCACACATACAGCCATTCAAAATTCATTTTAAAATTATAATTTTGGGATACTTGCATTTTGTCTCTGGATTTTGTAATATGACATTCTCACAAAACCTTCTTGGAACAATTCAAATGATCTTAGGGTTCTTGTGCATCTCTCTTTCTCCCCTCAACACACACACAGAGAAATGCATCGTTGAAAAAGCAGACCGGTGGCATTTCTAGGCACAGATCTGCATAAAATACGCAAATACCAGATGAAATTTAGAAATAATTGCTATACATTTAAATAGAAATACATACATCTTACCAGAAGTAGATTTGTGACCAGATGATCTGCATGCCTTCTCAGTTTACATGAGGTATGAAGTGTTGAAGTAAAATTAGAAGACTCCTGCTCTATTTTCTTAGCACTCTTTTTTCTTTAAATCAGTCTTGGATGAGAGAGCCTTTCAGATACAGAACTGAAAACATTTTGAACGGATAACTGTCTCCTTTAAAACAGGGTAGCTAGGTTGCTTCCTATGTTCAAAAGTGTGATGTATTCTGCACCTTGACACAATTGCATGAAATAAGATATACAAAATGTAGGAATGAGTTGTGAGTAGTTGGGTGGAAATTCTAGTCCTCTTTATTTAAATATCAGAGGAGGGCTCCACATATGTGTGTGTGTGTGTGTGTGTAAAAGAGGGAGGCACCATATGGCTCTCCAAATGTCCTTGGACTGTAACCACCAACATTCCTTGCTATTACAGTTGTCTCAGGTCAAAACTACCCCATATCTTGAGGTTTCAGGACTAAAACCTGAGTTCTAGAGATCATAGTATGCAGTAAGGGTGATATTACAAGAGGCAACCCATGGTGATGTCATACCTTAAGCATCTGCCATAATACACTGTTTAAATACAGAGTATACCATTTAAATAAAAAAACACAAAGTGTTTTTATAGTAGTATATGAATGAATGAATGATCAGTGAAGAAAATGTATAGATAAAAAACACTTTTCAAGGCAATAATGTCAACCATGAGGTTCTTTCCCCTGTCTCTCAGGGCTAGAGAAGAAGGACCAGGCCTTGAGACCTGGCAACCCTTCTCCCTATTGATTCTGCTGGCCTAGAGCTAACTACGGTTCCCAAGAAACAGAGGGTGGTAGAATGAGGAGTGCTTTTAAAACTATAGTTATTCTGCTTCTCCATTCATTCTAAGGCCCTTTCCACATGCGGGCGAAGAAACGGCCGGAAACACGCTGAAACGGAGCTTGCCTTAAACCGGGTAAGTCCATCGCCAGTGGAGCAGCACGTTTTCACTGCTCCACACTCATTGGCGTCCCGCGGCGTCCTGCAGCACCCAAAATGGTGGCTTACGACTGGTGGAGGCTCTCCACCAACCGGAGAACCTCGCCAGCTGGAAATCCCGCCCCCAGCAGATCTGCAGGCACGCCCTTGCGTGCGCCTGCAAATCCACACCGGGCGCTACGACGGGGCTGCACGGGGCTGCACACCCCGTGCCTTTTAAAAACCACATAAAAAGTGGTTTTTAAAAAGCACGTGGTGCCGCCACTTCCGGTTGCCCTAGCATGGATTGGGGTGTGGAACTACGCAAAAGTAGTCCGCCCCAATCCACTTTACGGTGTAGATGACCTCTGTCAGAGGTCGCTCTACACCGTTTTTTAACCCCCGTGTGGAAAGGGCCTTAGGCAAAAACACTTTTGACTTCTGCTTCAGTCTTCTGTTGTCCCTCCCTCTTCTAGAAGTCTAGTAGTTTAGTGTTGTACACCTGGGAAACATACCCAAATATATTACTCTCTTCAAAGCCTGGTGGCAGGTTCCAAGAATATTATCCTACTATGAATGTAACAGAAGAATGTTTCTCAAGCATGAGTGGCAGAAACAACTAGCTAGCTGTATATAAGAGAATGGTGCAAGGATAAGACTGGAAAACAGAGGTCAGTCAACTTCTGAACACTTCTGTCTCTAGTCTTGATGTCATTACCTCCTCCATTCTGAAGCTGGCAATACTGCACATACTCCATGAGCACTGTACTCTTGGCACAGGCACATACCTCATGAGTAGGTAAGCCTAGAAGGTCCCAACCAGTATACCAAGTTAAGAAGGTTTAAAAAATTTTTTTTTTCAAAATAGAAAACTAAGTGGAAAGAATATGGTAAAGTACAATATTATAAATCCAATTGCTAGTCTCAACTAGAGTAGGTTCACTGTATGAATGAGATTTTCATAAGTGTTGACTTACCTTTCAATGGGTTTATTATAGCTGGGACTGGCAATTGGATTTAGGACAACTAAATAGATTCATTTATAGACCATGATTTTTTTATTATTATTATTATTATTATTATTATTATTATTATTATTATTACTATTATTATTATTACCTTTCTAGAAACAAATAATTGTAAAGGCAGGGTTTTAATAAGAACATAGGAAGCTATGTTTCTCAGGCCATTGCTCCGTGTGGTCCAGTATGGCCATCTATGACTAGCAATACCTCTACCTGGAGATCCTTGGTATTACTATTATGAATACATTCAAATATTAATCAGGTCTGACCTTGCTTAGTTTCTGGGATCAGATAAGATCTGATGTGTTCAAGATGGTGTGGTAGTTAAATAATGTGGCTGTTTACTTCAGAACTGATAAAGCGTACACACGGTACACCATGTTTGTTATTTTGTATGATCTACAAATGGTTTCTAATGAAATGTTTTCATACTAGAAAATTTCCCACTGTAGGTTTTTGATGGGAGTTTTGTTAGTTACTTACTTCTTGAGATCTGGATAGGGAACCAAAGAAATGAGCACTTATTTGTCATTACATTTTTTTTACTGAACTTATTAGAATCATAGAATTATTGAATTGAAAGGGATGCCATAGGCCATCAAGTCCAAGCACCCCAATCAGTGCTCAATTGTATGATGAATATTATAGACACACTCCAAAACATGTTATGCAATACTTTCCGTACTTTTTATGAATTAAGGTATAGGAATCAAGCAAAATACCAGTTAAGAACACTGCCCTGGTCAAATCTGCATAAAATTAGAAAAAGTTAATATAAGTGTAGAATTGCTGGCACTAGCTTTCATTCTCTTGGGTCACATATAACAGTCTGCATTCTGTTACAGAACACAAGGTGAAGGCTAAACCCATGTCCTTGGCCAGTGTTTCATAGAAAGATAGAGACTTGATCTGTGACCTTAGTGACAGTTCAGCCTACCTCATGAAATAGGCAGTGACAGTTCAGCCAGGCTATCAGAATGGTCTAATGGATATGATTAGACTTTGAGAGCTAAGTAACTGTAGAAAACAACTAGTTAACTTCTGATCAATTCCATTTTTTTTCCAATTGCAAAGGTATAACTATATCACATTATGATTGTATCTGAATGAGGGATAAATTCACTACTTTCAGAAACTAGTTTTGTCTACTTTTCTTTTTATAATTAAAGGGTTGTAGCCTCATTAAAATAATAGAGGAGGATTTTCACACCGCCCAAGTTCTGGCTCATGCTGTGTCTCATGCTGTTGTTTTATGCTCAGTTTGGGTGCTGAAGTGACAATGTAGGTGGATGGGTAGGCAATGGATTTTGAACCAAATGATTGTGGCTGGTAGCATTTAAAAAAATTAAAAGTATCTATTGTAGTTTCTTTACATTAGAGAAACAGGAAAGTAAGGGGTTACGTTTTAAATATCTCATCTGTAACAGTAACTGCTTGAAGGCTTTGGAACTGTAATTGTAACTAATTACTTCCAAAACTTTCTGGAAGACTATCTCCTTCGCAATGAGTGCTAGAAAGAACTGAGACTATTCATAGAACATTATAAAATATCCTTAGGATATATTACCACTGACCTGCATCACTGTTGGTTTCCTCTTTTAAATTTGTGTGGATTCCAGGTCAATGGCTGAGAGCACGGAGTTGGGAAGGGTGCTTTGCACCTCTTGGCCTAAACTGGGTAGTTACATTCTGTGCAATGGCAGCACAGTCCTCACCTCTGTTTATCCCAGAGATGAAGAACGTTGGGATACTGACTACTTTATGTCTCTGAGTGAGGGGGAGTACATTCGTTGTTTTTAATTTGCTATCAAGTTGGCTCTGACTTAAGATGACCCTATGAATGAGACCTCCAAGACAACCTGTTCTTAAAAGCCCTGCTGAGGTCTCACAAACTTAGATCCATGGCTTCTTTGACTGAACCAACCCACCTTCTCTCCTTTTCCCATTGCCTTTTGCTTTACCAGCATTATTGTCTTCTCCAGTAAGTCAAGTCATCTTATGATATGTCAAAATATGATAGCCTCATTTGATAGCCTAATATGATAGCCTCAATGATAGTTTAGTTATTTTGGTTTCTAGAGAGTCTTTGGGCTTGATTTGGTCTCAGATGTTTGTCCTTTTACCAGTCCATGGTATCTGCAGAACTCTCCTCCATCACTACTGAGTTTATCTTCTCACTCTCAGCTTTTTCCGTCTGTGTTCAACCCTCACCACCACACTAATAGTGCCCCCCTGTCAAATGCTGAAGAGAACTACTGCTTCATCACCACCATTAGCAGCACTTAAGCAATGGTATTAACTGTAGGTTGCTTCAGTCTCCTCCCTTGCTCAGGGACCCAAATGGACACTGCTGCTTTTATGCCCCCCTTAGTGGCACACAATCAGTGGTGCTAATCTTGGAGGGGGGATATTTGTCAGCATTGCAAGGAACATAGAAACTGCCAACCCATACCTAACCCATGACCACATATGACCTAGGGACTAAGGTCTGCTCCCCGATCTAGCATGTCTTATAGCTGCCCACCTATAAGAGGACACAGCTTTGGCCACTGAATGTAAATTTTGGATACATTCATATGTTTAGGTAGCTCCAGTACATGGGCTGCATGTGGTCCACCATGGCCTTTTGTGTGGCCTTTGCCCCTGAAGCTCCTCATTGCTGACACCACCCCCCACAGCCAAAACAAACAAACAATCATAGTCATATCTCTGGAAGCCTCCCAGGAATGTGACTCTTAGGCAAAACAAGGCCTATACTCATTCCTTTTTGCTGCCCACTCCTCAAAATGAAGAGACCACCTGACAGGACTTGGGATGAATCACGGGCAATTTATAGCCTGTTTATACATGAACTTGAACTTGACTTTGGACATGACATTGAACTTAAACTTGACCTCACAGGGGCTGTATGATAACGAAGTACCTGATCCTGAGGGCAAACCCCTGATCCTGAGTTGCCATCTTGGCGACCCCCTCTGGAAGGTGTGCCCCCTGAAACCTACCACCTGCCACAGAGCCCAGACGTGAAGGCATAAAATATGTGTCCACCTTAAGGATGCCCTCCTTCTTCCCCCTTCACCTGCTGCCTGATGACCAGGAGAGTGAGCTCCAAAGGCATATCCTACACCACCTCATGCCAAAGATATATCCTGATGTCTTATTGCCCCCCTTCACCTGCTGGGAGACCTATTTAACTCCTATTTAAGATGCCACTCTGAAAACCAATTGCCCAGTCCCTTCCTGCAGGGTAGGCGAAACCCCCCCTTGGGGGAAGTCCTACCCAGCCCCGAAGCGACCAGCAAGCTTACACTACGGATGAGGGCAGGAGAGTGGGCTGCCAGAAACAAAGAAGAGGCTGGCGGAGGAGGCAGAGCTGCAGTTTAAAGGTCCCGCCTGGCCCGCCTCCCTCTGCAGCAGCCAGAGTGACAATGGTCACACTAGTGATGTGATCCCTTCTTGAAGGGGGGACAGCAAAAACGCCTCTGCCCTGAGCCGCTTGGAACACAGGTGGGAGGGAAACAGATTGCTGCCCACCCCTCAAAATGAAGAGGTCACATGACAGGACTTGAAATGAACTATGGGCAATTTATTATTTATTGCCTGTTTATATTATTTATTGCTTATTTATTGCCTTGCCCCCCACAACCAAAACAAACAATCAGATAATCATGTCTCTGGAAACCTCCCAGGAGTTCAACTCTCAGGCAAAACAAGGTATATACCCATTCCTTTTTTTAGCCACCAAACTAATATGAGAGAAACTAGAAATTGACCTTTCAGTCCCTTCCAGTTTCTCCAGTAATGCCTGGTACAGCCGCTGCAAGTGCTGAAAAATAACCCTTGGAACATCTCTGGTTTCCTTTTTTATTATATAGGAATCTTCATGCACAAGAGGAGACTTTCATTTTTACATCCCCTGTTGAGTGAGGAACTACTTGTATGAATTCCTTTTGAACATGGGGCTCCCAGATTTTGAATCTGTGCCTTCATGTAGTTATTGTGCTAGTTCTGAAAACTGTCTAAACTAATATTCCTCTTTTTTTTTTTTTAACATGGCTGATTTTTAATTATTCCAAGAATAAATTGTTTTGACCAATTCCTTATTGTTTTGTCTCCACCCTGAGATTCTCTTTAGACCTGTATAATATTAGCGTTCATTACAGAATTTTGGGGAGAACATAGTTCAGATTTTGTTTTGATAAAAACTTACCATATTAGCATTCTAAATCAGTATGCAGATGACTTATTTTATAGTATGCACTGTTCACAGAATTTGGGGATGCTCTTTTTGGAATTAAAAAAATCATACCAGAAAGTATATATTAGGGGAAAGTGTGCTCACTAAACACATATAAGTAGGAAATAACATGTAAAAAAATATTGTAAAGGAAGATTTCTTTCAGAAATTACTACTGTATTAGGAGATACGTGATTGGAAAAAATAGGAATTTTCTGGCAGATCTATTTTAAAAGTTACAAAATGATCTAGAAAGCGAGAACCAAAAAAAAGGAGAACCAAAAAAAAAGGGGGGAGAGTGACAGAAATTGAAACTGACAGATTTGTCCAAGCTTCATATTTTATGAAATGTTTACAATATAGCAAACAAATCCCAAGATACAAATCTAACTTGGCTCCACTAATTTTTTTATTTGTTTACATGTTACTGCCATGTTTTTGGAAAACCCATGCCATTCTCCTCTTAGGGACCTATCAAATATCATGTTTCTATTTTTTTTCCACTTTAATCATATGAAATTCTTTGGCACTTTAATTAAAAATACTGAACAGTAGTACTGCATCCAGCTGCTTACCAGGAGGCGATGTGTAGTGTACATACTATCATTATGCATTCATTTCCATCCCCCAAGTTATGCATTTTAATCAGAAGGGGCCATATGTTCCCATCGACTATCCCCCGATCAGCATTGTAACTTACTACAAAAACCGCTTTGAAATTCTGCATACAAGCCAACACCTCCTACTTGGTATAGTGCCATGTCAACTTGCAACAGACATAAGCTCACAGAGGAGACCTTTAACAGATCCTCATACAGTGAAAATGGAAAGGTGGCTAAGGAAAATTGGTAATAAGAGATAGGGATAAGAGGGAAAATCCATCAGTTCTTTACCTAAGTCACTGGAGTGGGAAAGTCTAATTGGTTACAGAATGCACAGGCTGTTACCTCTGTTCAAAATAATTAAGTACAACTTGTGGATACAGACTGTGTACTGTGACAGTAGAATAGGCCCCATAATTCCAAACACAATTGCTTGGAAGCTTATGGTTTAAGGATCATCCCCTAAGAATACCATAATGTGGAATATCCTGCCTCTTTGGAAAGCATGAGCTACATGGCTTTCCAAGTCCTTCTGATGCTTTAATCATCTTTAGCTTTCTCATGTTTAGCAATACTAAACCGAAAATAGAAAAGATAGGCAATGGCTACTGAGCATCCTGGCTGGAGACATTGAGAACTGTGGATCTCAAAGGCAGTTTTTTTCAAGCCCTGAATAAAGCTACAGTGCGTGCTATATGCAGATTTTTAGCAGAGTCAGGAAAGGCTACTTTATTACTACAGTTCCCAGCATTCCCCAAACAGCATAGCCAGCATCCCCCGTTCTGCCTGGGGGATTCTGGGAGATGTAATTTTTTTTTAAAAAAAAGAACATTTCTAAATTTTAGATTTTAGCATCAATGTCGTAAATCTGCCTTCCTTAAAATTGTTTCTAGAGTTCATGTAAATCTAGAAGGATATCTGTTTTATTCTGTATGGGACATCCAGTGAAGAATACATTTCCACTTGGATAACTCCATCTGGTCAAAGTGCCACAAAGCACTTTCCCATTGTTCAGATTAGATTACATTAACAAGGCTTTACTGGATTTATTTAAGATGGATAAAGAAGGCCCTGGAGAGGAAGCTGTGTTAGTCTGTTCCAGCAAAAACTAGTTAAGAGCCTTGTGATACCTTGAAGTCTAATACAGCTTTTTTGAAACATATATCCTCTAGATATTTTTCATGTCATCCAAAGCTGACTGGACTTTGTCAGCCCCAGTAAATGTGATCAATAGTTAGAAATTCCAGAAACTGAAGTCCAAAGCATCTGATGTGTGCAAGAGAGACAAGAACTGAGGACTATTTGTCTCTCTGTTGCTTCTCCCCCTGCCATTGGACCCCCAGAGTTCCTCTCAAGCATAGCTAGAGTGACCAGATGGAAAGAAAGATGAGCCTTCTGTATCCCACCCACATGTAAATGTCACAACTGAAATTGTAAGCAAGATGTCCACAAATTAATCAAAATGTACTTCCTTCCTATTCTTCAATTGAATTAAAAAAAGTAACAGTAAAAACACAATGAACTATAATATCAAAATGCATTTAAACTAGTTATAATAGTAAAACCAAATTAAGTTAACATACTTCAACAACAACAACAACAAATATCTCTAAACGTGTCTCCAAAACACACAATAACTTTTTCCTTTTTTTTTTAATCTGTCCACTTAATATACAAAGCAAAGGAGACAAAACCCATGGAAATGTTCATGATATATTATCTTGTTGATTGACGTGAATAGAGGAAGAGAGCTAGAGGTGTTCACCTCAGCCTTTGCCCTTTCAGCAAATTGGCCAGTTAGGATGACTGGATAGTGTTTGCACTGAAGTCTATCTGTCTCTCTCACAACCTCTGATTGCCAGAGTGAAAATGAGATGGCTCCTGTACCATCTCCATGGCTAAGTAGAAGAGAGAATTTCAACAAGTGTTGCTTGTTAACCTGGTTGCCTGGCAAGCAATACCTGCTGAAATTCCACCTCTTACACAACCATTAAAGGAAAAGGAACAGCCTCCAGTTTTCACTCTAGCAACCCTACATCTCCACCAGCCCAACCTTCATCCAGGTTGCTCAAGCTAATGTACATGATTCCTCCTCCTCTTTGAATCATCACAATGACCTTATGTGGTAGGTTAGACTAAGATATTAACCTGCCTGAAGCTGATCTCTCCAGTCTAAATTATAGCACTGTATTCCATTTTCACTGCAATAGCAATATCCCTGGGACTGGCAGTTTAAGGTAGGACATTTAGTATTTAGACTGTTCAGCCACAGAACTCCAGGGCCTGACTAAACTACAAACCCCAGGATTCCATAGGATGTTGCTATGGCAGTGGCAGTGGAATACAGTTCTATATTTTTGTGCTATTTATAGAATGTAGTCTATACCAGACCAACTCCAGAACAATTTGACAGGCAGTACAATTGCCACTCCTGCTCCACCCTTGCTGGAAAGCTGACTTGCCATTACTTAAGACTGACTGTGCTCAGCTAAGATGGCTCCTTGTAAGATGACTCTTCAACTTAAAGTTCATAATATATGGATCTCTGTTTAAGTTACTTGCTCTAAGAATATATTTTTATATTTTAGAGCTGCCACATTACTTTTTCAAGTTACCAGAATCACGTTTCATGCCATTAACAGTTGCTATTCAATAAGTGGTCCACTGGTTGAATTGTGTAGTGCTATATAACTTCCATCATTCAAGGAAAAAGTAAATTTAAAAGAAAAGAGGTTTTATGGGGGAATGTCATGGGTAAAAAAGAGTTTGTTATGAATGTAGTCCATTCATGGTTCTACTGTCTGTGTGGCTGAGAGAAGTTCTTTTTCTCCAGTGCAAGGTACAAGACTGAACTTTTGGCACTGAAGAAGAAATGTTACACTTCTGCAACAAAAACATTCCCCTGGTTGATGGCAAACCAAAAAATGACGCAATGATCATATGTATCTGTTACTCACTGACCAATAGAACATCTGACATTGAACTATGCTGGTGCCATTGGGCCAGTTCACACTGCCATTTGCCCCCATAATGAACTCAACATAAATTGACTTTCCCAGAGGTTATTGATGTGCTAACTGGTTTTGTGAACTTTTAAACATAATCTTGACTCAGTCTGTCCTTTAATGCATTCCACACTCAGCTGAGCCAAGAACTCATCTAAATACATTCAGAGAATTCCAGAATTTGATGTCATGGTACATGTGTAGCTGCCACTAAATGCATACAAACTCTTCCTTGTCTTCCTTTGTCTTTTCTAGCACTGTTTACCAGTGCCCAACAGTGTCTAGTAAAAGGTAGGATGATGTTTTCTCATTGAATTTCCTAGACACCCCCCCTTCTGGTTGGGGAAGGTTGTAATGTGATAAGATCATGTCACACATTTTTTATTATTGGCATTACACATATGGAAGCAGTTGTGGGGGACAAAAATTAGAGATCCAGAGCATAGGATCCTATATATGCCACCACATGTTACAAAACTACCACAAGATTGGTGTGCATGCCACACAAAAAGTCAGCTCAGACTGTGGCCATTTCCACACTACACTCTTATAGTGCAGTTATTCCGCTTTCAACATCCTATGGAATCCTGGGGTTTGCAGTTTAGGGGCCAGCCAGCTCCTCCTGAAACTGCAAACCCCAGGATTCCATAGGATGTTGAAAGCGGAATAATCGCACTATAAGAGTGTAGTGCGGAAATGGCGCAAATATGCCCTATCAAATAGTCATAGGAGTATGTGGAAGATATATAGTTCTCTTCTGTAGCTCAACTGTTTAACTCAGAACAGAGCCACTATTTTCTGGTAGCCTTAACTAACAAAAATAGAGAACTTTTGATTCAAGAGTTTGTTTCCTACATTTTGGGAATACCTCCTCCTATCCAGTTCTGAATAATTCCAAACTCTCTGTTTTTTAACAGCTAAAAGCCAATATAAATAAAATTGTAGGTTTTTTTCTCTTTTGGTTCTGGATCTGAAGATGGTTCTTATAATTGCACCATGAGCTGCTGCAGCACTAAAGACACTTGGAATGGACATATGTGAGGTGTCTAGCAGGTGCAGATCAAAATACCAGGGCCTGGAATGCAATTCTCCCCTCTCCTCCCCTCCTCTCCCCTGCAGTGGCATCTGTGGCTACTATTGGCAGGTCCCTTATTTTTGGACTGTCTCTTGGCTGATCTCTCTACTGACTGTTGCCAGCCACAGCAAGTGCCTCAGATGGCAAAAAGCTTTCCTTCCTGGTTATTGCGTGCGTGCATGCCTGCCGCTCTCTCTCCCTCTCCCTTCCTCCCTCATTCTTTTGGGGAGGTAGCAGACAGGGGTAGCTACAGTTGCCTCAGCTCTTTCGAAGCCTCTTGTACAATGTTAAGATCTCCCATGAAGTCTCTAACTTGAAGAAGCAGCAGCAAAGCAAAGCAACAAAACTACATGCCCTGTGTCTTTTTGTAAAGTAAGTGTGTATGGGATGCCATTATTGTAGGTTTGGACTTTTAAGCTGCCCCATCTGGTGGTGTTATCTGCCTGTAACAGAAGGTCTACCTCTTGCTGTTAAGAAAAAAACAAAAACAAAACAAAAAACCCAAAACAAGTATTTTGATTAAACTTGCATGCACTTAAGCCATTCCTTTGAACCTTTACAATTTGGCAGTGTGCTCACTGACTATGAATGTCCTCATCTGGATTCAACAAGTGGAACAATGCATGCACTTAAATCCCTTAACTGGAAATTTCTTGCTTTTCATTTGTTTAGCCACAGTAGAGAAAAGACTAGTCACAAAACTTTCCTCTGGGCTATAGAAGGTTTCCCCTTTGAAGTAGCAACCAACAATAATACTGTAATAGAAGCAAAGCTTGCTCTTCGTACCCTGAACATATTTTCCTTCTGAAGAAACACATCAAAATTGCAGGGCTGATGTAGGAATTGCAAACTGGAGTCTGCTCCCTTTCTCGGCTCTGTGCTGAACTTTTTTGTCAGGCAGCCATAAATACAGAGATACCAAAGAGTTAATTTGTGTTTTTAAACCTCCTTCCCAATATCCTCTCTCATTCCTGCATAAAACCCCCATGTCCAGACATCAAATCAGTAAACCCTGTTGCCTGTCAGAGAATACAATGTCAGGCCATTAGTATGTTAATAAGTCCGGAGGGTGACAGGTGGCCTACTAGACAGCTCAATTAAGCTGCTCATTAAACACACGCTAACGAACAGCCAAGGCAGGGCCTGAACAGCACTATTCTGTAATGACATGATGTCAGAGTGAACAAATGAGGAAAAATAACAAAAACATTACAGCAGTGACAGACGCCACTAATAAGGAGCCCTTGCACTACATCAGCCCTCAAATCAATGAGCAACAGGGATCAAAAACCTCGACCCAATATTCTCAGGGGACTAAATGCAGCAAGATTTTTGGGTCACATTTTTAAAAAAAAAGATAGAAAACTAGAAATTATTACAGAATATTATGAACTAACCATTGGCAGAAGAGGGAACATTCCCTCTTAAGACAGTCACCAAATGCAGAAAAGGTGTTCTCGGGGGACTGAAAAATCATTCTTTAATGTGGCCATCATGAAAATTTGGCTTGTATCCTTGAACCTACAGGTATGCATCATTTACCATACCTGTTCAATCTTCTCATGCAGTGGAGGTCACATCACCATTTAAAGAGCAAGTCATTCTGCTCTCGAGTACAGATTGCTACCTATTATTTTTTTAAAATGGTAGGGGATGTCTAGCAACTGGAAAAGAATACATTTTCAAGTAAGGGACTTCCCATGTAATGAAGTCAAGCATCCAACTGGTACTGATTCTTGTGCTGCTAAACTAATAGGCTGCTTGACCATTATAAGGTCATGACCTTAGCTTTCACATGCTACATGGAAAGCAGTGTTCAGTCAGCAATTGACACCCCAATGTGTCTCCATGAAGATCAACTCCAAAATTAACATGAAAATGGCAGTACATGGATTTCATCATCTTCATGGCATATTTTTAGCAATAACATGGAGTGCAGGTATAAGTTGTCTTACTCACTGCGTGAAAAGCATTGTAACTATTTCAGTGAGTCAGTTCTGAGTGTGTACCAGAGTTCAATAGGCTTATTTGTCATTATTTATTTATTTATTTATTTATTATATTTATATCTTGCTTTTCTTCAAATTTATTCAAGATAGCATACCAGAGGAATTTTTTCAGGGTGAATGGTAAAGCCTCCTCGTGATATGTGAGCATAAGTTGAGTTTGCAGCACATGTTGCTGCAGCTCACTTGTTCAATATCTTTGTGTGTGTAAAGAGGCTTTGCTCAGTAATATTTAGAAGCCTACAGGTGGTTGGAGAAACATTCTCAGAATATGGAATTTGATACCACTAGGACAGTAAAGAAGAAACATCATGAACTCCAACTGAACTTCATGAGAACATCTTAAAAAAACAGCAACAACAACAACTCTGAGAAGAGGAAAAATTCCCAAACATAATACTTCTGAGTGTATTGGGTGTTTTCTGTATCCTTCTCATAAGACTGATAATTTTACATGACTTGTCAGAAAAAATATTATCCATGTTCTAGAATGCCCTCCTTCATCTTGAAAAGACTGTTGAAAAGATTACACAGACTTGCAGTAGCTTTTTTTAACAGTGGAAGGACAAATGGATACTCTTCACTGGGAGTGGGGATTCTAGGAGCTCGAACTGTTTGTTGTACTTTATGCCACAATCAGCCACTTTTTATATTAGCTACATTTTTAAAAAATCTTTTGCTGTACTTCAATCTTAGAAATTGATGTGTTGTATATGAAAAGATCTTGATAGTTCCAGAGAACATGTTAATTATTTCCAGTAGATCTGGTAACTTAATGGTTTTGTTGTTGTATTATTCCTATTGGATAGCAATTACTTCCTACCTTTAAAAAATGAAACAGGATGTTCCTTCTCTAAAGAAAGAGTTTGCCAATCATTGCTATGTCTTAACTCTCTGGCTGAAAACACTGAAATACTGTAAAAGCAGCTGTATACTTACTAAATAAATGGGCAGAATAGTGGCTGCATATCTGGCCTCAAGTATTGGCTTTTGAATATAATAAAGAAATCTTGGAGACTACTGAAAGCAAGCCCCGTTACTAAACACTGCACTGAAACCAAGATCATATTTATGCAGACTTATGTCCCACAAGAGGTGTATTGTCATTGTGTTTTTAGTTTCTAGATTTTGTAAAATGCCCACTTCTCTCAGAGATCACTCAAAACCTGTTGCTGAGTAACCAGATGTGTGTTTATCTGTTTACATTCAAATTAATATATTTGTGACAGGGGAAACGTACATGGCTCTCTTCCTCTCTACTTTGTCCTCACATATGGCATACATTGGTCACCTCCTCCCTACTTTATCTTTACAACAACAACAACTCCTCCTCTATGGGGCAAATCAGACTGAGACACAATGATTGGAGCAAGGCAGTGTTTTCAGTGCTAAGGCTTAACCTTGGAGGGTAGTATGTGTATATGTCAAAGGGCTTGCCTTGCCTTTAGAGAAAATGAGATAGCCATCTGAGGCAGCTGACTGATAGTGTCACAAAAGGTTGGTGTTACTATACTCTACTATCCCTCCTATGAGATATGCAGTTTTTATAAATTGGACTTATTAATGACTGGAGAACATGATCAAAGTTATGCTGACCAGAGAACATGTTTCAGGGTCAAGCTGACCCGAGGCGTGTTCAGGGTCATAAGTTTGGAGAAGATTAGGCGGGAAAACCCAGTGCTGCTGGGTTTATGATAATCCTTTTACCTCTCCAGGCTCTTTGCATTTCCAAATATAATGAAAGACAAACTGCTCAGATTGGCGAGCAATCAGAGACCATCCCTCAATCTTATCCCATGGAGATCTTCCCTATGTACTCTACTTGAGGGAATATTAAGAGATCGTTTTGAGTCCCTTCAATGTTTTATCACTCCAGAGTAAGCAATCAGCCAGTTCTGAATCTCTTTGTCAATCCTGTGGTAAAACCATTACAGCTTTGTCAAAACACTCCTTCAGAGTGGGAAATAGGGTATAAAAAGTACTATTTTGTAGTATGTTGGACGTTACATGTGGTGCCCCAGACCGCCATTCCTCCATGATACCCTCAGACACTGTCTGAGCCACACCACTGTGACCCCTTCTTCAGGACTGGGAACTATCACCTTTTCCACCCAATCTCTCTCTATCCAGCTTTTCTCACCTCACTTTGCAATAGCTTAAGGATATCTGAGCTCTGTTGTCAATTCAAATAAAATATGTTTCTGTAACTTTAACTAGAGTTTTCTCTACAGTTAGTGCTAGTATACATAGACAAAAAGATCCCGCTGTTACCCTCCTCTTGCAGGCCTCTACAGAGACGCTGGCATTTCAGGTGAACCCCAATGCTCCCCACCTCTTAGGGTAACATGAGTATGTGTGGGGTGGGTGGGAGAACCAATGGGGGAGCAACACCCCCACACATGGACTCTGAGACTCAAATTCCAAACTCTAATGTGTGCATTGTGAATTCTCATACTTCAAAACTGAATGAGTTGATGTTACTCTGAGGAGTAAATTTTATTCCTGTATTCATTCAGGAAAGACTTTGAAAATTTTGGAACATCGGGTAAGTATATTAAGCAGAGTGTGGAAGTAGTACGATATGAACTAGTGGTAGGAACAGGAGCAATTATTCTGGATGTTCTTGTAAGGGAGGAAAAAATATGTATTGTCTCAGGAAATCCATCTTGGAATAGGAAAGGCAATAGGCAAAATAACTTGACCTGAACTTAGCTAGAAGGGCCCCTAAAAACTGTCTGTCTTGGGTGGGTGTAAATTAGAATCCTGAGTGTAAGCTAGCATCTAGCTGGAGCCTGACCGATGCTGCTTCCCAGAACAAAGAAAAAGAGAGACTAACTTCTTGAGGCAAGGGAGAAGTGACCTTTGCAGACAAGAAGGAAGCAAAAGGCTTAAGTACAGAGGCCAAAAAAAGATACAGAGAGGTGAAACAAAAGGAAAGGAATTATCTAGACTCCCCTCTCTCACCAATTGCTTTATAGAAGCATTGATGCCTCTTTGCTTTCAACAGAAAATCTCTGCAGTCCTGAACTAATTCAGAGTTTGGAAAATTACTGTTTTGAAGCACAGCTCTCTAAATCCCCCTACCAACATGGACACATAGTTCAAAAAGGTAAAATTTCAAAGATGTAGTCAGGTCCCACTTGTAGACTTACTTGGTTGCTACCTAGTGGTCTGCTGCCCTTCAGTGCCCAGGTGAAATATCCTTCAAATGATGCTTATTAGCACCAACTGTGTGTGTATGTGCTATCAAATCACCTTTTGATTTATGGTGACCTCATGAATTTCATAGGGTTTTCTTAGGCAAGGAATACTCAGAGGTGGTTTTTCCAGGTCCTTCTTCCAATATAGCCTACAGAACCTGGTAATCATTGACAGTCTCCCATCTAAGTATTAACTAGGTTGAACCCTGCTTGGCTTCCAAGATCAGACAAGAGCTGGTGTCTTTAGGGTATTTAGGCACATCTATTGGTACCAACTATGTAAACTTAATTTTCAGATCTAAAGTTTTCTTCATTTACACTGTTCGACAGGTAAAAGTATATTGAGCATAGGAGTTAAAATAGGTATTTATTTGTTATTTATTTTATTGATGTATTAGAAACTCATCAGTAAAATGTAATAAAATTGTGAAGACAGCAATGAAAATTACAGAACTTACAACAAAAGCCACTAAAATCTGGTAATGGTATCAAGCAACAGTAACAACTACTCTTCAAAGATCATGAAATGCCTTAACAATCTTTTTTGAAACAACCTTCACCTGTCATTGGAATGATGCCAGTATTGGTGCCAGGTGAATTTCTCTGGGTGGGGATTCAACATCCAGGCCACCGCCACCAAGAAATGACAAGTCAGGTATTCCTGTGAGAGAAGTGAGTACAGAACAGGAAGAAATATGGAGATGTAAGAGATAAAAGATGAAAGGAGGAAGGAAGGAATGTTGACCATCACATCTTCCTTGCCATGGACCCAAAGCAGAGGATGTGGAAAGGAATGTGGAAAAAGTTTGAAGCTTAGCTGTCAAGATCAGATGGGTTCTGGTGCCTTTAGGGTATTTAGGCAGCTATATCCTCTCTACTGACCATAATTATCATTATGCAATAAAGGCTGGAGGTGGACTATTATGTTGGGCCAAAGCTTCAGTTATATTGTTATTAAAAATATTTATGTTCCTAAACTTTGTAAGTAACAAAATAATTTCACTCTGTTTTGGAAAAAGATCCTGAATGTTACAAGCTGCTGGCCCTGTGCTGCTAGTGCAATCTTCTTTGGTCTAACTAGTCATCATCACTTCAGTTTCAGCTCTTGAATCCCATGATATTCCTCCTCCACTTTTTAATGGGGCCACAACCCTGTAACTGTATAAACAACTTAAAAAGTAGAGTTATACCATAAAAAGAAACAAGTAAACCCTCATTAAGTTGCAGTATAATTTAGTGTAGTGACAACTTCATGGTGGAGAGAAAATTAAACTGCAAGTAAATTTTTATGTGTAATGAGCTATTCTAAAACCCCATTTCAATACGATTCCATTTCTCACTCCACCCCAGCCTCATCTGAAAATGGTGGGAATGAATCTGGGACCCCTTGCCTATGAAGCATGCACTCTGCGACTGAGTTTCAGCTCAGCATTACTCTTTTGACATAAACATATTCACCTCCCTTTGAAGTTTCCACATTTTTGTTGTGTTACAACCCACAACTGAACTTAATTGGTATTTTTATCATTTGATGTAAGAGACTGACCACTAGGAAGGTGTCAAGTGTTTTACTGTGATAAAAGAAAGACAAAAAACCCCACCCCTAAGTAAATCAAAACAAAAGGGCACTTGACTGTGACAGTATATGTCCCCTTTGCTCTGACATGCCCAAATAAGCTCCATTGCAACTCACTGCCTCCAGCAGTCACAGAACTGAATGGAGTCCACCTATGGGTGATTCCAGTGCCACCACCACTCTTTATAAGCTAGGCTTGAAATGCATTTCTGCATCTCACCTTAACTTAATCTGATCTAAACAAAGAAACACAAGTCTGCATGATTATATGTAGTTTGTGAAATACTATCCAGTACCAACAAGAATATTTGCATTAAGGTGATTATTATAATGGAAGTTCCCCTCTTTTCAATGAAGTGTTCTCCCAAGTAAATGTATAGGATTGCTGATCTAGTCAATCACCAGAATTTCTATTAGAAATTGAATTGATTAATTGATTCACTGAAATAAATGCAGTAATATGTCAATAAATGCAACAACTGAAGATGGCTTGATACATTCATTCATTTATTGAGAATAATTTGAAATGCATCACTTAAACAAGGACATTTCTGTTTATAGTAAATGTTGTGGCTCTAGTAAATATCTGAATAAAGATGCATATCTTCTGAGAATGTTATCCCAAAACGTGCTTGACTCAGGGGTCCACCCATGATATCAGTACCTCCACATGACAGAGGGGAATTAATTCTCTCAAAATTAGGAGGCCTGTGATGGGGAGAGTAACTTAACGAGATCTACCACCTATGTTTACGGGGTTGTTGCAGGAAAGAACCAGCCAGAGATTCCAAATATGAAATAAAAATGTGTTTTATTGAAATAAATTCACACATGCATACAAAGGTTCAAACTCTCACACACACGCACAAGAGCTAACTGAAGGAAAAGGGAGGAAAGTGTGGATAGAGGACTTACAGGGATGAGTGATATTTACCAGTCTGGAGAGCAGCAAGGAAAACAGCAACATGGCTTAAGTAGGCACCTAAGGACAGTTCTCATTCAGGAATCAAATGGATAGCATGGTGTTCAGAAAGGTGAGAGACTGCACTTAACTGCTCAAAATCAGGGGTTCTTGTACCCCTCAAAATACCATGTGAGTGTGGGTGTGAATTCGTCTCCCAGCCAAGTGGACAATGGGAGTGGCAACACAAACAATGAGGTACAAACAGAGTTAATGGTCTTATTGTTTAGGTGACAAAAGGATAATGGCTGTCATAATAACCTAGTACTGTGGAGGGGTTGGGAAGACAATAGGGTAATAACCAGGGTGTGTGGGATCAGAGTTAATCATAATTTGGTGGGGATTTCTCCTTCCAGCTCTGAGATGGCCAGCTCTTTAGCATAAGCCTGTTGTCTCAAGAATGGCCATGCTATTATATTGACAATGACTTTGGTTCCTGCCTAGGAGGTGGATGTGGCTGACCTATCTTGCTATCTCATGTTCATAGTCAGTAATCTGCCACTTCCAGCTTGACCTTCCAGCCACCTCAGGCATAATTCATATCAACACCAATTAATAGTGCCAGTTAAATAATATTTGCCAGTTAAACTATGCCAATCATGGTGCTACAACAAGAATACTTTTACCTGCAAAAGTGCAGTTGACAAGAATGCAGAAAAAGTGTTTCTCTTGTGCTGCTCTCAGACTGTGGGGTACATTTCTGTCTGAGCTGCAATCAGTTCCTACTTTCTCTACTTTTAGAAGAATTACAAAGACACATCTCTTCAAACTTTCTGAACAGTTTTGATGTTCATTAATTATTGGTTTCAATAGCATGTAATATCTAAGGGTTTTTTTTAAAGTGATGATTTCAATTGTTTTCTTGCTTAATTTATTTTTAGCACTGGTATTAGCTGCCGTGAGCACAATTTTAGTGGAAAGGAATTATAGAAATATAGTAAACTAAAACAAACAGGTCTGTCAGATGATATTGTGCCACATCCTGTGCCACAACCCTGATTTGTAGTGCTGTTCTAATGTCAGGCAGTTAATAAGATAACACTGAAATTATTCTTAATGTAAAGATTCAAGCCAGGGCTTTTTAATGTTGCAAATAGTGAATGTGGGCTGCATTTTTCTCTTAAATTATCAAATAACTTGTCAGCATGAAACAGGAGACTTTTCTCCAGCACACTGCAAAAAAGTCCCATTTCATCCTGACAAGTTACTCTAGATCCTTTACTCTTACAAGATTTAAGGTAATGTGGGTGATCCATCTGTGTAATGTGTAATGTGGGTGATCCATGTCTCTTTGTTACCTTGGAAGAGGTACAGACCCAGAAGTAAGTCTGAGATAATAGGCTGAAGGCACAATCCCTCTTCTCTTCGGGAAAAGTTATTACCCCTACAAGTTATATTACCCCTACAAACAGTTTGTTTTTTGATTTTCCATGGTCCAGTCCTGTATTTAAAATAGAAAGATACTTTAGATGCCCTAATAGCAATCATTAGCCTGAATTGACAAAGAATGGGGCATGCTTTTTGGTTGCAGCAGAAAAATTATGATCTATACCTTCTGCTGGTGCCATTTTTTTTTCTTTCCCTATTGTAATGTTGTTATGTTTGTTTAGGTTGTCAAATGCAATTAATTTCACTGAAGGAAAAGGAGCTTATTAGCTAAATTCAGCTTACAATGTTAGAATAAATCATGGCTCCTGTTGAGAAAGCAGTAAAAGAACTGAAGAAAATCAACCACAGATTATCAGTCTTAGTGAAAAGATTTGTGTTGCCCTCTGTGTAATGCTGATCCAGTGATACAAATTTATTGTTCTAGTTCTGCATGAAATGTACTGGTGGTGTGAGATGCTGCTGTAGTTGTTGCAGTAAAAGTAGCAGTAGCAGTTATAGTAGTAGAAGTAGCAGTAGTTGTAGTAGTAATAATAACAGCAGTAACAGAGTAATAAGTAGAGACCATAGTAGTGGTAGTAGCCAGAATAACAGCAAGTTAGGGTATTATTTCACTGAAATGCTAAGTTTTTTCTGAACTTGAAGGCTATGTCATCTCTTTTAAAAAGTTGTTATTCATTTGAAATGCCATCCATGTGCAGACACCTCACAAGTTTGCAGAGTAACATCAGCACAATATAGGTCTCTGCCTCAAGGAGCATACTGTTTGAATTTTGACAGAGAAGAGTGAAGAGAAGCTAAGACAAACAAAAGAACATGAAAGAAACAACAGGCAAACAGAATTACACCTACTGAAGCTTAGTTTCTGTAAGCAGTTAGAGAACTAAAGGTTTCCAGAATATGCACAGTTGTGACAGATCCCCACTCCAGGCTGGTCCCACAGTTCTAAACCCTTGGGGTCCTGTCACTCAACTTGCCTCTTTTCTCCTAAATATTTTCTTCCCTTGATCAGATAATTAGGCCTCAAGGTGATCCCTATGTGGACCACTAGATGGGTTGTTCTGTGGATTCACTGTGGTAAGCGTGACAAGACTTTCTATCAAAATTTAACAGGGACAACCAGACACAGTTGTGAAAAAGAATAAACAAGCAGAAGTTTATTAAGGCAAATATAGGTCACATATTAACCCTTAAACTATTTAATCATTCACAGCTCCCCCAAACCCTATTTGTTTCTTCCCCCTGGCTAACCTTCTTATTACAGCTTTTACCTACCTCTGTGCCATCTTTCCCCATCTGCCTTCTGTCAGAGACAAGCCTTAGTTTTGTATTCTTTTGCCCACTTCATGGCATTCCCTGAGCTGTGTTTGACTGGCCAGCAATTCCCTTCATGATAATAAATCTGATATATGTGCTTGCTTCTTAATGATAATAATTTATGTGCAAGAAAAGGCAATATGAACCAGAGGGCTGAATGGAATATTGTGGGTGTGCACATAGCCTGGTGGTACAGGGGAGCTGAGCTTGGTCACCCTTTCAAGAATCTCAGTAGTTATCTCCATCTTGACTAGAGCATTGTATCAAGCAAATGATAATCAATATAAAGTTGCTATCCTTATTTTATAGTGTACAGTAGCTCCAGCCAAATTCATCATATTTAAATGTGAGAGTTGTACATATATGACTATGCCTTACTTCATGCCAGAGAGTGCCTGTTTTGGGGGTCCAGGAGTCCAATTTTCTTCCCTTGAAACCCTGCATGGAATTGCATGGAACACCACCATCACCTATGCAAAAAAGTTGGGAAAAGGGAGAAGTAGCCAAATGTCAGGGTTGTCATACTTTCCAGATAGCTAGGTTTTACCTGTTTTCTTGTCATGCCACCTGCTACCCACTTAGACCATCATTTGGCTCAGATTCCAAGCTTTTTTTTTTTAAATAAGTCTCCAGCCCTTGCAGCAACTGACACATGGGATAAAATGTGGAGGCACTCTTCTATTGAATGAGAGAAGTGAGAGCAAAGGATATGAGAGCAAGAAGACAGTGAGGGGACCATCACTGTGAGGGCATGAGATGAGGCGCAGGAAGAAATAGAAGTGATGGGAGAACAAGCAGTGTTGGCAGTACAATGCAAAAAGTAAGCAAGGAGTGCACTGTGACTGTGCAGGGTGAGAGAAGGAGAAGGAGAAATAGGAGAGTACATGGTATGAGCAGCAGAGTGCAAGAAGTAAGGGAAGGGTACACTTTGAGGGTCCAAGGTGAGTTGAGAGATGGAGTGGGAGAGACAGGATAGCAAGTTGCAGATGGCAAGAAACAGTGAAGGGCGTATTACAAAGGCACAAGGTGAGCAATAGGAAGTGAGAGAGATAAAAGAGAGTGAGTGGCACAAGAAACAAGGGAGAGGCATACTATGGTGCTCTGAGATGAGGAAGGGAGTAGATGGAGAGGGAGATTGAAGCAAGGGAGGGAGGGAAGGACAGGTGAGAAGTGCAGTGGCATAGTGCAAGAAGCAAGATAAGTAGGCACGATGAGGAACAAAGTGCAAAAGAGGAGACATTGTGCCACAAGGTGAGGAAGGAATGAAGGGGTAGGAGATGCAGCAGTAGTTCGCAAAAAACACAAGAGGGGGCATTGCAAAGGCATGAAAGCAAGGAAGGGAAAATGGAGGTGGGACAAGTTATGAGCACAGTGAAGGAAGCAAGGCAGCTCCATCAGAAATCCTCCAGGCAGAAGTGAACAGTGCAAATCTCTGCTCCCATGCTGTACTCTCTGAGGCACCACCTCATGAATCTATTCTGGCGAAAGGAGGAGCTGAGAAAAAGGCAAGAGGAGAGCGTAGACTGAAGCTCATAAAAGTAGATGTTTGATGTGAATCTTCAGAATTTTGAGGAATAATGATGCAGGGAAGATGAAGCATTTTCTTGATAGACTAACTCCAAATTTATTTGTTGGGGGAGCACAGTATAGGAGTTTGAATTGTTTGCTCACATATATGTCCAAATAAGTTAAATATACATAGGAGAGGAACACTGTTTTCCTCTACAATGTACATTCTACCATGAAACAAAACAGCAACTGCAAGGGTGAGGATGTAGAAAGGATTTATGTCAAGGAAAAATACATGAATGGTGTTGGCAGGGCGATCACATGTGCCATATTGGATTGCCACTTATTCTGAAATATTTTTTTCTTACACAAAGAAATACCTTTATAAGTTTTGTAGGGTGTCGCTATGTTAATATTTTGCACCAAAAATATCAAGATTTAGTATCTTTCCTTATCTATACAACAGTATCTACCCTTAAGGGCTAACAAGTTTTATTTGGCACAAGCTTTTGTGGAATTTAGACCACCTCATCAGATCTATGGAGAGCTGCCTGAGTTGGCAGATATTTATATGTGTGGTTGGGGTGGGACGAAGTAATTTGTGAGGTAAGAGGGAATGTAAATGTAAAAAGTAAACACATTTATCATTAACTTAACTGGCATTAATGAATAACAGTTGAGTGGATGAACAGACAGCCTAGCATAGATGAGCTGCTTAGCATGTACGTTTTGATGAAAATTCAAATAGTAGACCGTGTTCTAGTTGTAATAATAAAATATTTGTTCTGTATCTCTGAAAGAGATCAGGCCATTTCCCTCCCATCTACTGACATTTGTCCTTTTGTTGTTGTGTGTCTTCAAATTGTTTCCGAGGCACAGTGGAGAGAATGGGCACCCAGGACCCGAATCAGGTTAGGGAAAAGAGGGGGAAGGGAGGTTGGCTTAGTGGCCCTATACTTCCTCTCTCACACCCATCTCTTTCCATGGGTGTTCAGGGACATTGGGAGAGGGTTTGCGGTGCTGGGAAATCAGGCTGCAATCCATCCTTAGCTGGCCGGACAGAGGCTGGTGGAGGAGGAGAAGGACCAGAGATGGGTTTTTAAAGGGTTGCAGGACCTGATTGAAGCTGCCAAGAGGGAAGGCTCACTGAGGAAAAAAGTGCCTGAGGGGCAGGGTTTGAAGAAACTTGCAAATAATCAAATCCATGAAAGTGAAACCCACAGATGTGGAGGGCCGACTGTAGTCATGAAAAAGAATGGGAAATTTTTGAGGAAAGCACTACCTATTCATTGGAATTAGTGAGTTAATAGTGGTGTCTTGGAACTTTAAAACCCAATCTTTGAAAAGTCAGTTGTATGATTAAGCCTCAATGGGAAGGGCTGTATAGCGCAATGATGCAGAGCGTATGCTTTGCTAGCAAAAGCTCCCAGGTTCAATTCCCATCTTTTCAAGACTAAACTGAGAAGCACTCTTGTCTGTCAAAATGCATAAAGTGCAGCCTGAAAAGCTATTTGAAACATAGCCAAAAAATGAAACCAGAAATGAAGTCATGTCACTTTTGGTTGCAGCATAATGCTGCAGCATGATACAGCCCACTCCAGGGTACAAGGAAGTAAAACGTGATTCCTAGCTCTGGTGCAGTGGTCCACCTCTGGTGCAGAGAATATTGAGCTCAATGAACCAATGCTTGGACAAATTATAAAACAGCATTCTGTAATGCCTACATTTAACATGGGGATGGGTAATTACTGGCCCTCCAGATGTTGGTAGACTGTAACACCCAATCAACCCTTATTTGATCTTTCAGATATGGTGGCCAGGGCTGAGAGATGTTGTGGTCCAGTGCCAACTGCTAGACCATGCAGGTTTTAACTGTCCAAAATTTTTTATGTTTTTATGGTTTTTAACTGTCCAAAATTAATGTTTTTAAGTGGATTGTTGTTTAATGCCTTTTAATTTTTGTATTCAGAATCTTTTTAGCTATTTTGTTCCAATATACAGTTTAAGCTACTTTGGGGCCCATATGGGATGAAAGCAGGACATTAAATGAATAAATAAATTACATAGGAAGATCCTTATATTCCCCATGTCTGCATTTATAAGTGTTTAATGGAATAATTTAATTGTCAGTTGCTGAAATCTCATTGAAAGCAATGGGATGTGGTCATAATTACCTATATCTGGATTATTATCTACATTGCATAACTACCTGTGACGGTCTGTGGGAATTCTAGAACGATGAACTTAAGCCCTTCCCCTCCTGAGAAATTCTGAATGAACAGTAATGTTTACATTTATTTATCAATGTTCTTATGACTTATGCTATGTGTGGTTGAAAAAATTGCCTCTCACATACTTTCAAAAATATTTAAACTACAGGTATAAAACAACATTCATGCCTTAAAATTAAACATGGGGAGAATGAATATACTTGTCTAAATAAATAAATAAAGAAATCTAAAATGCTGATTTTTTTTGCCATTGCAGTTTACAGACTACCCATTGGTGTCTGCAAGGGATGAATGTCCCTTTTGCAACACCCTTGAACTACAAACCAAGTAGAGCTAACCACATAGCCTCTGATGTTGTAGCCCTTTGTGGTTATACTTTTGAAATATCTCCATTGTGATGCAAATGTTCATTTTTCAGGCAAAACTGGAATGGGTGGGGAAAATACCTCCCTGTAGAAAATGGTGTAGAAAGCAAGAAAATTTGATGCTATTTCTTTATAATAATTGAACTGACCAGGGTTCTGTTTCATATTGTTTTGTACTTGTCTTTTTGGTGCACCTCTTTTTCCTTGCTTCTGACTTTAACAATAAAGTTAGCCTGATATCTGATTAACCGGGTTATCTCTTTAAATCTCGAACATTTGAAACTTTAATTTCCTCTGCTTCAAATGATCATCTCCCCATATTTTATATATGTGATGTGACTCAGGACTATTAATTTCTAAAGAGTTTTCTAATCTGAAAAGTACTGTGATGCTGAGATCCTTTGGTTGACGGTTAACTTGAAAGTGCTTTAAAGAACTCTCCTATACGTATGTTTACATGTATAGGATAGTTCAGAAGTACATCCCATCCCATTGAATTCACTTGGATATCTGGGACTTAACATCTATGTACGTATTCACAGGACTGAAGCTTTTAAACACAATGACTTCTATATTACCATGTTTTCCTAGAAAGAAATTCTTAATTTGGAAAAGGGGTCCACTTAAATTATCTGAAGAGAATGGTTCTATAACAGAATAATATCTTTAAGATGAGGCTTTTTTCCCCTCTCTGTAAACTTTGGCATCGAATGAATTCAGTTACAGCAGCAGCAAGCGTAAAAGTGCTACAAGTACTACTCTGATTGCTGTCCTTGTTATCTTTTGACTGTACCAGGTTAAAACTGATTTTTTTTTTTACTGTATCTCTCTAGATGCAGTTCTGAAGAAACACTTCTCCTGCCAAAATACACACAGAATCTAGGATTAAAAGGGCTGAAACCTACCACCAAGTTCTTAACGCCCTCCCACAATCATTAGACTAAATCCGCTGTCATTCCAGATTCATTTTTCCCTTATTCATCTGTCCAACTAATTCCTGCTGCATTCACCAGGCTTACATCTTAATCTTTTCTGTTACATAGAGAATACATAATGAAAAGCTGCATTTTCTGGGTACATGCACCCATTTGCAGCGGATGAACCATATGTGAAGTGACATACAATACTGAATGGAGGCTGAATGGTGTCCAGTGCTAAAAACAGTGCAAGTCCAGGAACAAAAAGCAGGAGAACAAGAGCCCTGTGCTGGGCCGGCCTCACTCGAACACCAGGGGATTCGCTACTAAAACATGGGTATAATTTCACTGTTTTCACTCACACAAGCTGTGGGAAAGGAGTCACCATCTGATGTTTGATTGTGCTGGGTATGTTTTTGGCAGTGGCCTTGCATGCCACATTGAAGAAAAAGGTGGGAGGGGGAGTTGAGTGCGGGAAGAGAATGCAGCTACATTTGCTGTTTTGAATTTGGCATTTGATGGGGAGGCAGAGCTGAAGAGACTCTAACTGATTGCCACCTGAATGATGGGGCATTGTTCGTCTTACTGAAACATTTCTTACTTCCAGTGTAGGAATAGGTGGTGTGCAGGAATAAGATACCACAAAGGGTGGATTTTGCCATTTGCTTAAGCAAAAGCTTAACTCCTTTGATAAGAATAACAATAAGTATCAGAAACATATGAGTAAGAGGAATAGAAATCCATATGAACATGACACATTATATGTAATGTTCGTATAGGATAAGATATAAATATATCTCTGGATTTCTATTTTTTGTTAGAATCAGGGATGATATAAGTAAAAAGAGATAAATAAATACATATTATAAAAAAATTGAGCTACGTGTCCAAAATGTAAGTTAATTCTCAATATAATAATTGATGGATGACATTCACAATAGAATAATTGGTTGATCTTCAAGCAGTCTTTTATCTATTTTATTCAATGTCTGCTGGGTCTCTTTTAAATCTCATAAACACAAGCAATGTTGAATTAATTGCAGTTCAGTTACTGAATATATTATTGATGTATAATAAATTTGAAAAAAATAAAGATGTTAAATCTGTCAATACATATTTTATAAGACTTGTAGTTCCAGTGAGCAAGTAGAGTTCACTTGGGACTTGGAGCCCAATAGCCAAGTCTTTCCTCTGTCACAGATATGGCTTAGCCTTGGCAACTTGCTATCTCTCAGCTTCAATCCCAGTTTGTAAAATGGGAATAACAATGACATAAAGTGAGGGCAAAACATAACAAAAATTGTAGAACAAATCTATGGCTTAGACCCAGACTAGGTCATTCTTAATGTAAAATATGTGCCTTCAAGTCACCTGTCAATTTATGACAACCCCATGATTTTTATAGGATTTTCTTAGGTAACCAATACTCAGAAATGATTAACCATTGCCTTCTGATGTATATAGGCTTCATTAGTCCTATTGAATTCAATGGATTTCAGTTATTTCATTTACTGAATATATTTCCCATCTTTCTTTAAAAAAGAGAGAGAGTAATGAATGAAAGAAGCAGTGTTAGTCAAAATGCAAAACTATTCAGATTTTGAAATACAATTACATTAAAAGCACAGGTTTTTAAGCCACATAATTAAATTTGATTAACTGGTTAACTTTTCCAATTGATTTCAGTGCACTAATGGGAGTGTAGCTAAAGTCCATTCTTACATCAATTATAAGGTGTACAAATATCATCCTCAGGTATTTTCATATCCTTCCTTCCTTCCTTCCTTCCTTCCTTCCTTCCTTCCTTCCTTCCTTCCTTCTTTCCTTCCTTCCTCCTCCCCCCTCTCTCTCACTCAATAGGTTTGATTGAGAATTGACAGGATCTTTGTCTGAGTTGTCTTCGTCACAAAAGTCTATACTGGCCTTACGAACAGTTAGAGTACAATTCTATAATGTCTGCTCAGGGGTAAGTCCCATTATTTTTGGTGGTAGTTACTCCCAAGTAAGTAGGTACAGGGGGCCAACATCAGGTAGTGGTTTGGGTGTTGGACTAGAACACTGGGAGACCAGGGTTGAAATCCCTGCTTAGCCATGGAAACCCAGTGGGTGACCTTGCACAAGCCATTCACAGCCTCAGAGGAAGGCAAGGGCAGACTCCCTCTGAACAAATTCTGTCAAAGAAAACCATGTGATAGGTTCACCTTGGGACTTCTACAAGTCAGAAATGACTTGAAGGCACAGAGCAATGTACAGAGCTGCAGCTTTAATGGAGCAGATTTACAACCTGGGGATGTTTTCAGTGGCAGTAAGGCAGAAGTTCATGTACCTCATGATGTACTCAGGTACTCCTCCCTGAAGTTTTGGAATGAATTATCAGTAATGCCAATTTTGAAAGAAAGAGCTGTTAGCAGCTGCACAGCCCCACACTTTGATAACATCTAATTGGCAAATATTAATTGGCATGAAGTTAAGTTATATGTACTTATGGCTGAAAGGCCATGTGGAGAAGGGACCTGGCTGAGAAGATGTGCAAAAGTAAGTCAGAGGTGACCTCAGTATGGCCAGATCACTGTGGACTAGCTGGGAAAGCCTGACTTAATAAGCTAATCCTTAAACTGCCCAACCTCAGAAACAGTAGTCAAAGAAATTGCCTAGGAGCAGCAGATAAGCACCCCTACTGTGCACATTCCCTACCAAAATCTTCCCCAGTCACATTACCCAACCAAGACACTGAGAGGCTGTCAGGACTCCCATCAATATTTTATCACATAATAGTAAGACCATCAACCCATTCTGGACATCATTGTATTGGTTGCAAGCTCCATTGTTTACTTAGCCAGAGAGCCATTTACACCCATTCCCTCCCAGGTAGTAATTGGATAAAAAATACAACCTTCAGTTTTGAGCAGTCAGATGCAGTACATCAAATGCTGAATGTCACTATGTCACTATGTCATTTTGAACTCTTTGTACAGCCCTTAGACACAAGTCTAAGTCATACTGCTGTTTCTTCACTGTTCTTCTGAATTAGTAATTATCACTCAAACCTGGAATTTCACAATCAACTTTTCCTCCCTTTTCCTTTGGCTAGCCTTGTGTGATTGTGTGAGTGCTTGCATCTTGCATGTGATTGTTAATTTCCCCAATAAAAAAACACATTTTAGTTTCCTTTTGAATCTCTGGTTGGTTCTTCCCCGCAGAATATCCCATAAATATAACGTCAAAGATCTCACTAGGTTATCCCCTCCTCTCACAGGCCTCCTAATTTGACCTGATAATTTCCCACTTTTAAACAGAGGTACTGGTATTGTGGGTGGACCTCTGAGTCAACCACGTTTTGGGGTAACAGAGCATTTGGTTCTGGAAGAGGGCATGGAGGTGAGAGACTTGATTTAGGAAGATTTAAATGAGAAGCCCTAACTGGTGTTTATGCTCAATGTTGTAGATGAATACTTTATTCCGATTGTTCTGTGTAGAGGAATGACTAATTTTAACAGAGGATCCTGTCATATAATGTAAGCAAATAATTGCTATGCTAGTATTAGGGAGGGCTATATCAGCAATGAATTAAGACTGCTTTGCAATTAGAGCAATGAACACAGCTGTGGAGACAAATGGCATATGTGCTAATTAAATAATTTGTCACTTGACTGTTAAATAAACAATGCCACCTCTTTACATTAGAAACTACCATCTCCAGAATGGTAGGATGGCCTATTAACAAAATGGAAAGAACAGATTGCATTACCATGTTTGCCCGACAGCAGTTGCAAATGCAGGGTAAAAGGTGGCATATTAAAGAAACTAACATTACTTTTAGTACATCTCTGATTCTGAGGCTAGAACACTTCAGCTCTGTCTGTGAGTAATCCTGCTTAATGCATAAATAGTTGGAGTAACTCCTGTTTATCTCGTCTTTGGTTTCTTGGCAACATATTTTTGTAACATTGCCTCATCCTGTAAATATTTCCAGCTTTCATAGGACTGGACCTCTAGATTCACCAATGCAGTCAGAGGTTTTCCTGGATGTAATTTAACTTACTCCTAAGTATGCAAACTGAGAATCAGGTTGTAAATATCAGCCTATGTTGTATAAATGAAAATCACAAAGTTGTGACTGGAGAAAACACATGCATATACCTACTGTATCTGCTTATTGTCTTTTAGACTGATGCATGAATTTCATACCAGTCTTGGAAAATGTCTGATCAAAGACTGTAGTGCCTAATTTCTTTTTTGCTAGACCAGCACCATTGACTTAAGGGAGGCTGCTACAGAGTAAATTGGTTCTGGATGGCAGCTGAAGAAGACTGAATTCTTATTCTCAACAGTTTGAAATTGAATATTAGCTGTTGCAAAGTTGCAACGTCATTTATTATATGGCACAATACATACTGTGGTCACCTTTGGGGACACTCTTGGGGAAACCCAAATTTACTTTCTTCTGTTTCCTTGTAAAATGGCCCTAAAAAGCAAAATTGTCTCTTGCCCAGAGACTAGGAAGCAGCTTGAAATTTTCCTTCAATAGTTTATAACTGTTGGGCAATCATTCACACATTTCTTTCCAGAAGAGAAATATTTCCATGGCAGAGAGGGTTTTGATTTGCTTGTGAAGTTTCTGCTATTCTGATTTTTCCCCCTCCATTATAGGGGGACTGTATGGTGTCCTATTTTAAAATTAAATTCAGAAACAGGGGAGAGAAGTCATCTAATTTCAGATACAGCATTTCAAAAAGAAAAGGAAGGGAGGGAGATTATCTGAGGGGGAAGGATGCAGTACTAAAAAGGCCTTGCAGAAGACAATCTCATTTACATTTACATTGCAAAACATATTTTTATGTATTGAAACTTCAGAGAGGAAAGGAGGAAAAGAGCCATCTACATGTGGAGTCGTGAGAGTCTTCTCTGTGCGCCTGTGTGTGTGTGGGGGGGGGGTATCCATGTTTTGTAGTCCTGGTACCACAACATGAATTATTTACTAGCACCTTCTAATGTGAAAACCTTTTGTGTCTAAGCCTTTCCTGTTTCCTTCTTCCTCCCATCTCCCCCTCTCCTGCTGCCGCCCCAGGCATGCACACACTTTTATTAAGGCTCTGTCAGCTAGTTTGTTGGGGCTGCAGGGAGCTGTCCATTGTTAGTGGCTAAGATCTGGGTTGCCGCTTTGGATCTGGCCACTTTTCAATAGAAAGCAATAGTTGCATGAGGACACTGACTGCTGCAAACTCTTTTGTTTTTGTTTTCATCTCATTCTTGCCTATTCTTATTTCAGCCTGTTTATGAACTGTGATAAATATTCAGGCTAGGGACACTAGAGAGAGACACACAAACCAAGACTGCAAAAGCCAATGTGACGTGGCTTTTTTCTCTTGATGAAGGCATGGATATAGTTTGAGAAAGACTGATTCAGAACCTGGTAGAGATACCAATAATCTACAGATAGAACAGGAGTATGATGTAATTTCTGAATTATGACTTAAAACTACACATGCTAACATTTGAATGCATATCATGTAATTGCATTCGGTTTAACGTGTTAGGCTGTTAGTTTTAGCCTCTGTACACTAGATAACTTAAAGATTAAAAGATGTGTATTGAGATGAAGATTCTTCTCACCAATGTTTCAGTTTCAGTACTTATGATATGACAAACACAGGTTCTGTCCCTGCATTGTAAATTTTATTTTTTAAAAAGTTAAAACTTTTAAAATCTGTTTTAATTATGGGTACTTTTTATTTGGAAAGTGACCAGAAACTAACAACAAAGCCTATTCATAATACAATGGCCCACAACAATCTGGCTTATTGATTTCTATGCTGTTCTCTCAAAAAGTTCAAAATGACTTTCAAATATAAATATTCTAAACATACATCAATAAGCATAAATAAAATCAAAAATTCTATGAAATATTGCCATCAATTATTCTGTTTCATACTTCCAAGAAAATGTAGGCTTTTCAGAGTGGTGTTTGTATTAGTGGCAGATCTTGTAAATGTTCAAGGTTTTTCAAAAGATAAATTTATCTGAATTTTTTAGATAAAGAATTTTTAGAAGACAATTTTAGACTGTTGTGTGATGGAGGAACCAAGTGAAAAGCATCTTTCATTGATTTTTGTTGTGGTGTGCCTTCAAGTTATTTCTGACTTATGGTGCCTTCAGGTTATTTCTGACTTATGGTCACCATAAGTCAAACCTTTCACAGGGTGTTCTGGGCAAGATTGGTTCAGAGGAGGTTTGCTTTTGCCTTTCTCTGAGGTTGAGAGAATGTGACTTGCCCACTGTCACCCAGTGGGTTTCCATGGATGAATGGGGACTTGGACTCTTGTCCCCAGAGTGGTAGTTCAATGCTCAAACCACTGTTCAGGTTTAAATCCAGCATAATATTACCAAAGTAAAAGACCATGGATAAATTTCTTGTGATTTTTCCAGCTATGGAAGCTGTGGCATAATTGTTATTGAGGTCTGTAAAGCGCACTGCCACTGGTGCAATTTCTAGAACTGGTTTTACAGCCAATTGTATCAAATGCATAATAGAAATTGGGTTGAATTCTCCCCTTGCACATATTCCAGAACTAGATATCTGCAAGTTGAATATGATTTGCGCTAGTGACACTCTTCAATATTGTCCCATATTTTTTTTATTTTAGATTTTCTGCACTACCCTTCGGCAGAAATTTCCAGGCTGGATCACTTAAGAGAAAAATGTGAAAACAATTGCAATGTAATTGTTTTTGAAACAATTGGAACAAGAACATAAACATATGACACCACATCTCCCCTCTGTTTTTGGGGTGTGTGTGTGTGTTTGTTTTTGCAGGTAGTGTGGTTGTACTGATCATTTCTTACTTTAGGCAGATGAAATGCTTGGTCTATTTCTCAGTGAAAGCAGTTTCTCCATTGATTGCAACATACACTGAGTTTAATTCTGACTTATATAACATATAGCTGCAGCCTTCAAAGCTAATGCAGATTATACAGGCATCTATAGAGAGAATGAGCTCTCTAGACACTAATGGCACGAACAAACAGGTGTTTGAAGATTGCAGTCTGATTCTATATGATATCCTCCAGCTGGAGGAAGATCTCACCTATTTTCATAAATCATTGAAAACTTTCCTTTTTGACTCACCATCCTAAGTCACTGAGTTGTGTTTAAGGTGCTAAGATGGGTAGCAACTGGTAGGGTGCTGGGGATTTCATTCCATGTATTGTTGTGGTGTTATGTTTTATTGTCTTTGTCCCTGATTGTATATGTTGATGTTCGGCCCTTTGGTATAAAGGGCATTATAAATAAACATTATTATTGCTGTTGTTGTTGTAGATGTTATTGTTATATTCTTGAACCATATGAATAAACAAATCATAATATATGAAGTATAAGGGAGGAAAAATTAAAATGCCATGCTAATAATCCTTCCCATGACCATGAAAGAGGACATCATGCAGTATGTTGTACCAACATAAGCCATTATGCGGATAGCAACAGTGTTACATTTCACATAGCATCCTCTATCTTGAACTAGCACCAGCTTGTGCTAATGTCTATTTTGAAACTTTCTTTAGTCCTTAATTCATTCCCCTCCTTGGGGCTTCTTTGCATGTTGGTCTACATGCGTCATGAAAAGCGCTTCCTCTATACACCATGCCAGATAACATTATAGATCTCAGCTGGTTTCTTGTTGACAGGACTGCTGCTCATATCAAGGTGCTGGTCAGTTTATAGCAGGGAAGCAGCCTGTGGTGGTCCTAAAGTACAACCCTTGGAGCCCTTGGGCCCCCCAAAATTTAAATGTAGGGGTATTTTGACCCACCAAGTGGCACAGAATGCTGAAAAATGCTGTGGTTTTGCCCTACCCCACTCCCAGTTCCTCCACATACCCCCCAAAAACAAAACAACCCTAGCCTGAAAGCTGAAAATCATCTGAAATCAGAACCAGTCGTGATACAACATCACTTCCAATCACACTGGAAACAACAGTAAAACTTGTCAGGGGCAGGGGGGACAGAGGGGCAAAAATTGGCCGTGCCCTCTATGTACTTGCCCAACCTTGTTTTATACAACACAGGAACCCCAGGCTATAGATACAATTCACTAATGTCCATTTCTATTGAGTGTGATTTGTTCATCTCTTTGGTATCCAGGAAACTGGGAGCAGAGAAACATTGGAATGATAGCCTAATCACATGTGGAAGAAAGTTTGAATTGAATCTAGCCATGAGTAGAGTATAGTTTATTTTAAAGTGTATCCTGTAGTGGTGATGATGGAAAAGAAAACCACTTTTATGCCATATTGTGCAAATGCTGTCATCTAGTATACTGATTTTTAAGCCATTTGATGCCAGTGACCAGCAAGGTGTTTTTCCCAGCATGCTAATGGCCAGCACCATTTTTGTGCTTGTTGACTACAGGTATTTCTTTCAGGGAACTTTCCTGGAAGTTCTTAGTGGACTGATATCAGGCCATGAGCAACCACTTTCAGTAAACTTGTCTAATAGTGTCATTTGAAGTGATGTGTTTTTATCAGGTTTTGCTGCTTTTTAGATTTCTGTTTGCCTCATTTAAGCTCTTGGAGCTGTAGACAAGTATTGTAGATTAGCATATTATGAAAATAACTGCATGTTAACTTTAGGCAGGGAGCTAGTCTAAGTATAAACAAAGATAAAAGTGAAGTAACCATTTTTATATTGATAAGAAGCTCAACTGTTACTGCCTTAATGCCAGTAAAACACCTCTGAACTTGTACACAAGAAAGTGAGACTCCAGTAAGTTGGAAGAGAAAATAAACATCAATGTGTACCCTGGCTGAAACAGGTAGAAAAGTAATGATGCCTATCTTACCTTAAATCCCTCTTTTGATAGATGAGAGAGCAGAGGAGGAGCATAGCTTTTCCAGCAGGTTGGCTAAACAAAGGCTGAAGAGGGCATAAAACAGGAAACATGTTGAGCAGTCTAATCAAAGGTTGGTGATACTCTGTTCTTTCTCTTCTTTTTATTCACATATGCATTAAGAAAAAAATGCCCCCATTTTTTAGATCCTTAAAATTATTTGTTCCTTCTTCTATTCTCATGAAAGAAAAAGTTGTTGTTATTGTGTGCCTCCAAGTCATTTCCAACTTATGTCAACCCTAAGACAAACCTATCACAGGTTTTTTTGGGGCTGACCATGTGATGAATCAAAGGTCACTCAGTGGGCTTCCATGGCCAAGAAGGGAATTGAACCCTGATCTCAAAGGTAATAGTGCAACACTCAAACTACTACATCACACTGTCTCTAAAGAAAAGGTACAGGAGGAATATAATGAGGAAAATATCTAGCATTTCCTGATTATTTGGGGAAATCTGACTCATGTTATCAACCAAAACATAATGTAGGAGAAAGTGCTACATAAAAACTTTGGCTTAATTTCATATTTTAATTTTGTTTGAAATGGTTAGAATTAAATTACAACCAAATGAGATCTGAAATAATAACCTTGAACAGTGGATGAAATTTGCAGAATGGTTTGATTAGAGTTTTTTGCGATGCTAGTGTCATCAGTGTGGATCTAACTATATGCAACTGGACTGGCAGAAGTGGATTTTCTTTCACTTTCTTTTTCATTGTCATTCCAGATCCTTGACAGTGTTCACAGTGAGCTGGGGAATTCCGCTGAACGGAGTGAGCTATGGTGAGGGACAGAGGTGGAAATAGCACAGTTATGTGCATCTTCCATGAGCTTCAGTGATGGACAACCATCTGAAAAGCAAAGCAATAAGCTCAGAGCTGACATTCTTGACTCTCAGCTTCCTGAAATGTTCTAAAGAGGCTTAGTTGTCCTCAATTTTTGAGTTGTATTATGTGGGAACAAGCAACAGATAACAGGGCGGCCCCCATATTGTGACATGTTTTCCCTGAAGAGGAGGCTTGCCTTGCTCCATTATAGCTGATTTTTTTACTCTGAGTGAAAAACTTCCTGTTTTGAACGTGCATTCATTTTTATTCTCTTGCTACTGTGTATATTGTTACCTGATTTTGTTTTGTTTTGGCTTGTTTGTTTGTTTGTTTTTGCTGCGTATTACTCACTTATATATTGGTTTTGGTTTCTGAATTTGATATGTTGCTTTCAAAAATTATTCTTTCAATGGTTTCATTTTTCACCTTACCTTTTAACTGTTGCTAGCTACCTTGATTTGTATGATTTATAGCAAAGTAAGGTACAGATATTTATACTGGTCTAAATTCATTTCTTAATCTAAACTAGAATTAGACCACTGAAAAAATGAAACTCATATAAATTTGTCTTAACAGTGATTCAGTGGGTCTGCTGTGGTGCGAACTAACAATTCGATTTAGGCAAATGAACGATAGATCAAATTTGTCAGAGACTTCTTCGTCCTTTGTCAGGCCTTCTGCTTCTAATGCATGGGTAAAAATAGTCTGACAGGAGAAGAGTTCAGTGAGGGTCTGTTCATAGAACCAGCCAGAGGAGCAGAACAGAAGCAACACAAGGGAATGAGATGATTCATCATCTGTTTTACCACCTCTTGTGCCATCTGTGGAGCTCAAAAAGTTCTTTTTAAAAAGTAAATTACAGGTGATTTCAGTTATCATTCTAAAGACCCCCAAAGTAGGTAGTTATGATTATAGTTTTGATCTTTTTCATTCTACTCTTTACTTTCCTGTTTCTCAGAAACAAAAAAACTTACTTTGATTTATCCCCCCCCTCCCAAATCTGATTGCTACAAGCCACAGGCTTGTGGTACAAGTCACACTCCGCCTCATCACTGACTCAATACTCACAACAAAAGGTAAGGCACAGCATGAGCCAGCACTGGAACTGTGCCATATTCCTCCTCCACCATTGAGTGAGGACACATTCCTGTAATCACAAAAATAACTAAAATCTTACAGTTGTACCAGAAATGGAATAATTATCCCTCACCAAGTAATGGTCAAAATGGAGCTTAATTATGCTTTATGTATTGCAAAAATAAATGAATTGGAAACAATAAGTTATTTGTGAATAGGCAATTCCAGGCTCTGGGCATAAGTGATAACAGTTCTTTGAGTGAGGCCACTGAGAAGGGTGGGTAATCTCTTTCTCTTGCCCTAAGGATACTCATATTGCTGACCAACCAACCAAAGGAAGAATTGTCCTGTTCCTGGGCTTAAATTCAGTTCTTATTCCCAACCAGGGAAGACCCAGTTAAAGATAAGTTAACACTTACATAAGTTTCATTAAGTCAACAGTTCTTCTCCAGTTGGGGTTGACAATTGGATTTAGGCTGTGAGATGAACTTCCTCTGTATCAGAGTCAGGATAGAAAAGAAATTCACTGGCTTGTTCTTTCCTGACAAAAATATCCCCTTTGAAGACTGGCAACAAGACATATGGTATCTTTGGAAATGGTATACATTGGTATACTTTGGAAATGTGTACATTTCTACTCCATTTTATAATGTGTTTTGGTGTGGGGGGGTGTATGTGGAATATATACAAAACCATATATACATTTACAGCCAATGGAAAATGTATACAAACACACTTTAGTCAAAGCAGAAAATTGTGTACAAAACATATGCATTAGAAAAGCACAAACATCTGAATTTCCATGTGGAAAGGAAGGAAAGGTCGATTTGGAATGGAACAATTAAAGGACAAAGACACTGGTGATTTTCACATGACTCTTCAATCAGGAATGGCGCTGGAGAGATTATCAGCTTCTGGTTCCCAAGAAAATATGGTCCTAGCATCACTCTTTCCTGTGACTGTTAAAAATGAGCAACTTTGCATGTCTATGCTCACTAATTACTAGTTGGCACTGCACTGACTTTCCTGTTTATTTGTTTTGCCACCCACTCTTTCTCCCTGCACCACTCTAACCAGCAGCCATTTTTTCTCTTTTTTTTTTTTCTAGGATGCATCCACAATATACAATTATAGCGATTTGACTCATTTTACTACTAAATCCTGGGATTTATAGTTTGCTGCCACACTTAGAATTCCACAGTGCCTTCATCTGAACTACAGCATTACATCTCCCTGCCAAAGAATTCTAAGTATCTCCAAAACTAGAAATCTCAGGATTCTGTAGGATGGGGCCATGGTAGTCAAAGTTGTTTCAAACTGCTATAATTGAGTAGTCTCGCTATTTCATTATGCACAAATAATTTCTACATGGAACTACTTTATATTTTTTTACAAAGAATATTAAGCTTCCTTCTTTTCTCTGCTAGACCTTGGATATATGTCGAGGGGGTTGCATAGGACTGATTATTGTTCAGCTTCTGCATTGCTAAATTCATTACACTGCTTTGGAGATCCAGTACATCTCTCACATTTCTCAACAGTAATGGACAAAGAACAAGACAATGTGAGCTGGACTGTCTTTTGTCATTCCTCATATAAGTCCCAAGTGATATGGCCTAATTTGGGTTTGTCAAAAATCTTTTCTAGAAATAACGTTGTGTCTCCTGTCTTAGCAAATCTGGTTGATGGTTTGTGTTCAACTTGTGCTTCTTCTCCTAGGCCTCTGCCTCACAACATTGCCTATTCTCCTCTAAGGATGGAAAGAATATTTGAAATACTGACAAATGATTTTAAAAAATAATTCTGGGTATCAAGAAACCCTGCCAAAGAATCCTGAACCAATGAGAATCTTCACAGTTCAGGACTTAGTCTGCACAAAATTTGCATGTGGTGGTTTGTGCAGAGAACAGCACTTTCTGTGTGGAAAACAATATTTCGATGCAGAAATATTAATTCCTGCACAGGAAATGCTGTAATTGGGAATTTGTTCTGTGTAAAATTTACATGTGGTTGATTTCCATAGAATACAGCATTTTGCACAGAAAATAGCATTTTTGCACAGAAATTAACATTTTTGCATTGAAATATTATTTTCCACACAAAAAATGTGGTTCTCTGCCTAGAAACTGGTGTTTTCTATGCAAAACAACACATGCAAACTTTGTACAAAACAAGTCCTGAATTGTGAATAGCCCTCAAAAACTCTGTGGTTTTCAAAGACTTTCTTGCAATGGAAAGAATGTTGCTGAAATTACTCATTGCTACCTTCAAGGAGAAACTTTGTGAAGAATTACATCCCTACTCTCCTCCTTTCCTTTAGCTCTGCTGCCTTGAAATACTGCTGCTTCGTTCTGTCACCATTCCATTTACCTTCTCAAACAGCAGAGTCTGCATATATTTTGCCCCTCTCTTGTTTGAGAAATTCTGCAAACTGGACTTCACTTTTTCTCATCACTCTGCCGTGAATCATTTCTCTCTGAACAAATAGAAAGTTTGCCACAAAAGCACTTAGGATCTGAAGGATTTAGAGCTCACTTTTGTAAAGAATAGAAGGTGAGGGGCAAGGAAGGGATTGGAAAACATTGTAGCAATAGAGCTTGACTGATTTGTGGACAGAAGGACTATTTGGGAATGTTTAACACTGGAAAGAAAAATAAATCAGTGTGAAATGGAATGTAATAATGATATTAATTTTTTTAAAGTACTAAATTCACACTACTTGTCTTGCAATTTTTTGTGGTATTTTGAATAGTAATTGGCAAGTAAAATGGAAGGGCTGATCCATTCAATGATAAGAAAAAAGTCTTTTAAAAGATAAAACAGAAAAAGCATATGGGGAAAGCAAACACTGTGCATAACTTCAGAAGGGAGGAGGTAGCCTCTAATTAGACTTTTTTTTAAAAGCTCTTCGTGTTACTTATATCAGTGAGATACAATATTGGAGAATTAGAACAAAAATTGCTGAAAACTCATCTAGATAAAAATACTGACATTCTGTTTTTTTAAAAGATATTCTCTTATGTAAAGAAAACTGTATAAAGTAAATGACAGCATTTTGTATCATTCTATACTCATAGAGCATCATTTGGTAGCCAAATGTTTAGGTGAACAAATTTACTTAAGGCAACTGCATTGTGAGCAGATCATATTAGAAACACAGATTGAACTGGAAAAACTGAAAATTTCAGATAACAGAAGACTGGCAATCATGACTATTCTGCCATATTGCATTTCATTAAATGTCTGCAAAGGTTACATGTGAAAATCTAAAAAGATACAATTGTACTACTAGGAGGTACCTGTAGCTGCAAACTTCCCCTAATCCATAGATATTTGTGTTCACTAGTGGTGCTACAAAAACAACAACAAATCAATAATGCTCTGATGTGAACATTGAACTACCATATGAGTGACTTTTGCTTGTTCTTTTAGAGGAAATGGTAAATCTGTGCCCACAAAAAAGTTTTATTCATTGGGGTTATTCTACCTCCTAAGCTAGCTGAGTTATCAGTTGTTGGTGAGAATCCATTTTCATTGTTGTACAGATGTCAGATCCAAGACTTTATTTCTACTTGCACAGGCCTTTCACATATTATTGCACTGATGCTTCACAAATTGGTGAACTTACTATTCCTCAGGTGATTGCACAAATCTTTCCATAAGCCATTGAACAACTCACTACAAGGTCCTTGGGTGATATGTTACATGTGCTAACGGTACTTGTTTTGCTTACCCTTACTCAGTCACTAGCCAAATCCCAATTCCTCTTACATACTTTTCTCTTGGATAATTTTGGATGCAACTCAATTTTTTTTTTCCTAGGTATGTATTACTATTGTAAGTAACTTTAATGGTGTGGCTGACTCACCCGGGCAATGGAGTGTCTGTTTATACAAGGCTCTTCTGGATTAGGATAAATGTTCAAGAACTATTTACCAATATGGAGCACTGCCTGAAAATCAGAGATGTCCAATAAATGCACAAATATATCCTTTTGGATAGCGCTGCATTTGAGCATGGAAAAGTAAATCTCCATTGCAGGAGTCACACAAAAAGGGTTCTGGTTCATTCTCAACCTCACAAACAGTTGCCCAAGTGTGACTGGTCTGAGCAGCCTCTGAGTGGTCCAATAGCCATTCAGTCTCAGCCAGACCCCCAGAAGAAGGTTTCATTATACTAGGAATGTGAATCAGTTGTGTCTTCCAAAATGAGCACAGTTCTTCCTCCATCACTACCACCATCAACACAAAATGTCCCTCCCCACTTTTACAGTTTCTTATGGCCTTTTCAATAGCTGTTTTCTTTCTTAAAACAGGGCAATTTCTCTGAGTGATAGAAAAGGTCTATTTGTGGTGGAGTGCAGCTGCATTTCAAAGGTACATTGTTGGTGAGTTATGAATTTACATGCCTTTACTAATGTGTGGAAACAGGGGAATCCTTTGGCTTTTTTCTTCAAAATTGATGTTACTCCTCTGCCAGTGGCACCCAAGGAACGGTTTTGTTCCATTTCCTCTCCTTTCATGCAGTCCTATTTATGTTTAGATCTGGTTTGCTGCCACTAAGCATCATTGTCATTACCACCAGTGTCTCTGGGCTAGCCAAATCTAGCAGCTGTGGGTTTAATGCCTCCCCTGCTAAAGTTTATTTCCTTGACAACACATGCTGGTGGAAGCAACTTGTGTGTGTATGTGTTTGTGTATGCAAGTGTGTGAGTGTTGAAATCTCCTTGCAATATATTTTAATGTTGCCATTTTCTGGTCAAGTGTTTGTATTAAAATGCTTTTTTTTTTTATTTTGATTTTAGTTTTGGGAGTTCTCAAGTGCCCTCACCTCCCAAGCTAGCTGTGCCTAACACAGCATCTAAAATAGAATACCTAGGTGGCCAAATGGGACCCCCTGACCCCTATATCCTGTTCCTTTCTCCATGCTTTGCTGCCAGTTTCCTTGATAAAAGGAGAGAGTGAGAGATAATTAACAAAAAACATGGCCCCTAAACAATGGAACAACTGGCCTTAGCGAGCAAGAAATTTATCCTGGTTTTCTAGGTGAACTTTCTCCCATCAATCTTTCTTTTAACCTCCATGTTAGTGGAAGCAATAGGAACAGCCCCTCCCCTCCCCTGAGCAAATGCACTCTTTTGACTGGAGACAAAAGGGGATCGGAGAGCGCTGAGGTAAAATCTGGGTGGTATAGTGCAGCAGTACAATGCCATCACTGTTCCATTGGCAATGGCTTGTGTTTTACAACAGGGGAGGGGAAAGCATGAATAGGCTGATGATGTGAAACAATTCTCCCAATTCAGGCCTACAAACCCATCTTCTGTTCCACAGAGTTTGTGAACAAAAAAAGGGGGGAGGAAGAAGAGAAAAGGAGGAGAGGGGTATGAAAAAAGAATTTAAAGAAAATGAGATGATTTTCACAACAACAAACTTCTGGAAACGCTTTTGCACGATTTTAAAGCAAAGGTAGAATCTCTCCCTCCTCCTGCTGCTGTTGCTGTCCAGGTTATTGACAAAGCTTAAGGGAGCTAAGGCTTGTGAATTCTTTGTCTAAAGGATAAAACACATAAGCTGTAAGTAGTAAAAACTCTTTGGGTTGTTTAACGCTTAACAAGAGGAGTAGTAAAAAATGTTTGGCGGTCCTGATGCAGGAGAGCTTGTGACCATGCGCTTCCACTTCAGGTCTTCTTAAGAGGGTATTATGGGAAGGGAAAATATTTGTGCTCTGAAGATGACACTCTCCATTTTGTTAATGGCTCTCATCTGGCGCTGATAATCGTCCCCACTGCACTCCTGTCAGTTGTGTGCTGTTTTCCAATTAATGGGGCCTTGGAGAAAGCATCCCTTTTTCTGCAACCAAGACAATTACATTGTGTTCACCTACTTGAGATGAGGGAAAGGTGACTATGAGGGCATTGAGCATTGTAAATTACTATTAATACGAGAAGAGAAGGAGCACCCCACTAATAAATTAAGACTGTTGGCTTCTATTGGGTCATGGCTTTGGGAGGCTTTCTGTGTAAGGAATCAGTACATATGAACCAGAGCCAGTTCAGCACTTTGAGACCCCAGATGACTCCTAAGGAGAGAAAAAAGCATCATGCATTTGAGTGTTTGAGGCAGTCAAATACTGATGCACCAACCAAGCCAGAGTTGAAAAAAATGTCCACATCAGCCAATTAAAGTATAGCAATAAGACTACCAAACATTAAAATTTACTTCTATACAGTTTATGAAATCATGGCCTTTAAAGGAATTAAATAATTCTGGTGCAACGGGCAGCAACGTATACTCAGTGCTAAAATAATGTACCAGAAATGCATGGCCCAACTAGAGGTGACCCATTGAAATACTTATTGAATGGTGAGTCAGCACCACTTGATTAAAAATAGGCCTAATCTAGTTGGGACTAGCAATAGAATTTAGGCTGCTTATTTGCTGTATAAATTGATAGGCAACTTGAAGGCACATATACACGTGCACACCTGCCCTACTATCTTAGGTAAAAGAAGGAGAATTAATGCCTCAGTTTTAAACACTGAGCATAAATTCTGTTGGACATCTCTGCTTGGAAACATGTTTGTATACTGTAATTGATGCAGTGAGGTATTATTGTTCAAGGGTGAGCAGTCAAATGTTTTCCAGACTTAGTTCAAGGTTTTGGGTTTGGTTTTAACCTTTAAAGCTCTGAAGAACTTGGGGTCTGGCTATCTGATGAACCTCCTGTCTTCATATGGACCTCTCTAGTTATTCAAATCAACAAGGAAAGTGGTTTCTCTTGTGCCTCTTCCCAAGTCTGAATTGCATTCCCTCCCAAACTTCAATAAGGTCCTCAGGACACACCTTTTTCACTTGAATTTTAAAATGATTTTTATACTACTCCATGTGGCTTTCAGTGTTGATATTATTTCTTTTTATTGTTTATTTTGGCTTTTTTTTTTTTTTGGTTCACTACCTTGGATGATTTCAGAAAGACAGCACAGAAATGGAAGAAACGAACAAACAAGATGGTCTGCTACGTTTAATACATGCCATCCTGTGGGTACATTCCCTTTTGGGATTGGCTTTGGGTAGAAAAACACTCTAAAGTGATTTTGCTTCCATGTGGATATATTTTGGATTAGAAGGAAGTCCTTGAAGCTAAACACATTAATGTTCTTTTGTGGGTGTGGGTGTGCGCACGTGCATGTTCACACATATGTGCACTTTAAAAATCCTTTCAGGTTTTGTTTAACCAAAGGTTGAAATGGACGTTATCTCAGCCAGAGAACTGTCCAACAGGATCTCAGCAGCAATTGCAGATGCCTGGTGCAGAGGCTTAGGAGCTGTCCAGCAAAGACTGGGACCAGAGTAACAAGGCTGTGATGAGAGCTTTCCTACATAAGCCTCAGAGCGTATCTGAAGAGTTTTGTAATAGAAATGGCTTCTCTTCTTCCTCTAGGATCTCAGCAGGGTCTGGATCCACAGTAAGCAGTAATATTTGTTACTTCCTCCTGGGTAGGGCTGAGGAAGGGAGAGCTTGGATGATCCAGCGGATGCTGTGTTACCTGTCTGGGGTTTCAGTGCAGGCCTGTTGCTGTCATTGCAACTGAGGGGATAAGGAAAGATCCTCAAAATGATTAATAGGATCCACTGTGTCCCTTGATACTCAAGCTTTTGAGTGTAGGGAAAGCTGTACTAAAGCCAAAAGGAAGGTCCATCATTGCTTCTTCAGTACTCTGGACGTAGGTGAACTTCCAGTGAACCTTTCTGAATCATCTCCACTGCACTTAAAAGTTTTGTTATCGTTACTGATGTCTGTATTGTCACAGCAGACCTCATATATCATACTACATGGCAGGTTTGATCAGGTTTGTTTTCCATATGCCTCAGTGGAGGACAATTTCCCTCATCAGTACTTTCTGCCATGAAAAGTCTTTGGCTTTTCAAATGTTGTTGGGCTACAGCTTCCATGATCCCTCATCTTTGGTCATGCTGGGTGGTGCTGATAAGTGTCTGAGTTCTACAACCTATGTAGGACCACAGATCCCCCAGCCCTGAAGTATAAGGCTCAGGGTGTTGGAATAGATAGACTGTGGGAATGACTGAGCAGGGCCTTCCAAAATGAGCACATTATGAGCATCTAGGAAGGACTGCCTACTTCCAAAGACCACAAATAGTCTCTAAAGCAAATTCAAATGCAAGACACTTTAAAGCTGAATTTTATGCCTTTTACACATACATTATTCTGAGTTTTATTTTGATTGAATATGATATAATGTTTAGCATGTGGGACTGGAGCTTGGGAGATCCAGATTCAATCCCTAATGCAGCCATGAAATGTATGTAACTCTCTTTGGCCCAGTATCACAAAGTTAAGGATAAATAAATGGGGAGGGTAGAGCTATGTGTATTGTTTCACTGGGTGAACTGCAGGATGTAAAGGAAATTTAAAATAAAGTATTATATACAATAAGGTTATAGGAAAATTATTATTCTAAAATGATAGTAACAGATCCTACATTAATGACAGCAATATGTTCTTTAGTATTATGTTAACTGGAAGACATGTAAACAAGGAGGATACTGCCTTAACAGAATGGTGAACATCATTCATAAATGGAGACAAAAAGCCTTGTTCTGAAGTTAACTCAGTTCATTGCCTGGAGACTTATGCGTGATGCTGAGCTGTAGAGAAAAGACATTATCCATGACTGTATCCCTTCATTACCAGCCTTGTTTACTGATTTATCCATCTTCTCTCTCTCTCTTCCTAGTTAAGCAGTCACACACCAATGTGAATGCTCTCATTGAAAAGGACAGAACTTGTAGCTACCAAGCATCTATCTAGTAACAGCAAGAAAGAGTATTGTAAAGCTACAATTGCAGAACTCAGACATTCATGGCGTTGCAGCATAGATGAGGAAGATAAGGATATAGAGCGCTAAATCTGTTTGAAAACATGTTTTTTTTAATGTAAACAAATGTAAAGTCTGTTCCAACACTGGGAAATTGTGTAAAATGGAGCTATTTACATGACATGATAGACTGAAGGAAAGAACAGACAAAATGTAGTCCAAAGAGCAGAAATCTCTCCCACTGTATTTCTGCTGGGGTTCCACTGCCACCACCTGTGCGTTGCCAGTTTGAAGGGACTGGAACAGCCACTGCCCTCCTGGGCCATGTATTAATGACCTCAGACTCCTAGATGTACTCTCTCTGTAGCTTTCGGTAGATACCAATCCAAGAGTGGGCAGCTATCCCAAGTGTGGGGACCACATGCACCATCTACCAAACCTAGGAGGGCCACACCTCCTCTTACACTTTTTGTGGGAAATTTCAACCAGCGTTTCTGTGCCTTTTAGGGACAAGGGAGCATTTTCATCATGTTTTGGGGCTTCTCTGGCCACTTTAGGGGCCTAGGTGACTGTAGGGTCAAAAGTATTTGGGGTTCTGAAGCTTTTCAAGCATCTGTGAAAAACTGCATTGTAAATAAATAAACTGATTGTGTTTTACGTCTCACTGCTAATTGATTGAATAGTCCATATGCTAATATTTACATTACAGATGTGTGTGGGCATAATTTCCCTCATTTTCCTGTTTGTCTTTGTTGGTTAAAGTGAGACCAGCTTTGTTTTGTTTTTAATATTAAACAGTTGCCTATGAAACTACCTAGAGTCCTTTAATGAGATAACAGCAACTTAAAACCCAAATGCTCTGATTTAATTTATACATGATCGTGTTTCATATAAATCAAGGGCCAAGCACTCATGCCACTGATGTTCTTCAAGGGGTCAGTCCTATCCTTACTCTATCTGTGTGTTTGATCTTACCTGTTGGGGAAGCAATAAGTGTTTCAGAGAAAACAGTGAGAATGCTTTTTAAAGAAGATATTCAGAGCAGCTAGATTGACTTTTTTCCCCTTTCTTTTCTTTTTTTGCTAAATAATTGCTAAGTTCTCATTGGAATGATAGAATATGGCACAGCAAATGACAGAGTTTTTGAAAAGACCTGGAGTATAATTTTGTGATCAAACATGTTACTGTATCAAAGACCCTGCACACAGAAGGCAACTTTTCAAAGTAAAGAGGTTTCAAGATTTATGTAACTAAGTCAAGGCAAAAGGTTGAGAAGAGGTCAAGCGCTGTTCCAAGGGCCTGCCTACAATGTGGGGGGAAAAAAAGAGCCAGGAAGTCCTCCAATAAATTGATCATTAATTAGAATAAACACTTTCACTGCAAGAAAAGGCTGTCATCATGTAAATAGAGCTCCTATACTGTCACAAGAGCATGCCACAAAGACAACCCTTTCTTTGATTTCAGTAGCAGCAGATCCCATGGAAATATTGTTTTAAACCCAAGACAACAATATTGTAGAATACCCATAAATCTATTATTAAATTGCTTTTTTTGCAGTACAAGCCTTCAGATTTACCCAGAAATGCCTCCATTGTGTATAACAGTGCTTACTCCCAGGTGAGCGTGCACAGGACTGCAGCCTTAGAAACTTGGTTTAAAGAATGCTTGTCGTGATTCTCATTTGACACTCGAATTTCACAAAGCCAATCTGAATGCTCGTTCTGTGTCCACAGTGCTTGCCATTATTTCTAGATAATAATAATATTTCATGGATAATACTAAACAGAACAATGACTAAGCTCTGTTTTAGTGCACAGAAATATAAACAATCTGTAAAAGGATACAGAAATAGATTTCTCTGAAGTTATCAAAAACTTAAAACAAAACTCAGTGGGTTGGATCCAAATTGAAATAGAGTGGCCAAAGGATGAGCAAATTAGTAATTTCAGTTTCTCACAGTTTTTAATTTTCCCAGCCTTCATTCCATTCCTGCATTACTTTACAAGTTTTTTTAAAAAAATCTATACAGAAATTCACACACATTTTTGTATACATTTCCCCAAATATACATGTGAATGCACGCAGTACATGTGTTTTGCCTAATATCTACAATTTGAAAGCAATTTTTTCTTTATGTAAATGGTTTTTGCACGTTTTTCACTAACATACATATTTCTATGTAAATTTATCTCTGATATATGCATTTTTGTGTGCGCACATTTCCCCTATGTGAGTATTTTTGTGTGTTTGGGGCATTGTGAATCACAAAACCTTATGTGTGTAATCTAAAAAAAACCATTTGTATACTCTTTCTCTGAAGTATGAATAGCAAAAGATGACTGCGTTCTGATCCAAATGCTGATTTGTGAAGTGCAAATTTGGTAAGTTTATATTACAGTGCAAAGCCAGTTAAATTCTCCCTCATCCCTTGAGTAGGTCAGTATAAATAAATGGGATTTATGTTGCTTATGAATAACCAAAGCCTTGTTGCCTACTGTTAAGGAGAACTAAATCTGAATCCAGTCCAGGATGTTTTGGACTACAAAGGGTTTCTTATTAGAGGAACTATGTTAATATGATGCAAGATTTAAATAAGGGTGTAAATAAGCAGAAAAGGAGTTTAAGGTTTAAGTTGTACTTTAAAACATGCTTATCTTTTGAGCTGATTTGTCTATTCTGTTTTATGCAACTTCACATAAATTTGTTCCTGCTTTCTTTTATAGATGGCTATAATGGTTTGCTAATTTGAGAAATTCTATCCTGCTGGATTCTGTTTTTAAGAGCAAATGGACATTGGTTACCCATTCGCTGTACACAGTCAACGCACCTCCCCTGGGATTGTGTCTCTGCTAAAGATACATCATGATAAGGGAATGGTACATGTCCATCCACAGCAGTTTGCCACCCATCATGAAAGTGATGTTAATCTTGAGCTGCTATAATTTTGCAAACCAGCATTGTTAAGTTTCCAGCATGGACTTCGAATCTGCATTGGTGACCCACTCAGAAGTTTAACTGTAGGGCCCTGCCTTTCTGTTTTCATCTTTGACTTTAGAAAAGAATCCCAATCACAAGCAACAGTGAGTTGAATGATCGCATTAGCTCCCTTTCCCCCTCCCCATGCCCTAATAAGGGGCTAACATCTCAATGCAGCCCTGAAGTCATCACAACAATATCATGGCTAATGTGATCAAAGGAAAGGGTTTTCTTAAAAAAAAAAAAAAATCTTACCAGCACTGCAAAAAGCTGTAGTGCAGCCGCCAGGGCTGCAGCCTGAGAAGTTTTTACTGCGGAGGGCTTTACCCTCTCTAGTGCTGCAGTCATGCAATCAAGAGTGGAGACAGGAGTGGAAACTGGAATAACTGATACACTGGAGCATAACTTTTTTAAAAAGTGGCAAGTAGCATCAATTCAGTTTCTCTAATCAGTTTCAAAGGACTTGTAACTCTCCCGTAACCATTGTGTGGCTGGTAATTCTGTGTCACAACTAATTACTGCCTAATAGCTGTTGAAGGGAGAAAGTCCCCTGTTTAAAAGAGAAGTCTATTTCATCTCGCATTCAGGCCTAATCTGACCCTGAATGGTGGAGATTACATGAGGTAATACGGCAGTTATTTCTACCTGCTGTAGTTCATAAGCTCCGTCTCCAGCTGAGGCAGCAACCCCAACTCCCCCTTTATAAAGATTATTTGTCATTAAAATGCTCAGTAGTTTCTCTCCCCCCGCTTCAAATCTGGTTGTTGCCTAGACTTTCAGAAAGGTTTTTGAAGGAAGATTAGCAGGATTAGGAAAGGTTCACATATGTTCAACTTCACTATTGGTATTCAAGACTTCACAACTGCACCACCACCCAGGCAGCCAAAGAAAAATGAGTGCAGGGAGAAAGTGTGAGGAAAGAAAGAAAGAGAGAGAATGAGAGAGGGAGAGAGAAAGAAAAGAAAAGAAAGGAATCAAAGTCTGCTAGTTTACAATCTTGTAGCCACCTGATCATTTCTTTTGTTTTGTGACAGATTGGGAAAGTTAGGTGTGTGCATACATCTGCATAATATAATAAATGTGCTTAACAGAATATACATGGCAGCTACTTTCTGGACATTTTATTCTTTAAATTTGTTGTGTCATCAAGAACACTCAGTCAATGATGGACAGCCCATGACATGCTCAAATAAACTGCACACTTGCTTCTTGCTCATTTGCGTTCCAATTTTATTTCAATTTTTCTGGCATTCAAAATCAAGCCCCTAAAACTAGAGTGTTCCAAATTTTTTTAGACAAACAGTGAGCTTCCTGTACAGTTCTCATAAAATATAGAGCATGTCTATCAGTAGAATACTTTGAGAGACAGATTGCAAATTAAAACGGCAAGTTTTAAAGAAAATTCTTGATAAATTGTAATTATAATTTTTTTAAAAAAACCTAAATCATGTTATCTCTGTACTGGTTTTTTTGTTGCATTTGAGTGCTTCCTCAGAGCAGTATTACTTCATTAAGATTAAACAAAGACAACAGTTTGTCTCTCAGCTCTCATCAGTTATTGTGTGATAGATACAGCATCTGCCACCATCATTGTCATTGTTGTCGTCACCACTACCACAATGTTTCTGAGTGCTCAGAGTGCATACATTGGATTGGATCTAAGTAGGCTTGTAGCAGACTTACTGAACTGTCTTATGTCCCATTTATTTCAGCAGGCCAACTCTAAACATGACAAAGTCTAGATCCAGCCCACTGCCTCAGGAATTCTAACATATTTGATAGGCAGATCAGTGTAATTTATTCCACATACTAAACTTAAGGATGTATTCATGTGAGGAAAGGTAAAAGGTGGCTGGCACTGGCTTCCAGGTTGCTTACGAATAAGGGTATCTGCGTTTTCTGCATAGATTTTATCAGTAAGAGTCCATGGATCATATTTTCCTTAACTGAGTGGATCAGGTTCATTAGCTAGGATGAAACAAAGTCATCTATTACTCTGTGTGCTGACTGGAGGTCAGTGTTTGAATTATTGGAGGAATGAGGAGAAGTTAATGACATTATCAATTCCCATAGTCTGATTCTCACCCCCAGATTTTAGTTTTTTTTTTCCAGGAGCAACCTGCACTACAAGTTATAGAATATTCTCCCCAGAGAGGTCTCCCTGGTGCTAACTTGATTTTATTTTGAGCTCCAAGCTAAGACCATTTTATTCAGAGCTTGAAAAAATTGCACGGGCCACGCTAACATGCTGGCAGCTGTAGTCCAAAAGGTAATTTTTCCAAGCTCTTGTTTGTTTGCTTGTTTTTGTTGTACATAATCCTATTAATGTAGAGCAACTAAAATATTTTACAAATAAATAAAAGAATGGTCCTTGCTTCCTGTAGCTCTCTAGAAACAGCTATAGGAAGAAAAAACATTCTTCTGTTTGTTCATTTCTAAAATCTGTTAGTCTTGCTACAGCTAATTGAGCAATACACAATACACTCTTTCATACTACACAGTTGTAGCACTTTGATACCACTTTGGTTGCCATGACTCAGTCCTGTGGAACCCTGGACCCAGTGGTGGAGCATGGAGTGTGTGGAGGGGGGCCGGGAAGGGGCATGGCTATGCTGTATGGGGGCAGGGCTAGAGCGCGGGGGCGTGACTATGATGCGTGGGGGTGTGGCTACAGAGGGGGGAGGCTACAGTGCATGGGGGAGGGCAAGCAAGGAGCTGGGACACCCCAAAAAAATTGCAGCCAGGGGCAAACCACCCCCATTGCCCCCCCCATTCCTACGCAACTGCCTGGGCCATGGGTCTCCAGTCATGAATCTGTTCCCCTGAGGCCTATTCAGTGTCCATTGGTACCAGTGGAAGTGGTTATTTTTAACTCCCCAGAGTTGTCTGCAGGGGGATTTTCAGGAAGTGTGAAACTGGGAAGAAAAAGACTCTTCCTCCATGACTGTGTTGTTTCCTCCCCTTCCCTTACACTGGGAATTAAGCATAGGGGGAAAATCCCATTCATGTCAAAACAAGGAAAGTTTCCACACACACACACACACACACACACACACACCATGTTTAATTACATAGAGTAGAAGCAGTTTTCCTATATCAGGAAATGGCTGAGAAAAGTTGTCAGAGCTTGAAAAAGTTACTTTTTATTACACCCCCAGAAGCCCCCAGACAGCATGGCCTCTGGTAGTAACTTCCCCACCCCTGAGGTATATCTGGATAGTATGTACTTTGTTACAATTTTTTGCACTGAGCAAAGCCTTGGAGTAGGAATTGAGAATTTGGAAAAGTTATTTTCCAGCTCCTGGAATCCTCCAGCAGCATATTGTAGTCCAAAAAGGTTACACCTCCAAGTTCTGAAAAGGGGGAGAGGAAAGAAAAATATGTTGATTGCTCTCCTAAAATAATAAACAATCAGCCAGGACATCCTTCAGCAGGTAACCTAAGTGTGTATTAGATCCAGGTCATGAGTGTGTTGTTACCCTGCATTATGGGGGTCCTGGGAGGGGCACCCAAATAACCAAAACACAAACACAAAGTTGGGGAAATTAGCTGGAGCACTCACTAAAGCTAGCGAGAGGCAGGGTAACTCAGCAGGGATCTTGCAACCCAATGTCTGCGGGGTCAGGTCAGTCAAGCAGTCAGACAGTTTTAAAATAGAAAAAATGATGTTTTTATTAAAAGACAAACAAACAGTAAAGACACCACAACCACGCAGCTAACGGAAGAATTAGAAATAAGGATTTTCGGGGGAAATGGGTGATACGACACCTTTTCTCGTAGTCCTGAAGAAACTGAAGATGGTAGGGAAGAAACTCAGCATGTAGACCGAGGTGAGCTCACCAGACAAAGCGGCAGCAAGGCTGGATGGAAGTCCGGAGCGATCTAAACGGGGCAAGCGATCCGAGGGGTTCTGGTCTCAGATTCAGAGGGTTTATATAGGGTGAATTGTGACTGCAGGCCATGCCATACTCGGTGAGAACAATGTGAGTTTGGAGTGGGACAAAGTTTTGGAAAAGGTCAAGTTTAACATGATCGGCTTAGCGCAGAATCAACAATAGTGTAGCCAGTATGCAAATGCAAGGTGCTTAGCTTGGCTTTGTAAGACTATCAGCTCGGGGCCGGGCACCTTTGTTAGTGTCGCGCTTAAGCAAAAAGGTGTTTGCAGGGAGATCCCTGAAGCAATGGAGTGGCTTTGTTTTGCCTGCCTAGGTGGAGAATGGAATGTCCAACAATTACTGGCCGCGCCTGTTTACGTGCTTGTCCGGAGGCCTCGCAAACACGTGGAGCGGGGTGGCAGAGGAAGGCCGAATGATTTTGATATCAAAAAGAGATATCTAGTGCTGTCACCGGATAGACCTGTACTGAAGTAACAGTGTGTATGCGTGCGTGTCTTCTTGGCTTGTATGGCGGCACACTAATTAGTAGGTGTAAGGCATCCTAGCCCATTCTGCTTATATGACATAATGCCTCCCAGAAAATGCAGAGCAGATTTTTTTTTAAAAAAAGGAAAAAAATCATCCATTGCCACCTGCCCATGACTCTGCCTTTTCTTCACTATTCTGTTTCCAGGCACTTTCTCCATCCTTTCCTTCCTTCTTGTTTGTTACCACCAAACTCACCTCTTTCTCCTTCCTTCCTTCCCTCCTTCCTTCCTTGTCTTCTTTCCTCTACCTCTTCTGCCTGCTCTTCTGCCTACCTCCCATGAAGGATTTTGAACACTTTCCCACACTTTTGGGACTGTGCACCACTTTGCTATATTTTGAACTGAATTTATTGAGGTAATGATGATTGACAAGCTGGGTAATTATTCAGTTTCTTAATTTTTTCAGCAGGATCTGGGCAGGACTGTGAAACTTATTCATCATGACCACTAGTTTCCCTTGATTTTGTTTTTCTGCTAGTCTATAAGATTTTTACAATTCCACTTTGATGCAAAAGTAACAAATTTGTTAGTATGTGTGAGAAAGTGGAGGGAAGGGCTTGTGATAAAAATTAACCCAGGGTGGGCAACTTTTGAGGGTCTCTGTGCTGGATCCCCCTGTGGGCCACAGTAGGCCCCCAAGTAAACAAAATTTACAAATCAAAATTGGATGCAATCACAAGACTAGTCCCACTTTTGCTTTTCAAAATTTGGGGTTTGAGACACAGTCAGGAGAGTATTACCTAATTAAAGCGCAAAACCACATATCTTAGAGGCTGCCGGGGGAGAAAAAAATCAGTAAGAGGCACTGGAGAAACAGAGAAGGCTTTCCCAAATGACATTAAGACCACATTCTCTCCACACTTTGCCTTCCTCTGAACTGCATATTATACTTCCTTCCAGATACCATCTGTCCCCAAAGGGAAGGGAGAAGGCAGGTTATAGTGACACACTTAATTGTATCTATGTTCTCTCTTACTCTGATCTTCATTAACACCACAGAAGAAAGGTTCTTGGAAGAATTCAGTCTGGAAGAGGGCTTCCAAGCATGTATTTCCTTCTGATCCATCCCTCCACAGGAGCAAACAAAAATCTAATTTACCATCTGTGAAAAGGGATTTGGGAGATGTATAAACTAAACAGAAAATGTATATTGGGTGTGATGACAGGCATGTAATACTCGAGCGTTTTCTAGTAACAAATATTGTTCAAGAGTGATACCACAGATTGAAAAACAAAAGTTGGTGGAACTCTTGTGGAATTCCAAGGGAAATTCCAGTCACAGTGTACTATATTGGGATTAAGTCCAAGGTGACTAAACTTCAGTTGAACTCAAGAAAAGCAAGTTTGGAAAGGGAAGATCTGAAGAGCGCTATGTAATAAATGCAATTTGATATGTCTGCATCTCTTCAGCCTCAACGAGAGGCAATTAAAATGCTTTCTCTGAATCAAAGACTCAGTTTGTGTGATTGTGCCCCTCTGTCTTTATTTTTATTGTAATTTTACTGCGTCTCTATACTAAAGTCTTAGAGCCAAACCTGGAAAGTATAGACCCTGATTTTGAAAGATGGTTAACAGCACTAGAGCTCAGCTAGTCTCTAAGGCTCATGGGAGACAGTTTGGTAGCTCTTCCTGTAACATCACACACCCATCTTGCTCAATTGGTAATGGCAAATTTCAAAGGAAAGTCTGTAGCAACATCAGGAGGCAACTGAACTTGGAGAATGCATCTATTACAGAGAAAGCAGAACTGGTGAAAAATGAAGCTGAAGAACTTTGATGTGAAAGCAAAAAGAGGAAATCAAGAAAAACATCATGCCATTTAAAAAGGGCTTTGGTAGTGTTATATTTCTTCCCAATAATGTTGATAAGCATGGGAGCAATGGAAGTTCAGAGATATGAAGCCAAGATGGTAGTGTAATCCCTAAAATGTATTGGTACAGGAGATTAATGAGTGCAATGTCAGGAAGAGATCTAGGGTCTACAGCAGAGAAGCATTGTTCCTTTACTCCCTCCTCTTCCTGAACTCCCATTTACTCTTTCCCAACAGAACAGAACTTAACTCAGAATGGTTGAAAATGATTCAACATCACTCCTTGCACCTTCTAAGTAATGGGTTTCCGTGTCATGGAACCTCTTCATCTTGGACTTATCATCCTTCATCCAATGGACTACAGTAGAACTGCCTCCACGGTATGCCCGTTAATCTCTGGCCATTTTCACATTGCACTCTTATAGCGCGATTATTCCACTTTCAACATCCTATGGAATCCTGGGGTTTGCAGTTTAGGGGCCAGCCAGCTCCTCCTGAAACTGCAAACCCCAGGATTCCATAGGATGTTGAAAGTGGAATAATCGTGCTATAAGAGTGTAGTGCGGAAATGGCCTCTAAACAGACCAGCGTAGATGTCAGAAGGTAGAGGCAAGTTGGTAGATGGAAGGAAGCAATCCAGCAGTATAAAGAGGTCATGCAGACAATGGAATGAGGAGACAATTTCACTAGTAAAATCAACAGGACTTGCAAAGTAAAGAGGCAAGTTTAGGATCTGAAGCTGACCAGAAGCAGACTAAAGTCTTCTGGCAAGTCAATGTTTGTGGATGGCAGCTGGCAGTGTTTGCATTTGGAAATCTGTGGATGTCACAAGAAAGGAGCTGGGGGAATCTTTCTGGATACAAGCCAGTGAAAGTTTGCCTTCTGAAGCCAGTTGATGAAGCTTGGTGGATATTTGTGGATTGGAGGCAAGATGCTTGTCAAGATCAAAGAAGAATGGCTGATGAAGTCAATGGTAGCCAATACAGATGTTCCCTTTGTGGATGCCACTTGTGGTGTTTAATGTGTGCATATCTATGTGAGGCAGGAAATGAGGATGAGTAGTTTGTTTGTGTATGAGCACATCTAACTGCTGCCAGAGTTTGGTGTCAAGACGCTACAAGGCTGGGATTATGCGTTCTGAAGCGGATACAAGCCAACATCCAGATGGGAATGAATGAGATGAACCAACTGATATGCATAGATGGAAGTCAGTGGATTTTGTTGAGTGGAAGCTTGGGAGTTATGTTCCCAGACAGAAGCCAATACATGTATCTGGAAAGATGCTGATGGATAGTTGCAGATGAAAAAGCTCCCTTACTGTGTACAAGTTTGCCTTCTGGCAATGAGAAGCTTTATCTCAATATGTGACATTCTAGCGATGGCCCAGGCAGACATCTTGCTGAAGCTAAACAGGTCTGGGTCTATTCTTAATACTTATAATACTTATGTAACATCTTTTTGAAAATCTACAAAAAACACTATTTAAATAATACTTATCATTATCATCATCATCATCACAATTATCAACCACATTATCAGCAGCAGCTGATCAACTCTGTGTATGGTTCTTTCTAAGAGATAAATGCTTGCCCCAAGGAGGCTACAATCTAAAATTCCATACAGTGAACACGGAAGAAATAGGGATGGTGGCAGGGATAAAAAGAGAAGTCATATATGTTTTGTTCAAGCTTAAGTTGCCACTGTTTCTACTTAGTGAAAAAGTAATGATGTATGTCTGAAGTTAAGCTCCATCAAATTGAATAAACTGAGTAGCTATAAATAGGATTTTGCTGTTAAATTACAGCAAGGCATGGAAGCAAGAGGACTGTCCTATGAACTTAAAATAACTAATAAATTCCCATTGTCTTATAATCAGTTTCTTTCCTCTATAACAATAGATGGATAGATAGATAGGTAGATAGATAGATAGATAGATAGATAGATAGATAGATAGATAGATAGATAGATAGATGTATTACTAAAGGTGTATCTACACATCACAGTTACATCAGTTTAATGTCACTTTAATCATCATGGCTCCCCCTGTAAGAAACCCTAGTTTGGAGACATATTTACAGCTCCCAAGATGCCTTGGGAAAAGAGGAACTGAGAATCAAATCAGTTTAATTCTAGTGTGTAGAAAGGCAATGGCAAACCTCCTCTGAATAAATCCTGCCAAGAAAAATCCACAATAGGTTCACCTTAGTGTTGCCATGAGTTGGAAACAACTTCAAAACACACAACAACAACAACAACAACAACAACAACAACCACCAACAGCACTCAGTACTTATGTCACTGTAGTTCAAGAAAGTGAATTATAGCAGTGCTTCTCATGCTGCCTAAAGTGGTGGACTGGCAATTTTTCACAAATAAACCAGAGACTGATAATATATTTTATTTTATATATCAATTTTCATATTGATAGTTCCATGCAAAGTTGATGCATAGCGCTAGCACTTTTATCACCACACCATATATGTTTTCACATTTTGTAGTAGAGAAAATGCTCCAGCTTCCTGATCTTTTATCTGTGTTTTTGAGCTCTATAATCACTTTTGCAGAAGGGGAATGATTCTGACTGGACCCACTTTTCCAAAAAGTGGCTATGCTATAAATTTATGAACGTGGAGCAGGACAATCTTATTTTAAATTTCATCCCTTTCCTCATCATTCCTAAGAAAAGCTTTACCTTCTTCACTGCTGGGCTGGTGCACCATGCTAAGTTGCAACTGAATAAAATCATTGCGGTTGTCTGCAAGCTGAAATGGATAAACACGAAAGAAACCCACAGTTTGACTAAGTTGCAATGAATCTGTGAGAGAGGCATATGGTTCCAATGCACCACCAAAACTATAATTACTGTCTTCAGGTTGCACTGCTCCCATATCCCTTATAATGAGTAAGATATTTAAAGTCCTAAACTATTTATGTGACATTTCAATAAATAAATGCAGAGATTTGACAGCATTTCCATATTCCTCCTTTAAAGTCTGAATGTCTCTGACTTAATCCAAGTTCCTTGGCATTTATTACTGTTTGTTACACTAACAAGTGAGATTATGAGAATTCTAATGAAGGCTTCCAGTGGAAAAACTCTGTGATTAAATGCCATAATAACAGTTGCATGCATTTATGTGCCTGATTATCATAATCTATTTAGCACAAGTAAACATACAAACAGAAGGAGAAAAGCAAGCACATTGACACTTCAGCTAAAGGAGAATTTGAAATGAGGAAGAAACAATGTAAATATGTAAATGTCTTTGTGTATTCTTTTTTATCTCCCCTCCACCTCATCCCTGCTCCCCCCCCCGTTTGCTAATGAGACATCTATGCTTCCGCACATGTGGTCCCCCTTTGCTAGGCTGAGGTGCATTTTTGGGCCATCTGCTGGGGCCAGTAGCCCAAACAATACCACCCAGAAAGCAAGGGATATATATGCAGCAACCTTTGACATCATGGGGCACATGCAGGAGCGTCATACAGACTATAGCCTTTGATACATTCGTTCTCAAATCTTAGTTCAGCTGTTACTCCATTAGCTCATTTAATGTCTTCCTGGACTTCGCTAAGTCCCACAGTGACGTGAAAATCATCACTGTTCCTCCCTTAAATCAGTAAGCATATTTTTAAAAGAAAAATGTGGGCAGAAGGGAAAAGAAGCTTCATATGCCTGGTAGAATTGATTTATTACTTTTTCTTTTTAGACAAAACACTTTCAAATTTCGCTGTTGTGGCAGCTTGTGCATTTTCACAGCCACCAGGCCCACTGAATTCAATGGGACTAATTTCCAAGAAAATGCTCATAGGTTAGGGCGCATCTTCCACACCTGTACAGTGTATAGGCAGATGAAGGTGGCCTTTTGCACACCTCTTTGTGTCCATTCTTGATCACTGGAAGGTGGGGAGTATGCTTTGGACACAGCGGTTAAAAATCCTAAACACATTAATGAAAAGGATGGAAGAGTGCTAACAGAATGTAGCCCATTTTCTAAGACTTGATGGATTGTTATTTCCAAGTATGAACCTGTCCCAGGTATTATATTTTCAGAATAGATCCATGACTTTTGGGGAGAACAGGAGAGAGACAGACAGGGTCTTCTCAGTGGTTGCTCTCAGGATGTGTAACTCACTTTCACAGCAGTCTAGGAAGCTTTCAACAGCTGGCAAAGACTTTTTTATTCAGCCAAACTCTGACAACTGAATAGCCAAAGGAGAAGAGACTTCCTCCTACCTTACTGTGGTTTTCGATTATTTTTAATTCAGCTACTTGGTGACTCATGTGGATCAGCACAGATTGATCTCCTTCGTCAGCAGCCTTTGTCAACAATGAGTAGCAAATGCCAAGGATTGGTAAATGGCAGCAATTAGGTATGCCCCCAGGCAGCTCAACAACCCCAATCTGTAGCTCTCAAACTGGACAGAGGACGCGATCCTGACCTCTAGCACTGCTATCAGATTCAACACCTGTTGGTTTCCCCAAGATGGCACTGAGACTGGACCAGTGTCTTCTGGTTTTCCTTCCGGCAGCTAAATTGCAGTGTGATGCAATGGTAGATTGTTGGATTGTTCTAGATTCAAGTCCCCACTGGTTCATTAGTCTCACCAGATGTCCAGTTATTCTCATTCCTTCATTCCTGGCCAATCTCATAGGACTGCCATGAGGATAAAGGAGGAGGAGGAGCAAAGCCATGCAGGTTGAATCTTTTGGGAGAACATGGGATATAAATGTGATAGCTAAATGCCTTGCAATTTCAACCACAGTAATATTTGGAAGAACAGCAGATTGCGCACACCTTTACAAAGATGATCACCAGTGATCACTCAACTGAAATCAAAGAGTCATGGTACTCAGAAGATCCCTCACCGTCTGAGCTCTTCAGCTTCAGTGCCCCAAACCAGCACTGCTTCCAGGAAATACACAGGGATGGCAGGGAATGCAGGAGATAGACAGGAAATGCACCAAGAAGACAAGAAGGCTGTCTTGTGTTCTTCTTGCCCAATAGCCAGTGAGAGGAAAAGGTCTGAAGGGGGAATTAATGTCTCTCCTCTACCTTGATTTTGTTTGCTTGCATTCCTAAGTTATCCTCACCCTGCAAAACCTGTTTGACCTACAGCCACAGCAGAAAGCAGAGAGAAAGACATGACAAGGGGAGCCCAGCCATTCTCAAACAATATTTGTTTTGAAAATTGTAATTGCTCTCCTGGTGTCCCACTTATTATTAGGGTCATCATGTTTATCCTCATAGGGAATCAGAGAAGTAGCTACAGGGAGGGGAGGCAAAATGAGAGTGTCACTCCCCCAGTAAAAATTCTGACTTTTCAAATGAAACTTGTTTCCAGTCCTCATTGAAAATCCCTCACACTTAGAACTCTTGTATTTGCTGTGTTCTCATTCCTGTAGTAACTGTGCTCCTTTTCTTTGGATACTTACATTACAGGAATGTTAGACATTTGGGGACTGACGTAAAATTTAATGGGGGAGATGCTAATAAAGGGGTAATCCTCTAACCCCCTCCTCATCACCACCTACACAGCACCTGCCTGCAGGGAATCTGTGCCGCGAAGAGCTGGCTGAGCGTCAGAAATCAGCGAGGCAAACGCCGTTTCCGCGCTAGACTCTTAGAGTGCTATTATTCCACTTTCAACCTCCTATGGAATCTTGGGGTTTGCAGTTCAGGAAGGGGCCTTAGGCCTGAGCAAAACCTGACTCGGGGTTGGCGGGGGGGGCTCCAAACGCAGTCCCACTTCGACTTGGACTAGCATGATTCAAATCAATGGGAGGAGTCAATCCTGTGAAGTCGGATCTCATTGATTCTCATGGATTCGTTCAGACCTTAGGGGCCCCTCCCTGAACTACAAACCCCAGGATTCCATAGAAGGTTGAAAGTGGAATAATAGCACGCTAACAGTCTAGCGCGGAAACGGTCAAAATCCTCCTGGGCTGCAAGCAAACACCCTCTTGGAGAAGAAAAACCAGCGGCTGGGTTTCTGCCGGCTGTTGAAAGCACACTAGCGCTCTCTGGGTTGGAGACTGAAAGCCTCCGACGGGTGCCCAGCGCCTGCTGCCGCAAATCTCCACAAATCGCCCCAAACGGGAGAAGAAGGGTCCCCCCGAGGACCTCCGGGGGTCGTGTTCTGCTCCCGTTCCCTTCCTCCGGGTGAAGAGTGCTGTCAGCCTGAGAGGTCTGCCTGCTTCTCCAAACGCAACTGGTCTCCTTGAAGACTTCCTTCTGCGAACCTGTGTACTTGGGCCGAACCAACAAAGCAATCCCCTTGTTGGGAGAGTTGTTTGTTTATTTATTTGCTCAGCGGTGCCGATGCGCTGTCCTCATGCTGGCGGACAAGAGGGAACACCACCAAGGCTAAACGTCGCATTGACTCCCTTTTTCGCACTACATTGTTATAGTGCTTTTATTCCACTTTCCACTTCTAAAGTTTGGAGTCCCCCGCCAACCCCGAGTCAGGTTTTGTTCAGCCTTCTGCTGCTGAGATGAGATCGAGGGAATTAATTTGGGAGTCAGCCCAGGTAGCCTTGGGTAGCCTGTGTAGTTGACAAGGGTGAAGGGATCACCGCGTTCTTCTTCCAGAATTGGGGGTGGAGTGGGGGAATAACGATGAAAAAACCGTGGAATCTGAACTGGGCTGCGGCCTGTATTTAGGGGAGTTTTATCCGCCCTTCTGTTTCCTGATAGAAGCGTATTCCATCCTCTTCCATGAATCTGTGATCGCGAGTGATGGGGACATAACTGGAAGTTCGTGCCAGGCAGAAATGAAAGGAGTCCAATCTTTGGCCATTTCCGCACTCGCCTGTTATAGCGCGATGATTCCACTTTCAACCTCCTCTGGCATCCTGGGGTTTGCAGTTTCGGGAGGGGCCCCTACCGAAACTGCAAACCCCAGGATGCCAGAGGAGGTTGAAAGTGGAATCATCGCGCTATAACAGGCGAGTGCGGAAATGGCCTTTCAGCTTCAATGCTCTGCCGAAGTTAAGTGGGCGCCGATCGTGTGGATTCCTCTGCTCTGGAAGGCGGGCAGTGAAACCAAAAGAAAGAAGAAAGCGACGCCTTGCCTCTGAAAGAGTTTAGGGCAGGGTGTGTGGGTGAAATTTGACCGGCATTTCCGTTCCTTCCTGGGTGGACCTCTTCTCTTGAATTTAGCTAGAACACAGCCCATTTCCCCACGAGACTGTTACAGTGCTGTTATTCCGCTTTCAACCTCAAAGGCCCCTCCCTAAACTGCAAACCCCAGGATTCCATAGGAGGTTGAAAGTGGAATAACAGCACTATAACATAGTGCGGAAATGGCCACAGTCCTGTACATCTTCCCGCCCGGTTCCTTTCAATACGAGGCAAAGAAGCTGAACATTGCCTGGCTCTAGCAAAGATACCATTTAAAACAAGTGACATCGTTGCTACATTTCTGCCACTGTTCCACTTGTGGCCAAAATCCATACCTTTGACAATCCCTAACATTGCTTACCTATCAGCAGCCCTGTCTGATTCCAAACCAGCCCCTGTCCTGGGCCATTTCCGCACTAGCCTGTTATAGCGCGATGATTCCACTTTCCACATCCTCTGGCATCCTGGGGTTTGCAGTTTCGGGAGGGCCCTCCCGAAACTGCAAACCCCAGGATTCCAGAGGAGGTTGAAAGTGGAATCATCGCGCTATAACAGGCTAGTGCGGAAATGACCCCGAACTCCTCAAGGGGACACCTCGGACTCAGGAGATGCGGATTATAATCCTGGCCGAATCAGGTCCTGGAACATATGGTAAATAAATCAAACGCCCTACACGCAGTTCAGAATATGGGTGAGCCTCGTCTCTCCCCTTCCACAGAAACAGATAAACTGACGAGAAGATCAAAAGTGTATTTATTGATTACCTTTGAGTTCTGCCTTTCTTCCATCGTGGAACTCAAGGCGACTTAGGTTATTTCCGCACTAGCTTGTTATAGTGCCATTATTTCACTTTCAACATCCTATGGAGTTTGCAGTTTAGGGAGGAGCCTCAAAGGCAAGGCAAACCCCAGGATTCCATGGGATATCGAAAGTGAAGTAATAGCACTATACAGGCTAGCGCGGAAATGGCCAGAAATGGGGCCCCATCTTGGCTCAGAGCTCACCCCGAGCAGCTTACCTTCAGCACGGTGGCTGCATTGTGGGCGAATAAAATGTGGATTCTCAGTCCACTCCAGTTCAGATTCAAAGGCTTATAGTTGTCATGTGCCGATTTAGGGCGACCCTATTCCCGCTTTTCTTGGCAAGGTTTGTTGGGGGGCGCCACTGAGGCCCAAGAGAGTGTGATTTATCCGGAGTCACCCACTGGTTCTCCGTGGGCAAGAAGGGATTCAAAGCCTATCGCCCGAGTCCGAGGCCATTTCCGCACTAGCCCGTTATAGCGCTACGATTCCACTTTCAACATCCTCTGGAATCCTGGGGTTTGCAGTTTCGGGAGGGGCCGGCTGGCCCCTCCCGAAACTGCAAACCCCAGGATTCCAGAGGATGTTGAAAGTGGAATCGTAGCGCTATAACGGGCTAGTGCGGAAATGGCCCTAGTCCAACAGTCAAATCATTACAGTGCACTACACCGGCTCCGCCTCTATCACCCTGTATTGTATTGTATTGTACTGTATTGCATTGCATTTTCGGTTGGGAGTCCAGGGGCAGATCGCGCCAGCTGGCGCCCGTCCAAGAAGAACCTGGAGGAGCCCCAGGTCCGGGGAAGGTTCAGCTTAAAAAAATCTCAGGTCAACAAACAGCAAAGAGAGGATCTCGGACCACCTGCAGAAAAGATTTCCCAGTAATCCTGAGTAACTACCCCTACTTCTCAGATATGGGCCCCAGAACATGGACCCCTAGGTTAGGCTGGAGGCGGATGCCGAGCTCCCTCACCCCGAAAAGATCGGCCACCAAAGACGACCAAGGCTCCTGAGTAGCTGAGCCCCACGAGGAACTACGAAGCAGAAACTGTCCCAGTTCATAGCCATCTTTGCATTCGTTTTAATAGGGACGTCTATAGTTTCCCTTTTCTTTGATATGTTAACATTATTCTTTAAACAACTTTATAACATTCCATTTATTAATTTGACCATTTCCGCACGAGACTGTTATAGCGCTATGATTCCACTTTCAACGTCCTATGGAATCCTGGAGTTTGCAGTTCCGCCCAGGTCCCCCTCCCTAAACTGCAAACCCCAGGATTCCATAGGATGTTGAAAGTGGAATCCTAGCGCTATAACAGTCCCGTGCGGAAATGGCCTTTGTCACTGTCCTCATAGTAGTTACATGGTTAAGTGCTTTAGATGCTGGCATTATTATTATTATTATTACTATTACTACTACTGCTATTCGCTGTAGTCTTTGTAGCACTGTATTACACTGTAATAATCACTGTAATCTGTCTTTTTACTTTTTACTTTTTCTTTTTCTTTTCTTTTCTTTTTTCTTCTCTTATTTTTATTGTTTTGGGGAAACATACATCCAAGTAGGCAAAATTCGTAGTGCTCCTCCTGGCAATCTTAAAGCACCCCACCCCGTCCAGCCCCTTTAAAAACAGTTCCGGGGTCCTCGTCCCCAAACGAGGAAGGATGGGAGCTCTTTCTTTCCCGTTTAAACCCGGGCATTCTTCTTGTCAGAAACAGACCATCCCTAGAGGAGTGATTAATTTTAAGCTTTTCGAGGAAGAAGCCCCCGAAAGGAGAAAGGGCTCGTTCCTGTTGGATTTAGAGGGATGGCCCTGTCCTTGCGCACTTTAAATCTTCACTCTGAAATGCACAGATCGTCGGTAGCATTTAGGAAAGCATCGTGTGCGTCCGTGTGTTAAAGAGAGAGGGAGAGAAAGAAGGGATTTATATTTCATTTGAAGAAAAATTAGAATTCAAAACTAAGGGCATTTCCGCACCTCCCAAAACTGCAAACCCGGGGATTCCGGAGGATGTTGAAATTGGAATAATAGCGCTATAACAGTCCAGTGCGGAAATAGCCTAAGTTGTCAAAATTCCTCTGTATTTATGCTGTGCTGAAAACAGTCTGATTTCAAATGTTAAAAAGATAAGAACTATCTTGGAAGTGAGATCTATTGAATTCCATGGGATTTACTTCTGGCTACAGAGGCTTCTGATGCTCTTTCTCTTCTTCCAGGAACTGATGTGAAATGCCGAAGAAAACAGGGCCTTTATGCGGGCACACGCGTCATGACAAAGTAGATACCGGCTCTGGGTCTGGGGAAAGTTACTTTCTGGGTCAGCAACTCCCGGAATCCTTCAGTAGCCGTGGTGGCTGGAGGACTGGCCCGTGGACCTGGGAGCTGGTGCGGTGGGTTGAGGGTTGAACTAGGGCACCGCGAGAGTAGGGTGCGAGTCCCCCTTTGGCCATGGAAACGGACTGGGTGACCCTGAAGGAACCACAGTTTCTCAGCCTTACGGAAAAGCAGAGCAAAGCAAGTCTGCTCTGAACGAATTTTGCCAAGAAAAACCCACGATAGGGTCTCCTTGGGGTCGCCATATGTCAGAAAGGACTTGAAAGGTTGAACATCAAAACTCAACGTGACCAGGCAGGTTATTACTTTTGTGTCCTTGCAAGAGGAGGGCGGAGCACTTAGAAGTGTACTTAGAAGTCTCCACCATGTGTTCAGTGCGGTTTACTCCCAAGTTAACGTACATAAAATAAATGTATTTTATTTTATTTTACAGGCAGCCCCTGTTACTTTGGAGAGGGCTGGTGATTGATCTTCCAGCAGACTTACAACTAACAATTCTTGGGGAGGTTCAGCTACATAGTAAGCCTTGGTGGTTCAGTTTTGGCAGATCATTTGTGGGGAGGTCTAGTCCCTCTTGACTAAGGGGGAGAGGTTGAGCCCCCTCTCTCTTCGTTTCGGGGTCCGTGATCCTAGGTGTTGGGACCCAGACCAATCACGCAGCTCTGACGGGGAGCTGAATTTTCACCGAATCATGCTGGCTTTCTCTCCAGCCCTGGTTTCCGAAGAAGTGCGCAGATTCCTCCAACCGAGGCGAACGGCGGCCATTTCCGCACTAGGCTGTTATAGTGCGATTATTCCACTTTCCACCTCCTATGGAATCCTGGGGTTTGCAGTTGAGGCCCCTCCCTAAACTGCAAACCCCAGGATTCCATAGGAGGTTAAAAGTGGAATAATCGCAACATAACAGTCTAGTGAGGAAACGGCCGCAGTAAGGGGTGGACGGAGATCTGTCTCCGACGTCTTTGCGAGGAAGGCCAGAGGAGCCTACTGAGGGTTCCCTCCCTCCTTCCCTTCTTGGCCGGGGAGGGGGGAATGGCTGCGGGCCGGACCCCGCCTGTTTCTGCCGGGTTTTCTTCTCACAGGTCTGTGATGGATTATCACCCGAACCGTTGCAAGCAATCCTTCTCCACGCGTCCCTGCTTCCCTCGTTTTGAACACTTCTGGAAGGGATGGCTGGGGCTTGCCCGCCCAGCTGGGAGACCGCCGAGCTTCCAAAGGAACCGGCTGCCGGCGAGGATCCCCGCTCGTGCAAATGGCTTGGGAAACCCCGCAAACCTGGGGCTTGCCTCGCTCTCCGGCCGCTCCCGCGCCCCCTTCCCCGGCCCCTCCGCGCCCCGCGCCCCGCACCCCGCCAGAAAAGACTTGGGAGACCTCGGCCATTTCCGCACTAGCCTGTTATAGCGCCATGATTCCACTTCCAACATCCTATGGAATCCTGGGGTTTGCGGTTTCGGGAGGGGCCACCGGCCCCTCCCGAAACTGCAAACCCCAGGATTCCATAGGATGTTGCGAGTGGAATCATGGCGCTATAACAGGCTAGTGCGGAAATGGCCCTCGTTACTCCAGGTGAAAGTAAACCCACTGAATCAATAGGATTCACCTATCTGTTGATATCCGGTCAACAAGTGATTCCATGAGTCGATTCTATTTTGGACGATGGCCATTTCCACAGTAGGCTGTTATAGCGCTATTGTACCACTGTCAACATCCTTAGAATCCTGGGGTTCGCAGTTTAGGGAGACGCCGGCCAGCCGGCCCCTCCCTAAACCGCAAACCCCAGGATTCCATAGGATGTTGGATTATAGCCCCCAGGATTCCAGCCTTGTTTAGCATTCAGGCCAAACTACAGATCGGGAGTTTCCCAAGACTGGAAACTGGAGAGGACGCAGAATAAACCCGGGTTCTGAATGCGCGGTCTTTCTATGCAACCCCAAGGCCTCTTCCGACGGTCGTTTGAGAGGCACGCGAGCCCAAGGGGGGCTGGGCCTGAGCCCCCCCAGGGCTCCGGGCGGAGGCCTCGTCCGAGACTCTGAGCGCCAAGAAACGCACATTCCGATTACATCGGGGGCAGTTCCAGCGACGCAGCTGCCCAGATTTCTTGCAGGGGAGACTTTCTGAAACCAATTTCCGCACTAGCCTGTTATAGCGCGATGATTCCACTTTCAACATCCTCTGGAATCCTGGGGTTTGCAGTTCCGGGAGGGGCCGGCCGGCCCCTCCCGGAACTGCAAACCCCAGGATTCCAGAGGATGTTGAAAGTGGAATCATCGCGCTATAACAGGCTAGTGCGGAAACAAATCGAATCATCCGCAGCGTCCTAGGAGGAGGCGCGTAACAGATTTCTTTGGCCCTCCGCTTAAAATGGCCTTAACCCAACGAAGTTTTCAAAGAAATCGGGTATTTTCTCCACATTGCGGCTAATTAATTTTTTTTTAAAAAAAAAAACAATGTTTGCATGAGTCAAAGCTTTCTTTCGCTGGGGAGGCCTTTCAAGAGGAGAGGCTCCTTTAATGAAGTGTAGAACTATCTTTTTTCTTTTTCCCCTGACAGTTTTGGAACGGCAGTGGCGTCCCAACGTTTAAAGATCTTTTTTAAAAAGTTACCGCATATTTGTTTGTTTAAAAAAAAAAGCAGGTTTGAAAATCACTTCTTTGTAGTACAACTCCCAGAATTCAGCCAGCGGTTATTTAAAAGTTGTTGTCGTGCCTTTGACTCCCCCCAACATTAAGTCCCCCTGGGGTTTGGGAAGGGCGATCCTGGGAGCGTTTTCCTCCTTGAAGGTCAGCCAGGGGCGGAGGCGGCCGGGAGGCAGGGAAAGAGCCGAGGGGAGGCGGCGACCCACGTCTCCCTTGCTGCGAGGGGTCCCCAGGGCACAGAGAGGCTGCCTGGGCTCGAGATAAGTGCCTCGCTAAGTGCGGGATGGTGTCGCATTGTGGCCCGTGAGTGTTTACATTGCGCGGGGGGGGAGGGAAGAGCGAGATTCCCAAACTGTTTGTCAAGCCCATTCAAACCCCCTCCTCCTCCTCCTCCTCCAGCCCCGGCGGCCCCGAGGGGTGGGCCGGCCCCCGTCATGCGAGTTTGGGGGACCGGAGAAGGCGGGAGGGGGGAGTCCCTTCACATAAATGTTATTGTTATGCCGGCCCGCCGTCCCGTTGGGTCCGATTCTCCCCCGTCCCTCCCCCCCTTCCGCACCAGCTGTTGCGAGCGCGGTCCTTGCGGCATTTCATTCGCGACGTGACAAAAGCCCGCTTTCTCCCGGCCGGGGCTCTGGGTCTCGATCTCTCTCCCCATTGGCTGGAGGAGCGAGGAGGGGGCGTGGGCAAAGGAACCCCCGGACGGGCGGCTTCATTGAGTGGAATCCGCCCGGCGTGACATCAGTCCGCCTCTCCCCCGGCCCCTCCCTCCCTCCCTCCCTCCGTCCCGCGCGCGCCCCCGCGCGCCCCCGGCACCATCCCCCTCGCTCATTGGTGCAGCCGCCCGTCCCGGACAAGCACAGTGGTTCGCGCCCGGCTCGGCCGGGCGAACGGGCTATAAAAACGCCCGCGAGGCTCGGGAAGGGGCTGATTATTAATTGCGTGCCGGGATCAGCGCCACGCCAGCCGGGCTGGAGCGGAGCCGGCCAGCCGGAGAGCGCGACCTCCCCCGCCGCCAGCTGTAAGTGGTCCGTCCCATTCAGTCCGCCGGCGCCGGGCTCGCTTTTGGCGCGCGAAGCTCCTTCCCCAGACGGCCCCCTTCGCCCCGCACCCACCCGGAGCCCACGCGCGGGCGGTTGCCGCCTTCCCATCGCCCGAGCTGCGGGGCGGGCGGGTCTCCATCCCCCGGGCGAGGAAGAGGAAACTTCACTCCCGAGCCTTGCAGCCCTGGGTGGTTTTCGGGGAGGGCGGTTAAGGGGAAGGTGGGGAGCAGAGGCGAAGGGGGCAAGGCCCCTGAGAAAGAGGATCGAGGAAGTCTTTCGCCAACGGGTGAACATTTGCCCCCGTTTCCCAAGCAGGGATTCTCTTTGGCTTGCAAGAAAGTGCTTTTAAGGAGGGGGCTCAGCGCTGGCAGGCCGGTTGTTCACTTTGCATCCTTGGGTGTACTTGCGGGTGGGCCAGGAGGGTGGGGGGATCACCTGTGATCATTCAAACTTCCCTAAAGTAGAAGACTCCTGCAGACAGGAACAGGGTGTATTTAGAAGTGCCTTCCATGAAGTCTGTGTAGCTTAAAGGCAGCCTTTAGTATTTCCGAGCGAACTTTATGACCATCGCTGCCTTAATATTCCCAGCGCCTGATCACTTAGTACCCCTCTTATTGATAATGTCAAGAAAGGCATAGGAGCCTTGATGGTCTAATTTTGCTAGATCCTTTCGGGGGGCCCGGCCCCCCAAGGTAGTGATGCGGGGCCTTGCGTCCAGCTGCTCCGCTCGGGAGTCGTGCTTTGCAGAAGCCTGAGATGGGGTGGGGGCGTCCTGGAGTTCTTCTTCTTAAAAGAAACTTGGGAAATAACAAAGCACTAGCTGGTACATCCACGCCCGAAATCTCAACGTCTTCTTATTTAGAGCTTTATCTGAAAAAAAGATGGTTTCTGTTACGTTCCCAGGCTGGAAATTAGGGTGAAATCTTCGGGAACTAAAGAGGAAAAAAGGCTCTGAGATGTAAATAGAGAAAGCCCTATCCCAAGGAAAGACCCTTCTCAAAATCAGATTTCGCCCCCCCGACACACACACACACACCGCGCTTCTGCTATTCTTTAATAGAAAGTACTGTGCAGGGGGAGGGAAGTGCACCCGTGTTTCCGTTTATTTGTAGTTTTATGTTGCCTGACAGGTGTGGGATAAAAATGCGACCAAGGGGATGCCCGAAGTGAAGCGATCCCAAGTTGCCGGCCAGGTGCCAACTCTTTAACACCGAGTCTCGGAATCCAAGAACTGGGTCTCGGCCAACGGCCTGGTTCCCGCTTAGGACGCAGCCCTTCGCGCACCCCGTTAATTAATTGTCTCTCCTTATGCGTCCGAACCAAACTTTTGAACTCTTGAGCCGAGTGCTCAAAAAGATCTAGAAACCTACTGCGAGCGGCTGGGGGGCGGCAGACTGTCGATGAATGTTTGTGGATGAAAATTCTGACCCACCTTAATCGTGAGCAAATCAAAAGAATTGATAGTTATTGGGGGTTCGATAATCGGGAACAAATTGTGGGTGGTTTTTAATTTAAAAGTATTATGCCACAATCCAGTGGCCAACGCACTGGCCACGGTCTAGCCAGCCTAACAAACAGCTAAATCTCATTGTGACCAGGGGGAATTCACTTGCCATGGCTCGGGACTAATCTCGACCGATTTTTGCTGGATTGTGTGCCCCTGATCAGAGAGGAGTTAAAGTCCCCCTGAAATCGCTGAGGTGCACTTTGGAGCCACCTTTTCCCGAGATCAGTGCCGGCGGAACCGGCCCGGAAGGGTGGTTCAGGGCGCTTCAAGTTGAGCCTGGGGGTCCTTCGGCAGGGAGGGAGGTCACCTTGCCGGCCAGCCGACCCCCCCCCCCCGCGCTCTCCGTCTGCCCGAGGCCGTCGGTCGGTGGGGAGCTTGGCAGGCCCCTCTCCTCCCGACCCGGCCCTGCCCCCGACTGACGCGCGTGCTCTGTCCTCTCGCCCCTCTTCTCCGCAGGCAGCCCCGGGCGCGGGCCAGCATGGACTCGGACGCCAGCCTGGTGTCGAGCCGCCCTTCGTCCCCGGAGCCCGACGAGCTCTTCCTCTCGGCCAGGAGCAAGAGCGGCGGCGGCGGAGGAGGAGGAGGAGGAGGAGGAGGCGGGGGCAGCAGCGGCGGCGGCGGCGGGGGCTTCTCCTCGTCCTCGGCGGGCGGCGCTGTCTCGAGTTCGACGCCCAGCGAGTCGGCGGCGGAGCTGAGCGCGGAGCTGCGGAGCGCCATGAGCGCCGCCGGGGTGGTGATGGTGGAGAAGCTGGCCTTCAAGTCGCCCTCGTCGTCCTCCTCCTCCTCGTCGTCGTCCTCGTCGTCGTCCTCCTCCTCCAAGAAGGACAAGAAGCAGATGACGGAGCCGGAGCTGCAGCAGCTGCGCCTGAAGATCAACAGCCGGGAGCGGAAGCGGATGCACGACCTCAACATCGCCATGGACGGCCTGCGGGAGGTGATGCCCTACGCCCACGGGCCGTCGGTGCGGAAGCTCTCCAAGATCGCCACCCTCCTCCTGGCCCGCAACTACATCCTCATGCTCACCAACTCCCTCGAGGAGATGAAGCGCCTCCTCAGCGAGATCTACGGCGGGCACCACGCCGCCGCCGCCGCCGCCGCCGCCGCTGGCTTCCACCCGGCCGCCGCCGCCGCCGCCTGCCCCGGGGGCATGGTGGCCGGCCACTCGGCGCCCCTGCCCAGCCACCCGGCCTCCCACGCCGTCCACCACCCCATCCTGCCCCCCGCCGCCTCCAGCGCCTCCCTGCCGGGCTCGGGGGGCCTCTCGGCCGTCGGCTCCATCCGGCCCAGCCACGGCCTCCTCAAGTCGCCGTCGAGCGCGGCCGCCGCCGCCGCCGCAGCCGCCGCCGCTGCCGCCGCCGCCGCCGCCTCGGCCCCGCTGGGCAGCGGCTTCCAACACTGGGGCGGGATGCCGTGCCCGTGCAGCATGTGCCAGGTGCCCACCCCGTCGCACCACCACGTCTCCGGCATGAACACGGCCAGCTTGCCCAGACTAACCAGCGACGCCAAATGAACGCCGGCGGGGGTGGGGGGAGGGGGAAGAGGGAGGGGTGGGGAGGAGAAGGAAGAAAGGAGAGGACCCCCACCTCCAAGGAGGAAAGGGGGCGCCCATTGCCCTCCCGGGACCTACAAATCTGGATCGTCATCCTTAGAGACTCTGGACGGTCGCCGCCGCCGCATATTGGGACACGGAATTCAGGACGCCTCTCCGTCTTTGCTGTTCCAAGAACTGGTCCAACAACCGTGGGGGGGCGGCAGGGGGACAGATTCCTCTTGAACTTCACTGACTTTGACTCGGTCGCGTGTGTAAATTCTCATCTCGCGTCGCTTTCGGGATCTTGTATGCCGTTTTGTTTTAAGGAAAAGATTTGCGACTTTGATGGGGCCACTTGGGGCGAGGCCCTGCCTTGGTAACAGAGGAGTGGGAACTACCTTGCCTTTCGTTTCCCTCGCGTTCCCCTTTTATTCGCTGGCATCTTTTCTGGATGCTCCGACCTTCAGTCAGACCTAAAGACAGAACACCCTCCAGTCCCACACACCTCCTATCAGGGGGAAGTCAGGGGTTTTGACACCAGTGATGTTTGGTTCCGAGGAAATGCCTTTGAGGTCCGGTACCAAACCTCTGCTGGAACTTTACAAGAAGACGAGTTTTTAGGTTCTAGAGTTAGGATTCAGTCGGAAAGTACTGAGAATAAACCCCACGGATTTCAGAAGCGCTTCCTCCCACCTACTTCTAAAGGCAGATACATAGAAGTAGACCCTAGAAGTTCGAAGTAGCAGCTCCATCTCCAACATCTTTCTTGGAAGTGACCGCTGAAGCTCACAGCGTTGACGCCCTAGCAGGGCCCAGATCCAATACAGATCGATGCTGTTCGCAAGCATCACTCCATGGGGAAGGGAGGGACGGAAGGTGCAGCCTTATCCTATGCGCGTTCACTAGGAAAGTGAGCCCCACGGAATGCAACGGGCTTACTCCCCGTGCCTCGGATCCCAGCCGTAGACGCTCAAGATGGGTGGCTTTAGCTGGAGGGCTCCCGAAGTTCTTAGGATCTCCGCGCTAAATTCAGGCCGAGTTGCAGCAGGCTCAGGTCGTAGATTGCCATCCGATTGCGCACCTTTCCCTACGGTGGGTCCCGTTAAAGGGAAGGGATTCACTTCTGAGTAAACATGCATGGGACTGCGCTGTTAGAATATAAATCTTGAAGTTATGCATTCGATGTTGCTTTCAGCAAGTTGAAAAGTCGCACGTGTAAGTAGGGCGTTCATAATTTGGCTCCAGATCCCCCCTCTGGACCAAATGGCTCGCGTTTGCGCTTTCCGGCTTGTGCGGGCTTCGCCTTCAGCCTCTTTCCGAGTCTCCAGGGTCTTTTCTTCGTTCACCGTCCATAACACTGCCCTTCCCTTCCCTGACTGGTGCTCCGCTCGCCCTGCAAGAGATCCCCGCCTCGGTCCTGCTGCAGTCTTCCGAACTCTCTCCTCTCCTCCCTTCCCGCCCACCAAACCCCTTTCCCAATAACCTCTATTTTCTTCTTCTTTTCTTAGCGCTGTCACCTTCAAGAGATTTTTTATCCACCTGTTTATTTTTATATAAAAAAATAAAGAAATGAAAAAGTTGCTAAATAATATTTATTGTTTGGTTGCAAGAAAAGTGATCCACTGTTGACATTTTAAAGTAATAATAATTAAAAAGAAAAGAAATTGAAGTGCGCAGTCGTTTTCTGTTCTTCTCTTTTGTAGAAAGTCGTTTTAGGAAGGAGAGCGGATCCGGACAGAAAAACTCCGTGGAAGCAAGTTAAGAGAGGTACTTTTTCCCAACTTCCCGTATCTGGGAACACGCTATGAAAAATCTCCTTCGATAGGTTTTTTTCCCGTCGAATAAAGGTGCCTAGGACAGAAGAGGGGAGGACATAGAATTCAATAGAACTCAACAAGACGCCAGGGGCACAGAATCGGGTCCTTGTTGCTACTCTTTTAGTTCACTGGCTTAATTCGAAACTATCCGAGGAGGAACGGCCCCTTGCCAAACATACAGGCTACTACTTTGCGGGTTTTACTGAGAGGGAAGTTGAACTAAACTTTAGCCGCGATCCTAAAGGTAGGGTCGACTTTATGGCCCGGTAACTCTGTAGCAGCCCGAGCCTGAGAGTATTTCTATGCAGAGCCTCGTTAGCCTCATTGAGTTCAATGGGACTGAATCGAACGTTATGAATCAGATTTCAGGCTTAGGATACGGACGTTATTCGGTGAAGCATTTCTTAGGTCTTCCTAAGGAGACTAGAGTTGAAGTCTAAATGCAGGCGCAAATAAGAACTGAGCGCTGGCAGAGTGGAATAGAAAACATGATGAAATGCCCACCGGTGTACGGAAAAAGCAAGCCTTCTCCTGTCCAGAAGGCGTGCTTTATTGTAAAATAAACGATACCTGTTTGAAGAAATATTTGTAAATAATAATATTACTTCATTCACCCACCTGGGTATTGGATTCAGTGGAGCTTATATCTGAGTTAGGAAATCTAAGGTGCGAATCTACACACATTTTATTACCTGAAAATTAAGTACCAGTTGAACGGAACGGGGCTGACTTCTGAGCGAAATGAAGGCTCCGTTATGAGTGAGCTGTTTCGCGGGTTAGACGCCGCGGGAATAATAAGATTGAAGGGCAGTGTATCAATACATACATTAAATTTTAAAAAGAAAAAAAAACCTGAAGCCCTCTGGGTGTTCAGACCACATCATGCCCCGCAGCGGCCCTTGGAAACAGGTGGAAATTCGCTCTTGATTGCAGCGCTTGGTCTTGCGTGGGCTCCGCGTGGACAGCGCTACAGGGTGAGAAACGGCTCAGGTTGCCAACGAGATGCCGTTTTGAGGGGCCACCGGGGGTCTCAGCTGCTGCGATCCAGCGGGAGGAGTGTTTCTTTCCTTCCAGCCTAATTATCCCGGCGCCCCTGTAATTAGCTGCGAGAGAGGAAACGGAGGAAGAGGCACAGCCAGAGATAGCGCACAGACCTGCGAAAAACTGCACGCGCTCTGCCTTACAACAGAGTTTTCTGGATCCAGTGAGGAGATAGAGACCTCACGGCTTTAGGTGTCAAGTACTTCTCCTTTCAAGAGTGCCGGTCCTGATCAGTCTACTAAACTGGGATCCTCTCTGGGTCTCCGCACTAGACTGTTATAGTGCTATTATTCCACTTTCACACCCTATGGGAATCCTGGGGTTTGCAGTTTAAGGGAGGGGCCTTTAGAATTCTCAGCCAGAGAGCTCTTTGGCCTCAGTAAACTACAAACCCCAGAAATCCATAGGATGTTGAAAGTGGAATAATAGCACTATAACAGTCTAGTGCGGAAACAGTCAGCTCAGACCTGCTCCAAGATAATCTATGGAGCCGAAACTGGGGAGGCCGCCAGGGCGAGATTATCAACGATGCTGTGGGTGCAACTGCTCCAGGCGCCTCACGGGCCAGGGAGCCCTGTGCCGGGGAGACTCAGGTGTATCTTGCCTCTTCTTCACGTGGCTTCGTGAATCGCCTGGTGTTTCTGTTATCATCAGGATTTTGTACGTTACCTGGATAACGGAGTAAAATGCATGAGATCAGGTGAATAGTTTCACTGAAGCCACTGGGTTGAAACTGGGCCGGCCTACACGGATTCCTGCGGCATCGGTGGTAAATTCCACTCAAATCCAAGGCCATTTCCACACTAGACTGTTATACCGCTATTATTTCACTTTCAACATCCTGTGGAATCCTGGGGTTTGCAGTTTAGGGAGGGACCTCTAAGGAACTCTAAGGCCGCTCCCTAAACTGCAAACCCCAGGATTCCACAGGACGTTGAAAGTGGAATCATAGCGCTATAACAGTCTAGTGCAGAAATGACCTAACTCCAGTGACAGGATCAGGGTCGAAGGGCACAGATTAAAACTCAGACTACTGGGCGGAGGGGGGGAGCTTGAAAATGGGGGTCTTTACAAAGGCGTCCATGAACTAACTGCAGGATTCTGAATTAACTGAATTAACCCTGTTACTTCACTGTTAGCTAACACTGTTTAACACTGACCAAAATATTTTGCTAACCGAGGCAGAACAGAAAACGAAATTCCTCATCCGTCGGGCCCAAGTCCAAGTCCGCGATTCCCCCATATCGGGAAACTTTGGGCCCGCGAGACAGAAAATCTCACCAGCGTGTCTATCCCACTCTGTCAGACGCAACAAATTGGATCATTTACAGCCTTCTTCTCTTTTATGACACCCCATGTTGACTCACTTCTCCACTTGGTAGTGCGGGGCTTGTCAGGGTGGTCCGGTATTTAGTTTCTGAAATACCTGTTTTGTATGGGATTTGGCCACAGGTTTGAAACTGCTAGACTCTCCTCGAAAAAGGGCGCACTGTTTCGCCACCTTGGTCCTTTGATTTGTTTCTTCCTCCCTTCCTTCAAGTTTCTAGGGCTCCTTTTTTTTTGTTTCTAACAGTGAAATTAAATATAAGTATTTTAATATATCAATAAATTGCTTCCGAAGTTTTAGAATTAATGTAAAATCACCTTATCTACTACAGCTCCTTCGAGTTATCTTTACTTTTTCTTTGAGAAGAGTTCTGTTCTTATAAGAAATCCTCCACTGAAATAACCTTACGATCCTAAAGTTAGGAGTTTAGCAGGCGACCTGGAGGGGGAATTTCTTGAAGTTTTTGAGGCGGGCACTTCAAGCTAAATGATTGCTAAGGGGTACGACCCGCCACTAAGCATCCCTGAGCATGTGCAGAGTCTTGTTTCCCTGTATACACCCCAACCTTTCTGCTTGCGATAAGTTTCCCAAATCCCAGAGAAGGTATAATTTCCAGGTAATCTTAAGCTCCAGCACCTGTCACTTTGGAAATCAAAACCCTGCAGGTCAGATTTCCACGTGATAGGGCTCCGAGTTCTAACCCCGGGGGTCCGACTAATAGGGAAAACCTTCTCCAGCCTTCTCGACAGGGGGATGCCTTAACCTACTTAATGTTGCTGGAGAGGCTCACGTGGAAAAAAGACAAGTCTCAGCGCAGAGATGCTTCCGGCTTCGGTTGGCGCAGGGTCCAGCCTTAAACCTATTTTCCTTTTTTCCCCGTTTTGGGCCGTGGAGAAAAGTCGACTTCAAAATAGTTTACAATAGAAACAGGAGATAAAAGGTCCACACGAGGAAGATCCTACTAAGCAACATCTGGGGAAAGTCCTCGTCGCCAGAAATCAGATTTGCAGGGCATGGTCGCCGAGGATAACAACAGGAGGCAGTCTACGACGCAGCTTAATTTTGGCTTAACTTAGGTGTATCATTAAATAACAAAACCTACAAAACAACTACACCACCCTTATTCATTCCTGGGCGTGTATATCATAACTAGGACACGCGAAAGGCGATTAATCCAATATGATTGTGAAGACTAGCCATTTCTCTGATCTTGCGATTACCCCAAGTTGCAAGCAGTTTGGAAAACGCAGCTAAACTCCAGGGGCCAAGCGGTCCATGACACCACCGCTACCATATGACCTACTTCAGTGAAACCCTCTTGGGCCATTTCCGCACTAGCCTGTTTTAGTGCTATGATTCCACTTTCAACGCCCTATGGAATCCTGGGGCTTGCAGTTTGGGGAGGGGCCGTTGAAAGTGGAATCATAGCACTATAACAGGCTAGTGCGGAAATGGCCTTGGTGTTTGCAAAACTGTTGTCCCACGAGATACCAATCGCTTGGGTGTGTGTCTAAAGGAAAGGAGTCCAAAGGAGTCTCTTGAGGCTTGCTAGGGAATGAATGCGTTGCGGAGGCGGAAAAGCCCAAAGGCCGCCACGCGAACTTCTGTTTCTTTTTTCTGGCCCTTTCTTCGAACTGCAAACTTGGGCGGCTGAAATCTGGAGAGAAGGGTGTTCACACACTCGAGAGGCCTCCTAGATAGCCAGAAGTATACTTGTGTATATTAAAGGAAAAATAAGGGAGTTTGAAACCCACACACGAGGCAAGGGGATCAATATAAATAAAAACCCCATGGGTTGGACCAGGAGGTTGTGAGATTTCAGACCTTATGACGACCCCACGAATTTCATCGGGTTTTCTTCGGGAAGGAATATTCAGAGGGGGTTTGGCTAGTTCCTTCCTCCGACCGCTGCTTCTGGAACAGAGGGAAACCCTCCTTACTGGTGCAAAGCCTTCATTTTTGGAGGATTTGCCTTGGGCTTCTCCCTTCCTTTTTCCGTTTTGTTCTCCTGCGGGCAACAAGAGCACCCACCCAACGCCATTCGCTGCCTGCGCTATGAAAGGAGTCAGGCGACCCCCCAGACGCCAGGACCCCTACTCTGTTTGTAAGGGGGGGCAACGTTGTCAGGCAAGTCCTTATTAATTTAGACTGCTTTTTACAAACCAGTTAAAGCACAGTATTTCCCCTTAAAACAATCGTCCTTTTCGTTCAGCTGGACGCGGTAAACGGCCAAGTAAGCGAGAGCGTAACAACGGTCCTTTCGTACACGTCTGATAGATACTTAATCCTCCGGCAGTTCAACTGTGCAAGAGTCTAGGTGGTCTAATTTGGATTGATTAAAGGAGAGGGGAGCTCAGTCCCCTAACCTAGTCTTGGGGGCCTTGAGCCCCTTTGCCTCACCTCCATTCTGGGGTTCATGCCCAGATCTTTTGCTGCCCGAGGCAGAATAGCAAATGCAAGTGAAAAGAGCATCACAAACCCCAAGATGTTGCTGGGTTCCAGCCCCTAGAAGTCCCAGCCGGGACTCTGCCTCACGAAACTAAAAACTCCAGGATCTCCTAGGAAGAAGCCGCGGTAGCTGAAGTGGTTTACCGTTGTCTTGGGCCTTCAAGTCCTCCTCGACTTATGGCGACCCCGAGAGAGACCGCACAGTGTAGCGGTTTGAACGTCGGACTACGATCCTGGAGACCAGGAGTCGATTTCCCACTCGGCCATAGAAACCCACTGGGTGACCTTGGGCGTCTCACACCCTCTCAGCCCCAGAAAACCCCGCCGTAGGTTTGCTTTAGGGTCGCCACAAGTCGGAAAAGAATTGAAGGCACACATCAACAAGAAATCATAGGGTTTCCTTGTTGCTCTTCTGTGATTTCAAGTCATTTCAGACTGAAGGAAACCCTAAAGCGAATTATTATGGGGCTTTCCTGGAAAGATTTGAGGCTGAGAGGAGTGTGACTTGCCCAAAGTCACCCAGAGGGTTTCCATAGCTGAGCAGGATTCGATTGAGTCGTAGTTCAACGCCCAAACCACTCCACCACCCTGGCTCAAGGTTTTCTTGGCAAGACTTACTCTGAGTAGTTTGCCCCTGTGACTTGCCCCGGATCAGCCAGTGGATTTACAGGGCGAAGTGGGTGTTTGGACTGTGGTCTCCTGCAGACAAGGGCCATTTCTGCACCACACTGTCATAGTGCTATTATTTCACTTTCAACATCCTGTGGAATTCTGGCATTTTTAGTTTACTGAGGCCAAAGACCTCTCTGGCTGATAATTCTAAATGCCCCCCCTCAAACTGCAAATCCCAGGATTCCATAGGATGTTGAAAGTGGAATAATAGCGCTATAATAGTGTCATGCGGAAATGGCCTTAGTCCAGCGTCCAGCACACCCAATTAAAGTTCTGTAATTGGGTCATGCGAAAGGACCTTGTCTCCCTTCCACTCCACCCCACATACACCCAAGGAATCCAGAGAGGTTTTTGGGTGGGATTTTTGACATGGAGCGACCAAAATTCAGGTTCTAAATCCAGTTCCCAGAACCTACCTACTACAATAGACTCATCGAGTCGATAAAATTTGCACCAGTGTTCCTTTATCGCGTTTCCGTAGATTCTGTGGGTCTGCCCTTATTGGGAGGCTGTGACCTGGGACAGTCTCACACAAAAATCCCGTTACAGTAGCATCGCCTTACTTCAGAGTAAACATGGGACTCCTTGCCTGCGAAACTTTTGAAACGGGGTAGATCAAGATAACCTTCACTCCTCCACACCGCCTCCCTGTGCTTACTCAGAAGTAAGTCCCAGAGGGATGCGCCTGCGAGTGAACAGGCTCCGTTATTTGGCAGCAGATCCCATAGAGACAATGGCAGAAAGAGATCATGTAGGCTGCGCTGATTCTCCCGCCGGATCCTGACCTCGGAAGAAGGCTGGCTCTGTAGATTTCTTTTCAAGCCAGCGAAAAGCAGGCACCGAACGCAGTTGCCAGGCCGGTCACGCTGCCAGGCTTAACTGGTTTGGGAATCGCCCCACTCGACTCTGCCTCGGTCCAAACTAGAGAAAGAGGAAGAAGGTGGTAGTTTGCTCAGCAGTAAGGGTCGAGTTTCTACGCCGCTTGGCCAGAAAACACGGCGCCAAGGAACCGAATTTCCTCCAAGTTGCCAGTTTGTTCTGCTGTTGCTCCCTGTAATCCGACCAGACCTGCCCTTCAGAAGCGCAAAGACACGGTTCCATAGAGGGGCCAAGCCGGTACAGCTCAGCAGAAAAAAATATCTGGCCATTTCTGCACTAGCCTGCAATAGCGCTACGATTCCACTTTCAACATCCTATGGAATCCCGGGGTTTGCAGTTTCGGGAGGGGCTTCAAAGGCAAGGGAAACCCCAGGATTGCATAGGACGTTGAAAGTGGAATCGTAGCGCTATTGCAGGCTAGTGCAGAAATGACCTGTGATAGAAATACAATAAACACATAAATAACATTTATCCCTCCCCTCCATCTTACTGTCCCTGTTTCTGGATTCCAGCCGCTAGGCAGCATAAGAAATGGCACGGAACAATGAAAGTTGCAATCCACCAACTTTTAAAGGGGTGCATTTTCTTCTCTACTGCCACAGAGAAGAATCAGAACCTTTAACACAGACGTGTGTGTGTGTTTGTGTGTCTTCAAGTTCTTGACAAGATTTGTTCAGAAAGAGTTTGCCTTTTAACAGAGGAGGTTGCCTCAACTGAGCAGCTTTCTCCCCTGTCAACTTCCCTGCCAGTGGGATGGTCAACCTGCTCTTAATTTTAATGTGAACTTTAAAGGATGCTATTCAAGGTGCTGAAGTGTAATCCCCCTTGGATCCAGCTCCTTGAATAACACTTTTAAAGCCCAGACTAAAACCCAGGCTGGATTCACCACCCCACCCATGTAGAAGCTGCTTTTGTTGTTGTGTGCCTTCAAGTCCTTTCTAACTTATGGGGACCCTAAGGCGAAACTATCACAGGGATTTCTGGGACTCTGTGTGTGTGTGTGTGTATATGATGCACCCAAGGTCACCCAGTGTGCTTCTGTGGCCAAGCAGGGAACCAAAGCCTGCTCTCCAGGCTCCTAGTCCAAGGCTCAAACCACTAGACCAGGCTGGCTCTCATTAGTAGCCTGCCAGCTACAAATTCAATGACCTTAAGAGCATCATGGTTAAACCTCTGCCTGAAACACATAACCAGGGTTTCCAGTTCATCTCATTATATGCCCCCTCTTCCTCCATCACTATTTGCTCAGGCAATATCAAAGATCAAACTTTGGAGTGGCTCCCTAATATAATAGTAATCATCATCATCATCATCATCCCTTACAAATCAATGAAATGGATAAAGGAAAATAGAAGATTCCTAGATAACTATTCAGATTATTTAATATATTTATATCCCAGACAGGAGTGTAATTATGGAAAGGGGTCAAAATGAGGGCATTGCCACTAAATAAGAATTCTCTTTCCTCAAAACAAAATTTTCCTTCACTCCCCAAATTTCTAGAGTTGCACAGAGTGAGGCATTAATTTTGTTGTTATTATGTGCCTTCTAGTCATTTCCAACTTATGGCAACCCTAAGGCAAACTTATCATAAAGTTTTTTTGCCAAGATTCATGCAGAGGGGGGTTGCCTTTGCTTCCTTCTGAAACTGAGAGAGTGTGACTCACCCATGGTCACTCAGTGGGTTTCCATGACTTAGTGGAAATTCAAACCCTGGTTCCCAGAGCTTCAGTGCTCAGATCACGACAGCACGCTGGCTCTCAACAATCATAAACACCTATAACTTTTAGGGCCCTAAAAGCACTATGATTCCTCTTCAACTGACAAGGCAATGGTCTATGGAATCCCAGGATGTTCAGTTTAGAGGGCTGTACTTAGAATTCTCAGTCAAACAGTTCCATCAAACTACAAACCCCAAGATTTCATAAGATGCAGCCACTGAAGGAAGGAGAACCCGAGACAGACCTAGATGACAGTTCTATCTCCTTTGCACGCATTCTTCACCTCTTTGTCTTCCAATGTGATGCATGCTGCCATTGGACAGCCACACCCTTCTGCCTTCTACAAAGGACTAGCACAAGGGAATATATGGATACAAAACTGACACCAGGATTTGTAATATTTGTAACCCAGTATGGAGGGGGTGACATTTCAAGCATCTAGAATAATATAACACTGGGCTTGGTATCATGCACCTCCCCAAGGTTTTGGGACTGTAGCTCACATGATTCTTTTCTATTGACTTTGCTGGCTGGAACTGCTGGGATATGTAGTCTATCAACACGGGCAGAGGTTTGCCTAATTCCCACGCCTGATATAATGATTCATCTTAAACTAACCATAGAGAACCAAAGGAACTTCAAGGAACAGCTGCAAGAGTTTTGGTTCTCCCACCTATGGCCTAATAGATTTGTTATTATGTGATTCGTATTCACTGGCTCACTTCAGGCCAGGATGTCTGTGTACTGTGAACTGCTGCTGTTAATAACAACATGGCTTTGCTATTTACAATTATCCTGATCCTAACTATCCATCTATGTATCTATCCATCTAGCCATCAATTTATTCATCTGTACCTCAGGATATTGCTGTAAGCATCTGCTGAAATGGAACGAAGCATACGGAAATCTTTTATCATGCCACAATAAACAAATCAATCTTTTGCAAAAGAATCTTTGCCGGTTTTGCTGCTATACACTAATATGATTAAACCCTAGGGTTATATCCTGACCAATGTAGCTCACCAAAACCTGGGGGAGGATTCATAACAGCCTCTGGATGCTGTTTGATTGCATGCCGCAACATTCCTCCTCATTGGCTAGGCTAGCTGAGGCTGCTGGAGACTGCAGTACAACAACATCTGGACAACTACATAATTGCCACTCCTGCTTGAAGACAATCAGAACAAAATAGAAACTTCTTTCATCAGAAGAGAGAGCAGAGAACCTGAGCCTTTTCAGCTATAGCACTATGATTCCACTTTAATCTCCAAGCATCATCCTATGAAATCCTGGGGTTCATAGTCTAGTGAGGCACTAGAGCTCTCTTCATGAAGATTCTAAATAGCACTCTCTAAACTGCAAATTTCAACAAAATCCAGAGTGCCCCACTGGCTAGGCAAGAGGAATTGCCAGCTCTTTGAAACACTGTCCTATAGACTGGGGTCTGGGCAAAGCTATCTGGACACAGGGTAGTATCATCAATCCATCCACCCCATCTCCAGCCCTGTTCCCATATGTTCACCTGATGGCTTAGCATGATGTGCATCCCAAAGGGACCAGTTTATTATATTTGCTGTAGATGCTGCCTTTAAATTGGGTTGTCTAATGTTACAGAATTAGTGGTAGAGAGGGGGGCCACCCATATGCTTCACTTTGCACCAGATTAATTTTGCTTTGTGTCCTCTCCTGCATGTTAATCACAAAAGGATCCAGACCTACACATGCGTCCCTAAGAATAAGACCCAGTCAGTCTGTATAAAGATGTATTGGGTTGCACTGTTTACCTCTCAGAGCTATGCCCTTAGCACATTAGCTTAATATTAAAATATAACATTCATAACAACAACAACAACAACAACAACAACAACAACAATATTGGGATAATTCTGAACCCTATTATGTATTCCATGCTTGTGTGATATGACCATGGACTGGCAAAGAGGCATATGGCTCTTCCCAGAACTTGAGGGTAAAGCAGATAGGCAGAATACTTTTTTTTTTCTGACAGAGTTCTATGCCATTCATCCATGCATCTGATAAAAGTGGGCTGCAATTCCTGAAAGCTTATGCCAGGCAAAACCTGGTCAGTTTTTAAAACAAAGGTGTTGATTATTGCTGCTGTGCAACTCCTTGGAATATATACCTTTTGCACAGGGATGGGATTCATGCAGCCCTCCAGATGTTGATGGGCTGCAACTCCCAGCAACCTTATCTGGTATAGCCAGAGGTGAAGAATATTGGGACTTTTGTTGAATGACTTCTAGAAAATCACATGATTCCCAGTCTTGCTATAAGGCAGGAAATTAATTAATTAATTTAAAATTAAGAATACTACCTTAATGTCATCTTGCTTTTATTTTATTTTATTTTAAACATAAATGCTCACATAAACTAAAGCAAACATATGATTTAAGGTATAAATAAAGGGGCTTCATATGATTGCCACCATTTTAGAATCATATACTTAACCCAACCTAGCTGCATATAATAATTATAAAAACTCTTTCTTTGAAGTTGTTAATGCACACACAAATTTATTGAAATCCCACAGACTGAAGAAAATGAAATGATTTGTTGGCCATAATTACTTTTAATCATTCTGAGCCTTCAGGTGGCACTCTGAAGAGCAGCAAGGAGAAGCCAGAAAGGAAACCAGGAACAGCAAATGGAGTGTGTGTGTAGGGGGACTTAAAAGATAGACACCAAAACACTCAGGACATTTCCACACTTAAAAGATAGACACCAAAACACTCAGGACATTTCCTCACGATAGTGCAACAAGTGGTGGGTTGTTTCCAGTCCAAGAGCCGTGCTACCACATGACGTCATTGCTTTCCAGCTGCTATCCTGCCCCCAAGTGTCTCCAAACCGCCTTATTCTATTTCCAGAGAAAAATCAATTAAGAGCCCCTTTTAGCACCTCAATCCCATCAGCTATCTTAGTGTGGTAGCACTATAGCACTTGATAACACTTCCTGTTATCGTGGATCCAGCAGCGGGTGGGCTGGAGGCACGCCCAGCTTGTCCCTCCCTCAGTGACTCCCATGGCATGGTAACTTTCTATCACCTCTCCATGTTTATTTTAAATTTCTCCTTTGATTTAAAACTGTTTATTTTTTAAATACATTTTTAAGCATTACAGGGCAAAAGTGCAGGTGTACCAGCATGTCATGCCATTACAACATTGCTATGTTAGTACAGCTTCCAAAAATAAAACAGCAACAACAAACACACTATCAGGAGTGGTGGGCAGGTTGAAGGCAGGAGTGGCCAAGGATGCTGTAATGGGTAAGGAACACCGGTGGCAATACTGCTACTCAGAAAAGAGCATTCTTAACCCAATGGCATCACACTGGTGGCAATGCCAGGATTGTAACACTACAATGTGCTAATGGCATCTAATGGGGAAATGGCCTAAGCTGCAGATGAGCTGGAGAATGGATGAAAATAGATCAGCTTTTGTATGGATCTAAGGAGAATAGAAAAATATTGTTTCCTGAGCTGAGATGTGCACTTGGGACTCTTGAATTCCTCTCTCTGGGGAAGCATAAAGGGATATAGAGAAAATGATGGGCTGATCTACTTAGCCAAGGTAGGAAGGGAAGGATTTAACTTCACCAAAGCCCCCATACCTTGAGAGAGATTGACACCACAGGATGTCGCTTAGAGAAGATGCACAAGGAAGCCGGTTCTGCCTTCAGGCTGGTTGTCTTTTAAAAATTTGGTCTTGCATAGAAGCAAGGGCCCTTACTCACCAGAATTAAGTAAGGGGAGCCTTCCCCATCACTTTAATTTAAGCTCTTTTTTGTACTACACAGTTGTAGCACTGTGATTCTGTTTTAGCAGCCGTGGCTGCATTCTAGAGAATCTTGGGATTTGAGGCTTGGTGAGACACTAGAGGTCTTTTGCAGAGTGTTCTAAATGCCTCAGAAAACTAGAAATCCCACAATTCCACAGGATGGAGGCATGGCAGTTAAATTGGTTTCAAAGTGCTAAAACTGTATAGTATGAAAGACACCTAAGAATCGCACGCACACTTGCCTGAAGCATACAATGGCAGCTGATGACTTCCATATCCATGGAGTGGTGAATCCAGCATGGGTTTCAGTCCAGATTTTCAAAGAGCTCAAAGCGCTCAATCTAGAGGGGGCTATGGTTCAGCAACCCAAATAGTTGCAATTATATCCCATCTCTCCCCCAATGAGCTCAAGGCCACATGTAAGACTCTCTTCCTCTTCACTTTATCCACACAACAGTTCTGTAAGGTAGGTCAGGCTAAGAGAGAATGACTCATCCAAGGTCACCTAGTGATCATTGTCATCTGGGGACCAGACACTCAAGTCTCAATGTCCTGCTCTAAGCAGTATACCAAATGTGATATGCAAGATTCACAACATGAATGGAATAGGGAATTGGAGTGGCCAGTTTTCAATAATTAGGGATCAGCAGTTTTAGCATCTATTCCAAGATCTCCAACTACATTTTATACAACAAAAGCTGCTATTCCGAGTATACTGGACACCACATTGTCTTTTTAATGAGGCTTATCTAAATTGCCTGTCTGTTGGAAATGTTGGAATTTAATGCTTCTTTAATCCACATGTTTTGAAAATGCCACATAGTTGCCTTATGTTGGAAGGATGCAATTATACAAATAAATTTGGAACTAGAAAGTTCTTTGTGAGGCATATATTCTTTTAAGCTATTTACTCATGTCTTGGAACATAACACATGATCAGTGGAAATGGATCTTTCATGCTCTCTTGATTGCTAAAAGACTGACACTCCAGTAGTGGAAAGATAACATATCCCCACCTCTGAGCCAATGGGTAACTGGCAAGATTTGAAAGAGTGATGTATTCAGATATCTAGTCTGCTTTTATTGAAATTGTGGAATAATGATTTCTCTTTTTTAATCTCTTATTCTTTATTGCTGTAATAATTATTGCTGTAATAACATCATAATATGTAACTGAGAACCTTCCAATGTAATTTTAAATATAAATATAATTTAATTTTTTTTAAAAAAATGCAAAACAATTGTCCTGCTGGACATGTTAAGATTTTTCAGCATAGATGGATTGTTATTACTACTACTATTACTATTTAAAACTGCTCTTCATCCAAAAATATCAGACAAGTATACAAAACAAGTCCTGAATACAATAATGTCAGCATGTGTGTGTGTGTGCGTGTGTGCGTGTGCACCTTTATGTTGTATGTCATCTTATGGTGACCCCATACATTTCATAGGGCTTTCTTAGGCAAAAAATACTCAGTAGTGATTTATCAATGCTTTCCTCTGAAATACAGCCTACAATTTCTGGTATTCTTTGGTAGTCCCCATCCAATTACTAACCAGACCAAGCTTAGCTTCTAAGATTGGATGGCATCTGGTGCCTTCAGGGCATTTAGGCTAAAATATAATAAAATCAAATTAGGCTACAGTGGCCTCTCCATTTTCATGAGGGTTCAGGGTGTAGAACCCTAAACAAAAGTGGGAAAACTGTTAATATCTCCTTCCCTTCCCACTCCCATTCCCTTCCAGAGCTCTCCCCTTTCCCTTCCTTTGCAAAACAGGAGGGAATGGGGGTGGGGGAAGGCTCATGTGAGCCTTCTTTTCCCCATCTGGAGCTCCCCCTTCCATTCCTATGCATTTTGCCTGGATGCTGAGAACTCCCATGAGCCTTCCTCCTCACCTATTCCTTCCCATTTTGCTTTGGCGCACAAGCCTTCCCTCACCCCCCCCATTCCCCTTTGTTTTGCCTCAGCTTAAGTTCTCTGAGCTGGGGCAAAATACATGAAAATGGGAAGAGTAGAGTGCAGGGGGAAGGTGCACACACACTTGCAAATAATCAAATTCATGAAGATCAAACCCACAAATGAAGAGAGGGTTTCATAAAGTCAGTGCTGTAAAGAAGTCTCTTTACATTGTTCATCCCTCATATGTGAAAGGCAGTGGGAGCTGGAGATTTCCAGGTTAGTGGAGTGGTGAATGCACTCCAGGTTTTAATCTAAAATTTAAAGGAGCTACTCATGGTGCTGAATCCTATCCCTCAAATAATGTCAGGACATTGGATAATTCCTCTAAGACTAAACTCTGGAGTGAATTCACCTGTAAGCACATCCCCGCTGACAGAAGCTGCCAGCCTATCACAGGTGAAAGAGGGGAGCGTGGGCTGGGTAGCAGAGGAAGACTACTGGAACATGCAGCCTCTGCAGAGCTTGGACGCTTTTGCTTTTCTGACTTCTTGTTGCTGTGTGTGCCTTCAAGTCATTTATGATTTATGACGACCTTGAGGCAAACCTATCATGGAGTCTGAGTGACACACCCAAGATCACCTAATGGGTCTCCATGGGCGAGCAGGGAATCTTACCTTGGTCTCTGGGGTCGTAGTCCAATGCTCAAACCCTTATGCCATGTTATTTAATTCAGAACTCCCTGCCAAAAACACAGATCAAAACAGAGCTGAGATTTGTCCAGAATAAGAATTTCTACAGGCTTTATGAAAATATGATTCTGGTGTTAAATCAAGTACAGTATTTTCTCAGTGTGAATATTCTCAAAGATGGAATGGAGGAGATGACTCACTCTGGCCTGTGTCTTCATTTAAGATCAGTGAATGGGGATTGAAGAAAGAGCTAGCATTGTTGTTTACTCTGCCGCAGGCACTGAATGCAGTCTAATATATGTAGGTAAAGCGGGCCAGGCTACAACAGATGGTTGCAAGAATACTCTGGGCTACCATAGTCAGTAGGCAGAGGGAAGGGGGCAGGATGCTGCAGGGTTTCCAGTTTCAAATCAGAGTCAATCAAGCTGGCACTTTCCCTCTACCAATGGGAACTCTGGCCGCCCTGGGGGAGGTCTAACCATGTCATTGCATTCAATGTCTGCATAGCTTCCTGATCACTGTAGGAAGGAGGACAGGTTTGGCAGGACAGGCCAACCAAACACCTGTGCTCACCTCACTGGGGAGGTTGTTGACTCACATTCTTTTAAGAAAATATTTGGAGATCTTTACTATCAATACAAAATCTCATAAAGTCAGCCAGAACTATAAAGCTGCAGCCCGCTGCAAAGACATTGGGCCCTAATTCTAGTGCATAGAATTGGACGATAATATTTATTTCACAAATAGAATCAGAGCTTACAGAAGTTACTTTTGGGAACTACAACTCTGAGAGTCCCTTAGCCATCATGACCATTGGGAGTTATAGTCCACAAAAATAACTTTCCCCAGATCTGAATAGAATCTACCAATAGTGAAAGATTTATCCATTGTATATCACATCCTCCTCCCTCTCAGTGGGGCAGGGATGGGAATTATCCAACCCTCTAGATGCTGTTGAACTAAAACTCCCAGCAGTGTTGACCTGAACAAACAGCAGGGAAAAATACTGGAAGGCCAAATCTTCTTTCCTCCTGAGCTAAAGAAATTTGAGGGAACCCAGACTGAGGGTGAAGTGTTTGTGCGATCTGTCCCAAAGCCTGATAATTCTTAGACAAATCAGTAGAGAAGCTCCATAAATGTTCAGCATATAGAACTGATTGATTGATTGATTGGATTTATATCAAAGAAATATAGGGAGAATTCTGAAAATCTAGGGATGATAGCAATTTATCTGGGAGATTCTAGTTGCCTGCTGCCAAGCCAGAGTTCCTTTTGAAAGTGTTTGCCAACTCCTCAAGTATTTTGTTTTTAAGTAATTCTTATTTGGTCATCTGGGAAACTCTGTCTTTAATCCGTCCTGTCACTATTTCCCCTCTCAGTCCCGCACCTGGGTTCTATCAGCCTATCCGTCACCTTCCTTTGACAGAATCACTTTCAACTGCTGAGTCCTGGACTAGAATTCTCTTCCAGCTGACCAAGCATCATGTCATCCCAAGAGTCCCAGCCTCTTCAACCCCTGGATTCAGCCCTCCCTCTAGATGGTTTGGACTATAACTTCTATCATCCACTGCTAACACAGCTGTTGGGTGGCAATATCAAATATTTGGTCCATAATATCCAAAAGGACCCAGATAGCGAAAGCTGCTCTGAAGTTAATAGTCTGGGTTGCTGTTCTTTTTCTAAACACTTGATAGATCTGCAGATATCTGCAGGTAAGATTTTCAGATCTCAAGGCCTGACCTCAAGTCTCCGGGCCTGGACTCTCCTGTCCAGTCTTCAGGGGAAGGAGGAGGAATTTCAGGGGAAAAGCAATGCTTGAAAAGTGTGTGCTTTTTGTGTGAATGGCATGCTCTGTGCAAATGTGATTGATGTTTCATGTATCTTAACAGAATGAACAGGAACTGCTCCTTGTGACATCACAAGGTATCATTCCCAAGGTCTCTGGTGCTGCAGTCTCAGGCCTTGGAGTAGTCCTGAGCTGTCAGCCCTATTTGCAGCGGTCTCTTGTTCCTGAAAAGTTTCATCTGCTGGTCTCTATGAAGCAGATGACTGTTCAAAGGAAAAGAACAAACGAGAGTGTTTCTCTCCACCCACCCATGTACCCTTTCTTTCCTGGATACTTCCTGCTTCTAGCAGTGTTACTTGGCACAGGAAGGGCACTTAAATGGGCCTTACATTTTCACAAGCTTAGAATCATTCTTACATTGGCTGAGCATGAGATTTCTCCAGGAAATCTCCTGGAAATCTGAACTAGTAACAAAAACAATTCCTCCGCAATTCCTCCGTCCAGGTGCATTTTTCCAACTCTGATCTTACCAGATATATTCACAGTTGTCCTCAGATAATCATAGTGGACCAGGTATGCCCTCATTTCTACATTCTTGAATAATAAAAAGTAACCTAAAGACTTCCCATTGGACCACAACTCCTATAGTTCCTCAGCCAAACCTGGGAGATTCTGTGACCTGTCATGCAAAAAGCTACACTTTCCAAATTCTGGGCCTTTCTGCCCTACACTGTTATAGTGCTATTATCCCACTTTCAACATCCTATGGAATCCTGAGGTTTGCAGTTTAGAGAGGGGCATTTAGAATTCTCAGTCAGAGAGCTCTTTCGCCTTAGTAAACTACAAATCCCAGAATTCCACAGGATGTTGAAAGTGGAATAATAGCACTATAAGGGCACTCTGTGTGGATTTGTAAATCCTTCCATCCCTAGCTGCCATTCTCAGAACTTCAGTGGTATTCTTTCTAGCCTTTCCTGTTAGAGCAACCTGATATCATTTTGGAAAGGGAAACTGCCTGAAATCCTTTCTGTGATTTTGATGAAAGGTGAAAGCCTTGCTGCACAGTAGTTTCCCCTTCCCTCCCTCCACACTCAGTTCAGAACTGTTATGTATATGAGATGGAGGCTCCACTGATTCTTGCTCTCATCAGCTCCTTACATATACTTCCCTTTCCTCCCAAGTCAAAACATAGATGGCTAAATGGACATCATCAGTTGTCCTGAGGATCGGCTCCTGTGGCCCTGGAGGTGATGAGGGCAAGGGCTTAAGAACCATCCAGAAACACAGGCACCTGTTGTGGACATGGTTGGTCCTCTGTTGGGGATGCCTGATTATCATGGCTCCTCAAGATCACCACATAAATAGCGCTAGTGTTGCTCTTACTTGGAGGGAATCTCAGTCCCATTTTGCTTTCGCACAGATTTCCCTTTTTTTTAAAAAAAAAATCATATTCTTTCTGTCAGATTTATAAAGCCATTTGTCAATTTTGGGAAGTTCTTATCAAAACTAAACAAAATGCTCAAAATATGCCCTGGCCAAATTAAATAGGTAGAGCTGTTCCTATTATAAATTATATGCCTACCTCCCAAATGATGTGGAGCCTGCAAGAGAAAAAGGAGGTAGAAGGCCTAATTCAGTATCACAAACAGGGAATCAATGTTAGACTCTGGAGAACTGAACTCACAAATCTCTCTATCTGGAAAGGCAAATCTGTCAGTTTAGATTACTCCCACATTCACATATAAAAAATAAATGTCAAATCTCTTTGTTTTCTAAATCCAGGCTAAGATAATTATCACCCATTCCTAGTCTGGGCAGGGCTGAGTCCTGACAGGTAGATCTCAAAGGCATCTCATCTAGAATATCTCTCTGTGTAGAAATTAAGCTGTTTTAGTATGTTGAGTATTCCGGTTCCTAAAACATCCCATGATTTTTCAAGAAGGCAGGTAGTAGGTACATTACATCGGTAGGTAGGTAGGTAGGTAGGTAGGTAGACAGACAGACAGACAGACAGACATCAAGAGATCTCATTCCAACTTTTTAAAATCAAGACTTTGATATGTTCAGTGACTGATTAAAAAGGCAGTCAAATGTTTATCAATCCTAATTTGTAATTTCTCTAAAGTTCTTCTGAGTCACGATCATTTTATATCGCATATGAATGTTGGTATCTTCTGAGAGTGGACTTTTTTCCAAGCTTTTGTTTCTGCTCTGCCCCATGCCTTGCTCTTCAAACAAGCAGACTGAAATGTTAAGCAGAGCTTCCGTTCCACGCCGCTCTCCCCACTCATCCTCTTTCTTAGGTTTATCTTTGGAAGTTTTGTTCCGCCATTCATCTTCACTTGTTGGAGATGTCTTGACAAACTCTTGAGAATTAATTTCCCATCAGCTTTTTGCCTTCTCTTCTTGAACTGTCAGGTCAGAACTTGCCATATGCATTTGAAGGGGCTATCCGGATGGGCCACCCGGCTCCATTGTCCCTTCTGATGCATGCCCTGACATCAGCAGGGAGCCACTGGTGAGACCTCAGAGACCAGGCAGAGGCTCAGACTGTGTTCCTAAGCAGACCTCAGCTCCCCAGCCATCATCAATCATTGTATTCCCCTGCCAAAACCAATACAATTGGATCAGGCCCAGTGCACAAGGCTGCTCCTTGAAAGTAAGAAGTGTGCCTTTGAGTTTAATATATTCCCTGACTTGATCCTAGAAGAACAGAAGGAAATCCATCAATGTCACAAGACACTACCAGACTGCAGATTGATCACAGTGTTGGAATTGTATGAGAGTTTTACAGATGCAAAAGCAATGGTTCCATTCTTATTCTGAACAAAATGTATATCTTTAATTGATAGCCACATCCTTTGATTGGATTACAAAGCTTTGGTCATATTCTACTCACTAATAGTAGTGGGTGGACTAATAGGTTGTCAACTCATTCCATGAAACTTTAGCCTAATCTATTACCTGTCTTCAATCTAACTGGCCCACTGATGGATTAAACATTTGAAAATAATGATGGATATAACTTCTATGGCAAATGCAACCCCTGAATCAAAGTGTATCTGGAATCTCTGCTACACGGATATCAACATTCAGCACAAAGCAAATCAGATTTTTTTCCTCACTTGTAAGTTTACATTTTGCTATATCATTTCAAGATTCATTGCACTGATTTGGCTGCTGTGTGCATTCAGCGCATTCATGTCAGTGAGGTTTTTACAAGTACGATTTGTACTACTCTACTGACTGCAGATAGTTTCAGTGATTTATTGAAATACATTAGGAACAGTTTAAGTTTGGCTGAAGAAGTAGGTAGAGTTGTAAAGGGGAAGAAAGAGAGCAGGAACTATGGCAGATTATGATGGTTTTCATTGCAAACTTTAACATTTGCTGCACCTCCTAAATTATGTCAGAATACAACTGGAAAAGGGAACCCTGCTGCAGAGGGTGAGTGTGTCCCTACTCATGACAACTTACAGCGGAGGGATCACCTGGCTCAAGGGCTGCATGTGACCCTTGGGGATCCAGCACCTCCCTTGGGAATCCCTACTGACATTCCCAGAACCTCCACAAACACCCCCCCAAAAGTTGGAAAGATCCACAAAATGGCTTAAAATGGCAGAGGAGAGACAAGTAAATACACTGTTTGGGGGTGCTCCCCCACAAAATAGCAGGGCCTCTCTAAAAAAATAGTCTCTAAGGGGATTGGGGATGAAGTGACATCACTTCCAAGTAGCCAAAATGAAGCCTGCAAGGGTGTTATACTGCCTCCTAAGAACTGGGAATCAGCTGATGTGGCCCTCTGGACTTGGAAAAGAACCACTGACAGGAAAGCTAGACATGGTGTGCCTGAGTCCATGCTCCATCAGTAGCAGTAGCAGTGGTGTAGTGAATCTGATCCAGATTTTAGTGGAAACTTCAAAGGAATTATCCAAGGTATTGCACCTTATCTCCAAAACAGGTATTGCAGTTGAATAGCTCCTCCAGTGTTAGACTAAAACTTTGTCTCATTGATGCAGGAGTCACCAGCCATCACTGCTCCCTCCAGCATCCATAGTACTGCTGGAGATAATGGCTGAGATCCTACATCTCTTTAGTGCAGCCGAAATATCCGGCAGTGGGGTCATGCAATGCTTGCATTATATAATCCCTGTACTGGATATCAACATAGCACTACTCAATAGCCACTGTGAAATATGATTGTGTGCACAATGTGCACGTGCATTCTGCTCTTTGAACTTTAATGTGCTACTGCATGCACAAGGTTTCCACACGTGGGACTCTGTTTATGCTACTATCAGCTGATTACAGCTGTCATGCACTGTCCAGAAAATTCAGTGTACATGCATAGTGCCTACACACATCTGCAACAGGATACTAGTATATAGAGTCAGTGCAATGGAGCAGTCTGCAGGGAGAGAAGATACGGACACTGTTGTGAAAGTACAGCCAAACCCTAGTCCTCCAGGTATTGTTAGACTCTGGTCTTCATCAGGCCTAGTCAGAAATCATAAGAACTGTATTGGAATACAGTTCTTATGATTTCTGGCTAGGCCTGATGAAGACCAGAGTCTAACAATACCTGGAGGAAACTCCACAATTTCTACTACACTAATCTTAAACAGCATTGTACTTTTTCTCTTCTCTTCTCTTCCTTTTCTGGCTGTACCTGTCACAGTTTAATTTTGTACTAATGTGCCACAGTAGGAGACATTTGGGCATGCCAATTAGTCCAACAAGCTACTCTTCCAGTGGAGAGCGATCAGCTTGGTACGTTCAGCCTAAGGACTCACTTGTGTACCCATGGAATGTGGCAGGGGAAGGAGAAGACACTTGAAAGAGCATCTGTGATATCCAGAAGCCCAATGGACATTAACTATATTAACAGATTGCTCTAGCCATGGAAAAGTAGTGGACACAGAAAGGCAACTTGTTTACCTTGTGCACCTGCACTGTGGTCCCTAATATCATCTCCCACACTGTTTCTGAACGCCTGCTCCCAGATGTTTTGTGGGAAGGAAAACAGGGGACTGCAGGAAGAGGGAGGAAATCAATACAGAGTGCCTTCTCTTCTGCTTTGCCAGTGGAAATAATTAGCTGGAAGGTTCCCATGGATTGCAGGAGACTTTCCCAGGCAACTTGCTGATTGCAGAAGGGGCTTTTAATGGTCTCTCTCTCTGTGTGTGTGTGTGTGTGTGTGTACACCAGGTGCACCCATGCCTTCCAGTGATCTCTTGACTTATGGCAACCCCATTGATTTCATAGGTTTTTTTTAAAAGGCAAGGAGTACTCAGAGATGGCTTGTCATTGCCTTCCTGTGAATATAGCCTGTAGCACCTGGTATTCCCTGGTGGTCCCCCATCTAAATACTAACCAAGCCCGATCCTGCTTAGCTCTCTAGATCAAGAGCGTTTGATTAGAGAGGAATTGTATTTTTCTTTTACTGTTTTTTATAAATCTGTTTTAAAAATTACAAGTTTGTATTTATTTTATATATTGGTACTATATTGGTACTATTTTACTCTAAGTTACCAGTACTTTGAATTCACGACAGAAAGCCAAATCAGTCACTAAGTCAATCAAACATATTTTTAAAAATCCATAGAAGATAAATCCTGGAATCAATCATATGTTCATGTGTATACATACACTTACACACAAACACATACATGCTCCTGTTCTCATTTTCAGGGGTAAAAAGACCCTAAAGATATAAGCAAATAGTTAACCACATCCCATTAAGCGTTAGTTGTAAAAAGCACTAGTTTAATAAGGACAAACCCAGCATTAAGGGTCCTCTTACGTTTGTGGCCAGATTTAAAAGTGAATGTATTGAGACATTATTGTTCTGGATAGATGGGGAGCCAGCCTTAATTTATTTTTGTCCTGTCACCAAGAGTGTGACAATGTCTTGTTTGAAACTGCCCTGGGTATAAGCTATCATTGTGTAACTTAATTGAATATGCTAGATGACAGTATGAGGGACATATGTCTATTCACTATAACAAACACTGGGAGGCTGCCCCAGGCTTCTGCACGGCTGGCATAAAGGGAGAGCAAGTGTGCGTTCTCCCAAGGACCTGTAGCCCCAAGCAGCTTGAGCACAATCCAGCAGTATTCAACAATTAGTTACAGTTTATTAACAGCCCATAAATTTCTCATCTGCTTCTGGGGACTTGTTAGGCACATCACCTGCGACTGCAAGAAATAATTTTGAAAAGCATAACAATTGATCGCCAAAAAGGCATTCTTTCTCATCATAATAGATGGTGTTTGATTCTGTCTTAGTGATGCTCATGCATTTAAGGATAACCAATTATTCTTCAAGCCATTTTTAAAAAAGAAAAAGAGTAATATTTTTTCATTCTAAATGTTTTCTTTAATTAACGTTACACTGTAGTTCACCATACAGAAATCAGGAACCATAACATTTCTAAGAGAGGCAGTCTCATGTAGTGGTTTGAGCACTGAACTGACTCTGGAGACCAGAGTTCAAAGCCCTGCTCAGAAATGGAACCCACTGGGTGACTGTGGGCAAGTCACTCTCTCTTAGTCTCAGAGGAAGGCAATGACAACTCTTGCCCCAAACAAATCTTGCCGAGAAAACCCCAAGATGCCTTGAGGTCATCAAACGTCGGAAACGAATTCTGAAGGCACACAACTACAACAAGATTTTTAGAGAAACAAAGAACACACCCCAGTCCACAACGTATATTTAAGTTCATTCTAAGTATGGTATCCATATTTCTGGTCCTTTCAGAATAATACTAATATCAACAAAAGTAATGGTAATTCAAAGCTTTTCTTCCAATTTATTCAGAAACACACACACTCACACACACACAGGACTGAATCCTGTTTGGAGTCCCAACTAGAGCAAACCTCGTGAATCACTGGGATTTCCATAAGTGTTGATTCACTTTTTAAGAATTGATTCAGTGGTTCTACTCTAGCTGAAATAGGGTTTAAATCCAACAGGATTTAGGCCACACACATACATGTGTGTAAGTGATGCTATTAAAACACAAATGTGGCAAGGGTGCGATACGCAGTGTCAACAATCAGCTACCCTCAACAGTATGGTTGGAGTAGTTTTCAAGTGAGATAACCCAGCTAAATGTATTTGCTTGTATTCAGTGGGAACTTACTCACAGGTAAGGATTGCCCTATAGGTTTCAGAGTCTCATTGTCAAGGTGAGGCTTTTGTAACATGTCTTCTTAATGATCATTATTTTAGGCACTGCACATGGTTTTACATATTTTCAAGAACTTGTTGGTTTTGCATAAAGACCAATCTCAATTGAAAATGTGTATGTGAAAATGTCTACTGTTTTCTAGGACCTTATTAACTGAGTCTACATTGATGTAGTTGATTCTGTTCAACTCACTTCTAGAAACATACTGCTGTACATTTTTTTCAGCCAAAGGGATAACTGTCACATAAATGTTGGACCAAATACCATATGAGAAACTATCGATATCCTACCAAAATTCTGTGAGCTGAACAAAATTATGTATAGTTCTGTGAGCAGAATTGGCCCCTGCTTCAACACTTCAGACAGTGATGTGCTTTGGCTTGGATGACTGTTGGCTCAGCCTGCTTCACTTTCTGCAGGGGTGGGTGGGTGGGTGGGCAGGGGATGATATGAAAAGTTTTGTAAAGGGATGGGGAATTTGTGGCTTCAACTCTGACTGCAACTCCCATTAGGTCCAGACAGTGTAATCAGGAATTATGGAAGTTATAGTTCAAAACATCTAAAGGGACCCAGATTGAAGAAGGCTATGCTAGGACAGAGCTGCCATTGGATACAACCTATGTGCTTTCTCTATAGTTTGGAAAGTGGCCCAATAACTGTGTCATCGAACTGTACAGAACATGACCTCAAGAGATGATGTCATCAGTGCTTGGCCACATGATTCTCTGATCCCTCCCCACTCTTCACAATCCACTGAATGGCCATGGGGGAGCTGTAGCAGCTCAACTGTTACTGTGGTTTATAGTTCGGGCCCGAGGTCTACTAAATATAATTTGGTATCTAAAGACTGGCCATTCTAAACTGTTCCTCTCCACGTGCTTGCAAGGCCCCCAGACAAGCATGCACACGGACACGGCCAAACCAGCTGAAAAATACAAGAAAAATCCAGGAGGCCAGTAATTTTCTGGCATGCAGCTTCAGGAGAACTCCAGGCAAGTTCACTTTGAAACTATATTAAGTATGCACCAAGCATACAAAGGATTCTCTGCCCCGAACCGACAGCTTGACAAGATTAGCGCTTCCGAATAACCAACTGTCAAGCACTCTCTATTTCCATACTGTCTGCGCTATTGACGACTCCGTCAAAATCCAATCATTCTAAGTACTGACCTTTCGGAGGCTTTGTCTCCAACCTGAAACCCATTGTTTTCCTTGGGAATGGACTACCCTACAGGCACATTTTCCCCTATAAGAACCCCTAGTTTTGAGTGCTTCTTTGGATCACTCTTGGCTTCCATTCTGCCTTGCTGCTGCTCTGTCTGCCGAGCCTTCTCCTCAGCGTCCACGTGCTGAGAATCTCTGCTCCAACTGACTTTCTTCTGACTACCCGGGCTACAGGATCAGGTGAGTATTTCCCCTGAAAAATCCCTCTCAAAATCCTCTCTCAAATCTCCTCCTCCTATCAAATCTTCTTAGGTCTGTGTGAGTGAGTGCTTATGTGAACAATGACTGTCTTTTAAATAAAGAAAATAATTATAATTTACCTTTGCTTGGTTTTTGACTTGGTCTGACCCTGTAAACTTTGGGTTTAAGATCTCGCTAAGTTGCCCTGCCTCTTGCATTGCTATAGCTTGTGCTCTGGCTAATTCCCATTCCCCATTATTTGGAGCACATTGAGGTGTCCCCCACGGGATCCCAGAAATCAGAGTAACACAGTGGTGAGTCTAGGAGGTGATGAGTGAACAGCTGTAGCATAGTTCTGCATATAGAACTATTATTCTGTGTTGTGCCACAGATGATCACAGCCAGTATACATCAGTTTCCACTATTTCCTGACTTCATGTGCAACTTATTTCTTTGGGCAATGCAATGGGAACAGTAGGTCTTAGCCCACTGTTGGGAACAGTCCAGTTTGACAAAAGTGGCTAGCCCTTATAGGTCACAATAGGCAGCCTGTTTGCCTCACTCCTCCTTTTCCTGTTTGGGGTAGAGGGAGGCTAAACAAAATCCCTACCACTATGCTAAATCAAAGGCAGAGGCAGGGAATAGATGAAGTTGTTATAAGGATTGCCAACTCTCTGAGCACCTCCCAAAATCTGTGAGAATCAAGTCTCATTCCTGGGCCATTGGCAAAGTCAGAAAACTCCAGCCAGGCAAGCTATGCCCTCCTTAAGAAAAAAAAAGAAAAAAACACCCCTTTAACCGGAACATACTGCAGCCAGCAAACCACACTACAGCAAAGCCTGGCTGGTTGGCTGTTGGAGATTGTTTCTGGATGGATCTTTGTTCTTCCCCTGTGCTTCCCAACTTGAAGTCAGTAGCAGAGTTCAGCAGGATTTCCTGCCTTTGCAAGCTTGTGCAAGGTAGGAAAAGCTGAGCTGGAGAGGTGCGTGCACTATTTTAAAGTTGGCAGTTTGTCTGGCACTGTGGTGCAGCTGCCCTGGTTTAATGAATCAGGGAGGACTGTGAGAGACTGCCAAGGAAAGGAAAGCAGGGTTTATGCAGAATATTACACTCCCTCCCCCGTTTTTGGTTCATTCTCTTTCAGGCTCTTTAATCTTTTCCAGATCTTTTCTATCTTCTCACAGTTAACAGAACAAACATGCTACTTTGGTTGCAAGGGAAGGGGGGCGGGAGTTCAAAAACCTTTTAGGCTTCATTTCTGCCACTTTACTTTCAAACAGTAGACCAGAAAGGAAGCTTAGTTTCCTTACATTGATCTGGTGATTTCTTTGGTGATCAAGCTCTCTCTTTTCCTACTATTACAAGATGTTGTACTGGGATTTATTCCCGAGTATTAGCTGGCATAATCCAGAAGATTGGGATTTCACAGTATTGCTGTGGTGTGCATCTATTCCAGTGGATGGGATAGGTGGGAATTGTTTCTCCATTTTAGTTGCTATTAGTCTCTCCTCCTCCTCTTTTCTCTGCAAGAATAAGAAATGAAAGACACTATTTCTTGTTGGTGGTGCTGATTATGCAAAAGCTAAGCATCTTCCCCTGTTTTGAAATGAAACAGAATGGGAAGAGAAGGGAGGAGTCCAGCTAGAAAGTTCTTAAATTCTATTCCCCGTCCCCCTATGGTATCCAAACCAGCATTTTATTTTATTTAAATTTTGATTGAGTGTTCTATCTGCAGTGTTTGGAGCTTGGAGATTACGAAAACTAGTAAGTGTGGAAACAGGAGGTGGGGAGGGGTTGAAAGGGGGGAGTGGGGATATCTTCACTTTCTTGCTCCAAAAGTTGTATATGTGTGCATGTGAGGAACTGTTTCTGCCTTGCACAATTCTGAATTTTGAATTTTGATTCAAATCCTGGTCTATAGAGTCATAGTCCAGTGCTCAAACCACTGCAACACACTTGTTCTCTGGAATTCTTTACCTTAACAAAATTTTCACAATGCCTAAGATAATTAGAAATGCATGGTACAATTACTGCTTCTGCCACGAATTATACTTCAGACAAGCAATGATTAAATTATAGAAGTCCACGTGCTAGCAGGGATGGAAATAACATTCACAAATATTTGAGTATTGGTTGGAACAATGTCTTCCTCAGTTTTGGGAAACTCTGACAAGGATGAGAATGTATGGATGAGAATCTTGCAATTCAGGACTTATTCTGCATGGAAAACATACAAGGACATTTTTTACACAGAAAATTCCATTTTCTGCACAGAAATGTTATATTCTGTGCTGAAAGAACATTTCCTGCACAGAAAGTATTATTTTATGTTATTTTCTGTGCAGGAAACAACATTTCTGCACATAAAATAACATTTCTGTGAAAAAACCCCACATATGATTTTTTTTTCCAGAAGAAATCCCAGACTATGAACAATCTCCGAAACTGCAGTTTCCAATGGATTTCTCACAGCAGGGAATGAAAGAGTTTAATTATTCATTATTGCCCATGAGAATGCAAGTTACAAAGACTGACATCCCTGTCATTGGAACTAACAGGAGGATCTCCATATGTTCCATCTATCTCATAGACTTCTGTTAATCAAACACTACCAATGAAACACAGGATCCAGATCCAGATGCAGAAGAGACACAAGTACACCACAACTATAAACAAACTACACTACCCCTCAAAAAGCTTTTTTTTATTGCAGGTCCCATCATCCCAACCCTTGTTCTAAACCACAGCTAGGATCATTTTGTGTGTGTGTAAGGGGGACGTTTGGAAAGGGTTACTTAATGACATCACCAGGGGCTGCATTCAAAATCTCAGGCCTTTGATGCTCCTGATCTGGCAGCCTTTTTGGTTATTTATTCAACAACCAGCACTCTATGCTGTAGCACCCAGAAGTTAACAATGGGTGATGAGCAGGCAAAAGTGTCCACTTGTGCTTTCTACTCAGGTTGCACTGCAGGCCCAATCCTCCCAGTCAGGGTGAATAGTCTACTTCAAGCAGTAGCACTGCAAACCAGAGAAGCAGCATTGTGGTATGTCTGTATAAGTGGTACAGTGGTAAATTATAAAGTGCAGGGCCTTGTTATGACAGTCCCAATAGCAACATCCTCAAGAAGACTTTTAAAAATGTAGTCAGTTCTTAGTGGCAATAACCAAGCTCTAGAAGGAACATTTTTAGATCACAAGTTAAACAGTGTGATGTGACAGCTAAAAAAGCCAATGCAATTTTGGGTTGCATCAGACAAGAAGATAGTATCAAGGCCAAGAGATATAATAATATCTTTCTATCTTGCTTTTGTCGGACCTTACCTAGAATACTGTGTCCAGTTCATATTTCATTGCTATGATAGCTATCTTTCAACATTTGAAGAGATGGCATGTAGAAGATGGAATGAGCTTGTTTTCTCCTGCTCCATAGACTAGAACACAAACCAATGGGTTTTAATTACAAGAAAATAAATTCCATCTAAACTTTAGGAACAAATTCCTGATGGTAAGAGCTTTTCAACCATGCTTCACAAAGTGATGGACTCTCCTGCTTCAAGCTTTTTAAACAGAGGCTGAGTGGGCATCTCTCAGGAGTGCTTTAACTGAGGATTCCTGCATGGCAAGGGATTGGGCTAGATGGCCCTTGCAGTCCTTTCCAGTGCTATGATTCTATGATTTTGATCTTTTAGAATAGGGGGACACCCAAGAGGAACAGATTGAGCCCAAGGGCCTGAGGTTCCTTCTCACTACTACAGACTGATGCTGGAAAGTGAACTTACCAGCAAAGTTTGGGATAAATTCAGATCTAGAGTGCTTTCTTTTTAGTTGTTTTCCCCTCTCCCTGTCCTACCATCTGATTCTCTGACTGAATGGTGTTTTATGCAGAGGGACAGCAGGCACGGCTGTTGCATAAATTGATAAGAACTTTGAGCCAGCAGCAAAGGAATGAGGCAAAATGGGGAACAGTATCCCTCTGTATCCACTGTATGGCCGTCTGCTTCCAATAAAAAGAGAGGGCCGCTTGGACCTCCATCCCCCTGTCCCTTTGCAGGTGTCCTCGGAACTTGGCCATGGCCCTTCCACCAGACACATTTATTACCTTTTCGATGCTATAATTTATCATTCATTCCATTCCAAGGGAAAAGAATGGAAATTCAGCACCAAGCTGCCCCTGCCTTCTCTTCTCAGGTCTCCCTGCCAGTACATTTGGCTTGTTTGTTCTCTTTCAGTCCCGCTCTTCCTGTTGCATTCTGTCCATTCAATGAGGGAAGAGGAGAACCGGATGGCTGAGATTCAGTGCAGGGAAATGACTTCAGAGCTACCTTTGTTTTCCCTCTTCGTTTCTTTGAACACACTTGGCCATGTGTCACTATGAAAGGGTTCATTTTAACCATTTGGAACACCCCAGAAGCAAAGCCCCATTAGCCAGAATCATTCACATCTTTTGAAGCTGGGCTGACTGAGACTTCAAGTTAAACTGCCAGCATTTTGTTGCAAAAAAGCAGGCAGGGACACACATACAGACAGACACACAAACATCCCCCCAAACCTTCACTATGACAGTGAGCACTGTGCTATAAATCAGCCCCAGCTATCTAAGCAAACGGTTCCTTTTATTGGATCAGGGAAAGGCTCTATAGTGTTTGGCTTAAGCTCCCAACTTTAGAAATGGCTCACAGATTTCATTTTCCTTTTCTTTGCAAAGAAAGCCAGCTCTTGGAAATGGATTTTATAGAGTGGTGCGCTCAATTTTCACAGCACGCTGGATCATACGATTTTCAGACAGCTTGGCTGTTTTATACACAAGCACACCTTTAAACCTAGTCCAAAGTTTAAAGCAAGTATTTGTCCATTTCAAACACATTTATTGATGGGAGGACGGAAGGAAAACAGGCATTTTTTTCCCACTGGTTTTTCTTCCCTTTAGTATCAACAAAAGCATAAGTTACCATAACTTTCTTCTCATTTGCAAAAGGAAATTAGGTTCTTTCAGAGAATTTACAGAATCAAAGTATTCAGGTTTTTTTAATTGAGAAAATGTGCTATGCTTCACTATTTTTCTTTTCCTTTATGCCTAACTAGCTCAATGAACAATCCACACTGGCAATAATCCATTATTAGAATATTGTTTTCAATAAGTGCATTTCAATGCTTTTTATTTAAAGTGGTAGGATCAACATTTTCCCCTTCAGTTAGTTCACAGCTTGACTACTGTGGTCTCAGGTGTATCTATACTTTTGTAATCTCAGCAGTGGAAATTGGTTTAAAGCATACCATGAGCTTTCTGTTTTCAAAACCCAAAAGCTAGCTATTGAATGCAATGAGTTTTAATTACTATGATTACAAGAAAACATTGCAAGGAGGAATCAGTGACTACTGAAACTATGACAATTCTGCTTTAATTGTCATGGCAACATCCTCTGGAGTCCTGGGGTTTGCAATTTAGGGAGGGATATTCTAGCAAAATTGAACCACCACTCCAGTTGGCTTCTGTGCTTGGAATGGAGAATTGACACTGTCATGTCCTTTGCTTTAGGCAACAAAACATCTTAAGCTGGTCTCAATTCCAGAGCTTCTGAAAGAGGTTCTGGAGATGTCCTTCCTCTTTCTCAACTCAGGAGTGGGTAAGCTACAACCTGTGGCTGATGTAACCACAAGTCCCTTTCAGCAGCTCCCAAGACCTATTATTCCCCCCAGGCCCATGGACCCTACATTTAAAAAGAAAACCTGGGCAAAAAAAATTGCCTTGGAACACCAACTGGAACAGTGGTCTCCTAGACAATGCTCCCAAACCCAACCTCCTCTATGATCCTACCTCCCATCCAAAAGCTTCAAAATTGCCCAAAAAACAAACAAACAAACAAACAAACAAACTATCTGAAAGCACAGAAGGAAAAACTGAAGGTACACTTTCGGCTATTTTTGGAAGCATTTGAGGCTGATTTTCAGCACTATAACCTTCCACATTGGAACAGAGGTGAAAATTGGCCCTCACCTCCATTGCCTATTCTAGAACTGCACCATGCTGGCTCCTGCTTTTGGACATTTCTACTGGTACTAATAGATAATACATCCCAATGATATCCAGAGGACGACAGATTCCCCACCCCTGCTCTGAACAATGGCCAGGAGTCAACACGGGGATGGGGCTTGTTTGAGATAATTCCAGCATCAGAATGGATGTAGGATCATTGACAAACCCTCAATGTTTATTTCTCCTATGTTTGTTCAGAAATTAGGAATTAGGAAACCTCAATAAATGCTTAGAATGAATATTTAGATGCAACAAGTAAACTCTCCAAGTATGTAGCTCAAATGTTGCCTGCTTCCCTTGTACTTTTCTGAAGTTAGTCTCAATGGGACATGCTCAAAATTCAGCAAATTTATCTGCAAAACTCTGCTGAAGGAGCCTGCTTCTTAAGACATCCAGGCTCCGTCGTTTCCTAAAAGGTGCTAACACCCCAGGAAACTACCTCTAATCCAACAGAAGAGTGAAGCAATCCCTCAAAACACCCAGATAACAAGCTGTTTGTAAAGCCTACATGTTTATTTTAGGTGCTGCCATGGAGCAACCTAGGGCCTTTCCACACTACACTGTTATAGTGCTATTATTCCACTTTCAACATCCTGTGGAATTCTGGGGTTTGCAGTTACTGAGGCCAAAGAATTTCCTAGCTGAGAATTCTAAACGCCCCTCCCTAAACTACAAACCCCAGAATTCCTTAGGCTGTTGAAAGTGGAATAACGACACTATAACAATGTAGTGCGGAAAGGCCCCTAGTAGGCATTCCATACATCTTACTTGGAAGTAAGTTCAAACCAAGTAAAGATGTATCTCAGTTAACAAACCCTCTGACAGTGAAACTCCCTTTTAGAAAGGCTTTTTATGCCTCCCCAGACAACCTTTTCCTCCTTGTCCTCTGTCTAGCTGGATATTTGTTAGCAAGATTGGCATTGGAATGATGGTGAAGGAAGGATGGAGACATGCAAACATTCTGTTTCAGGTTGCAACAGTGTGCCCCCAGTTAACAATGCAATGAGCAAAGCTTGAGCTGGGAAAGGACATGATTCTGTTCTAGCAACATTTATTGTAGCCATATATTCTTCTCTACAACAGGCAAGCTAAGCAGCCTCCAAAACCCCTACTAAGCATTCAAGAACAACAAAACAGAAAGAGAAAAGGTGAGATAAGCCTGGCTTGTCAGCTCCCCCAGTATGTTTTTTTAAAAAAATAGTTCTGTACATTTGACCACTAAAACTGGGTGCATGTGAGATCCCCAGTGGCATTTTGGAAGAAGTCTTCAAATGGTCTCTAGAAGGTTCCAAATGTTTGTTTACTTATGCAAGGCTTGCTCTTTTCATTCTATGTATTTGTATTTTTAGTTTTGAATTAAGTTTGCTGAAACATTGAACTGCTCTACCTTTTTGTGGTGTATGAACCAATCCCATTTCTTTCCATTTTCTCTCTGCCTCTGGTACCAAATTTTCTGTTACTGAAGCAATGCTCAAGAACACATCTGCTTTTAAACTGAGATATATTTATATATGGGAGTTCTCAGAGGTGCTGCCAAGTTTTTCCCCTCCTCATTCCTTCTTCCTTTGTATCTTATTTGTTACAAATATTTTTGTAACAAATAAGATACTATTTTTTATTACAAACCTTAGATTTGGATGTTTCTGAATACTACTTGCTTATGGGGCACAAACAACCAGAGCTTTGTATCTTATTTGTAACAAATAAGATACTATTTTTTATTACAAACCTTAGATTTGGATGTTTCTGAATACTACTTGCTTATGGGGCACAAACAACCAGAGCTTAGATGAGTTACTTTTTATTGCAATTCCCACAACCCCCCAGTTAGCATGACCATTATTTGCTGGCGGACTCTGGGAGGTGAAAGCTTTTTTTTTTTTTTAAATAGCTTTTCTAAGTTCTACAAACAACACAAGACTGCTGTTGATTTTATGCTGACTTCCATGTTTCATAAAAGCATTTTACTAACAACTGCTGGAGAAAGAATGATGGACTTGTTGAGCCTCCTCTAGTCAGGTGCCCTCCAGACATTTTGGACCACAGCCCTTACCTGCCCCAGTTGGTACAGCCAACTGGCAGAGATATTGGCAAGTGTAGTTCTGAATATCTGGAGATCAGAAGGCTAGGAAAGTCTGGACACAGGTCTTCCTCTGTTCCCACACAATGAGGTCTCTCCGTGTAACATCTGTAGATCCTACTCCATCTGAAATTACAAAGAGATTACTCAGAGATTTACTCAGAGATTTACTGAAATTACTCAGAGATTTACAAGTGAATCCTTTGCCCTCTCTAAAATGGAACAGCATCAGTCATAAACAAGGCTGAGAGACTCTGCCAAGCTACTGATGAAATTAAGGTTGAGGAACAACATGCCCTATGAGGAGCAGCTTAGGGAGCTGGGTATGTTTAGCCTGGAGAAGAGAGGGTTGAGAGAGGACACAATAGTCATGATTAAACGATTGAAGGGATTTCATATGGGGAGACTGAGCAAGCATGTTCTCTGCTGCTCCAGAGATTAGGACAAGGAGCAATGGATTCAAACCACAGGAAAGGAGATTCCACCTAAACATTAGGAAGAACTTCCTGGCAATAAGAGCAGTTCAACAATGGAATACGCTGCCTTGGAGTGTGGTTGAGTCTCCTTATTTTGGGGGCTTTTAAGCAGAGACTGGATGGCCATCTGTCCGGCGTGCTTTCATTGTGTATTCTGGCATGGCAGGGGGTGGAACTGGACGGCCCCTGTAGTCTCTTTCAACTCTGTGCTTCTATAAACACAGCGATCATTTCAAAGCCGAATGTCTCTGCGTGGGACGCACAAACCCCAGAGAGGTGCTTCTAAGAATTAAATACTAACCCAAGAATGTAGCTGTGGGTGAGCTCCAGAGCTCGGTCCTACCGGTGCGCAGTGACGGCTGGCTTTCCTTCTTCCTAAAACTTTCCAAACTTCGAGGCACCGATGCATTTTAAAATCTAATTTCTAAAAAGCGTAAGATTTATACGAACCGAGGAGAAACGAGACTAAGGCCGTTTCCGCACTAGGGTGTTATAGCGCGATGATTGCACTTTCAACCTCCTCTGGCATCCTGGGGTTTGCAGTTTCGGGAGGGGCCGGATGGATGCCAGAGGAGGTTGAAAGTGCAATCATCGCGCTATAACAGCCTAGTGCGGAAACGGCCTTCTTGTTCGCTTCTTGCAAGGCTTTCCCCGCACGCCTCACGGGCCAGCCAATGGGCTCCTCGCTCGGCGCCGCTTCGCCCTCTCATTGGCTGTCGCCCGCCGTCCCCTCGCTCTAATCCAGAGTTGGGTTTAAAGGGAGTTGATGAAATGCCCGCTTCTCCTCCTCCTCTCCCGGGGGAATTACCGGAGGGCGCCCTCTCGCCCCCCTTCCGCCCGCCCGCCCCCTTTCCCTCCAGCCCGGGCGCTCCGCAGCCTCTCCTGCCTCGGCCGGCGGGCGAAGAAGCGGCCCCGCTTCGCCGGCGGTCTCCGTTCCCGCCGGGGATGAAGGCGCGCCGCCGGAGCTGAGCGCCGCGCGGGGACCATGCTGCGGCCGCCGCCCCTGTACGAGCTGGTGGGCTACCGGCAGCCGCCGCTGGGCAAGGCGGCGCAGGAGCGGGCGGCGCCGGACCCGCCGCCGCCCCCGGGCCCCGCGGCCCCCGCCTCGGCCGCCCCTCCCGCGCCGCCGGGCGACCCGCGGAGCGAGCAGCAGCAGCTGCGGCGGAAGATCAACAGCCGCGAGAGGAAGCGGATGCAGGACCTCAACCTGGCCATGGACGCGCTGCGGGAGGTGATCCTGCCCTACTCGGCCGCCCACTGCCAGAGCTCCCCGGGCCGGAAGCTCTCCAAGATCGCCACCCTCCTCCTGGCGCGGAACTACATCCTCCTCCTGGGCAGCTCCCTGCAGGAGCTCCGCCGGATCCTGGCCGAGATGAGCGGCGGGGGCGGCGGGGGCGCCGTCGGCGGGGCGCCCAGGCTCCTGCTGGCCGCGGGGCTGCCCCTCTTCGCCGCCGCCGCCGCCGCCCCGGGCCCGGTGCTCCTGGCCGCCCCGGGGAACGTGAGCCACCACCACCACCACCACCACCACCCCGCCCCGGACCCCGGAGCGGCCCCCGCCAGCCTGCGACCCAGCGGCAAATACCTCGCCGTGGCCCTGGAGGAGCCCCCCCGCCGCCGCCGCCGCCCTGCGGCCAAGTCCAGCTGCCCGGGGGCGGCGGGGCGGCGGGGGCCAGCCTCTGCACGTGCGCCGTGTGCAAGTTCCCCCACCTGGTGCCCTCCAGCCTCGGCTTAGCCGCCGTCCAGGCCCAGTTCGCCAAGTGAGAGGCCCGCTGGCCCCCCTCCCCTCCCGCCAGGGACCGGGACCGGCGAGGGGGCGCCCCCGGCGGCGGCGGCCGGACCTGGGAGGCGGAGGAGGCAGCGCGGGCAGGGCGGCTCCGGGCTCCGAGGGGGCGCGCGGGAAAGAGAGGGACGGAGAGCGTCCAAAGCGGAGACTTTTCAACGGACGGCTCGGCCCGCTCTTCCCTCCCTGAAAGGCGGCCCTTCGAAGCAGAGAGCGCGGCCGCAGGAGCCGGGCGGCGGGAGAGGAGGACCCCGCGGGACCCCCGGCGGGAGGCAGACCTCGTGCCCAGGGACACCCTCTCCGATCAGACGGAGCCGTCGTCCAAGCCGGGCTGCTAACGACCCCGGGATGCCCTGGGGCTTGAGAGAGTGGTTTGGGGGGGAGGACTCCCAGCTCCCAGAATCCCCCGGGCAACATGCTGGAGAGGGGTTTCTGGGAGTGGAATTCCAAGAAGCAGCTTTCCCTTGCTTTTACTGAGGTCACAAACCAACGATGCACATTAGGTTGGCAGTAAGCCACCTCGGATGCAGAATGGGACTGGGTCCTAAGGAAAGGGGCCTGAGGACTTCTCATTGATTTCAGATTTCCCATTGAAATCCTTGGGAGCACTTCACTTGGGCTAAATGGCATCTCAGTCACTGTTTCACTTTACCTAGCAACAAACCTCTCTGCCATCAGCGATGCCAATACATTTGAGAGAGCCTTCCCATCCCCCAACCTTATATGTAGCTGTTTTAATTGTAGATGTTGAGTCATGAATCGCCAGTGTTGTTGCATTATTTGAAAGCAGTACTTCCATGGCCACGGAGAGTCACCTAGTCCAAGCCTACCCACCATGTTCCCTCAAAAGTAAGTCCTACTGGTTTGAATGAGACTGACACCATTTGAGTAGGAAAGTAAGCCACGGAATCCAATCCTACACCTGCTTACTCAGAATAAAATTCTTCTGAAGTAAATGGAGCCGACTCCCTAGTAAATGTACGCAGAATTCCAGTCTTGGAGTCCAGCCTTACAAGTCCTCAAAAGCAAACTCCGCTGAGTTCAGTGGGGTGTACTTCCAGCTCAGTGTGCACAGGATTGCAGCATCACTTTACTAAAAGAAAATGAATTTGTAACATTAGCATGAGCATGTCACCATAAACTCTAATTTAGTGGTGATGGATGAAACAGAAATGGCATTGTCTTAGAGGCAGAAAAGAATTAAACGAATGCTTGTGACTTCATGTTTGCACTCCTTCTGTTACACAACTGCTGATTTTAACCCTAGATTCATTTCTGTTCGGAGCATTAATATGTTTAATGTTATTATGAATTTTTAGAAAAATACAGAGCTCCAGAAAATGTATCATAATATGCTGATATCACAACAGGTTACAGATTCCTCACCTGTGGATAGTCTACTTTATAATTTGGCTGCTTAAAGAGGGTCATAGTAGAGAGCATGGAGATGTCTTCTAAGTATCTTTCCATCCAAAATTGTTCTGGTCCTTTATAGAAATGAAGATGTACAATTCTAGAAATAATGTTTTTTTAATATGTTAAGTGCACTTATGTCCAAATGGTTGCATTTTGATTTTTGATCATTTCTGTTCCATTTTTAAATGAGTGTGTGTGTGTGTGTGTTTTCCAACAAACATTAGACCCTGCAATCTGCATCAATATTATTATAATTGGCACAAATAATAGAATAGTAGAATATTGACATGTGAGTCTATGGCTCACATGCCATAGACTGTAATATTAGTTTGTAACAATATGGCCATATTTTAAATGTTAAGATAACTATTCTATATAGACTCATTAGGAAGTCAGCTCCATTACGTGCAATGGGATTTACTTCTGAATGGAATATGAATACAGTTGGGCAACATCAGGCTATTCTGTATAGCATCAGACAAGGAACATGTTAAAGTGGAGTGACAGTTGGCTTCTTACTGACTTTAGAGTCCCAAATCTGCTTACTTTGGTGCAATACTATTGTCTTAATAGTCTGGAATAAAGTGATTTTTGATATAGTATTGTTTGTTTCTATTCTTATTCCCTTCTTATAAAATCAGTCTAAACTATTTATTTGCCTCTCGAGGAGTCCAGTTATTACAATCTTCTTTAATTTAAGCTGCTCAGTTGTTACGTTGTCTGATGCCTGGAAATTACAGATGAGCATTAGTACTGATATCCAATTTAGTGAACCGGTACCTAGATTTGCAAGGCAATGCTAGGCAAAATTTAGTAGGAGTTTTGTTTTGTTTTGTGGGGGAGGGGGTTACAGACTTTTTTTAGACAACAACTTGGTGGAATGGAAGTTGCATAAAGCACAGTTGAGCTTTAAAATAGATCCCATCCATTTCAATGCAGCTTGCTCAAAAACAGTGTCTTATGGATTGGAGCCATTAGGTCCTTGGCTAATGGAATACACTTAGTGACATGTAGTGTGTGTATGAATCTACTCCTAGTTTTAGTCTGAACTTTAAAAGTGTTCTTTAAGAACTTCAAAAGTGCTCCTCAAAAGTGCTCTCCTTGACCTATTCATGAAGATGGAATTAGCACCTTGAACAGCTCCTTCAAAGTTCAAACTAAAACATGAAGTAGTTTTACTGCCCCACTGGCATGAGAGTCCCCATCTCCTTTCCCCCAATCCATCACACTACAGATGGGGTTGACCTGCCCTTACTTATTAGAGGTAGGATCTGTCATCAAGTTACACCATGCAGTTATATTGGGCATCTAAGCAGTCACCAGGGAACACTGCCTCAGAATAGTTGGAAGTCTGGGTGATTTCATACTCCACAATTACAGTGCTATGATTCCATTTGAACCATGGCAATTAATGTGAAATCATAGTACTATAACTGTGGAGTGTGAATAGGTCCTCTGACAAAAGACGGAGCCACATAAACAGTATTATGTGAGCAGGTAGCATCTTCAATTCATTGTAAGCAGATGGTGGTTTGAAAATGTCTTGGAAGGATGCATGTTGGTTGAAATGTGGTAGAACTGATTGGTGATAGGAGTTGAATTTAAAAAATAAAAACACCAGGATTTGGGATACAGAGAAGAAGGAAAAGCCAAACATAGAGGTGAAAAAGTCCATGGAATCCTTGGAGTTTGCCACTTTCTCCCTCAAAGCCATCTTCAGTTAATTGCTTCTGAGGAGTTAACAAATCATGAAGTAGGCACTTTCTTTTCTTGCTGGTAGTCTGGAGCTTCCAGCAAGAAAAAGGAGAGTGCTTGCTTCAAGATCTGTTAACTCCTCAGATCTTGCTGGTAGTCTGAAACTGAACATGCCTAAATACCCTAAAGGCACCAGATCCCATGTGATTCTGGAAACTAGACAGAAACAGCCCTAGTTAGTATTTGGACGGAAACCATCATGGAATTCCAGGTACTGTAGGTTGTGTTTCAGAGGAAGGAACTGGAGAAACCACCTCTGAGTATTTCTTGCCTAAGAAAAACCCTATGAAATTCATGGAGCAACCATAAATCAACAGGCAGCTTGAAAGCACATACATAGTCTGAAGCTGGGAGCAATCTCTTGAGGGTGTCAGTAAGAGGATTAAGGGAAAGCTGAGATTCTTTTATAGCTCAGTGCTATGTGCAAGTCAGAAGCAAGACCCAGTCAGTAGCCTAAATCCAGTTGCTAGATCCAGCCAGAGCAGACCATTGCGTCAATTGCTGCATTCAGATCTGCTCTAGAAGAGATGAATCATTGGAGTCACATCACTTTGTTCACACTAACCTGTTGCCAGGTTAGTGTAACAATGTTAGGATTGCAGGTTAGTGTGATAATGTTAGGATTTCAGTGTTAAGTTCCCCAGTTCGTTTGCTATTTTCACATCCCACACTATGGATTTCCATGCATTTTCAAACTCTCAGGCTTAATTCAGAATAGAAGGAAGAGTGCCTAGTACCCCTGCTTAGATATAAGAACAAGCAATTGGAAGAACGTGGAATCCATTTCCCAAGTTTCCTATCTATAGGTGGAGACATACTTAGTTTTGGATGGCAATTCTCACAGTCACTCCCCATTGGCCATATTTGCTTGGGCTTCCTGGACTTGGTCCAAGGCCAATATTTCCCCATGCCTTTGGTAGTGTGAACAAGACTCTTAAGAAACATAAAATGAGATCTCGCATCTCATCTTGTTTACACTCACACAGTTAAATGGTGATTACACTATTGCACCTCTCTGCTGAGTACCAACATTGTGCAACCATGAGTAAGTAGTTATGTGCCATCCAAGTCTTGAATGTGGAGCTCCATTTATGCAACTCTGAACTGTTAAACCATGGCCCCAAAAGCACAACCACATATGTAAGGGAAATTATGCATGTATAAAACACCAAAAGGATGCCACACACAGAATCCTTGCTCATACGGAGGGAGGAAAGACCTTGTTTTTATCCACGTGACATTTTTAGTAGCACAAAAACTAGCATGTGAACAATCATTTTATTCACAGTCCAGAAAACTGAAGAAGCGGTGCAGCGGGGGATGCAGAGGAGAGATGGTTACACTCTGCAATAGGTTTCAGCAAAGTGTGACTCATGCACTTCATGCAGCTCCTGAACCCTATTCTTGTGGACCCTGAAGCTCTCCATTAGATCCCCAAAGCTCTCCAACTCTCCAGTATTTTTTTAAATGGTGTAATTTGGGGGCAATTTTTATCCCCAAATCTCACAGTGAGCCCCCCAAAAACATGTGAAAATGCCCCCTCACTTCACCCTCACATGCAGCCCAGAACCATATGGTATTACCAAGTACCTCTATTTGCCTCTACAGGCACTTTCAGAAAGGTGACTATCTCCATTTTGAGAGACACTGTGGAAAAAAACACTGAAATGGATCCAACAGGTCTGTTCTAGAAGAGACAAACCATTGGAGTTTTGAAGACATCCAGAGAAGGAGATCTCATCACCTTACTAGGCAATTGTTTCCATTCCAAACCACTCCTGCTGTCAAGAAAATTCTTGCAGTGTTCCTTCCCCTCCTCACTATAACAGCCTTTGAGGTATTTGAAAAGTGGGATCATGTCACCCCTCAGTCTTCTCTTCACCAAGTTGAACAAGCTCTTTCAACCTTTGTTTTGTTCTGTGCACCTCATATCATCCTTGTTGCCCTTCTCTGAACCTGCTCCAAATTGTCTATATCCTTGTTAACATGAGGCACCCAGAACTAAACACATCACTCCAAATGAGGCATGATGGAGACAGAACACAGCGGGACTATTACTTCCCTCAAAATGGAAACCATACTTCTATTAATGAAGGTTAAAATAGCATCCACCTTCTTTGCAGCAGCATCACATTGCTGGCTCGTGTACAACTTATGATCAACAATAATTCCAGGGTCCTTTTCATATGTAGTAGTACTGTGCCTTGTATGCCCCATCCTATACCTTTGCGTTCAGTTTTCATGGCCTGAATGTAGAATTTTGCATTTGTTTCTAATGAATATCATTTTATTAATTTCTGCCCAATTTTCCAGTTTATCTAGGTCCTTTTGAATTCTGTTCTTATCTTCCAATGGGTTAGCTGTCCCTCCCTAGTTTTGTGTCACCTGTAGACTTGATAAAGATTGTCTCCACTCTGTCATTTAAGTCATTAATAAAAATGTTGAAGAGTAATGACCCTAGGACAGAATCCTGAGGCACTCACTCAAGACCTCTTTCCAGTTTGAAGCGTAACCATTGATGACAACTCTTTGAGCCCAGTTTTCAAACCAGCTATGGAGCCATCTGACAGTATTCCCACATTTAATCAGTTTGCTAATCAGAATATTATCGGGAATCTTACCAAACGTTTTGCTGAAATCCTGATAACTGACATCCATAGCATTTTCATCATCTACTAAACTAGTAGCCTGATCAAAAAACGATATCAGGTTAGTTTGGCAGGTTTTATTCTTGACAAACTCATGCTGGCTCCTACTAACTACTTCATTGTCATCAAGATACTTGCATACAGACTCCTGTATAATCCATTCTAATATTTTATCTGTTCTTGAGTTCAGGCTGACTGGTCTGCAGTTTCCTGGATCTTCTTTTATGCCTTTTTTGAAGAGAGGATAATGGTTGTTCTTCTCTAGTCCTTTGGCATCTCACCTGTCTCCAAGATTTCTCAAAAATGATTGCAAGGGCATTAGAGAGTACACCAGCAAGTTCTTTCTGTACTTCAACATGCTGTTTGTCTGGCCCTACGGATCTGATTTAGGTTAGCTGGGGGATTCCTGATTAGCTCTCTATCAGTCTTGATTCAACATTCAGATCCCCTGCTAAGGTTTCTGCTGCTGCATGGAATAATGCAGTTATCTTTTTTTGGGGGGGGGAGTGATGCAAAGTAAGTATTGAGTAGTTCTGCCTTTTCATTGTGATCTGTTAGCATTTTACCATCCTTATTGAGCAGCAGTCCCACTGTCTCCTTGGTCATTCTCTTTCCTAAAATGTATCTGAAAAAACTTCTTTTTGTTACTCTTGCTTGGCTAGCCAGTCAAAGCTCATTCTGAGCTGTAGCTTTCTTTATACTCTTCCTGTAAGCTTGGGCTACACATCTATACTCCTTGGTGATTCATCCTTCCTCCCATTCTACTTTTCTTATCAAAATAGCTAATACCCTGTGACCCAGTGTGGTGTAGTGGTTTGAGCATTGGACTGCAATCTGGAGATTAGGGTTCAATTTCCCTCTTGGCCATGGAGACCCACTGGGTGACCTTGGGCACATCACACACTCTCAGCCCCAGAAAACCTCATGACTGGTTTGCCTTAGGGTAGCCGTAAGTCAGAAACAACTTGAAGGCAGACGATAACAGCTAATAGCCCAGAGGAAAGGATAAGAATTCAAAATGACCTTAATTGATTAGACTGCTGATCCAAAACTAACACAATGAATTTCAACAGGGATAAATATAGGGAACTGCATTTAGGCAGAAAAAAATGAAATACACAGATATAGGATGAGTGACACCTGCCTTGACTACTGTTACTGCAGTTTAGGCCTCCTTGGAGATATCCCTAGATATCATTTTGATATCAATAATTTGGCTCTCTTCCACCACCACTCTCCATGTGTTTGTGAGGCCCCCAGACAAGCACAGAACTAGGCTCAGCCACTAATTGCTGGACATTCCATTCTCCACCCAGGCAGGCCAGAAATAGCCAGATCCTTGCTTTAGGAGACCTCTCTGCAAACACCTTCATTATGTATGCACGCTGTTTACAAAGGACTCCCTGCCCCGAGCAGGCAACTTGGCAAGCTGAATACTCAACTGCCAAGCACTCTGCGTTTGCATACTGTCTACCTCTTTGTCAATTCAGACTTAATCATGCTAAATTTTGACCTTTCCAACGCTTTGTCCCACGCCCAAAACTCATTGTTCTCACTGAGTAAGGCATAGCCTGCAGTTACATTTCTCTCTATAAAAACCCCTGATTCCGAGACCATCCTCAGATCGCTCCCGAGTTCCAGACCGCCTTGCTGCCACTTTTCTTGCTGCACGTGCTGAGATACATAGAACCCCAGCATTGCTCTCTATCTTCTTTCCGGGCTTCAGGAACAGGTTTTGTATCACCCGAATCAACTATCCCTCTGAAAATCCTGCTATCATACTCACACCTTTATTTTCCTTAGTTATCTGTGTGCGTGTGTTGCTTACATTGTGTGCCTATATTTAATAAAGATCATTCATTTATTTCCAACACGGTTTGCTTCTTGACTTGGCCTGACCCCGTAAACACTGGGTTACAAGATCCTGCTGCGTTACCCTGCCTCTCGTAGTGCCAACCAGTGCTCTAGACTAATTTCCCCATCTTGTGTAATTGTAAAGTTATTTAGGTGTCCCTCCCCAGTAAACAGGGTAACACCACAGTACATGTGAAACAGAACTAGGATCACAAGCCGAACGTGAGGTAACAGTGTGATATGGTGGCTAAAAAGCCACTGTTTTTCTAGACTGCACCAATAGACTTATAATGCCTAGGAAATAATAATACCACTCTATTCTGATTTTGTCAGACCTCATCTGGAATACTGTGTCCAGTTTTGGGCACCACAACTGAAGAAGGATATTGATAAGCTGGAATGTGTCCAGATGGTGGCAACCAAAATAGTAAAAGGTGTGGAAACCATGCCCTCTGAGGAGCAGCTTAAATAACTGGGTACGTTTATTCTTCAGAAGAGAAGGTTAAAAGGTGATTTGAAAGCCATGTTTTAATATTTGAAAGGATGTTGTATGGAGGATAGAGCAAGCTTATTTTCTGTTGCTCCAGAGACTAGGACATGGAGCAATGGCTTCAAAACTGAGGAAAAGAGATTCCACTTAAACATTAGGAAGAGCTTTCTGATGGGAAGAACTGTTCAACAGTGGAATACTTTGCTTTGGAGTGTGGTGGAGTCTCCCTATTTGGAGGTTTTTAAACTGAACGGCCATCTGTCGGCAGTGCTACGATTGTGTATTCCTGCATGACAGAGGGCTGGAGTGGTGGCTCTTGTGGCCTCTTCCAACTCTATGATTCCATCATTCTAAGTACTAACCAGGCCTGAACCTACTTAATGTTTAATGTCAGAGAAGACTTGGTACTTTCAGGGTATTTAGGCAGTCCCTAGTAGAAGTGGTGGCAGCATTATTCTGTTACGTCTGCTCAAATGCAATCATGGTGATACAGTGACTGCATAATATACAGTGTGAACTACAGGTGCTTCCAACAGTAATGAAATATGCTAAATAATACAAACCATTGCACTTGTTTGGAGGTTCTAGCACTGCGCAAAGGAAAACAAAGAGTTTCAGCTTTATTTTGGACTTCACTAAAAGATGCTCCGTTGCCTTACTTGTGTGAAAAATGCAGGTTGCTTGTCTTATAAAAAATTGTTTTCAATTCCATATGGAAAAAGAAGTAAGAAGATACAAAATTTTGCTCTAGAAATACAAAAGACTGGAGAGTCAATAAAAAATCAAACTGGGAGTATTTAACAGGACCATAGATTCCTGGCAACACTAATGAATGGCTGCCTTGGTTTGTGAAGTGTTTTCCCACTGTCCTCACAGTTGCCAGTGACAAAGATTGTGAAAGTGAGCTTCCCCTATCACAATGCTCCCCTAAACATAATAGCTGGTCAATAAAATCTAAGGTAGGAAATTTTAAGCAGGAAAACCTAAGGCAAGTGTACATCAAGGATTAATGTTACCATATGTTGAATAGGTTTGTGTCAACTACCATCTTGTGTTTATCTGTAGGACCATAGATTTGAGAGAAAAAAGTGTGTGCTTATATTCATGTTTATGATCCCTAATTAGATCAATGAGCTAACAGGCTATACAGAATTATTGGGAAGCCAAAAAGGGCCAGAACAGTTCTGTTTTGCTATCCTTTGTATTTCAGCTTTTTAATATCTTTGCCAGATACTTTGGACAAGCCATGACAATGGACAATGGCTTAACTCTATACTGGTTTGTGTTCATTATACAGAGTGGGGAATATCAATTCAAATAAATGGATTCACCAGACAAATCTGTGCCATGGGATAAGATTCCATACCCTGGGTAACTCCTTCAAACTCTGAGATGAAAACCAGAACAGATTCACCAAATCTGACATGAAAGCCAACAACCACCACTGTGAGAGCAAGAACATTCTGGATTTGTGCACCATGATACATTGGTAAATTAAATTGCTTTGAGGCTAAGGGAGAGGACATTTGGTTTCCCAATATTACTGAGCTGCTATTTTCAGTATTCCTCACCATTGGTTATGCTGACTAGGGCTGATGGCTGTTGTAGGCCAAAAGCATCTGGAAAGTCCCAATTTACCCAATCCTGTTTTAGGAAACTGAGAAAAAAACATGGCAAGGTAGTAGAGAGAAGACTCTTCAGTTCCATTCCAGTTCTCATCTTAACAGATCCTACATCATGTTTGTATGATGTAAATCCCCACTAATATAGTTATGTGATAGTTGCACCAGACCACCTTTCTGCTGAACACCAATACTGCTTGATCCACTGCACAACTGCAAATGTTCATCCTGTTTCCACAATTCCAGTGAATCAAGTGGTCTCTTAAAGGCACTGATGAGTAGTTACACACTAGCCAGGAATGTACAACTGCAAGTGCAACAGGAACACTTGCAGAACTTCACTTATGCCACTGTAAACTGAATACAGATGTTATACCATGGCTAAAAAGTATAATCCATGTGCATCAGAGAACTTGCATGGGCATTAAACACCAACAGGATGCCAGCCCGTATTTTAAATTTCTAGTCACTGTTGCATATTAGAGAAACTTCACAACTTACACATGGAAGATCAATGAAGGAACACCCCACCCACACCACTGATCCAGCTGAGGTAATGAAAATATAAGTAGAAAGACAGCTGGCAGAAGACTTCATCATTTCACATGACACACACACATGTCTGCATTTTTATTTCAAGTTCCTGAGTAAAAAAGTAGTCTTAGTTGTCAATTGGCTAACTTGCAGCGCTAATAGATTCTGATGGTTGAGGAAGCGGCGGCGGTGGGGGGGATCAGCTCAGAATTTAATTTAACAACTTACAATACATCCACATGCCCAGAAAATGTGGACAGCTTGATAGGGTTCACTGAGCCAAAGAAGTAAGACCAAAACAGTGCATTAATGTATAGGGGAAGAATAGTTGCAATCAGTTCTCTTGTGAATTGGACAGAGAGCTTGGAGATGAAGCAATTATCAGCCATCGGGGATTAATAGTAAAGTGTGAATGCCAAGCTGTATATGTTAGGGGCAGAATATGTTGCCTATAGAAAACAACAAAGAGCGTTTCTTACTATTAAGTGAGATTAAACGTAATGGCCTGATTTAATCACAAAGGCAGAATTAAATTCAGATGGCAACTTCAAAGTGGACACATGCACACAAGCTACTGCATACATTTACATATAGCTGGCATAGCTTGGCTTGCATTACAATAGGATAAAGTTTCTTTGGCCACTTAAACAATTTTCCATTCTCTGCATTTCATTAACATGCACTGTCTTTATCTCTAAATTGCTTTTAGTTAATAAGATGGTGCTAAGAGTTATATTTATTCATGGAGGTCCATGAATAATTCCTGCAAGTAAATTTTTAATTCCATCAAGTTAAGGGGAGGGAAAAAACAGCAGCAGAGAGTCAACAAAAATAGAATAGCTGTAATCAGGTAGCTACAAAATGCTGCTGTAGTAACCTTTCTTTTTCATGTGTCTCCTAACTGCCAGTCCCAAAGTCAATATACTGAATTATCCATCTGACTTCAGTCCATGAAAAGTATCTTCTTTTCATCCTATTCCTGGAACACTCATGTTTTAATGAGTGCCAAACTATGTTGTCATAGCATTGGTATTCAGCGAACTAAATGGCTATCTTCATCTTTTTCCTATGATACTCTGTTTGCAAAAATTGAAACATTTCACAAGCTTCCACTTTTAACTTCACTCCATGCTAGGGATGTTCAGTTCTGTAAATTAAGAACTAAATTCGTTGATCCAAAACACATTTACTTGTAAGCAGTTTCCACCAGTTCTTAGTAACACTTAGAAAGGACACTCAAAGTTGCTGCCAAGGTTCAGACTCTTATGTTTTGTCTGTTAATTAGTTAAGGGGTTTTTTGGTTAATAGCTCATTAAATTCAGAATAAACTCCTGAATTGAAGGGTTTATGTGGTACATATTTTTTCAAAATTAATGGCAATTGATTGTGTTCATAAGAAAGACAGTTCAAAAGAAAAAAAATGCTCTCCTTTCCTTGTTGGATGCTGAAGGCCCTATAGTTATGCATAGTTTGAAGGCTGATGAGAAAAGATAGATGGGAAAATTGATGAAATGGACACTAAATAATGGGGTTCCACTGACCATTCTTCTACTTTACATTTAGGTAAAATAAAGGTCATTTTAAAAAATCATGGTGCAACAAATGCAACTTTTATAGAAAGGCAATCTTGAAAAAGAAATGTAAATATATAGCTAAATAATAAAATGTCCCACCTCATCACACAATGATAATGATATATACCAAACTTAAAGCATGTTTGCTTGGCAAGAAGATCAAAAAGTGATGCTGGTAAAATTGGTGACTGGTTGATGATGCCTGCAAATTATTTCAGAGGAAAATTAAAGCCAAAATCCTAAACACACTAACTAGGAAGTGAACTCCACAGAATCAGAGGGACATAACTTACAAGCATGCACAGTACTGTGCTGTAAAATATTAACACTCTTATGAAGTTTTCTGTGTCAACCTCAGTAAGAAGAATCCAGTACCCTCCTCCATACTACATAATGTTCATAGCAAAGCTAGAACCCAACTTCCCTAGCTGCTATAGGTATATCCCATCTGTTCTTCTGATGGAATTGAAAAATCCAGCAACATCTGATAATCAGCATAGTGCCTTTTTCCTCCCCGCATCTAGTCATCCATTATTCTGAAACAACTACTGACCTACAGGTTTAATCCTGAATTCTGTTGCTATTGCCAACTAGAATAAGCCTCCTAAAACCATGAGATCCACTGGACTTTTGATTTACTGTTCAGCAAACGATTCAATGGGTCTGCTCTAGCCGGGATAGCCTATTGACTCTAGACCCTGGAACACTTTCAGTTATATGGGCAACAAGTAAGCAATACAGGAGTAAATCATTAAAATCCCAGAACCATTTTGCTTCATAGTTCATGAAAGCTGTATTAAGTTTTTCTGTGAACTGTGTCAGGAAGGTATTATAGCTTAAGGATGGACAGAAGGTAGATCTGGATTTAGTCATAGATTTCTGGTTAGCTTGCAACAAAGTCAGTGAAGATTTCTTTGTCCAAGTCAGGGGAAGAGAGTGCCTCCAAAGTTACTAGTGTGAAGAATCCAATCCATCTCTCAGTCTGAATTTGAAAGAAGGCATCCAGGGTGCTGATTCTAACTTGTAGATGGAGTTCAGCACCTTGGATAGTTCCTCTAAAATTCCAACTAAACTTTAGCATGGATTCCTGATGCCAGTAATATTTAGAGTTGCCTGCATCCCCTGTTGTTGTTATGAGTCTTCAAGTTGACTACAATTTATGGTGATCCTATCATGGGGTTTTATTGGCAAGATTTATTCAGAGGAGGTTTCCCATTGCCCTCCACGACGAATGAGAGAGTGGTTCTTGCCCAGTCACCCAGTTGGTTCCCTTGGCTAAACAAGGATTCAACTTGAGTCTCCCAGATTCCCAGCCCAACACGTTGACCACTAATCCACACTGGGTCTTCCCACTTCCCTGTTACCTGTTCTTTTTAACAAGAGCAGCAACAAAATGGCTTCTCCATCTCCTAAATTATACTGCTCAAATAAAGAAGGGGGTAATTATGAGTGAAGACAGAAGGAGTCTTAAGCCCTTTTAAGTCTAGTACTCAGAATAAATTCTTGAAAAGACTGTGTCTTTTGTACCAAACTCTTGTTGTGGATCTATGATTCCAATACCCACCCCCCTGCAAAAAAACAAAACAAAAACAAAACATAACAGATTGAAAAAAGGAAAAATTCCAAGCCTGACTTTTTAGTCCCCAGTAAGATGGAAGGCTAGATTGAAAGACGGTGGTTTACTCAACAATGATATCCTGTAAGATTCATAGCTGAGTGTAAACATTTACTTGGTGATTACTTGCCTGAACAAACCTATATGGAAGGAGAGCGGTTGTTAAGCAATACAATATCCAAATATGATTGCTTGAATACTTTAATAAAATGCTAAAAATACAGTTTGAAAGTATCAATCTGAAGTCACATGCTCAAGCCAGCCAACCAGAAGAGGAGCATTTGGAGCCATAGGGTAAGCTTTAATAAGCTGGAAACAGTCTGAGGGTATCGTAATACTTTCTAGAGCTTGGGGGAAATCTACTCTTTCAGACCATGAATCTTTTTTTTTTAAACTCCTGTTGTTGTTGTGTGCTTTCAAGTCATTTCTGACTTATGGTGACACTGAGGTGAACTTACCTCGGGTTTTCCGAGCTGAGTATGTATGAAGTGCCCATAGTCATCTAGTGGGTTTCCATGGCCAAGTGGGGAAACGAATCCCGGTCATCAGGGTCATAGTGCAACATTCAAACCACTAAAGCATGCTCGTTCCTTTTTTTTTACACCTCTTTATTAAAGCTTTTGGGTCCTAACTGATTTTCTGCAATTTGTGTATGTGCAATGCTTTGTGTTTAATTGGTTTTAAATTGTCTTATTTTAAATGATAAATGGCTTGATATGCATTTAGTCTTTTAAAATTATTGTTAAGTTTCAAATTTTATTGTATACTGCCCTAAGCTCCTCAAATATAGGATGAGTTATAATTTTTTTTAACAAATAACATAAATATATTGTGAGAGTTGTAATTAAAAAAGTAAATCACCCAAACCTTGATCTTGTGGTAAGAAAAATTAAGAGTTCTGGCTTCCTACAGTTGACAGTGAACAAACCTGAACCTTCCTAACAGTAAACAGTTTATGTTTAATATTATCAAAGAACCACCTTCACTGTCAATAGCCCTAGTATTTAATGTGGAATAGTATTTAATAGCTTGGATCATCATGGCATTTGACAGCCCACAGTTATCTCATAACATCTGCACTTGAAATAAAATGTACTTGTAAAAATTAAATGTTTGACAAATTTAGACTATTGATAGTTCTTCATTTTAGCTCTAACCATTGGACCATTGCTCAAATGCTAGGTATCCTTATATGTCAATATATATCAATGGTTTCCTTTGCAGCATAGGTTATACATATCTGCAGTGCATTTTGGTTCAGAACACTAGATAATCTTATCCTATTTCAGTCCACAGATGAAAACCACTGATTGTGAGACACACCCCTCTTCTATTTTTTCCATAATTTTAATTTATGAAAGGGCAGGTTATCTTTTTTTTTACTTGCCTAAAAAGAATGAAAGTCTGTCTCTGGAATGACTGAATGACAGGACTGTGTGTTTTAGACTTTATGATGGACGTACACAGAGGAGAAGCTGTTTACTTGTCTCACTCATTAAATATGTTGTGTTTCAGGGCAAAATAATGGCTGTAATGACACTGTCCAAATCCTCTCACTTGAAAAGAGGAAGGTCAATTTGAGAGGACAAAAGACTGAAGTACTCACGTGACAGGTCACTAAACTGGACTGGCTATCGCACTGGTCAGAGCACTGAAGAGACATCTAGCTAAGTAGTGCAGAATATGGAATAAAGCCATAGCCATGTTTTGTGCCTGCAGACATTGGATTTAGAAGGCTAAAGAATTTCAAGTAAAACTTTGAAAACAGGAGGTTGGAGGGGTAAAGCAATTTGCATTGTTTCTCAGGCAACCAAAAACAAAATGTGACAGCTACCCCAACTGACTTTCACTTCAATTGGGTGCTGTTGTTGGTCAATGAATTCTGTCTCAGAGCACTGGTTTCATCATCTCCCTTACCTATAAAATTTTACATTGTTACTTTTAAAAAAATCTTTTCGAGTTGGAGAATGGTATGGAAAACAGATTTAAGATTTACATTAAATTTAAATTTAAGAGAAAACTATTATAAAATGTTGCATAGATGGTATATGACGCCAGAAAGATCACAAAAAATTACAAAGATTGGAAATTCGAAATGCTGAAAGTGCAGAGAAAAAGAGGGAACATTTTATCATATGTGGTGGACTAGTAAAAAGGTGAAGAAATTTTGGAAAGAAATATACGACGGAATTCAAAACATATTGAAAATGAATTTTGAAGTGATACCTGAATTATATTTATTGAATATAATAAAATCAAAGGCAGAAATTAGAAAGCATTAAAAATGTTATATTTAGTCACAGCAGCTAGATTAAGTTATGCTCAACATTGGAAACAAGATATTAAAATAAATTAAAATGAATGGGAATTAAAGGTTATGGAAATGATGGAGATGGAAAAATTGACAAATGCATTAAAGAACAAATCTATTCAACAATTTGATAGAGAATGGAGCAAAATGAAAGAGTGGTTGCAATTGTAAAGCTAATGATTATAATGATATAATTTGATAAAAAAGGTAAAAATGTATTGACTGGTTAAAAGACAAATTATGATTGCTATATCAAAGATTCTATGTATAGTGGACTGGATTCCTTGTATTGTATTGTATTGTACCTTTTGTTTGATTCAGTTGGGTAAAACTGGAGAAGAAAACTTGTTATGGGAGTTGTGGGGGAACTTTAAAAAGAAATGTTCCCATTTTTATACTTTTTTTAGAAATTTTAATAAAAATACTTAAAAAAATTTAAAAAAATCTTTTCAGTTAGACAGAGTCAAGAAGAACAGTGATGGCTCAAAATTTCAGTGTCATAGACCACATACTGAATTAGCCCAAGCAGCCATATTAACTGTGCGATAAGGGAATAATAATCATAATAATAATAAAAATAATAATAAATTTTTATTTCTATCCTGCCTCTCCACATAGATCGAGGCGGCGAACAACATTAAATACATTAATACATTAAAAAACATTAAAAAAATACGCAATCCTCCCCACCCACCAATCCGCCTAAAACTAACCCCCTAAAACACACAACAATCAATCAACTATTGAAAGAACAGCAAGACAATTGATGGGAGGCAATGGGAATGCTAGTCTTGGAAGGCCTGTCGGAAGGGATCAGTCTTGACTGCTCTTTTAAAGCAATCAAGACTGGTAATGTGCCGGGTCTCCTCCAGCAGGCCATTCCATAACTTGGGAGCGATAGAAGAGAAGGTCCTCTGGGTAATCACAGTCAACCTAGTTCTGACTGGCTGCAGTAAATTCCTCCCAGAGGACCTTAATGTGTGGGGCGGATTGTATGGGAGAAGGCGATCCCGCAGGTAGGCTGGCCCCAAGCCATGTAGGGTTTTAAAGGTAATAACCAACACTTTGTATTGTGCCCGCAAACTAATAGGCAGCCAATGGAAGGACTTTAGAATTGGTGTTATATGGTCAGTTTTAAGTCTTCCGGTGACCATCCTGCCTGCCATATTCTGAACTAATTGAAGCTTCTGGACTAAGCACAAGGGTAGCCCTATGTAGAGCACATTGCAGAAGTCAAGCCGTGAAGTTACCAGCGCATGCACCACTGTTTTTAGGTGTTCCAGCTCCAGGAAGGGGCACAGCTGGCGTATCAGCCGAAGCTGATAGCAGGCACTCCTGGCCGCCGCATCAATTTGAGCTGTCATCTGAAGTGGCGAGTCCAGGAGCACCCCCAAGCTGTGAACACAGTCTTTCAGGGGAAGTGTGACCCCGTCTAGAACAGGTTGACAAACCTCCATACCTGGGCTAGGGCCCTTAACAGCGAGTACCTCCGTCTTATCTGGATTCAGCTTCAGTCTGTTTTTCCTCATGCAGTCCATTACTGCTTCAAGACATTTTTTCAGAGGTGAGATGCCACCCTTAGTTGATGTTGTTATCTGATGCATGGAGAGATATATCTGGGTGTCATCAGCGTACTGATAGCACCTTGCTCCATGCCTCCTGATGATCTCTCCCAGCGGTTTCATGTAGATGTTAAATAGCATTGGGGACAGGACAGCGCCCTGAGGGATGCCAGAATTAAGCTCCGTTTTCGAGGAGCAACTGTCCCCAAGCATCACCATCTGGTATCTACCTGAGAGATAGGACCGGAACCACTTAAGTGCAGTACCCCTGATCCCTAGCCCTCTCAGGCATTCCAGAAGGATACCATGGTCTATGGTATCGAAAGCCGTTGAGAGGTCCAAGAGTACCAGCGAAGTCACAGTTCCCCTGTCGATATCTAGGCGAAGATCATCCACTAAGGTGACCATGACAGTCTCGACTCTATATCCTGCCCTGAAGCCAGTTTGAAATGGGTCTAGATAATCTGTTTCATCCAAGACAGCTTGGAGCTGAAGACCAACAGCCCTCTCAATCACCTTACTTAAAAATGGGAGATGGGAGACTGGTCTATAATTATTCATATCCAGGAGATATAGGGAGGGCTTTTTTAGAAGCGACCGTATAATCACTTCTTTTAAACAAGCTGGGAAATTGCCCTCCCTGAAGGATGCATTAATAATGTATCTTTAATGGGTCTTAATTGCAACTCCTCCCTGGACGACCAGCCATGAAAGACAGGGATCAAGAGGGCAAGTTGTCTTTCTTATATTTCCAAGGAGCTTGTCTACGTCCTTTGTACTCTCTGACTGAAACTGATCCAGTATAATCCTGTTCACGGGGTCGCCGAACACTTCACTGATAACCTCTGCAGTAACACCAGCTTCCAAATGGGCTCTTATCTGAGAGATTTTATCTGCGAAATGATTATTCAAAGCATCACAGGAAGTGTTTCTTCCTTCAGTGCCTAAGTACCTAAGTGACTAAGACTTACTATCTCAAGATGTAGTGATAGTCACCACCAACTTGGATGATTTAATAGAGAATCATACGACAATTATGGAGGATGAGCGTACTTGTCATAATGGACAAATATTACTTCCAGAATCAATGGCAACATGCCTCCCAATCCTGGCTATTGCCCTCATACTCCACCTGCGGGCTTCCTATTGGCATTTTGTTGGTCATTGTGTGAAGAGAATGCTGGAATAACTGGGCTTTTGGTTTGATCTAGCAGGGTTCTTCTCATATTATCAATTTCAGTGATACCCATTTCCAAGGATGGAAATGTGCAAGGATGGATCTGGCGTGTTCCTGAAAAAAATAAATCTTTGCCCCAAGACAACAATTTTGAGAAAATAATCTAGATTATGTCATCTGCTATCTTTCCAAAACCAATCACATCATTGGTAAGATTCAAAGCATGTACATGCTGATCCAGCAGTAGGTCTTACAGATACAGTGAGACTTTGGTGTCAACGTACAGCTTTGCCATGAAAGATTTGTTTGTAGCAGCTGGCATCTAACGATGACTCACAGCATGTGGTAGATAAAGAGAAAAGAAAATCAAGCAGGTTCAAGTTAAAGACAGATACAACATTAAAAAGAGTCCATGGCATATCCTGTAGCTGAAAGCTTAACTAAGCTTTGCAGCTGAAAAATCAAATGGATATGCTAGCAAACTGAATTGGCTCAGTGACCAGTCTTGGCCATCTCCCTTTGCTCCAAGTAGATTGTCCACTGTTTAGGTTAAACATGAACAGTTATTCAGTAATGCACCCATCTGTTGCACAATTCTTTCTTTTGAAAAATATTCGTTAAAGCTCCACCATGCCCTGGCAAATGAAGAAGAGGCCTCGATGAGATCATGGGAATGCACTCAATCAGTTCTGTTCACAGCCCATAGGGCCATGTGGAACTGTTGGCCACATGATTCCCACTTTTGTCTAGCTAATCAGGGCCAGAAAGGCCATTTGATGGATTTTATGGGTACATTCTTTTGGGAGATGTTGTCACTGCCACAACATTTCAACTTGTATATGGACACAGCTTAGAGAGCCAGTGTGGTATAGGGGTTGAGCACTGGACAACAACCTTGGAGCCCAGCGTTCAAATCCCTTCTCAGCCATGGAAACTCACTGGCTGTCACATCTACATCAAACTCACTTGGGAAAGTCACATTCTCTCAGCCTCAAAGGTGCATATATACACACACACACACACCAAACAAACCTTGCCAAGAAAACCCCTTGATAGGCTCACCTCATGGTTGCTATAATTTTGAAACAACTTAAAGGCACACAAAAGTAGTAATGTGGACTCAGACTTGAATTGCTTCAATACTTGCCTTGGACTTGACTCAATAGAGGGTGCACTGACATGACTCAACTCATGACTTGTATATTTTTAGTCACTGACTTGCTGCCCTTGGTTCAGTAACATAACATATTCATCCAGAAACCTTACAACTTTGAACAGTGCTTCCATCTCTTCTTGCCTATTGGTCACATGAAGCCCAAAGTGTGAGCATTTCTCAGAGGGAAATAGCAAATGGGCTAGGCTATGAATTGAGATCTGCCCAGTAGTTGTCCCACTGTGTACAAGAGGAGCTTTCTAAAACTTTTCCTAACAGCAGAAGGCAAGACTTGCCCCCAGAGCCCAGGGCATGTATCTCAGAGAGGAACAGAAAATGTGTTAGGCAATGGGCTTGAGGAGGAAAGATCCTTCCTTCTAAAACTTTTGGAGATTCAGTAATGGAGAGTAAGAAGGATCCTATTCTCCACTTCTAAAAAAGCCTCCAGCTTTGCAAATGGGAAGTAAGAAGGATCCTCATTCCCACTTCCAAAGCTGAAGGTGTTACCCTGAAAATTGGGGGTATCTCGAGGACACCCAAACAAAACTTCAAACTGGGGGAATTAGCAGAGAAACTCAGGGCTTGTGAGAGGTCAGGGTGAGTAATGGTATGAGTGGGTAATACGACACCTGGTCTGGTAGTCCTGGAGAGAAGCGAGGGGTTCCAAGAAGGGAGGCAGACTCAGTTATTGGGAACTGAGGGGAAAACTTCACTGGACAGAGCAGCAGCAAGGCTGGATGGAAGTCCAGGGTGATCCATTAGTCCGGGGAGGACTTGGAAAAGGGGACCTTTTATAGGGTGGAGTTTACCTACAGGCTTAGCCATGCTCGGTGAGAACAAAGGAATTGTGGAGCTGGACAAAGGCGTTGGAAAAGGTCAGGTTTTGCATGATGAGCTTAGCGCTGGATGACAATAGTATGGCCAGTATGTAAATGGCTCAGTATAAAGGAATGGCTCGGCTCTTGGCTGTGCGTCTTTGTAAAGATTCGCATTGAGCAAAGACGGTTTGCAAGAAAGTTTTTCCCTAAAGCATCGGAGAGGCTTAAGTTGCCTGCCTGAATGAGGTTTGGAAATTACAATCATTAACGGCTGCGCCTAATACGTGCTTGTCCAGTGGATCTCTGCAAACACGTGGAGTAGGGTGGCAGAGAAAGGTCAAGCAAAGGCCAAATTATTTGATATCAAAAGGATATCTAGTGCTCTCACCTGACATATCGTAACCGTAATAGCAGGTATATTCAAAACTTTGCTAAATAAGCTAAATGTGAAGTCCAACAGATACATAACAATAGGACTTGCTGTATATTTTAGCACAAGTACTAACTGACCTTTCATTAATATTAAAATATGCTAATTGTCCACGCATTTTAAAAGTTTCATCATTGAATAAGGGAACGTTAAAAAGCCAGTTGCAGCATGGGACAATCATACAGTCTTCCAAGGCCTTTTTGATGGTCTTAGAGACCCTTCACTATCTCCAACTTAGGGGATACAGAGAGAGAATGAAAGAGAGAGAGAGAGAGAGTTCCCCATCCTTGTAGAAAGAGGAAGGCAATTTCACAAAGACTTCCTGTCTGTGGACTGTTTTAGGCCTAGCGAAACCCTTTTTTTCCCAACCAGAATTCTGGTTTACTTCCTTATTGAAATAAGGCCTCTTCTAGGTCTAATCACCTATGGAAGTCCCAGAACTCCCCTGCAAATTGCCCCATAGATAGGAGGATTGTGTAGAGTTGCAATGCAGCCCTCCAAGCTCCCATGATTTGCAAATGCAACCCTCAGGCCCAGGCAACTGTCTATCCTGTTTTCAAAAATGTGCTTTGAGAAAGGTTATGCAGAGCTAGCAAAAGGTCTACAACTGACTACTGGTCTAAAATCTTATAGAATTTCTAAATTAAACAAAACAGGAAACAAAACAAACAAACAAAAAACTGCAGGAAAGAGTCTAGCTCTTTCTAGAATTTTCTCTTGTACTTTTTCATATCATAATTACGTGCTGAGAATATTAATTCAATACAGAAGATAATTACTGACTCAATGTAAGGGTAATTGAAGTGGCAGTTGCATGTTAGTAATAACCAACCCTGAGCAATGAAATAATCACCCTGTGGTTGCCAGATTTCAAGGGCTGGCCCTGAATCTCCAGTTTGTGTGGGTAATCTCCGGGCAGGAGATGAGGGTGCGAGTTCTCCAGATCTGGTGAGCTCAGCTCATTAAAAGAAAGGACTGGGTGTGAATCTCCTGCTTAGATATTAGAAGTGCAACTTGCTATTATTTGCAAGGCTTAACTTGATTTGTTGCTACAGCTTGCAAAGACTCTTGAGAGAGTCTGTGTGTTTACTAAGTTAGCTTCTTCCTTCCCTCCCAGTTGCGGCATTCCAGTTCCTTCCCGCTCTTCTTGGTATTCACCTTATGGCTATAAGCAAGTAGGTAAGTTTAAGGGCCTTTCTGCACCCTGCCCCAACTTGCAATGGCGACCAGATTGTGACAACGGTTCTGCATGATATTGTCGTGATCCGGTCGCGATCCCATGGCCAACCATTGCAGGCGTGAAATAAATCATTGATGGGTTTCTTCTGTCAATGAACTATGATTGCACAGTTCTCCCACCCCCCTCCTTCACTTAGCTGCCGTGCAGAATATCAGGAAGTGCAATGGCTGCGCTTCTTCCCCCAGTGCAGCCTGGGAAAATGCTGGCTGCATTGTAGCAGCGGGGGAGGGGGGAGGCAGAGCCATTGCACTTCCTCCTGTCCAGCAGGCAGCCTGTGCAGAGGTGAGCACTTCTGTCACATTCCCCTCCCAGGAGAAGCTTTCCCTGGATCCTCACATGATGGATTTGACAAAAGGTAAGATGCAGAAAGGGCCTAAGTGTTCTTTATTCCTGTCTTCCTGAGCAGGTGAGAAGGAATAATCCCTCATTTCCTCTTGTTCTGGGAATAGACCCTTTGGCTAAGAATGCTGTCTTAATTTCTAAACAGGAGAATATGGTGTGTGTGTGTGTGTGTGTGTGCGTGTGTTGTGTTTGAATGACAAGTTGTGGTTGGGATGTAATTTGTAACATTTAATGCCATCACCAAGGGCCATCCCTAAGTCTCATATTTTGGTCTAGAAACCTCAAGGCCCAGGATGATCCAGAACTGGTAAACCTAATTACCTTCCTAGGCGGATCAGAAGATCCAACAGTTGTACCTGTAGCTTCATCTTGATGTCTTGGCTTAGAAAGAGATCCAATGCCAGCAGGGAATGATCCAAATGTTGCTGGAATCTGAAATGTCTTACTTTGCTCCTAGTAATCGATACAGAAGATAGCAGGACATTAAATGCAGTACTGAAGTTGGAGACCCCTTGTCTAAACAATGCAAGAATTGCACTGTCTCTGCTCTCGGTCCACAAGAAGGGCATTCACATGATAAGCTGCCCCTATGCTTTTGTTCAGTGATATATTTAAGTCTTTTATTCCAAGTCTTCAGTCTCTATCTTCACATCTCAAGTCAAGCCTCAAGTCCTTGCAAGATACTTTCAAGTCAAGTCTCAAGTCTGGGAGCCAACTTTATACCCCAACCTATCTTTCAGAATTTCTGAACAGAGTTGAATAAAATCAGTGTTAACAATTTAAGTAGAGTCAGCCCTCCACATTTGTAATTTTCCCATCTGCAGCTTCAGAAGTGGGAAATAAGCTCCTTCTTATTCTCCCTTCCTGAAGCTGAAGGCTTTTGTGTCAATGGCCATAAAAGAGCCTGTGTTACACCCCAAAGTAACCCTAAGAGAGGGTCTCTAAATTGGCATGACTTCCCCCATATTGGATATTGGTTAGCTAAGGTCAGTCGCAGTTAAAAACAGCCTTGGCATTGAATGGGAAATCCTTAACATTATACTGTCTCCCTCTGCTGAATGGGAACGTAGACAACGTCCTGTAGGCTAAAAGACTGACCTATTGTTCCGAGTCACATATCTCTAGGCAGACAATAGACTCGCTCCTGGACACTGTCACACCCCAAGCTACGTTGATGAACTGCGCATAGTCAAATCAACAACACCTTTCAATTCGGAATTTTAAATCTATCAATCCCCTGGACTGCTACCAAGGTGTCCCACTCAAGCCTCTCAGATGCTGCTGAGAGCTAAACGTGACTCGCGTCTTTGACCCTCCGTGGAACCCCGCTGCAGCCAGCCTTCCAGCCCCGGGATCCAGCCTCCCCTTGGTACTTTACACCAAGCCTTCGCTGATCTTCCCCTTCTCCAGGACAACTAGACAAAGGTCTGTATGCCCTCTCTCCCAACTGTCCCTTATTTCTAACTTCTTTTCTGTAGCACTTGTGTGATTTGTTAACGTGTGTTGTGAGTTTTAATAAAGTTAATTTAGATTGTTTCTCTTACTCTTGCGTGGTTCTGACCCCGTAGACATAGGGTTAAAGAGCCCCTGCCCTGACCTCTCACAAGCTTTACATTTCTCTGTTAATTCCCCCTAGTTTGAAGCCTGTTTTGGGTGTCCTCGAGATACCCTCAATTTTCAGGGTAACAATAGTGCTATAACAGTCTAGTGTGGAAATGACCTGAGTGTTGAACTAGGAGGTCAAGATTCAAATCCCTGCTCAGCCACGGGCAGCCCCTTGGGCAAGTCATACTCTCTCAGACTTAGGAAATGGCAGTGGCAAGCTTGCTCTGAATAAATCCTGCTAAGAAAATTCTATGGCAGGGACAGCCAAAGTCAAGAGTCAACTTGCAAGCACACAATAACAATATCAGCGTCATCATTTGACCATCAGTTTGCTTATCCCTTAAATAATTATATTTTAATATATGTATGTATGTATGTATGTATTTTTCTTCATATGATTTTTGCATTCTTTTTTTTTAAAGTCTCACTTGTGGGTTGCCATCTGGTTAACCATTGTGGAAACAATGGACTGAAAGAGTCTTTGTTCTGATCCAGCTTTGTTCTGATCCAGTTCTTATGCTCTGGAGCTTTCCTTAGACTCCCAATTGGAGCCTCACATGAGGACAGAGTAGAATTTGCACTCAGCCATCCCCCTAAGTTGAAATGCTAAAGAAAGATGTCTTTTTGTTTGGAAGATATTGTCCAGTGATTCATAGAATCATAGAAATGTAGAGTTGGAAGAGACCACAGGGGCCATCCAGTCCAACCCCCTGCCATGCAGGAACACCCTCAAAGCACTCCCGATAGAAGGCCATCAAGCCTCTGCTTAAAAACCTCCAAGGAAGGAGACTCCACTACACTCTGAGGCAGCAGATTCCACTGCCGGACAGCCCTGACTGTCAGGAAGTTCTTCCTGAGGTTCAGGTGGAATCTCCTTTCCTGCAGCTTGAATCCATTGCTCCTTGTCCTGGTCTCTGGAGCAGCAGAAAATAAGCCCTCTCCCTCCTCTACGTGGCATCCCTTCAAATATTTAAACATGGCTATCATGTCCCCGCTTAACCTTCTCTTCTGCAGACTAAACATACCCAGCTCTCTAAGTCTATCCTCATAGGGCATGGCTTCCAGTCCTCTCACCATTTTGGTCACCCTCCTCTGGACTTGCTGTGATCACAGCAGACATTTTATCATAAATAAGCATATATAGGCCTGAGGATAATTTGTATCTAATTTGTGTTGTTCTGTATTGCTTTTCTTATTTATGGACATATCTATCTATTTTCAGTTTTATTTTGTAGTCTCCAGAGTATATAGTGGGCCCAAACATGTCAGGTTAATTCTAAATGAATTAATATATTTTGGGTCCTCTTGAGATCTCTGTTTCCCTCTGTAAGTAGACAATTTCCAGAGTTTTTTTAAAATTATTTTTACTGATATCTCCCAACAGATATGGGGATCCAGAAGCTAACAGATTGCATTTGGCTCTTGGCTTTCTCAAAACAGATGTTTTAGTTTTGGGGAAAATGGCACAGTACCATAAGCTGGAACCTGCTTTAGACGTACCTTTGGAGCTGGGAACAGAAAAAGCATCTGCTCCATGGCAACTCCTGGATAATATTAGATAAAAATATTTCCAGCTTTCTCTTACTCACCATTCCTAGGCCAAAACCTAAAACTTTTGCTGAAGCTTTGCCTCAGCATCATCCAGGACTTGCAGGTGCCTATTTCTTGTTAGATAAAAGATCGCTAGCCTAATGTTTGTGGATAGTTTTAAAAAGAGGGTACATTAGGCAGCAGTTAACAATTGTCTTGCACAATGGCAGTGACAGTAGCGGAGTCTCCATGTCATGAATGGTCATTAACACAGAGCAACACTTTCTTTCCCATCTGGCTTTGTTTCTGTAAATACGTCCAGCATAACATCTTGAGGGTTTCTTTCTCCCAATAGGTTGTTTCTTGGTGTTTTGCCAAATGTGTCAAACAGAACCATCTGGGTTTGGGAAGGTTCTAAACTTCCCCAGGCTTGGCTCCATATGCATCACCCGGCAGGCATTCCTTGCCCTCTCCAAGCCTGCTGTGAATCGAACTGATTGTTATTCAGGTGGGATGGCCCGGTCATGAACTGCGCTAATCAAAAAACAAACTGCACCAAAACACTGGGGCTCACACACAGGCGAAGGCCTCCCTCTGACCTCTGTTAACCAGCCCCTTCCAATGGAAGTGATTCAGGTTGTTCTCCTTCTGGATTTCTGCACCTTCCACAGTTACCCAGACATCTGCGTCAATCCTCATCTCCATCCAACCCCTCCTCTTGCCTTGTGCTGGGCACTGAGGTCAGTAATGTCCAACAATTCAACGTGGGAAGTCTCCCTGAGGAAGTATCAGGCCATAAATTTCACCCAACAAGAGCCACCTATCAAGTTTGGCCTTGTTAACGAGCTTCTCAGATATTAATCACAATAAAGTCTATGGCTTGCAGTTATTGTTCAGAAAGAATGAAACACTTAGGAGACTACAAAAAAGAGAAGTATTTTTCATTCTTTCTCATTTAATATTGTTTGGCTAGTAGGTTGATACTGTATCCTTAACTTTAGCCTAACTAACATGTGAAAATGTCAGAATGTGTGTTATCTGCATGTGCATAACTACAACTGCTCTGAATGCCATTTTACACTAACTAGTGCTCTTCTGTGGAACCTTGAAATTATTTAAAGCCAATGCTGCATAAATTTTCTATCTGACTTTCCAAATGTTGCTACCACAAAGCAAAATAAGCTAGTGTGGTTAACCTTGTATGGGATCCAAGCATGTAATTCATTCTTTGTGAACATGCCTTCAAAACAATGAAAACAGGTCAATGGAATTACTCTAAGCGCATTCAGTTTGGAGCTAACACTTTATGGTCAAAAGAAGTCTAAATATCCCATCAAACAAAAAGAGATGCTGTTGTTTTCATTTTTTGTTTACTGGTGCTAAATAATATCTTCTGATTAGTTTGGTAGCTCCCATAAGTGTTGGCAAAATTAAAAACTTATTTCCTATTCAGTAACTGAGGGTAACTTCAGTAACTCAAGCAGCAATAGTGTGTCTTGGGGTCTCAATATGGCTGAATGTTGTTCTCCAGATGGCCATCTACCCCTCCCCTTTCTCCATGATATCTTTTGGTGGTTCACCAATTTTTGTATCGGTTTTCCCCACTTGGGAGACATTAAAGTCCCTCTAACTTGGCTGCCCCTAAAAGCTTTACGTTCTTTTATTTTTGGTTCCACCCTTTTGCCCTGTCTCTATTCACTGCTGGTATGAAGCCCTTGAGAACATACCTAAATTTGGCCCTCAGGCTGACAGAGATTGTTCACTCTTCCTTTAAATAAAAGATGCTACCTAAAGTATCCCTGGTTATTTCTGCACTAGAATTTTATGGCACTATTATTCCACTTTCAACATCCTATGGGATCCTGGGGTTTGCAGTTTAGGAAGGGCCTTTGAGATTTAGGGGCCTTTGGGTTTTGGAAGGGGCCTTAAAGGCCCCTCCCTAAACTGCAAATCCCAGGATTCCATAGGATGTTGAAAGTGGAATAATAGCACTATAACAGTCTAGTGTGGAAATGGCCTCTGTCACAATGTTATGGGCCATCTTGAATGACTATCTGCTGGTGCCTCCCATGGAACAACTCCATGCAAGAGGTGAATAAAATATTATGAGTGCACACATTTATTTGTTATAAAGGCACACAGAAAAATCCACAAAGGTTTAAATAGGAAGCATACAGAGCAAAAAAGTCAAGAGAGAAGCATCTAATACCTAATTCTCATGAACAACCACACCAGGCATGGTAAGCCTTTAAAATCTGAACCAAATGATGGCTGCTCTACACAAAAAAATTATTAATGTTTGCCATGATGCTCTCTCATGTTTGCCATTTCACTGCATCACTGTAAACAATGCTGGCTGCCAGTGTCAGCAGCATGAGAAAACACCTGGACAAATATAACATGCAGCACACATACCATCAGAGAAGTTAGTGGAGTAAAAGATTTCTCAGTCTGTGCAGAACAAGCAAAACCAAATCCTTCATTTTCTAAAAAAGTTTGATGCTACTGCTGCTGCTGCAGTTTCTGGGTCTATATGCTCATCTGCCATTCTGTACTTATCCCTGCTCATTTTAAAAAAAAAATCTGACACAGGACATTGCCATACATGGATAGCATATTCCTAAGTTACACTGGTTTGTGTGAGAATCAGGCACAAATATCCCACACTGCGATTTCCCAGCCTGCATCTGGTTCTGGGAGAATGGAGAGGTTTTTTTTTAAACCCTCTCCCAGTTTCAAAGAGTTTAAAAATCTGTTTGGTCTCCTTAGCATAGCTTGAAATGAATGACGAGTGGGAGGAGGTGGGAATGGGGAGAGAGAGACTGTGTGTGTGAGAGAGAGAGAGAGCACATGCTGTGTACTGACAAAGATTTTGTAATTCTCAGGATCACACTAATACCAGTTGTTAAGACACAGGTTGGTGCAAGCTCCTAATTGTGTTTGGTGTGATGTACAAAACAATATGTCTTGATCATCTGAATGGCAAGCTAGTGTTAGAATATTCCTGGCACCACTATAAAGCAAAGCTTTCCCTTTTAGTTAACCAGTTACGGAATGTGGGTTAACGCAGCCTACCCTTTCTACCCCCACAGCTCTGTTTTTCTGAGGTTGGCAGTAACTGACACTTTTTCTTTTGCTTAATTAAGTTGTTCAGAAGAAGGCTGGTCAAACAGTTGCATCTACGTGGGGAGTCTTGAAACGAACAGAAAGCAGTGGGTGTTGCCAACATAAAAAGGGGGATTCTGTTATTGTTTGGGTGTAGACGGGTCATTTTTTCAAAGTTACTGCTGCCTGAGTGACCACAGCCCATCAGCAAGAACAGGAGCAGCAACAGCGAAAGTGCATTCAGCTGCTTAAATCCAACTACCTTGGGCTTTACAATCAGGAGGAGGAGGGGATGCCAGCACCTAGAAACGTTGCCCATATCTTGTTTTTCATTCCTTCTTTTAAAGAAGGGAACAGTGTTTGAAAATCCACTATGAAGTTATTGAACTGGCTAGATTTGAGATCCGCTCTGGTTGAAAAATGGGGAGGGGGCACCCAGCCCAACATCTGTTTGATCACTTTGTGTACACTCAAGACACTTTCAGTGCTTCCTTTGAAATAAAACTTGTACCAATATGCATGGAATAATGCAGTCTTTAGAACTTTCTTGCTTTGTTGTTGTCCACACTGCAGAATTTCAGTGATCACCATCTTTTTCAAAAACATGCATCTAACTGACGATCACATTTTATGGAAGTAGGTGTATATGAACATATGCCCACTTGCACTCTCAAGCCTGTGTGTGCTTTCAAGAATTTGTTTGTCCTTTGGTGTTTCTCAAGAGTTCTCTCTGCCTCAATGGCCTTATTGAAATTCTACTGGGCTATTTGTTTGCATGCAGTTAACATTGTTAGTTGGTGACCCCACATTTCTGTTAAGGTGCATAGAGCTTAGAGAAGATAACTTTTTATAGCTACAACTCCCGGATTCTTTGCTAAATGAGCAAAGAGATGCACCATTTGAACTGATTATTTTTATCTCAGTTATATCCAAGCAATTGAGTAAGAATGGACAACAGTCAACAGAACATCCTTTAGAACATATGAATGACATAATGGAAACTCTTGAGCTGTGAGAAGGTCTTGACACCCAGAAGACACTGAAACACCAATATCCTATGCAGGATATCTTTTTAATTGGTATTATTATGGGCCTTGACGTTGACTCTGACTTATGGTGACTCTGTCCTAAGATTTTATTAGCAAGATTTATTGAGATCAGGGTTGCCATTGCCTTCCTTTTGGGTTTAGAGAGTATGTTTACCCAAAGTCATCCCGTGGGTTTCCACAGCCAAGCAGAAATTCCAGCTCTGGTCTTCCAGGATCCAGTACACCATGCTTGTTCCTTGTCTTCTTAATTAGAACAAAGGGATATGTTTGCCAGAAGTTTACATTTTTAAAGAATACAAAAATGTTATATGGTGATCAATTTATTGTTGTTGTGTTGCTGCTATGTGTCTTCAGATCAACCCTGGCTGACAACTGCATCAGAGGGTTTTCTTTGCAAGATTGATTCAGAGGAGGTTTGTGTTGCCCTCCCTAAAGACTGAGAAATTATGACTTTCCCAAGATCACTTTGGAGTTTTGCAGTGCTGAACAATGATTTGAACCCTAGTCTCTCAGTCCTGGTCCTACACTTAAACCATTGCTACACAGTGGATCAATTATTGCTGTTGTGTGCTTGCAAGTCATTTCTGACTTATGACAACCCTAAGGCACACCTATCATGGGGTTTTCTGGGGCTGGGAGTGTGTGATGCACCCAAGGTCACCTAGTGGGTTTCCATGGCTAAACAGGGAATTGACCTCTGGTCTCCAGGGTTGTAATCCAATGCTCACACCACTACACTATTTCACACTGGCTCAATATCTATCAGCAAATAAGAAGTTTTTGTGTGTGCGTCATGAAGTTTCTCTGAGCAGAAGTTGTGAACTATGTGCTATGCAGCTGGCTGAATGAAATCAACTAGCTCCTAGACTAAGGATCAGAACCCTAGAAGAAACAGCAATTTTAAAGCCATTTCATTGGAATTGTCCCTTTGAGCACTGACTACCCAAACTAGGAAGGTTAAGAGTTGTAATACAGTCCATCTGGAGAGTACCAGGTTTGGGGAAAGATGCAAGGCCTAGTAGATGTTTGGGGGCCCTATCCTACAGAAAGCCAGTTGCAGACTATTTCTCTCTCTCAGTACTCTTTGATAATAGATTGATGATTTTGGTTTCAGTTTAGATACAGTCTCTCATTTCAGCCTCAAATAAGATTCTAGTATTGGATTATAAACACTTCCATAGCCCTTTTCACAGAGACTACCCATAAAATATGTGATATTTAAAATGATGACTTAGCACATTTTTGCCTTGTTTCTCTCCTCCCTTTTGTTTCACATTGTTCATTTACCCAACTTTTGACAGTTAAATGGTAAATTCATGGGGCCAACAATCTGTCATTCTTATGCTGAGCATGACAAAACACTGTGAATGCTAGTGATGCTGTGTAATTCCCACCAACAACAACACCATCACCATGCCTAATAATCAGATTATCCAAACCTTTATTGTGACCATTGCTAACTTTTTAATGCATGGCATACTTTACAGACAAGATAGGATTAATCAGTACTATTACACAAAATCCCATATTATGGTAGAGGTGTCAAAGATATCCTTTCCATTAAATGCTACTTACCATAGACTGAGGCCTTTCCGCACCTTACCTTGTTCTGGTGCTGGGGTACGGGGATTGCGCGAGCAGCCTCTGCTGAAAGGCTCTCCCTTCCCTTTTGCTTCAGCTCTGCACGAGCTGCCTGCTCGCGTGAGAGCCCCACCTCTTCCTTCCGCAGTGCAGCCTGGGACCTTCCTGGGGCACTGGGGCAGGAAGTGTGACCAGTCCGGCTCCAGAGGCTTCTAGCTGAAAATGAAAAGGTACACGATCGGCACCTGCCAGCCCCTGGGGCGTCATGCAATTGTGAGTGCGTCGTGCAGATCGCTCCTCACAATTGAGCGACGCTCCAGGCCCTCTTTTGCATGGCAAATGCCATGCGAAAAGGGCCTGAATTTGGAAATGTTATTTAAAGTTACAATAGGTTAGCCCATTGCTGGAGAGGTAGCCTGGCGTAGCAGTTTAAGCATTGGACTATAAGTCTGGAGAGCAGAGTTTGAATTCCCACTGGGCATGTCATATTCTCTCTGCCTCAGGAAGAAAAAGGCAAATCTTCTCTGAACAAATCTTGCCATAAGTCAGAAACAACCTGAAAGCACACAAGAACAAAACCAAATGCTAGGAAGTATTTATTCTGTTGTTATTTCCAGCAGGTAACACCATATCATGATATGTCAAAAATACAAGAGCCTCAGTTTAGTCATTTTGACTCCTAATGAGAGTTCAGACCTGATTTGCTCTAGGATCCATTCACTTGTCTTTTTAGCAGTCAATGGCATCCATGGAACTCTCCTCCAGCAACACATTCCAAACAAGTTGATTTTCTTCCTTTCAGCCTTCTTCACTGCCCAGCCTTCACATTCATACATAGAAATCAGAAAAATTATGGCCTATGGGTCTAGGCAGTATAAAAACAGGTTTGTCTGCACAACACAATGACAACAGCTTGATACTACTTTTATAACTGCCACAGCTCCATCCTACTGAATCCCGGGATCTAGTATTTAAAAGTCTTTATTTTATTTCTGTCTATAGAGAATTCTAAGTACCTTTTACCAAACCACAAATCCCGTGATTCCAAAGGATACAGCCATAACAGTAAAAGTGGTAGGAAATTGGTATAACAGTATAGTGCAGATAGCAGTCCCAAAGAAAGTCTCCTCAGGTGCTGAAAAAGAGCCTTTTAGAAACAGCTAAATAATTACTCTCAGCCCCAGAAAACCCTGGCCATTTCCGCACTAGCCTGTTATAGCATGATGATTCCACTTTCAACATCCTCTGGCAGTTTCAGGAGGGGCCAGTTGGCCCGAGACTGCGAACCCCAGGATTCCAGAGGATGTTGAAAGTGGAATCATCGCGCTATAACAGGCTAGGCGGAAATGGCCTGTGTGATAGGTTTGTCTTAGAGTGGCCATAAGTCAGAAATGACTTGAAGGCACTCAACAAAAACAACAACAAATAATTACTTATTTGTTGTGTCCTTACTTAAAGTGTTTATACCCCACCCTTTAGCCAAAAAATCTCCCACAGTATCTTGCAGATTGCTAATTTGACAGTTCCCTGCCCTGAGGCTTACAATCTAAACAAGACAGGACACACAAAGAAAGAGGGGTGGCAGCAAGGGAGAGGATATTCTACATATGGTGGTGGAAAAACAAATCCAAATTGTGCATGTGTGTGGGGGTGTGTGTGATTCTGAATAGTGACAAACAGTTAAAGGCGTACCCTCTAGCAGCTTCTACTATTTTAAGATATTATCAAATTGTTTGGTTAGCATTTGGACTCGCTACCTCTCCATCTTGTCCAGCCAGTGCAAATCACATGCAAATTTTATACAGCATGATAAAGGATTCTTAAAAGCCTCTAAGTTCCAGCTGCTCCATTTACTCAAATGAGCTTGATTCATTTTGTAACAAGGTGACTAAGAGGGATGCCTTTACTCCCAGGAAAACAGAAGGCTTTGCTTGACATGGGCAGCCCAGCAAGAATTGAGACACGGCAACTAAGGTCCAGAACACAGAAAGTGAGATTCACAAGGGCTGGACAGAAGCCATTTCACAACCCCTGACACCTCTAGTTCCACATGGAGCTCTGCTGCTGATCAGGACAAAGAGTGCTGTTTCTTTTTGCCCCATATTCTGCTGACAAATGCATAATAAACAGACAGAGACCAAGCCAGATTTTTTTAAAAAAATACATAAAACCAGTTACACGGTAGGTACAGGATAGAAGGACCAAGGATGGTCACTTTCTGCAGGTGTTCATCCAGTGCCCCTGTATTTGCATATATTTGCATGCTGTCAAACAGCCAGCTGACAGGATCTCTGAGAAGGTCTGGACTGAGCCCAAACCTGTCAGTGACTTTCTCCTTGCCAGTCAAGGTTGGCTTTGGATGCAATTAAAGAGAGAAACAGAGTACTTTTGACATTGCAAAGAGAGAAAGAGTCACAGATGGAGTGAGGCAAAACAGAGGGGAAAGACCATGGAGCAGCATACCTAAAACACAAGACATTTACTGGGAAATTATTATACAGTAAAAGCTTACTGCTATCAACCTTGCTTGGAAGGAAAATATATATACAGAGAGAGAGAGAGAGAGAGAGAGATTTATATTTTCTGGGAGCCAGTTGTTGTCAATGCTAAGCATGGCAAATTGCATATAATAATTGTGGGAACATAAGATACTGTTTTTGGTCCATCTAGCCCCATATTTTCAGCTCTGACTGGCAGCAGCTATCCAGGATTCCAGGTGGCATCCTTTCCCATTGTTACCTGGTTGTCTGCCACTTAGACATGCCAGAGTGAAAATTGGAAGGAGCTCCTGTATATGTCAGGACTGTGTAGAAGAGGGGATTTCAGAAGGTGGTGTTTGTTACCTGGCTGCCTGAGAAGCAGCACTCACTGAACCTTCCTCTTCTACAAAACCACTAAAGTTACAGGAGCGCTCTCTAGTTTTCAATCTGGTATTCCTGTGATTGTAAGGCTTCATCCTGGTGCAGAGACATTGACCCCAAATTCTGATTCATATTTCAATTTATTTCTTAAATAGAATTATAGCACGGGGAAGTTATTTTTGGGGACAATGGCTCCCAGGTTCCCCCAGCCATCAGGCTCATTGGCTATGCTGGCTGGCTGTTTTTGGGAGTTATAATCCCCCCAAAAAGAAACTTTCCCTAGTTCTGATAAGAACACACTAATAATGAAAGGGCTAACATACACTATTTTATATGCTAACTCCCTTTCCTTCTAGGTAGGGCAGGCCAGGGGTGGGAATTGTACCCTATATAACCCTCTGTTGTAGCAAGGCACAACCTTTAAAAGTATAGGAGTGCTCTCCAGTTTTCAGTCTGGCAATCATATAACCAGGGCTAAGCCTTTAAAAAAAACCTTTCAAAATCAGAAAATACCAGGTATGCTTAGAATAGAATGGCGATATTAAAATGTTATAAATTCTAATAGTTATTGGATCCTTAGAGTAGTTCTTTCGGGGGGGGAGCTAAAGCAAAGAAAATAATTATATTTTTCTGATTTTTCTAATCAGTTTTGTTTTCATTTTGTTTGTTTGTTGTTATTTTCTAGTTATACTGTTATGACAGGACACTCTCAAAGAGATACTGAGGAGGAGATAACGTTTTGTGATGTGTTTGCTTTATATTTTCAAAAAAGAAGTCAAGCCATTTGAGCTGAGGATTATTCTCCTTAATCCTAGGTCACAGAATTATAAAATTTTAAGGCTGGAAGAAGTCTTGGAAGTCATCTAGCCCAGCTCTCCTTAAGCAATCTGACATTGAGAACTGGCAGGGTTTTCTTTCACAATGTGCCAGAGCTGGGCACCCTATTTGTGTCTATTGACAGCAACTGTTTCTTTTGTTCCTGGAAACTTGCTGCAGACTGGAAGCCAAAAACTCACAGATCGACACTGATCCATGAACCACCATTTTAAGTAGCATGTTTTCCCTTAATCTTTCCTCTTCAGGCTAAACATACCCAATCATTTTAAGTAGCACTCATCTAAAGAAGAAATTTTTCAGTTGACAGACCATCTTCCAGATTCTGCTTATAGGACTACAGTGAAGGTTAAACCAGGACCTCCCAAGGCAGTGTATTCTGCTATTGAACAGCTTCTACCATAATGTAGTTTCTCCCAGTATTTAGCTGAAATCTCCACTTTCCGTGTATTGTCCTCCACAGCAACAAGTAACCCAGTCAGCTGTCATGTTTTCCCTTAATCTTTCCTCTTCAGGCTAAACATACCCAATCATTTCAATTGTTCATCACAGAACTGGTTTCCAAACCACATATCATTATTGTCATTCAAATGTGGTATCTATGTGTAAGGGGTTTCTTGACCTGGGGAGAGAGAGACCACTTCCAGTTAAACCTTGTTTTGTACGATACAGGTCAGAACCATTTTAAGCATGGAAGTAGATGACTAGATAGACTGTGGTCTAAATTTTACATTGTTCTATTCAAAGGCAAGTGAACTTACTTGCCTGCATCTAGACCATTTTTAAAGACTGCTCTGCTTTCAGTGTATTGCTTTATGGAGCTGTAGAAAACCAGCTCACTCACCCACCTCCATGTATGTGTACCTGCTAGGTATAGTAATCCAAAGACTGAAAACGATGCTTTGGTATCTTGATGGCTGACACCCAACCCTTTCATCAGAGGTACATGGTATCTGGGAGCAATAATGGATTGAATGACATCCATCTTGGTCCACAGAGTGCTATCTGCTAACTAAGACCAGTAAATTATCCATGGCCCCTCCTGAGTCAGGACTGTTTGGCCATGATAACCACTGAATTATACTGCTACAATGCTACAGTGATATATACATGGGTTGCCTTCAAAATACCACCAGTCAGGTGTTAAGTGGAACGAGACTGAGGGAAGTTATCTCAGCCATGCTTAAATGATACCACTAGCTCCTGGCTTATTTTTGTGAACAATTCCAAATGCTTACCTTTAAAGCACAATCCAGCTCATTGCCTATTTACCTGCTGTAAGACAGGCCTGCTGCTACATAATCTCTCAAAGCCATCTTCTCTCTGCAGCCACCATCTGTGGTGAGGCTGGTGACAACTGAAGATTTTTTCCATGGTAACATCTTCATTTCTTCCACGAGGCTTACATGATGCTGACTGAGATATCCAGTGAAGTTATCAGGTAAATGCTTCACAGTCTTAATCTGTGGTGACATTGTTTAAATATTGGTTTGTAGTGAGAGTTCCAGTTCCTCCAGCCTCTTGGAAACATTCACAATTTGCCCTCAATGTTGTCTGTTGTTGCATGCCTCCAAATCATTTCTGACTTACAGCAACCCTAAGACAAATCTATCATGGGGTTTTCTCAGGCTGAGAGTGTGTAATGCACCCACAGTCACCCTGTGGGTTTCCATGGCCAAGCAGGGAATTGATCTGTAGTCTACAAGGTCATAGTCCAACACTCTAATCACTACACCATGCTGGCTCTCAATGTTTCTGAGTGTTGTCTAATCTAAATTTAAGCATTTCCAGTAGAAAAGACTGTTATCTTACATGTTGCTAGCATGAAGAGTGCTATGTTTCTCTGTGCTTCTATGCCAGTTTAGAAACCATTACCCAAAGCAATGGATTGATCTTTGAGTTATGGAAAGCCTTGTGTTATCAGAAATAGAAAGTATGCATTACTCTCTGATACTTTCACACCTACCATGATTCATTCAGTCTGCAGTCTTCATCCTGGAACTGGAGGCCACATAGTCATAAACATTTGGTCTAATTTTTGAATTTGTTTGTTTGCTTGTTTGTTTCTTCTCTCATCACTTCAATTGTTGTAACACCTAGCCTTATGAAAAGTTCTGAAGAATGTAAAAAGCTTCCCTGCTTCTGTGACAGTTGGACTAGTCCTAATAATCCCAACAATCCCAACCATGGATTTCATTGTTACATATGGACCAACACAGCTTCATTTTTTTATTTTGCAGTTTATTCATTACATTGTTGTTTTTATTATGGTTCTGTTGATTTTGCCGTTGTTTTAAAGGTAAGTTTTGTAACCTGTTCTAGAAATATTTGTACATGGAAAGCAGGGGTGTACATCCATCAAACCAACACAGTGAAGAACATTTATCAATTTGCATATGGCCCAAATTACAAAAACAAGGAATTTTGACCTTTGGTCTGAATATGATGCTAGTTGTCTTTTATGGGCTAAATAGAGTACAAGTAGGAGACATCTACTAAGACACTCAGTGCTGCTTTTACTGTTGCTCCCCATCTGTTAGGAGTTTCCAAAGAGATAGCTATGGTAGTCTGTTTCAGCATAAAATGGAAGAGGATAATGGAGGATTCCAGAGCATCTTTGAGACTAAGTGGTTTATTTCAGCACAAGCTTTCCTGGATACCAATCCAGTTTTTTCAATCTGAAGAATGGAATTGGCATCTACAAAAATTCACACTGAAATAAACCAGCCAGTCACAAAAGTGCTGCTGGAGTCCTTCATCCATCCCTTCCACTTCATCTGTTGAAAGTATGCCACTTATGTTACACAAACATGACATCAGGAATGTTTAAATGTCAAAGGGTTGCCCTTTATTCCGACTGGTAAAGCTACAGATTGGCGGTGAAAAACATGCTGATACAGGTCAAGGGGATCTTAAGAGCTGGTCCACAGTTGGTTAGCTTGATGAATTTGAAACAGAGTTAGCATGTGGCATGTGGTGTGTTTGTGTGTGGATTAGAGATGGCTGTGTTTATACATTTAAAAATTCAGTGACATGTTTTCAAAGTCCCCTGGTTGTTTTGCATATTCTTCCCAAGACACAAAAATTTAATAGTTCATGTTTCAACAGTGACGGGCACTAGAATTTCATGAGCAAGAGACAATGGGTTCTGACTACCCAACAATAAGAGACTGTTTAGCTCTGGACTGCAAGTGACTGAGCCATCTGGCCCAGATCTTCACAGTACAACATTGTCCGTGCCACAAAAATGATTGCATCCCCAGGACAAACTAATGTGACCTCCAAAGAAAGGCTTCCTCTGAAGCTATGATATCATACTGCATAGGAGACACCAGCACAATTGAATCTGGTCACCAAGGGCGCAAGTGAGATCGGACTATTTAAATCAAATTGGATAGGAGCCTTTTTGTCCTCTGTGGCAAATCATCTAGATCCGACGACAGCATTGAAACATCTTTTTTGATTCACTCTTAAGGCAACAGTGCAGTTCTGTTGGGCATTGGCAGACGTCTTTCGCTTGTGCTCAGTCCAGGAAGTACACATCCATTCGCAGAATTAGCACCTGCAAGTTTTTCTCCCAACAGTGTTTTACTGATGGTTCACCACCTGCACCAGCCTTTTTTCTTGCCATCCCAGAAACAAGCAGCCCTTTCTCCTCATGCCAACTGGGATGTCCAAAGTCTGCCACTGCTTTACAAATAAGTTTCTCAGCTTAAGAAGTCATTCACAGTGATCTTCTACCTGAATGGCTGTTTCATAAGGAAGGACAAATTGCCCAGCCTTTTTTTTTCCCCTGGGGTGGGGGGAAGACCGTAAAGAAAAGCCAATCTTAATGAAAGAAATGTAACTTTCTAAATAAGGTCAATTTATCTTTGCCGATACACTGTTGGTTTTATAGTAGCCTTTTAAAGAAAAGTTTAGTGAAGAGGAATTACAAATCTAATTAAAGACTAATCCTTTTAATGAAGACAGTGCCGCTGATATGAATCCTAACTGACTTGTGGGAAAATGACTTGTGTTAATTGTTCAAGCTCTGTGGAGTTTCTTTTATGACACTGAATCTCCACTTTGCTGAAAGTTTATTAAGCATGGCTTTGAATTCCATGGTTTTAAAAGTATCAGTGTAACTAGTCTTGTTCTAAAAAGATTAACACTGCATAAGTGCTAATTATATCCTGCCAACAGCACAAAGGACCTCATTAGTTTTAAACCTAAACTAGATACACTTGCAAAGGTTATTATTATATGATTAGTTTTACCCTTCCCTCCAAAGCCCCCACAATAGGATGGGAAGGGCTGGCCCTTGTTAAGGAAAAAAAAAAAAACCCTACTTATCACTCAACAGTTGGCTTTCCTTTCAGTGCTTCAGGGCTAATTGATTCAGTGGCCATTTGGAGGAGGTATACTTTCCCAGCTTCTTCAGGAATCCCATTAACTCACCTGGGCTCCATACCAACCCCCATTTCCAAAAGCAAAGCCATGGCATCAGCTAGCTTCAGACCTTGAATATCTCATGTTCCTTTGTAAGGTATACAGAAGAGAAAAGTCCCCCTAGTTGCACATTTTGGAGATTTTTATAGTGGCTCTCAGTTACTGTCTCCCTGTTTTCCAGTACAATTCTCAGTATGTCTACTCAGAAGTAAGTCCTATTAGACTTAGGGACAACTTAAAAGAAACGCTGAATACTTTTATGGCAGAAGTACTCCTCCATGTGGTGCACAGTATTTGTTTTTCATAACCTATGACATTTGTCACCTACATACCTTGCATTTTGTGATTGGTTAATGGAAAGCCAAAACAAGCTGCATTTGAAAGTCTGATTGTAGAAGCATTTATTTCTGCAGATATCCCATTGTAAGAAGGAAAATGGGTTAAAAAAGGGAAATATGCAATGCTTTTTTTTTTATGCTTAATCTCAGTGTGTATAGTATTGCTGCCTTAAAGGAAGGGGAAGCTATCTGAGAAGTGAAGGTCATGCATGCCCCTCACAAGAGAAAACTGCACATTTCTCCACCAGACCTCTACTCAAAATACCTTTCTGTACTCTCTAGGAGGAGCCAGCATGATGTAGTGGTTTGAACACTGGACTTTGACCCTGGAGACCAGAGTTTGATTTCTTGCTTGGCCATGGAAACCCACTGGGGGACCTTGGGCATGACACAAACTCTCAGACCCAGAAAATCCTGTGATTGGTTCAGCTTAGAGTCACTATAAGTCAGAAATGATTTGAAGGCTCAACAACAAACTGTCCAGCAGATGTGAGGAGCACTTCTATCTCTGTCATGTCCCCCTCACAAAGGGGGCTGTTTAAAGAAGCAATTTGGCTGTAACTCCTGATTTGGAAAAAGGTTGTCTCAAAATAAAACAGCCTAGAAGGGGGAAAATATGACTAGATTTTCCCCTTACAGCCCCTAGAACACATAGAAGCCATTCTGAGTTAAGTAAAAAGAACAGGTGGGAGGGAGGCCCTTGGGAGCCCAAAAATGGCCTTGGGAGGATGAAAGTAGCCCGTAGGCTATACTTTCTCCATCCCTAGCTTAAAGGTAGATCCCTTTCAGAAGGGAACAAGATGTGACAGCCTTGCATACTGATGACAACAAAGAAGCAGATTCCATAATTCAGTGCACATTCCATAATCCAGTGCACAAACCATCAGGCAGAATGAGGCAACTGGCTCAGGTTCCCTGACCTCCAGTTCCTCCTGAGTCCCTGATCATTCCCACCTATTGGAGGACAGAGCTGTATATGCCACACAGTCTGTTCTGAACCCCCTAACCTACCTCCAGGGTGATGGACGTTACTATCCCATTGCCATAAGATTCAAGTACAAGTCCAGTTCACTTCTGTACATGGAGTGGAAGGGGATGCATTTGCCCCAAGTAGCAAAATCTTTCTAGAGTTGAGTTTCTTTTTACTTAAGTAGATTTCTAACCCTTACCACATCATAGACTTCTGATGAGAGAGAAGCACAAGTTGTTTTGCATGGCACATCAGTGGTACACAATCAATGTTATGTTCACGGCAACAGACACGCCCACGTTCCCATTTGGTCACTATCCTCAGGCAACTGCTGAGTCTCCATCACCTTGGCAGGACCCAGTACTGACAGCTGATTCGGATTTCTACGTGGGGGTGGTTGACCTTTTAATTCCCTACTGTGCTCCAAAGGTACCACTGTCAGCCAAAAGCCCATCAGGAGCGGGAGAACCTGCTGGGAGGGGGCAGAAATTCTGCCAGGGATGCCAGCTAATGTAAGATGAGATCTGCCAGAGGCCTCAGTCCAATGGCCTCCTCAAAACTAGAGTCTGTCTTGTACTGGAAGGCATACGTTCTTAACAAAACAAAGAATTGTTGTTTCTTGGTATTTGCTATTAAGTTCACTTCAATTTATTTATTAATTTATTTATTTGATTTACATCCTACCTTTTTCTCAAAATGGAATTCAGAGTGGCCCTCAATAAAACAAAATATCTAAAACAACATGTTGTATGAGAGTAAAACAGCACTAAATGATCAATCCAGTTAAAAGATAACTTTAAGACATTAGTTTAAAATGGTTAAAAATACATAAAGCACTTATTACATATTCAGAACAGCATATTCATAACACATCTCTCTACACCAGCCCATTAAAAGTTGGACATGGGCATAGGGATGGAAGGGGGCGATGAGGGCAGCACACCCCTGACAGCAATTTTTGGGGGTGCTGTGGCTCCTTGCTTGCCCTCCCCATGTGCCATATCCCCACCCCCATGCACCATAGCCCTGCCCCCGCATGCCGTAGCCAGGCTCCGCGTGTCATAGTCCTGACCCGACTGCCATAACCTTGGCTCCATGCACCGTAGCCCCACCCCCACCCCCACATGCTATTGTCACACCCCCACATGCTGTAGCCATGCACCCGCCCCTCCACCTGCCCCCCTCCGCTGCTCCCAGTTCCACCGCTGAAGTTGGAGGCCTGTTTAAAGAGGAAGGCCTTTGCCTGCCAATGAAAAGAGAGCAGATGGGGGCCAACAGTCTCTATTGTGACAACCCAATGAATGAGAGCGCTCCAAGAGCCCCCTCATCATCAACTGCCTTGTTCAGGTCTTGCAGACTTAGAGCTGTGGCTTCGTTGGCTAATTCAAACCACTTTCCTTTTTTCCTACTGTCTGCCACTTTACAGAACATTCGTCTTTTCTAGTGAGTCATATTGTCTCATGATCTGCCCAAAGTATGTCAGCCTCAGTTTAATCATCTTGGCTTCTAGGGAGAGGTCAGGCTTGATTTGCTCTAGGACCCATTTATTTGTCTTTTCAGTGGTCCACAGTATCCACAGAATTCTTCTCCAGCACCACATTTCAAAGGAGTTGGTTTTAATGCCTATCAGCTTTCTTCATTGCCCAGCTTTCACTACCATAGATGGCACAGATAATTCTGACCTTAGGATTTAATGATATATCTCATATATTATTGAGTATCTTACCTAATTTTCTCATGCCTGCCCTTCTACATTCTGTCTTCTGATTTCTTGAGTATAGCCTCCAATTTAAGTGATGGCTGAGCCAAGATATAGAAAATCTTTAACTCTTTTGATGTCTTCATTATCCATATTAAATTATATTAATAATTGTTTTTGTTTTCTTGATATTCAGTTATAACCTTGCTTTTGCAATTTCTTCCTTAACTTTCCTCATTAGTCATTCCAAGTATTTCCTATTTTCTACAAGTAATATGGTGTCATCCCTTATCTTAAACTGTTGGTGTTCCTTTTATCAGTTTTCATGCCTCTTTCCTCCGAGTCTAATCCTGCTTTCCATATGGTAAATCTGAATATAAATTAGGGAGAAAAACACACACTTTTCTTACTCCGTTCCCAGTGAGAAAACATTCTGTTTCCCCTTGTGTCCTGACAGTCACATCAGGTCAATCAAATGTGGCACCCTCATAAATGAATAAATCATACAGATTATTAATTTTATAAATCCTACAGGTTATTATAAGATATTGTTAAATATATTGTTAAAGATATTGTTACTGGGTGTCCTTTCTCCTATTTAAAAGATTCATGAAAAGAAGATTCTCTACTACTTACAATTCTGACATCCAGATTGGGTTGAGAGGGTTTTGTTTTTTTTAAAGGAGGAAGTCAATGCAGACCTAGAAATACATTTAAACACATCAGTATCCTAGCAATTTTTGCCAGAAAATGCTTGAATTAAAGAGAAAAAGAAATCCCTAGAACTTTTATCAAAGCTTATGAAAATAGTTTAAAAACACAACTGATCTGGAAAAGCAAAAGAGAACTATCTGAAGCTTACTTTTGGTTTGTATTAACTTGCAGAAGACACTGGCCATTTTCCCACTACACTGCTATAGTGCTATTATTCCACTTTCAATGTCCTATGGAATCCTGGGGTTTGCAGTTGAGGGAGGGGTATTTAGAATTTTCAGCCAGAGAGCTCAGTAAACTACAAACCTCAGAATTCCACAAGATGTTGAAAGTGGAATAATAGCACTATAGCAGTGTAGTGGGAAAATGGCCAATGTCTTCTGCAGCTCCCTGATTAAATTGTAAATGTCCATTTGTCTCCACGAGGTTTCCAAAAACCAGGACTAGATGTCCATTTGGATGTACAATTATTACCTCAGAATGCCTTGCATTATTAATTTAAAAACCGACGACTAAGTACTGACAAACATTATGCTCCAGGCAAGAGCTAGTTTTGGATGTTAGCTGTAATGTAAGTTTTAAAAACAAGTTGTGAAAGTCATATGCAGAAGCACAGGCATTCTGCTTTCATTAAAAAACATTTCCTTTCCCTCCTTTCCTTGTTTTTGCCTCCCTCCTGTGTTGATGCAGATTTAGCCCTTGTTTCCTGGTCGCAGGGATTATGCAGTAATCAAATGCCTTGAAGAAGCTATGCATCTCCCCAGTGACACAGATCTTTTCTCTTTTTAAACTTCAGTCATTTTCAATGCTTTCATATTCCTTTTGGTCTTTGAACAGATTTTAAATCAAACCTGCAAAACAAATGTAGCATGCTTAGACTTATTTTTAAGCCTGTATGTCAGTAAAGACAGTAGAAAACTTTAGCAAAACATGGCACTTATGCCATATGTCTTTTTATAGGGTGGCATATATTTAAGACATTTTTTGAAGGTGAGAGTAGGAAAAGTTGCACCATTTGGAAGAGGGAGAGGTGGCACCACTGCCTGTTTGTTTGGAAGAGTCCTGACCAGAGCTTTGAAATCATTTTTCTGGACTATAGCTTCCAAAATGCCCCTGCCAGCATGACAGCCATAGTCCAAAAAGTAACTTTTCCTACTCTGTTTATAAAATACTGTACAATGCTATGGGTCCCTTTCATACTATATAATTCCAGCACTATGATTCCACTTTCACTGTCATGGCAATGTCCTATGGAATCTTGAGGTCTGTGATTTGGGGAAGCACTAGAGCTCACTGGGAGAGAATTCTAAATATCTCTCCCACAGCTGCCAGTCCCAGAATTCATTTGAATTGAACCATGGCTGTTAAAATGGAAACATTGTGCTATAATTATATAATGTGACAGGGGGCTAAATTATGAAAATATGAAAATTGATCAAACAACGATAGTAGACTTATACATTTCTGTCTTAACTAAACAATGCTAAAGTTATATCTTAGTTACACACTGAGTTTCTAATATAATATAATATAGCTTATATATCATATCACATCACATCACGTCATATCATATCAGGCTTCTAAGAGTTGAGATTCCAAAAGTGTTTTTTTCAGGGGGGGGGGCTTTGTCCAACAAGAGGCACTAGCAATGTAGACCCATTTATGTGCAGAAGGTACAATCTAGACAGCAAACTTGAAATGCAAATCTATTTATCCATGCTGATCACTTTCATTAGAAGTTGCACAGGGGCAGGGAAGAGGCAGCAGTGGCTATATATTAAGAAAAAATGATTTATGAGTAAGGTAAAAGAGTCCTGGACTTTTTAATTTTTGAGAAAGCTGACAGTCAGGGCAAAATGAACCACTGCTGGAGACCAACTAAGTTAGTTCAAGAAACGGCAGAAGTGCCTCTCTTCCAGGACAGAGGACTTTGCTGGTGCACCCAAAGAAAACCCCAGAGCTTAGAAATACTAGCATCTGGGTCTACAATCTGCAGAAGTCCCCAGCCAGCATAGCCAGAGGCTGACTGGCCACTGCTGGGAGATTCTGTATGCTATAGTGTGAAACTAATTTTTTAAACTTCTGGGGGCTCCATGGGCATGTGATGGTGTTGAATTAATACCTGCAGGATCCAAAGCCCCTTGCTTATCCAGCAAGATATTGGGTTGAGTCACCAAACTACACAAGCTGGATCTCTCCTAATATATTTAATTTGTAAGCACTTCTGTCCAATAAACACATTTTTGCAAGCAATTTCCACTAGTACAATGCATTTTTGTGTATGCTTTCCCCTAGTATGCACATTTTAAGTGCAAATATGCATTTCAATTCACTAGTTGATTTAGCTACGGCAGATTAAGTAAGTTTACTTTAAATTGTCAGCAAATTTTCTATGACTGTTGTGATTCAGTAAGTAGTATCACCAGTTCAAAACTTCAAGGGTCAGGCTTTGGAAGAGTGAACTTATAATATACACATTCCCCCTTCGAAAAAGAAAGTCTCCTTTCAACAAGATAAAACATGGGCATCCACCACTTATCTGATGGGTTAGGGACCAGAACACTGACCAAAAGTGGAATTGCTTAAAAAAACAGAATCCGGTCTTTTGTCAGTTCTTCTCCTCTTGCCTTTTTCCTGAAGGGAATATGAGGTAATTATGGACACTCCACAATTCTCTCATATTCAAGAAGAGAAGAACTAAAGAAAAAACAGGGCCTGCTTCAAAAGAATGGCACATGTCTATATTTATAACGGCTGAAAGTGTGGAATGTAAAAAAAAAAAAAAAACACGAGGCATTGAAAAGCAGGGGGATGCCTGTATAGAGGAATGGCTGAAAAAATTATGTAACAGTCACTCTCTCCTTTCTTGCCACATCCTCGTAACAAAGTAATCTCTCTTCATTCATGATGTTATGACAAAAATAGGGGGGAAATGGGCAAGTTCTATAAGCTACACTCTTTGGGGAAAGTGTCATGCTGTAGACATTACAGTAGAAAAATTATTGTAAAGTCTGAGTTACTGATACTGTAAGATGTCTAATTAGAAGTAAATGTTGCTGCTATTATACTGGATATCTGGCAGACTCTTTTAGCCTGCAAGGTAAAATGCAAACCATTTTTGTGTAGAGCACAGACAGCATTTTAATAAAATCACTTTCTTTGTATGCCTTTTCTCCAGATATTTTCTGCTACCATTCTCTTGATTCTTCTAATCCAAAACACCCAGCACAAACTGATTATCAAAAGCTAACGCAACATGATTTGCCTCTCGATATATCCATTTAATATGTCCAAGACTGGCAGCCAGCTACTGCTTTTCAAAGGACAATCTGACAGATCCTATTCATTTTCAAAGTAGCTTGCTACAGTCTGAATAATTATCTTTCAGTTCCCACTTTCTGACACTTTTCAATGATCTGTTGACATCTGAAGAGGTATCTGCAATCCCAGAAGAGGCAGCTGGACTTCCCACCATGTAACATATACATTCAGAAAAGATTCCAGTAGCAAATCAGAAACTACCATGTGCTTTGGAAATGGTAACCTACATCTGAATGTTAATAAGATACTTTTTAAAAGGGATTATTCATGAATCAGTTATCACTTTTAACTTTTTCACTGCCAGTTAAAAATCAGAATCAGCTGCAAATTCATATTTCTGTGCAAATTTGATCCAGATCTGCCTGATACAAGTTTTGGTTTCTTGTTTGTTCTTGCTATAGTTTTACTTCTAGACTGATTAAAAATGCAAAAGAAATAACCATGGTTATTTTTGTAATCTGTATATTAAATACAGTACAATGGTGATATGTGTGGTACTATAGACAGGGTGTCCAGACTGGCAGGTCTGCTAAATAAATGGTTTTCCTTAAAGTCATTTCCAGATGTTCCAGTTTGGGAATCATGCAGTCCTCCAGATGTTGTTGGACTGGAACTCCCAGTATTCCTCACCCTTGGCTGTTCTGACTAAGCCTTCTGGGAGATGTCCAACAACATCTGGAGGCTGCATGATTCTAGCCCCTGAGCAACTTGATTCTATACCAAGCTGTTTATAGCTTAATTAAAATACATAATCCAAAGCCTATATAATTCTAATGATTACACCCTCCTCTCCACAATAGGTTTTACACAGTAAATTTACTTTGGGAATAAAAAAGGCTAGAGTGTACACCATAATTCTATGCTGCATGTCTATACGCACTTACTTGGAGCTGGTAGTGAATAGTACTGAACTTCTGAGTAGACACACACAAGAGAAAATTGTTGTTAATATGTTTACAAATGAGGAGGTAAGGAAAGGGGCACAGAGATACAGCAGCAAGAACATATCGGCAGAGTGTGCTGGTCACAACAGCAAACTCCAGAAATCATGGAAAACAGCAACTTTAACTTTCTCTCCCAGTCCCATACTCCCAAAGAATGTAGGGAAAGAAGATAACATTCCATTTTATCTGAGGTAGGTTAGATTATTAAAAACTGTTATTTGACTAAAATTTCATAAGGGACAGAGCTAGCACTACCTTTAGCCAGAGTGAGGCAGCTGCCTAAGGAAGCATATTTGGAATGCAATTAAAGGGCAGCAAGCCTTATTTAATATTTTTATAATTTATTGCCAGAGAGGGGAAATAAGCACTTGTAGTTTCTTTCCATACTTGGTTATGTGCCAAAATAGTTTGGCTGGCTGCACCTTACCTTGAGGTCAGGCCATTTTGGGCAGCAAAATGTTTTGGGCCAGCCCTGGTGCTGGAATTTATGAATTTATACATGTCCCTTCAGTAAGCTTTTATATTACAGTTCTGGTGGTTCAATCAAAGCTTGAGACCTAGAAAGGGAAGGCAAGGTCTCTGCATTGCCAGTGAAACCAAGTGGTTAGAGTATATATTTTCAAACTTGGCAGTATATCAGATCACTGTTTACTGTTTTTTGTAACAGACAAATCGGATTCTCTAACGTTAGATTCATCTGCAGAGGAGGGGGCAGACTTGAAAAGTTTCTGAATTTAAAAGTCAGTGACCTGTTGCAGCTGTACTAAATGCATAATGTGAGGAGAATTCATCTCTTACAGTAGCGTGTTGCATAAATCACATCAAGGACACAGAGTGCATGCACAGACAGAAGTACCTTCAGTATACTTTTGCTCTTACAAAAATTGCAATATTCAGTTAGCTGAATGAGAGCAGCAAGGGGATTGAGTTTTAATTCTGTATTTGACACTGATCCTCAGATTTTCAGTATGAACTTCTCCATTGGCATTTTCATTGTGGTTTAAGGACCATCTGAAAATGTATTGTGGGCCACAGTTTAAGAATAATTGAACTCAACTGACTATTTAAGTCCAGATTATCTTTCATTTCCTGCAGTCTGACACTCTTCAAAGAAGAATTCACACAGTGCTAACTTAGGAAAAATCCTTGTCTCCCAGTCTCAGTTTCCTCAATTGTAAAGCAGGACAATGACTTAACTCATAGGACTATTATGAGAATTAAATGTGCATCACAAAAACTGAAAGTACTCCAACTGGACCCAGCGTTGGCACATATCCTTCTGTCTTTTGAAAATATTCTTTTTTTCTGATCATGCAGTCCAAATAATATCAGGTGATAGAGTCTAGCTGACAGTTTATTTTTCCATAATGCCCTAAAACAAGATTATATAGGGGGGAAATTAAAATGGAGGCTAACTGGGAACATTGCTCCCCACTTGCCCAGAGCCCTATCCTTGGTCAGACCTAGAGCCAACTCTGTTATGAAAAAAGGTGGACAGTCTTGCCTAAAGAGAGAGGCAGAATCAGGTGGAAGACAGAATATGGGAATCAGCATTTGATTTCCTCCTTAGATTTAACCCAGATGTGGTTGCCAGATTTAAAACTGTAGGGGGCTCCTAACCTTTTGTTGTTATGTAGAAGAAGGAATTTTCAGCAAGTGTTATTTGTTAGTCACCCTGGTAACAAGCAACATCTGCTGATATTCTCTCTTCTACACAGTCATTAAAGGAACAGGAGCCATCTCCAATTTTCACTTTGGCAACCCTAAACCCATAGAATCTATCATCAGCACCCAGTGCCTTATTCTTACAGCTGGAGTAGAGAGCCACTGACCTAGGCCTAAGTTACTCCTTAGTATTGATTCAGGAACAGAACAATAGCTAAGCTACTCCTTAGCATCAATTCAGGAAAATCTTCTCTAGTCCTCTACTGTCAATGCATTATAGACAGCATCAGCCATCTCTGGGCCTTCAGGCCCTTATTTGCCCTGCTGTAGAATGTACCGCTGGCCTGCATTGGGGTGCAGTGTGAGGCAAGCTAGAAATTAGTAGCTATGTGGGATGAAAACAGAAGTATCAGCATTAATTCATAGTGATAAATTATCTCAAAAAGCAAGAGATTCTTGTTGCTGCTTGAAAATGAACAAGCTTATTATGACCTAATTTTTAATGAGATAGCACCCATGCCATCAGATGGCGTAAAATATTATTCTCATTTGACAAGTGTATACCTGGGTGAAAAGGAAGAATGATTCACCATGGAATGTCATTGTAACAACATGGAAAAAGCACAGCCTGGGACAAGGCAATTAAAGCATAAGAGTATGCAAAATAAAGAGAGTGCCAGTGTTGTGTAGTGGTTTGAGCATTGGACTACAACCCTGGAGACCAGGGTTCAGTTTCCTGCTTGGCCATGGAAACCCACTGGGTGACCTTGGGCCCGTCACACACTCTCAGCCTCCAAGCTACCCTGTAATGGGTTTGCCTTAGAGTCCCCATTAGCTGGAAATTACTTGAAAGCACACAACAACAACAAATAAAGGGAGGGACGAAAAGAAGAAGTGGCACACCTCTCACTCTTGTTATAAATGGCCCCACAACTCATCACTATTGGCTATGGTGGCCAGGGCTGCTGGGTATTGCACTTTAACAATATCTGGAGAGTCACACAATTCTCACCCTTGATTTATAACAGCAGTGATGGCAACATCTTCAGGACTTTCACCACAACATAAAAATATACAGTAATGCATTATTGGACAGTGAGATTTGAGGATGAATATATGTTTCTCATTTTCATTGTGTATAACAGCATTTTATTTTATTTTATTTTAGAAGTCTGCCTGTGATAAAAACTGGCCCATCAGCTAATGACTGATTATCATATTTCTCTCAATCAACAGTGCCCCTTACTGGTCAGACAGCTAAAGGAAGAAATGTTTCTCTTGTCTAAAAGTCCCTTCCCCCACCACACACACACTACAAAAACTTATTCTAAAACACTATAATAACTTTACATTTTGAATGTATGGAAAAAGAACAAGCCTGATATCTTCACATGTGAGTTAACTGGCTCTTATAGTCTATTCTGGTGGTTTTAACTCAACATTTTCCAAGTAGCAAATATAATTCAGAAAAATTTTCTGTTATAATAAAGAAAACTACAAACTCATCAAACTCGATGAGAAGAAAAAGAGTCTTAATAACAGTCTTCTCTTGCCATTTCCCAGCAACTGATTTTTAGAAACAAACTGCCTCTGATCCCAGTGGTAGCATGAAGGTATCATGACTACTAGTCTTATATAGCCTTATTCTTAGACATGAACAAAGCTGTCAATGTTAGTTTCTGCTTGTGTCTTGTTTTTCCAGTTTTTTCTACCCCATCTCTGCATCACTTTGCAATTTTTTTAAGTTCATATAAAAATTCACTTGCATGATAATGTAGGATTTTCCTAACATACAAATTTTCACACATACAGACACACACAAACCAGACCACCTGACAAAACAGTTATGTCAGAGATATCTGATAGAAACAAATCATTCCAAATAAAAATGTTCTAGGTTAAGAACTACATCATATAATTGAGAATATCAACAAATCAGCCTTTTCCCAAAATGTAGGTTCCCTGTGCAATAGTGGCCCTCAACAAGAAACAGAAGGGAAAACATCTAGAAGATGTACCAGCAGGCCTGAAGAAGAGGGGTGAGGATTGTGACTTTTGTGGTAAAGGTCCAGTTCTGCTCATGTTGATCATGGTAGTTCATTTGGGCAGTAAAAGCCAAAAGGAACTGGTATAGTTTCCATCAGAGCTAGTTCTTCTGAGTGTTGCCTGCTTTTCAGAGTATCAATAACAGATGGTTGAAATTCATGACACGCAGGGTTGACAACCTGGAAGTAGCTACTAACAAGTCTGTGTTCTACCTAAATAACAAATGAAAGCATTGATTTCAATTAACTTGCTCATGTATTTTTCTGTAAAATTTACTTATTGTTTACATGATGCACACATTGTTGTCTTTAGGAAGGGCCTAAGCACAAAAATATATGATTTTTCATGATCTCATTCAGTCTATATAAACGGGACAAACTTTCTAGTCCTCAAATAAGGGATATCCCTTATAATAAGGGACACCTGGAATGCCACCTCCTCCTCATCTTTCTTCTCCTTACCATCTGTATTTATGTTCCACTTTCCCTCAAATTAGGATTTTTTTTAAAGTAATTCTTTCTGTAACTTGTAACAAAGGCACTCCTTTAATTTGTTACTGTTACAATTTTATTCTAGTAATTCATCGCATTGCTTCTTATGTAATGTGTTGCTTTAAAAAAAAAAACCACATAAAGCTGTAGGAGTTCTGCTTCTGAAAATAACTAAAACTTTCCATGATGATTTCAGTGATTTTGAAGGGAACCAGTGAAGCTCAGCTCTTACAGTCTGGTTTCCATATGGATACCATGGAATACAGTTGCAAACTGCCATCATAGGTAACAATCATCCATAAAAATGGCATCCTTTCTTGAAATAAGATGCACAACATTCATATATCAAAAGTTACTCCTATATTATTTTGTATGAAATATGAAGAGTTCACAAAGAGTGAAACAGGAACAGGTCCAGCATGGTCGATATTTCAGACATGGTCTAAAATACACAGCCATCATGTACAGCATTATCATTTTCAACTAAAAAGCAGCCACATCTGAGATTTTATGCCTATTCTTACTTTACAAACATGTATTTTTATAGATTACACTCCACTTTGGCAAAGGTACCTGACTATGAACAAGGAAAGCACATGTTCTTAAAATAGATGCTACCGAGGCATTTCCCTTTAATAATCATCATCATCATCGTCACCATCATCATCATCACCACCACCACCACCACCATACAGGAGTGCTGATCTATGCTCAGATTCTGGTTTTAATGTCTTATCATTTTGAAAAGTATCAGCCACAATTTTACACAGAATGAGGCATTATCAGTCCTTGCAACCACTGTGTTAAGGATGTCTCTTTCCGTGCTGGCCTATGGACACATTCAGCTTTTTTACAAAGTTATCATAAATGGAGAGCGGGATTATAAAACATATGATATAGCCTCTTCCAAGCCCTCCTGGCTAGCTGCAACCCAGGTTGCAAACCGGGATGGTGGCTTTTACAATACTTACTTTGTTCTTGGTAGCTTGACTTTTCACTCCTTCCTGTTGAAGTCAGTGGGGGAGAATACCTGTGGTGTTGAGCCCTATGTGGGGGTACAATGGAGCTTTGGATCTGGCACATTCATAGCCACGGCTACCACACCCCTGGTACACCCCAACCGTGAGGCTGCCACTAGCAAAACACCACCTGTGGGGTAATCATATGAAGGTTTTATACTGGCAGATGGACCACTCCGCTAGCACAATTCCTTTTTTCTAGCAGAGGCAAACTTCCACCCAATGCTAGGACTGTCAGAGTAAAAACCCTCATCCTTTCATGGTTGCGTAGAAGAGGGAATTTCAACAGGTGTTGCTTGTTACCTAATTGCCTGGCAAACAACACATGTACCGTGAAAGGTACAGAAGCCCTCGCCAGTTCTCAGTCTGGCAACCCTAACCCCAGCATACCCTCTCCCCACCCTCAGCCAGACTTCATTAAGGGTTAAGATTGCCCTGCTTGTTTACACAAGCAAGTGCCAGGTTTTGAATCCTGCATCAGTGTTGCTGTTTTGTCAAGCAACAATAAATAGAGAACAGTGTTTTGTTCATCTGGACCTTTTCAGGCTGCCTAATCTATCACTTTGCATATTTAGAAGAAACCTTTGAGTGTTGGTTATGGCAGAGAAGTTTAGTCCCACTCACACAAAGGCCAATAAGGCACAACCTTTGGAGCCAGAACCAGCCCTGCTGGCAAGCTGGAGCTATGGTGAAACATGGGAAGAGGATAGAGCTGTGTGTGATACAAAGTCTACCCTGTGCCCCCTAAACTAGGCTGTTTGCCTTCTCTCTTGAAGCTCCAGCTGCCTGCCCAGTCATCTTCTGTAAATAGAAGGCAGGATGCTCTCTTGTCCTATACTTCAAGAAGTAAATGCTCTCAATCAGAAAATGACTAAGAAAAAAGGCTCTGTGTCTCCCCTTTCCACCTACTTACCCCCATTCCCATCTTGGAACATTTTGATCCTTTCTCTGCCCCTTAAAAATTAATAAATACATTTTTACACATGCTATTACAATGTGCCAAAGATTACTTATGGCACTTCAAGGAGAAGCAGCAGCAGCAGCAGCACTCTCGGGAAGAAGCAAATCCCTGCTTAGGCCTTGTTTACACCAAGACTTTGCCCTGACTTCAGCCATCTGTGGCCTGTGGCCAATGCAGCTGTACCAGTGCAAAGCCCCAAGGCAGATGAGGCAAGCAGCAATTAACACCAGCAAAACTTTCCCTTCTTTTTCATCATTACTCTGAAATTTATGCTATCTTCACAGCCTCATTTCTCCAGGCAAGCTCTGTGAAATCTGAAGTACTGAAGTCCACTAGCTAAGCTTTAAAAACCAAAGCAGTATCACCTTAAAGAAAGCAAGAGTTAAATTCAGCAGAAACTGGCAGTGCATTTGCCACCATTCCCCAAACCACTCCTGGCCCTGCTGGTTGATGATTCACAGCCACTAACGGAGAAAGCTTAACCTGTTGATGTTCAAAGGCACGAATCATAGAATCATAGAAATGTAGAGTTGGAAGAGACCACACAGGCCATCCAATCCAACCCCCTGCCTTGCAGTAACACCCTCAAAGCACTCCCGACAGATGGCCATCCAGCCTCTGCCTAAAAACCTCCAAAGAAGGAGACTCCACTACACTCCGAGGCAGCGTATTCCACTGCCGGACAGCCCTGACTGTCAGGAAGTTCTTCCTGAGGTTCACGTGGAATCTCCTTTCCTGTAGCTTGAATCCATTGCTCCTTGTCCTGGTCTCTGGAGCAGCAGAAAACAAGCCCTCTCCCTCCTCTACATGGCATCCCTTTAAATATTTAAACATGGCTATCATGTCCCCTCTTAACCTTCTCTTCTGCAGACTAAATATACCCAGCTTTCTCTGGGTGCCATTCCAAAAATAAGGCTGCAGCCCTATTTAGCAGCGGTGTCCAACTAGCAGAAGTATGAGACAGGGATGATGATGATGATGATGACGACAACAGTAGTAGTAGTACTGCCTATAAGGCAGGTACTTGTGTCACCATTATATCTGAAAGTGATAGGCCATCTTATATGTTGTATTTCTTGAATAAGCTATTTTTATTATTTTGTCAGTTGTTTTGTTTTTAATTTTTCTTATTCTAAGTCTCGTTGTAAGGGCTTGCCCTAACATGTGGGCTAGAAAGTTCTTCAACCAATCAGTCAATCAATATCTCTCAATGAATTAATTGCTTAAATATTCCTGTGTGGCCATTGGTAACATAAGGAAGTTCTTGTCACAGTTCATCCACTTATACATATGTTTGTACCCTTTCCTGTATTCTTTCAAGAAATGGCATATAATTACATTACACTCAAGTAAAAGAAGCACGTTGAATGCCCAGTCTGATGATCCAGATGTTACTATGGTGGTCAGAACACAGGAAATGTGATGCTACAGATGCAGTTCTAATATAAGGACAAAACTGGTACCAATTGCATTAGATCTCAACCCAGCCCCATAAAATGGATGCCCTAATGAGGCTGAGACAGGACATGTCTAGAGAATTTTCTTCAAGAACCAAGGAGACTAGGAAAATCTTCTGCAGTCTGAGATAACAGTGATTTTAGAGGAAAACTTGCCTGAAAACTTGTATACTTAGAATAGTACACATGCAACAGAATTAAACAGGAGAGGCAGTCTCTGAAATAGATTTAGTTCATACATTTCATTCTTTAAAAATGCCAGTCTAAGACAAATGGGGAAATTGCAAAATTGTTAACTTGGATCCAGACCAAATTTATCAAAGTTAAGTTTACACTGAAATCAAAGATCTTTGATATTTATAATTGATACATACCATATAACATACAATATAATATATATATTTGATGTTCTTGTTGTTGTGTGCCTTTATTTCTTACTTAAGGAAACCCTATGGGGAATCTATCACAGAGTTTTCTTGGCAAAATTTGTTCAGGGAGGTTGCCTTTGAACCCTGGTCTCCCAGAGTTGTAGTCCAATGATGAAACTGCTACAACATGCTGGCCCACATACAATGTGATTCCATAGATTTCAATGGGACATTAAATTTAACTATTTTAATCTGGATCAATTCGACAGTAAAATAGGAGAGTATTCCAACAGGATATTTACTCATCCTTTAAATATTCTGATGCAGGGGGCCCAGAAAGACTGGCAAGGAAAGATAATCCTGAAGAGTGTATTCCCGGAGAATTGGCAAGAGAAAGCAATTCTGATTGTTCAAAGTTGAGAGTGAGAAGGAAACCCTATTGGCCTCACTGGAACTTGACGCGATATGTCTAAGACTGCACTGTTAGCCTGCAAATTTTGTTTTTCTCTAAAAGAAAGAACATCCCATTGAAAGCAACAGAATATGCTTTTGAGGAAACAATATACATATAGAGTTTCACTGCATAATAAAAAAAAATCTGGTTGCATATGTTTCAGCAAAAATATGAAATGAAAAATGGATATTGTTTTACTGTTCTTTAAAGAAACCAATACAGAATAACTAAGGAATAAGAGATTCCAAATAAAACCAAGAAGAAACATGTCTATGAAGAACCCAAATTTTACTTTTTTTAACTACCTTGGAATTGCTCAAAGCCCTTGTTGGGACAATGGTGAAAAGGCAGTGGTTGTTAGTTACTGGTTTTATTGCCCCTGATTTTTGCTGTCTGTGCCTCATTACTGGGAGGTAGCTTGTTTCATGCAAGCCATTGTTGGTTTCCAGAATAACAAGACCTGTACTGTCTGTGTTGAAGTTATATTCCCTAGGGAATACAAAACCTCCAGCGGAGAAAAGAGGTGGGTTCTCCTTATTAAGCACCAGAAATCAGCTGAAATGTAAATGTGTATTCCTTTCTTACAACATGCCTAATTACCCATAAATGTCATTAAGTCGAGAAATGTTTTCCACCAAATTAGCTTTGACTCGTCTCATCTAATTAGCTGGGGATGCTGTAAGGTAAAACTTACGAGGCACTGTTGTAGAAAACATGTTTTAATGGTTGATTTTTATGTTAACTGGCCTGCTGAACCAGGTACTGCTGCTGTCAAAACTGAGCATGATCCTAGCAATTAAATACAAAAGCCCCATGCTGCCCCAGACAAAGATAATTTGACAGCTCAATCACAGGCAGAAATGTGGTTCAGCTAAACTTTCTGAAGGGATTTCCAGGCATTTGGAGACTTTTTTTAGTTCTGAATAAGTCCTGAGTAATCCACCACACTTTCCCTCTTCTGCTGTCCTGATAGGCATTTTATGGATTTTTGTGGTACTGCAGAATGGGCACATGAAAATCCAGGAAATGTTGGAACGTTCAGGTCCAAAACTGAAGAATGGTTTCATCCATCTCCGTACTGACGTTTGGACCCTGGTAGTGCTAGTAGCACTATAGACTAAATTATCCCTCCCACCCCAAACTTGGTATCCTTTAAATCGTTTGGACTACAGCTTCTATCATCATTTACCTTTGGCCATTCTGGGTGGGTCATTTTTGACACAGTGAACATGGGTGAAAATGTCCATGCTTGCACTCTCTCATTCATGTATCTCTTTAGATCATGGATAAGCAATGTGCCAATGTTCTGATATCATCAAACAACAGGCAACAGCCCCGGGCAGCAGCATCAATGGTGAGGAATGCAGTCCAATAACTTCTGAAGGGTCACATTTCTTTACACATCTCTGCACACATCTCTGCCTTGTGATGAGCCAGCCTGCTTTCCTTGGAGGAACCTCCTATTCAGACTCTGAAGGTAGGCTGTGGTCATCTACCCAAATATCCTGCCTGAGCAATTTAGTCCTATTCTGCCCCAAAGTTCTGCCTAAGATATTTAGCTGCCTGAGGCAGAATAGGAAATGGTTTCCTCCTGTTCCCAAGTTATAACACCTGAAGAAAGGCAAGACATTTTGTTACCTAAAGCATGAAATTTCAGAGGCTTCCTTTATCCTTCCTGGCAGAACAAATCAAACCATCATTATGTGATGCCTGCCTGCTGCTTGAAGCAGCCACCTCACTTTTTCTAATAGTAAGACCAGCTTTAGGCCTGTTGAAGGCGCAGTTTCTCTCCTTCCCGTGGGCAACCATTCTCAACACTGGAATAGCCAAATTAGAAAACTGTGGTTTAAGGAAAGCTTGAAAATCAGGAAACTAGTATCAGAGGTTTTGAATCAGAAATGTTCAGCAGTGGTGAGAATCAAAATATGAGGGGGTCGAGCATGGAAAAGTTACTTTTTGGGACCACCGTTCCTAGAATCTCCCAGGTTGCAGGGTCACTGTCTGGGAGATTGCAGGAACTTCGGTTCCCAAAAGTAACTGTTCAGTGCTCTTGGAAAATCAAGTACAAGCTATCCTATGCCTTCTGATTCTCTTTAGCAATGTTGCCTTGAAACTGTTTTCCACATAGGCCAGACTTACTACTTCCTATTGCAACTGTCCTGAGTTGTCAGGGATAGACCTGATTAATCTTCTGTCATCCCATTTTTTCCGCTGCTTTTTTAAAAGCTCAGTTTCTCTCTCCCCACTTTGTTGTCAGTTTACTTCAGGTGCTGCAAACCAAGTTCAAAGTGCAAAAGTAGTTTGCACTCAGTTAATGCAACGGGAGGAAGAGGAGAAGAGAGGCATCTTGCCCTTCCCAGTAGATTCAGGCAAAAGCACAATGCACCAGCCTCTCCTTTTGCCACTTTGACCACACTCTGATCTTGCCCAGTTTTCATCTGTGAAATATTGGAGGGTATGACTTTGTATGGAGTGGGAGAAAACAACACAAACAAAATGGAAGCTACAGATTTTTGAGGGGAGGGGGGCAGTATTTTCTGGTGAAACTATAACAATCACCTAAAAATGACTTCATTGAAATGTATTATTTTTAAGTTCCCTATAAATACACACAGAAAACAAAGGCAATCAAGCTCTATAAATCTCTGTTCTACTATGAATCCCCATTCTTTAAACACATTTGTAATCCAAATTCAAAATTTATACTAGGACCTTACTTTTATTAAGAGAAACAGCCACATTAGTGACTGGGTTTCTCTCACACTGCCCTTGAACTAGATGTTAAGTGCAATGAGGAAGACAAGAAAAAGAACTAACTTGACATTAAATAAGACCCAAAGTCAAATTATATAAGGCAGAAGGGCCTAACTCTAATTATCAGTACTATCTGAAGGAAACTTATTGAATCAGTGGAATTTTTGTAAGTGTTGACTTAAAATTCAGCAATTGATTCAAGGGGTCTACTCTAGCTGGGACTAGGAATTGGATTTAGGCCAAAGTGTTTTCACTTTTAATTTAACTCATTATTTCTTTCTATTAACATCTGGTAGATGGGGGGCTATATTATGACACTGATCAGAGAGCTCCATAATAGCCAGCCAAGCAAAACATTTTGGGCACAATCCAACACAGAGTTAAATGTGTTTAAACCCACTGACATCAGTGTCTCTCTGGGCAACAGAGGGCATGTTTTTGCATTCATTTCCCATGCTATAATAACTTCAGTTCATTAGTTCATATTGTTCAGCTGGAAATATGTCTCAGATAAGTAGTTTAGACTACCCATGCTTTCCTCTCTCAGTAGCACATAGGAAGTTCATATATTTGATCTGTATTCCAAGCCGGTCACTGCAGATGCTACCGTATATGCAGAGCTTGGAAGTGATATTTGTTCAGAATATAAGTCTTAGAATCATTCACATACCAGCCACATCGCCACTGCTTACATTCAGCCCTCCACATTTGCGGGTTTGGCTTTCACAGATTTGATTATTTGCGAGTTTCTTCAGCTTCTGCCCTCACACCTGAGGCATTTCTTTTCTAGGGGAACCTTCTCTCTTGGCAGCTGCAATCAGGCTGTGCAGCCCTTTAAAGATCGACCTCTGGTCATCCTCCTTTTCATCCACCAGCCACTGCCTGGCCAGCTAAGGATAGCTCGCACACTAATTGCACAGCACCATAAACTCTCTTCCAATGCCCCACACATACCCAAGGAAGAAGATGGGCAAGAAACAGGAAGTACAGGGCCACCATGCTGAACTACTCTCCTTCCTTCTCCTTTCCTTGCCCTGATTTGGATTCTGGGTGCCTGTTTTCCTCACCATGCCTCAGCCCAATTTCCACAGGTGCACACACACATTTTGATATCAACATTTTTCCACTTGTGCCCCTAACCTAGAAAATGTGGAGGGCCAAGTGTATTTGTCATGGTAATTGCTGCAAGAGAGAAATTTTTCTATATTTTAATTTACTAGATTTCAAGTCATTTCCAGGAGATAGCTCTAGTCCATCACAAATTAGTCATGCTTGAATATCACTGAAAGCAATGGGACAAGGTAGTCATGACTAATATCAGCCCCATGGATTCAAAGGGGCCTATAGCTGAAACCTATATGTGTCAACTCAGAATTAATTTTCATTGACTTCAGTGGGAATAACTCCAAGGTGTGTGTATGAAGGATTACATCCTCAAGTGCAGTTTAGTTTTGCTCAGACCAATGCTTTTCTTGCAATATTCTCTCATTTTTACCCAGATCTGCAATGGGATGCAGGAATCTTTCCACAACACAATAATTGTAAGGAAAAGGAATTGCAATATCGTGTTGCTAGAAAAGTATTATTCCCTTTTCATCTTCTCATTGCTCTAGAAAACAGCTTTCCCCAAACTTGTGCTCTCATTTCAGAATCAACCCTACCTTTTGGCAAAGTGGGCCAGCTGCTTCAGGCAGCGAATGACCAGAGGTGGCAGCAAGGTGCCGTGTCTTACACCGCCTGCCCTATACTCCCTTTACTAGCCCATTATGGAAGAAGATGCCCTGTTGCCAGTGCTGAGGGTTTCATGATGTCTAGAAGATTCTGGGAACTGGAGTCCAAGAAAGTAATTTTTCAGTGTTCTTTTTCTTTTTCACTGTTTTGGTATCTTTCACACTGTGCAGTTATAGCACTAGGATTCCACTTTAACTACCACAGCAACATCCTGTAGAAATCTGAGACCTGCTGTTCAGGGAGGGGCATTTGGAATTCTTAGCCAGAGAGCTCTATTGCCTCTGACCAAACCACAGACCCCAGGATTCCATAGGACAGAGCCATGGCAGCTGAAGTAGAATCAGAGGACTATAATGAAAGGGCCCCTGGGGATACCTGTTGACCAGTTTTTTCTCCCTCTCAGTTTCAGATCTTCTCTTGCTGTCAGGGCCACATGCTTCCTTGCTCATCTGGGCAGGCCCAGCCTCATTAGGAAAGGATTTTGTGCATGTTCGTTAATTGAGTCCCATCCTTGCCACCTGCCACTCGCAAGTCTCATCTGTACACTAACTGCCTCTAATTGTCATCATACGGCCGGCTCATGGCAACAACTTGAGAACAGATCTCTAGCAGTACGTGTGCCGTAGGGCTCTGCAATCTTCTAGGGACCAACAGTGTGGCAAGGAGCAGCAACTGTAACAATTTGTCAAGGGACCAGATGTTTTGAGCAGAAAGGCACCCTGAGCTAACATCAGGCACCAAGGCAGCAATGTTTATTGCCATGTCAGATGTTAATATAGAAGTCTAGAGTACACAAGGTTTTGCCAAGACTCCAAATGAATGGACCTTTACTTTCTTGCTAACACTGTACATTGTAAACAGGGGGGACCAGCCACGATGACTTCAGTGTAAGTGAAGTTCTACAGCTCATTAGTTTATAGTTCAAAAGCTTGGAGGGAGCTGCATCGCTGATAACATTTATAGCCAGAAGTGTGCTGCTAAAAGAATGTTCTAGAGAGAAAATTCAGTGCTGGCACAAGGACACACAAACATGGGCCTTGGATATCTGTATTGTCTCCAGAAGAAATAAGTGACACTCTGTGTGTTTTCAGTGACCTCTCAAACAGATAAGAGTCTTTCATCTTTGTTTCAAAAGATGCAGTTCAGGGAAAGTAAATTTCCTTAAGCACACACAGTTTAGATTTATAAAGCTGGTCATAGCAAAAGTAATAATTATAACCATGTTATCAACAACAGTAATAATAATACCATTAACGAAGTAACTTGGCATTTTGGTTTAGCACTTCTTTACTTTCTTCATTGCTTCTTTGTCCCTCCATGCTATGATGTAACTTTTACGGGGGGGGGGCGGTATTGATTGTAATCTTATTTGATTAGCCTGTAAAAAAAATTGCGAAACACCTCCTTAACACATTGCATTTCCTTTAGCAGCAGCAGTAGCAACATCTCCTCTCCTTTGTTATCTGTTTTTGTCTGAGTGAGCCTGATGATGGGTTCTGTTAAACTCAGTGGCAGCTGAGGGTATTCATGTCATTGGACTAGGTTTTGTCCCCACTCCAGGTTTTGGTCTACACTTTAGAAGAGTTGTCCAAGGTGCTGAATCCTATCCCCAACATATGTTCAGCATCTTTGATAACTGTCAGAGCCAATTCCACTACCAAGACAGGAACTACTGGCCATCAATGGTTAATCTTTACAACTAGCACACTGCTTTGTTGGTTTTTTAAAAATGCTCTCAGCTTTTTGTGTTCATTTTCCATGTCTCACTTGATAATTTTGTAATCTGTTTCCAATTACTCTCATCTGTACAAATGCAAACAAGCCAGTACCTCAACATTTGAAGGTAGACTTTTACATGACATATCAGTTTTTTTAAAAAGGAGGGAGAAATACCTTGCAAGCCAAAGAACACAGCTTGTTCTTGAGAGAAGGTGGACAGCAGTTTTACTTCTTAATAGCTTGGACAGATAACCTCTTTCCTCCATTTTGTGTTCCTTTGAAAAACTTCCTGGAAGACACTCATAACTATTTTTGTTCAAACAACAGCTAGTCAGGCATTTTCCTGTCCCCCTTTGTTACTAAGCAGTCTTCCCCAAGCTTGTGTTCTCTACAATTGTGTTCTCTACAATTCTCATCAGTGTCCATGCTGGCATTGGAATGGTGTCATTTATAGTCCAACATATTTGGAAGGTGGGGCAGCTGGTGGTTCTCCTGCCATGGGGGTCAGCCAATCATTTTGGATTTTCCCACCACTCTTCTTGCAGTTGCTCAGAGTCAAACAGCACTTCTGCTGGTGCTGGACCTTCGTTCAGCACTGATAGAATTCCTGTTCAACCTGGAGCAGCTGCCAAGAGGAAAGGAAGTAAAAATGCAAAGGATTTGCCATCACTGCAGTGGTGGCACCACCAGCTGTCCCAATGGAGGGCATCCACACTATACAATTATAGTGCTTTGATCCCACTTTAACAGCCCTGGCTTCACTGTATGGAATGCTGGGATTTATGTTTTCATGAGGTACTTAGAATTCTCTGCCAAAAAGCTCTAATACTATAATACGATGGATGCATAAGAGAATTTCAAGTACCTCACCAAACTACAAATCCTGGCATTCCATAAGATAGATCCACAGCAGTGATATCAAACTCCTATAATTGTGAAGTGTAGATGCATTCCAGGTTACAGAGGGCTGATTCCAGGGGTTCTTGTTGTCTTGATGGCTATTCACTGAAACTGAAACTATCCCACTCCCCAAAGGTTACCCATATCTGACTTTCTTTCCTTCTCTCTTTCCTCTGCTGTTAGGGGTTCACCTCCGCTTAAATTACCTCATCAGCTGCACACATTTTGGGAAATGGTTTAATTTTATTTCTTTGTTTATTGCTTCTTTTGCCCTTGAAACAGCTATTTTCTCCACCCCTCATGATTCAGAACTTCTTGGTTTGATCCTGGTTTTAAAAAAAATCAGAATGTTGTTGCCTGGACACCTTTAGCCCACAATCACATTTATGTAAATAAATTCTGAAATAAAATATAGGATATCTTATTGATCTAAAACAGAAGTCTTTTAAAGTGTACTCTTTAGGAATCCTTTCGATTTTGTTATCAATTTTAATGGTACCACTAGGGGAAAAATTGATTCTGAAAGCACAGGCTTCATCTTGTGTGACACTGATTATCTAGAGCCATGATGCCTAAAAGAAAGGACATTTCCTAAAAACAAAACAAAACAGAAAAAGAGACATCTGGTAATCAGTCAGTCCAATCATTCGGAAAACTGGTGACAGTTAAACTTTTATCAGGGCAAACAATGAAACCGACGTTTTTGACCAAGCTGCACAGGTGTTAAGTGTTTCCATCACAGCCTTTATCTTTTAAAAAAAAAAGTGTCAAGGAAGCCTCACTACTCTGAAGACAATGGGACTTAAAAAACTACTCAACCCATTAATTGTTCTCAACTGATATTTGTATGAAATACCAAATACCGTACAAAATGACAAGTCACCATTCAGTATAAGTTTTATTGAAATGAACTCAATTTGGAAGGGGTTGCCCAGAAAACTCTCTGAATAGGTTGTGTTCAGAGTCTTTCCCACCCTATATACTCCCTGACTTTTTAATTTTAAAAACACACATGAGTCATTCATTCATTGCAAATTCCATTTATACAGAGCTTGGTCCTGAAAACAATTGCTGCTGCATTAATTGTATTTAAATGAATGCTGTACACAATACAACTATAAACAGATTTCAAGAAACTTGCCTCAAAAGTACCTTTGTTTTAAATCATATGGAATTCATGCCAGTTTCTTGCCATAAAATCCAAGTTATTTCAGCATGACAATAGATTTTATAGAACAACTATTACTGTCACCCAAAAGGTTTAAGTACTTCAGCTACCTGTTTTCTTGTAGTTCCCTTTAAAAACAGCCAAATAGCACTTTGTGATGTTGGCTGGGGGATTCTGGGAGTTGTAGTCCAAAAAGTAACATGCCCAAATTCTGATTGAAGAGTACCATCAAACACTGCTATATGAAAATAAGCGAATGACCAAACAATGATAGATGAGTTACACGTTTCCTCTCCAGCTTCCGCTAAACAATGCTAAAGCTGTATCTTTTCATCTATATTTGTATTTACATGTAGCTATATATAAATATGCATACACATATGTTTCACTCTTATTGAGTCATTTTTCATCATTGAATATTGGGAGTAACACTTCTCCAGCTTGAAACTGGCCATCAGTTTAAGGCATAACTTAAACTTTGTTTCACAATATAGGCAGTATAAATAGCCTTTTCTTTGGGGAAGTAAAAGGAAGAAAGCCAGTGATGGAATATTCAGCTCCTGCACGCTGCAGCCCAGCCAGAAGGCAGCCATGAGTCTAACATAAACAGAAGCAGCTGGTCGCACAGCATGCAGTGGCGGGACCACGAAACATGGCAGATGCAGTTTCAGCTGTTAATGGGTACAGAGCACCAGCGTCCAAGCCTGGGTCACATGAAGGACCTGCTTTAACTATGACAGGACACTGTCAAACTGCCATTCTTGCTGCTTGAAAAAAAAAAAATCTGTCATATCTTTGTAGCAGCAACCCCCTAGCCTCAAGTTCAGAGGATAAAGGGGTTTTTAAAAGAACACAGTGAATTTATTCTGTTTTCAATGGAACAGTTTTACTTGCAGGGAGAGGAGAGGAGAACCTTCACTATCTCTATTGTAAAGGCAGCAAAACAAATCAAAATTCAGAAGAAAATCACTTTGAGGAAATTACGCTTGCCTACTCACTTAGATTGCTTACATGTGAGATATGAAGTAATGCATCTTGAATTCAAATAGAAATGATGGTTGATTAAAATAAACAGGGAATAAGCTTTCAAGTAGTGTTTTAAATTATTGGCCATTTCCACACTAGATGGTTATAGCGCTATGATTCCACTTTCAACATCCTATGGAATCCTGGGGTATGCAGTTTAGGGAGGGGCCAGCTAATGGCTTTTAATAGTCACTGAGCTTTGATTTTGTAAAATAGTTGGAAAGTTCAATTTTCTGTAGGAAATCTAGTTTTCATCAACAATGCTAATTAGCAACACAATAATCCCAAGTGGGTGCATACTATATAGAAGCCTACACTTTATCATGGAAAAAGAGACTGAAAGTGTTGAAACTTTTAAAAACAACTTCTCTTTAGCCAAAATCCAAATGTGTCTTGCTAGTATAGCATTTTGCAATGTGTGCAGGAGGAGAAGCTTAACACAGATTTGCATTCAGTGTATCTGCATTCTTTTCTTATGTGTACGGTATGGACTATGTACATAACTGTGCTACACTATAAGTTCTCTAAACTGTCATTATAAAGGCTTCTAACAATAACATCTTAATATTGTTTTTTGTCATGGTAATCTTTAAGCAGACAAGCAAATATACAAATGCGCACAAAGAACATAAAGACACATACCAAGAAAGGAGATCAAGGAAAATGATGGCAGTGGGCAATCAACAGATCTGCAACTTAAAGAGCATGTTCTATAGATCTTTGTCATTGGAGGCACTGTGCTGTTTGCTAAGGGATCAGTTGCAGGCATTTGTGAATCATTATATACTGAAAACCTGCCGCAGCATTTCTTCAGGCCTGCTGTAGGTGTCTATAGAAACAGATTAAAAGGGCTAGCTGGGTAAAGAGATGGAGAGAAACTGCTATCAAGTTAACAGAGTCATTCTAAAAGGGGAAGATTCATAGTATATTCTATTTATTTATTTATTTATTTGGTTGGTTGGCTGTACTTTTTTCAAAATGCATATTTGCTACATCAAAGCTTTCAAACTTTTATATCTTAAAAACATCTAAGCTTACAATTTGACAATATTAATTTAAAACAGTAACCTAAAGTATAATCCACAAAGTACATTTAAAAAGAGTATGCAGCAGATTAAAAAAAAAAAAAGGACTGTAGTCCAATGCAGACTTCCATGGGACAGAGGCCAAGACAGATGGAAATAGAAGTCCAATGACATTAGAGGGCCACAGGTTGTCTAGCCATGCTTTAAAGCAGAGCTTTCCAAACTGTATGCTGAGACATGTTAGTTTGTCGGCTGCAGTGTGTAGGCATGTCACATGAACATAACGGGTGGAGGGACTGCCTCTTCCATCACTGCTACAGACCAGGCCCAGGTGAGGGGGCTGCCTCTGCTACCACTGCACATCCCAGGCCAAGGAAGACCCCGGCAATGGTGGTGGCAGTGGGCCAGGCTCAAGTAGAGGGGCTGCCTCTCTCACCACCTCGGGCTGAGGAATACCCTGTCAAGAGCAGCAGGGTGCAGTGGGCCAGGCTCAGGTGGAACGGTTGCCCCCACTTACTGAATTACTTACTGAATTACTGTGTCACAAAATGATGCATGTCTAAAAAGTGTGTTACCAAGATGAAAAGTTTGGAAAGCTCTGTTTTAGAGAAACATCGTAAACATGGGTTGGATTGTGTTTTGAATATCTGTAAGAGGCAATAGTGCCATATCAGTACTGAAACATTTTAAATATCCTGGATAATTATATCAATAAATAAGAACTCTCTTGACACCTAAAAACCATTATGCTCTGTGAAACTTTGGTCCATAAATGGAGCACCAGTACTGACATGGTATCCCTCCCAATCACAACCCATGTAACCTCTGTTGATGGGAGTAGCTAGAGCTGACCCGGGAATGGTATAATTTAAAAGTAACCTTTTAGTTACTGCAACTATTGTATTAGACAAAAGTTGTTGAATCAGAAAAAATATTTTGTATTTGTAAATGTGTATGTACTTTTAAACTATGGTCCTGTGACTTGGAACTTAGCTGATGGTCAACAGGTTGGATCCTGTATGCTGTTACTGTAGTTAAAATACTTGTATTCTTAAGGCTGAAAAGGCAAATATTCATCATCCATATCCTTCTCTCACTTACCTAGAAAGATAGATAGACGGATAGATAGATAGATAGATAGATAGATAGATAGATAGATAGATAGATAGATAGATAGATAGATAGAGACTGTCTTCATGTCCAGTACACTGGCCATTCCTCTGTTCCAGAGACCAGCCAGACTTCAACAGGATCACCAGCCAGGAAATGGGGAACTCAATCAAGAATCCAGCCGGACAAGAAGCCTCCTGGGGCAGACCATCCTAACTGGCCTCCTACCACTGCAGAGGCTCTGAGCTCAGTGAGTCTAAACCCCACCAAGCAGTGATCTGTCCATCACAATGGAACTATAGAAAGTTCCTCACATTCGTATCACCACCATTCTGCCCTGCACAGAAAACTAGGTCCAGGGTGTGTGGGTGACACGAGAAACTACTTGAGACAGATCTATGGCGGTCATGGAGGACCTGAAGTCCTGAGCTGCTCCTGAGGTTGCCATATAGACGTTGAAGTCCTCCAGCACAGCAAGCCAAGGGGACTCCAACACCATCACCATTTTTGTGGCAAGACAAACGGTTTCCACATCTGCTTGCTGAATTATGATATATATGTGCCTCTTAGTGAAAACAGACTGGACAGTGGTATTTTTTCCCTTTTGCTTTGTTCATACAACGTAATAGACATGCTCACCTTTGTCTTCTACTGGTTTGTCTGTATCACATAAGAACACAAACCAGACTTGAAGCTTCACCAGGCTTATATTACATTAATGCTAAGCCATCTACTGTTTTAAGGCTGTAGTCCTCTTCACGTTTATTTGAGAGCAAATCTCACTGCACACAGTGGTTTTGCATACATTTAAAACAAGCTCTATATATTGCACATTGATGTTTATTTGTGGTGGCTTGCAAGATTACGAATTGGTTGCCACTCACACTAGCTATTCCTGTGAAGCATTCCTGCCAGCTTTTGTCCAAAAAGCTACACAGCTGTGGCTGATTAACATAACCTCAAGAACAGTGGCATATCTAGTGTAAACAGTGCCTAGGGCAAGAGTGGAAGTTGCTCTCCACCTTCTTACCCCTACCCCTATCCCCACCTCCTGACATGCACATCTTTTTTTGCACCCCCTTGGTATTGGTGCCCAGGGCACATGACCTACTTGTCCCACCCTAGATACATCTCTGCATGAGAAATAGTTGTTGCTTGGCTACAGTTTTAATTACACCTCATACATACATACGGTCAGCACTCAAGAGTAAATGAATTTCCCTCTTTTGAATCTTTGGTAATCAACCTAAGCAAATTTTCTTCTGATGAACTCATTTCCCTTCCTACAATATGATTTTCTCAAAGATATACATCTCAGCTATCATATATGCTAATTAAGCATGTGTTTATTTTCCTACAGTGAACAAGAGAACAAAGCACAGTAAATGCAAGATTTGTTGGTGAGGAAAAGCCTGTGCTATGGAAAAGAAATTTCACTAATTAAGAAAGCACATATTCTTTTAAAAAAACCCTAACTGACACATTTAATTTAACCCATAGAGCCAATTCAGATGTAGCATTTTTGTCTTCAGATGAACACAAATGGATTTCAGAGGCATGAACAGAAGTAGTCTAGAATCCAGCACTCTGCTTAAGGATTTTCCAGGTGGGTATTTATTTCAGTCACATTGGCTGTGTATATTCTTTGATGGCCCAAAAATATCACAGAAGAGCCTCAAAGAAAATGTATGTAGCAAGATTAGATTGTAGATAAAACAAGAAAAAAAAAACGAATCTGTGAATAGATGGACTAGATCAGATAACTTCCCTTAATTAACCAAGATGCCACTCTGAACACACTAAACAGAGGGATGCTATGAAGGTCTTACCACCTCACTGGAGATAGTTATAACTATAGCAGTCAGGTGTTCATGTTCAGCCAATTCCCAGACCCCTCACAGCTATATTAAAATTGCAAACGATTCAGCCACAGCATCCTCCCATCCTTCTGTTTTTTTGGGGGGGAGTGGGGGTTGGTCCATTTCAGGCTGCCAGCAGAAAAGTCCAATCAGCAAAACAAAAGGATAGCTTTGCAACAATCCAAGGACACTCCACTGCAGAATATGAGGTGGAAGATATGCAGTACTTCAGCACAAAGATCACTTGCCATGCTCCCTATCTGCCTACTCAAAATGGCAGGCCAGTGATAGAGTTAATCAGAAACTCATCAAAGAAAGAACTTCCTTGCCTTTTAGAATGCATGTCACAGCCTTTTAAATTTAATCAATTAACCACTTGCTCTTCAGGCTCTACCTCATACCTGCCTTCTGATTTTAGACTAAGCTGCAATGTAGTGAACAGCCACTACACAGACCATAATGTGAATATTCCCACTCATTGTCACTTTTATTTTCCTTTCCATGTGACCTTCATTATCCCACTGATATTTTTGTGTCATCTTAACATATACACTTCCTTGTATGAGAAATGAGAGCTCAATAGTTTTTAAAAAATACCTTTTGAGCATTTGTTTGAATCTGTCCAAAGTGTGTCTGTAGTAAATCATTTTGTTGCTATGCCAAATGTGGGGGGACCATGGCATATCTTGATGAGCCTATGTGCACTACACCACTGTTGAAGTTTGAGATCACTTTAGCCATCATGCCTCCATCCTATGGCATCCTGGGATCTGTAGTTTGGGGAGGAACTTAAACTTCTATTCCTGTAGTTCATGGGAATGGACTAGGGCTCTCAGGTAGCAAATTGTCAGTCCTGCAGTGAACAACAAATCCCAGAATTACATAGGATGAAGCCATGGAAGTTAAAGTGGGATCAAACTGCTTTCATTGTGGGGTGTAAATACCTTTCATGAGACTGAATCACACCCAGTTCATATGTTAAGCTTGGGTACAGAACTTCTTTGTGTAAGCATCCCACAGTCAGTGTTCCTGTTCATGTTTTAATGGGCTCAGCCCATATGGTGGACTATTTTGGCGTAGCTTTAGCATGTCATTGGTTAGGAATACTTGACACAAATGTTAAAACTAGACACAAATGTGTCAGTGCGCATGGTATATCAATTTAAATGCAATAGGAGAAGGCACAGAACATGCAGGGAAGCTCATGGCTCACCTGTGTAAATTGGACCCTAATTTAGGTGGTGCATGGTTACACATAACTTTTTCTTCTGCTTAGTGGTATTTTAATTGCAGTGCTGAACTCCAGTTCTCACCAATTGTCTAAGCTAGCATGATGCTCTCAGTTGTTAAGTACACAAGAAAATGAAAGTTGAAGGAAAGAACTGGGGAAGGAGAAGGGGAGAGTGGAAACACAGAAAGAGAGCTCTAAAGAACAGAAGACTATGGGCCAGAAAAACACATAGACATGTTATTTTCTAGCCCTAGATCAGGGACAAGGCATGTACGGTCCTCCAAGTATTGCTGGATTGCAACTTCTATCATCCCTCACCAGTGGCCAGGCTGTCCAAGAACCATAGCTTCAATAGGAGCCACAGTTCAACAATATCTGGAAGACCACACACTCCCTGTCCCTTCTGTAAGGAAAAGCCTTGAGACCATCATGACAGTTTTTGAACACAAGGAAAATCCTGCCTGTTGTGCCTTCTATTGTCATTGAAGCATTATATTCTGGCAACCCTCAGGTCACAAGGGAGCAATGAGAGCCAAGAAGTGGTGTGCAGACTGATGGAGTTTTACATATTGATTTGGTCTACCCCATTAATTCTTCAGCTGAAGGCCTCTAGTACTCTTTGTGAAGTTGTTAAGAAGCCTGTTTACTAAGAGTCAATAATGAATATAAAGGGACACTTTCAAAGTGCCTCACCAGTTCCAAGAGACGTGTAGACACAGGCTGAATCTGAAATTCTTTCAGAATTTCAGTTAGTTTCAAATGTATAATAATGAGAACAAGCTAGACAAAGCATTTGTTATATATAGGTGGCAGCTAACGGGTTTAAGATGCTTTTCAGTTTGTCAGTGTTTCTCTAGCGTGTTGTCTGAGGATTAATCATTCTTGGGATCCACTGTAAGCCCTCTAAGGATGTATAACTGTCACAGCTTTGTAGACTCACTGAACTACAAGTGGATAAAATGAAGAGATGGTTCATATCCAGCCAAAGATGAGGATCATTCAATCACCACCAACTTCCCTTGATCAGTCCAAGCCAGGCAAACCACACAAGTAGCCAGCAGGCATGTACCAAAATTCACTTGTGGCACAAAAAGTTCTGGATGGCTTAGACAAGCATTCATAACATAAAATAGAGGAAAGAGGAATAAAAAAAGGAGGTCACAGAAGGAGTGGTGGTGATGTACAATTATTGCATTCTAAACAGCAGTCAACAACGTGGCTCATTTGTGCCTTTGGTGCTACTCATTTGTAATTCATTTTTGTCCTTGATACTACTGTGTTAATATATACAAGCTGGAGAAAACAAGAACCACTTTTTAATTTCATGAGGCTGACAACAGTACTTTTGTGCCAAAAAGAAGCCCACAAAGTGGCTAGGCAGGCAGTAGTTAGAACACCACAGAAACTTCAAATGAATAACATGCTCTAGAACTAAAGTTTTGTTTCCAAGACCAAATAATACTTTTCTTGCTCCACCTGTTCACTGATGGATGGAAGGCCTTAAAAGAGAAGGTCTCTAAGCGGGAGCTTCATATGCTTCTCCCTTTCAGACAATTGACTTGAGCTTATTGCCTGCACTGATTGTCCATCATAGTGGCATGCATACTTCCTGGTATGGAGAGGGCCATTTCAGAGTTCCTGACCCAAGATCCCACAAATATGACATGTTTGGTGCTGGCTTAGTCCCAATCATGATTCTAGAACCTAACTTGGCTTCTACCATTTGTTGGCCTGATCATTTGGAAGACTCCATAGAGGCAGAGCGCAGGACAGGAGTCTTGACAAAAGTTCCTCCAGCCATCCTTGCATCTTGGTTGTCCATCTGTAACAAAAGCTCCAGAGAACTCCAAGAGTGAGAACTTTCCAGGTCCTTTCCGCTCCTAGGACTAAGCAGGTTGGAACTCCTTAGAAAAGAGATCCTGTAAAGTCACAATTTACAAAGCACTAAAGGGGAGGTACTATACAGTTAGATAGCAAGAAAGTCCTGCTAAAACTATTGTGGATGCTCATACTATTCGTCTCACTTTGCCCGCATGATCACGCATGGCGGGTGTGTGTGTGTGTGCTTTTGTGGGCCTCCCATGAGGGGAGACCACACAATCACTGCACGACAAGGACAGGGAGAGGGCGGAGTCTGTAGCCCCCTTTTAGGGCCATGCCACCCCTTCCTCAGCCTCTTTGTTTGCTGGTTGAAGTTCACTATGAGTTTTATGTTACTTAGGCATACATTAATAAATAGCTCTAGTTCAACCCAAGCCCCATGTGTGGTCTCTTCATTTTGTTGGTTGGGCAGCAAAGTCCTTTGACCCTCCTTCCCTCCCTCTTTCTCTTGTGTACCCACCATATAAACACACACACACACACTCTAAGGAAACTGCATGGCTGTGCATGGTCTAACCCAGAAAGATGTTTTTGTATTGTCAGGAAATTATTCTCAGGAAATCTCATATTCTCAGGAAATTACCTCCAGAAGAACAGGCTCACACTGTCACATGGTATATCTTGCTCCCTAGGATACCAAAGGACTGGAGAATGGTCGTTTACCTTAAAGGAGGCTGCATATGACCAACTGATGCCTAGCCTATTGTCAAAACTTCTGAATTTGTTAACTTGATGGAATTTTCCCAATAGATGTGCTTTGCAGTGGCGACTTTGTAACTCTGACAAACTATGTAATAATGCACAAGTTCATGTCTCAGGGTCCCCATTCTCTTCAGATTCTGATCCGTTAGGGTGGGGAACAGAAAGGCATTTCTTTTTCTAAATAAAGTTGGATCCTTGATTCACCAGGTGTCATCATCTAATTTCTCCTAGTGTTAAATGGGAAAGGAAATTCCCCTTCAGGGGGTTTTAATATTTTGTAAAACCCTCCCTTGATAAAATGCAGAAAAACTTTGAATATAACACATGGTTATCTGGTTTCAAATGCATGATCATTCTTGACATTCCACATCACAAAACAAGTATCAATGTGATATAGTGGTGAGGCAAATATGATGCAGTGGTTAAAGCACTGGATTGGGACCTGGAAACTCCAAAGTCCCATGAGCCATGAAATCACTGCATGATCTCAGACCAATCCCAGTCTCTCAGTCTGAACAACCTTACATGTTTGTTGTGAGGATAAACAAAGAGGGTGATAGAAGGAAGATAGCCATAAATGCCAACTTCAGCACATTAGAGAAAAGGAGGATATAAATATGACTAAAATAATAACATTAGCACAATAATGCCTGGTAACTCTCTCTCCTACTAGTATATCTTCTAAGAGAGACTCTTAAAATGCTTTCAAGTCATTATTCTTTTTACTTTTAAAGATTATACTACTAAATCAGTTTGGAAAATTTGCTCCCGCAGTTATCTCAGCTGCTTTTAGTTAAATATACTGTATTTAACCAATGTAAACCTAATGTCAACACTTTGTAATTTCAATTATACAAGAGGGGGGGGAATAGAAAGAGAGGATGCTTTGTAATAAATGCTGACTTGTATGCAAATCAGCATCTAATTGTATAGTACTCCCCTGTGGTTCTCTGCATGCTGTAACTTTACAGATGTTCCCAAATCACTCCATGGATTATATAAAGAAAAGACAACAATTAAGGACTGTCTTGTTTAAGGTCCACATGCACCATTAGTTCTTGCCAGCTTATGTGCATTCAATCAAGCAGAGATTTGATATACATCTGCTTCTTTTTTTTCCTGCACCATCTTTCCAACAGAAACAACAGGATACTTGTTTGCTGTTTCTTTTCAGAATTAAGAAACACTTGTTTCTTTTGTTCACCAAACAATCATTTCATGGCTGGAGAACTGCCAGTTAGTTCTGCAGCTTGTTTGCAACTGAGAGATGTATTGCTTTGAGTAGGTGTCAGTCGTGGGTTGGATGGGAGTGCGTCTGTTACTCTACAACTAGGGAACTATGTTCTCTGTACAGGGTACTGATGGTACTATCTGGAGAACAGTTTCAGCCTGATAGATGAGACACTTTGCTAATCAGAAGATGTACAGTTTCTTTGGACTCTTAACTCCCAGAATCCCTGGTAATCATTACCACTGATGATGCTGGCTAGGGCACTCTGGGATTGTAATCCAAAAAGTAACTTTCCTAGGCTCTGCCACTGATATTTTAATTCATTGAACAGCTCAGATAACACACATTACCCTCCATTTTTTGTAGGAAATGTATATCAAAACCTCCTTCTTCATTGATAATACAAGGGAGTGGATGCTAACTGGAAGACAAAGGTGGAAATAAACCGCACCATCAGCCTGGCTCAGCAATTTCCAGGGTCAATTTTTTAAAAAAGTATCAAGGTGGCTTTTTTAATTTAGTTTTTTGCTTCACATGACTGTGATGGATGATCATACCTTGCAAGATATAAAATAACTGTAGATTTGCTAGATGTTTGGCTTACTCAACCAACATCTGTAGCTTAGCAGAAGAGGCAGATGAATTAACTTTAGGCCAGACATTGTCAAGAGATGGCCTCTCAGTTCTGAAGGTCAGTATCACATAAGGGAATTTCCCTTCAGGAGACTGGCTTGGGAAGGAGGTCTAAGTGGGGAGGGACTTCCCCATGCAGGACAGATAAGGCAATTCTGTGGGCTCGATTAGGTCCACCATCTGAAGGTCCTCCTATCTTGGTCCAGAACTGCATGTAGTTCTGGGCCTCTCCAAGGGTTCTTTTGGTGCCAGACACTGTTATGGTATAAGCATTAGATAAAGGATGCAGCAGATGGCACAAAGCAAAGAAGCATTCTAGCCCTTTCACTAATGGGGCCCAATACCCTCCCCCACAGCGAAGGGTAGAACTGGACCCAACACAGATTCTACCTAGACTTATGCCTTTTGCCAGCAATCAAATCAAATCTCTATCACTTGACATATAGCACATCTGGGTTGTGGTACACTCCCCACCTAGGTTGAGGCAAATGAGAGATGAGGTCCCAAGGGTTTTATAGTGCAGAAAAAACCCCCAAAGGAAACCAAAATGCACAAGTATAGCTCATCTCCTCCCTAACAGCAATGAGAACTGTGCAAGCAGGTTAGCAGCAGAGAAAAATTCACTCCCCAACCCTGTTCCTGATCTTCATATCTTTTCCCAGCCTAGAACTGCAAAATGAATGAAAGAAGTATCCAACAAGATCACTAATACAAATGAACCCAGTTGTTAACATTCAGCCATGATGCTAACCCATTTCCTGGTGACAGAGCCCAAGCTCATTATACCTGCTCTCCTGAATTACAGACACAGAACTCATTTTGGGTACAGGTGGTTTTGTCTTGGGGGCATTGCACATCCCCTTGATCAAGCCAAAACATTATACTTTCCTCAGCTTGCAAGAACATTGCAACATTGGTGTCCCATTTTGAATATCATGTGAATGCTGTCAACATCTGAACAAAGTTTGTGCCCTGCTGCTGATGAGATAGAATTACTCTCCCAACACACACTCTTCCTGTCCCATGTTGACTGGGGAGACCTGATCTTGAAGTAACTTTCTGATGCACAAAGAGGCTTTGATATGAGGGAGCTTCCAAACCAGCAACAGCCCACATCAGGGGTGAAAATAGTGCAGTCCCCAGATATTTTTGTACAGCATCTCCCAGCATTCCTCATTCATGGCTACATTGACACTAGGATTGTTGGGAGATGTCATAGCTCTGCCAGAAGAAACTGGTAAAGAACTGGCCTCCTGCACAGATCCAAAGCATTCAGGTACATTTGCATTTCCCACTCCTGTAAAGAGGTAGCTCAGCTTCAGAGCCCAAAGTGGAGATGGACCCCCTCCAATACTGCAAAAATGATGCTGATTCAACCCAGCACATTGATTACAGGTGCCCACGCAAAGTGTTCAGTTATGAGAAGGTGTTCAAAAACCTTGCTGTGTCTCATCTGACTGCTTCAATTTCTATATTTCGCTTTGCCTCCTGGAGTTTCCATGTTTGTTTATTGTTTGCAATTTGACAGATTGAATCATGGACTGTGGTACAATCTCATACGTAAGTGTGATTTACTTCCAAGTAGTCATACATAGAATCAGTCTATAAATCTCTTTCAGATAAACTTCCTTTGGTCCAAGTTTTCTTAGAACACTTCTAGAAAGACATTTGTGGACATCTTCTGTTCCACATGTATATTTCTGCTCTAGATCAAATAGATCTAGAACATTTGGCATTAAAAATGAATGAAGACTCTGATAACTGCTACCATAATTACCACTATATGCATACCTGGATATAGCTAAGTTCCATTTGTAACTGCTGCTTCTCAAATTTTGCACCAAACTGGCAGAAAGAAAACTCCAGATCTGATACAAAACAACTGTTAAAAATTAAAATAATTACCTGAAAATGCTGTACATGTTTCTCTCAGCTAATTAGGCAATCTGCCCAGGTGTTTAGCACCAAGGCATCAACACCTTAATTGGAACAGCATTAATCAAAAGCAGAAGTCTAGCAATAATTAACCATGTATCATTACCATAATCCAGTCCCTTTATTATATAAGATTCACAAATTACTTAAAGTATCACAATAACCCTTGTTAATAATTATTTCCTGACAAAACTACAAATTAGCTTTTTAATTACATGAAAGCTGCAGAGCCAAAGATTCTATATAGTATAGGGATATGGATTATTCTAATGGCATATGAATTATTAAAAAAGCAAGGGGAATATCGATGGTTTTATTTTTTTTAAAAAAAGCAAAAACAAAAACAAAAAAATGAAGATGCATGCCTTCTGCTATTTCACTCTGTATGACATGAGTCATAAGAGGATAAATGATTGTCCTCTCAGCTCGCACATATATGAACATTCACCGTGCTCCATGTAGCTAGAGTTAAGCATTTCAAGCCCCTTTCTTCTCAGCAGAAGAATTATCCGTATGCTTAAATCTTCATCACTGAAAGCAGTGGGGCTTAAAGGAACTGAACTGTGGTGGGATTGTGCCCCACAGATTTAGTTTCATGTTCACAGTCTGATAAAGTTTATTCTGAACTGGATAACACTGGTGCCTTTGTAGCAAATCAGTTCTGAGGTTCTAGTAACAGATTCTGCTGTCATGGCTATCTTCTCTATTCTACACAGTTAACTATCTTTTAAATTAACCTCACTTTCTTTTATTTTTATCCAGTATTTTCCTTTGAAATTCCCTTTTTCCCCTCTTTCAGCTTTCTGTAGTAGAAACTTTTTTTTCCAGAGATCTGAAAATAATTTTCATGCGTGGAAAGGCTTCAATCAGCTCTTGTAGTTGAGCTGTAAATTACATGATTATAATATTAGCATTGATTTCCAGAACACTGACATGCCATTAAGTGATTATTCACATGAAGGAAAACAAAGCAGGATTGAAAGCATTATAACAGTGTGGCCCAATCTGGGGAACCACAGGGGTTTAATTCTTCAGACTAGAACAATTTGTATAGATGATTGTTGTTTTTATTTGTCTTTTCAGTAAGTGGAACAACTTTCCACCTAACTATAGTGCTGGTTAGTATTTGGATGGGAGACTGCCAACAAACAACAGGTGTTGTAGGCTATATTTCATAGGGAAGGAACTACAAAAACACTTCTGAGCATCTTGCCTAAGAAAACCCTATGAAATTCATGGGGTTGTCATAAGGCAACAGGTGACTTGAAGGTACACACACAGAGTGCAGATCCCATAGTAGCATATGTGCGCTTGATGGAAGGCAAAGGGATCCTTCTGTATGGAATCTTACTTGCATGGCATCCTGAATACAGGTTAGCAGTGACATGCCAAAGCTTACTCTGAGGCATGGATGGTTGTGCATGAACTGACTGGCTAGTAGAAAGTAGAAGTCCACAGGCAGGATTTGGCTATAGGAATTACTAAGTGGGCTTCTCCAGATGGGGCAAATGTGTTTGGAGGTTGCTAGAAGTTGTGACATTAGTTATCATTAATATAAGATAGAGTAATATATAAGACTAATATATATGACCAATATATATGCCTGATATATAAGACAGAATAAGTTAAGGACTTACATATTCATTGTTAAGTTAGTATGTAAGGAGTTACTAACATGTTTATACTAAGATAAAATATAGAATGAGTTGGGAGTTGCTTGTACTTGATCATAAGGGATCTGTATTAGGGGATCTGTATTAATTAATTAATCTTGTAGGTCTATATTTACAACGAAAATAAATGATAGGCAACAAGTATTAACTTTGATTTAAATTTAAGGACTTAATAGTTATTACTGTGATTATTATTCACTGTTTGCAACAAAGGCAGAAACCAATTTTTAGTTATTTATAGTTCTGTTGTCTTGTAGTTTAGTTTAGTATTTGTAACCTTGTTTCTCTTTGATAGTGTATTGTTATGTAGTCTTTTTTTTTTTCATTATTCTCAGTGTTGTATTTTTTTTTAACCTAATAAAAATGTGAGGGGAAAAAGGAAGTTGTGGTATTGTGGCTGTAGTTTTCAAACATCCAAACGACAATTCTGTGGTCCAGGATTATTTTCTGACATTTCATTCCTACTCTTGAACGGGTTTCTTCTTAATTCTGAGACATGGTTTAACAAAAGAAATTATGCTCTTCTCTTCCTTTCTCTTTCCCTTTTGTTTGTGGGGGACAGGAAAGAGTAATAATGCTATAGAATTTTCTAAATTCAGAGGAGAAAATTAAACCTGCAGACCATAGGACCATTTCAGCAAACCGTGTCTGAAACCTTTGGAAGAACCCTAGTACAGATCCAACAAGTTGCTACAAATAATATCTTAAAATGGAACAATACAGAATGTGTGGACACGGAAGCAACAACCAGCAAACCCCAGTAAAACATATGGAGATATCTCACAAGAACTTGTGCTTCTCTAGATCAGTCTAAAAGAGTTCACTGAAAAGATAGTGAAAACTGGCTATGTGGTGGCATTGGACCCTCTACCAATTCTGTCACCTATTTACTGATCTTAAATTCATTCTCCTACATTTTTTTCTGCCTGCCCTTCTAATTTTTCATAATTGCTGTCCAGCTGAGAGAACACATAGACATAGCACACTCAAGTCATTGATGGGATCTACATTAACTTGAGACTGATGCAGGTTCTACCACAGTCCATTCTGCCATTGAACCCTTTCCCATCATTGCTGCTTACTACTACCAAAGGACAGAGCAGCACTGCACGTAGCAGTTGCTCTGCACTTATTCACCTCTTTGCTCATTCACATGATGCTGCTGAACGGCCACTACATCATATCTTCTAAAATGCAATGCCCAATGGTAATGGGAGTTGCATTTTGGAAACTATAAGACAGCATCTGATACCAGTGCTTGGAGATGATTGATGGTTTGAGGAAATGAGATTCAGAGGCTGGGGAAGTTAGTTCTTTGGACCACAAGTTCCAGAATCCCTTAGACAGTACATTCTCTGTTCCCAGTGGATTCTGAGAATGGTAGTTCAAAAAGGTAATATTCCCAACTTTTGATGGAGTGCATGTGGCAAGAGTCCAGAACAGGTAATAGGGGTGGGTGTCCAGGACAGAACAGCTAGGGAACGTTTGAGCATTACTCAGACCTTACATGAGTCCTCACAACAGTCTTCCTGAACAATTGTGTGTATCAAAATCAGTGCTTGGAAAAGTAGCTATGTTATCTGGTAAATTCTTAGACCTGTAGTAAAAAGAAAAAAAATAATATAATAAAATACTGCAATGTTCTCTTAAATGTAACACTTAAGAAAGAAAAAAAAATAGGTATCTTTCTGTACATTGTACCAGAGACCCAAGAATCATCACCATCACCATCAGCTCTATTTATATCCCACCTTTTCTCCCCAAAATGGGACTCAAGGTGGCTGAGAAATTAAAAATAAATACAATATAACTAAAACATATTGAAATAACATTAAAATGTAATTAATATTATCAAAAACAATGTAAAACATAACAGTTAAAAGAATAAAAAGCAGTTTAAAAACAGTCAAAAGCAGTATAGTCAAAAGCAGTACAGCATCTTATTAAAAGCCTTTCTTTGAAAGTATTCCATTCTTGAAAGCCTCTCAGAATTTTTTAAAATCTATTTTCCTATGGACAGAAGAACTAAAAGAACGGGACTGTTCTAACCTCTTTAGGAATAGAGTTCCAGAGTCTAGAAGCAGCCACCCAGAAGGCCCTATTTTATATCCCCCATGCATATTTTTGAAGAGAGAAGGATTTTTCCCGAAGTTTCACATGGAGGCATATGGTCTATCACATTATAGCCTGGACTTGGGGCTTTACAGATTAAATACTTCACATTGTGCCTGAAAGCACACTGGTAGCCATTGGAGCTGTTGTAATAAAGGAGTTGTGCTCCCTATAACCAGCCCCAATTAACACTCTGGTTGTAGATCTTTGCACTAAATGAAGTTTCCAAATAGTTTTCAAAGACAGCCTCACGTAGGCCATTTCCGCACTACACTCTTACAGCACGATTATTACACTTTCAACATAATATGGGCCCCTCCCTCAACTGCAAACCCCAGGATTCCATAGGATGTTGAAAGTGGAATAATCGCGCTATAAGAGTGTAGTGCGGAAATGGGCATAGTATGTCTTCAAAAACACATTTTTGTTGTTACGTGCTTTCAGACCAACCCCAATTTATGGCAATCTTATTATAAGGTTTTCTTGCCAAGATTTATTCAGAGGAGGTTTGCTATTGCTGTTGCTGCTGTTGTGTGCCTTCAAATCATTTCTGGCTTATGACAAGTCTTTCATGGGGTTTTCTGGGGCTGAGAGTACGTAACATGCCCAAGTCACTCAGTGGGTTTCCATGGCTAAGTGAGGAATTGAATCCTGGTCTCCTGGGCTGCACTCCAACACTCAGACCACTACCCTATATTGGCTCTCTACAGGTTTGCCATTGCCTTCCGCTAAAGCAGAGAAAGTATGACTTCTCCAAGGTCACCCAGTGGGTTTCCATAACTAAGTGGGGATTTGAACCCTAGTTTCCTGGACTCCCAGGCCAGCAGTTCTTGAACCACGAAACCATGTTGCCTCTCAAACACATTTCAGTCACTACGTACACAGAAAACTACCAAAACAAGAGTGTCTTGCAACAGGAACATATCATATGGCAAGTTGACTGGAAAATCTCTGCCAAGCCTGTTGCATGATCCAGGCAACCCCACAGTTGCAAGCAGGGCAGGTAAAACAGCATAGGAGCATCATGACATGACGAGGCAGCTGGATCTGGATGTGCAGTATCCTTCAAAACCACCGTCTGGGTGTTATGCAGCAGATACTGAAAACTAGAGGAGCTGAGGCTTATTATATGTTGGCAGAGAATATGCAAGAATATTTGAAAAATGGTTGAAAAACAGGCTTCTTAAGTGTCAGAAAACCCTGATGAGGAAAATCCTAGAAATGTCAGAATCTTTACAGCCTGGAACTTAAGGCCCCTTTACACTGCACAGTTACAGCACTGTGATTCCACATTAACTGCTATGGTTCTACCCTATGGAATCCTTAGGTCTGAAGTTTAAGGAGGGGTCTTTAGAATCCCCATCCAGACAGCTCGAGTGCTTCTGACCGAAAACAAAACTCAGGATTCCATAGGATGCAGACATAATTGTATGGTATGAGTGAGCCCTTATTCTTCACCAAAAAAGAATGTGATTTAAAAAACAAACAAACAGAAAATGGATTTTTTTTTCTACAGAAAATAAGTTTCTTGGACATTTAAAAAAAAAGGATTAGTGTGCACACAGTAACATTTTTGAACAAACAATGCTGTTTATATGTGCTGGAAACTTGTCTTCTGTGTAGAAAATGCAGGAAACAATGTGGATAAAAATGGTTAAAGTATTTGTTCTCATAGTGAGGATAAACATGGTAAAAGTATTCATTCTCAAATAGGGAGAAAGGAAAGAGAAGCTTTCTAAAGTTTTGCAGAAATACAAGAAATCTTTAGAGGGAAAACTAGGAGAGCAAGTCACCCCACAAAAGCCACCAAATGCTGTTTAAGCAACATTGGCAGCTACAGGACTTCTGATAGAGATAGGAGTGTAGATGAAAACTAGGGAGAAAAGGAGGGTGATAGAATGGAGTATCCTGCAAAGGGAGACAGCTGACTGCCTAGATGGAGCTTTGAGAAAGCGGACTCCACACTGCAAAATGCTATAGGTCCTACTTGGATCATCATGCTCTTTCATATGAGACAAAATACACGCTCAGAGGTGTATCTAGCACAAACAGCACCCAGGGCAAGCATGGAAGTTGCACCCCTACCTCTAAGGCTGCTGCTGCTGTTGCTGCCACCAGCACCAGCACCTCCTCCTCCTTCACCACTTCCGGCACTGCTTTTATGCACCACCACCCCATCAGCACTGGCACCCGGGACATGTGCTCTACTTGCCCCACCCTAGATACACCTCTGAACATGCTGTGTAACATTGTTGTTATTTGCCACCTGTCCTATCTCAGTCCTGTCACAGCTGATAAATCAAACAAAACAAACTGAATATCACCGAGCTTGTTACTAACCTCCAGGCAGTAAGCAAGGAGTCATAAATAAAGTCCAACTTAAACAAAGTCTGGCAGGATTTCCTGGCAAGGGAGTGTCCAAGGTCAATCCAAGCATTTGTCAAGGCATCCAGCAAGGCAGCAGATCAGATAAGCTCTGACAACTCTTGGAGGGAAAGGACGCCAGCTAAATAGGTCCCAAGCCTAGCTGAGACTTGATTGATTGTTGCCAGTTATAAATTCTGAGAGAGTGAAGCTGAGTCTTTCTTTGCTGCTTGTGCTGTGTGAAGCTGGGTCTAGGTAAGTGTTCCTTTATATCTGAAGAGGCAGCGCTCTCTGTTGCAGCTGGTACCATTCCCTGTTCTGTTTCTGGCACTGTAACCTCCCTCTGTAAACAGGCCCTGGCATGCCCTCTGTTTCAGACTCTGGCAAGCCCTCTGTTTCAGACTCTGAGTCAGAGTCCATGCTCTGGAAGTAGGGCACGACACCATCAAGTCAATATGAACTTATGGCATCCTTATGAATCAGTGACCCCCAAGACCTCCTCCAATTACCCAATGCCTTGCTCAGGTCTTACTAACCCAGGGCTGTGGCTTCCTTGATTGAATAAATGCATTTGTGTGGTTGCTCCTTCTTTTTCTACAGCCTTCCATTGCACCAAGTGTTACCATCTTTTCCAATAAGTCATGTTGTCTTTTGGCACATCTTCAGTTTAGGAGTGCAAAAAGATAGTAAAATTTCTTCTAAGCCTAGAAGATAGTCAGGGGTTCTACATGATAGGTTCATTATTTTTTCATAGCGTAAAACAATCTCCCATATATTTGGGCATCTTTTCCCAACCAAATGTCCTCTAGGTGTTTTGGACAACCTCTTCCAGTTATCCTCATTATTTCCTGCCCATCTGAGTAGAATAGAAGTTGTTGGCCAACTTATCTGAGATGATGAAACTGAAGAAAGCTGTATTAGAATGCAGGCAAATTAAATTTTATCTGGGTTTCATTGGGTACTAACCCATTCTTTACGACACTGGCTACTTCCGTACTAGACTGTTATAGCACTATCGTACCATTTTTAACATCCTATGGAATTCTTGGGTCTGCAGTTTAAGGGAAGGACCTCAAAGGCCCCTCCCTAAACTGCAACCCCAGGATTCCATAGGATGTTGAAAGTGGAATAATAGCATTATAACAGTCTAGTGCGGAAATGGTCACTATCACAATAACTGGATTGATAAAACAGATCTATCTGGTTTTCATACTGGAGCAACTTCTGGAGTTCCAGTTAGCCTTCTGATCATTTCTCTCAACAGTGCTGATTTTCTAGATGTTTGATTACCAAATTGCACTGTGCCCTGCAACAGCTGTTATTGTGAAATGATGTCAGCATGTTTACAGCTGGTAAACCAATAGCATCATCTTCTGCCCACAGAGGATGAGAGAGCCATCACAATGAAATTATTGTTAGGGTTCTCTGAGTCATGAGGGGCTTCAGGGGTGCAGCACTCGCCTGAGTTTCCTTTGGAAGGAGGTAAAAGAAAGCTTCTGAGTTGCACAACATTTCTGTTTACTACTAAACACACTGGTCAATAAAAGGCAGATCTCACAGTTGTAACACTCCAAAATCCAGCACTCCCTCATCAGTTATGTCTGTGCAATAGCCTGCACCCCAGAGTTTGGAACATTATTTTTAAAGTTATCTTTAAAATAGCTGTTATTTGTTACTGCTAGAATAACACATCGTTAAAACATCATCTTTTTGTTACATCACCATCACCTTATCAAAAAAAAAAAAGATACTTTAAATACAAAAATGACTACAACCACTCCCAAAATGACCACCAAAGCCAACATTTTGGAAGTAAGAAAGAATTGTTACTCCTTACATGCAAAAAATAACATTAAAAATAACAATCTACAAACATGACACTATTATGCCCCTGTTGCCACAAAAGTAACATTACTGGTAATGTTGTTGCTTGTATTATGTTACTTTCAAGCTCTGCTTCACCCTAAGATACATCCAGAGTTCAAAGTTGGTTCTGTTTTTGTGTCTTTTCTTTCTATCTCCACACCGCTGTTCCTTCACACAGACTTCTAGCTTAGATCATCCCCAGCTGGTAGAGGAAAAGGAAAAAAATCATTTAAATCTTTGCTGGCCATTGGTAAACACAGCCGTCAAGTCCCATTAGCTGATGTCTATTACAGAAGGACAGAATCTGCCACACTAAACTGGTTCAGTTTGTTTGACTACCTGAGCAGTTCTCCTTACAATTGTAGAACCACATGGTTGGAAAGGAGCCTGTGAGATCATCCAGCTCAGCCCCCATCTTGTAACATTTACATGAGACTCCACTGAAAACAGAATTACGGTGAACATATAACTGTTGCAGTACAGGGATTATGAGGCGGAAAAAATTAGGAGCATTCTCCACCAAATCTGATTCTCCTCAGTACTAGACATTCCAATAACCCCTGAAACAGTCTATAAAGAATAGCAAAAGAGAGCACCACAAAATATTAACAGAATGCTGGGTACTGTTGGCTTCACCAGGGCCTTCAGTGGACCTACCTCATCAATTGCCTGCTACCTTTCCTTCTGGGTCCAGTTCCCTTGGCTGCCACAGGGGCAACAGCTGGGGAGGTCCTTCTTCTTTCTTCCATCACTCATTTGTGGTTGCCCTTGGGATCAAATCAAATAGCTGCAGGGCCAGAGGGCACAAGTGGTCCCTTCTGAGTCCCACTCCCTAATTCAAGCACTGATGTGCTGACCTGTAAGGGAAAAAGAACATTTCAGAGCATTTGGCAAGGTTCTGAATATTTTTATTTAGAATACCTGGGAATATTTCTGATAGTTTCATGCCACCATTACTTGATACAGGCCTAATCTCATGGATATTTGGGGAACAGGTGGGGGGGGATCATGATGACGATGATGACGACGACGACAATGTTGGAGCATTGTTTCCCTTAGGTAGACTGCCAGCTCTCTGTAAAACCCATTTCTGTTCCTAATCTTCTACTGCAGGTTCATCCCCATGAGACTGACTGGCATAATCAGATGAAAAGAAGCACACATAACTATTTGTGGGATTTGGCCTTTATTACCTTAGCAGATTTGCAGTTTTCAGTCTGTCAATATATTGTCTCTTGCCCTGTTGATCTGTTGCAGGCCGAGTTTCCCCTGTTTCCACAGCATAGACCTCCAGAGGCTAAAACTAGAAACAAATGCTCAGAGAAACTCTTTAACAATGAAACTAAGACAGCATTCTATGTCTATGTTGACCTTGTGAAGCTGTTTAAAATTCTCTCACTTATGTTTCAAACAGGGAGTGCTAGTTGCTTCCATGCCAGAGGGGCAGTAAATCCACTCTGAGATTTAGTCCAAATTTTAAAGAAGGTATCCAAAGTACTGAACTTATTTAGGGAATAGGTGTCAGCCCTTCTGATAGTTTCTTTAAAGTTCAGAGTAAAGTCCGAAGTGGATTCACTGCTCTACTGACATCCAAGCAACCAGCTGTTGCTGGGTCCAAAGCCATTGCATTCCATACATGCAGCTCACAGTTTATTCCTATTAAGCAGCTTCAGCAGCAGTACCCTTAGTAAACTATTCCTCAGCACTGGATAAAGACTTGATCTAAAATAGCTGGTTATCAGGTAGCTGAACTATAACAGAATGTAAGAAATTTGTTGCAGGTTTTAAAAGACTCTATTCACTCTATTATGTTTTGGAAAATATTTTTAAGTGAGGAAGAAAATGTAGGAAAAGAAAACTGTGATTTTGTTGGTGTGTGTACTAAGAATAATTGCCTACAATATTGATTAGTCCTTTGAGGCCAAGCTGAATTTAAAAACTGCAGATGGAGAAATCCCAGCTGATATACACACCGCTTATTATGGTTCCTATGTTTAAACATCTCAGAAAAATGTAAAACTAATGGCCTTGCATTGGGTAAAATGTGTTATCATACAGCAAGGCTCTTGTTGATTGCAGTCTTAATTCTGTCACTGAATAACAAATTCCAGAAGGGTAACCATAACAATCTGTGTAATAGTAAAAGCAGGACTGATCCTACGATTAGGCAGAGTAAGGCAGCAGGTTTTGAAGGGCATCAGTCTTTTTCTTCCTTGCCAGAGGTAGGGAGAGGTGTTTGTGGTACTTTCTATTTCATGTGCCAAAATGTTTGGGATGGGTTGGGGGACTAGATGCCTTGATTGCAAAGCATGTGTGCATGCATTTGCTTGTCTACATAATTTGCCGCTCCACATCTGGCAAAAAAATATTTTGAGCCCTGAGTAAAACACAAACAAACAAACAAAATAATCCTGTACTAGCTTAAAGAGTACCCAGTTTATAGTACCTTCTGCTTATATAAACTAAAACAATGGCATAAAAAGTTGGCAGCTATATAGTAATGATTGGCCTAAAGGAACAGTTTACTCAGTTTACTCTCTTGTCAAAGACAAAAGAATGTAGTAGGATCAGGTGAGTCCCAATGTTTATATCAATAGCTGCATCTGAAAGTAACTCTTCTTCAAGCCAGTGAGACAGGGCTTACGTGGCCTTTTAGATGTTGTCAGACAACAACTCCCATCAGACTTTGCCAGCATCGCTGGTGGGGGTGGTGGAAGTTGCAGTCCAAAAACCTGTGGAGGATTACACAAGAGTCAATTTAACAGGCTGAATTTAAACTCACATAATATAGGACATCCAGTGACAAACTATATCCATGACACTATCAGCTGTGAATGGCACATGTATATCTTAATGGCAGGTTTCCTCACAAAATAAATGAAAGCAATGATAGGGAAAATGTTAAGTTGGATCCTCATTTCAGTCTGTGTTTATTATGGAAGGAAAAAAAATGCTGTCATTGTTCCACCTTGGATATCAGTGGAAATAAAATCTCTAAGTGGCAACTTTTAAAATTTGCTGTATGCACGTGATCATTTATGTATATTTTTAGAGTATGCTTTCCCACATTTTTTAATTCTTATTTTCATTCTGAATATTTCTGTCCCAGTTTTTTGATAAAGATAGCATTCAAGGTAACCAACAACATCTCTTAAAATAAACTGAACAATGCAACTATTAAAACCAGCACTACAAGACAATTTAAACAATACAGTCACTAAAGTCGTAACTAACAACCACTAAAACAGTTTAAAAGTCCAGTTTAAAGGCATGTATCTTCACACCATTCTTAACAACTAAAAATCATTGACAACTCTGAGGGGAATATGTTCCACAATTTGCGAGCAATCATCAATAATCTTCAGTCTCTCCTGAAGATCTGAATTTTGCACAGATTTACAATGAAACTGGTTGTCCTCAGTGAGACCGGTTCACAATGAGATAGGCTGTCCCTTAGATCAGTGCATCTCAAGCTATCTGAAGTATGGGGCTGATAGCTTTTTTCCCAGTGTGCTAGGAAGTGGTACCGTATCTGGCTACATTTTTTTCCCTTTCTCATGGAAAGTTGTCAAGGACTGGCAATTGATGGCTCATGGACTGACACCATGGACTATTACTACTTTTAGTAGAACTGCTTCACATGACTAGGCCCCAAGATAGCAATAGAAGTTACATTTCTATACCACTTATCAGTGTGAGGCACTCCCTAAACAGTTTACAATGTGTTTAGGTAATTGCACCCACAAGCTGGGTACTCATTTTACCGACTTACAGAAGGATGGAAGGCTGAGTCAGCCTGTAGCCTGGCAGGATCGAACTCACAACGTTGTGGCTGCAGTACTGGCATTTAACTACTGCACCACCAGTGTACTAAAGATATTTAGTGCTTTAAAGTTTAAAACCAACACCTTGAACCAGACCCAAAAGGAATCTGGAAACCCATGCAAATGCCTTACGACAGGGATGGGCAAAGCAAAATAGGACCCTCCAGATATTCCTGGACTGTGGATCAGAACAATCCTTGCTATCTGCTAGGCTGACCAGAACTGATGGGAACTGCCATTCAGCAACATCTGGAAAGCTGTACTTTGCCCACCCCAGCTTATAATTTTAAGAAATAAATAGCATAATTTGAAGGAATCCACACCAGTATCATTGTGTATGTGCTTTCAAGTTGCCTATCAACTTACGGTGACTCTGAGAATTTCATAGGATTTACCTGGGCAAGGAACAGAGGGGTGGTTTTGCCATTTCCTTCCTCTGAAATATAGCATACAACATCTGGTATTTGTCAATAGCTTCCCATCCAAGCACTAACCAGGGCTGACTCTGCTTGCCCTCCAAGATCAGACAGGATCTGGTGGCTTAAGAGTATTTCAGTCTAACACTATCTTTACTCCCCAAAAAAGAAACCTGGAGAAACTGCACCACCTACAGGACATACAGTGCCATGATACTAATTTGTTTACAAACTTTGCTCTAACTCTAACCATGCACAAACTCTATATACTCCATCACTTGTACAGGAGATATCATGATTTCGAATGGAGAAGCGGCAGGCAGGCAGGCAGGAAAGAAACTCACTTGTCTCCATCCCCATTGCCTTACAGGTCCAAATCACTCCCACCTCACTCGTAGGAGGAAGTAATGGACTGACAGAATTTAATTATAAGTGTAATTTCTTATTAACTCCTTTAACAGCACAATCCTATAAAGCAAACTCCATCTGTTTCAGAGGGGTGAGAGGTTCTAGGATTACAATCTATTCTTTTCTCCTAACTTTAGCACACACACACAAATTGACAAAATTGACTGTTCATGTTCATTTTGACACAACTGCACAGATTGAAAACCACTCCTCCAATATTTTACACTGGAAAAAGGTGCAACTCTAGTGTCCAGTACATCATCATCACCACCATTATCATCATCATTATCATCATCACCCCACCTTTTCCCAGTTATAATAAAGACATGTAACATTTCAGATCATACAAGTTACAATAAATTATCAAAAGAATTGAAAGAAATTAAACAATATACCCATTACAAACAACAATAAATACAAACAATACAACGTATGTATTGTTAAAGACAGCGGGCGGTCAGTTCTCAAAGGCTTGCCAAAATGTCTTTGTCTGCCTACAGAAGAATAGGAAGGAAGGCACCAGTCTAGCCTCTCTAGGAAGGGAGTTTCAGAGCCTGAGAGCCACCATCAAGAAGATGCTTTTCTGTGTTCCCACCAGATGTACCTGTGAAGTTGACGAGACAGAGAAAAGGGCCTATCCTGAATATCTCAAAACCCAGGCAAGCTTGTATGTGAGAATATTGCCCTTCAGATAACCTGGATTTGTGTCATAAGTGGTTTTATAGTCATAACCAACAATTTGAATTGTGGTCAGGAACAGACCACGAGTCAGTGGAGCTGTTGCAACCAGACAGTTTTATGTTCCGTCTAGCCATCTGCAGCTAACAATCTGGTTGCCATTCTTTGGACCATACAGCATTTCTAAACACTCTCTTCCAAGGCAGCTCCATGTAGAAAATTTTACAGTAAACAAAATAGAATGTGCAAGGGTTCTTTGTCAGACAGTTTCTGCTTACCCTGCTATTTAGATTTGACTTGTTTAAAACTTTTGCTGCAACCATCTTGGAACCAACTGAGAACCAGAATGCTATCCAGTTAGAGGAAATATGTAACTGCTTTGTTAAAACAGCTTCACTGGCTACCTGTTCATTTCCAAGCACAATTCAAAGTGCTGGTCATGAGCTATAAAACTCTATATGACTTAGGTCCGGACTATTTGAAAAACTGTATCTTTCTTTATGAACCAGCTAGACCCCTAAGATCTGTGGAGGAAGCTTTCTCTCAGTCCCACCACTGTCCCTGGCTCGCCTAGGCCATTTCCGCACAACACTCTTATAGCGCGATGATTCCACTTTCAACCTCCTATGGAATCCTGGGGTTTGCAGTTTTGGGAGTGGCCATCCGGCCCCTCCCAGAACTGCAAACCCCAGGATTCCATAGGAGGTTGAAAGTGGAATCATTGCGCTATAAGAGTGTCGTGTGGAAACGTTCCCCATGAGAACACGGAAAAGAGTCTTCCCAGTGGCTGCTCCCACCCTGTGGAATTCTCTTCCACTGGAGGCTAGGCTGGCCCCCCTCCCTGTTTTCCTTTTGTAGGCAGGAAAAGACATTTCTTTATAAGCAGGCCTTTAATGGGTGAATAGGAAAGCTTTTTATTTATTAGCTGTAAAATTTATTGTAAGTTTATAATTTTATTTTTTTAATGTTTTTAATGTTTTTTAACTTTGTGGAAGCTGTCTTGGATTCCACTTTGGGAGAAAAGGTGGCATATAAATTCAATAAATAAATAAAAAGAATTAATAAACTGTCTACAGGTATGACAAATATGATTGGTCTACTGTGGATATTGGATTAAGCTAAGATTTAACATCTGAGATTTGTTCTGATTTTCTTAGACACTAGTTGCCATTTATGATGCCTTGATTACTGTTTTATTCATTATTACATCATAGCCTTTTATGCTAGTCACAGTGTAATTGATTATAATGATTATGTCTGATGCTACTCTTATGGTCTTTATAACAGTTGTGCCGTAGCTATTCATATTAAGTTGTCATGCTATGATTTTCTTACTACTACCTCATATTTTACATTACTGACTGCTTATAATTCTGTATTCCTTTTCACCATTCCGTCTATCATCTCAATAAATTTTACAGTTACTTTACTCTTGAGAGGGCTCTTGGTTCAAAGCTCATTCTCCCTGCTAATTGCAGTTATATACGAAGAGTGGTGTAGAAAAAGATCCTAGAATTTTCATATTCTAGCTTTGGGTGATCTTGTTGTTGATCCAACATTTTGACTCAGCTGCATGGAAATTATAAAGGATTTTACTGCCCACGTATATATGAAAAAACACGGGGGCTTTCCAACTGAAACAAATGTGTCAGGAGGTGTAGTATTTATTGCTGTATATTCTACTCTTAAAAAAAAAATCCAGAATGACATCCTGCAAAGCACACACTGTTATGGGTTATTTTGTTTTTACCCAAAAGCTGAAGATTTTTTTTAAATCAAAAAATAAATTTGTTCTTCACATCAATTGTGACAATTGGACTGGTGCTTTTGTACTCTTCCTTATTTTTCTTCTCTCTCTCTGTGGCTCCTCTGTTTTTCACTTTTTAAAAACTCTCTCTAGAGTAGGTCACTGTGCTCAAAAAGATGAAACCTTCACCCCACACACATCAATTTCAATTTGGGTTGAAGCTGCAAGATTAGGAAAAGGGTTGGCAGTGGAGGTTTTCCTTGGGTTAACTTGTCTGTGTATGTATGTAGGGTGGCACTGAGCACAGGAACCTACTGTTTTTACAGTCAAGCACCAAAGACTTTTTTAAAAAAGCCTCTAGAGCTACAGTGCAAAAATGGTAAACTGTAATACTGCTATTCCTATGTTTGTTCCCATGAAACAATATCATTCCCCCCACCCCAAACATACCAACTTGCATCCCCTTGGCAAATTACAATACAGCAAGTCAGGCTGAAATCATCACAACTCATTTTTGTCATTGTTGGAGAGGTAAGAATTCACTACCAACTGCACAAAGACCAAAACGTGCCCTCAAACCCCTAATTCTTCATTGTCCCTCTGCTTAAAATCCATCCCTCCTAGTCGGTTGGTAGTGGGAAGGGGAGCAGCATCCAAGGGTCTGGATATTTTTCTATAACTGAACACAGAACAATGACATTGGTATCATCCGCAGAGTTCTCCAGAACACACCCCCTCTCCCCTCCCCCCGCAAACAAACAAAACAAAAATAAGGAGACAACTGAAGTATCCAAATCCAAATTGAACACAGAAACTGATAAAGTTCTAGAGATCTGACTGTATTTATCTTCAAACGGTTATTTCCAGGGGAATTCCAAAAGATGTTGGGAAAACAGAAAGTAGCTAAAATCAGCATGACTCACTCTGACTTCACTGTGACTCAGCAAGAATGCACTATTTGGGAAATGAAAACTGCACCAGAAACTGCAACATGCCCCTCCCTTCTGTTTATTCAACTAGGTTGGTGATCTCTCAGACCAAAAGGTCTCTCTAGCAGCTCTAATATTTTGAAACATCTATCCTGCTTACCACTATCCAACAGTTTACAGCAGACACCAGATGGCACCATTTCTCAAAAGTAAGGTAGGGAGAAGCTTTCATGTGCAACTATTCCACCTTGTCTGAAAACAACAAAATCCAAAATTCATGAAACAGTGATACCTTTATTGTGCCAACTAAAAAGCACAAAATACATCATGCAAGCTTTTGAAGCTTCACTGGTTTCTTTATTGGGCAAAGATGTTAAAAATCATATGGGAGAAGAAAAATGATGACGTTAGAGTCACAGGCCTACATTTTATCTCAGATGTTACTTCTGTTGTCAATTAAAATAGTCTAGAAAGATATCAATGCAGGCAAAGGCCACTCCCCCTCTTGGCCAAGTGGAGATCAGACCAGGGCCTGGATCTCAATGGAAGTTACTTTACTGCTGCTAATGGGTGTGAACTTTCATTACCTTGTCTGAAGATTATTTAATTCTCAACAGAATATATAAACTCTTGGATAAGAACTTTTCTCTGTGTTAAAGAAACATAATTGGAGTTCCTGAATTTCAGTTTACAATTACTCCAAAATCCACAGATCCAGATAAATATGCACTAAATTGTGAGCCAACTTTCTTTCAAAATCTTAACATCTGTTCATCAAGCAAAGGGAAGGGGGGAGAGAAAAGGGAAGTGCTGGTTTGATATCAGACCTCCAGTCTGCATGATCAGAATTTTAAGATGGAGTACAGGAGAAAGTATAGACTTAAATGGATTAGATAGACATTGTGTAAAATTCGGCTCATAACAAAACATTATTATGAATTCAAAAGTAGATAGTGGTGAGCATGTGAGCAAATGAAGAAATTTATATCTGGAAGCACATAACATTTTAGGGAAAAGCTTCATTTTCATTCAGATGTACAACCTGAGCTGATAAAACACATCCAACTACTTTCAAATCGATGTGTTTCAGTATCTGTGACTCAACATGAGAGCTTTCCAAACTTTTCATGCTGGTGATACACTTTTTAGACATGCACCATTTTGCGACACACTAATTCAGTTTTACTAGCAAACCAGAGGTTAAGCTAACCCCTTGTAAGAGATACGGGCACATACATAAATTGTAACAACAAAATGTTTGAGGGCACAATATACCTCATGAAAATCTTTCATTTATATATTTAAAAATGTATGATTTATAAATAATAACATACATTTCCAAGGCTCAGGTGGGAGGGGGTCATTCTTGGTTCAGGGAGGTGACACACCTACACACTTCACGCAACACACTAACGTGTCACGACACATCATTTGGAAAGCCCTACTCTACACAGAAACAAGATCTAAATTTAGAAGTGGCTGGCTTGTAAAAAAAAATCTGGCACTTGATAAAATGTTTGACACTGGATAATTAATACAAAGATGACTATAATAGGGACATAGCTAGCTTAGGAATTCATATGTTAAAGTATGTCAGTGAGAAACCTATCATTATCATTAATGCTACATTTGTATCCTGCCTTTATTCCATCGAGTTCAAGGAAGGATACAGAGCTCTCCTCCCCACTTTATCCTTACAACAACCCTGTGAGGTAAACTGAGAAACAGATCCAAGGTCAGCTAGTGAGTTTCATGGTCAAATGAGGACCAAAGGCACTACTGGCCAGAGTCAAAACCTGGGCATCCCGGCTCAGATCTGAGCCAGGAGTACCTCCAAAATGCAAGCCTAATATTTGGGGGGGGACCCCATCCAGCACAGGCTGAATCCCTACCCCCTGATTTGCCTTTTGACAGAGCAGGAACGCCTTTGTCTTCTCTGGGTAAACTTTCAATTTGTTCACCCTCATCCAGTCCAGTACTAACAGCAGACACTGGTTTAGTACAGAAACAGCTTCCTTGGAATCTGAAAGCAAGTAGAGAGAGATTGGGAGTCTGATGACCCTGAACCTCAAAACTCCAGATCACCTCTCCTAGCAATTTCATGTAAATATTAAACAGCACAGGGGACAGAACCAAGCCCTGAGGGACACTGCAGTCCAGTGGCCAGGGTGCTGAACAGGCATCCCTGAGCATCACCTTCCAGGCCACTCAGAAGGACCAGAATAAAACAGTGCCCAGCCCAAAGAGGCAACCCCAGGATACCATGGTTAAAAGCCACTGAGAGATCCAACAGAACCAAGAGGGACATGTTCTCCTTGTCTAGTTCACTATCTAGGTCATCCACCAAGGCAACCAAGGCTATCTCTGTTCCATAGCCAGAAGTTAAGACAAACTGAAATGGATCTAGACCGTCTGTTTCCTCCAGGAGGCTCTTAAGCTCAGAGGTCACCAGACATTCCAATATCTTGTCCAAAAAAAGGGACCAATAGATCTCTAATACAGTGAGGTTCACAGAGGATGTTTTCAATAATAGTCTCACCACAGCCTCTTTTAGACAGGATAGAAACCTGCCTTGCTGTAGCCAGACTTTCCCAGCTTTTATTATCCAATCTGCTAGTTCCCCTCCCACAGCCTTCAACAGCCAGGAAGGGCAGGGGTGGCTCTCACCTGGCCAAGAATCCTCTCCCTGTCCTCAGGTTGCACAGACTGAAAGAGACCTAATAATGCAGCCGGACAAGCTGGAGCCAAGGTCACTACACCAGGCGGAGGCCATTTCTGCACTAGACTGTTATAATGCTATTATTCCACTTTCAACATCTTATGGGGTTTGCAGTTTAGGGTGGGGCGTTGAGGTCCATGGGAGAAATGGCCTGACTCTCCTGCCTCCCATCTGCTCTTTCAAAAATGGACATTGGGGCTCTCTCTGAGGCGGGCTTTGCCTACCCAGAAATATATTTTGCTCCCTGTACGCCCCTTCTTTTTTGCGATGCCACTAGCCATTCCCAAGTGGGAAATAGAAGGGCAGGGGTAGCTCAGTAGTTCATATAGGATGTATAAGCGAAGTCGGGGAGGGAGGGTGGAATTAATGGGTTCAGGCAAGGCCCCTAAACCTCTTACATAACATCTGGTTAAGCCACGCTTCTGACGGACGCTGCAGAGCTGGGAGGAGGCCCCCCTGAGTCAGCGGGGGGAGATGCCTCGTTTCCTGCCAGCCCGCAGCCGGCCCCTCTCTTTCGCCCTCCCCGAGCCTGGCCCCGGCAGCGGATACGAACAGTCCCTCCTTTCCCTCCTTCCTACCCGCCCCCCCCGGCTCTTTTGCCTTCGGTTTTGAAAGGGCGAACGCCGCGAGCGCTGCCGCGCAGGGAGATGTCGGAGCCGCCTTGAGCGGGGCGTCGGTGGGCTCCGCTCCCCACGCGGGCAGGACAGGGCAGGAGAGATGCCAAGGCGGCCCCTCCCAGGTACGGCGGATGGAAGGCGCGGCGCGGCGCGGCGCGGCGCGCTGCCTGCAAAGGGGAGCGCGAGGGAGCGTTGCCTGGAAGGGGCTGGCTGGATGGGGAGGCCTTGCGCAAGGCCGGGCGGGAGGAGGGCCTCTCGCAGAGCCAAAAGGCCCGATTCTCAGAACGATCGTGGAAACGGAACCCGGGCGTAGGCCAGGCTCGGCAGAGGCCATGTCCGCACTGGGCTGTTACGGCGCTGTTATGCCGCTTTCCGCAGGGTTTGCCTTTGAGGCCCCTCCGTAAGCTGCAAACCCCAGGATTCCATAGGAGGTTGAAAGTGGAATAATAGCACTACAACAGTCCAGGGCGGAAAGAAATGGCCAGCGTTTTTAATGGGTGACTGCTGTGTCTGTTAATCGCTTGTTATTGCTGTTGGTGTGCTTTTTTTTTAAACATAATTTTTATTCATTAAAATCACAAAATTAAAACATTTCATATTCATAACCTTTACATAATTATCAAAACATACATAAAACAATATATATATAACACACACATATATATGTGTTTTATATATATATATATGTATATATATATATATATATGTGTATATATTGTGTGTTTTATATATATATGTGTGTGTGTATAAGAAATGTATCGAAATACATGCTATTTGTAAGTTGTTCGCGGCCTCGATCCATATGGAGAGGCGGGATACAAATAAATAAATAAATAAATAAAAATAAAAAAACATATCATTTATATCTCACTTATGCAATCCTCGTCTATCAATCAAGAATTACACATAAAAATAAAAGAGAAGCATTTCTTATACCTACCTATTAACCTTCCCTTATTCCATCTGCATAACTCATGGACCGTTGTAAATTATTTATACTTGACCAGCTATTCCATATACTCAAATACCTTTACATGTATGGAAGAAGAGATGGTTAAGGATAATATGGTAAGATGGGCTATTGGTGTGCTTTTAAGACTGTGTTTTAAAAATCCAATTATGTTGCAATATTATGATGCTCTTAATTTTGTTTTAATCGTATAAGTTATTGTGAGGGCTTTTTGTTCCAGTTTTTGAGTCATCTTGCTAGCAATTTTAGGTTCCAGTTTGGAGAGAACAAATAAATAAATAAATAAATAAATAAAACAAATCAAAGTGCTAAGAAGAATGGGTTCCAATAGTTTATCATGGCTTTTTTGCATGTGCCAGGAAGAGACAGCAGTTCTGCAATGTTTCCCACACACACCCAAGCTAATGTTGGAATCAGGACTCAAATCACTGAGTATGTTTTTGAAGGTAGGGCTCAGTCTTAAGACAGCTGATAGAATAAACAGGCAGATGTTGTGCAACATGAGACAAAAATGAAACCCATTTATTTTACAGCAACATACAAAATCAGAAATATCAGCAGTATCTTTATTGGGACAACCAAAAATGCATCATGCAAGCTTTCAGATCTCCACTGGCTTCTTCATCAGGCAAAAGTGTTAAAAATCCTATAGGAGGAGAAGAAAATGCAGGTGTTGGAGTCACAGGCCTAGGTTTTGTCAAGATGTTGTTTTTGTTGTTGTCAGTTAAGATGGTTTGGAGAGATATTAGTGCAGGCATAGGTCATTCCCATCTTTGGGCATGGGGGCACTGTTACCCTGTATTGTGGGGGTCCCGGGAGGGACGCCCAAATAAACAAGCAAAAACACAAGATGGGGAAATTAACTCGAGCACTCTCTTAAGCTAGCAAGAGGCAGGGTAACTTTAGCTGGGATCTTTTAACCCTATGTATACAGCGTCAGGTCAGAAGAGCACTCAGGCAAGGTTTTAAAATAGTAAAAATGATAGTTTTATTAAAGGACAAACAACAGAAAAGACACCACAAACACACAGCTAACTAGGAAATTAGAAATAAGAGTTTTCGGGGGAATGGGTGATACGACATCTTTTCTCATAGTCCTGGAGAAAACGGAGAGTTGCAGGGAAGAAAGCTCAGCGCGGTTTGCTGAGGGGACAGCTTCACTGGACAGAGCGGCAGCAAGGCTAGATGGAAGTCCAGGGCGATCTGAGCAGTCCGAGAAAGTGATCCGAGGGGCACTCAGAATCAGGGGGTCTTTATAGGGTGGATTGTGCCTACAGGCCATGCCATGCTTGTTGAGAACAAAGAGAATTTGGAGCGGGACAAAAGCATTGGAAAAGGTCAGGTTTTACATAATTAGTTTAGTGCTGGATGACAGTAGTGCAGCCAGTATGCAAATGGCTCAGCATAAAGAAGTTGCCGGCTCTTGGCCGTGCGTCTTTGTGTAAAGTCGCGCTTAAGCAAGGTGTGTCTGCAAGAAATGGTCCCTGAAGCAACGGAGAGGCATTAATCTGCCTGCCTAAGTGGGGATTGGAATGTCCAACCATTACCGGCCGTGCCTGTTTATGTGCTTGTCCGGTGGCCCATGCAAACACGTGGGAGCAGGGTGGCAGAGAAAGGACAAGTAAAGGCCAAATAAGTTTGATATCAAGAGATACCTGGTGCTATCACCGGGCATGTCAGAACCGTGGTAACAGCACTGGGAGAAAAAGGCCATTTCTGCACTACACTGTTATAGTGCTATTATTCCACTTTCAACACCCTATGGAATCCTGGGATTTGCAGTTTAGGGAGAGGCATTTAGAATTCTTAACCAGAGAGTTCTTTGGCCTCAGTAAACTACAAATCCCAGAATTCCACAGGATGTTTAAAGTATGGAATAATAGCACTATAACAGTGTAGTGTGAGAATAGTCAAAGAGTCCAAAAATCTAGGCAATAAAATTTCAACTCCATTAGCAACAGAACAGTCCACTAGTAACATTAGCAGTCTTATATATGGATGGGTTAGGATGAGAAAAGGTTTACTGAAGATGTACAGAGTACATTATTCTTGCTACTGAAAAAAAGTCACATGCCAGCTGGCACACTTCGTATTGGATGAAGGATTTCTTTGGCACAGTGGTCTGGCTTAGTTTCCAGGAAAGTTCAGGCACAATTGCTTATCCAGCCCTTGGGTTTTTCATGTACACCAAGTAAGCTAAATCTGCCAGTGGTCCTCTTTTGTCCTATACAAGAAGTACATTTTTGTGGTTCTGCACTGACCCTTTTTGATGAGTAAAGATTAAGAGTAGCTGCAATAGCTGCAGTTGAGGCATATGCGCTGGACCACAAGCCTCCAGTACAGGGATAAGAATGTAATCTACTAGATAGATAGTAGTGACCTCTGAGGAGAAGGATAGAGGTCTGTACACATAAAGCATCCTCTGACGTCCCTTCCCAGAGCAGAAATGGACTGTCTGCTTATCTCACTGGACTTTACTTGTCTTGCCTGTGTGCATATATATTTCCGAATGGAAGATGTGGAGCCTGTTTAATAATACATTTTTCAAATATCTTATATTTGCATACATTTCTATGGTTCTATGTATCACTCGGTATCCATTTAACTATACTGGCCACCTACATTATACACAGCTTGCCCTAACTCAGAATTTCTGACAATAGGCTTGGATCTTAAGCTTCTTGGAGATGTATTGTGTCTTTCTTTCTTTTTCTTATTTAAATGCAATCTCACCCCAATATCCAGCTTCTTAACCGCTATGCTGACTTGTATCAGGTTGTTATGACTTGTTATCTGAGCCTAGTACAGTGGTGATTATGTTATGTATTGCTTCTAATGTGTGTGTACATGTTTAGTACACACAGACACAAACATATTTGTATATTTGGTCAATACCTCTCCCAGTAATATTCATGGAGTTCCATAAATATCAGTTTCTCTTGGAATTTAATAGAGCTATTGAAAACACTATAAAATTTTTGGTGTTACGATAAGTCAACAGGCAACTTCAAGACTTGTACACACACACATTGTCCTTTCAAGGAAGCTGAAGGCACAAAGTCCAATCGTTAATATGTTTACTCAGAAGTAAGACCTTGTGGCTTCAATATCACCTACTTTCTGTTGTGCATCTTCTGCTGATAATGAAAGAGCTCTCTTTGAATGCTTCTTACTGAACAGGTTTCATTATATGTTCTAAAGCAGGAAAAATGTTGGGGTTTTGTTGGATTGACTGCAGTAGTTTTTAAAAGTAAGCTTCATGTTTGTTCATTTATTTACAATACTTATACTTTACTGCCAGAGAGAGCCGTCATGGTGTAGTGGTTAGAGCACTGGATTACGACTTTGGAGACCAGAGTTCAAATCCATATTTGATGATGGAAACTCACTGGGTGACCATGGACAAGTCACACTCTCTTATCCTCAGAGGAAGGCAAAAATAAACTCCCTGGGAACAAATCTTACCAAGAAAATGCTGAAGTAGGTTAATCTTAGGGTCTCTATAAGTTAGACACAACTTGAAAGTACACAACAACGATAATTTATAGCCCTCCCTAAAGCCAAAAAATCTCTCTGAATGGCTTCCAAATCACTAATTTGACATTCCTTGCCCTCAGGCTTACAATTTAAATTGAACATGAGACATAAATAACGTATTTGTGGTTAAGTAAGTAGATGTACACCTGATGGAGAACTTTTAACCCTCCAGATGGTTTGGACTGCAGTTCCCACAAACCATTACCACTGGCCATGTTGATTAGGTTTTCCGGGACCTGAAGTCCAAAACATCTGCAAAGCCCAATGGTTCCCAACCTCATCTTAGACGTACAGTAGGTGCCCTAAAGCCATGTGACCCCTATCCACAGTTTCCTTTACCCATTATCTGCTCCAGGGTTGTGGCTGCTGCCCACAGCCAGGTTCCCTACTGTGTGTACTTGGGTTGAGAGAGAAATGCCAGAGCTTGTACCTGGGGCTTTTTGTATGCAAAGAAAAACATAAGATAAACATTGCTGGAAAGGCTTGTCTAATCTAGCACTCCGGTCACATGTCAGCTGTTGAGTTGTCTCTGGCAAGCTTAAAAGTAGTGTGTTTGCTTGCTTGTTTATATCCTGCCTTTCTCCCACAAATGGGATTCATGGCAGCTTATTAACAAAAGGGTACAAATACAATTAAAATATAAAATTAAATGACAAGTAATGGTTGAGAAGCTGTATCTACGTAGAATGATATAAATCTTCGGGAAACTCAGAATATATAATGACTTAGGATCTTGCTTGTCAATCAAAAATAATAAGGTTGATTTAAGACACCACACTCAAGATCAGGAAGGGTCATGATGCGACACTTTTAAGTGTAGAATACTTGATAAGATAATAAGTAAACATATTTAATATTTAATTCCAACAAAGGAAGAAAGGAAGTCTAATATAGCACACCAACGTGTACTGTGACAATTCAACTGTATTTATATTTTAGTATAGCTGCTTTACAGTGAGTAAATTACTGTAATATGGTGTATATATAATTTGGTAATGAAGATACTGATATTCCATTTTGATTCTACTAACACAATGTTGAGAATAAGGTTCTTTTACTTTTTTAAATAACAATTATTTTAGAAAAAATATAAAATTAATAAAACATAAATATTTTTAAATACAATTTAAAAACGTATCAGTGAAAGAAAAAAATAGGACTCTCCTGTCCAGTTAGAATTCTCTTCTATAGCAAGCAACGCCAGTTGCCAAAGCCCTATCTAAAGTCTTACCAGCAGAAAGCCAATAGGAGGAGATACAGCCTGGTGTTTCTCAGCAGTAAGCTCCAAAGCAGAAACTGAAAAAGCCCACTTGAATGCAATATCATTCTTCTGCTCATTCTCTTCAGTTTAACAATGTACTGTGTGAGCAAATATGTGTCCTTAACCTCCCACTATTTAGTTTCAGAGGATGACTTGGGATTCTAGTATTGTATGAGAGGGAAAAACTCTCTCCTGATCCACTTTCATCGTTATACATAATTATATACCCTTCCACCGTATTCCCCACTCATTTTTCATTTGTTTAAGCTAATGAGCCTTCTTGAAATCAATGGGACTGCAGTGTAACTTGCTTAGTCAGGATCCCATTGATAAAGTGCAATTGTAAGTATTTTTACTTAAAATTAAGGTTGCCTTGTTTCTGTGGGACTTCCTTCCTTAAAAATATGCATATGATTGGATTCTGAGAGAAGTGCTTCTGTGTGCATGCTCAGTGAGCGTAAATGAACACTGTTCCAACTAGGACCATTCCAGGTGAACAGGGATAGTTCATTTTGCCACTCTTATCTTTTAACTGCAAGGAACATGTCCTTCATGAGAGTGTAGGTGGGCTCCAATTATGGCATTCCATGTCTCTATCTCTGTTAAATCTCGTGGGTATTGGTTGTTGCATGTCTGCCCTGCTTTGGAAGTGTTTGCAAAGCCCTGGATTTAAGCTAGAGTAAAAGGTCAGGCTTTTATCTTGTTTTTATTTGGTCTGGTTTTCTGGGCTGTTTTGAGAGCAATGTAAGGCATTCCATAGCAGTGACCTCAGTTTTCTGGAGAAAGTAGATCTGGAAAATTTTCTCAAAAATAATGTTACCTGGTTTAGTAAATTTGTTTTAAATATTATAGTCAAACACATTTAAAGATTTATATGGAAAATATTTTATTAGAACGCTTGTAATAATGCAAAGTGAGAACATCTTTTAGGGGGACAAATACTTAAAGAGAACTGTACCTGATATATCTTACATCATCATTTAGGTTTAGTTTGCTGAGGTATAACTGGTATCTTCAGCTTCAATCACTCTCCACACAACTTGTTAGTTCCATTTCAAGTTAAGGAAAAATCTGATTCAGTATAGCTAATTGAACATTATAAGTACCAACAGTCCTGGTTAAAAGTAAATAGGTAGGTGAGTGAGTAGACAGATAGCTATCTGGGATGAAAATTTTTCCACAGCAAAATATAGTTTCAGAAGAGCTTCCAGTTCCACCCACACCTTTGGTCTGTAGCCAGGAAGGAAATGGATTTAACCTTCACCTAAATGCTGATCTCTTTGGACAAGGTGTTGTTGTATATAATAACTCTTCAAGCCTCATGCTTACAGTGGGTTGTATCCCTCTATGTCCTTATGCTGATGGAAGGGTTTTTGTTTGTTTTTTGTTTTTGTTTTGTTTTTTTGATACAGTAGAAAATTTGATGTATGGTTTCAGGAAGGGAGATGAATTTCACAAATTCTCCCTTTCTCATATAGCCGCACTTCCCACCACCCACACTACATAGTTCTAGAAGGTACCCAAATGCACTAGAATGGTTTTGAGGGGGACAAAACAGGCTCTTCTATGTCTAGAACTCTCTGCTGCATCAGGAGAGCCAGCATAGTATAGTGATTTGAGCATTGGACTATGGCCCTGGGGACCAGAGTTCGATTCTCTACTCAGCTGTGGAAAACCACTGAGTGGCCTTGGGTGTGTCACACACACTCAGCCCCCATAAAATCCTGTGATAGGTTTATCTTAGGGTAGCCATACATCAGAAATGACTTGAAGACACACAAAAGCAAAAACAATGCTGGATTAGACAGCCTTCCATGAACAAATGGACTAGAGCATTTTTGGTAACAATCAAAATCCCACTAGCCAGATTGAAAGATTCTAGGAAATGTTGTCTAAAAGAATTAACTTTTCCAGAACTCTGGAAGGACACAGTTAAATACATCACTTGATACCTCCTTAGAAGCCCTACCATTGAAGTTCCACTGTGCCTTAAGTTGAGCCAGTTTGGGGAGTGGGATGATAAAGAAAAAGATGATAGTCATCTGAAAACAAGTTTGTTTGTGTGTTTACAGTTTCAGATGCAGAAGTAACATTAGCATGTGACTGCCTGTAGGATGTGATTTTAAACTATGATGGCACTTTTCGTGGGACCACTGAATTTCTGCACACTTGGTGAGTTAAATCTAGACAGAATGTAAAGTTTAGGTGCCTTATTTCTTAATACTATGCTTTCTCAGCTTCTGGGTGAGCCCCGTACTATATACTTTTGGCAATTAGTTTCTGACTTGTTTCTAAGAACGAACTCCTCACTTGATGCAGAATATTATTAAACAAAAAGAGGGTCAGGGGTTCATTCATTTGAACTGTTGCAATTCTGCCCTGTCTTAAGGATCTCTCCAGATATATTTAATCCTGTTTTCAAAAGAAACACAATATTGCAACATTTCCTGTTGTTCCCAGTAAGAAACCTGATTTGTGGTTTGGCACATATAGAGACTTGGCTGTTACTTGTGACAGAGATGTGGGAAATAGAGATGATACCATAACAGAGATTCTACTTCATAAGGTAGCTCTGCCTATGTCTTTCCTCCTCCCCAGCAGCTGTGAAGCCCCCAAGAGGCTGCTGCTGTTGAGTAATAGCGGGGAAGGGAGAGGGGAAGATAATTCAGTCTATGAAGCAGAACTTGGACTCAGCAGCAGGAGGGGGAGGAATGTACTCATGAATTGAATACACTTTCCTTTTTCTTTCCCCTGAGAACCCAGAGCACTTGGATGGATCCTTGTGGATTGAATTGCTGCTCCCTTCCCTCCCCTTCCCACCAGTACGAAGCACCAGCATCAGCTGCCTGCGGGGAGGGAGTTTTGGAACAGAGTGCAAGGGCATGAGAATAGCCCTGTCTGCAAAGGGATGTACACACATATAAGCTGCCTATCACTAGCAGAATGTGACTATTAATTTCATCTGGTTAATATTAACCATAAGAACAAAACTAGTGTGTTTGAGAGCTTGCCAGATTTTGCCCACTCTGCTCCAAAACAATCCAGTTACTTTGGCATGAACTTAGAAATAGAAAATGTGTCATTGGTTCTTACAGCTCAACATGTGGTCATTCATGTCATGCATTTCTTCTGTTCAGTGTTCATATTCAGCCTGAGGAATGTGTACTTTGATTTGCTAACACATTAAATCAGAAGCAGGAGATAATGTATCCTTTAGAACAGGATCAAAGAATCTCTACCCCCTCCCTGCCCAAATGTCTTCGACTGTAGTTTCCAATCTCTTACCATTTGCCATGCTGGTTGAGGCTGATGGATGTTGTAGGCTGAAACATCTGGATGAATTAAGTTCTTCACCTCTGCCTTAGATACTCTTAAAAGTAGAGTCATCTGTTATTTCTTATTCTAAAGATACCAAAAAATCGAGATTCTGTATACAGAGAAAAAGTCTGAGGTGATTTTCATTTAGCAGTGGAGGCCTGTTTTTGATCTGTAGCTCTCATTGCCTCTTAAGCTTTACATCTGTCCCTCTTTGATCTCAACGGTTTTGAGCTCTTGTTTGTTCCCGTGCCTGGGGAACTTTGTTTAGACGATAGCTTTTACAAATAAATAAAATTATCTTAGGATCACATGTTTGTCTTGACATGAGGGAAATACCACCTTGCTGCTAATAATAAGATGAAAACATGCAGCCAGATCTAAGCACTTTTAAATCCCATTGATTTCAGTGAGAGTGAGCTATGGGAACATGATGCCTGTTTTTTTCTGATCCTAACATTCACCAGAAAGCAAGACTTTTCAGGATTTCTTATTGCCTGGTTAAGTGCACTGATGGCTATAGTCTTAAGATGGTTCTGAGCATTAATGGTATCATTATGAACATGAAAAAGTAAAGTGAGATTTCACCCAGTTGAAAATTTGAATTTATTCTGTGTGGAAGATAGGAAGCTGCCTTTAAAAAAATAAAACATCAAAAATTATTTTTGGACTCCAGCAACCAAAATCTCCCAGCAAGAATGGCTAATAGTCCAAAACAGTAACTTTCCCAAGTTCTGCTTAAATTAAATCACCTGCTCTCTTCTGCAATGCATCTCTGAATTATGGGCCCTCTCTTAATATTCAAAGTCAAGTGAGAATAACCTCCCAGAACGCTCTGTCACTGACCACAGTATATCGCAGAAACTTCATAGGGAGATTAAGAAAGAGAAGTTGCTGACTTGGAAAATTCCACATCTTAGAAAATTTACTTTCTTGGACTACATCTCCCAGAATTGTCCCTTACTGACTGGGGGGGGGATTCTGGGAGTTGGGTTCCACAAAGAGAAACTTTTGCAAACTCTGGGAAGTTCCACTCTGTCACCAGAGGTTTGAATTAAGGTAATATTCTTGTGTTCTAATTGACTCAGCTAGTGCCAGAATGTTTGTGTTGTCAGCAACCATTTTTTAATAATTTAATTGTCACCATCAGTATAACTTATTTCCCCTCAGACATCTCTGTCTGCAACCCCCTCATAGTCATTTATACTCTGTGTGTTTCTGAAATTCTAGATAACAGTTTATAGCTTCTGATGAAGTGGGCTGTACTCTGGAAAAGTATAAAGATGTTAGTCTAAGATTAAGATGCCACAGGAGTCTGATTGGTTTTGCTGCAGCAGAGCACAGTTACCACTCTAGAAATTGAAACACTAATTTTCATCTTGTGTGGTAAATGCCACCATTTGTCAGTATATACAATCTTCTCACAGATTCTTGAGTCTCACAGCTAGCCATGGGTCTCCAGACTGTATTCTTAAAGTAAAGTTGTTTTTTTAAAGATGTTGTTAGCTGCCTTGAGTCCCATTATTGTTAGAAAGGAAGGATATAATGAATAAATGAAGTGAAATAAATAAATAAATAAATAAATAAATAAATAAATAAATAACTGATGATGATGATGATGATGATGATGATGATAATATCAACTGTGTAAAAATAGTCTTAAAAGTTGCACAAAACTGGTATCTATAGTCCTTGTTTTTAAAGGATTTTTTATTCATTCTTTGTCTGGTTTTGGATTTGTTCCTTCACTTGATAGAATCCAAACTTAATAACCTTGAAGGAATCTGACTGAAATCATGACTTGCCAGCATATAAGATGCATTTTCCCCAAAAAACAGCCTTTGAAAATGGGGTGCATCTTATATGCTGACTGTGTCATTGTGAGCTTTCCTTTTGCCCCCGCCCCTCTCCATGCCATGGCAAAATGCATAGGAAAGGGAGGAGGTGAAAGGAGGACTCCCATGAGGCTTCCCCCACCCCCTCTTCCCTTCCATTTTGTCTTGGTGGAGAGAACTCCCCACTGAGGCAAAATGCATAGGAAAAGTAGGGGAGGGTCTAGGAAAGCTCCGTGCCAGTATTGGTTCTGCCCCCGGACCCCCTCTTCTCTTTCCTATCCATTTTGCTTACGCATAGGAAAGGCAGGAGAGGGTTTAGGGAAGCCCTGCACCAGTGCTGATTCTGCCCCTCAGACCCCCTCCTCCATCTTGCCTATGCACAGGAAAGGGAGGGGGAAGTCTAGGGGCCAAAACAAGTGCTTGGGCAAGGCTTCCCCACCTCCTTCCCTTCTGTTTTGCCTCAACGGGAGTTGTTTGCACCATGGGAAAATGCATAGGAAAGGGAGGTGGAGGTCTAGGGGGTGAAAGGAACACTTGCTCAAGGCTTACCTAGAGCCCCCCCCTTTGCTATGCATTTTGCCTTGTTGGGGAGAACTCCCACAGAGGCGAAATGGAAGGAGGGGTGAGAGAAGCCTCACCAGCATATAAGATGTACTGGTATTGAAAAATTTTTCCCCAAATATAACCTTTGAAAATGGGCTGCATCTTATAAAGCAGTGTGTCTTATACACCGGCAAATATAGTAATCAGGATTAACTGAAATGCAATTTTTTTTTCTAATTCTCCTCTAAGCATAGATTTAACCCATAGTCTTGTAGCTTGGAAAAACTTCCAGCGACATCTTTCCTTCAGTGATGGTGATAAGAGTTGTAGTCCATTGCATTTGGTAGGTATTGGATTTGAGAAGCCTGATGCTGGCTAATAGGACTGATGCTGCTGGTAAGCACTAGGCTGTTTCTTTCATAGAAAGAATAACAGCAAATAGTGGCAGAAAATGACAATCGTTATGAGACTATCCCAAATGTTTCATATATGTATCTATATTTTACAAAAGAGAGATGTATTGCAGTGGGCCTACAGTCCAGCTTCCAGTTCATGATCATGTAATTCTCTTAGCAAAAAGTATTTACCAGAACATTGTGATAGTCATTTCTTTTTTGAAAAAGAATGAGGAAGAGGAAGAAAGATGTGGTTAAATAAACATGTACTCTGACTTTGGTGATCATTTCTACTTCCTTTTTTAAAAAAATGTTTAAATATGAAGAACTGATAGGAAAATGCCTTATACACCGTGTGCTCTCCGTGGTATCATACAGACAATAGGCAGGCAACCTTATATAGCTAAGAAGACAGTATCCCAAAAAACAGAAGGTTGAATATATTTAATATAAGGACAAATTTATACTTTGTCAGACTAAAGGTGTAGAATCCACTCATTGCAAGCATGGTCTTTTTTCTGTTTTCATAGTCCCTCCCAAACTTGGGAATGTTACTTTTTGAATTATAATTTCTATAATTCCAGCTGGGGGATTCCAGGAGTTGTCATCCAAAAAGTAACTGTCTCAAGCTTTATCATCTTCCAGCAACTATGTTTTAACAACTGCAGAGAAAAAGAGATAGTTCTTCAAAGACAAGAACTGTAGTTCCACCTAAAACAGGAAACAACAAAACGGACAAGGCTCAGCAGCTTTTGGGGAAGGAGTTTATTCAACCATCTGGCAGCTAGGTTATGGCCATTATGTTGTTTTCTATGTTGTGTATTCCAGTTTGAGGAACAGTATACTTCTCCTTGTGCAGGACAGGTTCACACTACACTCCTAGACCATGTTTGTGTTGCATTTTAAATGGGGTGCAGTATTAATTTTTTTTAAGCTTATATCTCTCTTTTCCATTTCTTTCTTACCACTCAGCTTCTGTGTTCTTAGGCTGCAGTTCCCATTGGCCTTTGCTGGCATTGTTATTGTAAAAGGTGGGGCACCCCTTCAGGTCCTCCAGCAGTACTTACAATTCACTGTAGAAATACGGAATTAATTAGTTCTAATTGAAAAGGCAGCAGGATCCTTTCACCAGTGTCTATGGGGTCCATTCAAGAAAACCAGCCAGAGATTCAAAAGTCAACTAAAATATGTTTATTGAGGGGAATTCAATCACACATGCACACAAGATTCAGTGAGTTCTCTAGTAACTCATAAAACTACGACTCCCAGGATTCCTTAGGATGAAGCTGTGATGATTCAAATGGAACCATAGTGCTATAATTATGTAGTATGAAAGGTCCCCTAATGCTCTATCCATTTCCCCAGTTAACACTCTGTAAAACTATTTTGAAGAAAAAACATTCCCCCACCCATCCCCTTTTAGAATAAAAGCCATGAAGCACAGATACTGGGTTCCACAAATACTATAGGAAGTGTGTTCCACTCAGTTTCCAGACTATTAATAATGCTAGTTTTGTAGCTCAGGCTTTTATAGATACTTTTCTAATGCTTTGTTTAAATTTACAGTATACATCAGTGTGATAACTTCTACTTCATGCAGCTTACTTGGTAAGTGATTTTTAAAGTACTTTAAAGATCTTCTTTCTAAATTGAATCCCTGTTACTGTCGCATGCTGAACACACTATTCCTCAGCAATTTTGTCATGTGGGTTTGGGGATTCTGGGAGTTATCATCCTCAAAGGTAACTTTTCCAAGCTCTATCAGAATAGTTCCTTCAGAAGCTCCCACAGAAATGAAGGAAAGGTCTCCAAATGTACTGATTGCTAACATCCATTGAGTGTTTGCAAAGAAAAGCCCCTGGTCATTGTGCCTTATACAGTGGCCCCTCCACTTTTGTGAAGGTTTGGGGTGTAGAACCCTCATAAAAGTTTTTTTTAAAAAAAGAATAACTCCCCCACCCACCCAAGTGAGCAAACAAGGGAATGTATGCACATGCTTTCTTTCCCTGTACTCCTCCTCCCATTCCATTTTGGGGCTCCCTTCTTCCATTTCCTTGCCTTTTGTCTGGACACTCATGCCTTCCTTTTCCACACCAGGCAAAAGGCAAGCGAATGGGAGGAGGGAGCCCTATGCATGGAGAAGGTGCACACATGCCTTCCCTCCCCATTCTCCCTCTCCCATTTCCTTGCCTTTGCCTGGCTGCGTGTGCCTCCTTTTTCCATGGCCACACAAAAGGCAGGTGAATGGGAGGCAGCAGCCCTGGGCATGGAGAAGGAAAAGACAAGCAAATCGGAGAGGGAAAATGAGGGAAGGCATGTGTATGCCTTCCTTCTTCTCTGCATGCAGGACTTTCCCCTCTCATTCACTTGCCTTTTGCCCAGATGTAGAGCATGCGTGCCCAAGCAAAGGACAAGGAAATGGGAGGGAGAGAATTGTGAGGAAAGCAGACATGAGCCTCACAAATAATCGCATTCTCAAAGGTCAAACCTGTGAATGTGGGTGGAAGATAGTAGTAAATGAATCACTTAAGCACACAAGCACACCGAATTTTAGTGTCTTGTTTTACGCACACTCATTGGCTCTATTAATGTGTTGTAATTAGTAAGTCACAGCAAATTTTAGACATGCCCATCATCTCAGTACCTCACCCCATGGCTTTCGAAAGAAATCGAACAGCATTTTCTTTAAGCTTCCTTCAGGGTTGTTGTATGCAAACATATGATGACATAACAAACAAAAAAGCCAGCTTCAAATCTTGGATTATAAAGTTGATTTGTTTAAGCTGGCTATAGTTATTATATAACCTCAATTCTGAATTTGTATGCAAGCAAATCAACCTTAAATTCTGTGATCCTGGCTGCTCAGGAGGAGGATAGGAATCATACAAACACAAGGCACATGTGGCACATTCAGGTTTGTGCATTTTGCACTAAACCATGGTTTCAGCGGTGTCAAACTCAATTTCATCTTGAGCCGCTTCAGTATTAGGGCTGCCCTCAAAGGGCCAGTTGTATCTATAAGACTATATAAATGTATCTACTCTTTTATCATATTAAATAATTGCCTCTGCACTCTGTTATTACTGGTTTTAGTAATAATTAGCTCTGAAACTATAAGTCTAGGAAAAATAATGGCAGGCAGATATTCAAGTGTACAACAATTGTACAATTTATTGAAAAATGAGTCTTGAAAACAGAAAGTTATTTTTTTTGATCATCAGACAAACATTATCAAGCACTGTTTTATTGCATTAACTTTGTTTAACTTTTTAGTCCCAGTTAAGACTGTCTCTGTGCCTCTTTCTGCTCTCCCACTCCCCTGTGGCTCTTTCTGACCCCAGCACCTCTCTGCACCCGGTGAGCCCAATCCCCACATTGCGGGCCCCTGGCTGCTGGTATTCTGAAGAGGGGCCCAGCAGCCAGCACTCACAATCTGCTTCTATTTCTGACTACTTCTCTGTCCAGCTCTTGCAAGGCGTGCAGAGTGTTGCCTTGGTAACCCGTGGCAACATTCTGATGTCAAAACTTGGACAGAGAGGCAGTCAGAAGTAGAAGCAGATTACGAGTGCTAGCTGCTGGGCTCCTATTGAGAATACCAGCAGTCGGGGGCCCACAATGTGGAAATCAGGCACGCCAGGTGGGGGGACTGCCACAGCTGCAGGAGACGTACGAGGGCCACATGAAATGGCCTGGCAGGCTGAATTTGGCCCACGGGCCTTGTGTTTGACACATTATGTGAATGCAACCATCATATTTTGCTCACCTGTACAGACTCTCACTGAAGGTTAGGGGAAACCATTTCTTCTTATTCGCTGCAGGATTTGGTTGCTCTGGTTGGCTAACAGTTGGTGAGATTTCTAACTCACCTCCTATTCCTCTCATAAGTATTCTTTTTTAAATATTGTTTTTCTCTCAAAAGCAGGGGAAGGAAATTAGTGAATATCGAACTGAATAAATGAGCATGAGTCTGTTAAAAAATGTAAATATCCCACCAGTGGGAATTATACACTGTGGGCCTTTCTGAACTACGCTGTTATAGTGCTATTATTCCACTTTCAACATCCTGTGGAATTCTGGGGTCTGTAGTTTACTGAGGCCAAAGAACTCTGGCTGAGAATTCTGAATGTCCCTCCCTAAACTGTAAATCCCAGGATTCCATAGAATGTTGAAAGTGGAATCATAGCACTATAACAGTGTGGTGTGGAAAAGCCCCATGTGAGGATGTGGGACATGCTGTTTTTCATTATGGTTGTCTTCTCTTTTAAGGTCTAATTCACATTAATGGTAACTTCATTCCAGGGGCAGATTAAAACATGACTTTTGGTCAGAGCCTTTGGGATCTTAATAGTGTTGCCCAAATCTGTATACATACATAGTTTTAAGCCCTTACAGTTTGTTTTCAGTCTATTTAAATTATTGCTTACTATTTAAATTATTTTATGGATGCATCACCCTTATGATATAGGGTAAGATATAAATTTTATATATATATATATATATGTATATAAAATGAGGGCAGGCAGCCTTTCTGAGGTGGAAGAGACAGGGAACAAGAGAGATCACTTAATGCTAGGCTTGCTGGTCAGTATGTCTTTCACATGATCTGTGAAGCCAAGCAAAGACAGGTGAGACAAACAAATCACAGAAGATCCTAATTCATCTCTACATCTGTACACACTTTCTTGCTTTCCTGTTGTTGTTAATTGTTGTCAAATCAACTTTGACTTATGGTAACTTCATGAATGAGAGACCCTGCAAGTCACCCTATCATCAGCCCTGCTCAGGTCTTGCAGATTCAAGGACATGATTTCCTTGATTGGGTTTATCAATTTGTAATGCCATTTTTCTCTTTTACTACTTCTTTCTACCTTACCAAGCACTTTTACCTTTTCTAATGAGTCATGTCTTCCCCAATACAGTATGTCTAAAGTATGTTAGTCTCAGTTTAGTCTTCTAGGAAGAGTTCAGGCTCGATTTGCACTAGGACCCCTTTATTTTAAGAGTTGACAGTATCTGTAGAATTCTTCTCCAGCACCACCTTTCAAATGAGTTGATTTTCTTCCTGTCAGGTTTCTTCACTGTCCAACTTTCATAATAATACATAGACACTGAAAATACAATGGTACATACCACCCTAACTTTCATGTTCAATGATATATCTTTACACTTCAGGCTCTTGTCTAGTTCCTTCATAGCTGCCCTCCAAATCCTACTCTTCTTCTGATTTCATGACTACAGTCTCCATTCTGACAAGTAACTGAGCCAAAGTGTGGGAAATTCTTAACTATTTCAATGTCTTCATCTACTTTAAAGTTACGTAAATCATCTGTGGTCATTATTTTTGTTCTTTTAATGCTTAACTGTAAATCCGCCTTTGCACTTTCTTCCTTGACTTTCTTCAATAATCATTCCAAGTTTTTGCTATTCTGTTGGTAATGTCATGTCATCCGCATATCTTAAATTGTTTTTTCATACCTCCTTCCTCAAGTTTAATCCTGTTTTTTATATGATATGTTTAGCGTACAAGTGGAACAGATAAGGTGATAAAATGCAGCCTTGCATGACCACCCTTGTCGACTGGAAACCATTCCATTTCTCTATATTCAGTCCTGAAGGTAGCCTCTTGTCCTAAGTACAGTTTACGCATTCAGGACAACTAATGTTGTGGCACTCCCATTTCTTTAAGAGCTATCCATAGTTCTTGTTGTTGTTTTTGGTTTGTGTGTGTGTGTGTGATCTATATAATCAAAGGCTCTGCTATAATCTATAAAGCATAGGCTGCTTTTCTTCTGAAATTCTTTGGTGTACTCCATTGTCCAACCTATGTTTGCAATATGATCCCTATTGCTTTTTCCCTTCCAGAACCCAACCTGGACATCTGGTATTTTTCACTCCACATGTGGTAAAAGTCTTTGTTGTAGAATTTTGAGCATGACTTTGCTTGCAATGATCCTGTGGTTACTGCAATCCCTGGTATCCTTTTTCATGGGAATTGGAACGCATATTGAGAATTTCTAATCTGTGAGCCATTCTTTTGTTTTCCGTATTTATTGACATATTTTTGTTATAATTAGAGTAGATTCTGTTTCTGTAACTTGAAACATCTCTGTTGGTATGCCATCAGTTCCTGGTAATTTATTTCTCCCAAATGCTCTGAGTGCAGTTGCCACTTCATTTTCTAAAATTGTGTGTTCCTTTTCAAATGGTTCTTCCTTGAATAAATCTTTAGTCATTTCATCTCCTGTATACAGATATGTTTCAGTTAACAAAGTAGGTGTGTTCCTGGGCATTACTTCTTTAACAGAAAATTTGGTACCAGAGGCAGAAATAACACAGAAAGACTAAGGATAGATTCCTACACCACAAAAAACAAAACAAACAAAAACTTCAGTGTATTTCAGCAGACTTTGAACTATCTGTCCTTAACCACTTGAAAAGTTTCATCTTCATCCACTGAGGCTTCTCTTTCTTTTTGGCTGCAGATGTCTTTTTCCATTCTTCCCTGACAATGTCTCTCACTTTAATCCAGAGTTCTGGCTTCCAGTCAATTAGGCATAATTAAGCCAAATCTGTTTTTTTTACCTTATCTTTAAATTCTACAGGGATGTTCTTCAAGTTGTGTTTTGGCACAATGGTTGGTTTAGTGTTTTTTATCTAAGGTTTACTCTAATCTTTGATTTTAGCAGATTGTAGTCTCTGCCATAATCTCCTCCTGGTCCTGTTTTTGCAGAGAGAGTGCAACTTTTCCATGTTCTGCTTCCAATGATATAGTCTATTTGATTTCTATATTGGCGATCAGGTGATATCCATGTATATAGGCACCTCTTTGGTTGCCTGAAGAATGATTGCGGTGAACAAATTCTTGGCTTCACAAAATTCAGTCAATCATTCTGTTTCATTTCTTGGTCCTAGGCTAAATTGTTCTACAATGTTTGGTTCTGTTCTGTTCACTACTTTTGCATTCCAATCACTTTGCATTCCAAGAAGTCCTGTTTTGGCATGTGATCAATTTTCTCCTGGACTCCCGCATAGAATCTTTCAGTTTCTTCCCCTTCTGTCGGGAGTCCTCCATGTTTTATTGTTTTAGGATAGCAGTAGACTGAGGAAATAGTGATAGTAGGCTGTTAGCTATTCCCAGGCGCCAACCATTCCTTCTGGCTGGAATTTCAAAGGAACCATTTGGCATGATGACGTTCGTTCTTTTACAACTATCTTAGGAGAAACTGTCTGTTAAAGTGTAAGGTGGGGGGAAAACGTTCCATTCTCGAGCTATAACGTCTGAAGACAGCATCCCTTACTATGTTACAATAAATCTTCTATTAAGTTTGTTGATCCGTGTAAGAGTGAATCTGTTCCTGACAGAAAGCTCGAGAGACCTTTCAAAAAATGCACCAATTGATGGACCAGTCGATTACTGAAGAAGAGCAAGGATCTGCAGAATCTGATGGAGCTACAGAAACTGAAGTGCCCCTGGATACCAAGACAAAATTGCGCCTGACCGAGGCTATGGAAACCCCCACAAGCGGCCAAACCTGGGTCTGGGGAGAAAAGCCACATACGTCGTTGAGACAACGCAGAAGGGCTGCTAGATGGGATACATCAGCAAAAGACCTATCCCTTTTGGAGGAGATAAAGCAAATGGAAACCGAACTGGAAAGAAAAGATGAGGAGATACTCGAACTCAAGACCATGCTACGCGAGATGCGCATCCGTCCCTCGCAGACAGGGAGATCACCAGGAGGAGAACCACGAGCGGCTGTCTCGGCGGCAGGCACCCCTGGTCCGCCCCAGCAACCAACAGGGCACACGCCAGCGCCACTGTTACTCAGAAATGTGGGAGACCTGAAAGCGACCTTCAACGGGAAGGGGGAGAAACTCTCCTTTTTTTTGACTATGGCAAACAATTTCATGATTGATCACAGCCATCTATTTCGGGATGATGCGGCCCGAATTCGATACCTAAGCCAGAGGATGAAAGGACTGGCAGCAGACTGGGTAGCGAACCTATATGACTCCCGCGCCCCCGAAACTGAAAATCTGCAGCTCTTCATGAACCATCTGCGGGAACGCTTTGAAGACCCCCATTTATTGGAAAACACCAAATATCAACTGAAACGAATGAAACAAGGCAGGAACGATGTGGGGACGTATTCCCGTGAATTTAGAAACCTGGCCACCAAAGTCCCGTGGAGTGATGAAATTCTAATTGAGTTATACAAAGATGGACTAAATCCTGATATTCTACACGGGTGCTTAATGCAGGCCAATCCACAGACCCTGCTAGGTTGGGTCAGACTAGCTACTGAAATGGAAGGCATAACCCAGACTGTTCAGCTGAACCGACAAAGACAAGACGTGCCAAAACGACAACCTCGCGGTCCCACCGTCCTCAATGCTGAGGAACGGAACAAACGTCTCCGTTTGGGCATGTGCTTTAACTGTGGAAAACCGGGCCACCTCGCCAACACCTGCCGCGGAAACCAAGCTCCGACTGGGACTAAGGGAGCACGAGCAGACCCAAAGGATATAGAATTCACACATCAGACAGCGGCCGCCAAACAACCACTTAGACGCACTTCTAAGGACCCTGCAGCGGCGACAGGAGACTCCGATCCCGATGATGAAACCACCTCTTCGTCCTCATCTGACATAGATGGAGATTCTAAACCTGACTGCGATGACTGGCAAGCGGCGGGAACATCTGTAAGTACTCCTAAAATTCCCCATTTCTACGCCACGGTTGCGATTAGTGGCAGCGATGGGACTTTGCATGTACATAGGGCATTAATTGACTCTGGCTGCTCCAGAAGTTTGTTACACCCCAAATTGGCCAAAAAATTGAAAACTCTTTATGAGCCCTTGGAATGCCCCATCAAATTAACGCAAATGGATGGGACCTCAATGACTGGGGGAGTAATTAGTAAAATCACTAAGCCCATCTCATTTCAAATGGACAAAAACAATTACAGCATGCGATTTCTAGTTCCCAAGGCGATGCAGTTCAAATTGGTCTTGGGAATCGATTGGCTTCGTGAATATAACCCCCAGATAAACTGGACTGCTGGCACTATGTCCTCTTCAGATGAAAACTTTTCTATTCCCCATGAAGAATTGCAACAAATTCCTTCACACTACCGAGACTTCCAAAAGGCTTTCCACGAAAGGGAGGCTGACAAATTGCCTCCCCACACGGACTTTGACTGTAAACTGGAATTAGTTGACGGGGCCACCCTGCCTAAACCGAAAATTTATCCCATGAGCCAAAAAGAACTCCTTGCTCTCAAGAAGTTCCTAAATAAAAACTTGGCTCGCGGCTTTATCAAGCCCTCTACAGCCCCCACGGCGAGTCCTGTCTTCTTCCGAAAGAGAAAAGATCCCAGCGCGGATCCGAGACTGATAGTTAACTACTCTGCTATTAACCAGGTTATTTCCTCCAATTGTTATCCCATACCTCTGATACGGACTGTTTTGGACCATCTTGTTCAAGGAAAATATTTCACCAAACTTGATCTTAAAGAGGCTTTTCATAGGATTAGAATGGACCCGGACTCTGAGTGGCTCACCACCTTTGCAACTCCTCTAGGTAACTTTAAATGGACGGTTCTTCCCTTTGGCTTACAATCGGGGCCATCTGTGTTCCAAATGTTTTTGAACACCATTTTCCATGACTTGTTGTATCAGGGGGTTCTGATTTATCTGGATGACATTTTAATTTACGCAGATTCCATGGAATCTCATGTGTCATTGGTTCGTGAAGTGTTACGAAGGCTTATAGATAACAACCTCGTGGTTAATCTATCTAAATGCCAATTTGACACCCAAACTTTTGATTACTTGGGATATAGGATTCAAGATTGTTCACTTAAAATGGACCCTTCGAAGATTAACTCCATTTTGCAATGGCCCGTCCCTAAAACTGTGAAGCAACTGCAGCAATTTCTTGGTTTTGCGAACTTCTACCGGAACTTTATTGAGGATTTTGCTGCCATAACGCTTCCACTCACCAACCTTCTACGGAAACCTAAAGGATCCACTGCGGGCAAGGCGCATAGACTTTGTTGGTCGCCTGAGTGTCAATCGGCGTTTGACCATTTGAAATCTAAATTTACGTCTGAGCCCTTACTCCTTTTTCCCGACAGTACGAAGCAATTCATTGTGCAAACGGATGCTTCGGACTTTGCCATGGCAGCCGTTCTTTTACAACATGACACCACAGGAGCACTCAGGCCTTGTGCTTTCATTTCAAAGAAATTTTCCCCTCAACAAGCTAATTGGCCTATTTGGGAGAAAGAAGCCAAGGCTATCCATTTTGCGCTGTCCTCTTGGCGTCATTTGCTTGAAGGGGCTCGACTCCCCTTTGAAGTTTGGACTGATCATAGGAATTTGCAAGCCTTACAGTCTGCTAAGAAACTCTCCCCTAAGCAGGCGAGATGGGCTGAATTTTTCCAGAGATTCCGATTTAAAATTGTTTTCAAACCTGGCCGAACTAACCAACTGGCGGACCCTCTCTCTCGACTTCCCTGTTTTGCGGAATCCCCTGCTACGTCCTCCCACTCCAATACCTTGTTTCCTGCCTCCTCTCTGGCTTCTCAAGTGACTACTCGTGCATTAGCAAAGACAAGGCTTTCTGCCTCCTCTCTTTGTGACTCCGCTCTCCGCGATGCTATCATTCATGCAGCGCATGCAGACTCCTGGCTACCGGCAAACAAGGATAAAATAGAATGGGTTGACAATCTCCCCTTTATGGCACCAAGGTCTACGTTCCCCCTGCTGCCCGCGAGCAGGTACTTCATCGTTATCATGATTCCAAACCCGCTGGACATTTTGGGTTTTTGAAGACATTGCATGCGATTCGCCGCCTTTTTTGGTGGCCTGGATTAAACCCCTCCGTGCAAACTTACATTAAGCAGTGTGCCACTTGCAACGTTTCTAAGTCGCCCACATCTAAACCTCAAGGGCTCCTGCAACCTCTGCCTGCGCCTGCTAGCCCCTGGTCGGTCATCGCATGGGATTTTATCGTGTCTCTTCCCTCTTCACACGGCTTTCATGTTATTTGGGTTGTTACTGATCACTTTTCCAAGCAATGTCATTTTGTGCCTCTAAAGAAACTACCCCGTGCTGACCAGCTGGCTGACCTGTTCGTTAATCATGTATGGAAACTTCACGGACTACCTTCGGTGATCATTTCGGACAGGGATCCAATTTTCACTTCCAAGTTTTGGACTTGTCTACTGAAAACCCTGGGAGTCACTCAGAAACTCAGCAGTGCTTATCACCCTCAAACAGATGGCCAATCTGAGCGTGTTAACAAATCTCTTGAACAATTTCTTAGGTGTTTTGTTTCTGAGAACCAGAATGATTGGGCTCCGCTCCTTCCGTTCGCTGAGTTTGCCATCAATTCTGCGGTTCATACCTCTACTGGGAAACCCCCCTTTGAAATAGTTTACGGCTTCCTTCCTTCTCCTTTCCCCCCCCTCCCTCTCTTCCTCCGCTCCTCCTTCTGTTTCTGCTTGGGTCTCTAAATTTTCTGGCATTTGGCAATCCGTCTCAGATGCTATAGCATCCGCTAAAGCTTCCCACAAACGTTTCGCTGACCGTAAACGGCAGCCTAATCCCCTTTACCAGCCCGGGGATTTGGTTTTCCTTTCTTCTAAGAACATTTCCTCTCCTTCTCCGTCTAAAAAACTTTCCCCTCGTTTTCTCGGACCTTTTCCTGTGAAAAGGGCTATTAATGATGTCTCTTTTGAACTAGATCTCCCTTCTTCCCTCAAGGCTATTCATCCTGTTTTTCATTCCAGTTTGCTGAAGAGGGCACCTTCGCTGACTTCTTCGCCGGCTGATGTTCCTCAACGCCCCGACTGACTTGCTACTGCATTCATATTACTATTTAGTTTTCTTGTCTTTCTACTGTTCCGTGATATTTTCTATATTTTGTGTATCTTTATGTATATATTTTTTTAAAAAAGTGGGGCAGGATGTCGGGAGTCCTCCATGTTTTATTGTTTTAGGATAGCAGTAGACTGAGGAAATAGTGATAGTAGGCTGTTAGCTATTCCCAGGCGCCAACCATTCCTTCTGGCTGGAATTTCAAAGGAACCATTTGGCATGATGACGTTCGTTCTTTTACAACTATCTTAGGAGAAACTGTCTGTTAAAGTGTAAGGTGGGGGGAAAACGTTCCATTCTCGAGCTATAACGTCTGAAGACAGCATCCCTTACTATGTTACAATAAATCTTCTATTAAGTTTGTTGATCCGTGTAAGAGTGAATCTGTTCCTGACACCTTCTGTCTCTGTGGTTGAAGCATAAATTTGAATTATGCTTATATTGATAGGTTTTCCTTGAAGTCTTAGTGATATTATTTGCTTAGAGTTTACATTATATCCCTTAACTGCTTTTGCTACCTGTTTCCTCAGTATTAATGCCACCCCATTTCTTCTTAGATCTTCATTTCCTGAGTAAAACACTGTGACTCTAAATCTCCCATTCCTGTCTGCTTTAGTTCACTCACCCCAACTATTGCTATGTTTATGTGTCCCATTTCCTGTTTTACAATGTCTAGCTTCCTCTGATATGTGTTTTTCACATTCCATGTTTTTATAATATGTATTGTGCAGCTTCAGACTTTCTTCTCACCTCTGAGCACATCAACAGCTGAATGTCCTTTTGGCTTGAGCCCAGCTGCGTCATTAACTACAGCACTACCCATTCTTGTCCTCTGCTCTTCTCCAGCAGCTCATTGAGTCCCTTCTGACCTAGGACTCTCAAATTCTGCCACTGTCTCTTGTTTCGTTTTAGACTGTCTTATCATATTGTTTTCAAGGTAGAAGGCTTCAGGACTGGTTTACTATTGACTTCTTCTACACAGTATTAATAAGTGTTGGCTATGGCGCCACTGCTGTTGTCTCTGAGAGATTCTCTGCCAGCACTGCTACTGTCAATTTAATCTCTTGCCTCACAGAAGCCACATAATCCCACTACCACAGAAAGATAATGGCCTGATTGGACAGATATTTAATTTTAATTTAATTTAATAATTAGCAGAATTGCACTTCTTGCTACCATGAATAAATGTTCTTTTTTTTTTTTTTCAGAAAAAACACTGAAAATGAATCCAAGGGATTTTGAGTATGTTTTAACATGGGAAACTGAAAATAATACAAGAATGCCAACGTGCTTCAATGTGATGTATAATATAAAAAGGTATCTATTTTTATATATATATACACATTTTGTAAATATTCATCATATGATCAAGTACATTACTTTAAGTATATTTAACTATCTTTTCTTAAGCTTCTGCCAGAGACCCCAGAACTGTTTTGAAGGGGTGTGCAACATTGGCAGGCAGGTTATTATTAATATTGCTAAATTTACATTATTAATGTCATCTACTTTTTAGAGCTTTTCAGAAAGTTCCTTACAGGGAATACATCAAACAAATTAATCCTTTGACATACATGCCTTTCTCTTCACTGTAGTTCTCCGAGTTGCCCCATTAAAAGAGAATCAAATTCATCAAAAAAAGACAAGGGACAAGATACGTCTTCCAGCAAGTAAGTTATCTGTTAAAGTTGGTTTTCAAATATAAGTTGGTCCTTAGGTTGTTTCCAAATCAGAGCATCAAAGAAACAGCTTTGGTCCACCTGTTTTTCTGTGTTATCCAATAAAAGTAGCAGCAGCATTTTGGCATCACTGAGGAATAAACTGTTTTGAATTCAGACATTAGTAGCATTAGTAGCCTTGCTGCTAAACATTACTGCACTTCATTATGTTTCTTTTTGGGGACTGTGGCCCTTTCCGCATGTGGAGGGGGAAATGGGGGAAAACACGCTAAAACAGAGCTTACCGGCAGCCGGGTAAGTCTGTCGCCATGCAGGGCAGCGCGAGCTCGCTGCTCCGCACTCCTCTGGCATTCAAAATGGTGGCTCCGGTGTCCAAAATGGTGGCTTCCAGCTTGCGGAGGCTCTCCACCAACCGGAGAAGCTCGCCAGCCGAAAGCCCGCCCCCGGCAGATCTGCAGGCACGCACTAGTACGCGCCTGCAAATCTGCACCAGAGCACGGCGAAGTTTTTAAAAAACACGTGGCGCCACCAGTTCCGGTCGCTTTGGAGCGGATTGAGGTGTGGAACTATGATAAAGTAGTCTGCCCCAATCCACTCCACGGTGCAGACAACCTCTGTCGGAGGTCGCTCTGCACCGTTTTAATACCCCGGTGCGGAAAGGGCCTGTGTTTCATGGCTCTGTATTAAATCAGGGATGCTATCTTGGAAAATGTCAGTAATATATTTGAATAAAGTCTGTTCTGTGGTGAGGGAAGAGGATTCACTCCCTTTTCCCACATCCAGTCTGAGCTACAACCTGGTGCCCTCTATATGCATTGGATGATAGTTCCCCTTAACCCCCAACAACATGTCCATTGGTTGAACCCCCTGGAGATGAGTTGTATTCCAGTCCATCTGGAAGGCACAAGATTAGAGAAGATTAAATGGCACTGGTGCTGATGTTTACTTAGATTTGAAAAGAATAGCCTGCTGAAGGTATGAGTTTGCCCCCATAGATAAATATGACTCTGCTTCTATACATTGAATGGAATAAAATCATGTCAGTGGCAATCTAGTGGGAAATAGAACCAAAATGGCAATCAAATGGGGAAAGCCTTGCCCAGAAACATATGTTGTATTCAGGTTAGCATTTGAGGAGAGAGAGTTTCCTCACTATGGAGCATTTTCCCAGAATCTCTCTGTATCGTCTTCACACATACGTTTTCAAACTGTGAAGTAGGTTACCAAAATATTGGATCTGACACATTTGTGAAGCGGTGGTGACACAAGTATTTGAAGTCTGGGAACAGTCAACGAGTACTGGGAAACAAGGAGTTATTGATTGTTGTTCTCTTCTGGCACCTTGGTTCTCTGCGACAGATACTCTCTTCTTCCCTTTCTACCAGGTCTCAACAAAGTGAGGATCCTAATCATCAAGTGCAACTAGGGGAATCATCTGTCTGTCCATCTGTGCGAGAAGAAAATGTGTGGTCAAAAAAAACCAAACACAGGTTTGTGATCAAAGACAGTCAGAGGTTCAGATGAAAGGCAATTATGAGTAATAAGGAAGAGGATCTATGTTCTATGTTTACACAAGAAATTAGTTGCTTGCACTTAGAAACCAGATCCAAGGCTATATAGGGGTTTACATGGCCTGGGCATATGAGATCAGCTGACAATGCTCAATTGCTCAGCTCCTAGCCCTTCCTTATCACAAGCCTGCCCCCTCTAAGCATTCTTGCCACTCCCATATGCTCCACTCTTTTCCTTTACCAACTAGCAAAATACGTAATGGAAGAAGCAAAAGGGTGCACTTTCCTTTCTTCTTCCATTCATCACAAAGAGTTAAAAAAAGCAACGGTAGAACTTAGTAACAATATAATTGGCCTTAATACATTAGTGTTACAATATTAGAGAATGTTCACTGTTGGAGGACTCATTAAATGTAATGAAATGGATTAAATTAATTTGATGGGTAATGATAAAATATTAAGTTTTAGTATCACTGTTAAAAATGTTAATCTGTTTTTTGTTGTGATTGTTATGTCGAATCTTTCAAGCTGAATCCAACTTACGGCAACCCTGTCATATGGTTTTCTTAGCCAAGGAGTTCTCAGAGGTGGTTTGCCATTGCCTTCTTAAGAAATACAGCGCCTGGTATTGCTCAGTGGTTCCCCATCCAAATAGTAGCCAAACCTGACTCTTTTCAGCTTCCAAGATCAGACAGAATCTTAGCAGTAATTAATTATTTTTAGTTCCCCCCCCCAAGCTCTTGAGTAATGGGGTAGTGGACATTCTGGACCAAATTCTGTTGTTAGTTCAAATTAGAGCAAGTCTGTGGTTCTTCTTCATGATCTCTGTGACTCACACAATAGAGTCATTCCTATACTTCTGCAGTGGAGTTTCCAAACCAACCAAAGCTCCTAGAGTGTTTTGTAATAGCCCTGCCCACCCCACCCCCACCCCCACCCATGCACATGTCTGGTGCCATTCACACCCTTTTGCTTCAGTTCCTTCTACCCATCACAGTGTCGCAGCTAAATTAGGAACCTCTTAATTGCTTTAGCTCCAAGCATCTTATTAAAAAGAATCCTTTTGTTTTCTTTGTCCTTTTTGGTCATCTTTCTCCATTTTCATTTCATCTTCTTGGTCTTCATCATCACCTCACCTCTTCATTCGTCATTTTTCGTCATCATCTTCTTGGGCTTCCTCCTCCAGGATGTTGTCACTAACGCCTTGGGGCAGTGCATGTCAGTTTATGGCCTGAGGGCCCTATTCAAGAAGTGCATCTAGATTACAAGTCCCTGTAACAGACAGGCATTCCCACTGTTTATTCTGTTCAGGAGAGTCCCATATTGTAGTAAAGTACAAACACTGTCAGGCCTTCACCAAACAGGACTTTGAGGAATCACATGGAAGCCTCAGAACACACACACTGGAAAAGGATTTCACATACTGTCTGCTGGAATGTGTGGAGCTGTGATGAATACTCCACGTTTGGCTCACTCCCAGTCAGGCCCAACATTGTCGATTCTAGTGCCTCTGACTCCAGGGCTTTCCTCCCTGCTGTGAGTTCAGCACCTCCAGTTCCACCTTGTTCTGCTTTAGTTTCCAAATATTCTATTCATCCTTCAAAATGACTGTACTCCCATTCTTCTTCTTTGGGTTGTGATAAACAGAAAAAGAAGAAAAAGGAAGATAAACAGATCTTGGCTTCCATGTTCGATGAATTGGAGGCACCCCAATTGGATCCAAGTACATTTGTTCCTACTGAGATTTCTCCTTGGACAGAAGAGGAACAGGCTGTGGGGTCCCCCCTTCCACTCCCATATCCAGGTACTATTACAAGCAGAGGACGTGCAAGAGCTCAAGCTGTCACTGGAAAAGCAGGTCCATTACAGATCCAGTGGGGATGTCCAATTAGTAGGGGACTATTCTGAGGGTGAATTGCAAGATTCCTCATCACAGATGGCTTCTTTCAATCCCAGTGAGTCAATAGATAACAAGGGGAAAGGTAGACACTGCTATAGCATCCACAAAACAACATATTTGCTCTCGCCCTAACTGGATAGAACCAACCACACATGCTGGCCCACCTGCTTCAGCTGTGATTGGTCACCTCATTTCCATCAAAACCAGGAGCAGGATACTTTACCAGTTTTAGTAGTTCGTCAGTGTTGACAAAATGGCATCCAATAGATCTGTGGGCAAATTTCTATGGACATAGCCAACAACCTCCACTACCACCTTGCTAGAATCCACCACAGTGGAGACCACCTCCAACCCCCATGGGTTTATCCATTGTCAGTGGATTGGGATTCATCCTCTGTTTGTAGATGGGTTGCTACTACCCCCCCCCACAACAGCATCAAACTCAGTTGTTCACAGTCTACAGCCCAGTCCCTACCACCACAACAGCAATGCCCGTGACCCTGCAAACCACTTTTGGCATCATTCCTGACTACACCTTTGGTCCCAAAGAAACCATTGGTTCCAACAAGACCATCTGCTCCCAACTCAATTCCCAGGGAAACTGAGACATCCCAGCATGGCAGAGGGTTGAACTGGATGGCCCTTGTGGTCTCTTACAGCTTTATGATTCTGTGATCCCCACACAGACCATCAGTTCCAAACAGGAAAGACTCAGAGTCTATTTGGTCTTCAGCTTCCTCAGAGGATGATTATCATTCAGAGTCATCATCATCTTCTGAAGAGACAGCAGATACTTCACCTGATGCTGCTGTAGAGGATCTCAGTCTTTTATTCCTTTCTGGGGAGCGTCTGAGCTCTTGGGGCGAGGCTATGATTAGTTTAATCCCCAAGGAAGGCAAAGACCACCAGGACGTTAAGAACTATAGACCAATAGCTTTGCTAAATACTGATTATAAGATATTTGCAAGTATTTTAGCAGAAAGACTTAAAAAGGTGCTAAAAGAATGGATTCATGAAGATCAATGTGGCTTTCTCCCAGGAAGATCCATCAAGAATAATATGAGAGTTGTCTTGAATATAATAGAATATTATCAGAACCACAATGAAAAAAAGCTAGGAATGATATTCCTTGATGCGGAGAAAGCTTTTGATAACATTAAGTGGAGCTTTATCAAGGAAACTCTGAAGAAGATAGAAATAGGAATAATTTTCTGAGATGGATTGGCATGATTTGTAGAGATCAGACAGCAAATATCATAGTAAATGGAGAAAAAACATCTAAAATCAGTATAACAAAATGGACAAGACAGGGATGTCCATTATCCCCCTTGATATTTTTAATAATGATTGAAATTCTAAACATTCAAATAAGACAAGATATGGAAATAAGAGGAGTGCAAATAAAGAATCAGATCTTCAAACTTAGGGCATTTGCGGAACGACTGTGCTATCCCCCCAACTTCCACAGGACAGAGCCCCTTTGTGTAAAATGGTTTCTATCAGACAATGCCATGGTTGTACAGTACATAAACCAGAAAGGAGAATGAGGTCTCAGACATTGCTGCACCCAGTCTCTTTAGGACTGATGTGTTCTGAAGGGCGTCTGGCCAGTAGCAGCTTACTGTCTGGGGGATTCACACCTGCTCACTGATACATTAAGCAAGCTGGCTTCAGTCTCCTATGAATGGCAACTCAAGAGGTCAGTAGCATGGCCTCTGTTCAACAGGTGAGGGCACTCTGCTGTTGATCTGTTTGTTTTGCTGATCAATACACAGTGTACTTCTGCTCCTGGGCCAAGAAGCAAGGAGACAGCTTGAGAGATGCTTTGCTTTACAACTGGGCAGAACCACTGGGGTACACCTTTCCACCGTTCCCTATGCTCTTCCAGATAGTCATGAAGATATACCAAGACAAACTGAACTGCATCTGATTCACCCCTCCATGGCCATGCCAACAGTGATTCACCCCACTCCTTCGAGTGCAACACCACTTCCTTCATTAAACAGCCACCCAAGACCTTCTAACAATGTCAGAGGGACAGATTTGCCATCCAGTAGTACACATGTTGAGACTGTGTGGAGAATACAACCCTCCAGCCATTCCCAGATAAGGTTCAGCAGACATTGCTGCCTACAAGCATTCCACCTGCAAGCATTCTTATAGCTCATGTAACTTCTTGGAGTCTGCACCCAATACAACATGAACAATCACCCTGCTACAGGTGCTTTCCTTCTTGACACACAAAGAAGAGAGGATTTCCATTTCTCCCTTAAGGTCTACCTTGCTGCAGTTTCTGTGTACGCCCTTCCTGTGGACCATTCATGTTGGCTTATGGTTCCATATGTGAAAACATTCCTCAAAGTCTTCAAAAATCTGCACACTCCTGTGACCCTACTGGGCCCTGCATGGGATTTATCTCTTGTTCTATCTCAACTCACTACACATCCATTTGATCCACTTGTGACCTCAGAACTACAGCTTCTAATATAGAAAACTGCCTTCTTAGTTACTATGACTTCAGCACAACAAGCATAAGAGATTTGGGCTCTCTGGTAGGACAGCCCATACAAGAAACTCCCCAGGACGAGGTGGCTTTACAACCTGGTGTATCCTTTTTGCCTAAGGTAACATCACATTTACACCTGTCCCAGAAGATTAACCTGCCATTCCTCTGTTCATCTCCACAGTCTGACACAGGGGTGAAATTTCATTCTGTGAATGTTAGAAGGGCCTTGGACTCTTTTATTAATAGGACACAGGGATTTAGGAAAGAGCACAAACTCCTTCTCTGTTATGGTGTACCTAAGAAAGTTCCCACAAAGGGTTTCTAAATGGATTGTAGATACTATTAGAGCATTGTGTAAACTTACCAGGAAACCTATGCCACATGTAATTCATAGTCACTCCACCTGAGCAGTGTCAGCGTTGGCTGCATTCTTGGTAGGAGTGCCATTACAAGACTTCTTCAGTGTGGCAACATGGTCCCAACCTAGCACACTCATTCACCATTTATAGGCTGGATATCTGGAAGGAACAGGAAACATTGTTTGTCTGGGCAGTTCTAACTTCCCATTTCATTGACACACTTCCCAGCTACCTGAGAGTATAGCTAATTAATCACCCTATTGTGAGAGTAACAGCGAACACAAAGTAGAAAAATAGATTACTTATCTGTAACTGTGGGCATTCACCTCTGAGCTCACACAAACCCACCCATCTCCCCACTGTGTACCTCTTTTCTTTCTGCTGCCGCAGGGCTGCAACAATCCAGGAACAAAGGGAAAAGGGCTTGAACAGCACCAGCACGCGGCATGCATACTGAAAGGAGACAGGGCCATTGCAAAACACCCTAGCAGCTGGGGTAGTTTCTCAAGCTGTCCTGCACAGGTGCAGGAATTACCCTATTGTGTAAGTTCACATGTGATGACTTGAAGAACCACAGTTACATGTAAGCAACATGTTCTTAACTTATAATTCGGAAACGTACTGAATGGGTCTACTGTAATCGGAATTAATGAATAGGATTCCAGATTGTGGTCACTATATATTCTTTTTTGGTTGCCACTTTAGATCACAGTAGAAGATATTTCTTTATTCTTTCTAATTTCTTTTTAAAGTCTTCTGAAATTATTTTCCAGAACTGTCATGGAATGTTACAATATCACAAGATCACTCTGCAACCTAACAAGAGAATTTACAGATGCTTGCAAAACATACATAATTTTAGTGGAGCAGGTTACAGAAAATCGAATAATAAATGCATCCTTAAAGTTCAATCCATACTTGGATAGTGAGTATTTTCTGTTTATACTTGAAGTGCTTGATTGGTCTTGCTTTCATGTTCCTCTCATAAGCTTTCTATGTAAATGTGCTACCTGGTATTTTCTACCTAATGTTCCCCTGCGATTATCATCCAAACTTTCTGGAAGGAACCATGCTGAAGAAGGCTGTCCTACCATTAGGTAAAATTGGATAGTAATTTCAAGCTGCCATAACTTTTATCATTTAACAGTAGCTAGTGTCTGAAGTATTTAATTCACAGATGGATAATTTCCATGTATCCAGGAGCCATTTCCTCTCCCTTGGAATCACATAGGGCTGCCCCAGCCTGCCAGTGTGGATTTTGCTGCTAAAATTTGGCAGTGCATTGGCAGTGAATGTAGTGCTTTAATTTTAAAAGCAATTTTTTCATTTAAATAGTGCCCAATCTCCATATGCACCTTGTTTGTAGGCAGATGTGTGCTTCCAGAAGTCTCCTAGAAGTGCAATTCTTCTTATAAACAAGGTGTGTGAGGATTGTACACCCTGTTATAAAGAAAAATTATGCTTTTAAAATAAAAGCAGATTAAAAAAATCTTTTATCATACCACAGCACTGAATGTCAGGGGGGCACATCCTGTCCATCCCTTGCTCAATATATGTGAATGTTTTTATTGGAGGTGGCATAGTTTATGTTTATCTCCAGTCCTTTGCCTTCTGCTTAAGGAAGTGGCAGACTGGACTATACATCTACCAATTTTTTTAATAAATACATGAATAAACTAGAAGTTAAATTCAGCATATGCAACTTGAGGTTAGATTCAGAGCTGTTTTTCAGAATCAGAATTTAGTGGAATTTAATAAATTTAATATTGATTAAAGCAACACAAGTATCAAGTTTGAAGGTATGTAATGTTGAGGAGGGAGCAGGCTTGTTCTCTACTGCTCCAGAGACTCGGACAAGGAGCAATGGATTCAAGTTGCAGGAAAGGAGATTCCACCTGAATTCAGGAAGAACTTCCTGACTGTCAGAGCCATCCAGCAGTGGAATATGCTGCCTTGGAGTGTGGTAGAGTCTCCTTCTTTGGAGGTTTTTAAGCAGAGGCTGGATGGCCATCTGTTCGGAATACTTTGGTGGGTATTCCTGCATAGCAGGGGGTTGGACTCGATGGCCTCTGGGGTCTCTTCCAACTTCATGATTCTATGAAAAGCAACAGAACTAAATGTTTATGCTTGAATCTTAAGCATGCATTTTTGGAAGTATGTCAGTTAGATTAATTTATTTCATTTGAAATCTTTTGTTCCAGTTAGAAATGCATTGAATAGTTAATTCATTAATTTGATTACAAAAATATACTCCAGAAATGTTCGTGTTAGCAAATGTCATTGATACCTTTTTATTATATTTACTTGATCAACAGCATGCCTGGGCCAGCCTCAATTTAATATTTCAGCTTGTCCAAAGTGTGTAAATGTGTCAGTGAAACTTTCATCACCCTTATTACTGAGAGTATATGGAGACATAAAATATACCATCAAGGCATCAACAGCAGGTTTCCCAGACAAGGTCAGTAGTTACAGTACTAAAAGGAAATGCTTAGAAAATACCAAAGCAAATTTACTTAATCATTAAGAAAGTTGCTAGCTTTTCAGCTCTAATATATTCAGCTTTAGGCTAATACCATTGCCTGATCCCTGTTTAGACTTTAACGCATGACTCAAGCATAATCATTTTAATGGACAAATATTCAGCCAATAAATGGTAATGTTGCCATTATTATTATCATCACACTTAGAGCACACTCATTGAAATCAATGGGGCATAAATTAGGCATAATTTATGATGACATTATTGAGGTGGAATTGACTGTTTGCTCAATATATTCCTCAGAACTGCTGAACGATCAATTGGATTAAGATGTTTATAATAATATAGCACAGCTGTTGTTTCTGTGTGCCTTCTAGATGTTTCTAAGTTATGGTAACCCTAAGGTGAACCTATCATGGGGTTTTCTTGGCAAGATTTGTTTGTGGGTGGGGTTGCCTATGTCCTCCTCAGAGACTGAGAGAGTGTGACTTGCCCAAGGTCACCCAGCAGATTTCCATGACCAAGCTGGGATTGAAACTCTGTTCTCCAGAGTCATGCCCAAAATTCAAACCACTACATCATGCTGGCTCTCTCCTGTTCTTGTACCAGTATCTATTGAGAGATGAGTATTCCAACATCTATACCAGCAGAATATCAGAAGCAATTATGTTTATAGGAGAATGCTGTGTCATCATATATTCTTCATAGGAAGAAATGTCCATGCAGATTTTAAGTGTTATCCTTTATACGACGCTTGTTGGGTTAGACTGAGACTTAGCAGACCCCTTGAAATCTGTAGGGCTTAGTCGTGAGTAATTTGAGTCCCATTGGTTTCAATCCATGATTGTTTATATGAGTGTTCTTGGGGTGTTTGAAGTAAAATTAGTATAACATTATCTTTATGAATCCTACAGCAGGCCTGTGAGGTAAGCTAGTGTAAAGCCTGGAAAAGTTATTGGGGGGAGGGTTACAATTCCCACTCAAAATCCTCTGCCAGGCTAAACTAGTGGGATGATTCTAGCTGTTTCAGTCCAAAAAGTGACTTCTAACAAGCTATGGACTAATATTGTTTTCCCCTTCAGATTATGAACATGTTGCTTAAACTAAGGCCATTTCTGCACTAGACTGTTACAGAGCTATTATTCTACTTTCAACATCCTGTGGAATCCTGGGGTTTGCAGTTTAGGGAGGGGCCTTTGAGGCCCCTCCCTACACTGCAAACCCGAGGATTCCATGGGTTGTTGAAAGTGGAATAATAGCTCCGTAACAGTCTAGTGCAGAAATGGCCTAAGAGGGAGTAGAGGGCTGTGCATTTGCTTCTTGACTTTCCTGTTCACACCACTGTATTTCACAGACTCTCAGATTAGTATTCTATGCTGTTTACAGTACATTCACCAATTTCTGAACAGAACTATTTGTGTCTTACAGCAAGATAACAATACAACCAAACAAGAGAGTTTCTATGCTGTTATGGGAAATTTGCTTCCAAACAGGAATTATTGCCTTACTGTAGATGTGTATACAAGTGTACATAACAAACAGTGCACTCCATCTCCCCCAAAATGTATTGTCATCGGATCCAAGAATAAATCAGGTACTGTGAGTTATGGTGGGAGGAAAGGGAAGGTAATGGGAGCTTCTTTTGCCTTTTAATCTGTTGCAAAAGCCAAACGCTGATCCGTAACAGATAATAAGAGCTCTGGGGGTTTTTTGTCTTCTTGCATTTTCATATTGTAGTGTTCTCTATGTCTGACGATGCCATGATATTTCACAGTAGTTCCCTAGTGTCTTTTTGTTTAATCTATTATATTTTTATTTCACAGATCACATTACAACTGCGATCCTGGTCGGGGTGTTTGTGCCTTTGTTAGTGGTATTGGTTCTGTTAATCTTCTATAAAGTTGGATTTATCTGCTTAAGGATAGATTGGCCAAATGTCTTGGTATGTATTCTTGGAAACGATGATGACTACTTGTCATTAGGTATACACTGCTCAACTGATTTAAAGGATTTTGTATCCTTGCAGGAAGGTTTTGCTCTGTGCTGTTGAGACAGGGATCCCTGAAATAGGTATCTGCCCCATACCCCTCCCCAAAAGAACCCAGTTAACTCAGTCCCTTAGGCCTTCCAAGAAGTGCTTTAGTTTCTGTCTAGATGTGCCTGGCAACTTTTTGAGGAAGACAAAGATGTTTATCCCACCCAATGTGAAAAGCACACTGCTCTCCATTTCAACCTACCTCCCACTTTTACGTCCAGAAGTTACTCTTTTGATCTATACCCAGAATCCCAATGGAATTCTGGAATTGTAGCCCCAAAAAATAACTTTTCCCAGGTCTGAGAAAGCAGTAGAAACAAAACAAAGAAGACCCACAGAAAAACTACTTTGGTAGAAGCATTCGTTTTTAAACAACATAATTGTTTGAATTTTACAATTTATATTCATTTCATTTTATATCTTTTCCATTGTTAACTAAATCAGAGCTACCGTATAAGTAACGTTGTATTTCTGCTTTTGTTTTAACCAACCATTTCCAATGTAAGATGCGTAAACATGCAGGTATGCTTCTGAATGCAAGCATGAATTTTGGAGAGAGACTATTATTTAATAATAGAGTATCTCCTTTGCATTGAAAGGTCACAGATTCAATGCCTGGCATCTCCAATTTAAAAAGAAAAGAAGAGAAATTTTTAAAAGTGGAAGAACTTTCTGTAACTCAGACCTGGCCTGGAGAGCTGCTACTAGTCAGATGGAGAATAGTCTGATATGGTAGAAAACAACTTTTGGTTTTAAAGAACTGAAATACAGGCATACCTCAGTTAACAAAGCTTCTTGTAGTGAACACATTTTTACAAAGCCTTTTTATATTCCTCTAGCTCTCCCTTTCCGAACTCTATCTGTCTAGCTGGAATTTCTTTAGCAGCATCAGCACTGGGGGATGGTGAAGGGGGACTGGAAGAACACAGATGTTCACTGTAGAGTTGCAGCAGCATGTCAATGTAATAAAGCTTAAGCCAAGAAAGAGCAAGAGTGTGCTTTAGCCAACCCTACTGTAGCTGTGCGTCTCTCCCTAAAACAGGCAACATAAAGAACAGCTCCCTCCAGAATCTCTTACTGAGCATGCATGAAATACATAAGGAGGAGAACAGACAACAGCCTGCCTTACCAACTCCCCTCAGTATATGAAAAAAAAAGCATAGATTTATCAGTTTAGCCATCAAAACAGAAATCATAAAAATGTTGGAGGCTGTGAAAGAAAAAATTGACCCGGATGCATTATGGAAAAGGGTTTCAAGTGGCCTTTAGAAGATTTAAAATGTTCTTGTTACTTATGCAAGGCTTATTTGATCTGGTTGTTTCATTTCACACGTGCATGTTGTTAGTTTTGAACAAATTTTGCTGAAACATGTTAAAATCCTCTTCTTTTTTGTGGTGTAGGAACCAATCCCTATTATTTCCGTGTTCTTTCTGCTCCAGTACCAAATTTTCTGTTAAAAGTTAATGCCCTGAAACACATCTTCTTCATTAATTGAGGTACACCTATACTCATGTTGAGACCTGTGTGTCATCTATTGAGCCTCAAGATAATGCAACTGAGGTTTGACTAAATGAGAAAGAAAATATTCTAAATCCTCATAGTTTTCTCAAAAAAAAATTTCTCAGTGAAGTCTCCCATTTTGACGATGCCAGAATTGCAAATATATGTCACTGAAAGCTGTGTGAGTTGCATGCTTTTATGGATTCCAGGATTAGAACTAAGCATCAGATGGAAGCTATTTGTTGCCTTCTTTATAACAGACCAATGCTGTTTTGGGAATATCTGTCATATGTTTTTCCATCTGTAAATTTCAAAGTTACTTTGTTTTCCTCCCTCCAGGAAATCTTCCCGAAATTGGCTTATTCAGTCTTCAACTCAGTTCCTGAAGAAGTGCATAATGTCAAGGTCGTAGAAGAAAGAAAGAAAAAGGCATGGAGCTATGATAATGATGACGATGGCGACAGTGGAAGCGATGTTGAAAATGGTGGTTTCTATACTGTTCATAAGATTTCAAAAACCTGTTCCACTGTAGACACCACAGAGCAACTGTCTATAGACTGCTCGTCTCCTACAACTGATACAGTTGAGTTTGGAACTGCTGAAGTAGAAAGCCTTCAGGATGAGATTAACAACAGTGAAAGTTCAACAACAAGCCAAATCTTTTATCATTCTTCTCAAGTGAGTTCCACAGATGAACCAGAGTTGGAGCACAGCAGCTGTTTAAATGTGAACTTAAATAGTGTAAAGCTAGGAATATCTGTTGACACTTGGGATGTTCCTGCACATCTAGACCCTGACAAAGAAGATCCAGCAGACTTGAAAGAATCATGCATTACTGATGACTCTGAATCAACCCGCTTCACTGACATCCCAAATGTGCAGAGCCCCTGTGCCCATAGCCTCTTGTCTACATGGCAAAATTCTAGTGGGTCTGGAGAAAGTGAGTCATCCGATTCAGAAACAGACCATGTTGGTGACTATATCAGAAGATGAAAGCTATGAAGATACATATTACCACTTCATCATACTGTGATCAATGTGCCAGTTTATTTTAAATTTGTATGTACATAAATGTAGCACCGTCCTGAATGGCCACAGAATTAACATATAGCTGGTAATTCAATGTTTCTGTGAGCCACAGACTAATCAACTTCAAGCACAAAAATAATTCCAGTTTTCTGTGTGGTTTGAATAGAATTAAGTGAAAAGGGAAATTACCAATATTTTCATATCCTGTCCTGTTGCTAAAGTGTAATTTTAAATCAAAAACTACTTTGGGGCTGAGTCTGTCAGTCATCTTTGGGTGTAGTTGACTGCCAGATCAGCTACTGTTAGACAGACTGAGGCATGGAAAATATATGACTACCATGTCCACACTGGCTAGGGGATATAGCCAAAAGTACCTACTTCAAATCTGAATTACATCAGAATGGCTCCAATGTGTTTTTGCCAGTTATAGACAGAGACTTTTGAAACCTGAAGGATACTATGCTTTTGCCTATACCTCAGTTTATTTGAGAGCCTGAAAAGTCCAATGCCAAAACTATTACAATGCACGGGAGCTACTAGTGCAATTCAGTACTCCTAGGTTGCTGCTCCAATTTCATATTTATGTTTTTACTTCAGTTATGATGCTTCATTGTCTTATGTCATTAGCAGCCTACCTGCCTCTTTCTGATCTGTTAGACCACAAACCACTCCACCAGGTGAAGGTGAACTACAACTTCCATCAGGTCTCACTGCTGGCCAAACTGATTCTGGCTGATGGCCATTGGAGTTCCCCACCCTTGCTTTTAGTATTTTGTGATATGGTAGGAGAGGAGACAAAGGCCATTTCCACGCTAGACTGTTATAGACAGTTTGAGACCCCTCCCTGAAACTGCAAACCCCAGGGTTCCATAGGCTGTTGAAAGTGGAATAATAGCACTATAACAGTCTAGTGCAGAAATGGCCAAAATATAAACTGGATGGACTTAAGCTCTTTTCAACTGGAATAATCTTTGATCAGTTTCTCATTCTAGAAAATCTGATTTGTAGCAGTGGATTGGAATGGGTGTTGCCATTTCCAGAGTTGCAGACATTTTTTTTAACACCACTTGGTTTAAGACACATCTCAGTTCTTGCAATCAAGACAAGACTGGAGAATTTAATTCTTCATATTGTTGAAAGCCATCTTAGGCCCTTTCCGCACCGGCCTATTAAAACGGTGCAGAGCAACCTCCAACGGAGGTCTTCTGCACTGTGGAGTGGACTGGGGCGGACTACTTTTCATAGTTCTGTACCTCAGTCCACTCCGGAGCGACCAGAACTGGTCGCACAGCATGCTTTTTAAAAACCTCTTTTAATAGGTTTTTAAAAAGCACAGAGCCCGCGACCCTGTGTTGCTCCGCCGCCGCACTCTGGTGCAGATTTGCAGGCGCGCTCTAGTGCGTGCCTGTAGATCTGCCGGGGGCAGACTTTAGGCTGGTGACCTTCTCCGGTTGGTGGAGAGCCTCCACCGACCGGAAGCCACCATTTTGTTTTGGTTTTTTTTTTAAATATTTTTTTATTAATTTTTATAACTAAATCACAAAAACAAACATAAAATAAAACACCGTGTGTTATACATAATAGTGAGTTAAAAACAAACAAACAAACAAAAATAATTTTTTCCCCTTCTTTTATACAATGCAAACTTATACTATTATTATTCCCTTCCCTTAAAATCATAAACTTGTTCATCTTGTTCCATATCATACAACTTATACATTTTTATTACCTATCTTCAATTCTTATTTTCATTATATTTATTTTTATTATTATACTTTCACTCTTAATCCAATATTTTTCACTTCGATTTAATCTCTTACTATTATTATTTATAAACTTATTAATTAATATCTCTAAAAGTAATCTATCTCTAAAACCAATTACCTTTTAACTTTTTTTCCCCCTTTTAAACATTAAACCTCACATATCAATTTATATCTATAAATCACAAGTTTAACACACACAGCTAATAATCAATATAGAAATACAAAATAAAAAATAAAAATAATAAAGAAATAGAAAAAACCCACCCCCAGAGCCAACTTTTTATTTAATCCACCTTCCAAAATTGCCATTCTTCTAACAGGGTAGCATTACCATCTCTTTTCAAAACTTTTTCTAGAAATATTTTCCAAATTTCTTCAAAATCGTTTCCTTTTACCAAACCTTTCATAAACCTAATTCTACATGTTAGTTTATCATTAATTGCAATTTTCCACACTTCTTTATACCATTCCTCTATTTGAAGTTTTTCATTTGCCTTCCATTTTTTTGCTATTATTAATCTCGCTGCAGTGAAGCCACCATTTTGGACGCTGGAGCATTGCGGAGTGACGAACTCGCACTGCTCCTTGTCCCAATGGACTCGCCTGGACGCTGAAGAAGTCTGGTGAGTCCCATTTTTGCGCGTTTCCTTTCCCATGTGCGGAAAGGGCCTTAATTACTACAGAAAGAAAATAGAGACACAGGACACCTGCTGTGCCATGTTGGGACTCAAAGCATCTTGTACTTACTCTGTGCGAATTGTGGAGTTCGTCACAGTTGTCAAAGCTCAGCTGTATGTGTTCGTATATAATATATAATTCATCTGTTAAAACCCACATGTGAACATGGAAACTCAACAGTGTTAAACCCTGACACAGTTTTTTTTAAATAACAATGAAAGATAACTTTTTTTTTTAATATTTTTATTAAACAACATCTATTAATTCACAATGCACCTTTGAATTATCAAATTTACAATATAAAAACAAGCTTACATATCGTGTATTTCATATAATCTGTACAATTCTCATATAACTTCCTCTCACCTCTCAATAGAACTTCTATTTTTCTAACCTATCGTGATCTCAATAACCATATGTACTCCAATGTAGACCAGCTTCTTTCAACTACGTATATATAATACAAATATATGTATATGTATATATACAAATATGTATATAAAATACAAATCCAATTCAAATCAAATCAGCATACACTTGTTCCACAATTCTTCCCCTATTCATTCTCTATATCCAATTTTCCTTTTATCACTGTCTTAATTGATCTCAGATTCTCCAATTTTTTTATCTGTTTTTTATCTTGCAGATTAAGTGTAAGATCTTCTAAAATGATAAATTCTAAAACTTTTTGTAACCATTCTTGTATATCCGGTATTTCCTCTTTTTTCCAGTATCTTGCATACACAATCCTGGCTGCTGAGACCATATACAGAATTATATATTCATATCTAGAGTATTTCTTATCAATCTGGTGCAGCATGTTCAAGAGATATATTTCAGGTGTCATAGGCATCTCTATTTTCAAGATTTCTATCATTAGTCTGTGAATGTTTCTCCAGTAAACTTTTGCTTTTAGACATTTCCACCACATATGATAGAAAGTTCCAGTATCTCGCGAACATTTCCAACATGTTTTATTCTCTAATTTGTATATATTTGCCAATTTCGATGGATCTAAATACCATCTATGAAACATTTTGATGTAATTTTCTTTTAAATTCTGGGCTAGAGTAAATTTTTGTGTAATAGCCCAGCTTTTTTCCCAATGTTCTAAGTTTATTGCATGACCAATATTCTGCGCCCAAACAATCATAGATTCTTTAACTTTCTCTGTTTCTAATTCCATATCTAGAAGGTATCTATAGAGATGTGATGTTAAATGTTCTCTTTTCTCAAATATTATTTTCTCCCATTCGTTCAATTGTGAGTTTGTCTCGATTCCTTCTATTTTTAAATCCATTTTAAATCTTTCTTTTAGTTGCATGTATAGGAACCATTGACAATCCCAACCTTCTTCAATCAATTCTTCTCTAGTCTTAATTCTTTGGTTTCCTTTGGTATCTATGATTATTAGGTCTCTATATGTGAGCCATCCTCTGGATTTTTGTTTCGATCTCCCCATCAGCGCCTCTTGAGGTGAAATCCACAATGGCATTTTCAAATATATTTTCTTTCTCCAATATCTCCAAATTCCGAATAATGGCTTCCTTATATAATGATTAAGGAATTCTTTATCAACCTTTGTTTTATGGTACCAAAGGTAACCATGCCATCCGAATCTCAAATTTGGGCCTTCAAGATTCAAAGTTCTCTCATTCTTCAGTTCTAACCAATCCTTAATCCAATTCATTCCATTTGCAAAAAAGTATAGTCTTAGATCTGGAACATTACAGCCGCCTCTTTCTTTTCTATCTGTTAATATTTTCCATTTAATTCTTGGTTTTTTAGCCGCCCATATAAATTTCGATAAATCTTGTCTCCATTCTTTAAAGTACTTGAAATTAGTAATAATTGGGAGATTCTGAAATAAATAATTTATCTTTGGAAGAACCATCATTTTAATTGATGCCATTCTGCCCAGTAATGAAAGGTTCAGTTTTGACCAATTTTGCAGTTCTCTTCTAATCTCTCCCCATTTCTTGACATAATTGTTCTCAAATAGTGCATTATTTTGTTTAAAGATTATAACTCCTAGGTAATTAATCTTCTTCTCTTCTTTAATACCCGTTCTTTTTTCTATTAATTCTATTTCTTCCTTTCTCATATTTTTGGATATAAACTTTGTTTTCTCTTTATTAATTTTAAACCCCGCAATTTTTCCAAATTCTTCGCAAATCTCTAAAAATTTTGAAATACTCGATTCCGGATCTTCTAGAAATACTACCAAATCGTCAGCATATGCCTTTAATTTGTAGTTATCTCCTTTTATTTTAGGTCCCTTGATCATGTCGTCTCTTCTTATCTTCCTTAATAAAACTTCAAGCACCATAATGAATAATAAAGGGGAGAGTGGGCAACCTTGCCGAGTACCTTTCGTTATATTTATCGGATCTGCCTTATCTCCGTTTATTACTAGTTGGGCTCTACAATCAAGATATAATTGTTTTATCCAAGTTATGAACTCTTCGCCGCATTCAAGCTTTTTTAACAGTTTGAAAAGAAATTCATGATCCACGTTATCAAAAGCCTTTTCTGCGTCCACGAAGACCATCATGCATTTTTTCTCGTTATGTTTTTCATAGAATTCCAACATATTGATCACCGTCCGGATATTGTCTCTAATATATCTCTTGGGTAAGAATCCGCTCTGGTCTTCATGGATCATTTCCTGTAATATAATTTTTAATCTATTTGCAAGTATTTTTGTGAAGATTTTGTAGTCTATATTTAATAGCGATATCGGCCTATAACTATTTGGATTTGTCGAATCTTTTCCCTCCTTTAATATTAAAGTAATGTTTGCTTCTTTCCAAAAGTCCGGTTTACCATATTTCGTCATCTCATTAAACATCTTCCTCATCGGTTCTCTTAATTCTTCTTGTAATTCTTTATAGTACAATCCAGTAAACCCATCCGGACCTGGAGCTTTCCCAATCTTGATATCTTTTATAGCATTTATTACTTCCATGTATGTAATCTCTGCGTTTAAATTCTTCCTTTGCTCTTCTGTCATCCTTATCAAATCTTGATTGTTTAGATATTCTTCTATTTTCATCATTCTATTACTTTTTATCTGTTTCTGATAAAGTTCTTTAAAATGTTTCCTGAATACTTTCAGTATAGTTTTCTCATCTGATGTTATCTCATCATTTTTTTTTCTCACTTGCAAAATTAAATTTCTTTCTCTTCTTTTCCGCAACTTATACGCCAACCATCTTCCCGGTTTGTCAGCGTTTTCAAAATTTTTCTGTTTAAGCGTGCACAATTTTTTCTCGATCTCAACCAAATTCTCTGCTTGTAATTCCATTTGTAATTCTTTATGTTCTTTTCTTATCTTTTTGTTCTCTGGATTCTTTCTTAATTCTTCCTCTAAATCTTTGATTCTTGATTCCAAATTTGTTATCTTCTCCTCTCTTTTCTTCCTCCACTCCGAATTCCACATTATCAACAAGCCTCTCATTACAGCTTTCCCTGCATCCCAGACCGTCTTTGCTGCTATTCCATCTTTATCATTCTCTGAAAAGTAATACTAATGAAAGGTAACTTTTAAAAGAGGGCATTTAGAGCAGAAACTTGTCTAAGCAGAAATGTGTCTTACTATGCCACCTTTCTTGGCCACACCACACCAAATTGCCTCTGGTGGCTACAGCAAAATCATGCAAGTTCAAGGCAGTTCAGCTTAGGACAGTTCGGATACGTGTGTTTCATGCAGAGTTTTGCTCTTAAGAGTGCCATTGGATAGCATCATCATTTTTTTCAGAACTTGCAAAATTTACTTCTTGGACTACAACTCCCAGAAACCCCATCATCAGATCCACTAGAGCATTCTGCAAATGGTAGCTCCTATCTGAACAACTTTTCCTAACTGTTTTCTTTAATACCACATGATGAAACCTTCTACATCAACTTTAATTCCACAAGCTAGAGTAACATGTTATTTGCAGAGGCGTTATGACCGCTAAATAAGTTTGGCCAAGGCCCAGAATGTTCCTAGACATCCCTGCTCTCCGTTCATGACAGCTGTGACATCTTTATGAAGATTTGACATACCCTGGAGAAGAATCTAGAATTTTGCTGGCACTTCCAACCATATGGCTCTGGATTGCAACTCCTACCTTAACAAATGTGTAGCATTTACTATTACACTCACACTGAGTTGCAAAGAGCAATGAGAGACCTCATTCTTGCTTCCCCAGTTAAAATGCTACCTTAAACTTCTTGTTCTAAGCACAGCTGTTTCCTTACATTTTACTGTGAGAAAGTGACTTATACATCAAAGAGGAACTTGCTTCTTTGAAACCTTAAATGTCATTTCTGAACAAACATTTCGAAAACAATGAACCACTTCCTTGGGAGTAGATCTGCTGCTTAGCAGGGGTTCCAGTCTGTTTCTTGGAACAGTCCTTCCCTATTTTTGTTGTGTGCCTTCAAGTCCTTTCTGACTTACAGTGACCCTAAGGTGAACCTATCATGCGGTTTCTTGGCAGAATTTTTTCAGAGAGGGTTGGCTTTGCCTTCCTCTGAGGCAGAGAGAATATTACTTGCCTAAGGACACCCAGTAGATTTCCATGGCCAAGTGGGGATTCGAACCCTGGTTTCCAGAATCCTCGACTAACACTCAAATCACTGCACCACATTGGTTCTCAGTCTTTTCCAAGCACCACAAGAAATCTTCCACAAATTTGTCCACATTTTTCTGATAGAGGCAAATTATTCTGAGAGATTTTTCAGTATTTATACAGTGGAACCTGTTACAGTTACCTCAGCCTTGTTTGTATTTTCTTTGCATTTTTTAAAAAACTGTATAGTGATTTGTATACTTTAAAGTGCATTAACAGCATTACTGATTTTGTTGTATCTTTTTTTGGTCAGAGAATTTTACAAAAATGGCTTTTGAAATATTTTGATTGCAGTAATGACAGGATAACAGAAGTATACTGACACTCAAATAATTCCAGTGATTGGATCTGTTACTATTTGTGGGCATTTTGTCTAGCGAGTGGAGTGATGTTCATCCTTTTCTGTAGAGGGCTTGCAGTTTGGGGTCATTCATCAATCGTAAATTGTCAGGAGCTGCAGGTAGCTCAAAATGCCTTTTATCAGCTTTGGGTAATAAACCAGCTCTGTCCTTTCTTGGCCAAAGAGAGCCTTGCTACAGTTATCCTTATGTTTGGGTTTGCCAATTGCATCCAGTCTGAAATAGTACTGCAAGTTAGTTTATCTGGGAACAGATGCTTTGATGGCATTATACCAGTTCTTAGTCAGCTTTGCTTGCTTTAAGGCCATTTCTGCACCACATTGTGATAATGCTATTATTCTACTTTCAACATCCTGTGGAATCCTGGGCTTTGTATCCTGGGCTTTTCAGCCAGAGGCCTATGAGCTCTCTGGCTGAAAATTCTAAATGCCCCTTCCTGAACTGCAAACCCCAGGATGCCATAGGATGTTGAAAGTGGAATAATAGCACTATAACAATGTAGTGTGGAAATGGCCTAAGTCCATGTTTGGGCCAAATTCAAGCTGATGGCCTCAATCTGGGCCAAGCTGTTATCTTGCCACATATTCCTAATCCCCATCCTTCATGTCACTGTCCGAGGAACTTCTCTGAGTATGACCCAGATCAAGTGAATGGCTACAAGAAAGGAGGGCTGCCTTCTGTGATTGCTCCCCAATTATAGGATGCCTTTCCGAGAGAGGCTTGCCTTATGCCTACTTTGGATTTTCTCAGTCATTTAGGAGCTTTTTAGGGGCTTTTAAAATAAGTTTTAATATTCTGACTTTTTAAAGTGCAAAGACCTGATTTTGCTTTATTGTATAACCTAATCTTTATTATGTGTTTTATATTGCAATATATTTTTGTTGTTGACTGTGATATTTTGTTTCAACGACTTTTTATGTGTACTGCCAGGGAACTTTAGTTATGGTATAACAAAGAAACACCATAAAATAAATTCTTTTACAAATAGTGTGCTTTCTCCCTTCTGTTTCTATTTACCAAAGAGGTTGATATGGGACCATACAAGATGTGTGAAAGATACAGTAGAATATTTAGAGACTCATAATAAAAAATAATAATAAATGGCTTTACATTTTGGATGAGAAGGCCTTTGATAATGTGAACTGGTCATTTATGACTGAGATTTTAAAGAAGATGAACTTTGGAGATAATTTTATTATATGAATTGAAGCATCTTAGAAGGCAAAAATTTTGAGGCTGGCCCCTCCCGAAACTGCAAACCCCAGGAGTCCAGAGGATGTTGAAAGTGGAATCATTGCGTTATGACAGGCTTTAGAAGTACACCACCACCATCACCACCCAATGGCAGTGGTAAATTTTGAAGTGCAAGCACTCTTCATGACAATTCTCATAAAAATACAAGCAGAGACATTGATCCATATCAGCAAATGATTTATAATAATTTTCATCTCTGCTACAAGCAGGTCTTATGTAAACAGGTAGTTCTTAGAGGTCTTGCAAATCATGTCATTGTCCCTGCAAATCAAAAAGCCTCAACGGTCCAAATCTGCAAGTTCTGGTATCATTATACTTATGATATCTTATATAGCTTATGATATCATCAGCCTTTACTATTTAGCTTCCAAATATTAGTGCTTCACTTGGCTGTCACAACTGGTAAGATAGAAGGGACTTCCACTGGCAATCTTTGGGTTAAGCAGATAGAGCTGTAGTCCAAGGGAAAAAGCAATGGGGATATCTTGAGAGGGTGGGTAGGTTGCATAAAACCTCACATTTTGGAAGCACCAGTATTTCTACGGTCTTTGCTAAAATAAAATTCAACTTTAAGCATTTAGGAAGCACTAGATGACTGGTAAGTTTAGATTTTCCAGCAGGGGATTTTTTACCTAAACTTCATGTTCCATCCCTTGTGGATATTTGCATCTTCTGAGGTTTCCTCTCCTTTGCCTCAGCCTAGAGGAAGGGGACTTCTCAAGTTGTTTTAAGTTTCAGTTGCAACATAGCAGCTGATTTCTCTTCCTGTTTTGTCCTAACCATCTCATGTGAGAAGTGGTTAGATCTCCATCTATCACACCACCTGAGTGAAGCAATGAAAAAAGTAACATTAAGATGCACTGCCAAGGCAAAAGCTGAACCATTTTTCTGTACATAAAAACAGCAGTCATTGGTACTGAAATAAGATTTCAACCACTAGTCTTGGCTGCTTCCTTACGTGCAGTGTTGGTAGGTGAGGGGGAGATCTTGTCTCTTTGCCTTACAATGAAATGTCTTGGGTCAGCCTTGGGGCCGATTCACACTACAGAATTACAGTGCTATGATTCCATCTTAACTGACATCAGCTGTGTTTGGGGCAAAAGAGTGAGACTTAAAATACCACCACATTTTAGTTTAAAAAGTATTAGTGTCAGTAATTAGGTCTTAGAAGAGGCATTTCATCCTTTTAAAATGGGGTGGGGGTATGGAGGAACATACAAAATCAATAAACTACTAAATATTGTTGTCATGGCTATCTAGGGGAGCCAAGAGTACCAGAATGGGATATCAAGAGAGCCACATTTGGTCTAAAAGCTTGAGGTTCTCCACTCTTTCCTCCATTCCTGGGGAAAGGGCAGGATATAAATAAAGTGATTGTTTGAATTGGATGGGAGATGTAAATCATCCACTTCCTGGCCCTTTTCCCATCATCATATAACAAGCAAATGTGAGCTGTCATTTTAAAATGGACTTTAAATTCCATCCTTCCTCAAGGCAGTGTTTGCCAGGTGTATTTAACTACAACTGATATCAGTTCCTACTGTCAGTATTGCCAGTGTTCAGAGAAAATGAGGTTTGTAATATAAAATATCAACATTAGGGAGGGTTGCCCTGCTTCTTTTTTCAATGAGATTTTTTGTTGTCAGGCGCCATCAAGTCAGCTTTGACTTAACATCAATGCTACAAATGAGACAACTCCAAGGGCTCCTGTTATAAACAACATTGCTCAGGTCTTCCAAACTCCATTTTGAATGTCACAGAGGTTGGGGGTGTTTCCTTTTGGGGAGGACAACACCTGGAATCCCTCAGCCAGCACAGGGGGTTGATGTTTCCAGGATAGTCATAATCAGGGCACAACAGCCCAGCAGTTGGCATTCCGGTAATAACAGACTTCTCCCACTTATTTGACAGATTAGGGACCAGAGCAGTGTCAGAAAATGGAACTGGTTGAAAAGCAGAATCAGGCACTGAACTGCACGGAGCATGAAGGTTGTAAGGCACGCTCTCTTGTTACCAACCACACATGCACTGTTTGCAAAGTCTCTCTGCAATCTTAGTGCATTTTCCCCCTCTCAGCTCACTTTGCAAGCAGCAGGCACATGCAAGTGTTTCCAAGCAAGCCTCCATAGGCAAGAAACATTGATGAAAGAGCAGAACCCTCATCAAATTAATGGAACTTGTCTGTTATTTGGAAGCTTCAAAAGAGCGTGGTCAGACAATGGGGCATCAAAAGGTGGGGGCTTCCTGTATTGTCTCTGAATGGAACAGGTCCATTTAGGCATCATGATTAATAGCTGTTGATAGATTACTTTTCCAGGCTACAGCTTCCAGAATCCACAGGCAAAAGTTCCCAAAAGTGAGTTTGTATGTTCAGATAGTGTAGGGCTGTGGCTTCCTTGACTGAGTTAAGCTTGATTGACTCAATTCCTCTGTAATGCAGTTTTCCTCTTTTCCGTCTGCCTTCGACAACATTATTGTATTTTCCAATGAGTCATGTTTTCTCATAATGCGCCCAAAGTACGATAGCCTCAGCTTAGTCATTTTTGGCTTTCTAGATAGTTTGACAAGGGTATTCCTTCATATATGACCACCTCCTTTCTTTTTTGAATTGCAGGAGGGACGGTGACTACCACGGGAGAGCCTGAACACTAGTTTGTGGAGCTCTAGACCTTTTTACTGTACATTTATATTTCTAGAATGAGCAAGACAGTATCCCCCCACCAGCAAGCTACAGTCTTGGGTTTTGTTATCAAACAGTTTCTCAGACTGAGGGCCTCTGCCCCACTACACTGTTATAATGCTATTATTCCACTTTGAACACCCTATGGAATCCTGGGGTTTGCAGTTCAGGGAGGGGCATTTAGAATTCTCAGCCAGAGAGCTCTTTGGCCTCAGCAAACTACAAACCCCAGAATTCCACAGGATGTTGAAAGTGGAATAATAGCACTATAACAGTCTAGTGCGGAAGTGGCCTAAATCAAGAAAGCCATAGCCCTGGGTCTGCCTGACTTGGGCCATTTCTGCACTAGACTGTTATAGTGCTATTATTCCACTTTCAACATCCTGTGGAATCCTGGGGTTTGCAGTTCAGGGAGGGACCTTTAGAATTCTCAGCCAGAGAGCTCTTTGGCCTCTATAAACTACAAACCCCAGAATTCCACAGGATGTTGAAAGTGGAATAAAAACACTGTGACAGTGTAGTGCAGAAAGGCCCCCAGGAACCTGTTCCCCCATAATTCGCACTTCTTTTTGACCCCATCTTCTTGCTACAAGGTCAATACTGAACGAAAAGGGCCGAGGGCCTCAGTTGGTGCTACCGAGCAGGCTGTCTGGCTGCTGGTGTGGAAACGAGCCGCGGCCATCTCGAACAATCGGTTGCCGCGAAGGCGGCGCTTTGCTCCGTGCCTACCTGGGCTAGCCGAGCGGGGCGGGGAGCGGGTTTTGCCAGCCGGCCGCCCCTTTCCTTCACCAGCCTTCGAAAGCGGGAGTTCCCGGGCTGGGTGCCAGGGCAACCAGGTGACACTCCTCCCTCCCTCTCTCACAAACACTTTATGGGGACAAGGTTCACCTGGCTCCTGCCAGAAAGGAGGAGGAAGTGGCCGCGCCGGGCTGTGGGCGGCGAGGTTCGCGCTACCACAAGCAGAAGTGAGCGCGGCGGCAAAAAGAGGGAAGGCCCACCAGCCGTCCTCTGACGCCGGAGCGCGGCCCGGGGCTTAGTCTCCAGAGGCAGCCCGCCGAGAAGCTCCCGGGGGCTGGGCGCGCGGGGCGTCGGGGCCGCAGGATGGCGCCGCCAAGCTGGCAAAGCCTCCTCTGCAGCTGCCTCTTCTGGTCAGGTAAGGTGGGCGGGGCGGCGCGGGGACCGGGCGGGCCGGAGAGGCGCCGCGGAGGGTCGGGGACCGCGGGGGGCTTCCCTTGGGGAACAGTCGCCGTGGCAAGGCCCGCCCGCCGCCGCCTCTTTGAGTGCCCGTCTCGGCCGGGCGCCAAGAAGGGGGCGGCAGGGAGGCGGGTGTGGGCGCAGCGGGGGCGCAGAGCGGCCGCCCGTCCAGAGCCTCGTGCGGACAGCAGCAGCAGCAGCCCTGGAGTGTCATCGCGCTTCTTCGCGGGCCTCGGGACCAGAGCGCGGGAACGGGGCCGGGGACTCTGGAAGAGTTCTCAAGGGTCGACTGTGAATGAGGGGCCATTTCCGCACTAGACGGTTATAGTGGTCTTATTCCACTGTCAACATTCTATGGCATCCTCAAGACCCCTCCCTAAACTGCAAACCCCAGGATTCCATAGGATGTTGAAAGTGGAATAAGACCATTATAACAGTCTAGTGCGGAAATGGTCAGAGACTTCCAGGGTGACCCCCTGTTCCTAACATCCTTGGCTCTCTTGTTTAGGTCAATCCTTGTCTAATGTGGTCCCCCTGTTGCTACCATCTTCCACTTTGTCTTTTCCAGGGTTCCATGATATGTACAATAACCTCAGTTTAGTCTTTTAAACTTTTAACAAGAGCTGAGGTTTGATTAGTTCTCAAGACCAATTATTTGTATTTTTGGTATTCCATGATATACGTAGAACTCTGATGTTTCAGACCACGATGTGAGGTTTTGCCCCTGTCAACTTCTTTCACAGTCTAGCTTTCACACCTATACGTAGAAATCAGAAATACCGCCGCATAGATGATCCTAATTTGAGTATTTATTTGTCTTTATAATTGAGGAGTTTACCCAGTTCATTCCTAGGCATCTTTCCAAGTCTTATGCTTCTTCTGATTTCTTGATTGTTTTGATTGATGGTTATAAAAAAGACTGTACATATTTTAGTATCTTTATCATCATAGTGTAACTCTTCTGTGGACATTAGTTTTCTTAATATTTAGCTGTAACCTTCCTTTAGTACTTCCTCCTTTAACTTTCACCTACAGTTTTTCAGCCTGGGGAATTTTGAGAGCTGAAATACAGAAAATCAGATATATCCAGAACACCAGTGGCGTCCATGGGTTGTATTAGATAAAGGGTGGAGAAAATGCAGGCCACAGGCTGTGTATGATTCTCAAGCCATACTTTTGCAGCTCTTCCAGAAACACTCCAAGTCCCTTGAACCCCAACGTTGGTGGTGTAATGAAATCTAGGCTCACAGGATTAGCAAAGTGAAGACGATGACATGATCTGTCTCCACTCCCCACCATTCCCTCTGAGCTTATCTGCAATCTTTAGGTGAGCTGGAGGGAAGATATATTTCCCCAGCATGTTGTTTTCTTTCCCTGTTGTCATGCTAAGTAGGATTCAAAGCAGCTTACATATGAAAATGATTAAAATATAGTTAAAAACATAAAACACATCAATATTAAAATAGCATTAAATTATTGACAATAGTATAAACAATTTAAAACATATACTTAAAGAGGATAAAAAGCAGTTTTAAAGCAGTGCTATTAAAAAAATCTTTCCTTAAAAAGCTTGAACAGCCTATGGGAATCAAAAAGTCTTTGCCTTCTGTTTGATAGGGCCATTCTAACCTCTCCGGAAAGGGAGTTCCAGAGCCTTGGGGTAGCCAAAGAGAAGACCCTGCTATATGTCCCCCACCAGCCATGACTATGAAGGTAGTGGGGCTAAAAGAAGAGCCTTTCCTGAGGATTTTGGGGGCAGGCAGGCTCTATGGGAAGATATAGATAGACTGGTCCTAAGCTGTGTAGGGTTTTACAGGTCACAACCAAAAACTCTGAATTATGCCTAGGAACAAACAGCCAGTTCAGCTGTAACTGAGTTGTATGATTCCTATAATCAGTTGTAACATGTGTCCGTCTTATTAATTCTCAGTAGCTTGCACTTGGAAGGTAGTTTAATTGGACAGGATTCAAAGCACATTCACAAGTATTTGAAAAAAAAGAGTCTTTAGGTTATGGCCTATATTTATATTTTTCCCATTACAGGAAGCCCTTTCCTTTCAGTGCCCTGTTATCTGACCATTTGCTTTTTTGATGCTTCAAATTAAGGACAAGTTCCATTAATTTGACAGAGGTTCTGCTCTTTCATCATCAGTTCTTCTTGCCTATTGAGGCTCACTTGGAACTGCTCACATGCACATACTGCTTGCAAACTGAGCTGGGGGTGGGGAGTGGAAGGCACCAAGCCAGGTGAGAGACTTTACAAGCAGCATGCACATAATTGGTCACAAGTGAGCTTCTGTAAGTCCTTCATGGTCCCTACAGTAGATGAATTCCACTTTTCAACCGGTTCCATTTTCTGACAGTGTTCCAGTCCCTAACCTGTCAGATAAGTGGAGGAAGCCTGTAACCAAAAATTACTAGCTTGTTTATTTTTTGTGATTGTATTACACTTAATAGTTCTGAGCTGACACCTCTGTAAGACAATTTGAAATTCACTTGGAAAATCCAAATGCTACTCTGATTAAAAACAAATTAAAAGATCTGCTGAAGAGCATTTGGCTGCGCTGGAAAAGTAATGAAACACTTTCTAGTTTCAGTTTTGTAGTGGCAAATTTTAAAAAAAAAATCCAGAAGCAGAAGAGGAAAGGACAACTCACAAACTAGTAAGATTAATCAAATATTTTGGTGATACACAGTGTCTTTAACATTGTGGCATTTTGCAAGATTGGGTAAAAGTTTTCTCATTAAAAGTTCACAGCTGGTCAGATTCATTTTTAGGTTTAAACTAGAATATTTCACAAAGACTTGTCTTGTTGTATCACATTCTTTTTCCAAAGAAGTTTATACTTCCTATCATCCTTTTAAAATAGCAGTAAAGTAATGACAGAAACAATGACCAAGAGTTGTTTGTTAAATACAAAATCATAGGCTTGGATCCTGATTTTAATGTATGTAGTCACATTGAATCTGGATCAACTGCTATGGTCAATTTGAAGTAATTCATGACCAACTGAAAACCAGCTGATTTCAATGGATTCTCTGTTAGTCAATTAAAACCTGCATTAATCTGTTACAGCGACAATGATCAGTGACTTCTTTGGCATTTTAAAGATTAACAAACTGATTACAGCATAAGCCTTCAGGCATTATAGTCTACACCATCAGATTTTTTTACTAGTTTTTATTATTATATTATATTATATTATATTATATCATATTATATTAATATGCTGCCTTTCTTACAGATATATATAGTATTGTCTGTGTGCATAGATACACATAGCACAAGGATGGGGTAGGATTATAGATGGTGCGATCAGAGAGTCAATTAAATGAAGAAAGTATTGATAGTTGCTGTTAGATTATTAACACAGAGATTAACAAAACAGTTGCTAACAACTCCACTATGATAGTAAGTATTCCAATAAACAGCAAGAATCTGTTATTTTAATTCAGTTCCAGCAAAGACTGGAACTTCCTAATGAATTTTAACTGTCTCTCAACTGTCTCTCAGCCTAATCATTCTTACCCTGACTGCTAACAAAGATTAACTTAAGATCCATTGATTTAATAGGATCTGTTCTAAATATGAAAAAGTCTGAGTCTAACTCAGTCCTTGGAAGAATTACCTTTTGGACTACAACTTCAAGAACCTGAGATAAAACAGTCCATCCAAAAGAACTGGAAAGAATTGTTCAGCTTTCTACTGCGTCTCTAGTACTAAAGCATTACAAACAGGGCCCATCTGTCCTTTTCTGAATAACCTCCAAGGAAAAGGAAAACACTATCTCTTCAGCTCTCATTTCCCTCATTATAAGTCCACTCTTATAGTGAGAAAAGTATTCCTCATGTTGAATCAAAATCTTCTGAAACTAATTAATCCCAATCCATTGATCACTTCCAGGGCTGAAAGTCGCATTCTGTTCGTAGAATTCTCAATAAAGTGGTCAGTGCTGTTCTTGCGGGAAAGTTTCAGGTGTCCCCTTGAGCACATAAAGGGATGAGCAAGTCATTTCATACCCTTCAGGCCAGCCCAAGTTTTTCTGGGAGAAGAAACTTCTAATGGTGTCTCTTTCCTCTCTGTGGGAAAAGTATATCCATTTCCATTTATGTAAATACCACTGATACAATGGATTTACTTCAGTTGGTACTAACAATTGAATTTAAATCAGTTGTTTAAAAGGACATAGTTCAGATCAATTTACTTACTGTCAGTAGCATGTACTCAGTCCTCCTCCTGTCTGTCGGTAGAAAGAAAACCAATAGCAGAATGCTCTGTTGCCTTCCCCTCTTCTAGATCTTCTCTGGAGGGTGATTTTTCTTTTCAGAATCTCTACAGCAAGGGTAGGCAAAGGAGAGCTCTTCAGATGTTGTTGGACTGTAAACTCCTAGCCACCCTACCCAGGGAGTTGGAGTTGGAGGTCTTTCCAGCTCTATGTTTCTATAATTCTATGATTCAGTTTTTGATTAGCCCTGTTGTACTGTAATTCCCAAAATGACTGCTTATGTTGTGTTTTAGTAAACGGTAGAAATATACATTGCATATTAAACCTGTTACGTGTACTATGAAGAATATGAAGAACTCAGCAAATCTGTGGAAAGAATTAACTATATATACATATTAAACACATTTAAAGATGTGTATGTTTTTTTGTTCCAGTAAATGAAAGAATTTCAAGCTCATTTAAGTCAAATAGTATGTTTTGTTTATGTATTACAGTACATGGAATGGTACCAGAGCCTCAAAATGTAAGACTTCATTCCATTATGTTTGATAGTGTTCTCCAATGGGATCCACCTAATTTTCACAAGGAAAATGTGGTTTACACAGTTCAACTCAAAAGGTAAATGTTAGAGAAAAGGCTAATAAGTTTAGCAGTATATTTTAAAAGGATAGAAACAGGACAGCTCTTTGTTTGTGCGGTTGTGTGTTCTTCTTCATGGAAAGGCCCATACCTTCACAGGGATATTTGGTGAAGAGGTGGGAGAGGGCCTTCTTGGTTGATGGCTATGCAGTGCCCTTTCCAGAGAGATGAGATTGGTCCACTCCCTGTTGTTCTTCTGCCTCCAGTCAAAGACAATTGGCCATTTCCACACTACACTGTTATAGTGCTATTATTCTACTTTCAACATCCTATGGAATCCTGGGGCTTGCAGTTTAGAGAGGGACATTTAGAATTCTCAGCCAGAGAGATCTTTGGCCTCAGTAATTACAAACCCCAGAATTCCACAGGATGTTGAAAGTGGAATAATAGTACTATAACAGTGTAGTGTGGAAATGGCCATTGTTATTCATTCAGACTTTCAGTGCTAAACTGGATAGAAATGGAGGTGGTGATGTTTTAACACTTATTAAATTGAGCTTTTTAAAGTGTTTTAATGGTTGTTTAAAATGTCTTGAAACATTACTGTGTTTTGTTGAGAATTTTTAATGTGTTATAGGTTTACCTTGCACCCCCCAACCTTGGGAGAAAGGTGAGATATAAATAAATAATTGGTTGATCCATTTAGAAATGAAAACATGTATAACATTTCCCATTGGACTGATTTTTTCATTCTTGTACATATGAACAATGTGTTTAACAAGGAAGTTGTAAAAGGTAGCTTGAGGGACATTGTGGAGTTACTTGTTATGGATATTCATTATAGGCATATTGCCACAACTGTTAATCTGCCTTTAAACCAAATCGGATTTAACACAAATTTTAATTTAAAAATAATATGTGACTACTAAAAGGGGTTCACTGCGCCATGCCATATACCACAAAGAACAAACAGACTTCCTGCCTATCGGAGGTGACTTTCATGTGTTTCTTGTAAGATAAGTATGACCTTTGGACTGGAACAAAGAGTAGCTTCACCTCACTTAGGCCTTTCCCCCCCATGTTATATGTTTGCCATGCGGTATATTTGTCATCTCTGTGGCAATCTACAAGATCAGTTAATTTCTTTTGTCAGTATTTTTTACTGGAGATACTCTTTTCTCCTTTTTTTTTTTTTAAAAAAAGCCCAGTTTCCTCATAGCAAGTTGGGCAAAATGTTGGACTGCAGCTCCTACCATTCCTCACCGTTGGCTATACTGCTAAGGCTGCTGGGAGCTGCAGTCCAAGAACATCTGGAGGTCCCCTGCCTTATAGCAACTGAGCAGGGAAGTTCATATAGATGTTAAGTGGCAAAAGGAGGTACTCATCTAAGAGATATGAGAGGTACTTGATGCTTTTCTCCACAATTATTTGAAACTGTAGTGTAAGTGGGATTATGGGTGCGCAAAGGTCCTGCTGCCATTTTTGTAGGAGGACTACAATGTAAAAACATCAAAATCAGACAAGTAGAAAGGACAGAACTCTCAGGCAAGGACAATGGTCCTTTTATGGGTCATCTTAGTAACCCATTGGCCTAGAAGCTGGAATGAATTGCTTACAACAGTACCTTCCAATGCACTTGCGATCTGTGACTCATCCTGTTTATGATTTACTCTGCTTTATCATAGCATTTTGTCACCAGGTCAGTCCCCCTTCCAATGTTCATCATACACATCATTCAGAGTGCTTTCAGATAGGTTTTTTCTTCATCATTCATGAAATTTTATGGGGAGTCCAGGTACTGCTGCTTTCCATTTGAAATCTTACTATTTTTTCTTTACTGCTATTTCTCTTTCCCTACAGCAACAGAAAATCTGTTAATGGGAGAAAGTTTAAATACTGTCTTTAGATAGATGGCTGTATGGGCTCTCCATTCAAAAGTACCCCTACTGCCTTAACTTGTTCGATTCTGAAGATATGCATCTCAGCCTTCCTTACAATTCAAAGTAGCTAACTTACAGGTCACTAAAAATAAATAATTGCAACAACTGTAAATAAAATATTTTAATTTGATATCAAAACCCCAAAAGGTTCAGTAAAATCAAAATTCTAAGATCATTTTCAATGAATATTTTTTCTGCTCTTTTACATTCTAGGCAATATATGAGACAGGCCATTTCTGCACTAGACTGTGATAGTGCTATTTTTCCACTTTCAACATCCTATGGAATCCTGGGATTTGCAGTTTAGGGAGGGGCTTTGAAGTCCCTCTCTAAATTGCAAACCCCAGGATTCCATAAGATGTCGAAGGTGGAATAATGGCACTATAACAGTCTAGTGCTGAAATTGGCAGGAAGAGCACTGCTGTCTCCTGGAAGGAGGTCCTACTGTACTGTACTGTTTTCAGAGAAAAGACTGGATGGATGGATGAATTGATTTTCTATCCCATCTTTCTTCCATTATAGGACCCAGGGCAGCTCATGATATAAGCAAAACAAAATACAGTTAAAACAACAAATAATGCAAAATTTTAACAACAGTTAAATAAATGATCATATTAAAAACATTATTTTAAAACAGGCAGAAAACCAGTAAAAACATAAAAATAATGACAAAAATGCGGTACACCCAAATTAAAAGACCTTTTGTAACAACAAATTAACAATCAAAGGCCTGCGTAAACAAAAAACAATCAAAGGCCTGCCTACAGAAACAGAGCAATGAAGAGTTGAACCCAGCTCCCCGTGGGAGGGAATTCCGCCAAAAAGGAAGCATCCACTGAAAAGATTCCCTCCCATGTCCTCGCCAAACACACCTCTGAGGATGGTTAGCCTCCACCGAGGAACTTAACATTCAGACAAGCTTGTTTTGGGAGATACAATCTTTCAGACAGTCTGAATAGTTAAGCCATATAGTGCTTTATAGGTCATAACCAGCACTATGAATTACATTCTGAAAAGAAGTGCATGCTTCAGCAGATCTTAAAGGGTAGTGAGCCTACGAAGCATCCTACCTCATATGTAGATCAGGACCAGTATCTCAAATTGGTTGTTGTTGTTGTTGTTGTTGTTGTTGTTGTTGTTGTTGTGTGTCTTCAAGTTGTTTCCAGCTTATGGCAACCCCAAGGTGAATCTATCATGGCATTTTCTTGGCAAGATTTGTTCAAAGGAGATTTGCCTTTGTCTTCCTCTCAGGCTGAGAGAGTGTGACTTGCCCAAGGGCACCCAGTGAGTTTCCATTGCTGAGCAGAGATTTGAACTCTGGTCTCCAGAATCACAGGCCAATACTCAAACATGACTGCACATGGATATATTATAGGAAGACAGTGTTTCTTCCTATCCCTTTTAAACTGTGGCATTTTGCACCAATTAAGGTTCTGGGTAAAGTTTCTTCTTAGAGGAAAAAAATATGAATATAGCCCTATTTTTGGACAAATCTACAGATGGCTTAGTTTTAGAACCGTTATATTCATACAAAAGAGAAGTTAAAGAATGTAAAATGTAATTTAAAATGGTAAATTTTAGCATTCTAGCATTCTAATTTTATGGATGAGAAAGATATAGGCTGAGATCCTGCATGGGACATGTAGCCTGTCTCCCATTCTGACCTCCTAAAGCAGAGCTTTCCAAACTTTTCATGTTGGTGACACACTTTTTAGACCTACATCATTTCACAACACAGTAATTCAGTTTCATTAGCAAACCGGAGGTTAAACTAATGCCTTATAAGAGATACAGACACATACATAAATTGTAATAACAAAATGTATGAGAACACAACATATCTCATGAAAACCTTTCATATATTTTTAAAAAATATGATTTATAAATAATAACATACATTTCCAAGATATAGGCAATACACCTACACAGTTCAGGCAACACGCTAATGTGTCTCAGCACACCGTTTGGAAAACTCTGCCCTGCCTTAAAAGCCCGGCAGCTGTACTGGGCGAAAGAGTTCTGCAGCCTTCGTGAATGAGATGTAGAAAAATGAGGCACCCAGCCCCTCCCACCAGTGAGCCACAGTTCAACAAACAAAAGCAGGGATCTCTGTGTGGTTCTGTTCCAACATTACATCACCCTGTGGCTTGCTGACAGAAGGAGACTGGATGTGTCATCCCTCAGATATTTCATATAAGTTACTTAATACAAAAGGTAAGAATAAAAAATGAAGTAATACTATGATTTAGTGCCTGAAATGAGAGAGAAAGAGTGAGCTCTTTATTCACTCAGATGCAATGTTAAAATGTTAATTTTATTTTTTTTCTTTTACAGAGCATTTAATAATACATATGCTGACTTGTGCCGAAGAACTGTCTTCACAGAGTGTGATGTGTCAAGTATACCTATATATAGTCCTTCCTTTATAAGAGTCAGAGCTGAATTTGAGAATAAACAGTCAAATTGGGTGAACCTCAGCATTACACCATTCTTAGACAGTAAGTCATTCTTCCACTTCATTCATCCATATGAGGGCAGGGCAATTGTAAACCTTATCTTGGAGAGTTATGTCACTGGATCCCTCAAAACCCTTCTGGAATCATGACAGCAGGTAGAAATGAGGCAGAAGTGGTATTTTTATGTCTTTTCACCTGCCACCATCCCAGCCATCTGTTCCCCTGTGCTTTGTAAGCATCTTCAATGGGAAGGAATTAACATGTGCCAGATTCAGAGTTTTCTCCCGTGTTGTGATTGCTGGCATGATTAGAGGCATGTGCAAGCATTAGTAAAGTGGGAGGTCTTTGAGATCCACCGCTTCTTCCATACTTTCTCCCAGCACTCTGCCTTCCTCCCCCACTGATCTCGGAAAGACCTGAGGATGCTGCCATAGTTGTGAGAGAGAGGTCCAGGAGTCAGAGCTCCTTCTCTGACAATAGACTTTGGAAGCAAAATTTAACTGCAAATTCTTTTGGGGTTTGCTTTCAGTACAGAATATGTGGTGTTCATTATTACTACTGGATGTTAGACAACTAGCAGTATTTAATATTATTGACACTGCTAACCGACAGAACAGAGAAACTGTTCCACAAAGCAATGTTTGCACTCTAGGCAAGTTCAAAATTCTTGCACCCAACGTCTCTGTCTTAGCCCATTTCCACACTACACTGTTAATAGTGCTATTATTCCACTTTCAACATCCCGTGGAATTCTGGAGTTTGTAGTTTACTGAGGCCAAAGTGCTCTCTGGCTGAGAATTCTAAATACCCCTCCCTAAACTGCAAACCCCAGGATTCCATAAGATGTTGAAAGTGGAATAATACCAGTAAACAGTGTAGTGTGGAAAGGGCCCTAGACTCAGATATCAGATATCAAATCTTGGATTTTATATATTCAACACATCCAGTCTGCAACTCATTACAGTAAATACTACAGTGAACTATGGAAGCAAAATGTATATACTTGGGTTCCAAGGAACAAAAGGGTTTTTCTACACAACTGGTTTTAAAGATCACTGCTTATTGTAAGCTGACAGTATCCTCCATGGAACATGAAAGTTTCCCCTTGGATCTGATTGGCACACTCCCATCCTGTTTCTTTTCTTGTACCGCTTCAGAACACTTGTCTCTTTCTTGTGCCTTTGGAACAGTTTCATTTTTTGTTTGCATTTGCAATCCTTGCTTAGATTGCTGTATCCAAGTATTGTTTTTAGCAATAGATTTTCAGAGCTCTTAATTTTGTGACCATGTGCTTTGTACACTTGAACAACACCATCCACAAACCTCATCTATACATTTTTCATTAATAATAATAATAATAATAATAATAATAATAATAATAATAATAAAAAAAAGCAGCAGCATTATCATTGTCATCTTTATGTCCCACTTTTTTCCTTAAAAAGACTCAAAGCAGCTTGCAGTAGTTTAAAGCCAGCATGGTGTAGTGGTTTAAGTCTTGGACTATGACCCTGGAAACCAGGGTTTGATTCCCCACCTGTCCATGGAAGCCCACTGGGTGACCTTGGGTGCATCACCCACTCCCAGCCCCAGAAAACATTGTGATAAAGGCATTCTCCCTCAGCCATATCTTGAAGTTTAAGAAAAGCCTTGCCCTGCTGAGTTTAAATGACACTAGGGATAGAGCCACCTGGGTCTGACAGTCACTTTCAGATTCTTTCTCTAAGGCCATTTCCTTTGAAGCCCCTCCCTAAACTGCACACCCTAGGATTCCATGGGATGTTGAAAGTGGAATAACAGCACTATAACAGTCTAGTGCAGAAATGACCTAAAACTAGTGTTGTTAATTGCATTTTAAGAATGTATGATTCTTAGAATGTTGATGCCGGTGATGTATTTAAGTCTTTTACTCCAAGTTTCAAGTCAAGTCTCTGGTCCCTACCTTCAAGTCTCAAATCCTTGAAAGATAATTCAAGTCAAGTATCAAGTCTGGGAGCCAACTTTAACAGAAAAAAAGGTGGTGCAGTTTGGGCAAGGTTAAGTTTCAATAACTAGAAAATCAAAATCCTGTCACTTCCTTTCCCACTGGGCCTCAGCAGTGCTTCAGCCAGACTTTAAACCTATTAAAGCAGAGTTTTAAAAAAACATGTTTTCCTCCCATCTCTTTTTAGCAAAAATTGGGCCACTTGCTGTACAAGTTGAAGCCACGAAACCTGGAGTCTTGAACGTACAGCTCACAGAACCTTTCTTTACACTCAGTGGTGGAAAATATTACTTACAGGAGATGTATAGTTCTGTGGTTTACAGGCTCAGAATCTGGAAGAAATATAGTGATGAACAGGTAATGCTTGCCGGCATTTGGGGATTTGTAACTTCCTCTTCTAGTGTTCTAACTATACTTTTTTTTTCCATTAAGAAGTACAGGAATGTTCTAAATTCTGTGTCTGGAAGACTAACAGTTCATTACAAGACAGCTCCAACATCCAGATCCCTATAGATTCGAGCAAGTTCCCAGCAGGGAATCTAACCAGCATGGCTTCATGTTGTGGACCAAACAAAATGAGATTCCCTAAGAAACATTGAAAAAGCAGTTTGTTCCCCTCAGCTCCCAAGCAGAGGTTTGTGATTTGATTGAAGAGACAGGACCAAGACCTAGCAAGCACATGCAAAGGAAAAGTAACAGAGTAGACAGATCTGCAAACGTATGTTAGATGATAGAATGTGGCCCTTTGTGCACCTTACCTTCTTGCATCATCCTCTGGTCACAATCTCTGCAGTGCCTCTGCAGGGAAAGGAGTGTGACAGGAATGTTCCCCTTTGCACCAGACCAGCTCCCTGTGGAAAGGAGTACAATGGACATGCCCCTTCCTTCCACAGTGCAGCCAGGCACTTTCCCATGCTGTGCTGGGGCAGGAAGTGCCTCCATTGTGCTTTGGGGCCTTCCACAGGGCAGGTAAGTGTGGGACTGTCATGCAATCCCCCATTAATGGGGAAAAGTCATCAAAGATTTACTCCATAACTGCACTGTTTGGCAACAAGAGAAGGATGGGACTGCAACAATGTCTTGAGGAAGTGTTGTCATGGTCCTGCTCCACTCCTGTCCCCATGGTGGGACAAGAGCCTCTGCAGAAAGGGCCTCTGTCAAAGAATTTCAAAAGAAAACCAGCCTGTGCTTTTAGATTATTTCAAAGCCTTAGATTGTGTATATCCTGAAAAACTATGGAGCATTCTTAAAAATTATGGATCACTCCACAACATTTGATTTTACTGATGTATAACCTGTACATGAGGCAGAATACAGATAAATAGATTGGCAATTGGTAAGGGGGAAAGGCAACCCTGCATTTCATCACCTTATCTGTTTAACTTGTATGCTGAACATATCCTACATAAAGCAGGATTAGACTCAGAGGAAGAAGGAATGAAAACTGGAGGAAAGAACATCAACGATTTAAGTTAGGCAGGTGAAAACATACTACTAGCAGAAGACAGCAAGGATTTGGAACAATATTACTCAAGAAAGTGAAGAAAGAAAGTATAAAAGCAGGTTTACAGAAAACAAAAATAATGACTACAAATAATTTACTTAACTTTAAAATAGCCATTGAAATAGTTCAAGATTTTCCATACTTTGGCTCAGTCATTAAACAGAATAGAGACCATGGTCAAAAACTCAGAGGAAGAGTAGGATGGGGGGCAGCTATGAAGGGGCTAGACAAGATCCTGAAGTGTCAAGACATATCATTGAATATTAAAGTTAGGATTGTCTATACCATCATATCCCCAATTTCCATGTATGGTTGTGAAACTGGACAGTGAAGAAAGCTGATAGGAAGAAAATCAACTTACATGAACATGGTGCTACTGTGGGCTGCTGAAAAGACGGATAAATCGATCCTAGATTGCCGTACTTTGGACATATCATGAGAAGACATGACTCACTAGAAAAAATAATAATGCTTGTTAAGGTGGCAGGCAGTAGGAAAAGAGGAAGACCTCACTTGAGATGGATAGACTCAATCAAGGAAGCCACATCCCTGAATCTGCGAGACCTGAGCAGGGCTGTTGATGATGGGGTGACTTCGAGGTCTCTCATTCATAGGATGGCCCTGAATTGAAGTCAGTTTGATGGCAGTTAACAGCAAAGACAGATTGGGGGAGAGGTGTCTCAAGGGCAGATTGAGGGGGTTTCTCAAGGGCAGAAGAAGCTTTTGAGGATATAATGGTTATTGGACCTGTGGCTGTTCTAGAATTAAAGAATTCCAAGAGAGAATTCATGAGGGCAAGGAAAGTGGAAGAAGAAGAAAGATTCCTTCCTTCAAGTAGAAGAAAAATTCCTTGGCTCACAGAGCAGTTGGAAAGATGAATTAAGTCAAAACTGCAACGTTGATTGTTGCAGAAGCTGTACGTCTTGTTCTATCCATCTTTATTCCTTGCATTGGCACTATTATGTCAGTGGCACAGTTATTCCAAGAAGCTTAGTTTCACCATTGTTATCAGAGTGGTATACCAGCATGGAATAATAGTGCTGACATATCTGAGTTTCCATCAGCACAAATGGATTTACTCACAATCTTGTCTTTGTCATTAGGCAAGGCAGGGGACATTAGGCCCCGTAACTGCTCTGTAAGAACTCATATACAAAAAGTATACTGTTTGTATTAGGGTGAAAATGGTTCCTTAATTAGACAAACAGTGTCACATGAAAATACATTGAATATATGGGGTTAAGATAAGTGGTGAATTGTTGTTATGTCCCTTTGTGATGAAAAAAATAATAACAATGAAACACTCACTCTGAAGTTTAGAAATTCCCATTTTCCAAGCTGGACTCAGACCCTCACTTTGGACCTTCACAAAATGTGTACCTATTTCTGGTGCAGAAATAAACCGTCTTTTCGCTCTTTAAAAAAAAAAGAATAGCATTGCCCTGTGAAGTTTTGAATTTGGCAGTTAACTTTTGTGATTTTGTATGCTTTCCTACTAGGTTCTAGAGGTGAACTCAACTGACACCTTCCAAACAATATCTGACTTGGTTCCTATGACAACTTATTGCCTCCAGGCTCAGGCATTTATTCGGAATTTGGATAAAGTCGGGGAGTGGAGTGAACCCATTTGTACCAATACAACTGACACAACTGACCCCGGTAATATTTTAGGATTTAATGCTTGTTTTTTTCTCCTGTTAGTGATCTGATTCAAGAGAAGTATCTGTATGTGTTTATTCACAAGTAAATCCTACTGATTTCAGCTGTTGACAGTTACTGTCAAGTAAGTGAACATGAGATTGTTTGTTTGCTTTCTTGCTTGCTTATGTTGAAATGTATGTATCCCTGTATCACAGGATCCTATTTAAATAAAATCAATTTAAAACAATTTGTTGCAATTTAAAAATATAAAAGAGTAAGCAATAATGTAAACAGTCTAAAAGCATATTAAACAATTTCTTCATTAAACCAGTCAAAACTATGTACCTGTAGATTTGAGCAAAATCTTTGGATCCAGAGAACGTGGACTAAAAGCCATGTTTAAATTGGTGCCAGCATGAAGCCAGTCTCAAAGACCAACCAGGTCTCCAAGAAGAGGATGTTCCATAACTGGGGTATCATAACAGAGAAAGCTTTCTACCGTAACCTGACATAAGAAGATTATTTATGTATTTTTAATACATTTTTTTTAAAAAATTTGCACAGGAAGCAACATGGACAATATTGAATATAGAGTTGACTATCATCAACATACTGATAAAAATACATTCCCTGTCCTGTGTTTATCTTTGGCCATGGTTTCATGTACAGGCTGAAAAGGACAGGATGCAAAATAAACCCTGTGGATTTGATAAGCCTAAGGCTGAGGTGTTGAACATGATGCTCCAGAACCACCCTATTAGATTTATCTTTGAAGCAGATTTTTTATTCTATTTAATTTAATTTATAGATTTTGGGTTCCTTATTTTTGTCTAATAATTCTTTTAATGCTAGACATGTTGATAAACCACCTTTATCCTTTTTGAAGGTGAAAAGTAGGCACACACTTTTTAATAAAATTAAAAACTAAATTTTCAGATCAAAGCAAAAGCCATAGACCTGGTTTATACAGGATGTGAAACAAAGAGGCAACTTGTGTAATTGTTCCGTGTGCACCCAGTTGTGTCTGAATGCACTTACCACATAAAATGGCCTAAACACATGTGAACATTATCAAAACATCCCAGCAGAGCTCTTTCCCATGCTAGAAATAACTGGTGTACTAACATTAACAGATGAATGAGTCAGGCATATATGAAAAGCGTCCATGGATAAGACTTTCTTCATGGCCATGACTTTCTTTAGCTTTTAGTTAGGCCTAATTCACTTTCAGATGAAGGTACAATAAAATGTTGTACCTGATAGAAAAAGTTTAATACAGAAGCAATAGCCTCCAATAAGTCTGAAAACAACTGCTTAAACTTGACTTTAAATGGGACTAACGCATTATCTAGAACCGTGCTGTAGGGCAGACAATCTATCAATAGGCTATTTTTTGTTTTCATTTCCTCTGTGTAGCTAACATCAAACAAAAATATTGTCTCAGTTGAGTTTTTTATTATGAAACTTCTTACTTAGAGATTTTAGAAATTGATGAGCAGGAGAATATGTGCATGCCTTTGTTTAAACTTGGGGTGGGCATTATGGTCCTTCCAGAGGTTGTTGGACTTCAGCTTCCAGCATTCTTTACCATTGACTCTACTGACTGATACTGGTGGGAGCTGCCATTAACCCCTAGAGGGTTTCAAAATTTACACCCTTCATTTAAAAGATACACCCATCATGTTTTCCATGCTGCATTGAATAAACAGGTTTCTTTTTCCTTTTCTCTTACAGGTTTAAATCCAGTCCTGCTGACTGTTATCCTACTGTCAGTGTTGATATCATTACCTTTCTTCTCCTTAATAATTTTTCACACTTATCGACAGATCAAATATGTCTTTTTCCCTTCATATTCTTTGCCACAGCATTTCAAAGAGGTTTGTCTTTTTGTACTTTGTGCCTCCCTAACCTTTACAAAATAAAAGTATTGTTCACTAAATTGTAAAACAGGTTGAGCATCCCTAATCCAAAAATCCAAAATATTCCAGAATGCAAAATAGGTGGTTGACATAGCAACACCTTTGATTTCTGATGGTTCAGTGTACCCACACTTTGTTTCATGCACAAAATTATTGAATATATTATATACAATTACCTTCAGGCTATGGGTATAAGGTGTATATGAAACAAATGAATTTTGTGTTGAGACTTGGATCCCATCTCCAAGATATCTCATTATATATATTGAAATATTCCAAAATCTGAAAAAAAATCTGAAACATTTCTGGTTGTAAGCATTTTGGATAAGGGATACCCAGCCCATCTATTTGCTACACTGCTGAAATTAAGTAAAGTTTAAAAACCAGCAGTCAGTACTATGCCTGAGGGGACCAGCACAATGTAGTGTTTGAGTATTGGACTGTGACCATGGAAATGCATGGGGTGATGGGCAAGTCAAACTCTCTGAGCCTCAAAGGGACGTAATGACAACCCCGCTCTGAACAGCTCTCACCAAGAAAATCCTGTGATAGGTTTGCCTTAGGATCATCCTAAGCCAGAAATGATTTGAAGGTGCCTAACAACAATAACAACTATTCCTGATTACCATAGTCATAACAGGGCTCCTTACAACCAACCTGTTTTCCAAAATCCAAGAATGTGAACAGCCACTCTGCAGGCCTGTTCAAGCTCAGTTCTCACCTTTGAAAAAATTGATCAATAGAAAGTAATGATAAGGTGGTCACTTCACCTCCTTTTGTGTCATCTGGAAGTGATACACTTAAAAATGTGATTATCTTATCATTAGATTCTTCTAAGTGAAACACAAATAGGCCCCTTTTTTCAGATTATATAGCCAAATATATTGCAGTGCCTTTGGCCTATGGGCATCCTGCAGAAGCATACCCTCCAACACTTCACAGATGAAAACCAGGACGCATGTGGCCAAGCAACATCATAATGTGGTCAGGATGGCAGGAGTTACTAATGACAAAGAAAAGCAGGCTAGGGTGCGCTGAAATAGATGTTTTTGCCTACAAAGAAGAGGAAGATTCTGCTCCCTGTTCTCCTGCTAAGTACAAACTATGTGTGAACTTTGAACTTGGTTAGCAGCAACTGAAGTATGCCAAAGACAAAGGGGAAAGTGGGAAGGGAAGAGAGGGACTGGGACATTTAAAAAGCAGCTGAAAAAGTGGAATGAAAGGGCATTAATCAGGACTTTCCCAGCCAAATTGGGACAGAGGGTATGTGGAAGGCTAATGGGCAAGTAGACCTCAATGGGGTCCGCTGAACCCTGGGTGTGCCTCTTCACGAGTGGATGAGTAACACCGAGCAGTTACTTGCTTGGAGAGACTTAATATGATGCAGTTTGAACATTCTTGCCATGGTGCTAACCTTGGGGAAATATCATTTAATGTATGTGCTCATACGTAAGTCTAAAAATTTTAGTCAAAAATTGACCCAAAAAACTTGGGTTGACTTATCCACAGGTCAATGGAAGTGCTGTACCTTAACTCTCAAAAAGGGAATCATCCCCTTCTCTGAGGAGTGGTGAAAATCAAGAGCTTAGTCCATTCTGGCAGCACCTAAAAGAAGCACTGGCCCCCTCTACTCTCTCTGCTGTGATGCTGCTTTCGGCCTTTTTGAGTATCTAAGTGGGAAAATGGTACTTCCTCTCAAAGGAGCACCAATAGAGTAAGAGGATTTGTTGCTGCTTTTAGGTTCTCCTGGGATGGACTAAGCTCTCGCCTTTTGCCACTCTATTTGGAGAAAGTGATGGTTCCTTTTTTTTATTAAGAGTTAGTACTGTACCTTAACTTTTTTTTTTAATTGATTATACAGAAAGAAAAAAAAACACAAACAAAAATAAAACACCATGTGATACAACTAATAGTAAAACAAAAAGATTTCAACCAAAAGCAAACTTACATTATTATTTCTCTCTTATATAATTACAATCAAAAACTTATTCAGCTTATTCTATATCAGAGTATTTATATATTTTTATTACCTATCTCTGATTCTTATTCTCATTATACTCATAATTATTATAGTAATATCATTCTTAATTCTATATTTTTCCCTTAAATTTAATCTAATGCTATTACTAAATATAATCTTATTACTTAACATATTAAACTATCTCTAAAGGTAAACCCACTCCCTAAAGCCGATTATATTTTAACTTACTTTTTGGTTTTGGTTTTTTATTTTTATTTTTGCTTTTTGTTTTTGTTTTGTTTTTTGTTTTACAAAATTAAACAACTCAACTCCAATTTAAACAAAACACCACATTATTATCACAAAAAAAGGTGAATAAACCCATCCCCCAGAGCCAACTTTTTATTTAATCCATTTTCCAAAATTGCCATTCTTCTTGTGAAAGGGTAGCTTTACCATCTCTTATCAAAGCTTTTTCCAAAAATATTTTCCAAATTTCTTCAAAATCATTCCCTTTTACTAAACCTTTCATAAATCTAATTCTACATGTTAATTTATCATTAATTGCAATGTTCCACACTTCTTTATACCATTCCTCTATTTGAAGTTTTTCATTTGTTTTCCATTTTTTTGCTATTATTAACCTCGCTGCAGTTAACAAATTTGTTATTAATTCCTTCGTTACCTGGGTACACTCAACCTTATTATAAATAGACAACAACCCTATATTTGGACATACTGGTACCTCAACTCCTGTTATCTCTTTTATCTCTTTAAAAACCTTTAGCCAAAATTCCCTTATCTTATTACAGTTCCACCACATATGCATATATGTACCGATTTCTTGATATCCCCTCCAGCATAATCTTGAATATTTCTCATCTATCTGGTTTAGTTTTACTGGAGTCAAATACCATTTCCAAACTATTTTATAATAATTCTCTTTTATTCTTATAGATAATTTTTTTAAATGACGTTGTTTCCAAATTTTTCTCCATTCTTGTATATCTATATTTTGCGATGTCTCTTCCTCCCACATTTTTCTAAGATAATCCTCTTCTTGTTCTTTTGCCAATATTTTATATATTTCACTTGTAATACCCTTTAATATTTCATTTTCTTGCATATTTTCTCTTTGAATAATAATTTGTTCAAATTTAGTATATTCTTTAAAATCTTTGACATATCTTTTCATATTCTTTGTCCATTGCTCTAATTGTATATAATTCAACCAAGATATTTTGGTTTCCTGCAATCTCTCTTTCATTCTATCTTTATTAATCATTATTTTCATCCAATCTTTTAATCTATATATTTTTTGGTTTTTTATTTCTTTTTCTATTATTTCTCTTAAATTTATTGGAAATTTTTCCATCATTACTATCAGAGTTAATGTTGATATATTCGGTAACAATTTTCTTTTGTTTTTCTTCCATATTTCTATTATATTTTTTATAAAGGGATTTTCTATCTTTTCTATTTCTTTCTTTGAAATATTCCTAAAAAATATATTTTCCAATTTCATCTCTATATTCATATCTTCAATCTCTAACCATTCTAAATCACCTTTTCCTGAAACTCCATCTATAATATACCTCAGTTGATTTGCGTAGTAATACCATTTTAAATTTGGAAGTCCCAGGCCACCTTCTTTTTGACTTTTGTACTAATATTTCTTATTAATCCTCGCTCTCTTATAGCCGTTACAAAAATTATTTAATAACTTTTGCCACTCTTTTAATTCTTCCTCTGATACTTTTATTGGCAACATTCTAAACAAAAAATTAATTTTAGGTAGTATTTTCATTTTTACCACTGCTATTCTACCAAACCATGATAGTTTTATATTTTTATAATCCTCTAATTTTTGTTTAATTTCTGATTTTAATTTCTTATAATTTTTTTCCTGTAATCCTTGTAAATTTTTTGTAATATCTATTCCTAAATATTTAATTGATTCTTTTACTTTAAGTAACATTCTTTTATTACTTACAAATTTTTGTACTTCTTCTTTAGTTTAATTAAACAACATTATTTCTGATTTGGCCCAATTTATTTCTAATCCTGTCTTCTCCCCAAACTCTTTTAAATGTTTGTCTATCCTATCTATCTTTTTAACTGGATCTTTAATTGTTAACAACGTATCATCTGCAAATAAACTTATTTTATTTTTCTCCTTAATTCCAATTCCTTCCAAATTCTCATCATTTCTTATTACATTCGCTAATGTTTCTATAACTATTGCAAATAAAATTGGAGATAATGGACATCCTTGTCTTGTTCCTCTTGATATTTGAATCTGTTCTGTAATTCCATCATTTACCATCACTACAGATGTATTATGTGAATATAATTGATTTATTAACCCTTTAAATCTCTCTCCTAATCCTATTTTATTTAAAATTATTTTTAACGCCGGCCATTCCACACAATCAAAGGCTTTAAATATATCTAGTGCTAAAATTCCAGCTTTTTGTTTATCTCTATCCATTATATTTATTTTATTTATCGTTTTCCCTATTAAATTTGCCATCTGTCTTCCTTGAATAAAACCACATTGATCTTTATGTATATACTTATAAATAAATTTATTTAACCTCTTCGCCATTATTGCAGTCAATATTTTTGCATCTTGGTTTATTAAGGATATTGGTCTATAAGAACCTGGATCCATAGAATCCTTTCTCGGTTTTAAAATTAATGTTATTAATGATTGTTTCCATGATAATGGGATTTTATCGCCCCTTAATATACTATTATATAATACTTTTAATTTAGGAATTAAACATTTTTTAAATGTTTTATAAAATTCTGGACCTAGTCCATCCAGTCTTGGTGATTTACCTCCTTTTAAGTACCTTAACTTTTATCAAAAGAAGAACCATCCCTTTCTCTGCATAGAGTGGCAAAAGTCCTGGGCAGGCAAATGGAGTCGGGGTACCTCCTGAGACAGTGCTGGTCCTTTGTCCTCGCTGTTAAATAACCCTTGATTTATCCATAGGTCATATCAAAATCCATAAATTTGGCCCCTTAATCTGCCCTTGACTTATACATAAGGTTGACTTATATATGAGTATATGCAATATATCTTTTTTTAATACATCTTTAACATAAAAGCTAGAGAAAAAGTATTCCTAAAATGAAGTTTGAAATTTGTTGGGATTCTAATTGGCAATTAGACATGTAATTCACACTTTTAATTCATGGGCACAGTCAACAGAAGATTTATGTCCTTGGCTTAAAATCTCTCTCTCTCTCCTTTTTGAAAAAGCAACAGGTAAACACAGATATTTCCTTTTCTCTCTCCACAGTTTTTAAGCAAGCCTTCTTATGATTCACAGTTTCTTGTGTGCCAGCTACAAGAAGAAGAACGTGACTATAACAAGATAATTGTCCTCTCGGAGGAACTAAAAGATACTGCTAATGAATCTGAGGAGCACTTGCGCAGTGCAGAACAACAACTAAAGCAGTCTCAGCAGGAAGCCTCTAACCCAAAAGAAGGATCAGACTATATAACCTTGAGACACACTTAAAACAGTTAGGAATATTATACTGCTCTTCTGGGCCCTTGGTGGCACTTACAAAGCAGGAATGTATATTTTGCACATTGCAAATTTCAAAATTGTTGAGCTTATGCAAAGTTTTTAATTAAAAACATATTAATTTTGTTATAAGATATCTGGTAAGAAACATATATATAAAAATATATATTTGAAAGTTTATTTACAGATGCACACACAACATGGCAGCCTTAATTTTAGAATGAAGGGTAGACAAAGTGTTCAGCAAGTTTCTCTTCCTTAAAGGACAGTATAAAATTCCATATAATATTTATTACAGTGGATATGTATTGTATCATATTGTATTGTACAGAAAAGTTTAAATTCATGAGATAAAATCATTTTTCTTTTGTACTTTGTTTCCTGACACACACTTACCTTTATGTGATATTATTTCAGTAAAAAGTATATTCAAGAGCATAAGCATATATAGGGCCACATATCCTGAGGTTTATAAGAGTGCTGGGCTCTGTAAGCAGATTTCTGAATATACAAAACCATCAATGCAGATAGGATGCATGTGTGATGCAGGTAATTTCTATCTGCAAGCTGTGATATCAGTGTGATCTTCATTTCAATATGTTTCTGCAATCGTGTTTTGGAGCAACTAGTGGCATCTACATACTTTTGAAAGCACAAATAGATTGGATTGGCAGTCTTCACACCACAATCCAGCTACAGCCATGTACACTGAAATAAACTTCTGTATTTTGGTCTTTATCTATGTAATAAGTAACAGTAACACACATTGTGCTGTGCTGTGCACATTTTTCTCCAAACTGCAAGCTGCTATCCAAGCCGTGGGAGGAGTAAAGGCTGGGTTAAATCCAGTTGTTAGTCCCAACTAGAGTGGATTCGCTGAGCCAACTGCTGAATGATAAGTCAACATTTAAGCCCCATTTAAGTTGGCACTAGTAAGTGGATATAGCCTAATGAATCCAGCTATACATTGTCACCTCTCACCATGCTTCCAAATTATTGGTGCTATTATTGCTCAGGAGTACAGAAGACCGAGGAGGTTAGGTCTTACCCTTACCCTAAAGGCAACAGATCTTATTCAGTCTTGGAAGCTAAGCTGAGTCAGTGCTGGTTAGTACTTGGATGGGAGTGTACCAATGAATACCAGGTGCTGTAGGCTATATTTCAGAGGAAGGAACTGGCAAAACCACCTCTAAGTATTCCTTGCCTAAGAAAAACTATGACATTTATGGGGTTGCCGTAAGTCAACAGGTGATGTGAAGGCACACACGCATAGGAGACCTAGCTCTTGGATTAAGCTTTTTGATTTGGTGAAATTTATACAATAGCATACTACTTGTTAGATGTGTAGCTGGACTGCAGCCAAGAGACACAATGTAGCATAGATTGATGATTACATCAATTGATGATTAGTAGAACATGAATAAAGAGTTATTCCCATTATGTGGGAAAAAACCTCCACAATACCATTTATTCTTGAGTAATTCCAATAGAAACCTTTGTAGAGCATTTAGTTGAACCTGCCCAGACATGTGAAACATGACACTACAACTCATAAAATCCCCTTATGATGTAAAATGCATATTTATTGCAGTTGCTCAAATGGAAACTTGGAACAAATTAGCTAGGATGCTGTAGTAACATTTCCTCTTTCTGTTGAGGAGGTTGAAAAGGTCCAACAGGAGAGTTTTTGGGTTCATTTGAGAAGCTGTTGCAATTAACTGTAGTTGGTCACACATACAGGGGTGCATTCTGATTGCAGACTATTTGTAGTATATAAAGGAGCTAGAAGAAAAATAACATTTTGCCTGAAAAATTGTTTTGAATGAAGGGTATTTGTAAAATATTTTAAATATCTGAAGTTAATTTGTTTACTCAAGTTTGGCTTTCTCTTAACATGCTTAACACTAATGGATGAGGTTTTTTACTCTTTATAGGCTGCAAAAGCAGAGGAGAGGAGTACAAAAAGGGATAAAATCTAAATCTTGTGGGAGTTGCTCAGTTCCCTCTAATGGAATGAAGTCACGTAGATATGCATCTAAATTAATAATTACAGCATTCATATAATGATAGATGGTCAAAGCCAATTGTTGCAAGAAAACTGTTTATGAAAAATACTTTGAAAGTTCCCACAGCATTCAGTACAATTCAAATATTAGTGTACGTCCCATGGAAATGCAAAATTGTATTTAAGCTACTTTGCCTCAAAGACTTAAGCATGAGTGCACCAGTTATACAATAGCTATTCACAAAGTCTGCTATTTTTAGTTTTGACTGTAGACTTCTTTATGTGGGTGGGGTAGATTTTATTTTAGATCCCAGTTAATTCTAAATTTAAAATACTCTTCTCGTTTTCATTTTTGAGTTCAAAAAGAAATGAGTGTTTAGTTGCTGTAGCATGTCTCTCTCTGTCTCTCTCCGTCTAAGTTTGAATTCACAATTTTATTTTAATGCTTGAAACAAAAAACCAAGAAGGTGTAGACTGTTGATGCTAATGGTTTGTTGTCTGATTGGTACCCTGAGGTGCTTTGATCTACTGGAGCTTCCAAGCAACATAAAGAAAAGAAAGGAAAATGTAACTTTTCCTTCTCCTCCCTTTTCCTCATAAACCTCAATCACCTCTAGAAGGCTGAGACTGGAAGACTTTGGTATACTGAGAGAGGTGACACAGGGCATAGCGAAGAGCAAGGAGAACAGCCAAAAATAATTTTCCAGGTTCTTCTGACAAAAGGCTCTGCTGGATGGAAGAGTCATCCACCAAGCAAAGAAACTTCAACTGGATATTATATTAAATTTTTTTAAAAAAAACACCATTTTCCATCAATGGTATTTCAGCACTACAGGATGAATGGGAAAAGGGAGCTAGTCATCATACCTATTTCCTCTTCACTTTGTCAATCAAAATAAGTTACAGCAAGCACTAAACATGATTTACTCCTCAGTCTGAACACATCTTGCACCAGCACATCAGTTCCTGATGTTACGATATAACGTAACATTGCACCAGTAATAGGGTGCTTTAAAAACAGTTATCTTGGTTTTAGGATTTAGAACCAGGGTAAAATACGGCTTCTACTATGCCTAAAGCAACATTTGAAATATAAAGTCCTTTTTTGAGATGAGTTGTTAGAAATAACAGGAACAGGAAAAAATGCAAATAAAAATTGCAAGGGACAAAGATGCTAGTTTCATATTTAATAGCATTGCTTGGCAGTTGGTGTAAATTTTCTAACGGAAACCACAATTGTAATGAGTTCTTTTAAAAAACTGCCAATGCAGCATATTTCCTCTTCTGAATTCTCATTAAGTAAATAAGTTTTTGGTAGCTGGACTACAACAGAACTGCAAAATTTGTCCAGTTGGGTGTAAATATTTGGTTTATTTAGTGCTTTTTTAAAAAAAGATGTACAATTTCTGGACAAAAATAGTTGGCATAGATGTGGTTTCAAATTTTTATCTGTTAAAAGGTATAGTTTCAAATCTGATCCTATAGAGAGGAAGATGCTGTGTTTGTGGTTATGATAGTTACTACAGTCTAGGGTTGATATCTTCTCTGAATGAAATAAGTGATTGGTATTTGCTAGGATCAAAAGATTCAATACAAATGGCACTTTGGGGGGTGGGATGGGTGAGAGAGAACAATTGAAGATTAATGGATGATACTCTCCTTGAGAGAGTTGTTCCCACAGCAGTATGGAAGAAGGAAAGGCAGCCCTTCTCTTGATGACATAGGGATCCCTTCTTGATCCATAAGCCATGTTTTACATAGAAATCTTCAATGCTGAGAAGACAGTTGCTCACATATATGCCAGTTGAAGGATAAATACAGAATCTGGAATTAAATCTTTGGTTGCAATGCAATATACTGCCCTTGAAAAACACTGCAAAGAAGTATCTTTACACCTCAAAGGAGACATTGGCTTGACAGTGACTGAGTCAAAACGGGGGTTTTTTTAGAGCGGGAGTTCAGCTACACAGCCATTTTTTAAGAAAAAAGAACACACTGCTTTGACATCCTTTCAATATATTCATAAGTGTAGTGGTCAAAATGCTTATCCTCAATGATTTTTCAGTTTTTATAAATGTTTATCCCAGTAGATATACTTGCGATACAGAAGTGTCCAAATAAATTTTATCATTTTCAACATTGGAAATGACTTCTTATCATTCACACAACAGTATCTGTAACCGAATAGAGGAAAGCACTACTTGGTTATTGGACAAGATTTGCATTACAGTGCTTTGCTTTGGGGACTTTGGTTCCAAGAAGGCTTTTTTTTTAAAAAAAAAGTCATTTCTTTACATAATATTAAGTAATGGGCTACAGAATAGTGGAGAATCAGATTTTAAATAATTAATCAGTACACTGTTATTCATCAACAAATTTACTATCACCCCTTCACCACGTATTCCTTCTGTAATGATTTCCTATGATGTATTTCCATGTATTTCCTACATTTTAGTGTAAGGGGCAGTCACTATTTAAAGGGTGCATTTTCTATTTAAATAAGAGCATCACATCTGGAGGTAAAAGCTTATATATTCTTTTATTTATGACTTGTCTTCATCTATTTACAGTGTGGGACTGAAAAAAAAGATAATATTCTTCATTTCCTCAGTAATAAAAACGATTGTAATAAATGTATTACGTAAAAGTATCCATTTTCCATTACACTCTTCATTGCACCTTTATGGATAAAGCTAAGTCAAATTTTACATCTCCCTTGCTTCATTCTCTTAAGAGATACCCAAATAATTTCCTTCTTAATTGTCCCCATCCCAAATACAAACTAGGGTTAACATCTGCAAGGGCTGAGTGGAGGAGAAGTGGAGATGTTTCATATAAAAAGAGTTGATATCTTTGATACCAGGAAGTCTTATCAAGGATCAGAATCTCCATTCATTAGTGTAAGGCCACTCAACCCTACACATAAAAAAATAAAAAACAAAAACAGCATGGCAACTTTTCGGCCAGATTGATTCAGACATTCTTGAAATTGGTCGCACCACAAGGCCTTCCCTTATATCTGACCATCTGTTGACATGTATAAATAACAACAACAATAATAATAATTGAAACTGTCTTCTTTTATTGCTTATCCAGCTTATGGAGAGAGTGTATTTGTAACTCCAGAAATTTATGTTGTTGATTTGATTAATGGTATGCGTTTAATCTGATACTAAAATAGTATTTTCTACCATGCTAATTTAGAAGTATAATATTTTTATTTACATTTTGTTCTTTTGTAAAAGATTTTAAGTGTGTGTGTGTGTTTTATTTTTGACATAGCCCCTAAAGAAAGCCAATCAGTTTATTTAAAGACCAAAATGCATTGAGCTTTTTTTAAAAGAATAAATTTGGTCCATCTATAAGCACATGGATCCCAGGCCCTTTTTCTGCTGATTCATATGAAAAGAGCAGCAGAAACACATAAAAATAAATTTTAAAAAAGTCCAGAAACATATTAGCAAAACTTACAAGTTGAGTTGGTAGCCATACGGAAGAATGAGGGGATGAGTAGCATAGCATAGAAAACAAAAGAAATTTCTTCTTCGTGGTCTCTGTGCCATCATACACTAGGAGCTTTAGCGCCTGCGCGGTAGCGTTCGGAAACTTCTAGAGCTTGTTCGCTTGGCGGGAACCCCTCCCCCACGCCGGTACTGCGCATGCTCCTCCCGCCGAGCAACGGTCTCTCCTCAGTTCTTTCTCGTCCGCCGCCGCGTACGGAAGGTTCTTTAGTTTGTTCCTCTCACGTCGTGCTTGGCTTGCTGTTTTTTCACGGTTTTACGGAGCCTAGGAAGGCAACACCTGCGGCGACTACGAAGGAGCCGGAGAGCGAGCGGCGAGAGGACTCACCGAGCTCGGAGTCGTACGACTCGAGTGCGGAGTCTGAGGTGTCTGAGGCGGCCTCCCAGGAGTCTCCTCCGTTGGGATTCGGGGACCCGATCCCAGATTCTGCTCCAGAGGACGTCCACCAGTTCTCTGCGATGCTGCTCCGCATGGCCACTACCCTCGGCCTTAAGATCGCCGATGCGGAGCCGGAGGATGACGATCCAGCCTTCTCCTTTTTCGAGGAGAAGCGACCTTCCACGGCCCCGCTGCCTCTCCTGCCCCGGGTATCCAGACTGGTGAAGGCCGCCTGGGATAGACCGGCCTCGGCTCAGCCGATACCGCAGCGGTTAGAACACCTCTACAGGGTGCAGAAGGATAACGCCGGTTATCTATTTAATCACCCTGCACCGAACTCTGTGGTCGTCGAGTCCGCGCAGACGAAAGGCTCCGGCAGGCAACACACCACCCCGCCGGACAAAGAGGGCAGGAAGTTGGACGCCTACGCAAGGAGGTTCTATTCGGCTGCCTCCTTGCAGATCAGGCTGTCCAACACTCAGGCTTGCCTCGCGGCATACCTGAAGAAGGTGCTCGATCGCCTGCAACCAGCGATGGAAGCGGTACCGGAGGACATCCGCCAAGCCTCCTCCGTGATCTTCAATGAGGCTATCTCCATCGCTCGGCACCAGATGGCCTCCTCCCGGCACGCAGTGGAGATCGCCTCCCGGGTCATGGCGGGATCCGTCGGCCTCCGCCGCCATGCTTGGCTTCGACCGGCCGACATCCAGGAGGACACTAGAAGGAGGATTGAAGATCTCCCCTTCGACGGTGAAGGCCTATTCAACTCGTCCACAGACGAAGCTTTGGACAATCTCGTCAAGGCGAGACTGACCGCAAAAAAGATTGGGCTGCAGCCGGCCACGCAGACCCGCAGGGCCTCCACCTTCCGACCATCCTGGCGACGATCTTCCACCTCGTCGTTCCAGCGTTCGGCCCAGTCTGGACAGTCGAGACCGTCCTCCGGCTCATCGGCCAGACGCACGATTAGGCGGCGCCCGCCTTCGTCGAAGAAGTCCTCCTCCGAGACAAAGTCTCGGTTTTGACGTGTCTGGCAGGACCCACCAACACCCACTCTTCAGCCTACCATCAGCGCTCGGAGACCGACCGACTCTCGCTCGACACCTAGCGGAGTGGCAGTTTGTCACTACGGACTCTTGGGTGCTTTCCATCGTCCGTCTTGGCTACGCCATCGAGTTTCTCGATATTCCTCCTCGCGGCGTTTACTACTCCACGCCGTCGAGTCCGGCCCTCCTGGAAGAGATCCAATCCCTCCTCCAGAAAGGGGCGATCGAGCAGCTCCCGCAAGAGGCCAAGACCACCGGCTTCTTCTCCAGGTACTTCACGGTACCGAAAGCCGACGGTACCCTCTGGCCGATCCTAGACCTCAGAGGGGTGAACTACTACATCCGCCCCAAAAGGTTCAAGATGGTCACGATACCGTCGATCCTACCCTTCCTACATCGAGGGGACTGGTTCGCCTCCATCGATCTCCGAGACGCATACTTCCATATCGCCATTCGCCCGCAGCACAGACGGTACCTCCGCTTCGCAGTCGACGACACCTGTTATCAGTACAAGGTGCTGCCGTTCGGACTCTCGACTGCCCCAAGGGTCTTCACCAAGTGCATGGCCCCGGTGGTATCCTACCTGCGGACGAAGGGCGCTTCCGTCTTCCCCTACCTCGACGATTGGCTGTTGGTGGCGTCCTGCAAACAGAGACTTTACCACGACGTCCACATGACGTTGTCACTCCTGACCCGCCTTGGTCTACGAGTGAATCCGAAGAAGTCCCACCTCGAGCCGGCGAGGATCTTGGACTTCATCGGGGCGACGCTCGACTCTACCTCCGCCAGGGCGTACCTACCAGAGTCTCGAGCACAAACCTTGATCCGGGCCGCCGCTCACGCTCGTACGGCCCCGACGTTATCTGCGAGAAGCGTCCAGCAGCTCTTGGGCTACATGGCTGCGACGACCGCTGTGACATATCTCGCCAGGCTGAGAGCAAGACCTCTTCAACACTGGTTCGTCCGCATATTCGACCCCCTGCGAGACGAACAGACACTCCGACTGCAGCTGCCGGGAGACGTCCGCTCATCCCTCCGATGGTGGCAGTCGCGACGCAATCTCATGTCAGGGATGCCTTTCCAACAGCCGACACCGAAGGTGACGGTAACGACCGACGCCTCCCTGTATGGATGGGGTGCCCACTGCGGCGATCTCAGAGTCCGCGACAGATGGACCGACGACGAGACCGCTCTCCATATCAACGCGCTGGAGCTGCTCGCCGTCTGGAAAGCCCTACGGGCGTTCCGCCATGCCGTGGCGGGGCGCACGGTCCTGATTCTGACGGACAACACCACCGCCGTCTGCTACATCAACAGACAAGGTGGGACTCATTCCACGACCCTGCTCGACATCGCGCTCGACCTGTGGGAATGGTGCATTCGCCTGCACACGCATCCCGTGGCGGTTCACCTGGCCGGGCAGGAGAACACCACGGCAGACGCCCTCAGCAGGGACACCTCATCCCATCACGAATGGTCTCTCTCCGGAGAGGCGTTCAGACTGATTCAGGACCGCTGGGGCGAACCATCGATCGACCTCTTCGCGACCAGGGAAAACGCGAAGTGTCGCCGATTCTGTTCCAGAGCGGGCCACGATCGTGCCTCCATCGGGGACGCTTTCCAGTTTCCGTGGACCGGGGAACTCCTCTACGCGTTCCCGCCGTTCCCGCTGCTCGGCCGGACGATATTGAAGATCCTCGCCGACCGAGCCGACGCGATCCTGGTAGCCCCGTACTGGCCGAGGCAACATTGGTTCGCACCCCTGCTACAAGCCGCGCGAGACGACCTGCTCCGGTTGCCACCGACACCGGACCTGCTCTCCCACTCCGGCGGCCGAGTCCTCCATCCGGACCTGCCACGCCTGGCCCTCCATGCCTGGAGGATATCGCACTAGACGATCCCGTGCTCGGTACCGTCCTCGTCGCGGCCAGGAAGGAATCCACCCGTCGCAACTATCAATACAAGTGGCGACGCTTCCTGACCTTCGCTAACGAGAGGAGTGAGCCGGTATCGCCCGCGGGGCTCTCGACCGTCCTGCACTTCCTCCTGCACCTCCGGCAACAGGGCCTGGCGTTTCCATCCCTGAAGGTGTATCTCTCCGCGATCGTGGCATACCAACCGCCACGATCTGCTGCCTCGGCCTTCTTCAGGAACGATACCGTTAAGCGGTTCCTGAAAGGACTTCACCATCTCTACCCGCCGGTATCGCCGCCGCTACCGCCGTGGTCCCTCTCGCTGGTGCTCTCGCAGCTGACGAAGCCGCCCTTCGAGCCAATGGCGACCTCGGATGACAGGCTCCTGACAATGAAAACTGCCTTCCTGGTAGCGGTGACCTCAGCGAGGCGAGCGGGTGAGATCACAGCTCTTCGTTCCGATGAGCCCTTCACGGTCTTCCACAGGGACAAGGTGGTCCTGAGACCTGACATCTCGTTCCTGCCAAAGGTGGTGTCCAGTTTCCATCTCAACCAGGACATCATCCTGCCTGCCTTCTTCCCGAACCCGACGACACCGTTGGAGCGGTCCCTCCACTCCCTGGACGTGCGTCGGGCATTGGCTTTCTACAAGGACAGGACTGCTTCCTTCCGACAGACGCCGCATCTCTTTGTTTGCTATGGGCGACGTCGGAGGGGCCTAAAAGTGTCCACCCAGCGCTTCTCCAAGTGGGTGGTGAGGACTATTGAACTGGCGTATGAGCTCGCGAGGAAGCCTCCGCCAGTCCTGCTTCGAGCCCACTCCACCAGAGCTGTGGCTACTTCTGCGGCCCTCCTGCGAGGAGTTGACCTGCATGAACTCTGCCGTGTGGCGACCTGGTCCCAACCATCGACCTTCGTGCGCCACTACAGGCTCGACTGCCGGTCGCGCAGAGATGCCCGGTTTGGACGTGAGGTGTTGGCTTCCGTGCTGTAGGACCTGACCCGCCGTCCGACCGGTAAGCTACACAGTCTCCTAGTGTATGAAGGCACAGAGACCACGAAGAAGAAGAACAGGTTGCTTACCTGTAACTGTGGTTCTTCGAGTGGTCATCTGTGCCATCATACACACCCGCCCTTCCTCCCCTCTTCTCAGGTCCCTGTAGGTTCTACGGCGGACGACAGAACTGAGGAGAGACCGTTGCTCGGCGGGAGGAGCATGCGCAGTACCGGCGTGGGGGAGGGGTTCCCGCCAAGCGAACAAGCTCTAGAAGTTTCCGAACGCTACCGCGCAGGCGCTAAAGCTCCTAGAGTATGATGGCACAGATGACCACTCGAAGAACCACAGTTACAGGTAAGCAACCTGTTCATTTGTGGCATTTAAACATTCCAAAATAACCAAATAGTTTTTAAGATAACAGGAGGAAAGGAAGTGACACCGTCTTGAAGTTTTGGCATGTGAGATAGGAGTAGAGTTACAAAGCCATATGGCATTGGGGATGTGGAAGGAAAATACGTACAGGAATGTTTCAAAATGCACTAAGAACTCCAGTAACATTGTATACAGAGTGAAAAAAAATTGCCAACAGAGTCAAAAACAGTTAACATTGTTTCTCGTATGGGTTAAGTAGCTGCAGTGGTTGAAGAATATGCCTGTGGAAAAAGGGAGGTGGGAAGGAAGAGAGTATTCTTGCAAAACTGTGACTGCCCAAAAAAGATCAAGACCTCTTTAAGCACTTGTTTCATAATTGTCTCATCTGTGTACATGTATGTGTGTGTGAATTGGATGTTGTAGAGTTCATTGCAATTAGGGGAAAGCATTTAGCTTTATCAGGGAGGTGTGGATGGGACAGGACAATGATGAACCTTTTAAAGATCAATAAAACATTTTTTAGAAAGAGGTCAGGTATCTGGCACATAGCAAGTTTATGTGCAGTTCTGAAAACCATTGAGCATATGTTTCTGCATAACCTAATAGTTAATACTCAACAGAGGGTCTCTCCCACTGCCGTTTCCTCCTCCAAAGTCTGAGGAGTGTAAATTTACAGACTCTGAAAAGGAAGGGGTTACTGGGCTCATATGTTTGGAGAGATTAAGATGTTAAAAAGCCCTAGACATTTATTGCATTCCCCATTATATTGGGAAAAGATAAGATGCCAAACCATCCACATAAACAACTGCAAGAAACTGCAAACTACTACTCCTTAATCTGCTGGAGGGTGCAGAAACACAGAACAAACAAAATTGGTATTCAATAGTATTCAGTGGTATTCAAAACTGCACCATTCTGTCCCAACTCCCAGTACAGAGCAGCATGTCTTATTATTCCCTCTTCAAAGCTGTGAAATACAGACAAAAGCCATTTCCTCACTAGACTGTTATAGCTCTATGATTCCACTTTTAACATCCTCTGGAATCCTGGGGTTTGCAGTTTCGGGAGGTGCCAGTCAGCCTTTCCTGAAACTGCAAACCCCAGGATTCCATAGGATGTTGAAAGTAGAATCATGGTGCTATAACAGTCTAGTGCAGAAATGGCCCAAATCATGGTGCTGAAAAAGCCATTCAGATTCTTTTCAAAGAAGCATCCCAAGTGAAGGAGATGTTCATGGATGGAAATCCATGAGGATGGTGTATTGTAAACAAACAGGGCACCCAACCTACCCCAAAATCTATCCTTGAACAGAAAATATGGACCCAGTTTGTAGTACTACTAGAAAAGTAGTGCTGTGAGAATGGGAAGCACGTGGTAGACTGTCTGGAAACCATTTTCTAGTGATTGAAGATGGAGGGACCAATGTAGAAAAGAATCACACATTATCTCAAAATACATTCTTGTGCAAAAAAAAAAGCCATTTGCCAAAATTAAATAAATTCTTCTATGGTAACAAGGAAAGCTGTTCCTCTTGTCATGGATGTAGCTCCACCAGACCCCAAAATGCAAGTTTATGCAAAAAAAAGGGGGGGTTCTTACTTGAGAAATGGGTGCCATTTGAATGGTGGAGTATCCAGAGACTTGAAAATCTGTTACTGGTGGTCAAGGGAGTTTGGATGATCATGGAGAGCAGACACACTTTATGACAAAATAAATGTTTCTATACGTCCACTCCGTGGCAAAGCACATAAATGGGGCTGCTCTATGCAGAAATAGGCAGCAGGGAGGAACAGGACAGAGGGCTCTAGGACACTAGGGAGAATGGGGAGATAATCTGAGTGAAATCGGGATCCAAGGGAGCTCATACACCTAATGCTGCAGACGGAAAGCATACCCCTAACTGACAGACATTCATTGTCTGGGGAGGAAGGGGGGATTGGGCCAATCAGTGGCATTCAAAGTTGACATCACTCTGGAAAACACACCCTTAGGCAGAGTATAATGGTTCTGCCCCTTCATATTATCTCCATTCTACAGAGCACAGATCCAACCATGCTGCTGAAGAGTAAAGGACCTTCCCCTGAGTTCTGCAGGCCTGGAAACCTATCCCTCTCCATGGGGTGCTGAAATGAGCATGGGAAGGTGTCATACCTCATCCAAAAACCATACATTGTACAATTTTTAATCCCTTATTCACAGTGCTTTGAACATATACAAACCATGCTGCTGAAGGAGGCCACTGAAATTCTTCTCTGAGAAGACAAGATCAAAATTGACCCTCTGAAGATGACGAAAGAGAAATGGAAAGATTCACTAGACTATTATATGCAACATAAATTGAAAGAAGAAATACAACTAGCTCTTCAGTTTCCTGCATGTTCAAGGGCAGACCTCTACACATGACTGGAGTTTGAGCTGCCTGAGGAGCTGGAGAACTTGCACTGGTGTCTGATGGAATTATTTTTGAAATGAACTTTGGAAACTTTATCAATGCATTCCTCCTTTAGGACTGTTGGCTTGAAGAAGTTTAGAAAAACTGCAATTTATATCAATGAAAATTCTGGCTGTCTTTGTTAATATGCACAGGAAAACCACCACTTGTCAGGCTAAGCTCATTTACACAGCCTCAGGGAAGCTCCAACAGGCTTGAAACCTGTTCCTAGTGGTCAGGGATCCCAGGATGAGCTCAGAGAGGTATGACACCCCACTCATGTCTTGCCAAACAAGGATGGCCACCATCTGTCATGCTAAAAGCATCACCATGCCTACAAGGAAGCTCCAACAGGCTCAACACTTGTTTCTAGTCATTAAGAGGCCCCCAGGTGAGCTTGGACAGGGGTCACACCTTAATCTGAAACCTATATTTTGTGCCACAAAGATGGTTGCCAGTTTGGTGGGCTTTGGGGTTCAGGAAGGAGTCTCTGAGGGGGCCCACAGACTTGTAGATGATCCCCAGGTAAGCCCCAGAATTTCCTGAACTTGGGGAGATCAAAAGGGAACCCCTCAAAAGATATTTCCTCAACAGTCACCCCAAAAACTGGGGGGCAGGACTAAAAGGGGATCCTTCAAAAAAGGGATGAGTCCACCTTTCACTTTTCATTTGACAAGTCATGCACATCTAATACATGAACCTTGGATATAAACCTCTTAAAGTTTAGAGTGTGACACCACAGTTATCATAGAGTCTAAGGAAATGTCCAGTTCTCCATCTGGTCAGTTTTATAGGATCAGCTTCAGCTGTTGAGGCCTGATGACAAGAACAGACACTTAGATTAGTTCCTCCCACCATATATATGTAAGCTAATAAAATCTAATAGACATCATGTCAGAAGGATCTGTGGGCCAGTGGTTCTAAAGTTGAAAAATTGGGTAAGTAAGCTGTCCTGAATAGGACTGCACTCCCCAAAAGGGGCACTTTAGCTTGGAAAATACTCCTAGGTCCATCTTTGCCACTGGATGCCCAAACTGACTCCGTGGCTCAGAATGCTTGGCACTAGCTCTGTCTAGTGTGCCAGCAATGGCCTTTCCTAGACAGAGATAACTTAACCATGCACTGGTAACTTTCCCATTAGACAATTGTAATACACTCTGTTTGAGGATGACTGGGACAAGCTTAAGGCAAATGCAAAACGCAGCAGCAAAATTGCTGACCTAGGTATCATAAAGACCACACATAACAATGGTCTTAAATGAACTGTACTGGTTGCCAATTTGCTTGTGGTCTTAATTCAAAATGGTGGTGACAAAGGCCTTAATGGCTTTAGGACCTTGATACCTGAAGGAGCTTGCCTACCTACGTATCCTTGCCTAAACACTGGGATCTGCCAGAGAGGTCCTCCTCTGTGTCCCACCAGTGGGGCAATATGATGGGCACTCTCCCTATGTCGTAGGGAAAGGGCTCTCTTCCCTGTGGTGCCTCACTTATGGAATGCCCAACTTGTGCTCACACTGGTTTCTTTGCAGCATTAGGTCAAAACATGGCTTTGTATTAAAGTCTTTGGGGACTAATTTAGTTTCAAGCAAATATATGGCTTTAAAAACTCTTTTAGCAATTTTAAGCTCTTTTAACTTGTTTGAATTAACATATTTTTATCTTTTAAAATCTAAGTTCTGATTTTGATTTGCAACTGGATAAATTGTTGATATTGTTTTTTTTCCTGTTTACCACCCTGAGATCTAATGAAGAGATAAAAACATGAAAATAAATAAATAAAGGGCCTAACTATATCTGATATTAATGACAACTTCAGCAATAATTTTGTTTGTTTTTAAAATTAGATACTAGGCATGGAGTTGGGAGTGCAAAGTTAGTAATTAGTCCTGCATGGCAGAGTGCGAACAAGTTTAAAGACTGAGCTCCCAGGCTACAATATCAATAAAAATGGCCTTCCTTCTGGGCAGCAATTTACATTGGGAACCGGGAACCTCCCATTGGAGTGTTCAAGGAAATCTCCTTAGGAATATGAACTTTTAATACTTTACTTGGGAATCAGCGCCAACTTAAGACTCCTTTAAAATATTTCTAACCTGCACTAGCAATACTGAAAACATTTTGGGACAGATACACAAAGATATGTATTGTGTTAAACATTTGCCTCATTGTAATATTACTCTAATAGGTGGGGGACATTGTGGTCCACCCACAGTTTCAGCATCTCCTTAAAATTTGGGGGAATTATAGCTCAAAGGAGACCTGCAAGAGGAGGAAGGTAACAGCAGGATTTTTTTCACTTACATAGACCAGTAGTAACTGTAGAGAGGACTCCTGTTTAAAATTAAACAAAGTGTTTTATTTAAATTAACAATCACATGAGAAATCACACACTCTTAAGAACCATGCAAGGCTATCAGAAAGTGAGGCATGAAATGTTGGACAGAGAGAGATTAAGGGTGGAAAGGGTGATTGTTACCAGTCTTGAATAAGGAGGTCAAAGCTGAGGGGCTCAGACAGTGCCTGATGCCTAATGGCAGTCTAGGACACAATGTACTACATAGCACAATTGGCTGGGGTCAAAGCTAGGATTTTTATACCCTATTTCATTTCAAGTGGTGAATGGACAAAGTTGTAATGGCTTTCCCACAATACTGACAAAGGAGTCTGGAATGGGCTGATTGCTTTAACTCTGGAGTGACAAAACATTGATGGGAGTTATGACAATCTCTTAATGTTTGGTCAGGAAGGGGCTATAGGGAAGATCACCACAGAGTAAGATCAGGGAATGGTATCCAATTAATTTATCTGGGCGGTTCTTCCTCTATTGTATTCAAAAGTGCAGAAGAACCTGAAGCAGTGAAAGGATTAGTACAAACCTATCAGCATCAGGTTTTCCACATAACCCGACCTGGACTTATGAACCTGAACACATTTCAGGTCACCCTGACCTCAAACACATTATCTGGTCAGTATGACCTTGATTATGCTCTCCAGTCATTAAGAAGTCCAATTTATGAAAATCACATACCTTGTCAGAGGGATGGTAGGGTATGGTAACAGTAAAAGGCACACTCTTTCCCACTTCAGCTTAACATACAGTAAGCAGTAAAAGTGAAAGGGACAATCCAGTATACACAGCAGCTTCTATGACAAACCCGCCAACCAATCATGCTAAGCCCCTCCCCCTTTTTTTGGTCATAGTCTCCAGACTCTCATCCTTAAATACACGCTTGATATGATAGACTGAACCTCTGCGTGGTCATTAGGTACTGGACTTCAGAAGATAGCAGGTAGCACAAGGTAAATGACACATGATAGAAACCAAAATCACATTGTGTAATGAAGGCATTGCCAAAGATTAGGGAAATCCCCTCCCAACACACTCACACATGCACTTTTTTTCCACAGTAACTTCTCACTATTTTTGCTGATACCAATTTATTGCTGGCATTTGTGAGAGAAAGTTCTGGAACCTTGAGCTGAGAAATGAAAAAGAATCAGATGTGACACTGAGTAGTCAAATCTCTACCTTAAGCACCAGAACTGGAAAATGGAAACTTTTTACTGTGTTCTTCTCTACTGCTGCTTCTTTTATTCTAAACAGAAATGTTATTATAGCAAAAATATTGAATATAGCAACTGTGAGACACTGATAATAGCAACAATGAAACACAGTGCATTAATATGACTCACAGTTTTTTTTGAAGACCTAGAAATTTGGGGAAACTTGGCATTTATTGGATTAAAGTTCAGTTTGGTAGAAATCATGGCTCAAGTTTCAGAATTTAGAACATAAGCTTGGAGATCCCTCCAAGTGACAAATTATAGAGTATCTTGCCTTACCAAACTGAATCATAATTAGCTTTAACTCTGCCATGTCATCTTGTACTTAGGATCATCTCCTATACCATACTCATTCAATTAAATCATACAATTGTCTGCTAGTTCAACTACAAGTCAATATCTAAAACAATATTGATTTAACTGCTCATTTACGTTTTTAGGAGTTCCATCAAAGGAAGTTGTTACATTTATTGCAAGGACTTTCCCCCACATTTCCAGAGTGTTGTTTGGTAAATGGGAAATGATGTATGATACAGACAGACTGCCTATTATGCAACAACAGCAACTATTTCGAAAGGAAACAAAATCATGAGGAAAAAAAGGAACTGCAGACTTGAGAATACTCTATAAATAATGCTTATTCTATAAAATTTCTTGCTATCTATTTCATGCGTGGAAACAAACCATCCTTGAGGTCACAAAAGAAGCACAGAAAAAAATCTGTAGACATCAACAGACTAAGGAACACAGCCATCAGGGTGAGCAACTTTTCAAGCATGATTACTGATCCATTACACTCTGTAACAGAAAAGCACTTGTACAACATTTAGCCCTGGATGAACATCTAGACTGCAGCAGCAGTCCACAGATGTTTATACCAAATAAAATCGCTAGTTTTTAGGTGCCACAAAGCTCCTCATTGCTTTTCCTGCAACAGACTGGCCTGATTAAACTTCCGAAAACCTAGAAATAAACTCATACATTTGCAGTACAAGATCTATTGTAGTTTTCTTCTTCATCCAGTTGAAATATACATAGTTTTTACTCTCCCCATTTTCTCCTTACAAGTCTGTGTGGCATGATGTAACACTGAGAGAAGTGAGTGGTTCACAGTCACTCACTGAGTTCAAGGCTGAGTGAGGAACTAAACTATGACCCATTGTACAAATATCAGTGATGGTGATAATACACTGATATAAAAGTGGAGATAATACAAAATTAAGGCTGCAGTCCTGTGCCTTCTAACCCAAGAATCAGTTCCAATAAATAGGAGGCTTTTGGACAGACATTCATAACATCTTACACTTGTTGTGTACCTTCAAGTTGTTTCTGACTTATGGCAACCCTAAAGCAAACCTATCAGAGTTTTCTGGGTCTGAGAGAGTATGATGCACCCAGGGTCACTCCGTGGCTTTCCATGGCCAAGCAGAGAGTTAAACACTGGTCACAATCCAATGTTCAAACCACTATGCTATACTGGCTCTCTTACACTTACTCTTTACCAGTTATATAGGCTGTCTCCTCATTTCCAGGCCCACTTAAAAACACTAATTTTAGACATTAAAGCTCTAAGTGTATTGGGATCTGGCTCTTTCAAAAGTAACCCTGCCTCTGTATTGAAAAAAGTGTTTGGTCCCGCTGCCAGACTTACTTTTCTAAGGTGTTAGATTGGTAGGTTTGGACAGCTTGGAATTTGGTGTTCCAGGCCATTTTTCTGAAGTACTGATTATTGCCCAGGACTGCCGCCTAGATAGGATTCTGTGGAAGCCTTGCAACTTGCTACATCAGTTTCCTCCAATCATTTGTAACTGCTCAATTTGTTTGGCTTAGAGATTGATTTCTGGGCCATTGTATTCTATTTCAGACAAGGTCAGGGAGTTTAGGGCAGAGTAAAAGTGTGCATGTCAGCTTTAAAAGTATAGGGTTTTGTTTTATGTGCCTCTGAGCCAACTCTAACTTACAGTGACCCTACTCTATGGTTTTCTTGGCAAGATTTATTCAGAGATTCCCTATTGTCCTCCTCTACTACTGAAAGAGCGTGACTTGTCCAAGGTCACCCAGCACATTTTGAACTCTGGTCTCTGGAATCATAATACACAGCAGATACATACATACTGTACATACCTGCGTACATGAATAGTCATTGTAGCCTGTAATGTTTTCTACATCATAGGCCCATTCATACTATACAATTATAGCACTACACCACTTTAACTGCCATGGAAACATAGTAGAAAATCCCTGTGTCTGTAGTTTGGTGAGGCATTAGAGGAGCTCTCTGGCTGCGAATTCTAAAGGACTCTCCCTAAAGTCCTAGTCCCAGGATTCCTTTGACCCCAATCATGGCAGTTAGTGGAATAATAATGCTATAATACTGCAGTGTGGATGGCCAGCATGGTGTCGTGGTTTTTGGTGTTCAGCTAGAACTGCAGAGACCAGGGCCATTTCCGCACTACAGTGTTAAACTGCTGCTATTCCACTTTCAATGCCCTGTGGAATTCTGGGGTTTGTAGTTTACTGAGTTTACTGAGACCAAAGAGCTCTTTGGCTGAGAATTTGAAGCGCCCTTCCCTAAACTACAAACCCCAGAATTCAATAGGAGGTTGATAGTGGAATAGCAGCACTTTAACACTGTAGTGCGGAAATGGCCCAGGATTCAAATTCCCACTCAGCCATGGAAACACCCTGGGTGACTTTGGGCAAATCACACTCTCTCAGCCTCAGAGGAAAACAATGCCAAAACCCCTCTGAACAAATCTTGGCAAAAAAACCGCATTATAGGGTCACCAGAAGTCAGAGACAACTTGAAGGCACACAAGAAAAAACTCTGTAGCGTGCATAGGTCCTACAATGAACAGAGGAGAGCTTCCACTGGAACTCAGACAAGATTGCTGTTAATTACCCAAACTGCTGCTTCCAGTCCCTGCTCCACTACTGCAAGCAAAAGATTTGCAAAGATGTAGCAACAAGAGACAAATTGAGGGCATTTTTCTCTCCTCACATAAAAATTCTACTCCCAATGACATTTTTCTTCAGTTGCTAAATTTCTAGCATTGCAGAGAGTAAGCCATTGAAAATCGCTCATCTCTCCAACTGGTATATTGGCTGTGTTTGCATCCCCTTGGGATGTTTTCCTTCCTCTTTGCTCCACTCTAAATGCTCCACTCTAGTTATGTTACTGCAATGCTAGAAATATGAGGGATAAGCTCCTGTGCGGTAGACAGAATTCTTATTTGGGGGACAATGCCTTCATTTTGCTCCCTCCATTGCCACACCCCGTGGATCCCACTTTTCAAGCGCTTCCCATCGGGCGGGAGAGTGGGGGGGGACACTCCAAAGTCGGAAATGGAGGTTCTTGGCAAAGGCGAGAAGATAATACCCATAAACTTAAATATGGATTGATAACTTCCTCCTCGAATTGCGAGACTCCTGAAGCCATTTCCCCCCTCTCCTCGCCTTCCGAACTAGCAGCGACGGATGCTCGTACAATACAGGCAAATCTGAACTCTGTATCGCAATCCAGTGTTTTATTTTTCTGTTGTGAGGAAAGGGTCCCCGAGGCAGTGCATGTCAGCGTCTGTGTACAGGAGCTTGCCACCTGCCATGTAGTCCAATATTACTGCTGCACAGCTTTCCAACGTGTGTATATTTAGGATTATCAAATGTGTCGGACCCTCCAGTCTAAGGCCATTTCCGCACTAGGCTGTTCTAGCGCGATGATTCCACTTTCAACCTCCTCTGGAATCCTGGGGTTTGCAGTTTCGGGAGGGGCCGGCCGGCCCCTCCCGAAACTGCAAACCCCAGGATTCCAGAGGAGGTTGAAAGTGGAATCATCGCGCTAGAACAGCCTAGTGCGGAAATAGCCTAAGCCTAGCCGCTTCTTTCTTCAGGCATCTGTTAGGATTTCCCTCTCACACAAAGCACACTTCAGACCGCAATAAAGCTAACTCGTTGGCCATTTCCGACTAGAGTGTTGTAGCGCTATTATTCCACTTTCAACCTCCTATGGAGTCCTGGGGTTTGCAGTTTCGGGAGGGACCTCTGAGCACTACAACAGCCTAGCGCGGAAATGGCCTCAGCTGCCTTCGCCTCGCCTTTGGCCCCTCAGACCCGAACCCAGCCGTGGGTTTAGAGCAGATGCCTTGTCCCAGCCCCATAGGCTGTGCTTTTAAGAATCACTTTTTTTCTTAACAACTGGAGATTTCAGATTAAACCGGGTCTCTTCATAAACCCTGGTCCCCAGAGCCGTAGTCCAATGCTCTCCCCGCTCTATATCTCCACAGACTTTCTGCCTCTATGAGGAGAAAGGGGGCGGCGCTCCTGTCCAGAGCGGACGCCCTCAGAGGGGCTGGAAAGGGGCGCCGGTTCCGTTCGGAAAGATGGCGGCGGTCACGTGGGGAGGCTGGCTCGGGGGAGGTCGGAGCTGGGAGTACCCCGTGGCGGCCGCTTAGCCGTTCTCCCCGTCTCTCGCGCCAGCCATGAAAGGGGCGCGCGCCCTGCTTGCGGTTCTTTTCGGAGCGCTGGGAGCCGGATCTGCGTCTTCGGGTGAGGACCATGGGGTCGTTCTTTTTTCCCCTCTTTACCCAACCCTCCGCCCCGCTTCGGCTTTGGGTCTTTTTCAACCTGGACCTAGGAAAGGGGAGAGCGCGCGGGGGGGGGGTTGGGGGCGCAAAACAAGGCATCACCCTCATAGATAAGGACTCTGGCCCTTTCCGCACTAGCCTCTTCTAGTGCTATAGTGCTGTTATTCCACTTTCAACATCCTAGGAATCTTGGGGTTTGCAAACCCCAGGATTCCATAGGATGTTGGAAGTGGAATAATAGCACTATAACAGGCTAGTGCGGAAATGGCCTCTGTCTCGCCCATCATGAAATTTTCCTTCGGTCCCCCTATATCTAGCGTTGCAGACAGTGGGATAATGAAATGCATTTACCCCTTAGGTTGCTGTGTAGTCTTCCCTCCACGTTCTCCAGGGTTAGCGGCACAGGACCCCCATGAAAGTGGAAAAACCGTGAAAAACTCTAGGCCCTCTCAAACCATACGTAACACACATGATCGCCATATTCGACCCATAGCGGATTTCCTTGAGGCATCAGGGTTCCTTCAGAAGGCAGAGGTGGGGGGCTGGTGGGGCCTACTGGCACCTCCGCTGCTGCCCCACACCATTTTTAAGAGGAACTTACAAGCCTCATTCGCACTTTCCCAGTCTCACGAGGCTGGCAATCCCTATTTACAATGGCCTAGGGAGGCAGCAGAAGTGGCAGCAAATAATCCATGAATAATCAAATCCACAAAAGTGAAACCTGCAAATGTGGAGGACTGACTGTATTTGCATTCGCTTCCTTGCCTACCCTTTTGTTTTGGATGCTTAAACTGTTTGTAAGAGCTCAACGGAAGTTTTAAATTACTGCAGTGCTAGACATTTGGCACCCAAATAGCATGGGGGCAGAATTCTTATTTTAGGGTGCTGTGCGCACTTTTGGTTGCATTCCCCCTCCCCCCGGAGCTACATCCTTGTCCTGCTGTCTGTGGATATCCCTTGGTTTTAAGTCAGTGCTACTCAAAGTGGCGCTGGTGCCAAGCAAGTTTCCAGGGAAGAAGGAAACAGTTGTAGCCGATGGGCACAAATCTGGTACTGCTACTCCGCACATGGGGGAGAAAAAATAATTGACAGTGCCCTACATCATTCTGCTTGAGAAGGACTGGGTTCAGGTAGAAGCAAAGTAGTGAGGAAGCAAAGATTGTAAAGTCACATTGGGGTTTCTGCTTTTATTCATCACAAACAAAGCTAACGCTATACTCAGCACACAGTGCTGAAATGCGAAGACAGACTTCCCCAGTAAAGCGTCATTTCTTGGTATCTGAGCACAAGTGCTGTATCTTGATAAGCCAGGGCTTCCAGGAACTAGGCTGTTCTATCATTAGGCAGTGTGAGGTAATTACCTCAGCCCACAAAGTTTGAGTGGCATGGAAAGGGCAGGAAATAGTTGTTTTAGTTTTTTTGTATGTGTATGTGTATATTCTTTGAGAGCCAGTGTGGTTGAGTGGTTTGAGCATTGGACAGTGTGGTATAATAGTTTGTGCACTAGAGGCCAGGGTTTGATTTCGCACTCAACCATGAAAACCCACTGGGTGTCCTTGAGTGCATCACACACATTCAGCCCCAGAAAACCCCGTGATAGTTTTGCCTTGGGGTGGCTGTATGTCGGAAACGATTTGAAGGCACATAACAATAAATATATTCTTATTAATTAAGGCCTTTTCCACACTACACTGTTACAGTGCTATTATTCCACTTTCAACATCCTGTGGGATCCTGAGGTTTTCAGTTTAGGGAGGGACATTTAGAATTCTCAGCCAGAGAGCTGTTTGGCCTCAATAGACTACAAACCCCAGAATTCCACAGGATGTTGAAAGTGGAATAATAGCAGTGTAGCAGTGTAGTGCAGAAATGATCTCAATGTCAGTAAAAATATTTGTTTCATTTGCCAAAATTATTTGGTCAGTGTAGTGTATTATGCAACTTGATTTGAGGGGATGTTGTGGATTGAATTTTGGACCACAGTCTGAATCCCCAGTCCAACAATGAAATTCACTGGGAGACACTGGAGAAATCACACTCTTTCAGCTTCAGAAGAGAGCAGTGACAAGCCATAGCAAGATATAAGATGAGTGACACCTAGCTTGACCACAGTACATGGAAAAAGGATCTAGGAGTCTTAGTAGTCCACAAGCTAAACATGAGTCAGCAATGTGAAGCAGCCGCTAAAAAGGCCAGTACAATTCTGGGCTGCATCAATAGAAATATAGTGTCCAGGACTAGGTAAAGTGAAGTGATAGTACCACTCTATTTTGCTTTGGTCAGATCCCACCTGAAAAAGTGTGTCCAGTTCTGGGCACTACAGTTCAGGAAGGATAATTACAAGCTGGAACATGTCCAGAGGAGGGTGACCAAAATGGTAGAAGCCTGGAAAACATGTCCTGTGAGGAGCGGCTTAGGGAGCTGGGTACATTTAGCCTAGAGAAGAGAAAGTTAAGAGGCATGTTTAAATATTTGAAGGAGGAAGGAGCAAGTCTGTTTTCTGCTGCTCCAGAGATTAGAATATGGAGCAGTGGCTTCACACTTTAGGAAAAGTGATTCCATCTAAACATTAGGAAGAACTTCTTGACAGTAAGAGCAATTCAACAGTGGAATACACTGCCTAGGAGTGTGGTGGAGTCTCCTTTTGGCAGTTTTTAAAGAGAGGTTGAGTGGCCATTTGTTGGGAATGTTTTGATGGTATATGCCTGCATGATAGAAGTTGGACTCAATGGCTTCCAGTTCTATGATTCCTCTGATAAATCTTGCTGAGACAACTCTAGGATACAGTGCCATAAGTCAAAGTAAACTTGAAGGCACAAAACAATAAGCAACAACTGTTTGCTGCTCTGCCTCAGGCAGCAAGATCTCTGGAGCTTGGCCTGGCTCTTATTTCTGCCCTTCCTCTGTTGTGTGGTTTTATCAGTGTCAGCTTGCAAAGTGCATCAGTGTGATATGGTTGGGAGAGGAGTGTTAGGATATCGTTGACAGAGATACTTACTGGCACAAGCTTTAATGGAGAAAAATTGATGTTTCAAAATAGATGGAAAAACCATTGTTCTAAACATCCTCTTAACTTGTCCTTTTTTTCTTCACTGTAGGGTTTTGTTTTGTTTTTGCTTTCCATCACAAACAGAGGACATGAAGACTTGATAGTGATATGAAGAAAAGAAAATTCAATAATTCACCCATTAATTCTTTTATTATTGATTCATTATTAGTTACATTTATATCCTGCATATAATCCATTTAATTAAAAGTGATTATGTAGCTCCTCTCTCCACCATTTTTTTCTCTCTCAACAACTTTTTGAGGTACATTAAGCTTAAAATACATTGACTGTCCCCGAAGACAACCCAGTAGCTGTGTGAGGCCTACAACTTGGACTCCCAAATCCTAGTTTGGCACTGTAACCACTATCCCATACTGGCTGTTCAGGTTTAACCCCATGACTTAACTGAGAAATCCTGCCCTGCTGCATGATAAAGCATTTAGAGCACCCTGTGAAATCTGTGGGGTTGCCATAAGTCATCTTGAAGGCACCTACACAAACATCTGTCTTTTAGGGGGACCTCCACCCATTTTTCCTTGCTGCCTTTTCTCTATAGAAATCTCTACAAAAACATGTGTGACTTGTTATTTTTCTCTCTCTTCACTTCAAGCTTCACCTTATCCACAAGTGTTCTGGCTTACTTGCTTTCTCATTTGTATTCAGTGACAGCCTCCTATTTATGAATTTTTTGTCCTAAGAAGATTGGATTTTTTTAAAAAAATATTTTGAATTGTATTTTTAAAAGTGTAACTACATAGACAGTAAAGAAAATGAAAAAAATAAATAGGAATACATAGAATGTGAAGATGATTTAGGCATATATATTGATATAAACAGATCGTATTTCCAAAAACACATTTTTTTAAAAAATTGGTATCTCTAAAATACATCTTTATAATAAGTAAATAAGTTCTTCTGGCTATTTAACAATAGATGCTGAATGTTTGTCTTTCCAGTCCTGTGTTATAAGGCTTTTAGCAGCAATAAGGGCATGCAGGATCCAACAACACTGACCATCGGTTAAGTGGAAGTGGAGCAGTCAAGAGAGCACAATTGCACTTTAATAGGTAGAGACAGATACAGAGTGGGGAGACAGGGCTGTCATCAGGGCAGACAGAAGAAAGAGTGTTGGTTGCCCCTAAATTGTCCCCCACTTCAAATAGTATAGATAACCTTGGCAACACTGTCCCCTGACACACACATACACACTGAAAACGCTGCTGCTTAATGCCAGGTTAGTAAATGGAAAAACATCCTTGACCCAGAACTTGATCAAGGATGATCTATGTTGCATTTTGTAGACCTGGCTGGATGAAGCTGGGGGTAGGTGGGGTATCTTTCCCACCTTTGTCAACCTAGGTTCTTTGTGGAGTGGCAGATAAGGCTTGGGGCCAGGAAGGCAGAATTGCAGTGATCTATCAGGAGTCCATCTCCCTCACTAGGTGCCCCATCCCAGAGTCTGCTGGATTTCAAAGTGTGTATTTAAAGGAGGGTAGCCAGGCCAAAATAGGACTTCTGTTGGTATACCACCCACCCTGCTGCACAGTAGTCTCCTTTCCTGAGCTGGCTGAGTTATCTTGGTATTGGTGTTGGAGACCTCTCAGGTTTTGTGCTGGGGGACTTCAACATCCATGTGGAGACCTCTCTGTCAGGAGCAGCTGAGGACTTCAGGTGCTCCCATGATAACCATGAGTCTGTCCCAAGTAGTGTTTGGCACCACCTATGCTGCAGGACACATATTTTGTGCCTAGGGCAGAATGGTGGTGATCTGGTTGTGGAGGAACTTTCTATAGTTCCATTGTCATGGACAGATTACTGGGGTTTAGACTTACTAGAACTCAGAGCCTCTGCAAGGGTGTGAATCTCCCTTTCACAAACTAAAGCTTCTTGGTCCCACAAGTCAGTAACCTCCTCCACTACCTCGACTCGTTTGTCTCTCCATCTGGTTTTGTACTTTTTCACCTCCATGTTGCTGACATCTATGCCTTCCTGTTACCTTACCATCTCCTTCCTGATATCCTCCTATTATCTTACCATTATCTCCTGTTATCTTCCTGGTATCTTACCTTCCTGTTATCTTACCATCTCTGTCACATAATTCTTTTTTCACAACCTCTTTCATGTTCTTCTGTTAGTTTAGAAGTTCAACATGTAGCTCTTCTGGGATCCATTGTAAAAAGTCCTCAGAATATTCCTGGGAAGTTTCCATCTTTCATTTAATCCAGCAGTTACTGAGTTAACAATTCACTTCACTCATGTCTAGCCAGAAGCTGCCAGCAAAACAGTGTTACCAACATCAAACAGATAACACCTGTACATTCTCATGCTGTAACTCTCCTTGCTAAAATCCAATTAAGTCTTACCAAATAAAATGTAATTCAGTATCCACTTAAACTTTATTCTCTTCTGAGACATTAATCTCAAATTTTCTGATTCATATGTCCAGTCTTGTGGGGTAGACAGACTTAGTCAGCTCTTGATTGCATAAAGAACATAGCTGCATAGGGTCTGTTGTTGTTTTAGTCAGAAGGATTCTTCACTTTTATGACTTCAAAGGTTTAATTTAAAAATTCTTCCTTAAAAAAAGTGGGCTGTTGGCATAAAGATCCTTAGATCTAAACAGCTGCATTTCACTACAAGGGCGAGATATCACTCCCTTGGTCCTTCCCATTTGTATTGCATTTACTAACAAATAAATGCAAGTAATGGGAGTTCTGGACCCTAGTGGGTAATCTTCCACTCTCCTTTTAATCCAGAGGGACTTTCCAACCAGAGATTCCTCTGGCTGGCAGGTTTACCATGAAAGCACTCCTCCTGCTGTGATGAGTGGCTGCCAAGCCAGCTTGCTGGAAATCACATAGTCTGTGTAGCATTTTTCAATATTCTTATCATTTTGCTGGGTTTAACCCTACTCACTGCAGAACTGGTTTTCTCCCTCAAACCCATGTGTTTCCAGTTGGCATTGGCCTTGCTTGCTTCACCTCCCATAAGTCATGTGAGTACATGCACATGTAAGCACACACAGTCTCTGTCTCTGTCTCTCTCTCTCACACACACGCACACACACACAGGAATAATGTTGGACAAGACAGCTCAAATGTCAAACAGCCATCCTTTTTTATTGTTATAGAAGATAACAGCCATATTTATTCCCATGCTCTGAGATTTGTTCCTATACTGCATCTTGATTTGGGGGAAATTCCATTGGCTCCAATGGGAGGTTTGTGCAGGAGGATTTGGGGAGACTTCATCTTTCTATTCCTAGCTGTGACCTCCCGCAAATTGCCTGATTTGGTGTGGCAAATTAGATGTGAGGGAAAGGGGAACGATTCAGAAAGGGGTACAAAGAAAAAATTCTGATGTTTTGCATACCTATACCTGCTGGCATGTTAAAGAAAATGGTCCATACAGGGTAGTGGAGAGATAAAGAGCTATATTTTTTAAACAATTTCTGCCCATCATTGTGTTGAAAAATAAACAATAAAACAATATACAGCAGACCCTCTGTATATGCAGCTTCTGAATCTGCAATTTCAAGTGTCACATCCTGTACATAAAATGGTGACATGAATATGGATGTGCTGAAACATCTGCTCACACATTGCCAACATGTAATAATATGAGATGCAATCATTTGCATTTTTTGCTATTCACAGGGGGTCCAGGAACCTAACCCTGGCGGATATGGAGGGTCCACTGTAAACACATTTTATCACAAAAACATCAGCCACCATTGCTGACATAATCAAGTTGACTGTCTGTTAGAAGTCAAAGAAGGGAAGCTCCAAAAAATGTGCATGTTACTAATGGTGTGGTCATCTGAGGTTCTTTTGAACCTAAAATGTGTTTTATCTCTGCGCTTGCTGATACAGAAATCAACCTTCGTTTGTATCTTTTTCTCCCCACTTTGGGCCATGTCAGGTGGCTGCTATGCATGTTACAGTTCAAAAAGAGATACGTACTCAGACAAGTTTTTACTTAATAGTGTGGTGTTTCTTGTGTGATAAATAGTAGATTAAACTACATGACCTCTTTTGGGTTGGAACTTTGAAACCAGATTTCAAGCATACTAGCCTCTTTTTTTTAAATATTTCTAGAATTAATATGTCTGAAACAACCATACAATGTTACTGTCGATGTCATTGACACAAGTATCAATCTGAAATGGAAGTGGGATAATCCGTGTGATCTCAATATAACCTTTTCAGCTCAGTACCAAAGGTAAGTTCCCAGCTAACTATAACTCACAACAGATAGCTGTGAAATGTTACTATAACTTTTGATTTTGATATAAATCCAATCCCAATCTGTGTGTTGATATGTTGACAAGATTACTTTATTCATGGGATTATATTCTAGTCAAAAAGAGACACATACATTAAAACATGTGGCACAAACTGCTGGAATGATACTAAATATTTCAGGTACAGTCACCCCTCCATCTTCGCCAGGGTTCGGGGTGCAGAACCCTTGCGAAAATGGAAAAATCATAAATAGCCCCCCCTCCAACGATCCCTATCCCATTCTCTTTCTTCTCCACACCCAGACCAGGAGCAAGGGAATGAGAGAGGGAAGCTCTGGAGGGGAGAAGGAAAGAATGTGTGTACCCCCCCCCAACTGCTTTACCTTTTGCCTGGGTGCAAGTTCTCAGCACAGGGCAGAGGCAAGAAAATGGGAGGGGAGAGCTCTGGAGGGTGCAGGGAAAGAGCTTGTGTGTGTGTGTCTTCTGCTGCCCCATTGCCTTTCCTTTGTTTTTCCATGTGGATGATACACTGAATGGTCTTAGCTTATGAGACAAGATTTCCTTTCATACTTTTGCTGCCCACTGCAGCCACTCTCTACATGAGCATATAAAGTGCTAGAATCATTCTTAATTGTATTAATGATACAGGAAAGACAGTAATCTTCTATAAGAGCGTGCTGCTTACAGAACAGAAAGATCAGTTATCAGGACTCTGAAATCAAGACTTTCTCACCCCCATTCCCTCTGACCCTTGTTTCCTCCTGACCTCTCCATTTAAAAAAAAAAATGACTTCTTACACCTCCTGTGGAATATAGAGGGTAATTTCAACGAGTTTCATCCCAAACTGACTTTAGGCCTGTGGGGGAGACTTTTTCCAAACCGTAGATGACTAGAAGACACTTTGGGGTTTGACCAAATCTATCTGTTATCTCTCATTTTCTCTCCCTCTCACCCCACCTCACTCCCTTTCTCTCTTTCCCCTGCTCCTCTCTCCCCCTTCCCCTGGCAGCTCAAAAATCCAGTGAAATTGCTCCCAACTCTCTGCAGTAGTGGTTCTTGAATTCTGATTCTCAGCTCTCAGAAGTTTCAACCAGCTTGGCTGGTGCTCAAAGGTTGTAAAAGCTGGAGTCCAAAATATCTAGATGATCAAAGATAGAAACCCAGGAGGCTTTTAAAATTTAAAAAAATTGGAGGCTGCATGAGTGGTTGCCCTTTACCCATTCCTGTTGCAGACTTTTGTGATTCTGGAGTAAAATCTTCCTTCTCTTTTTTAAATGTGTTACTGAGTCAATTTTGGATTTGCAGGGGGAAATGGCAGGTGGCAATGCTTAAGCTGTCTTACACCAACTTGTCTTTCCTTTATGAAAGTCAACTAGCAGCTGTCACTTTCCCTTTGATTCAATAAACAGGAAAAACATCTGGGAGAAGGCCTGGGAGTAGTTGGCAAGAGGAGAACTGAGTACCTATGTTTAGCCAGCCATTTTTCCCCTTTAGATTGTTTCCTCCCCCTCCACCGAGCTCTACCCTGATGCTTTGAAGCAGTTAATACCTGTTGCCAAATCAGCAGGTAAACACTGTAGTAACAAGAACAAAACATAATTGGCACTGGGTGGTAAAAATCAAAACTAAACTGAATTGTATTCAAAGGTCAGCAGTGCTTACTGGTCTACGCTGTTAGCTCATGCATTTGCTTTTTCCCTCTCCAACAGAAAACCAGAAGATGAAGATGAGGAAATAAGCCCTGAAAAGTGGTCAGTAATTTTGGAGTGTCAAAATATAGCAATCACAGAATGTGATCTCTCGTCCACTATACCAGATTATTTTCAAAGCTACATTGTGAATGTAAGAGCGGACACTACAAAAGATCACTCTCCTTGGGCAAATGTAACATTTTGTCCTTATGAAGAAGGTATAAATATATGTCTTTTCCATCTATATCAGGCCAGAAGTCCAAAACCTTACAAAAAGTTATTTATGATATTGTTTTTTACAGATCAGCACTATGCCCTCTTGGGTCTTCACAAATAGATGTGTATAACATTACCATATTGTATGTAAATTGTCATTCAGAATTGTGTAGTGCTTATATGTATTTTGTATTCAATGGCATTGCATACTTCTTCCATATAAATTCTTCTGTTAATTTTGTTTTTGGGGCATTTTTTTTTTTTTTTTTGGTGGTTCTTTTCTTTTGGGTGTTCTGTTTACCTATGTCATATGTTACACAGTAAAATAGTGCTGAAAGGGAACTATAGATTTAGGGGGGTTGGCGTGGGATTTTTTTTGGAGGGTTAATTGTATGACTTCCCATGACCTAAAACTATACCAGTTTAAAAGTAATAATAATAATAATAATAATAATTATAATTATAATTATTATTATTATTATACTACTACTACTACTACTACTACTACTACTACTACTACACTGTGATATGAGAAGATATGCTTCTTAAGAGTCTGTGCAACCCTTGTGCAGTAAAGCATCTTCATTTTAAAGAATTCCAGAGTTCCTCAACTCAGGAATTTCATCTTCTCCCCCATTCTGTGGTTGGCATATAACTCCTTTCTTAGGAGGAATGGCAGCAAATCTCTGTGAAACTTGTCCTTTCTCTAGCTATTTAGTAATACAGGATGAGAATGGAGACGTGTTATTGTTCCTGCAACAGCAGCAGTGTTTTCAACTGCTTCCCTGCCTACCCATAGCCCACTAAACTGGATCACTCAGCAGAGTCTGTTTGAAATATTTTCTGTCTTCATTTTAATTTTAAACTCCTTTTCCTGTGCATACTTCACTCTCTTTCTGTGTGCCTTTCAAGATCCTCCTGTTTAACTCACTTACAGAGATGTGTGCTTTTATGTCTTAGTGTTTTGTTTTTATCGAAATACTCATTGTGCTGGGAGGGGGAGGGAGAGTTACTACTCTCTGCTGCTTTCCTAGTCAAAAGGCTCCCTTGCAAGTTGCTGCCACATTTTTGCTTATCCAAATCTTAAAATGTTAGCGGACCAAGAATGAATATAATGTTGAAGCTTTCCATAATTCAGCAATAATGTGAAGATGCTCTGAGACCCAGAATTTTAAATGGTTTCAGCATGTTGGTATATTTGCTCTTCTTAAAACTAACTTTCCAAGCTCCAGTCAGGGCAAATAGCAGCTGGAAGTGAGTGGGACTGGGAATTAATGTACATTGCTGTGATCTAATTCCAGCCACATACAATATTGTTTTACCTTTATTTTTGGCTGATTTTAAGCCTAAATTTTCCTTTGCGGGATGGATTTGAGGGTTAAGAGGGGCAAATAAAGCCTAACAGTTGCATCTGAGTGGATTTGCAGTGGTTTGGGTTTTTTTTTTTAAATATATTTTAGCCCCAGTTCTTTTTAATTGGATAATTTATGGCAGTGGTTCTTAACTTGGGACCCATAGAATCTTCACATGGGGTCTGTGAAGCCTTGTTTTTGCACACCAACAGCAGTGGTGGCAGCAGTGACACAACAGCAGTGAGGGTGCAGATCCAAAACTGCTCTTGTGTTTACAAAGTTTTGGTATGAGCACACACCTCCCACAATATCCCTTTCATCAAGGATGTGGCAGCAGGGGGTGTGGGCCACAAGTGACATGGCAATAGGTGTGTGCGTGTGTGTATGTGCCCAAACTGTTTTGGCACTCACACCTCACCCACCCCTGCTGCCACATCCCTAATAAAAGGGTCACAGCAGAAGTTATGGATGTGTGCCCAAACAATGACTCTGGAGGCCAGGGTTTGAATCCCCATTCACCCGTGGAAACCCACTGGATGAACTCAGGTGAGTCACATTCTCCCAGAGAAAGGCAAAGGCAACAAATCTTGCCAAGAAAACCCTCATGATAAGTTCACTTTAGGATTGTCATGTCCATTTTCAAAGGGAAGAGACCTGATGGCTAAAAAGAACCTCCCTCCTGGCACTTTGTTGATGTGTGCCTTCAAGTCACTTCCGACTTATGGCAACCTTAAGGTCAACATACCACATGGTTTTATTGGCAAGATTTGTTCAGAGGGAGTTTGCCTTTGCTTTCCTCTGAAGCTGAGAGAATGTGACTTGCCCAAGGTAGCCCAATGTCTGAGAAAGGATTTGAATCCTAGTCTCCAAAAAGCCTTTAATAAATAAATACATAAATAAATATTTGAATAGTTAAATATTTAAATTTAAATATTTAAATCTTGAGTTAAGTCTTGGGGGTCCCTGGCAACAAATTATATTTACAAGAGGTCCAAAGAACCACTGGTCTTGGGGCTTTAGGGGCTGCAAAAAGATGTTGAGGCTACATGTGACTTGCAGTCCTCACTTTCCCCATCTCTGTTTTAAGGTAGGATCACTGTTCCTAGAGGCTGCCAGAGGAGAATCAGTCATTTTTTTCTGCAAGAAAATGTAAAATAAAATCAAGCAAGGACCTGCAGGCTACAAAAAGGGCAGATTCTGACCCCCATATCTAAATGTAAAGGTGCTGTTTCCAGGCAAGAGTATGGTTATTCAGTCTCATGGATACCTTGTTTTTACAGATTTTTTTTCAATAACTTCAACTTGTTATAGATAGCCAAGTAAAATGTGTTATTCTTCTATTCTTTATTAATGTACAAACTGTCTCATCAGAAGCTACCAACATGCATACTATTCATTTTAAGTATCTTAAGTTCTATTATTTTGGTCTACAGCCAAGATTGGTCCCCCAGGAGTGTGGCTTGAGTCCATAAATGGAAATGAGAAAATTAACATTTTACATCCTGACACAAACCAACGAAAACAAATGTGGGACGGGGAGAATTTCAGCTACACACTTACTATCTGGAAAAATTCATCCCATCCTCAGGTGCTGAATTTCTTTTCATGACCTATTTCAAATTTCTTTTCTTTGTTGAAATATGCCTGTAGACATAGCTGCTGTACATCATGGTTGTACATCATGACATATGTGCTAAGGCAGTGGTTCTTAACCTTTTTTAATGGGGCCCTTGTAAATATAATTTGTTGCCAGGGCCCCCTAAGACTTAACTCAAGATTTAAACATTTAAATTTAGATTTAAGTATTTGAATATTTATTTAAATATTTATTTATATATTAAAGGCTTTTGGAAACTAGGATTCACATCCCTGCTGAGACTCTGGGTGACCTTGGGCAAGTCAAATTCTCTCAGTCTCAGAGGAAGGCAAAGGCAAACTCCCTCTGAACAAATATTGCAAAAAAAACCAAACTGCGATAGGTTCACCTTAGGGTCGCCATAAGTCAGAAGTGACTTGAAAGCACACATGAGAAAAGTGCCACTGATGGGAGGAAGAGGTTCTTTCTAGCCATCATGTCTCTTCCCTTTAAAAACGGACTTATAGCGAACCTATCATAGGGGTTTTCTTGGCAAGATTTGTTGCTTTTGCCTTTCTGTGAGAAAATGTAACTTACCTGAGGTCACCCAGTGGGTTCCTATGGATGAATAAAGATTCAAACCCTGGTCTCCAGGGTTGTAATTTGGGCGTGCGCACATGCCTGCCACCTTGTCCCTTTTATCAGAGATGCAGCAGCAGGGGATGTGGGAGGCCAAGGGACATGGCAGCAGGTGTGTACATGCCCAAATTGCTCCCTCATTTGCAAATGTGGTAGCAGTTTGGGCATACACACATGCCTGCTGCCATCTCCCTTAGCACACTCACACCCCCTGCTACCACATCCCTGACAAAAGGGATATGGCAGCAGGTGCATGCACATCCCCAAACTCCTCCTTCATTTGCAAATGAGGGAGCAGTTTCAGCCTCCGCACCCTCTCATCGCCATGTCCTTGTTGCTCTGCTGCTGCTGTCCATCAGCAGGGCTTTGCAGATTCCCTATGAAGGCTCTGTGGATCCCCAAGGATCCCCAGACCCCAGTTTAAGAACCACTCTGCTAAGGAAATCACAAGCAGTGATGAGGTTATGTTTTCTGGTGGTATTTCTAGGACTAATCTGGCTTAATTCTGCAATCCTGAACAGTTGGATTGATAAAATAGCTTTGGAACAACTTGACGGCATAGATAACATGTAGATAAATTCTACTAACAGTTATAACTGCTTGACTGAACCTTTTTAAATGGCAATTAAATGATAAGTGATAGTTAAATTATAAGGTACACTCTATTCTGAACCAGTTGAAAAGATATTAGTTCTGAAATGAAACCAATTTTACTCTTGTTAGGTTAATAAAAGTTTGCTCTATTTTTGCAATTTCTGCATGAATTTAGCAAGACTGTGTAAAACAAATTATGCAATTTTTTTTCTGCAGGAAAAAACTGAGCCTGTTTTTCCAGGACAATTCATTCATGACCTTGAACCAGAGACTACTTATTGTCTAAAAGTGAATGCACATGTGGTTGATAAGATTGGTTTATATAGTTCAGTATACTGTAAACAAACCCCTAAAGGTATGCATTTGTTATCTATTCATGTTAATGTTTCCATTCCCTTCTGGCCTTGTGGAAAAGGAAATCTCTCCAAAACCAATGATAGTATCCTCAAAAAATTCCATGGCAGGAATTGATCAGGAAGTTCCTTAGCCACTCACAAGAATATTTATTCACCTTCTCTTTCTCCTCTCATCTTGTTTCTAAATGTCAACACTTTGTATGGCATTTGACGCCATTTCCACAATACTCCTAACCCCAGAGAGTAGTAGTTGGGTAGCTCTTGGGGTATTCTTTTCCGAGTCTTCAGTGATCCTTTGCTGTTGATATGACTGGTACTTGTTTATAGCTGTTCAGATTTGTCATTATTCCTAAAACTGAATGCATGATGGATTTTTTTTCTTTCTTTTTCTTACAGCTTGGACTGGTCTGCCTATTCCAGAAAACCTTAAAGTACATGCCTTGAATATGAAGTGTGTCTTGTACTGGGATTATCTGTATGAGGGAAATGTGAGCTTCCTGGTACAGAAGCTTGAGTAAGTATCCTTGTAATATACATTTTCACATTGTACCATCCAGTGTCTACTATTCCCTCACCTGCCAAATCTTTGAAAATCAAGGTTTCTAGAAAGTACACATGATAGGTAACGTAAGGCTGTAGAGACGTTGCACTCAGACATGACCAGAAGCAAGCACCAAAATCCCTGAAATCCTTGTAAGCACATTGTATGCGAATACCTCCCTGCTCCTGAGAATTCAGAACAGAGGAAATACAGAGATTGGTACAGAGGAAGGAAACAAGCAGCCATGGGTGATTTGGAGCAAAGCTGGGGGGAAAGATTGCTGTTTTGGCCTACAAAACCCCCCAGAATTTCAGTGGGCATGTTGGCTAGAGGAGTGTGAGAGTTTTTATATATGAGGTCTTCGCTTGCCTGACAAAGACAAACTCAAAAACTTTGACTTTTATATACTATATATATCAGGCAGGTGAAGACCTCATATGGTTGGCTGTATGAGGCAAGAAGACCTCGTATGATTGTCTGGCTGTGAAGATTCTATGGAATCCTGGGGTTGGCAGTTTAGGGAGGGGCCTTTAGAATTCTCAGCCAGAGAGCTCTTGGGCCTCAGGCTGGTTCCTATGGAGACAAGGCCTAGTAGCAAGAAGTAGGGGGGACAGTGTATTCCCTCATGAAACCAACCTCTGTATGTTAATAACTCTGAATACAGATTGGATTGGGGAATATGGGGAAAAGTTACATGTACTGGACAACACAGTTTGTGGAATTAGAGACACAGGATCTCAAATCTGTGTATTTCAACCACATCTAACTCCTAAGGTAAGGTAAGTTAATTCCTAAGATATTTCTAACAAGTATTATCTATGAGAAAAATAAAATCCCGGGGAATGCTAGGTAAATACGTGCACGCGTGTGTGTGTGTGTTTGTATACATATACGTATCTGCTATATAAAAGTCAATGTTTGTGTGTGAGTTTGTCTGTTTGTCTGCATCAGGCAGGCAAAGACCTCATATGATTGGCTGAGAGAGGCAAGAAGGCCTCATATGATTGTCTGGCTGTGAAGATTCTATGGAATCCTGGAGTTGGTAGTTTAGTAAGAGGCCTTTAGAATTCTCAGCCGAGAGCTCTTGGGCCTCAGGCCAGTTGCTATGGAGATAGAGAAAAGTTACATGTACTGGATGAGGCAGTAGACACAGAATCTCAAATCTGTATTTCAACCGCATCTAATTCCTAAGGTAAGGTATTTCTAACAGGTACAGGCTAGCTGTGAAAATTCTATGGAATCTGGAGTTTGCAGTTTAGGGAGGGGCCTTTAGAATTCTCAGCTAGAGAATAGGCCAGTTGCTACGACGATGAGGCCCAGCAGCGAGGAGGAGGACAGTGCATTCCTTCAGGAACCCGACTTCTGTATGTTAACCGCTCTGAGTACAGATTGGATTGGGGAATATAGGGAAAAGTTACAGGCGCTGGAGAAGACAGTTCGTTGAGTTCTTACGAGGAAAATAAAATCCTGGGCAACATCGGGTAAATACGCTAGTATAGATATAAAGTTTTCCAGGCTTTGAGTTGATGACCCTAATAAAGGCTATTTCCACACTGGGCACAGAATTCCTGATGAGAAACCCATGCCATTTGCATCATTTTCACCAGGGAGAAAGATATTTGACAACTCTGGCAGAAAACGACTAATTTTTCTGAATAAAACATAGTATGTGCGTGCATGCATGCACTTGCGTGCGTGCACGCGCACACACGTACGCGCACGCACTGCTCCGGATACATTTTGTTAGATAATGAAAGAGGCTTTTTAAAATCACAAAGGTTATTTAGTTTACATCCTTATTTGTTATCATTAGTTTATTTAAACCTTTGAAAAAAAATTGAATCTAGGCTTGGTAATAGAGGAATTCTGTTGTGATTTAAGTGTCTATGATAACTAAACTTCTGTGTTGGCCTGGCATTTGATTTAAACAACTACTCTGATCTGTATTTCTCCGTTTCATTTAATTTTTTTCTATTTATTTATTTTTTTAATTTTTATTCTGTCCTTCCTTCAAGTAGCTTCAGCAGCGCATATACTCTCCATCCTACTACTGTTTTATTCTTACAGTAGCCATCCGAGGTAAATTAGTGAGAATGAGTGATTAGGCCAAACCTGGCCTACTGTATGAGTTTCATGGCTGAGGAAAGGGGAATTTTAAAATATTGGTTTGTACAGTCTTAATTCAATGTTTGCCACAACCCCATTTTGACATTCATTAGTAGAAAATCTCCTTACACAGAAAGGAAAACATTATTTTCCTAGATATAGCAGTGTGTCCTTCTTTAATTGGTTTCATTATTTTAATAAAATGTCAAGTTCCTTGGTTTATTAAAGAACACAGCCCATTTTGTCCTCTTATAGTTGGTCCCAGTTGATGGAATCAACCATAATTGAATGTAGATGATTAATCTCTTTGATCAACCTCATTTTATGCTGTATTTGCAACAGGATTACATACATACATGTTGTTGTTTATTACCCCATAGTTCTGTAGCTATGTAGTGACTCCTGGCCCAACCCCGTCTCCCCACTTATTGGGCAGCAGCTGCAGCAATCAATGTGACTCTGTTCCCCTGTCAGTTAGAAAGCAGCTGCCTGACATTCCCACCAGTCCTCCTCATGTGAGTGATCTCTGGGGCAAGGGGGAATTACAACAGGGGTTCTGCTCCTGCCTATTGCAGTGGAAATTGCTCACAGGAGGGCTGGGAACGTAGTCGGCCGCTTCCCGATCCACAGTGGAACAAGAGCCCATTGATTGCAGTGGTTGCTGTCCAATAAGTAGGGATTGGAGGACTATCACAGGCCTTATGTATCCCTTAAATTAGAGAGTATCTAGGGATTGTGAATATGAACCAATCATTCATAACTGTCTTAGTGAATTCCAGCCAATAATAAGTAGTTGTAGTAAGAGCCATTTTTGCAAAAATCAACACCAGTATTGAAATCTCCGGCTCCTTTGCGGCTTTTGTCAGATTTCTGTATTGCTTTTCTAAATCTGCTTTCCAAATGTGACTAAGGCTGTAATCCTGTGCACACTTATCTGAGAGTAACTTACATTAACTATTAGTCACTGGGGCTAACATTCAAATAAAACATGAACAAAGCTGCAAAATAAATCATCCTTCTTTTCTTCTAGCGGATACAAATTACGGTCTTCTTTTGATATCTCAAAGAATTGGGTCAACGTACCTGGATGTGAAAGTGTCCAAACTGCACATTGTGATCTGTCATCTGCTGTTGACTTCACTGGAATTTATTATTTCCAAGTACAAGCTGTGCATAACCATAAGAAATCACCTTGGTCTAAAATGCAACAATTTGAACCTCAAAAAGATAGTAGGTATCACCTAAAAACAAGTTATCATTCTTCTTGTGTATTTACTTGGTACTGTTTATTTTTACAGTTTATGTGTGGCAACCTGTACATCATATAGCTTAGCATCACAGTTGATAGCTTGCAACAGTTTAAAAATTTAGCTTTTTGTTTACTGGATGAGATGCCCAGCAGAAGTTCTTTATGGGTTGTTTTCTAAAAACTTGTAGATGGGCTCAAAATATGTATTTATAATTAAAGTTTGTTCATAGGTTTGATAGCACTAGAGTCACCAAAAAAATTAAAAAAAAAGTTTTGTGACCATTGTGTGTGTTCTTCCACTTAACATATTTCAGTACCACACTTCCCATTCACTCTTTTTGTAATCCTCTCATGAAACAGACATTTGCCTGATGTTTCTAGCTTTCTTTTTCTCCCATTCTGAGCTAGGCCTACCATTAAATAGAGCAAGGCAATCATCTTAAGCAGTAAATGTGGAGGGCAAGAACGCAAGCCCCTAGCCGTTCTTTCTGAGCCTCTCAGAGACTCTGCTCTGTTAGAGGAGAGAATTGTGTGTGCCGCTGCATGCTGTTTTGTCCCTCTAAACCAGTCTGCTGCCCTCAGATGTAGTAGAAAGTACTGTTCCATCAGTAGCATGTAAGTAAGGTCCTCTTTGTGGTCTCTGTGCAGTGTTGCTACTGTTACTTCCATCTTTATCAAGGATAGAAAGATGGGATGCTTTTTGACAGGTAGCACCAGGATCCTCCCTCTGAGACACTCTTCCTACAACACTAAATCTGAATCTATTTAGTTGAATTCAAGTGTTTAATAACCTATATAACATTGTTTTAAAGATCAGATTGGCCCTCCAAGCATCAAAGTTAATGCCAGTGAGGAATCACTTCAAATTTCTGTTACTTCTCCTGGAGAAGCTGAAAATAATTCCATGAGTGAAAAGTATGGGTTAACTTACCAAATTTGGTACTGGCCAAATTCTTCATATACCAAGGTAAGACTGTTCTGGCTGTTGCTGCTGCTCCTGTTACTGTTATTATTCCATTAGGATGTTAAACCATGTATGAAAATACTGAACTGTAACACCTACTTTTTCCTTTACCTTGAGACATCTATGTCTTTTTTGTCCCTGTGTTTCACCAACTCCCTATTTTTCCAACTGAGCAAATGGGATGTTAATTAGTAAACAGTTGATATGCCAGATTTTTGTAAAAGTATTTTATTAAAATGAAATCACACAAATTTTATCAAGAAAGGCAAAATTACCTAAGAATGTAAATCAGAGGGCTAAAAGAATATACAGAAGCATTTTTTAGAAGAAGATATCCAGGAGGTGAAAAATTGTACAAAAATATACGTAGACTAATTCAGTGGTTGCATAATTCAATAAGGTAGCACATACCTTATGTGGTGATTTTGGAGATGTCATTTATATAAACAGTAACAGGCTACTCAGTGCTATAAAATACATCTGTGGAGTCTGGATATGTTAGCCTACCAATCTGATTCATTAGACACTTTTAAATCACTTTTTTTTTATTCCTAAGATACTTAAACATATTACTCCAAATAGTGTTGTAAGTCCCCTTGTTCATATCACCCCAGATGATTTTTCCCTTTTGCCTAAAGGTCATCCATATTGCTTATGTCTCCATTTATTGTAATGTCCAGTAAGATTGGGTGAAAGTATATCTGTGTACCAGCAAGGTACACTGTGCTTTATAAATACAGACACTGCTCCTACTAATGCTTTTTAAAAATACTGTCTTAAGTAATTTAAGATAACATTCTGTTTTCAAGTCAGTATCTTCAATGTGGAACATGCTGAATATATTTTCTGTTGCTAATTAATTCCAATGTCAGGCCCAGCTAGAGAAATCTAGCTTAGGTGGGCCTGGAATCACTACTGCTCCCGGCAGTTTCTTGGGGTACAGTTGGCCAATTTTAGGCCAAATACAGTTTGGGGGTCAAGGCACAGGGTTGCAAATGCGACCTTGAGAACCACATGTGGACCAACGAGCACTTTGCTCGTTGTTGCTATAGCAGATAAAATTCTACTCTTGCAAAAGTTGTACATACATACACACCTTGTTTGGCAGGGACCTTAAGTTATTTTTGGTTTTGAAGAATGGGTGGTATGGCCCCTGGAGAATCCACGGTGGAGGAAAACTAGGGCTTCTAACCTGTGATCTAGAAAAGTGCTACTCAGAGTGGTGGACCCTGAGCCATTGACTGTTGGTTCCCAGTGAATTTCCAGGAAAGAAAAAAAGCAGTTGTTACCAATGGGCACAAATATGGTGCCAGTCACTGGCACATTGAGGAAGAAATAACTGCTGGTCCCCAGCATCACATAGCCTCAAGAAGTCCTGATCTAAAGAACGGTGTCTCAGGGTATTCAGCCACTTGTTGCCACATCTTGAGTATGTGTTCTCTTGAATCTGGAACAATATGCTTGGTGTTTGTTGTGGCTGCAGCATAGTCAATGTGATTTGCATCCCAAGTGGAAAGGAAATAACTTAGTAATTTTTGATCTGGTTCTCCCCCCCCCCTTTTGTTTTCTAGAAGAAAGAACTTGGGGATAAAACATCACCACCATATGCGATCACAGGCTTGAATCCATCCACTCTGTATTGCGTTAAAGTGCAAGCATTTTCTCAACTATATAATAAAAGTAGCAAGTTCAGTAATGTAGAATGCATTAAAACAGCAAAAGGTATGGAATGTGTAGCATCTGGTATGCAATGTGTTTTCTCTGTTCGTGAACAATCATCAACACAGGAAGTGGGGAATCATCCATCTTGGGAGCTGAATTCCAATTTGGGAAAGGATTTAAAGGGCTGCATTGCAACTATGGCCACGGCATTTGCAGAGCTAAAGTCAGTGGATGGAGGCAGATATAATCCTTATAAATTTGGATATTTTCCCACTGAGCAAACAAAAACCTAAATTCTCTGGGTATGATTAATCAAGATTAAGCCCAAATGCAACAGCTTTCTTCTGTACTCATGTTCATGCCACCAGCAACTCACAGCTTAGTTCTCTGTAGCAGCTTTCTTATCTCCAAAGTAGTTCTGGGCAGAACATTTAAAAAAGTTTTGTTATTGTTTTGTGCCCTCAAATTATTTCTGACTTAGGGCAACCTTAAAGCAAACCTATCATGGGGTTTTCTGGGGGCTCAGAGTGTGTGACTCACCCAAGGTTACCCAGTGGGTTTCCATAGCTGAGTAAAGAATCAAACTGCTCTCCAAAGTTGTAGTCCAATGCTTGAAGCACTCACCACTCTGGCTCTCAGTACTCTTTATTTCCATTCACTGAATGGAGATAATAGAAGAAATTTACAGTTCAAATGGGATACCACAGCAGCTGCCTGTAGGGTGGAAGCTCCCTACTACTTACTGACATACCTGGCTTTTCAGAAATAGATTTATCACATTGAGCATGGAATTATCTGCAAAACTCTTTAAACTTATGAAGACTGTAATAGTTATGTGTGTATAGTATATGCTGTGATTTGAATTAACTAACTACTATAAATTAAGCATATTAGTTTGGATTGATTATGATCAAGGGCCAACAAGTGTGCACTTCTTCTGGAACATTCCATGTTAAGAAAGTGTGTTATATTAAACTTTGACATTTATTTCAGTATGGGACATCAGTGTTACTTTACCTAGGCCCTGTTACTGAAATCTTTGTATGGATAAGGCTGAACAAGTTCTGCATCTCACCTGTTCCATTGTAACAATTTTCTGAGGGAATGTAATTTTTCAGGTGCCAAGGCATCATATTATTGACAGTAAAAAAAAAAAAGCAATTTGAAATTAAATTTTCAGATGCTATCCTCCTCACCACATCACACCACACCACACCTCACATGAATGCATACCAGTATTGATTAGGATTTCTTCTGACCTCTGCTGCTGCATTTGTTGTGACAACTGTCAGAAGCTGCTACTGTTAGTAACAAACCTAAAGTCCAGAAATGGGTTATGGCAGGAACAGGTTGGAGCTGGCTTTGATCTGCTAGAAGCAGAGTAAAGGGAGGGAAAATATGTTTTAAAAAATAGTCATCTTCACCAAGGGAATAAGGAAGAGAGATGTACACACCTATATGTGTCCATATATACACTTGTATCTTCTGCATTGGCTGGTGTGAGGCACTATGGACGAGGCCTTTCAACCTTCAGTCATTCAACCCATCCCTGCCCCACTTCTGATTGTTCTGCCTGTTGATTTACCCCTTTTCCCCCCAAAATTTTAACACTTAATTTGCTTTTTTTTTTCTTTTAGGAAAATCTTCAACTGTGTTTGTAGCAATTGCAGTTACCGTGGCTGTTACATTTTTAGTAGCAGGCTTGATCAGTTTTGCTTATTTCGTTTGGAAGCAGGTCAAATATGCATTCTTTCCAAAATGCAATCCTCCTTTGACCATAGAGGTATTTATACTTGATTCTGTTCCTTTATTGTTGTGCAGCTGTGACATAATTATGTCACAAGTATTTTAGAAACACCATTGCAGGTGCTTCTGTGTGTATGCAGAGCTCATGCTGACCATATGCTTGCTTTTTCCACAGGGAGAATAAACATGTATGCACTGTGTGCAGTGCTGTGCATTTGTTAAAGAGAGGAAATAGCAATATAGTCCTAGTGTTCCAGAGAGATGAGTTTTAACATGCCTTATGTAAAGATCTCTGCCATAGATTTTGCTTTGGCACATCTCCTAAATTTCTGTAATATGGGATATTGGATTGGCATTTTTTTTAACATCTTATAATGTCTTAAAGGAAGTTTTCCCTCTACAGTGCACTGATCATACCATAAAAGTAAGAAGTTAAATTTCAAGCTTCTCTTCTTCCCTCTTAATTTTTCACCTCCATTTGGAGGGCTGCATAGACATTATATACACTTTTGTACACAGATCCAAAATGAAGTATGTCATATGTGCATGTGTACTTTCATACCATCTGTCATCTTAGGGCAGCCCCATGAATTTCATAGGATTTTCTTAGGCAACAAATACTCAGAGTGGCGTGCTGTTGCCTTCCTCTGAAATACACCCTACAACATCTGGTATTCATTGGCATTCTCCCAAGCATTGCACATAACAAATATAATGGTAATATTTTCACATCTCCAGTATCCACTTTCTGTTCATCAGAGAAGGCATGTTCTCTGTGAATATTCTCTGGTTTTAAAATAATGTTCTCACCTCCAAGTTATCCACAAATGTATTTATTTTTAATCTACAAAGCAAAATTGTAGACTGTCTTGTATTGTACTGTTGCACCAGAAACATATCTTACATTTTTGTTTCTGGTATCATGAGAAAGTTTCCCAAAGAATGAGATCTTGCATGATAATGAAATCTGTTGCCAATTCTTGTAATGAGCTAGAAGTTGGAACCAAAGTCTGTCTTTGGCACATTGAGGCCAACACGCACATAGGTTGAACTCACTTGTTTGTCCTATTAAAATATTAATTCATCTTGGCTTCTAATTGCCAGCTCACCAGTACTCTTTTCTGTCATTACTGCCAAAAAAAAAAGCCAGCTTGGCTCCCTTCACAGCATCTAGCTGACTCTAATGTCACATACGCTTCATTTAACCTCCTACCACCTTGCTGATGGCCCTCATCTCTACTCAGTCCATGTTATCAATTGGCAAGAGACAGTGAAATGTAGAACTGTGTGGTGTGAGAACATAGTTACTAGACACTACGGAAAAATAGTAACTATGGAAGAACAGCTAAATGTGAAACTACCAGTTTTGTTAAGGGAACTTCTGCGTATTGCATAATGTCTGTTTTGGCTTAAACTCTTCCTCCAATATATTGCAGTAATCCAAACTTATCTGGCTAATGCTCCTAACAGAAGAGTTAGTCATCTTTCCAGTATTTTATGCACCACTGGTATCCTCAGTCTCTGAAAAGCAGCAATGATATGAAGTTCATTCTAGCTATACACATTAGCTTTCTGTTTTTTGCAAGTAAGGCTTCTCTGCAGAACTAAATGGTACAATAAAATTGTTTATTAAACAATGGAAAAACTTTTTATGTTTTTTTCTTATTACTTCCTTTTTTCTTCTCCACCTGCAGAATGTTGGAGGAAAAGATGTGAGCAGTTCCTATTTGCTGACTTCAGAAGAGCCAACAGAAGACTGTCTTGTCATAGTTGACAGTCGTGCTCTAAAGGATGCTAATTCAGTTGATGTAAAAGACCATAAAGAGCTAGTAGAGATCAACCAAGACTCAGAAAACTATTCCAGTCTTTCTGGAAATAAAGACTCCTGTAAAACCACAGAATGGAAAGCAGCCTGAGTCTATAAAGTAATGGGCAGAAGCCACAAGATAAGATGGTGATCAGAAACTTTGGGCTCCCAAATAGGCTAGCAGGTGGCGTTTGATACTTTGGATTTTGTTTACTGCTATTGAAAGAACTGCTAATATGTGGAGAACAACTCCTACTTGATTTCTCTGTCTAAAACATGATGGGGAAATGTTTACGCCATCCTTTCAACTAGAGGTTGGTGCTTAAATGTGTGTTAAACCCCAAAGGCATTCTGCGAACAGAGAACTTATGCTGGCATGGATACCAAGTTGATTGTTATAGTATGAGTTGAAAATACTACTTGTCCTCTGTTTACTGTGGGTTGCAGGAGCTTCCAAAAAATTCTGATATGCTAGCTGTCCAGCTTTCCAAAAGGAGGAAGGCTGTTCTTATCTGACCAAACAAACACCAACACTGTGAGTTTCAGTTAAGGTTCATGACTTTCAGCACACACACTGTTTACTGGTGCTATAATGTAATCTTACATGAGTTTACAGTTTCTTTACAGAATGGTTCTGCCAAGATTAGCATGTGGATGCATGTATTACAATCCTGAGTTAAACATTCCTTATAGCCCACAGTTGGGAATCCCTTTTGACCCAGGACCTGAATATTAACTTGGGAATGGTTTCAAGATCTGTATTCCAGCTAAGGTGGGGTTAAGGGAACAGGATAGCCCATGTTAAATGTATATAATACAGGATAGTCTAAGACAATCTTTACTGTTGCTCAGTGGCAATCATTGAGCAAGTTAGCAGTGTTTCTCAAGACTTTTCTTTTTTAAAATCATTTCTGTGTTGTTGGTTTTTTATTTTTATCTTCTAATCTGTTTTCTCTGATGGAAGGAGGAATTTAGCTACATTGAATGATCTGTTCGTGTGCCTAATGACATAATGTTAATGAAGGAGGAGGAGATGTGTGGCTGTATTCGTGTTGACTACAATCCATTGCTTTTGGATCGTCAAGTAACTTGTACAGTTTGATTACTCCTTTCCTTCCTTTCACAGTCTGGTGTCCTGTTTTAGAGTTTGTGGGGCTGAGTCATCCCAATGATGTGTGCCATTAAAGGAATATTCTACTCCACACCATCAAGGTTTTGCTGAAATATGAGTTCCTGGGGCATGTCCTATGCATGTCTGATTTTAGTGATATTAAGTAGACTGGTGGGGGTGTAAGTAATATGTTTACATACCAGTCTTCATTTATAGGTGCAAAAGGCCAGCACTCAGTATTTGAATGCTCAATGTCTTTTAGCCTTATTTTTAATTTTCAGAAAGTATATTATAACGTCCAGGAAGCATATTTTTATCTGAATGCTTTGATTAAAAAAAGGGGGGATTGTACATATTTTTTTTAAAGTACAAAATAGTGAAGTGGTGTGAGCAAATTTTGTAGTGCAATACCAGAATATTAGTATTCTGCTGAGTGGATAGTCATGTAAGGAATACTGAATGAGAATTTTGGAAGGCTAGGGTGCATGAGGGCATACTTGAGAGCACACCTGATTTGTGTGTGTGTGTGTGTGAGAGAGAGAGAGAGAGAGAGAGAGAAGGGTCAAAAACGGCAGGCTTACATGTGTACGTGCCTTCAAGCCACTGGTCAACTTATAGCAACCCTATGATTTCATAGGCTCTTGCACATGGAATATTCCTGGACACATGTCTCATCTGCCCATTATTGTAGGATTTGATTTGGAGACACGTCCTTTTTATATATTTCCTTTAATATTATGAAGCAGTATTAGGTATGTGTGAGAGAACTTTCTGTTCAGACAAATTAAGAGTGCACATTGGACGAATAATATTGCATAGTGGAGAGATTATATAGATATCCTCACCACATTGATCCCAATTGTATGTCATCCCTTATTTTATCATTAAGACTAACTTGTTGAAAGGCTGGGAACAAAAAGGACTTTGCAGTCTACTAGACTTTTATACAAAAGCTAAACAAACATAAGACTTGCAAACAAAACCAAGGTTAGTTAGCTGCATTTAATCCGATGTGGATCCAAATACATTGAGTGTTCCACTTTATCTCCAGAGCAGACATAAAAACACAGGTGCAACATCCTCTAAGTAAATGTGAAATATTAATACAACATTCCCAAACAAACATTAAAGGTTTAATGTCAAAAATCTATAATCTATAGATTATATCAATATACCAGGCCTTAAGGGTTCAAGAAAGCATGGGATACTGATCTACATACAAATGTGGAAAATGTTAAATAGCAAACATTATGCTAACATTATCTTCCAATAAAACCTGTATCTTCCCATATGAGGGACCAGTCCTTAAAAATAATACATTGTTGGTATCTAACCTGAGTAAAAATGAAATATATAGGCAAACACTTATCTGACAAATGCTGGAGGAATTGTGAGGGCACTGGGAACATATTTCCATTTGTGGTGGGAGTGTCACAGTATTTCTGAATTTTGGAAAAATATATTTATAATAAAATTGAGTAAATTACAAACCAAGAAGTCCTGTAGGACTTGTCTCTATATTTTGTGACAGTTATAAGGTATTAAATCATAAAGACTGGACCATGTCTCAAAACCTGGTATTAAAAAAAAGGGTAATAGCACTTATGGAAAAGCTGACATCTACTGTAGAAGATTATAGAAATTTCTTTTCAACATGGTTTCCTTTTATCAATTTCTTCAGTGACAATAAGGAATTTCCACCTCTTCCACAGTCACATTTAGACTTATGGAGAGATACTTCTGTTGAATGGTAAATTTATTTTCTTATGCTCTGAACCTGTCAACCAAAGGTTTCATATAAGGACTTACTTTTGGGAAAAATAATATGCAATGCTTGGTCAATTTCTTGTTTGTTCTCTTAAAAAAGTCACATGTCACTATGTCTTGTTAATAATAAATTTTTTAAAAAAATATTGCATAGTGGAAGTATATTTTCACTCATAGAATTTGCTTCCAAGTAAAAATGGATCATTGAATAATAATGAGAGAAATCATGATGCCTATAAAATAATTTAGCCCAATTAAAAGGCGCTCAGAACTTCATCTAGTAAAGTGTGAAATTATTTATTCCTGACATATATTGCTATTCCAGCCTTGGTTGTAGTCTGCTCTGTTTTAAAACTACTTGTGCTTCACTGTAAGAATGCAACATCTTCCTTCAAGGTATCGTGGTATGTCTTCCCAAAAGTTCAACAGGAAGTAAGTAATTTTGAAACCCATTTGCTATAATAATGAAACTCACACAATGTTTGATTTCTGCTTTCACCTGTCCCTAGATACTCGTACTATTAGGCAAAACAAAACAAAAATCAATGCTAGTTTTTTGTTTGCAGTTCTAAATATTATACTTCCATCTTCATTTATTTATATTTCATGAATGTGGAACTGAATTTAGATGTGAGGTGTGGCTCAATCTAATCTCTTGCTGAATCCTTAACCTCAAGGAACACTCTTGACAAATTGTCTCAGCTTATGAGAAAAAAATGAGTCAGGATGTACTCTCTTAACCCATCCTGAGCCATTTAGACAGGGTGCAAAGGGAACATTGCATTATCTGTTCTTGTTTGCCTCTTGTTACAATTTCCCTTGCAAATTTTATTTGATTACATATCCTATTTTTACAAATAATGCTGAAGCAAATTGTTTGAAATTTAATCTCTATTTCAGGCAGACTTATCTCTACGACCTATTATATAAGGCCAAAAATGTGCATATGATTCACTGTAAGAGTGAAATCTATATATGCGGCATCTTGCTGTTGTAATTTTGAAACTCTACCGTTTTTTGGAAACTTAATCACAAATTTTATGATTTATGAACCTCTCAACCTACCATGTCCCCCAAGATGATGTACAATGGGAAAAATTGTTTTAAAAAAATTAACTCAAAACTAATTAAAACATTTCTGACTTCTCTATTAAAATACTCTGGAACATATGAGATGCCATGTCTGAAATTCTTTCCATGGGAATAATAGTTTTTTCTAGACTCTACCAATTTAGGTAATTTTGCCATGAAGAAATCACATATGGAGTTTTTCTATTTTAAAAAAACACAGAAAGTCGTCCTGTATGAAGAAAAATAGTATATTGTGGGAAGTGCTGTTTAGAATCGTTTCCCATAAGCTGTTTTATTTCTTCTTAATATGCAAGGATCTTTTTTTCTCCATGGATGAAGCATTTGAACCTGTGTGGTTAAGCTGCAACTTGTGATGATAGTCCAAGAAAAGCTATATCACATTTCTACTCTTATGTATAGATAGTCTCTGTAAATTACAACAGTGAAAGTTGCTTACAATAAATTGCCTGAGTTTTGCACAGGTATAGTTGTGTGAGAGGAATAAAAGGTTGATAAGGCACACAAGGTAAGATTATAATAGTTACACAAAATATGATCGTATCTGCATCACCATGAACATAAATTAAACTTTCCAGTACTACATAAACTAAACATTTTCAGAATACAAATGTAAAAAATATAGACTGAGCGGAAGCCATTTGGACAAAAATCAGGCCCATTTACAGATCCTACATCTGTTAATACACATCCACTGATCATAAGTAGGAGCAAATGGAGAAGACAGCAAATGAGAAACATGAATGACCAGGACTTTGTGCAACAAACAGCAGTCTGTTACAGACCATCATAAGACTAATAGGATAAGAGCTTAGTGTTTTGGGGTTATACTGTAACCTAGACTTGTAAGTAGGAAAAGCTTTCTTCCAGTCAGAAGGGCTATGGGTAGATTCCCATGTGTATAAAGAGATTCCTAAAATAAGTAACCACTTCAACAGCTTTGAGAATAGGTTGAATCCACTTTGAAATAAGCTGTCACCATAACCCTGAAAAGCTTATTGTGGAGGTTTGCTTTAACTACATGCCAGAGAAACTTGTAACAAGGTTTACAGCAAAATTTTCCATGAGGTTCTAGCCAAGAGACAGAAAAAGAACTGCAGTGGAAGATTATGGCCCTTTCCGCACGCGGTGAGGGAAACACTCCCTGCCGCTACTCATCGGCTTTTTGGTGGGTCTGTTTGGGTCTGTTGGGACGAGGAGCAGTGCGAGCTCGTCACTCCACACTGGTCCGGCATCCAAAATGGTGGCTTCCAGTTGGTGGAGGCTCTCCACTAACCGGAGAAGCTCACCAGCCTAAAGCCTTCCCCCAGCAGATCTGCAGGCACGCACAAGTGCGCGCCTGCAAATCTGAACTGGAGTGCAGCAATGGAGCAACACGGGGTCACACGCTCCGTACTTTTTAAAAACCTCTTAAAAGAGGTTTTTAAAAAGCACGCTGCACGACCAGTTCCGGTCGCTCCGGAGCGGACTGAGGTGCGGAACTATGAAAAGTAGTCCGCCCCAATCCACTCCACGGTGCAGAAGACCTCCGTTGAAGGTCGCTCTGCACCGTTTTAATAGGCTCATGCGGAAAGGGCCTATTACCATTTGTACATGAGTGTGAAGAAATCACTATAATCAGATCAGAATAAAAATCAGTTCTATTTGTGACCTTGCATTCTTATATCAGAGTTTAAGAAACACAAAACTTTGTCATTCGTATCAAACACTAATTTTCACATGTGCTGCTTTTTCTGTTTGCCACCTCAGTATTCCCGTATTCACTTTTCAAGGAAAAGCTATGTTAGTCTGTTGCACCAAAAAGAAATGTCTACAGCATCTTAAAGAACATCTAATTAATTATGGCATGAACTTTTGTCCATTTCTTCAGAAATGCAAACTGTTACCCTAAGGTAGTTGAGATGGCAGAATAGTAAGTAGTGAAGTTAGATTGAAAATAAATACAGTCATCCCTCCACATTCACTAGGGTTAGGGGCACAAAACCCCTGTGAAGGTGGGAAAACCGTGAATAAATCTTAAGACCTCCCAAACCATATTTAACACACAAAAAAGTATGATCGCCATATTCAACCCACAGCGGATTCCTTTGAGGCATCAGGGTTCCTTCACAAGGCAGAAGTGGGTGGCTGGTGCGGCTTACTGCCTCCTCCACTGCTGCCCCACACCACTTTTAATAAAGACGTACATGCCTCATTTGCAGTTTCTCAGTCTCAGGAGGCTTGCAGTCCCTATTAAAAATGGCATAGGGAGGTAGCATTGGTGACAGCAAATGATCCGCAAATAATCAAGTCCTCAAAAGTGAAACCCGCAAATGTGGAGGGTTGACTATACAAAAATATAGACTGATCATTACATGAAATATATATAAAATGCATATAGGGATCATTCATTATATAGTAGCAATTTTGGTACTGGTAAGCTAAGTAAGGACAGATACCCATTAGCTTGCCAGTTTCTAAGAAGCTGTTGCCATAAAATTACTTTGCAGGTTAAACTGCAGAATTCACTAGTACAAGATAACAGTGGTGATATGTGTTATTTGATTATTTTACGAGTTTGTATAGGCTTGTATTTTAGAATGGTTATGGTAAGATGCATTGTAAATTAGTGTTTTAGAATACATAAGGTGAAAGACTGCGAAAGAACAGAGCTATTTAATGTAGTGGACTGGGGGCCAGTGCCAATCCTTGGGCCACTGGCTACCAGTCCGTGGCAGGTTTACAAGAAAGAAAAAAGATTGCACCCAAAGGGCAAATATACAATGTTGGTCCCTGGCACACCAGCAGTAGCAGTAGTAATAAGAGAGAGAGAGAGAAACAGAGAGACAGAGAGAGACAGACACAGACAGAAAGAGAAAATGTCATGGCTGAAAAAGACAAAAAACAACAACTTTTCTGATGAGCAGTAGCAACAGAGGGTAAAATAGGAAGAATTTAGAGTTTTATTGGAAAGGATACATTGTGATATTAAAAAAGGACAGTGAACTGTAACCACAGGCTTTCAGAAACCGGGTTAACATCAACTTAGTTATTTTTAATGGTGGTGGTGTTTTTTGTTGTTGTGTGCCTTCAATTTGTTTCTGACTTATGGGAACCTTAAGGCAAACCTATCATGAGGCTTTCTTGGCAAGGTTTGTTCAGAGGGGATTTGCCTCTGCTTCCCTCTGAGGTTAAGACAGTGTGACTTGCCCAAGGTCACCCAGTAGGTTTTCATGGTCAAGTGGGGATTCAAACCCTGATCTCCAGAACTGTAGTCCAATGCTCAAACCATTCCACCATACTGACTTTCTACTATTTTGGGAACAACTGCTGCAATAACTTTATGTACATTCAAGCCTTACTGTATCTGTTTGTCTTCATAAGTAAATAGCAGCAAGGTATTCTCAGCTCAGCCTTGTGGTATGTAAAATTCATATTGCACAGGCTGTTATGGTATCAGCTATACTTTATGAAAACATAAAACAAAATGCAGACATTCAGTGTATTAATTTTGCATTTTTATTGGCCTCACTTATACTTTATTGTAAATGTCAGTGACTCATACAGTGAATTCCGTAGATGAGCCAGTTCTTCGAGTTCCTCCATGGCCACGGATTTTGTTAACAATGTGGTGAACAAGAAATGACTTCTGAATTGATAAATCCCCACTTCAACTCTCACCTGAATCATAAAGGGTTCTCAGTCAAACCACCACTTTCCATGTGTGACTCTGAACTCCTTTCCATTTACAATATGAAGATGATAGTGCCTGTTTATAAAAGTGTTGTAAGAATTATTATGTACTTTGTGGGAGGCATGGTGTAGTTGCTTGAGTGTTGGACTAGGACACTGGGAGAGCAGGGTTCAAAACCCTGCCCACCCGTGGAAGCCCACTGGGTGACCTTGGCCAAGTCACACTTTCTCAGTCTTTGAGGAAGACAAGGCAACCCTCGCAACAAATTCTGCTATGACTTGTTCACCTTAGGGTCGCTGTAAGTCAGAAATGACTTGAAGGCACACAGCAACAGCAAGATCAAAGACATGCCAACAGTTACCAGTTTCATCACTATCCTTTAGAACAGGGGTGTCAAACTCAGTTTCATCTTGGTCAGCATCAGCATTATGGTTGCCCTCAAAGGGCTGGTTGTATCTGTAAGACTACATAAATGCATCTACTCTTTTATCATATTAAATAATTGCCTCTGCATTTGATTACTACTGGTTTTTACATTGCCTTCCCTCTGCATCCACTTTTCTTTTCTTGGACGTTTTGTACTATTTGATTACAGTTTATGGTCCCTATACCTCTGTAAAGTGACACAGAATTGGTCAGTATATCAAAAGTGTGCCACTTTCTGCTCCCCAGACCCTCTCTGAACCTCTTTCAGCCCCCCTGACTCTCTCTGCCTCTTTCTGCCCCCTGCCCCTCTCTGTACCTGGTGAGCTTGATCCCCACATTGCGGGCCCCCGATTGACGGTATTCTGAAGAGGGGCCCAGCTGCCAACACTCACAATCTACTTCTACTTCTGACTGCTCCTCTGTCCAACTTTCACAGGCTACATGAAGCATTGCCATGGTAACTCATGGCAATGCTCTGAAGGCAAGACTTGGCCAGAGGAGCAGACAGAAGTAGAAGCAGATTGTGAGTGCTGGCTGCTGGGACCCTCTTCAGAATACCAGCAGCCAGGGGCCCGCAATGTGAGGATTGGGCTCAACAGGTGGGGGGAGTGTTGCAGCTGCAGGAGAGGTGCAAGGGCCACATGAAATGGCCTGGTGGGCCAGATTCGGCCTGCAGGTCTTGTGTTTGACACCTGTGCTTTAGAAGTAATATATGAAGCCTTGGTCTTAAATTTAGTTATCTGAAATTAAAAGAATTAGATGCAAAGGAATTAACTTTCCAGAAAACCAAAATTTTAGACATCTAATTATAAATAGCATACCCATACTGGATGGTGCATTCTAAGAGATGTAACAGAGCAAGCTAAAATAATTTAAATTTAAAATTTACTAAGATTAAAAAGGAGCTTCATAAAATGTATTGTTTCAGTGATAATAAGGCAGAATTTTAGCATTAGCTATAAAGAGAGACAGTACTAAAATGCTAACAATTTTTTACATTTCTCAGCAAATTCTTTATCCAAAGCTTGGTTTGCTTGGATTTTTTAAAAAACTACTTACTTTTTGTGAGTTCATTAGGGCTGGGAAATTACAATGTTTAGGTCACAAGATCTAAATCAATTATTTTAGTTCATGGTTGGATATGATAGTTTAGTGCATTCCAAGATTAAAAGATTTTTAAACCAAGTAGTAAAAACAGCTGAGAATGGGGTAATCTTTGCACAGGTGATTTTCCTGTGTTCTGCATCAGAAACTGTTAAAAGTGTTCCAGGACAGTGAATTATGAAGCTTTGAACCCTACAAGGATCCACATAGAAATAAGTAAGCTAAGGAGGGTGGTTAAAGAGATGCACTTGTAAGGAAGAAAGAGAAAAACTGAACAATGTTTTTAGGTGGGATAGATGAAAAATGGGATCTTCAAGTACAGTGTGCCCTCCTTTGGCATGACCTCTGCACACACTAATGCAAGGTTGCATGAAGCATCGCATCCCATTATAGTCAATGGACATGGCAGACACGTGCATGCTGTGTCTATTGACTACAATGGCATGCAGCACTTGCATTTTTTCTTTTACATGTGGGTTGCTGGAACAGAACCCTCACATATATAGCAGGTGCACCATATTCAATTATTTCCTTCCTTCCCAAAACAGGAACAAGAGGATGGAGAATTGCATTTCATTCTGGTAAGGCTTTTACTGCAATTTATATTTAAATGACCAACTAACAAATGTAATAGTTCAAATTCCCCATGTAAATGCACTCAAATTATTTTTTTTCCTTATTAAGGATTAACTAAACACATTAACCCTGTTCTGCTAACTTTCCTGTCTCTGAGCTGTAGTCCAACAAATTAACAGTTTATTCCAAATCACAATATACTGATGTGTTAAAAATGGCTTATATCACTCAGTTCTTTCTCAGATTGTTTTCCCCTTCCCTAGCCCCAGTACTTGCAGCTTCTTGATTAGTCTTTTTTTCCCTGGCAAATATTTGGTGAGAGGCTCCACCAGAGAAAAACTGAATACAGCCTGTCCAATTTTAGATTCATATCCCAGGGTTCATTTGGTCCTCTGTGAATTTGTATCTGTTGTGCACACCCATGCCATCATGGATCAGCACCATCTTATCCCACTGGGTCCTTCTTTCATGTCCTGGCTAACTTGCACTGAATAATTCTGCCCAGAGTTTCAAAACAGAATGTTTATTTCAGGAAAGAAAGCTGACTGGAGCATCAGAACTAAGCGCAAGTTTTATACCTTTCCATTTGAAATCTAGCAAGCACATCAAAGGTTGGTTAACACCTCACATATTAAATCACCCTCTCAGCTATAGCATTTTCTCAGACATATAATTATTTACATACTTTGCATCCTGTGAGCCAGGATGTGTGTACTGACTACTATCAACACTTTCTGACAACATTCTCTTGTCCTTCTGTTGTTAACCCCCCCCCTTTTGATCTCCTCTGCCAAATGGCTGCTGCAAGGTGAGCCCAGAGCCAATCATTCCTTCCGCCTATTGTTGTTGCAAGTGTTAGAAGCAGATATATTGTTACATTGTCAATGAGAAGTGGATATATGCTCATTCTTCCAAGTCTTGCCCTACTGATACTACTATCCCATGGATTGCAAACATATTACTGACAGATTCAAAGCACGGCAGGATGAATGCCATCCTGACTGCTTCCTCGTGTACTCCTGTATACGGAACCATTGTGTAAACTATAGCTTACCGCTTTGTCCTTTCACAATACACTTTCTTGGGGAAGTCATTGGCACTAATGCCCCTTCTGTCAACTCTAGCAAAGTGGATCTTCCTGTTACTAGCAGATGGCAACAGAAGAGAAGTGGGGGAATCTTCTGGCTCTTCAATAGCACCTCTCCCTTGTTCACAGTTTGGGTGGACAGTGAAAGGCAGTGACATATTCAGATTTATGAAGGCAAGGAGTCTCAGTGGTCCATTGCCAGTGTGCAGTAGCCAGGTCTCTGTGACTCACATATATGGGAATCCCTGCACCTGCACAAACGATCATCAGAAACTTCTAGAGCTAAATCTCTTCGGCTAAGGCCCTCCCCACCCTGCACTGCATATGCGCAGTACAGTTTCCACTCAAACCTCCTCAGTTTTCTTTCATCTGTCATCACAGCTACATCATAGGGGCTTTCAGGTATTATGTAGTTACTCTACTTTGACTTGTTTTTCCTGACTCCTTCTGATTTATAGCACCTACAGCATACCTTAAGAGGTGTGTCTCCTGTGGAAAGAAGATTCCCCAGATTCTGCTATTCTAAGCACCTCCTTTGCTTAGGGAGGCTCACATTGTCGACAAGTATTCCCAATGAGAAGCTTTTCCCACCAGGCTCCTTGGAATATAGCCTCACCTGTTAAAGCCTTTCTCTAGGGGTCAGCTACTAGCACTGCTGATCTCACCATTGGCTTCACTATCTCCTGTACTGATGGATTGCATTAATACCGACAAAACTTCCCTCATTCATCAAGGGACCTCAGTACTACCAACTTCATATTCGGTCTAGCTTCACTTAGAGTTATTGGCATCACATGAATCTGTGCAGTCCCCATCCAAAGTCTCTGTTGCTTTCAAGAAGTGAAAGAAGCTTTCTGATGATTCTTGAAATCCAAGTCTGCCGATGCTACTTCAGATGACCCATCATCTCATCAGAAATCTAAGCCTGTTTGTGTACCTTCAGCTTGTCTAGCTTGGTGCACAATCCTGCCAGTCTGATGGTGCTGTCTGTTCTGGTTCTCTCGGTTGCTGTTGGCTCTTGATGATGTGGGCTCAACCTCATTGGCGCCCGGTTCACCTGTTTCTGTTCTGGAACACTTGGAAGATTTTCTTCTCCTGGAGCCAAAGCCACAGAATTGTTCTGTGCCACAGAAGAATAATGGCAACTACTGTGCCACTTTCCATTTTCCTTGTTTCACTTTTCTACAAACATTGTTTGTCAAGGCATCACCACTGTGTGTCCAGGTTGAAGGATTTCACCCCCTGTGAGCCAGTGGGTACAGTCATTCATAATGTGTGTGTGTGTGTGTGTGTGTGTGTGTGTTGGAAAGCAATCCTGTTTAGAGAGCTAATATTCTAGAGCACCATTCACTTGCCAATAGCATTAACTCATGCATGTATTTTCCCAAAAGCAAACCAGTGTGGCTTAAACAACACTCTTTTCAATTCAGTTTTCTGTTCCAACACATTGATGAGGTTCAAGAGGTTAATTGCTTGTCCAGAAAAGCCCATACAGGCATAGGCGAAGTTTGAGACATACTGTATTTGCAGTCACAGAACACAACAATATCCATATTTCACATTAGAGGAAGCGGTGAATGCCTAAAGCAGAGGAGGGCCAGTGCGATGTGAGACGCCGTACAGTGCAGCAGTTCTGAGTGCTGGGCGAGGATTCTGGGAGACCAAGATTTGCATTCCTGCTCAGGTTTGAAACCCAGCAGGTGATCCTCCCATGTCCTAAGCGTAAGATAACTGCAAATACTCTCTCAAATCTTGCCAAGAAACCCCTAGGAGAGAGTCTCCATAAGTTCAAGTTGACCTGAAGGCACATGATAAAAAAATACAGAATATATATATATATATAAAAAAACTTTAAATCCCCTGCCCCTGTAAATCCCCTGCCCCTTTAAACTGCTCCTTTAATCAGCGACTGAGAACCAGGGGGACCCAGTAGTTTGAGCGCTGGACCAGGGTTCGATTCCCCGCTGAACCCCCTGGGTGACCGGGGCCACATCACATACACTCAGCCCCCACAACACCCGTGACAGGTTCGCCTTAGGGTCGTGCTAAGTGGTAAATGACTTAAGGGCGCACGACAATAACGAGACAGCGGCTAAAACTTGACAGGCATGGAACTGAGGCCATTTCCGCACTAGCCTGTTATAGCGCGATGATTCCACTTTCAACCTCCTCTGGAATCCTGGGGTTTGCAGTCTCGGGAGGGGCCGTCCGGCCCCTCCCGAGACTGCAAACCCCAGGATTCCAGAGGAGGTTGAAAGTGGAATCATCGCGCTATAACAGGCTAGTGCGGAAATGGCCTGAGCTCTGCTTGACACGCGTGCAAAGCGTGGCATGGGAATTTACTCCTGAGCAGACAGGCACTCAGCTGCGCTTGGTGGGCAAAAGCCCAGCGGGGAAAAATAATGAGGTCCGACCCTGCCTCCTTGCCCCTCCCTCCCGCCCTTGCGCACGTAGCCAATTCAAACGGCATCCAAGACGCTTCCAAAACGGGAATCCGATGCCACCACCAGCTTTACCTCCCCCCGTGCAAAGGGACTGTTAAGAAGCCGCCGCCTCTCTTTGAGTGGCACATGGCCGTCTCCGCCCTAGACTGTTATAGCGCGATGATTCCACTTTCAGCCTCCTATGGAACCCTGGGGTTTGCAGTTTAGGGAGAGACCTTGAGGAGGAGCGTTCCCTGGTTCTTGAGGCCCCGCCCTAAACGGCACACCCCAGGATTCCATAGGAGGTTGAAAGTGGAATCATCGCGCTATAACAGTCTAGTGTGGAGATGGCCGTGGATGCAGTACCGAGGCAGGGGTGAGCGAGGCACCCACCGAAGAGGGGCCCAAACCGCGGAAAGCCCCGCAGGCAGCGACGACCGGGTTTCCCGTTCAGCTCTGGCCGCCCGCGGGTCTCTAGCGCCTGGGGTGCTCACCTCCGACGCCCTCCCTGAGCTTATAGAGCCCGCTTTCGGGTTCATAGAAGGCACGCAAGATCAAACTGCGCAGGTTGGAAGGAAAGCGCCGCCGAGGAAAACAAACAAACGGGGCTTCCAATCAGAGCTCGCGATTGGCCGGGCCGGGGCTGCCGCCACGCCCCTTCTCCCGCCCACGCTCCCCCGCCCGCCCCGCCAAAGCCGGGAAGGGGCGGGCCTTGGCGCCCAGAGGCCGCGGGGTGACTTGTGCGGGCAGAGCAGGAAGCGGGTGGCCGAAGCGGGCCCGGAGAATGGCGGCCGGGGCGAGGGAGAGGGAGAGGCCGCCCGCTCGGCCGGGACGCGCGTGAAACGAGGGAGCCTGGCGGCGATGCTGCGCCTCGGCCTGTCCCTGCTCCTCCTTTTCCTAGGGAGGCCGCCGCCTTCGGTGGCCATCGCAGGTACTGCCCGGCGGTCCGCGAGCGGAAAACGGGCTGGGGCGGGGATGGAGCGGAAGGAAAAGGCAAGGGGACGGAATGGCTGGCTCCTCCAGGCGCCCTTCCCTTCCCTTCCCTGGGGCTCATTGCTTGGATTCTGAAGGCATTTCCGCACTAGGGTGTTATAGCGCGATGATTCCACTTTCAACCTCCTCTGGAATCCTGGGGTTTGCAGTTCCGGGAGGGGCCGGCCGGCCCCTCCCGGAACTGCAAACCCCAGGATTCCAGAGGAGGTTGAAAGTGGAATCATCGCGCTATAACACCCTAGTGCGGAAATGGCCTTGAGTAGGCAGCGGATTGTGGCTGTTCAGCTCTGAGCATACTTTCTGAATGGCCGAGGCCATTTCCACACTAGACTGTTATAGCGCTATTATTCCACTTTCAACATCCTATGGAATCCTGGGGTTTGCAGTTTAGGAAGGGGCTGGCTGGCGCCTTCCTAAACTGCAAACCCCAGAATTCCGTTGGATGTTGAAAGTGGAATAATAGCGCTATAACAGTCTAGTGTGGAAATGGGGAGTCTGTCTCTGGGTAGAGTCGCTTCTTGGCTTTAAGCGTATTGTCGCTGTTGGCTTTTGAAAGTTCCGGGTGCGGAGTTTTCCCTGGCCTGGTGCTTAGTGCATCAAAACTGCACCTGTTGAACTGCTCTGGATGCCAGGGCCAAGGAAGCCACGGGGCCACAGACATGGGATCAGTGGGTTCTTTACAAGCGCAGGCTGAGCATCAGGATCCAGGGAAGCGTGGGAACGTGGAGGTTAACGATTAGTAATACAGTAACACTTCCGCACTGGACTGTTTTCCTGCTGTTTATTCCACTTTCAACATCCTCTGGAATCTTGGGGTTTGCAGTTTAGGGAGTGGAATAATAGCACTATAACAGTCTAGTGCGGAAACGGCCAATATGTTTCTCCCCATGAATAAACTGATTTTAAAAAACTGTTTTGTTTGATACAAGAGGACTTTTTTTTTTTTCAATTTCTAAAAGGAATTTGGAGGGACTTTCCTGAACTGAGGGAAGAAATCTCTTTCTGAACCGCAAGCTCCTTTTTTACAAGTAGTTATGCAAAAAAATGGGTTGCCCCGAGACGCTTGACTGACGCACAGATCATGCACTAGAAGGCACGTTATACCACCCTGGGACAAATGGCCTTTAGGAAGGATGCAGCCAGCTTTAAATCTGGAGTAGTATCCCAAACTGAGAACCAGCGTGGGGCAGTGATTTGAACACTGGGCTAAGATTCTGGAAACCAGGGTTTGAATCTCTGCTCAGCCATGGAAACCCACTAGGTGACCGGAGGCAAGTCACACTCTCTCAGCCTCAGAGGAAGGCAAAGGCAAACCCCCTCTGAACAGATCTTGTAAAGAAAACCACATGACAGGATCACCATAAGTCAGAGATGACTTGGCCCTATGATTAACAGCGGAGAGCTTATAGGGAACTCAGATTGCATCAAGCTTGCTGTTCATTGCCTAAATTGCTCCTTCCAGTCACTGCTCTATCAATTGCAGGGGAAAGGGTTCGCAAAGTTGAAACGACTTGAAGGCACACAACCAACTTCTCAGGCTACTTCAATTTATTTACTATTCCACCATTCTGGTCTTTTGAGAAACATTTGGTGAAGTAGCCTTTATTTGCAAAAGCTCATGCCACTATAAGATAGACTTAAAGTGCCACAGGACTCTTTCTTCAAAACTGGTAGCTGAGAAAAAAAAATGGAGCCAGTGAGCATGTTTGTCCTACATTTTCTGCTTTATTTGCTGCTATGTTCTGTTCAGGAAGTGCTCCTTAACTTATTTCCAGTTCCATGTTAATGCCGAATGTGTTGTGTCTATCCCTTAAATGTTGTACAGTCAGCCCTCCACATTTGTTGGGGTTTGGGCAGGACCCCCGCAAAAGTGGAAAAATGGCAAACATCAAAATGTGCGTCTGTGTCTGTCTGTCTATGGGAAGGAGAAGATACACGCCGGGGAAAACAGGCACTGAACCAGATCAGAAAAAGGAGAGGGAAATGGTATGGATCAGCACAATGGGCCTGTACTTGCTCTTTCTCACCCATCTCCTTCCTTGGCTGTGAGGGGCATCAGGAGAGGGTTTATGGTGCTGAGAAACTGGGCTGTAAGCCATCCGTAGCTGGCCAGGGAGCAGCTGGTGGAGGAGGAGGACCAGACGGGGGTGTTTTTAAAGGGCTGTGCAACTTGCTCGGAGCCAAGGAGAGGGAAGGTTCCTATGGAAAAAGTGGGGTTGGGGAAACTCTCAGATAATCAAATCCATGAAAGTTAAACCTGCAACTGTGGAGGGCTGACTGTAGTTACGAAATTTTTCTGCCTTGAAGTCAATTCTGACTTATGGTAGCACTATCCGTGGATTTTCTTGGCAAGATTTATTCAAAGGAGGTTTGCCATTGCCTTCCTTTTAGACCAGAGAGTGTGACTTGCCTAAGTTTGCCCAGTGGGTTGCCGTGAGTGAACAGTGATTTGAACCCTGGTCTCCTAGGCTAAGATCCTACACTGCTGAGTGTAGTGTTAATTTTCAGCAGATGAAGTTATGCTATGGCTCCCCTCTCACCACTTGCAGGACTCACCAATTCACTATAATAGCCCCATCCTACCTCTACTATTAAGTGGCTAGGGAAAAAGGAATTAGAGAAGTGTCTGATTATGTCCCTATAGCCAGACCAGCTGTCCTCTGGAGATCTCAGCAGATGATTTAATCTTTCTGTGTTTGCCAGTGGGGACATAGCCAGACACTTCTCCACTCCTACCCCCACCAACCAGCCACTGAATGGTTGTGGAGGGGGACTGTTGCACTGCCATGGTGAATCTTGGGAGAGGCTCTGATTGTTGCAGATAGAAGAAGAAAATACCAGCTTCTACAACAACAACAACAACAACAACAGAATATATAGGCATACACTGGAGTAATGCATGTGTATGTCACCAACAGTGTGCCAGCCTTGGTCTAACACTGAACACTGTAATAAAGCACTAAGTCTCTAAAGTGCTAAGCACATTCCCCCATCCACCCAGGTTTTATGCATTAAAAAAGCAATGTAGATGGGAATTTCTGGATGAAGCATCATTTTTCAAAGAAGTAACCATGTTACTTCTTGCAGTAACTCTTGCAGCATAAAAAGGAAAAAGGAAGGGGGAGTGGGAAATGTGGGAAAAGACTAACTGGCTTTTATTTTCACATAAGCTTTCATGGATACAAGTGCAGTATCAAATAGTATTAAGGCTTCAGGTATAGACCATGTTTATACAGTTGTAGGAGTGAGATAATATGTAATAGGATCCAGAAATACGCAAATCATGTCCCTTGCCTGAAATTTTCAAAGGGCTGCATAAGGTATTTCAAATCTTTATAGTGGTCGTCATTGTTGATGTGTGAAAGAAAGAAAAAAAGTTTCCCAGGGTTCAAAACACTCTCTGAAGATTCTTTTTGTTGTATGTGCAGTAGTGAGGGCTCCTGTATTCATTTAATATAATATAATACGATACAATATAGCAGTTTCTCTTTCAAGTCTTCCTTTGTAACTTCCTTGTTCAAGGACTGTAACCTGTCAGTCCTTTACTGTGTATTCAGAAAGGTTGAAATGTTTGACAACTGAAGCTGCTGAATTGAATTCTATTCAACAAATTCCAGTTCATTAGCAGAGGTATGGCTTCATGCTACACCACATATATTAATGCAAGAGTCCTTGATACTGCACATATAACAAAAGGGATCTTGTCAAAGTTTTATATCTTGGGAAAGTGATTTTTGATAAGCAGATTTATTGTTTTCACATGCCAGCACTAACTGACCTCTGTAAAGATCTGAAAGATCTGCATCACCTTACATAGCCCTTTGAAAATTTAGGTCATGATTTGCATCTTTCTGGATTCAATTACATTCTGTCCCACACCCACAACTGTAGAAATATAGTCATCCCTCCACATCTACACATGTAACTTTTGTAGACTTGATTATTCAAGAATTATTTGCCACTACTTTCATTGCTGCCCTATGCCATTTTTAATAGGAACTTATTAGTCTCACCTTGTATTTTCAGTCTCTCTGCATACCTCACGAGATTGAGAGAGACTGCAAACGCAAGGCAAGGCTTGTAAATCACTATTAAAAATGGCGTAGGGCAGCAGCAGAAGTGGCAGCAAGCCTCACCAGCTGCCCACTTCTGCCTAGGGAAGGAATCCTGCTACGCGAAAGGCAGAACCAGGCAGCTGGCATATTCCGTACCAGCGATACAAATGTATTGTTTACTGTACTTTTAAATCTGCAGTGGTTTGAATCCATGGATAATACTTTTTTGTTTGTTAAATATGCTTTTGGGGACCTAGAGATATTCATGGGTTTTTTCCACTTTTGCTGAGTCCTGCACCCCAGCCCCTGCCAATGGGGAGGGCCGACTGTATGCTTTATGTCCGAGGTGCTAATATCACTTGTAATGCGTGCAAAGAAGTGAGCTCATGTTCAAGAGTGCTCATGCAAAAATAAAAACCACTTTGTCTTAAAGGTACTGCCACAATTTTTTTTCCTCCTCCCTTTCTTTGTGCTTTTTAACATCTTCCTTATTTCACTTTGGGCTCTAGCATAATTTTCTAATTTTTAACAACTGAAGACAAAAAAACAGTCTATCTGCAGGCAGACAGTCTTTTGCATACCAGTATTATGCCTAGCGATGATAAGCCATGTTTTTTTTTTACCGGTATTGTTTTACGATACGGTTTCAGCTGCTTTGGGTCGCATATGGGAGAAAAGTAAGATATAAATAAAATCAGATCAAATCAAAAGGCCGAGCCATGTTTTATCTACATGATCATCAGAGGTCAACACTGCCACTGTTATTATTCTGCTTTGTTCTGCACTTTGGTGGCATTTGTGTTTAAGTGTTTTTACTCTTACGAAGGGTTCTGTTTTTTGCTCATTTTTTTAGAGTCTTCTGTGTTGTTACCTGCACCAGAGAATTTGACAATTGAGTCATATAATTTTGAGAATACATTGAGATGGTCTCCAGTTAAGGCAATCAATGGCACAGTATCCTACCGTGTGGAATCTCGCTTGTAAGTAAATAGTTCATATATACCAAAAGAATGGCATGCATTCTGTGTTAAATATTCTCATTGAAAAATGCAGCTGTAAGAAATTCCCTTGATTGTCTTGTCTTTGTATTACATTGCAGGAAATCAGACAGTGAGTCAGATGAACATTGGAAAGAGAGGTGCACAAATATTGCAAAACCTGAATGTAATTTTGATCACGAGACAGATTTTTTTCGCATCATTTTACGTGTCAGGGCTGAACAAGGGGAATTAAAATCTAACTGGAGTCAAGCACTTCCCTTTCAAGCAAAAAGAGACAGTATGTATATTTTGTTGCACTTTCATCTGATTGTAGTATTATCTCTGGGAAAATCTGACTATTTGTGGATGAGAAATAAAATGTGAGTCAGCAGGATTCCCAGTACTGTGAACAACAGTCTTGTAGCACTATCAACACTAAGCAATTTAGTATGGCATTAACTTTCATAGACCAGAGACCATATCCCTCTGATGAAATTCATCGTGACTTAAGCCATAATAAATTTGTTAGCATTTGAGATGACAAGATTTTATGTTTGAAGTCGTAGACTACTACAGTTGTTCATATGCGGTGAAAGATGTTGCATTTAGATTATAGAGATAAGCTGGTTTTATAATGATATTTGATACATAAGATGATGTTATACTGACCTCTCCACTTTTGTAAGAGTTTGGGGCTCAGAAACCCCAGGAAAGTGAAAAAAATGCAAATAACTCTCTATCTATTCCTTCCAGGGCTCTCCCCACCTATTTCTTTGCCTTTCGCCTTGGCATGCATGTCTTCCTTCTCCATATCCGGGCAAAAAGCACAAGAAATGGAGAGAAAGGCATGTGTGCCTCCCCCCATTCCCTTGCGATTTGGCCAGGTGCTCCTGCCTTCCTTCTCCATGCCCCAGCAGAAAGCAAGTGACTGGGAGGGAGAGCACCACATGCGGAGAAGGAAGGTGTGCATGTGCCTTCCCTTGCCTTGGTGCATTTTCTCCATGCGCAGGCAAAAGGCAAGGGAATACGAGGGGGAGCACTGTGTATGAAGAAGGAAGGTGTGTACCTGCCTCCTTCCCCATTCCCTTGCCTTTTGCCTTGGTGCATGTTCGCCTCAGTGCATGGAGAAGAAAGGCACGTGTGTGCCTGCCCCCCATTCACATGCCTTTTGCATTGGCATGCATTCCCCATGCACAGGCAAAAGTCAAGGGAGGGGCAGGGGTAAAGGGAGCACTGCACATGGACAAGGAAGGCGCACACATGCCTTCCTCCCCCCTCCATGCCCTTGTCTTTTGCCTCAGTGCACATTCTCCATGCCTGGGCGAAAGGTAAGGGAATAGGAAGGGGGAGCAATGTGTGCGGAGAAGGAAGGCATGTGCACCTGGGCAAAAGGCAAGAGAATGGGAAAAGAAGAATGGAGGGGGAAGGTATATATGCTCCTTGTGAGTAATCAAATTCACAAAGGTCAAGCCTGCAAATGTGGAGGGAGGACTGTATTTGCTGTCAAGTTGGCCTCAACCTATGGTGATTCTATGAATAAAAGGCCTCCGAGAATCCTGATCGTACAGGTCCTGATCATGTAAACCCTGTAAAGTAAGGGCTGTGGCTTCCTTGATTGAGACAATCCATCTGTAATGTGATTTTCCTCTTTTTCTACCAACTTCTTTTTCCCAGGCATTGTCATCTTTTCTAGTTAGCCATGTTGTCTCATGTTGTATCCAAAGTATCATAGCTTCAGTGTAGTCATTTTGGCTTCTAGGAAAGCCTGATTTCCTCTATTGTTGTTCCTGTTTGCTTTCAAGTCATTTCTGATGTATGGCAATCCCAAAAGTGAACCTGTCACGGGGTTTTCTGGCACTGAGAGTGTATAGGACCCATGTATTTTCATTTTTGGTGTTCCATGGGATCCACAGACCTCTCTTCCACCACTGCACTTCAAAGCAGCTGATTCAGCTATCAATTATCTTCACTGTCCAGCTTTCACAACCATAGATAGAATATTATGACATCACATAGACGCTTATGTGGATAAGAAGCAAATGAGAACTTCTTCTTTTGCCAAAATAACCCCAGTACAGGGTTGGTTTACTGAGAAACTTGAAAAATTCCTATCCTACCCTGTGCACTACCAGATTCTACATTGGGATGAGCAATTGTGGAGGGGGTAGACTGTACTGTCACATTTTGGCTTTTCTGGGGGCGGGGGTTCAAGTTTTATGGGATGGCTGGGCGAACCACTGCAATTTTCAGGTGAAAAGTCACCTACTTTAAAACAAATTCCTGGGAGTTGGGAGGAAGGCTTCAGGGGCCATGTTTTGCATCTGAAGGGCCACATGTAACCCACAGGCCGTACTTCACCCAGCCATTCTACATGAAAAAGAATAATTCTGTATGTGGATGACAATCAGTCTTCTGATCTGTTTCTCTGATGTTTATGGATTTCCTTTTCTCTTAAGTATATAACCTTCCTTCCAGAGTTTTCTGGAAGATAGTCAGAGAGCACCAAAGTCTTCCACTGACGCAAAGATTTATCCCCTTACTTAAGCAGCAGTCACAGGAAATGCTGCAAGTTTGTATTCCTGTGTGAATTCACATCTGCTATTCTCATTAAATGAACTATATATAGTGGTTGCATTTTTACCACTTTTTGCCTTTGTCTCCATTCTTTTCAGCAATTTTGAGCCCTCCACGAGCAATAAATGTGACCCCAGAGGCAAACTCACTTATCCTGAGGTTTTTGCCTCCTCTTGTACATAAAGGAGATACCTTTGTTTTTGAATATATAATATACTTCTGGGAAGAGTCAGTGAAAACAGAAGTAAGTACTCGCCTTTACCGGGTAAGCTGGTCATGCAATAATTTCTATTCATGATGTAGACATACAGGAATACTTTAAAACAGGTGGTCAAGTGTGGTGGCTTATTTTCACTTCTGCAAGCCCACTCCCCACATTGTAGGTCATACCAACAGATTTTCAGCAAAATGCAACTGACCAGAAATGAGGTCTGGTTTTCCTTTTTCCTCATTTTGAGCTTAGTTCCCACTTGAAGAGTTGTGTACATTTGGTGACACAAAACATTGGCTGGTAGTTCCATGGGGCCTGTGAGCCACACTTTTTCCTATCTTTGCTATAAATGTACCAGGTGGGTTTCAGTAGCTATTAAAATTAGATTTATTTGGGCTTTAGGAATTTCTGAAAATAGTAGGCTGGCATCTTGTTTGTAACTTTGTATAATGTCACTTCTGAAGTCCAAGTTAATGCACACACACACACACACACATATATATATCACTTTTTTCTTATTTCAGAGGTAAGGCTTGTCTATCTCCCTCATGCAATGATTTAAAAACACTGTAAATCCACCTTTTTCATACAGCCCACCCCCAACACAGCCATACAATGGCCAGTGGAGAGCAGGGGATGCCCAAGGAGCATGTTGGCATCTGGCTATGTCCTTATAGCCAGATGCACAGTGATGACATCACCCTCTGTGACCTTTGGAGAACCTCTGAGAAGTGCCAGAGGATGCCACACCTATCACACATTTGGCTATAAAGACATAGCCAGAGGCTTCCCAGATGGTGTGGCTATAATGATGTAGTCAGAGGCTTCTCAGATTTTCCCTGCTCTCCCAATACTATTATACAGTCATGGTGCAGGCCAGTAGCGTGAAAAGGGTGAATTTACAGGAAGAGAAGAATGTGTAATCTAGTTCCACCTGCAGAATTTGTACTCTACATCTGTCTGATAAAGGAACTCATCCAGTAATGTTTATAAATCATTGTGAAACTTCTAGTGTGCATCCTTGCTTGGTTTATATTTATTGAATGGTTGATTTTTCTAGCTCTTTGGGTATATTTATTTAACCAGTGTAGTGTTTCTATCAATGTGTATTTTTTCCATGTTAAATGTTGGGGCAGGGGCTGCAATCTATTTCAAAGATGAACTATTGCCCCTGGAGGTTTTTAGGAACAGCAGTTCATCTTGTACTGTGGTCAGAAAAGGGCAATTAGGGGAGTTTGGAGGGGATTGGGGACTGCCAGAATAGCTGTGAGCATTGCATTTTCTGAGAGCCAGTGAGATGTAGTGGTTGGATGTTGGACTAGGACTCTGGAGATTGGAGTTCAAAGCCAGTGAGTGACCTTGGGTGAGTCTTGGCCTCAAATGAAGGCAGTGGCAAACTTCTTCTGAACAAATCTTGCAAATAAGTCAGAAATGACTTGAAGGCACGCAACAACTGCACTTTGTTGACCACTGATATATTTTAACAGCAGTCTCAGTTCTCCAGCTGCCTCTCCTGCTGCATATAAGAGGGAAGTACCTATAGACTAGTGGTTTAAAAAATATTAAAAAAAAGTTTCGGGGGAGGACTGGAAGGAAGAGTCATACACATCTTGCACAAAGTTGGCTAAATATGCTTGGTGGGCATGGAATTCTTGCTTGGTGTGTGTGTAGAAAAAAAGCAAGGGATAAGGAATGGAATAACTGGAATCCTGAGCAGGGGGCACTCCACACTGTAACATTTTGTCGCATGTCCTGCCGCTTCTTCTTTTCAAGGTACAAAAAGGCTCAGTGTTTAAAAAGCTTCACAAGTTGCTTTTCAAAATGGTTCTTATCAGTGGAGGCATCAAGTTAGCAACTAAGAGATGTTGTGCTGCATCTACCAAAGATTGCTTGGAAAGCTTCAGTCAGGGATCCGCCTTATTTTGCACTGACAAATCAAACCCTTGATGGGAGGGTCTACAAGCATTTTGGGGTATTCCCATAAAAGCATTCTCAGAGGAATAGTGGGTGCAGCTTGAGGATCAGAGAAAGAGCAGATAAGCTACTGCAGGACAACAAGACACTGGTATGAATAGGAAGAGCTTTGAGCACTTATAATTTTGCAGATATATGCTCTGTAAATGCTGGGGAAATGAACTAACAGGAGCACAGCAAATCATATTCAGACCTTTTTGCTGTGATATTCTGTACGTAACAGCTTTTCTAGAATCTTTTGATGTATAAGAATGTGGCAAACATAAGAAATTCTATGGACAATCCTGCTGAATTCTGTAGGATTAGAGCTAAAATATTCCAGCTAAATGGACTGAAAGAACTGTAACATAATCCATTGGTATAATTAAAACTAAATGATAAAGTTCACATAACATAGATGTTAAGTCAATTTGGTTATCACTATTGCTATATAAGAATACTTGAATTTTCCCTTCCTCTGCCCTATACAGAATACTATACAGACTAAAAATACAGAAAAGAAATTTAAGAATCTAAAGGAAATGACAGTATATTGCTTTCAAGTACAAGCAGTGTATAAAGGAAAGAAAGGACAAATAAGTGACCCCTACTGTAAAAAAACAACAACTGGTATGTATTTGCTTTGTAAAAAATGCTAGCTTTAATCACTATGTCAAGAAACTGATGTGTACTTAAAGGAATAGATTACACTTATGTGATTTCTAATGCTAAAATTATGCCTCTTAGTTAGAAACATGCTAAGGAGAGGTTTTCAACAGCTAAATAGTTGCACTAAGCTGTTCAATTTGTACTAAAGAGAATGTAACTATAGCTCTGAATATATAACATTGTATATTTTGCAAATGGGATCCTACATTGGCAATAAAACATTGAGCATGTTTTCACGAATTTTAATTTGGGTTTTGCAGAATTTGAAATTCTTTGTACTAAATATTTAGTATGGATCAGTGTAAAAAAAGGTGTACAAGTGGCAAGAGCTGGAATAGGACTGGAAAACAGATGAGAAGATATGCTCAGAGGAAATGGCTTGCATTCGGGCTGATGATAGCTTAAACTCTTTAAGTGTTTAAGGGCCACTTCAGATGTTTCTTACCCCAAACCCCTCAAACTATAAGTCTGAAAGTATGAGGCCCACATGCTCCTGAAAATGCACATTACTACATAAAATTGTAAGTGACAAACCATTGATGGACTTCTATTATAAAATATATTTAGACTTCAAACAGAACTGTGTCCCTTGGCCTCCATCTTTGAGGTATTCAATCTTGAATGCTATAGTTGTGAATCATTATATGAATGCAAGTTCTGCTGATTTCAATTAAATAGGGTTTTGTGTAAGAAGCACAGGTTGCTTGGATACCAGTGGTCAGTGTCAGTCTTTTACATTCCATGGCATATTATTTATTCCTTACCCTAATACAGAGGTAGGCAAAGTATGGCCTGGATGTTGTTAGACTGCCACTCCCATCAGCCCTCACCAGCTTTTGCCGACCAACCCACGAAATGAAGAGGCCACACACAGAGCTTGGGTTGAACTAGGGCAATTTATTATATGCCTATTTAGCATGAGCATGAACTTGAACTTGGGCCTTGAACTTTGTGACATGAGAGAAAGGGGGTCAACGCAACAGGAATTGTTGAGGCCAAGGGGTCACCACCTGATCTCTCCCCCAGCCTCCCTTGAGCGAGATACCAGGTCCTGAAGTGAACTTCAGTCAACCCCTTTTTCTGGAAGGCGAGCCCCCTGCCATGCCCTCCTTGCCTCCGAGCCCCGAAGTAAGGGCCAACCATGGGCCTGCCCCAAATTCGATCATTGTCTTCCCCCTTGTCTAATGACAAGACGGGAGGGCTTCTGAGGCTTGTCCTACACCATAGGGTGCCATAGGTACTCACCAAAGCTTTTAGACCCCCCCCTTTCCCGCCACGGATAAGGGCAAGCGTCTGCTTAGTCCTTATCCCCCCAACAAACACATAGAAACTTATAAGCCCTTGTCACCGGTCCTGAAGAAAATTTTCATTGCTTTCCAGTGACGAATGAGTGCCACCCGCCCATACAGAGCAGGCCTCTAGAAGATTATGTCGAGGTGGGGAATGTAAAAACCCAAGCCCTGTCTGATCATGTCACAGACTTCTTTGTTTGCTTGGCACTGAACAAACTTAATGGGTTGAGATCATTGCGGACCATGTGATGCCAACTTCTGGGCATCTGTCCAGAATGAGTCATATGTTGTGAATGGCGTGTATAGTCGAGGCCTGTCATTTCAACAGTCCAAGGTCCTTATCCCTCAGGTGAATGGCCCACACATCAGGTGGAAGCCCATGGCAATATCCAGAGGACTACACTTTGTTCAGCCTTGTACTCATTGAAAGGAGGAGTAATAACTTTGTACAAATGTTTAATTGTCCCTGTTATTCAGCATTGCTTTGAGGAAGCATTGTGTTCCCCTTCCTGTTGTCCAGATGAACACTCCCTAGAGCCTTGTAGGCAAAAATTCAACTTAGTTCAAACTGATGTGTGAAATTCAACCATACAACAAGCTACATACCTTCTGTCCCCTTCCTTTAACCGTCTTGCCTCTGGTCTTTCTTCCAACACATATTGTTTTCAGTCCTGCTTTCTCACACAGACATTCCCTCAGGGTGTCCTGCATTTCAGTAGTGCCCCTTGTCCTATGGAAAGTGTCTTCCAGCTAAAACGACATTTCATTTCCCCCCACAGAATCTGCCAGTATTGTATGCTGTCTTTTTGCAATTATGAGCATTTCACTGCATTATTTGAAAACCAGTTATCCAAATGAATTGAGACATTGGTTCATTTATAGATTCTTGAGGTATTCTTTGTAAATTTGAGCTAATCAAATTCAATAATGTCAATAATATCAGTTTAATAATAGTTGACAACACTTTTTTCTTTTTCAGAAGCAACAAATCTTTATATCATACTGGCATTTGGAATTATCGGTTTTGTCATTTTGGCAGTATTGTGCTTATTCAGAATTATTCAGAAATATAAAAATACAATTAAATCTTTTTGGCAGCCTCCACTAAGAATACCTTCCCACTATGAAGAGGTGTGTATACCGATCATTTCTGATTATTTAAAATAAAGTACAGTTAGATTAAACTGTAACTAGCATATGTTTAGGGTCTGAACTTTGAACAGGCTTGACTTCCCCAGCCATTTCCTCCACCACAGACTCCAGACACGGCCAGAGTTGGAGGCCACAGGCTTTCCTTGCCTAAGGACATGAGCTGTTTTTCTCACTTAACTTTAAACTCATTGCATCTGTTCGATCTGGATGAAGCAGAACTATACTACTTCCCTACCTGATTCCATATGCCTTTTGTATCTTGAGACCATCTCCCTGTACTGGTGCAAGCAGAGGAAAAGCTGGCCAGTAGCTGTGAAAGACTACTGGACCAAGGCTTCAGTTTTTGGATTAAGCAAGACTCTGACTTTCACTGTGGTTAATGTCAGTGATGATAGAGGTGTTCACTGCACTCAAATCCTACCAGGGGAGGCTGCCCTCCAGAAGAGAAGAGGTTGACACGTAATCCTTATTTGCTTTATTCTGAGTTAGCTCAGGAATGCTGTTTCACATACATTTATATTTGACAGCAAAGACTGACACGTACTATTTTCCTTCACATTTGAAGTTATTTTCTGGCACTTAAAGCACTACATTTAAAAAGCTGAGGGTGTGGTTTGTTTTGTTTTTGCTTTTAGTATGAAATTATCTTTCATCTAACGAGTCATTCTGTTAATCAGCTATTGTGGATTTTCTGGGCTTTGAGGCCATGTTCTATTAGTATTTTCTCCTGACGTTTTGCCTGCATCTGTGGCTGCATCTTCAGAGGATCTGGTGGCATGGAATAAGAGTATTTATACTAGTGTAGTCTCCAGGTGGGAGGGAGCAATTTGCATTTGTTGCAGTTGGCCTGTGTGATGGCCTGTTGTTAAATGGGATGTCCCCCAGGGTGTTTATGGATCCATAAACACATGGACAATTTCAACAGGAAAGAAGAAACTCAGAAAGTAAACAAGATTTGGCTACCAGTACTGAAGAAAACGAAAATCAAGACTCAAAAATATGCCAGTGAACACCACCCAGACCCTGGAGGTCCCTCCACAGGGACCAATACAATGGGTTGCTAATGTACTTAACGCACTGTTATGCATATCCCCTGACTAACAATACACCCTGGGGGATATCCCATTTAACAACAGGCCATCACACAGGCCAACTGTAGCACATGCAAACTGCTCCCTCCCACCCTCGGACTACACTAGTATATATACTCTGTCTGATTTCCATGCCACCAGATTCTCTGAAGATGCCAGCCGCAGATGCAGGCGAAACATCAGGAGAAAATACTAACAGCCCAGAAAACACACAACAACCTATGGATTCTGGCCATGAAAGCCTTTGACTTTACATTCTGTTAATCATTCAGCCTCTCTTTCTTGATTTCTTTCAGCTAGAAAAAAACTGCACTTTGTTTCTTTCATATGTCAAGTAAACTGAGAAAACATCAGAATAAATTGAAATCACAAATACATTTTTAGGGACTGATCCTGGATAGTGGCTGGAATCTTGTTGGGAATGTGTGTATGGGCAAACACTGTAGGTACAGGCTAACACAGTGAATCCTGTCTCACTCTCCACTTACCATGAATCAGCCACTTGGATTGATGTTCCCATCACTTAGAAAAGCAGCTGAATGACAGTCTCTCCCCCTCCTGTGAGTGAACTTCAGTGCAACAGACAAAAGCAGGACCCATCACAATTTCCCTTCACACCAGAGATTGTTCTTTTGAAGGGTGAGTGGCACTAATAGTCAGCTGCTTAATAAGGGGAACATATCCCCACTGATTGACAGGGGTACAGACCCCCATCAATTGCTGCAGCTGCTTTCTGGTAGGTGGAGTTTAGGAGACTTTCACAATCTGTACACAGGGATTATGAATACTAAGCAGTCATGAGTGCATAACTCCAGGTTACACATTCGTAAATGCCCAGCAGGATTCAGGCCAATATTTCTAGGATCCTCTCAATTCAGCAGGGGCTTTCTGACAAAAACAGAGTTCTCATCTGATAAATTAAAGATGACCAAGGTGAAGTTAATTAAGAAAGCACAGAGTAATGGTAAAATCAGAAAAAAATATATACATAATTACCCAATATACCAGCACATCCTAGCATGACTTAAGAAATGGAACCCAAACTGTCAGCTTGATTCTTAATGGCTCAAATTACTAGGAGTGGAGTAGTTTTATCCGCCACCCAAGCAGGTGGCCTTCCCTGCATGCTTTTTACTTCTTCCTCTGTTGTGAAAAATTGCCCCTTTGTACCAGTAAGGAGAGAAAAAAGTTGGGTGCTGCATTTGATCATGGTTGCAGTGAACCATAGTGTAGAATTTGTTCTGCATATTTCATTTAAGTAACAATTAAATGCTTCTTTTTCCCCCCAGGACTTACAAAATGCTGCAGAGGCTGAGTACACATTTAAGAACTGTGTAACAGAAGAACAGTGGGACACTGTGTCAGTTATCTCTAGTACAAGTCAAAGCCAGACTCTGAGAGACAACTTTGCTAGTGGAAATCAAGCAGATGTGTCAAAATTGAAAGAACACAGATAATAATATAAAAAACATCTTCCTTTCACATTGCTCAGTGACTCTTAATGCTCACTTGTAGAATTTCACTACAGAGAACTTGTTTCAAAGGCCTTCTTTTTCTTTAAAAACAGCCAGCTGCAAAGAACACCATCCATGTGTTAGACAGTGAAATGGAAAGCAACACTAAATTTGTGTTTGGAGGATACAAATGCCATGGATTGACAGGGATCCGAGTACTTCTCAAATGATCAGAGACTGGTTTTCCCCTGGAGTCTGCTGTTTCATAACCTAATGTTTTCTATCACGATTATGGTTTCATGAGTCACCGCAGTAGGCTGAAACTAGAAGTCAGTTTTGGCACACAGTTCAGTTAAGAGACTGCAGTACTGTTAAGTATAACCAGGAAGGTACAAGGAAAACTATGCACCAGTGATCTCATGTAAACTTATCTATAGAGGGAGTGTGGGCAAGGGTGGGTGGAGTTTTTATACAGCACAGAGGACAGTTGTATTGTTACTCTAGTTTTCATACAATAGTGCTGTCAGTTCACTTTCAGGCCCATTTTTAAGGTGTTTCACCTTCTGAAGCACTGGAGGTCTAGCCCTATGTTTCTGACCTTCTGTTTCTAAGAGAGTCTTCCCATCTTTTATTTTTGTTTAGAGCAGTACAGTCTGAAAGGGTGCAGAGGCAACCTTTCAGTTGTGGTGTCTCATTAAGGAATGGCTGTACTTGCTGCCCTCACTTTCCAGTTTCTATTGACAATTCATTATGATTGCTTGAAAAGGAATCTGCAGGGTGGTTTGTGTTTACATTTCATTTTGGATTGTTTTTGTACTGAGTTATGTGTGTTGTTCCACTGATTTCAACCATTTTTGATTTAGTGCAGCCTTGTATATTGGTTTGGAAAGCATCAGAGGTGGGGGAGTTGTGTTATAAAAGCAATACTGTAAATTGCATACTTTATGCTTTTTGATTTTTATTTTATATTTAGAATCAAATTACAATCAGGATAGCTAAGTAAACTAAAGTTTAACAAATTATATTTAATGAATTATGTTTTTTGTATTCTTTTTGCTTCTAGTTTTTTTTTTACTTAACAGAGACAAAATCATAATATAAACAATTCCTGTGAATGTAAAGAGAAGGGTAAATGTGTACTACATTTCGTTAATGGCCATGTTCAGGTAAGCACAATAAGCCACAATTCCTTAGAATACTGGCTTATTGGGACCAATGCAACATGCTAGCCCTTGCTGATCAAATACGTACTCTTGCAAATGGGATTAGGTAAACCAGTTACAAATGTGGTTTGTTATGAGGTATAAACACACCATTGTGGCTCATTTCTTCCAAAATCAGTGAGATTGATCATCCACAAACTCATGATTTTGGCTTGTCTAGGAAGAAAGAAGACAGAACACTGGTTTCAGACATTAAAAAAGCAAACCACAGATTGGATTCAGACATAATAAACAAACAACAGCAGGAGTGATTGGGCAGCACTGACCAGCGTGTTATGATGCCCGAATTCTGACCTATCATTATCTGAACCCTCTAAATATATCAAAGTGACATAACTCTTCTTTCACTATTATTCCTTAATATGAGCAAAAAGAACACTGGCTGTAAGAATAAAAATATATTTAGAATATTCTGTAGGTTTAAATATTCTCTTGTGCCAAAATTTGAAAAATTTGTTTTGTTCTTTGAGAAAGCAGCAGTTATATTGCTGAAATAAATTCTGTCTTTTTCAAGTAGCATAAGCAGTTGCTGTGTAATCAAATTACAGATATTTAGAAATAATTTCGTATCTAACAGACACTGTTGCCTAAATCTAATTGCTGTTCCCAACTACAGCAGACCCATTGACTCAATAGAGCTTGTGTAACAGTTTTACTAAATTTCCCTTGAGTTAATAGGCCCCCTTCTAGTTGGGAGTAAGCAAGGGTGCTTTATTCAGTAGCAACTGGGTTTACACCGAGCTTCTCTGGTAGATTGGCAGGTTACTGACATAAAGGAGAATATGCTTTACACGGAGTAGGAAATGCAGTGCTATTACAGAGTCCTCTTGTGTGTAAGGCACCCTGAACTTTAATGGAGAAATCTCTGTCTAGGTAGTCTCTTGGGAGTGTGGCCTAATATCTGCGGGGTTTGAACGAGAACATCTCTCTCTCTTCTCCAGAAAGACTGATGTCTAGAAAGGGCATTGAGGCCAAGTTAGACAGAGAAGCTTCAACCATATTTCAGATCCACAAGACTTCTCTAGCAGCTTTGCAATCAAGTAGAATGTCAGCTATGTATGACCCTTGCAGTCCTTTCCAAGTCTATGATTGTTTTGCTTTAGTTGGGTATCCTTGTGTGACAGGTGGTTAGATTTCAAAAGTAGGTTTTTGAGATAGCACCAGGAGATGTACCTACAAGGATAGAGCTCCATCGTTGCAGTTCTCTCTCCCAATGCAGGAGCTTAGCCCATGACCTGAACAGTCTGAAATTAATTTTTGTTGTTGTTGTTGCTGGGTTGTTTGTAAAAGTCTTTAAGCTGTGGTCAAATCACTCTTCAAGCTTCATTGATATATCAACAGAATAATTGCTTTTAAGTAATGAAAAGAGAACCCTTGTAGGAGGAGAGATATGAATCTGAGGGCTGTTCCTCTTGTTTGCTCTGCTTAGCATCTTGAATGAGCTCATTTTTTAAGATACAGCCTCCTTAGAGGAAGTCAGCCCTACAGTGCTTACTTTTTAAAAATTATGCAAAAAATGTGATGCAGCTAGAGAGCACTGACCCTGATTAAGCGGTTCAACACATGTCAGTATTTTTTATTTTTTTTAATAATAGGCACAAGTGACATGAAACAATCAGGCCAAGTAAGCCCTGCATAACAAAACATTTTGAACCTGCTGAAACTTCTTGCAAAGTTCTAAGGTAACTTTTTCTTTCACCAGCCTGTAGTCTTTTATGGTTTCCATTCTGGTGGCCAGATCTAAGCTTTTTTACCAATCTGGGCATAAGTGGTGAGGCAGCCTTATGTGCTTTCCTTTTTTTCACTGTATTGCTGTTCACAGAGGCTCAAGTAAGTGATGATGGAGGAAGCTGATGTTTATTTCGTCTCTTGTGGACAGATATACATCATGGCTGTAGTAGGATCGGCTACAGTACAATCTCATTCTTTCCCATCTCAAGAGTTTTTGCATTATTAATTGCAGACACACTACAGCAACGTGACACCAAAAAAAGCCTATACTTCTCCAGCTCTCTTTCACCATCTTCCCAATGCTGATGGTGCCAAAAACCTTTCAGCTAGACAGAAGACAAGGAAGAAAAATGGGGGCTGAGTGGGCATGAAGACTTTATAACAATGAGCATCTTTGTCAGAAGCATATTAACTGAGATATGCCTGCCTGTATTTAAAAAAAAAAAACTTCCTCCTTAGGTATGCAAAGCCACTTAGTGGTCAAAGCAATAGTGGACCAAATATCCTCATCCCAAGATGAATTTTGTTTTTGGCAAAAACACAGAGAAGTCTAGGAAATAACACCAGACTGTTTCTATCCTGCAGCTGTGCTCCCAGAGATTTTTCTTTGTGGAAGAAGGCTTCTTGCTTACTTAGCCTCTACAGATGGTTCCAGTTCCAGGAAACTACCATAGAACCATGATAGGCATGTTCAGATTCTGAAGGAATTCCATCTCAATTTTCTTCTCCATCAGAGATGTGTAGAGGGCAGCCTACATGTATGCTTCTGTCTCCCTCAGGTTTTTTTAGGAAGTGAAACTCACCAGGGGGATGAAAGATAGGCAGTTATTGAGGGTCCAGGCACTATCTATATGAAGCATACTTACCTCTGAAGAGTATTTTAGTACTGAGAAGCCTTAATGGCAGTTAGAACTTGAATGTATAAAAGAGAACTTGGGCATACTACCTTTGTGGACTACATCTCCCAGAATCCACTAGCACAGTCAGTAATGTTTTCATGCTATGGTACACCATCCAGAAGGTGTCCAGTACAATAAACACCATATAACAGCTTAAACTTGTAAGCAGAGGGCGCAGAAGACCAAACTATAGACTAGGCGTCAACTGCCTGAATAAGCATGTTGTAGATAGTCTCAAAAGGAATCCATGATAGATGGAACAGTCTGGTTTTTGCTTCTGGACCTTTACTTCTTGATCTGTTTTGGTTTTTGTTTGTTTTTCTTGTTTGCAGTTTTGGAAATGAGTTCATTTTCCCACTAAAGCCATTAGGAAAAGAAGAAAATAAAGCAACAAACACATGGAAGACTTTAAGGGAAAAAAACAAGAATACAAACCTTAAAATTTTGAGAAAGAATATTAATATAAGTAGGCAAAGAGACAGAAAGGACTGGGTAGACTTTATGTTGGGAGATGTTACACAGGAGCGCCCTTCTATGTGTGGTGGTCATGTGTTTTTGTGTACAAGTATTCAGAACAGTGCAACAAACTGTGAGGCCAGGCCTAACTAGTACTGTCATCTATGGAGGCTACTGGTATATAAAAGTCCACCAGCATAGTTCCACCTAAGGTTTGGAAGGGTGATAGTTGGTCTTCCTCCTGTGACTAGAGAGGGCAGCTAGATGACACCCAGACATACTCCCATATTTAATCAGCTCCACAGGACGGTAGAACTATGCACAGGCACCATCTAACTGCTGTGCATAGTCAGGAAAGAACAGTTCTTCAGCTTTCTTGGAAAGCCAGCAAGGTGCAAGAAAAGAAAGCCTCCTGCTTTTTGCCCCCAACTGCATAATAGCAGCTGGACAGCACCCTCACTCTGGGTGGTGGAGCTAGGTACCATCAAGCTACACTGTGCAACCAGGAAAAATGCTACATACAAGAAGGTATTAGATACCTGTTTAAAAGTACTTACCCTTATGAAATTGGAGGCTATGCCACCGTAAATCTCCAACCAGCTTCTATCCTAAATTTAGAGTGCCTTCCAATTTCTCTACAAGCAATTATTTTATTCTCCTTAGGAATAGCAAGAATTTAAAAAGTTAAACATTGAAAAACCTTATCTTATTATTCAATTCAAACTGCTTCTTAAGAACTGTGAGGAAATTAGCATGTAGTAGCCCTGCAAAGTGGGTCAAGATCACTGGATTCAAAGTTTTCATGCGCTTGGGTGTATTAAGTAAACCACAGTGAGTAGAGAGTATTTCATCCATGTCCTTTGCCATCATCTTCAGTAGGTAAATCAAGCACCCGTGCAGCCTTTTCAAAAAGTCAACACCACAGACAAAATTTATAGGAAAGCCTTATAGCAGTGATCAGTTTAAACTTTGTAAGACAAAATATTTTACCCACCTTTATTGGATGCTAATGTAAATACAATGAACAACTAAGGTTGCCTAATGTTTTATAACAGATCAAAGTGACAGTCTGATGGAGAAACCAAGAATGAAATAAGTCTGACATAACAGGACAGCCTCAGTGTAAAGATTCACTTCATAGACTGTCCTCTACAGTTTCTAAACATGTTTTCAGATAATCAATGCTACCAAGCCTAATTACTTTCTAGGTGTGGGGAGAAGTCAAAACAAACAAACAAACAAAAACCATGCCAAGACAGACAGCATGAAATAAGCCCTTGGCCAGGACTTCTAACAGTCAGAATGCAGGGCACATCTAGTTCACCTGATTCATCATCATGCTCATACAATCTTTTCTTACAAGATTACTTAATACAAAAGAAAAAATGATTAAAATATGTGTATGATGCAGTTTGACATAATTATCATTAAATAATTTGGATTTAGGGCACAAAATACAACCAGTCCTGGTTAATGCAAACTGCACTAACACACAGGCTCATCTTTTGTATGAGCAAAATATATAAGCTCTTTAAAAATATGATACTCTTGCTACAAGTTGAATGTGAGCACCTAAAAAATACCAATTTCTTCTAGTCCAGCCCCCCCCCCGGTACCTTTTTTGGAATCTAGCAAAAGACATCTATAAGACAAACCTTCTCCTTAAAATATTCAGAAAGCAGCAAAGCACAAGTTCCTACAATAAGTGGAACATGGGACCTCCCTCACCCTAAATATTGCTTAAGCATATGAATATCCAGAGTAAAGACAATTTTATCTTAAAATAATCACAGTTAGTCTATCTGAATATATAATGCCCCAAAGGGCCATAAGTTATTAGACACCTGGGAGATAGTTTTTATAATGAAACCTCTCAAGTATAACACCTACTATTCTACTACATCTTGTTAAACATACCAGTACTTCAGTCTTAAATCATTTTTGGACCAGCTCACCTAGGACATGCTGCATTGGCCAACAAAGTGTTTGACATCTGAATGCATTTCAGAATTTTCATATCTCTATCATGCCTTTGTTCAGTGCAGATTTTGCAGCAGTACAGAACATTTCTAGCATTCAGGAAATTCGTGCTAGGTGAAGTTTTACAATATGCTTCCAGAATATACTAGCTTTTAAGAACACTGAAAAATGATTTTTTTTCTCTCATGCATTACAAAATGGCTGTTTTGAGGAATCTTGCAGCTAATCACCTCTCAGCTAATATACAAGAAGCTGCAAAGCTGTTCTGTGCTTAAAAACAGCATGTAATCCTGGCAAAGCTATGAGCCTCTTAAAACCTGCCAACTGCAATATAATTTTAACATTGTTACTGATGTTGAGAAATGAGGAAATAGCACACAGTATTTTCCCCACGATTGTCATTTAACATATAGATTCAAAGAGCAATAATATGTACATATGCATAAATCTGTTCTATTAAAAAAGTAGCTAAATACAGCAACTTGAAACAGAATATTTAAATTCGTTCACTTTCCAAACAAAAATTTTAAAAAAATTGAAAACATCCAAAATGTATAATGCAGTGAGTCTGGCAAAATAGAAAACAATCAAAACATACTTTATATTTACATATAGAACTTGCTGAAGAAAAACTGTACTCTTAAGCCCACAATTCTTCTGTTCTTCCAAATTTGTAGATAAGGGTACTATCAAAACAGAAGTTGACATTATAAGACAGACATTAGTTCCATCTTCATGCAGAATGAGATAACAGTAGCTTACACAGTATATTTCATTTTATTACCATCTCCACTGGCTTCTTAGAGTAAAAGCCCAATGTACTTCCAACATGCTGGAATTTAGTACTCATAGCAATCTGGACATGGACTGTAGTTCAAGCATGTGACTTGGTATGCATGTCTGAAACAAGAATCTTACTCCAACTGTTGGTCTCAACTAGAGTAGCTCCATTATATTAACGAAAACGTGCTAAGTCAACATCTATGTTAAATTTCAGTGATTTAATGTCTGAACTAGCAACTGAATTAATGCCATAATCTAGTTTAAATATGGCCTTTTAAAACTGCAGGTTCTCTTACTAAACCTTACTAAACAAAACTGTTTGAAACAGCCTCTAGGCAGCAGTCAATACATACTTTTGGAAAAGGCACAAATCAGTTTTTGATAAATTCAAGAATATTCTTAAAATTTCAAACAGCAGCAGCAAAGCAAAGAATTTGTGAAAATATTGTATTCAATCAGTTAACAAGGCTTAGTGATGGAGAAGTCTATAACCCAGCCAATGTGAGTGCCAACCACATTTTTTGCCCAATAAATTCTCACGTGCAGCCCTCTCCTGGACACAATGATTAACTTTCTCTTCCACCTTGCAATTTCACTAACTTTGAGAACCACAGTTTTGAACAGAAAGACAGTCAGATATGCTCACTCTTTTTCAAGTAAGAAGATATATCATAACCCACTGCAACAGGTTTTGAAACATCATTACATGCAAGCAACTAATAAGAGATGAGAGGGAACTGATCATAGTACACAGCAGGAGGTATTGCTCTCTGGACATGGAGAGATATGTAAATGCATAGATAATTTATTTTGAATGCAACATGCTATTACATATGTCCTTTGATGTAGCACAAATTATTTAGCCATTCAATAATTTTTTTCAGACAGAGAGATGGCTAGAAGAGTCCATGGAATGCGATTCCACAGTGGCACACTACAAGAAATTTAAATTTTTGAAAGGTGTAACCAGATTTTATTAACCAAATTATCAAAGTAGTAAGTTAAGATGCTGCTTTTGCAACACTGCATGTGGTACCACTCAGTGAACTTCTCATCACTGTCACTTGCTTAGAGGTGATTCATATATTTTATTTTTGCACTGAAATTTTGCTTTTAGTTTTGATGTTTTGTACCATGATATAGAATTCCACAACAAACCCTAACATGTCTAATTCTTCTCTCTGAATCAGGCACATTTTAAGCATTTATTTAACACAATCATTCAATTTTTAGGAATGACTTACCTAAAAAATATCAAAGCATTTTGAAAAAACACTGCTAATCCTGGATAGACGTTAGTATCTATAAAATAAAAATAGAAAAAACATCAAGTGATCTTCAGAACATGCTAATACAGAGGGGGTTTTGCCATTTGTTGAAACAGCTCTAAAACAGTTCTCTTAACAAAAGATACTTGACAGAGTCACTCTCTATCAGAAAACACTAAGGCTTTGATTGAAAGAATTATATAGCAGAGTCCCACCTGACTGTGGGCCTTCACATTGAACATGTTTCCAAGAACTGGACTGTTTTAAAAATATACACACCCTACTACTTTGAGGATGAACTGCTAAAGTGGGCAAGGGGGCAAATTTAGGCAGGGGTCTTTGGATTGTGCTTAAGGAAGAGAAATTTTTATAACAAGCTAATACTACTTTTTGTAAAAAGAACAGTTTTAGAACAGCTAAAGTTACAGGATACAACTTTAACCAAGTCAATTTGTGCCTAACTTATGAGGAACCATCTGCCCTTTTCTTTACAAGAAGAACAGAACATGGCAAAAGTCCTTCTGCCAAACACAAAGTCAACACTATAAGGGTTGACTTTTCAAATATTCTTGGACAGAGTCAGTAATTTCCACAGAAGACAATGCTTTTGCACTCTGAGTCACTAAGATTGATTCAGTAAGAAGATCAGGCCAACAGAACCTCTCTTACCACCTACTATTACTGGGTAGAAGCTGACTCCGTGTAACTTACAACAGCTGTACACAAATCCGAAATAAATAGGTTTCTATTAAGTACCAGAATAATAAAGTTAAGTTCAGAGCCATTCAAGGTACCATATTTGCCAGTATATAAGAAGCACCCCATTTTAAAATGTTATTTTTTGAGGGGAAAAAATAGTTTAAAAGAAATAGCATAATCCCCTATCCACATCCCCTTCCATTTTGCAGGGGAAGGGAAAGGAGGAAGCTCCAGAGGAGGGGAAAGAAAATTGCTAGGCACTTCCCCCCCCTTCCCTTTCGTTTTGCAAGGGAAGTGAAAGGGAGGATCTCCAGAGGGGCAAAAAGAAAACTGTGTGAACTTTCTTCCCCCCCTCTGGAGCTACCTCCTTTCCCTTCGCATGCAAAACAGAAGGGAAAGTGGGGTGAGGGAAGCTTTGCGAGAGGGTTCTTTTCCCCCTCTGGAGTTTCTCCCCGTTTTCAATGCATTTTGTCCCAGCGTTGAGAACTCATGCCCAGGCAAAACAGAAGGGGGAAAGCCTTGTGGGAACACTCCTTTAGCCCTCTAGAGCCCTCCCTCCCTTTCCTATGCATTTTGTCTTGGCACTGAGAATTCACTCAGTGGCAAAATGCATAGGAAAGGGGTTGGTATTTGCTGGCGTATAAGACACACCCCATTTTAAAATGTTATTTTTCAAGGGAAAAAGTGCATCTTATATGCCAGCAAATACAATATTACAGGCACTCTTCTTGCAATGAACCATCTACCTTTAACCCTACAAAAATGAGACACCACTCTTCTGCTGGCAAACATCTCCCACAGAAATCTTCCCATGACTGACATATCTGCCCCAAATTCCTACTTTTTTAATCTCTTCTGATTTTGTTAGGGAGTGAAGCAGACCATTTTCCGTGCAGCTATCTCATACATAAGATAGCACGCTTCCTCCAAAATGCTTGCCAACCCAAATTATTAATCTGCCTTTTGCCATTTGATTAAAAAAAAAATGGTACTTTTCAAACTTTCTAAAACTGCCTGCTGGTGGTGGTGTTGTTTAGGCCACATCACCATTCACTTTGTCTTGTTTTTATACTGTTAACTATTTTTATAAAACTGCACTGTATGCTTCTATTTTGTTTCTTGCCTTGAGTAGTTTCTAACAGAAAAGCAACCAAGAAATGCTGTTAATCAGTAACCAACAACTTTTTCCACAATACTAGTTAAATCATTTCAAATGATCAGTATGGCACAGTAGATGTGCAGCATTTGTTAAGTACTACTATTTTCAAGAATAAATAAAGTTTCAAAAAATGCATTTTCAGAAATATGGTCACTTAGAATGAATATATATGACTAGATCTTGTTCATAGACTAAGTATTTCTCTTTCATCTTCTCTTTTTACTTTTTTCCTATTTTTAAATTTTTGTAATCATATTTTAAAAATCCAATAAAAAAATAAAAAGAAGAAAGTTAATCCCAAAACAGAAAGAAAGAAAGAAAGAAAGAAAGAAAGAAAGAAAGAAAGAAAGAAAGAAAGAGAGAAAGAAAACAAGAAAACACATGCTTTTAAAAAGAAGAAAAGTTAAGGGTACATTCCTCCCCTCTCTCCCAGTTTACAAAGTAGTAAGAATGACTCTTACTTTGGGTAACATACGCTCCAAAAAGGATCCACATGGAAGCAATAAGTGAGCCAAACATCAACATGAAGCCAATGAAGAGCCAGACACGAGCACCTGTAAGAATGTATGAAGCTAAGCACTGAGGTAATTTTTATGTATTTTTTGGTAAATTATGAGAGGGCACTACTAGGAAGGAACACCACTGCTTATTCCGCTCAGGAAAAGCACAACAAGACTTGCATTTGTCATCTCAACAATGCAAAGGGTCCACCTGCATCTGTATAAGTTTTAGTGACAAAAAAAAATGTCTGCAAAGGACATTAACTCCTCTTAAAAATCAGTGGTTCATGACAAGCTCCAGAAAAATTATGGCATAACAGTGCAAGATAGATTGGATTATCTGATGAAAATCTTTTGTTTTGTTAAGCTTGTGAGGCATTTGGTCTGAACAATCGCCTGTTAACAGTGACAACATCACTAACAGAAAGAAGGTTAGATTTGAATGAGGGAGGCCTGGGCATCTAGCCTCTGCTATGAAGTTTCTTTCATTAACTTGGTGAGCCATATTACCTCTCAGAGTAACCTATTTCACATGTCTTCTTGAAAGAAAAAATGGAAGTTACCCCATGTATAGCATCCTTGACTCCTACAGGAGATGGCTACATAAAGTGCAGTAACCAACAGAGCTTTCAAGAATTCATCAAAGACATTTTTACTTTGTCTTTTGTTAACTCTAAATCTAATTTTCGATCCAGTAAAAGAAATTATTACCAACAATATTTTTGTGAACTACTCAGACTATAAAAAAATGCTGACACTACCAACCTCTACGAACTGCACTTGCACATCTCACATTGCAATACCATAATTAAATACAATATGTCTCATCTTCTGCTTGTAGAGCAAATTCTGAGAACAGTATGCAGTTGTAAGTCTACCTGAATGAACAGAAGTACTCTCACCTGTTCTTCCTAGACATCCATCACCATAGCTATCTCCTCTCACCTGAGCATTTGATACAGCATTTATCCTAAAACACAAAAAGGAGCACTTTAAATTAACTAATTTAGATTGCCTCCCTGCAACCTAAAAAAATCAAAACCTTCACTGTTCTGGATTCACAAGATAGCCCTTCTCCATTTTGTAAATAATGTCAATGTTAGCATTCTTTCCTTTGAATTGATCCTGTAATAAAATGTGCAATTGTTAAACCTAAACAGGTAACAGGCAAAATGCTACAATCCAGAAATTGGTATCTGACAAAAGGAGTACTGAATTCACTGGATTCTCTCTCAAATGAACACTACATGCACATATATGGTCATCTTTCTACATCTGAGGGTTTGACCTTTGCAGATTTTATTATTCATGGATTACTTGCCATCGCTTTCGCTGCTGAACTAAACCATTCTTAACAGGGACTTTAATAACACCAGTGTCCATCTTAAGTTTTCAGTTGAGTTGTGTTCTCTCACGTGCTCAGTCACATATATGGATGGGTAGGGAAGGGGGGTACAAAGAGGGAGGGCATGTGTGCATTCCCTCATGCATGCATGTAGGTGGAGGGGATGGGAAGGGAGAGAGTAAGGCCTCCAGGAAGGGTGTGTGTATTCCCTCGCTCACTCACTTGCACAGGCAAACAGGATAAGATAGGGGAGTGTGAGGAGGGTGGGTGTGCACATGCATTCCCCTGCTCGCTTGGGCAAGTGGGCGGCCAGAAAATGGCACATGCATTCCCTTACTCATTCACAAGGGTGAAGGGATGGGGGAGTGCAAGGAGGGACGGTGCACACATTCATTCCCTCACTCGGGAGGAAGATGGGATGGGGAGTGTGAGAAATGAGGGCATGTGCATTCCCTTGCTCACTCACTTGGGCAGAGGGGAGAGGGGATGGGACTGCAGAAGTGTAAGAAGGGAGGGTGGTACATGGGTCTTCAGGACAGATAGAGGGAGCTGGACAGGAGAGGGGAGGAGAAGAGAGCCAAAGTGGGCAAGTGAGATAGTGGCAAAAGTGGGAGGAAGAAAAGCACAGTAGGAAACAGCTCCAGCAGCTGCTCTTATAGCAACAGCACTCCCTTCATCTATCCCAGAGACCCATGCACCACCTGTCCTCCCTCTCCCCTATCCCATCCCATCCCATCCCATCCCCCCACTTGTCTGAACAAGGGAGTGTGCAAGGGAGTGCACACATGGCCAATTGGGGCGCAGCCACCCCACCAATACAGGTACTTCTTTGTGTGTGTTAAAAATGGTTTGGGGGCTAGAGATACTTGAGAACTATAATTCTTACATCTAATTTTAATATTGCCAATGATAGTGATCAGTCTGGTGCAATACAAAATCCAAAACCAGGAGAAAGGATCATTCCTTGATAGTTGGCATGAGGACACACCAAGTACAAAAACAATGGGAGGTGTTGGTCAGAAACGGGTCTCTGAAGATGTTGGAGACAGATATCCAGGATATCTTCGTTTTTAGAAACCAGCCCCATGTCTCTCCCTGTGTCCCAAAACAGAGAAGGCACCAGTCATCAAGATCTTTAAGAAATTAGCAATTAGGATGATAAATAAAAAAAGGAAAACAAAGTTAGAGGAAGAACAGTTCCTTTGGAGCTTCTCTTTAGCAGTTGACTGTGAACTGTCTCAAATGATATCTTAGGTATGGAATTCTCTTTATACATACTCACATGAAGAAAGCCAATGTGGAAAACACCCCACAAGTATGGAATGCATGGTTCATTTGTTCTGGTTTAGGATAGACTACTGCTGCGTCAATCATTATCCACCAACCTGTAAAAAACTGCATTTCACATGATGATTAAACTAAGTCAGAAATCACACATGCAGTTGGCTTTTCAGTCCTCCAACCAAACTTTACAAAGTTTGATTACCCATATGATTACAATGGGTCCCAACCATCCAGTCCCATAAAAGAAGCCAAGCTTTTGAATCAAATATTGTCCCACTTTGTAGCCACTGAACTATCTGCTTCATAATAGCTTTTAGATACCTCTTAAAGCAGGGATTGGTGTTATGCAGCTCATGAGCTGCATGCAAATTCCCCCCATGAATTTTAGCAATATCTCATGGATTCCCTGCACCACACCACTCTAGCTACTGTGAAAGAAGCAAAGGAAGCTGCTTTAAGAACAGGGTTTTTTTTTTCACTTGAAACATGAAAAATATACCTACCTACAAATGAGCACTTCCAGGAGATGCTCCACGTAAACAAGACGTTTCCAAACTAACTTGCCTCATCTGCCCATGATACATGGGCTCAAAATGAAGGCAACAGTAACGTAGGCCAAGCAGACTCCATTTAACTAATAAATGTCACTTGGAAAAGATAACCTCCCACAGCTCTAATTAAGAGGTCATACCTCTGTAGTGGCTTCAAGATACATAATACTGTATGGCTGGCTTTATGGCCATATAGCCATATAGCTTTTTTTTAAATTTTAAATACAAAAAGTAGTAGACAAGTTAATGTCAAATAGCAAACCATCATCTCTCCTTATCACAACTGCAAACCCAGCATGTATTAATTTTTTAAAGTATATGTTCATTTAGGGACAAAGAAGAGAGCGCAAAATATGCCTTTTCCATTTTTGCTTCATATTCTTGGTAATGATTTATCATTATCATATGACAAAATGTATCAGAATAGCCTTTCATAATTCTAAGAAAACTCTCTTAAGTTGATTAATATATTATGCTATCTGAATCCATAATGGCACATATCATTTAAGGAAAAAGAAGTCATTAGGAAAGCAGCTATCAATACAGCATCATTTAGAAAGTACGCTTGGAATAATGCCAAAATAACCATTATGGTAAATATGCTGATCTAAGAAACCTACACTTTCATTACTCTGCTGTGCTGATTCCAGTTCTCCAGAAAGGAAACTTAACAGCAGCCTGTTTTGTAGCTCCCAGAGTATTTTCTGATACGATAAGTCCATTAATGCAGATATTCTTATTTTGGCCAATCTACAACTGCTGTGGTTCTTCTCAAATATAATCATGTGCACAGAATACAAATAAAGCAAGTAACTAATAGTGCAACAGTAAGATTTTCCTCAAAAAAAAAAAATCCTACTGGGATTTAGTAGCAGGTATGTGTACTAGGCACAATGACCTATGACTTTAATCCAATGTAGACCTATCTGGTCTCCACCAAATGCAACAAAACTTGACTTTAGAGAAAACAAGTCACAGTACTACATGGTAACGGACCAAATGCTTCCCAAAGCTTCAATATAAGAATGCTGTTAATATGAGAAATATTAATATCAATAAATATCAATAAATGGGAAGGATCTGGCAAATAATTAGAACTTATGACATTAGACTTTTGCTTAAGAATTTATGACATTAGACTTTTGCTTAGTACACACAACTCTAAAAACTGGCTCTTACAGCATAATTATAAGGAAGAATGCAAATCGCCATCTGTCTATCAAAGATTACAGATACAATAAATATGGCCAGTTCTGCCAACCTAAGACTGGCCCTTTTAGTCACCAGAAAAGATACAATTAAAAGATAACCCAAGTCATCCAGAAAGATGCTACAAGTTCTTACAAAAATAAAATAACTGCTAGATATTAGAAGCAATTAACATTACAGACACAGATGAAGTAATGCACATATAATTTGTCTAAAGACTTACCAGGATCCCAGCTACCACTGAAGCAACGGTATTTCTTCTTTCACTCCAATCAATACACTCACATTCAGGCCATCGGAAATTGTCCAGGAAGCCTGCCATTTTTCAAGTTCAATTTGGCTTCTTTACTTGTGTATTTACATTAGATTCTCATAAACTACCAAGGCCTAAACAAGAGGACCAAAAGATAAGTGAGGTTCCTTCTCATAGACTACTTTCTAAACAGTAGTACTGCAATGATACGTACAATTTCCACATCGGCATACACTTACTCAGACCCCTGCCCCAGCCTCTGTATAGTATTTCTCTTCTCAGCTAGTCCAGATAGAAAGACAATACTTTTGCACTGGATTTCCCTCAGAAGATATTTTGTTCAGAAACAATTTATACATAACATACTAATTACGGTTAACATGTATTTCCTTGAATGCTGCTGTTTGAAGGCGGTAAATGGACTAGACAAAGCATCAAAAGTGATGAATTATGAGTTCAGCCCTTTCCCATCAGCAGGGAAGGCAGAGAGCATACAACAGAGAATGAGACTAGGAAACCCTGCGTGCAGACATTTGATTACACATCAGGAGATCAACATTCAATTCCTCCAAATCAGGTAGTTTATTTACATTTGATGAGGATTCCAAGATTGTGCTCTGCTTCCTATATCCTGAACACTGCCATTTGAAACATGTTATTTTGTGTTTTATCTTTGTGATTGTTTAAATAAAGCACAAACAAAATTTCAAAAAGTTCCTCCATTAACTTTAACATTACACACGTAGAAGGAATAATCAGATACAAGGTAGTGACTCAAAAATCACACTACTCACGAAAACAGATCATACACTTAAGGAGGGTTTTTTTGCTGTTTTAGGTGTCATTTTTTTAAAGAAAAAAAAATACTCAAACTATTGTGAAGACTTGGAGAATCTATTAACTGGGAAATGTTCAGTCCACTCAGATCCTCGATTTATATAAAATGAGCGAAGGGCATAGCATGTCAGATTTTCAAGGATAGGTTGGGGGTGTTTTAGGCACAGAATATTTGATTCTGAAGACATGGTCAAACTAGAATATCTACCGAGACACTTGCTGCTCTACAATTATAAAATATAATACTGACAAGGAGAAGTCACGCAGCTGTTCACTTTGAAGCATGGTGGCTACATGAACACATACACACAGTCATGCTTTCTTTTATTTATCCTTTATGCTATACTTATTGAGAGGAACAAAATATATTCCACCCATCATCATGAACCAGAATATCAGCAGAATTGCAAGACTGCAGAAAGAAACAATTAAGAGATAATTACTCTATATTAAGTGACATCTAACACACAACAGAGACCCAGCAGCATGGTGTAGTAGTTTGAGCATTGGACTATGGCTCAGGAGACCAGGGTTCAAATCTCCACTCATGGAAACTCATTGGGTAGCCTTGGGCAAACCACACTCTCTCAGCCCCAGAGGAAGGCAAAGGTAAATGCTCTCTGAGCAAATCTTGCCACGAAATGTGTACACATACACAGGATTCAGCTGTAACCGTCACTGGTTTTAGCTACAAAATGTGAGGGACTTTAAACTTACTATTTTACCTTTCACTCTGAAATCAATTTCCTAAGTCTTAATCTTGGATCCTTTGTGGGGAGAAAGGACGGATATAAATCAAGTAAAAAACTAAATAAATCTCTCTAACCTCAAAAATATTTCACTTTCCCTTTGAAGCCAAGAAACTCTCATATTCAGTAAGGAGATAAAAAGCAATGTGTTACCAATACACATGCATGAAACATTAATTATGATGCATACTCCCTAACTTCTACTGCAATATTTACTTTTTCATATTTTATATATCCAAAGTACAAAATCTACGCTTAGTTGACCCAGCTTTACAGGTTTTAAAATACACTCTCAGAACTCCCACAAAGATGCTGACAGTGACTCCCCAACAGCAGTCTTCTGGAACTCTGGTCATCCCAGCTACTATCAAAACAATCTCTTCGCTGCCTGTGCTACATCATCCCAAACACCAGCCTGACAACCCTTCCACACAAAGCTCTTGTGTGAAAGCCACTAGTAGGAAGTAACTACGTTGCAAAAAGTCTGAAATTAAGATTTTAATAAATAGGCATGCAGTCCTTATGCAAATACAATGCTTTAACCAACATGCAATAAAGTCCATACCATTTACTGACTTTTTGCCCTTCACAAGCACCCATACAAGGCTACAGTCATTCTCTCTGAGCGCGATCCCACAAGTGGAACCGGTTTCTGGAGATTGAAAGATAATATAGAAGGGGTGCAGTTAACTACTCTGCGCAGTATCAGACGGAAAGGCGTGTAAAGTCATTCGTGGGCGATGACTGCGTCCCCAACTATTCTTAGGAAAGGTCTTGATCTCCCCACACACACCCCTGCCCACACAAAGGCCATTTCCGCACTAGACTGTTATAGCGCGATTATTCCACTTTCAACATCCTATGGAATCCTGGGGTTTGCAGTTTAGGGAGAGCCAGCCGGCCCCTCCCTAAACTGCAAACCCCATGATTCCATAGGATGTTGAAAGTGGAATAATCGCGCTATAACAGTCTAGTGCGGAAATGGCTAAAAAGGGCACCTATGCAAATGAGCGAGCAATCCACCCACCGGGGCTGCAACCCCAACCTGCTTGGAGATCGAAACCGAAAGAAGAGCTTAACACTCACTTCGCCCACAAGGAAGAAAGAACTAGACGCTTGTTTTGTGTTTGGGGGAGGGCAATAATGGACTGCAAGGGAACTTTGAAATAAACATTCTTTGGACACAGTACAGAGAACAGAGAACGCACCGCAGATTACGAGGCTCTCGGTCCGGTGACGGAGGGGGGGAACGACTCCCTGGACCCTCCAGAAACAGAACGAAAGCGCTTTTTAAAGAGAGAGCGACTGCCTTGGTCTGAGGAGAGTCAAGGAAAGGGGGCGGAGGAGTCCGCTGGCACCTTTGAACCTGGTTTATTCTCCCCTCAGCTCTCGCAGATTCAGAGCCACTTCTGCCAAGCACTTGAGGGTACTGGCCGTGACCGGCGGCCTCCTCACCGCCCGAAAAAGCAGAGTGCGTGAGGGGGGAGGGCGGAATCATCTTTCCCCACAAGGCCGGGTACCGCTCGGGGCCGTTCCCGAGGCCACTCCGTCAGAACCACCTCACGCTCCCTTCCAGCTCCGTGAGGTTAACGAGTAGGAATAAAACGAACGGGGAACGGGCGGCGGTTTGGAACCCCTCCCCCTCTCTCCCTCACACACACACATACCACACACACCGCCCGCACGCCCCCCTCCGCCGCCCCCCCCCGACTCCCTTACCTGGAAGCGGCTCCATCCGTAGCCCCAACCTGGCCGGCTCTGCCAGCGAAAGGCGTGAAGGAAGCGACAGGAGCCTCGACCAATCCGCGCCCGGCGCAGCGCGTGACACTCAAACGAACTGGAGACGCGAAGGGAAAACGCGGTGATTGGGCAGCGGCGCGCGCAGGCTTGCTGAGCGAGGCCAGAAGTATCGCGGAGGGATCGGCTCCTTGGCTCTGCGGCCAGAAGGGATCCGCGAACGAAGGGCGGGGCGGGGGCCTTCTCTCTCCTGGCGGCTCCTGTGGCCGGAGGGGTTGTGAGGAAAGAGGCCTCTTGGTACAGATATTCTCAAGGTCTTAGTAGACGACCAGCCCGACCGTAACCGTCCTGCTTTGTGGAATGGGAATTTTACCATGGAAACCCATATAGAAATTGCAGTTTTGGGGGCAAACAGGTGGTATTTCGGAACTTTGCTGCTTCCAATTGACTAGGAAAGACACATTTTCCCACTGGGCGTTAAAATAAGCTTAGTGCCTGAGTCTAGAGGCCGTTTCCACACTACACTGTAACAGTACTATTCTTCCATTTTCTTTTTTTTATTATTAAAAATAAAATTTATTAAATTCACATTAAAAAAAACACACACATACATTCATTCAAGCACAAAATACTTCACAAAATCAACATTAGCTCTTCTTGTTAACAAAACTTATACACAAAAATTATCGGTTAACATACAATTAGGATAGAATTCTGAAGTGTATTTCCACACACGTTTACTTAATCGTTTTGTTCAGTTCCATCAACAGCTTATACCATTTAAAGCCGAGACGATATAGCCCACACCACCCCCAACACTAAATACACAACACACAATTATTCACATACATAAACCGAACCTAAGATTACAAAGATACTTAAAAATTTCTTAAGTACCATTCTTATCGTTTCTGTCTAAGTCTTATACTATAACTGTAACATCCATTTTGATTCAATAAACCAGTCACTCTTTGATTTCCTCACTCTAGCCGGTTGGGCACAATTACTTACATATCTATATCATCCTGCTAATCCCCACTGTTTTCTACTACAAATACTCTTTACTGCAATTAGTTTCTTTGATCCAATCCACTGAATTTTCTCGGAGGGACCAATTCCTAGTTTCCAATCCTATCAAATATAATCATTCATATAAACTAATCAATGCAAGGCCTCCCCATTGTGTATTCTTCCATTTTCAACATCCTATGGAATCCTGGGATTTGCAGATCAGGGAGGGGCATCTTTGGTCTCAGTAAACTACAAACCCCAGAATTCCACAGGACATTGAAAGTGTTATAATAGCACTTTAACAGTGTAGTGCAGAAATGGCCTCTAACCTACCAGTTAGGTGCCCTTAAAGCATTATTTAATAAAGAATATTATTTGTATGCTACTTGAATGCTGGTCATGGAGGGCTATTATTTTATAGTGCTGTTATTCCATTTTCAACATCCTATGGAATCCTGGAGTTTGCAGTTTAGGGAGGGGCATTTAGAGTTCCCAGCCAGAGAGCTCTTTGGCCTCAGCAAACTACTAACCCCAGGATTCCACAGGATCTTGAAAGTGGTATAATAGCACTATAACAACGTAGTGCAGAAAGGTCGATGGTTTTTATTGTAGAGCTCTCCAGTCTGATAGGAGTCCGTACTCTATAAATTTGACTTCTTTTTCCCTATTCAGCCCTTGCCATTCTGCCGAGTATTAGTTTAATTTCATTTTCCTTATTTTTCATTCTTGTTTTTCCATTTTATATTTTTACACTAATATTTTTGTGTGTTTTATTACACCTCCCCATCCACTGTTATTCTGTATCTCTAGTTGTTCCACAGGCTTCCAGAGAAAACAGGGAAATGCAAATTTGGGGATTTAAACAAACCATGTGATTTTCCTGCATAGATCAAAGGAAATTTTAAAATATGCTCATGGAATAAGTAGTCACAATATGTTGTCCCATTTCATGCTAATAATTGTTTCTTTTCCACAAAATCCAGATGACAACACTAACAATGATGGCATTAGTAACTTCAATCACACACCTGCATTGCTACACACCTCTTTATATAGTTGTTACTCCCTGTTGAACAGGTTTGTCATTTCAGCCACCTGTCTGTTTCCTTCTGCATTTTCCTTCTGAGTTACCTCTTAAGCATGACTGCCTGCATCCTTTTACTTACATTATAGGTCTGTTGCTTGTTTAATCCTATGCATATCACCTCAGAAATTAGTCCTGTCAGTTTCAGTGGTACTTACCACCTAGACAGCAGTCCATGACATGGATACAGATCTGATTTTGTGCCCATCAGCTCCTAAGAATCAGGATTTTATTGCAGCACTGTAATAGCCACACTATTTAAACTACACACTGGTGTAAAAATAGCAGTTACAGGTTTCTTCATTTACTGTTGCTGCTTAAATAGCTAAAGAATATGGGTCTACAAAGTTTTCCCATTGCAAGAGTAATAACTGTCAGCCATTTCTACAGATCAGCGTGTTTCTGTGGTTATTTGGCCCAAAGGTCTACAATTTCATATTGTTTATGTTTAATATTTCCACGTGGCACTCCATAAGATGAACTCCACGTGTCTGAAAAGGTCACGAAAAGCCAGCATAGGCAGGCACGGCCGCATGGCCTTAATTATGCACACTATGTGTTGCACAGCCGGTAGTGCCCCCCAGACACAGCTGATCATTAAGCTAATGCAAGGGCTCTCAGCCCCGAACTGCTTGCTCTATACAAACGCTAAGCGCTCCTCATCTACATACTGTTCTAACAATTGGCAGTGCTGGCCAAATCTCATCAATTCTGATTTTGACCTTTCGGAGGCTTTGTCTCCACTAAAACCCCTATTGTTCTCCTCAGGAGAGGGCTAGCCTCCAGGTACAATCTTCCCTATAAAAAAACCCAAGTTTGAGCTCCTTGTCGGAACTGCTCGTGCCTTGCATCCCAAACTGCTGCCGCTCTGTTCAGCGAGCCTCCCCTCAGCCTCCATTTGCTGAGCTACTACGATCCCCAGCATCGAACTCTGTTTCTCCTATCTCGGACTGCAGGATCAGGTGGAGTATCACCCCACAAAACCCTCTGAAAACCCCTATCAATTTTCCTCGCTTTCTGCTTCTATAATTCTTGGATGAGTGTGTGAGTGCGTGTGTCGTTGTCTGTTTTATTAAGGAGAGTTTTAATAAAATCTTTTAACTGAACAACTTGCCTAGTTCTTGTCGCGACCCGACCCTGTAAACATAGGGTTAAAGATCTTGCTACGTTACCCTGCCTATCGTATTGCTAGCTTGTGCTCCTTGCTAATTCCCCCAACTTAGTAATATTTGGAGTGCACTTAGGTGTCCCTCCCGGGACCCCCAGAAATCAGAGTAACAAGTGATTTGTTTGTTTGTTTTAGTAACAGTCACTTCCCTTGTGTGTTATGATTCTGGGGTAACAATCTGAGGATTCTTCTAACATCAGGCATAATTTCACATGTTCCTCTGACGTGTCATTTGAATTATGAGTTTCTGAAATACATATTTACAACTCCTTCTTATGTTTGCTTAGAAGTCCCACTTTACTCAATGGGGCTGACTGCCAGGTTATTTTTTCCTATCTTTGCAGTTTAAAATGATTTTGTTTAATTTGAAAGTTGTGTGCTTACCAGCACCTTGCAAGAATCAGAAATTCACTGTCAGCAAGACTAACGTGTCTCTGAGAACAGGACTGCCACTACAATAATTAGCAGTAAAAGATATTTAAAGCAGTGTAGAAACTTCAAAGTCTAGAAACAAAATTTTTGGAGCCAGGTTTTTACTTAGTCTCAGTCTGCGGGAACAATGGAACAATATGACATAGTTATTACAGGTAGTTGCAATTTTTGGTGTAAATTCAATTGCTAGTCTCAGCTTAGACAGACCTATTGAATCAATGGTGTTTATATAAGTATTGGCATATCATTCAAAAACTGACTCAGCAGATCTGATCTGTATGGAAGTAGCAACTGAATTTAGGACAGTGTTTCTCGCATATTCATCTTTTTAGTGTCCCTAAGAAACTGTGACCATTTTAAAACTTTTTCCTCTAGGAACAAACATTTATCTGTTTCAACTAATTTTAAAAATGTCCAAAGTGTGTAAGTGTAATGTGACTAAGCTTCTAATCTAAATATTTACCACATAGACAAATAAAGGAATGGCAACAAAACCAAAGCCTGCTGATGGAAGTGTGTTTATTTAATCTTATTCTACCACAATAAAGGTCAGTTAATTACCTGTTTGAATTAGAAATTGTTCCAGTAGTAAAACAAGACAAAACCTTAAGGTGTTTTGGAAGGATCTGTATTTTATAGAGAAATCAAATTATTATCTATTTAATTCTACTTCAAAATAAGAGCAATCCATTTTAAAAAACTGGCTTTAACATCAGATGGTCTACCATTTGTGTTTTCTGTTTTCTTTGTGTCATTTCCAGTATTTTTTTCTATGTGGGCTTTGTAGTGCTCCTGTACCCGTGCAATTTCTTTGCCTGCATTAAAATGTACCATCTGTCTGCTGAGAATCGGAACAACTAAATTGAAATCATTAATTCGTTTGTTTAATGTGTTGACATCCTCTATAAACTGTTCACAAACCTCCTTCCATTGTTTCTCTTTCTGCAGTGTCATAGGTTCTCCTAGTTTCTTCCTAGAAATCACCATATCCTTTCTTAGTTTTTGAATGGTTTCCCGTATTTCTTTCTGCATGAGAATCCATTCTGGTTGGTATCCATTGTCTATCAGAATCCGGTTCAAGTTATGAGTCATAGGATCAATATGTGGACAATCTGAAAATTTTTTCAATGGCTTTCCTTTACCACTAAGGTTATCAAAATCTCCTTTTGCCATGGACTCCTGAATGAGGTCCTCAACTAATCGTTCAATTGCTTGGGTAATCTTTGCTTTCTTACTTTGCCGAACGTCTTTAGCTAACATAGCTTCACTCATAGCAAGTTGACTCTCCATGATCTGCTTTCGGTATTCCATGACTTGTTCAGAAGCCCGATCAACTCTAAACTGCATGTACTGTTTTTGTCTTTGACTTGGAGTACCATAACCAATACCTTCAAAACTTAAATAGTGTCTGTGTTGTGGTGCTTTGGATTTGAATCTGTCTTCCTCATCATCTTCTGCCTTTTCTTTTGATTTCATTTTCTCAGCTATATCATTAAGCACAGTTGTATATGCTTCTTGAATTTGCACAAAAGTTGCAGAATCTGCTGTAGCTGATCCACTGTCTGGATGATATTGCTTGGCAAGATCTCGGTATAAATTTCTAACATCATCCAGCGAACAACCCTCCTGAAGTTTAAGAAGCTTGTAAGAGTCTCTGATGTTCTTACGTTTGTGATCTGACAGCAGTCGACAGCCATAGTCAAAGCAATGTGGAGCTAGCTTGTGTTTCTTTGGAACCAGCACTGAACACATCCAGATACGACACTGTATTTTTCTCATTAGCACCTCACAAAGCCACTTCATAGCTCTTCAGTGTAGCTACAGTTACAAATCTGAATAAGTTCAAATGGAATTTAAGTGAATTAGATATCCTTTTTAAAAGATCTATTGTCATTCTTTGGTTCTTTCCTATAAGTTAGTTTAGAAAATCAGACTTAACAAATGTTCTGTGTTCATTCTCACACATAGTAACTCCACAGGCCAAGCACTTATGCAGGGGAATAATTTAGTCTGCTTTTTGCCCTGTCCCAAACCTCCCCAGTTTTCAAAGCTGAGGAACACCCTGGAGAACCCTGTATAGCATAGAAAACATGCTTTGACCACCCCCTCCTATATAAACATGTTTGCCAGATTTTGCGTCCACAATATCAATTAAATTTGAGCATTTTTGAAGCTGTGTTCAAGCCATTGTGTTAGTATTAAAAGAATCATACCATCTGATAACTCAAGTTGTGAATGCTAATAAAAATGGGGGCAAAACATGCAATTGGACATAAATACCTAAAACAATTTCATGCCTAGAATGTTAGGATGCCTTGTAAAGTTTTTGTTCCATTTTGTTTTGCCAGTCCCATATCCACTCTCCATTTCATATTTTCAGATTTAGAGTTACTGTAAACAGCGTAAGCCCAGCCATGAAATCGTATCAGGAACCTTGCAATCTTTGTCAATAATTAATTTAGAAAATAGATGATGGAATATTCTTAACTGTAAGTGAGAAGGCCGATAGCATTTTACCTTCCATTCTTCTATAAGAAACATGGTTGTTGTGCATGTCTTGACAGTGCTGAAGCCTTCTGTCAGCTTCTTTTAAACTATGGGTAAAATGAACAGTTCCATCAAAAGAAAACAAAAAACAAAAATAAGTATAAATCATTATCAGCAAAGATCTATCAGTTAATTGTCTCTAATACTTATGTTAGCTGAATAGTCTAAATACATAAAACTGGCAACCTTTTTTCCTATTTGCCATTGTATATAGTCTCCTATCTCAGGAAGGCAAGAGATATAAGTCAAAGACTTAAATCAATGGAATAATTACTAGATGGCTTTGTATTTAAGTTAAACAAGGAGAAAGAAACAGAAAATATCATTTGTTCTGGCTGTGTTATGATTAGCCATGCGTAATTTCTTCAGTCTTACCATTCAGTTCCATCAGAAAATGGAACTGCAAAAGAGAGGTTGCAGCTACTGAACAGTGATGAAATGGCATATACTGAAATATATTCTCAACTATGTACATTTCTTTATTACTTCACTTGAATTGTTTCCATGTCAAACTGAAGGTTGAATTTCATAAGATAACAAGTTCAGGAGAAAGCTATTCTCTGCAGCTCTGGGGGCAAATAGTCGCTAAAATCTCAGCATTACAATGTTGTGTGTAAGCACTAGACCCTGCCTGGTCTTGAAAGCTATGTAGGGTGAGACCTGCGAGACTGTTCATTTGTTCATTCATGGGAGATTGCGAAGGAATATGAAGTGCAGTCGGCTGTATTTCAGAAGATGGCTATGGCAAACCACCAGTGAGTATTCCGTGCCAAAGAAAACCCTATGAAATTCTTGGGGTTGATATAATTTGACCGCCTATTAGAAGGCATGTACACATACATTTAGAACCTGTTATTTGCCCATGTTGAAGCATATTTCTTGTTCACATATGCAAGATTTTTAAAAATGAAGTGGTCACGTATTCATTTAGAATTGCTTTGCTCTAGTACTGAACGGGAAGTAGACTGAACCAAAATCCCATACATACAGTTGTGGCTCCTAAGACTGTTGAATGCCCTGAATCTGAGGCAAATCAGCAGATTTTCTTAGGTATTTGTGGAATATGTACAATGATAACAACATTTATTTCATGTGGTATTACTCCATGATGGTTAGAAACAGTATCAGTAGCTGAGAACAAAGTGGATTTTCCATGGTTATACTTTTGGCTTTAATACACTTTTGGATATACTATATAGTGAGATTTTATGGCCATTTCCGCACTAGCCTGTTCTAGCGCGATGATTCCACTTTCAACCTCCTCTGGAATCCTGAGGTTTGCAGTTTCGGGAGGGGCCGGCCGGCCCCTCCCGAAACTGCAAACCCCAGGATTCCAGAGGAGGTGAAAGTGGAATCATCGCGCTATAATAGGCTAGTGCGGAAATGGCCTATATAATGAAATGAATCTGAGCGTACCCCGACCTTTTCCTGCCCTTTCATCTCCGCCATCGCCATCCGAAAGTCCCGCCCTTCGACCTTCCCGCCCGCCTCGTCCCCTTTTTAGCCCCCTCATTCGGTCTCGCCCGTTGTGTTTTGCGCATATAGTGTTTTATCCTTTAGCGACTGACCTTTCTCAACGGCTCCCAAGGAAGCTGTCAACGCAGCCCCGCCTCCATGGTCTGAGGGCGAGCTACAGATGATGCCGCTTGGGATTGTGGGAAACGTAGTTCTCGCGAAGGCTGCAGAGGAACCAGTCCTGATATGAGACTAGCGAATAGGATGCAGGTCCTCAGTTCCTCAACCAATTTCCACACTATACGCTTATAGCGCAATTATTCCACTTTCAACATCCTATGGAATCCTGGGGTTTGCAGTTTAGGGAGGGGCCTCAAAGGCTGCCCATGCACCTGAAAGGCCCCTCCCGAAACTGCAAACCCCAGGATTCCTAGGATGTTGAAAGTGGAATGATCACGCTATAACGCTGCAGTGCGGAAATACCCCAAGTTCTTCACTTCATGTCGCTGACTTCAGAATGTGCGTTACAGAATTGAAGTGAGTGATACAGATGTGCTGGAGGCATCTACAGACTGGTTTATGGAAGCCGTGTGAATTACACACACTGCACAAATATACCACTATGATGCCTATCTAACTACCATAGCGGCATCCTATGGACTCTTGGCATTCCTAGGTGGTAAGGCACTAGACTGAGAATTCAAACGATCACTCCATAAATTGCAAACCCTGAGAGTCTATAGCAGAGTTTTCCAAATTGTGTCATGACATGTTAGTGTGTTGCCTGCAGCGTGTGGGTGTGTTGCACAAATGTGACAGGTGGAGGGGCTGCCTCTCCTGCCGCTGCTGCCCTGGGCTGAGAAAGGCCCCAGAGAGGGCGGTGACAGCAGTGGACCAGGCTCAGATGGAGGGGCTGCCTCCACATACGGAAGTACTTACTAAATTACTGTGTTGTGAAATGATGCATGTCTAAAAAGTGTGTCACTAACATGAAAAGTTGGGAAAGCTCTGGTCTATAGGATGTTGCCATAGCAGATGAAGTAGAATCCATAGTGCTGTAATTGTGTAGTATGAAAAGGCCCCAGATCTTGGAAGAATCAGTCCTTAGGAAGAATTAAGAAGAAGAATTAGTCAGCAGAGCCAGCTGCTTATACTATTAGTGTTACCTCTGTACCCTCAAAATTGTTAGAGTTACCCCTGAACCTCCCCCCCAAAAAAACAAAAAAAAACCCCACACATGGGGCCATACCTAAAATATTAGGTCCACATGGACTACCACGAGTAGTCTACATGATTGCAGGTGAGCTCTAAATCAGCCTGGAAAGATTCCCAACTTTGGCCAAAGGGACTTCTCCCATTCAGGAAGAATGCAGTCAAAACCACATCTTACATGAACAAAGAGAAGGATCCTTTATTATGAAAAAGGAGGAGATTTTATAAATTTGAGATGACAGTAATCTCATAGAGCATACAGCGCATGTGCAAGAATATTTGCTTTCCCAGGACTAAAATTCTGATACATGATTGATAATAAAGTAACTTCTGGTTAACAATCAATATTAAAAATTGAATCACACATGTATTCACTCAGCAGTGGAGTGTAAGAAATATTGTTACAGAGAGCACTGGGAACCCAGGCATTGACTTTGCCAATTCATGACAGCATAATTTTAAGTAGGGCAAGGGGCTACTTAACAATCTTAACAAGGGGCTACTTAACTTAACAGGAACAATCTTTAAAGCTGACTAGAATTCCAAATGGAGGAACTTTAGTTAAGTAAATGCAGAGAGACAGGGAGAATGTTTCTTTAGCTTCGACATTTAAGCAGACAATATCCTCTGTGAACTGAACAGTCCAGGGCACTGAATCTCTAGCAGCCCTGCAGAGTAGACCAGGGAAAAAGATGGGAAACACTATCTATTTTGTCTGTATTCGTTTACTGCTTATAATACCACCATCACACTTTAGAGAAGAGAAAGGCTTTTCTCCTGTCTGCCTATCTGCTGCAGCTGGTCTGCCTGTCTCCACCCCTTTCTCCCTGTGCATTGCTTCCTGGCATCTGCTCCCAACAAGACAAGGCCCCCAGTACTGTGCCATCTGGTCAGCTCTGCCTGTCCCCTTCCTGCAAAGGGATAAAAGCTGCTACCTGAGATCGCAAGTCTGCCACCATGGGGTCACTCCCCAAAAGGAGCAGCACCAAAAGCTGTTGCCCTTTCAGGAGAGAGCAAGGGTGATGGCCAGTCCCCCTGGTTGGAAGGTAGAGGAGTGTGTATAAGAATTTTAATCATGGCCTTTAAAATATCCTGTCTGCCACAGTAAAAAGCAAAGATGAGTTATGGGAGAAATTACGCCAGGGAGCAGCCACCAGGCAGAGGGAGATATGAAGTAGACAATATCATAACTATAGGGGAAGAGAAAGCCAGAGGGGGCTTGTTGCCCTTTTTTCAATTGTCCCCAACTTCAAATAGTGTGAATAGCCTTGACAACAGCCCCCCAGGCTGAAAATGCTTCTTTTCAATGACAGATTGGTAAATGGAAAAACATTCTTGATCCAAGAGCTGATCTTGGATGAGAATGCTGACATGGCTTGTATAACAAGACCTGGCTGAATGAAACAGTGGAGAGGGGTTAACCTGTCTCAGTTTTGTCAACCTGAGTTCTCTGTATAGCCTCAGGTGAGTCCTGGGGGGCACCAAGGTGTTGTTGTAGTGGTCTATCAGGATTCCATCTCCCTCATCATTGCCCCATCCAACAGTCTGCTGGGTCCAAGTTTGTACTTTTGAAAGTAGGAGCAGGGGCAGAATAGGGATTGTTGATGTATCGCCTACCCTACTGCTCAATCATCTCCCTTCTTGAGCTGGCTGAGTTGATCTTGGCAGCAGTGGTGGAGCCCTCCTGACTTGTTGTCTTGGGCAAGTTCAACATCCATGCTGAAACCTCCCTTTCAGGAGCATCTCAGGACTTCATGTCCTCCATGACAACTATGTGTCTGTCTCAAATAGTATCTGGTGCCATTCATTTCACAGGATACACTCTTCACCTGTTTTCTGTTCTGGGTAGGACAATGTGTCAGTAAAGGTTGGACCAAACCTGTAGAAAATACTTTGTGATGTGGGTCGTTAACTGCACCTGTGGAGAGCCATGTGACTCTAGCTGAGTCATGCTGATGAGCAACCAGGGGAGAAGGTTGCATCAGGTGTGGGGAGAATACAAAGATTGGCAGGATTGCATCAGCTAGTGTGAGTACAAATGTAGCTGAATGCTAGCCAACAAGTGCACATGGTGTCTGCTGTGTCTGCTGTGTCTGCTGGAGGCTCTGTCAGAAAGACCAAGCAGAGGGATGCTGAAATGCCTTCTGGAGATTCTTGTAAATATGTACACATTGTAACTGAAGAATAAATTGCCTCCTTGATGGAAGAGAATAATTGGAGTGGGTGAGTTTTTCCTGGCTACAGTGCATTGCTGCTAAGATATTCTCTGCTGCTGGGCATGCTTCCAAAGTTGTGGGAGCAATCTCTGCTATATTTTTGGTGTGACACAATGGTGATCTGGTTGTGGAGGAACTTTCTATAGTTCCATTGTCATGGACATATGACTAGATCACTGGAACTCAGAGCCTCTTTTGGGGTGGAGATCTGATTAAGATGATCCACTCCAAGAGATTTATGGATCAAGATGGATTCCTGATGGCTTTTGGAGTGTTCTCTGTCCCCTTGGTAGGTGATCCTGTCAAAGCCCTGGCTGAACTCTGGAACAGGGAAGTGGTCAGGGTGATGGACACATTAATCCTAAGTGTCCCTGCCCACAATGTGGAACCAAGTGAGCTCCTTGGTTCACTGTGAAACTGGTGGCAATAAAATGAGTGGAACAGAGACTAGAACATTGATGGCAGAAAACTCAGAACAAGTTCAATCAAATGTGATATAGAGCCCAATGAAAAGCCTACTCCCTGACAGTGGTGACAGTGAAGAAAATTGTTCTTTTGTGCTATCATTGTGTCTGCACAGTGTCATCCAGCAAAGCTATCTTGAGGGGACTTTTAGATTTTGCCCCACAAGAGTATCATGTAGACCACTCAGCAGCCCATCGTGAAGAGTCTGCACGACATTTTGCAGATAAAATTGCTTGGATCTGCTTCAGTTTGGATGCTGTAATTGAGACAGATCCAGTGGATGCTATCTGCTTTTCCTGTATTATTGGATCCATTTCAATTTGCATTGCCTGAGTTTATGGACAAGATCATTGGAAAAGTGAGAGCTACCATATGTGCACTAGACACTTCTTGGCTTATAAAAGCAGCCAGAGGGAGAGTAGCTAAGTGGGTAATAGTTATAGTGAATGCCTCACTGCAGCAAGGCAGAGAATTTCATCTTGACTAAACCTGTAACAAGGCCCCTACCAAAAAACAGTAGCGTAGGAATATGGTGGCAGGAGAGCGATTCGCCCCATCCAGTAATGTTTCTGGGGCGTCCCCAGCCCGTCCCCATAGCCCTGTGCATCCTGCCCATGCCCTCTTCCAACACAGCCGCGCCCCCGCACGGTGGCCGCACCCCTCGTGCTGTAGCCGCATCCTCCTCCCGCCTCACCTCCACACACTCCAAGCTCCACCACTGCCAAAAAAACAAAACAAAACCCTGAACTCAACTACATTGGATAACTACTGGCCAATTTCCAATATTCCTTTTCTGGGCAAGGTTATGGAGCATTCAGTTCAAAACTCTTGGTCTCCTGTCATTTATCTTGCCCCTTCCACCTACACTCTCTGATTCCCATATGGGGACCCCATACCTTATCAGTGCCTGGGTTGCACGGTAACCACAATCCCAGATCCAGGACCCATGCTACAACCCCTTTAAAAGTTGTGACAAGTTGCAGTATAATTCCCGTTACCCCCACCCCACCCCAACAAGGTGTGACAAGAACAGAATAGAAACCACACAAAAAGCGTGTGCCATGTTGTGCCTGCATGAAACAGCCAAAACACACATGCAAACCCCACATTGTAAAGCAAAAAGAAAGAGGGTGGATAGGATGACTCCAGGCAGCAAACTGGTGAGGAGCTGGGAGTCCAGGGGAATAAATACCCCATTACCCAACTGGAGTGAAAACCACATCTTGTTTACTCTGACAGGACTCCAATCCCTTCCATCCAGTAAATTCAAATCAGCTGATTTAAATTCATTGGCTGATACAGTCTCTTTCCGTAGAGGCTACGTGGGGCTGTGCAAGCCTCTGGGAAGAAGATGTGGCCCCATCATGGCCATGTGGGCTACCAGAGATGCTCACCTCCCCTACCCACAACCGTTCCACCAAGTAAGTCAGACAGATCCTTTTTAAAGTTGTTTTAACTTGTTTTTTTTAACATCAAATTTAATTTAATTGAGTGTTAACTTTTGTATTGAGAATTTTTAAAAATGTACCTTTTTTTTAGATGCTGCATGCCACCTTGAGGCCTATGATGGGAGAAAGATGGAATATAAATAAAATAAAATAACTTGGCTACCCACAGTTTACCTGTGGCTCTAAACTGGCTTCCCTGCCAGCCACATGTCCTCTCTCCATTCCAACTGATTCATCTCCATCACTACCCTATGCCACTCAACTGTGTGGAAATACTGAGGATCTCATGGTCTTGAGAGTAGAACTTCCTCATCTCTGCTGGGTGTGAGGGACAGTTGTTTCTGTGCATATGACAGGGCAGGGAAAATGTGTGCCTTGAGTGTGTGCATATGTGCAGGCAGGGAAGTCTGTGGGCAGATTAATGAATATTCATACCTGGGTGGGTGGTCTCATTGCAAGCTCTGTTCCCACCCACCATCCACAACTATCTGCAGGGCAAAAAGGCTGTTCATACTTAGCGTAGTGATTTGTTCACAAGGATTCTGTTCTAAAGTAGAACTGGGAATTATACCACTCTCCAGATGTTGAATTGAAACTCCCAGCATTCCTTATTAAGGGCTACACTAGCTAAAACTGATTCAGTTCCAGTCCAACACTATTTTAGAGAACGACATAATTGCCACCTCTGTTCTAGAATCACCAATTAACAAAAACCAGTGGGAGTATGCTATTCTGCACTCCTAATTATTTGATCAAGATTCTCAGGATGACAGAGGAAGCCCTTCTTGTAATGATGTTCACAAATCTTTGAAACATTTCTAGTATTAAAAGAAAACCCAGTTTCTTGGGGCACTTTGAGATTATCAGATTGTTGTGCAGTTCATCAGATGTCTCAGACAGAACAGCTAAACCTTATTCCAACTGTATCTGTTTAGCGAACAAACCACTTGCTTGCTGTCTTTGGAAAATTAATTTTGCCATACATGTTCATCTATTGAATTTTTATCCCTTGACAGGTTGAAATCTTACCCCAATTTCTTTACTTAGAATCTTGGCTTTTACAACTATATGTTCCTTATTTCTTTCTTTCATCAAAGGCATTCCTCTAGTTTGAAATAAGATCTTCTGAGCTGCATCATACAACCCAATCAATGCAAATATACTGTTAGCTTCCTCTTATGTGATTGGTCAGAAGCAGATGGAATATCAGGTAGCGTATTCCATCAGCAATCTAGAGTAAGGCTTTCTCTCAGCAAAACAATTTCTCTCGTGGCCAAATATTTGTATGATTTAAACTCAATCTGTTCAGGAATTTCTTTTAAGTAATGCTGTTTACAATTTAGAAGAAAGAACACTGAAACTGATTTTTGTAAATTTCAAAACAACTTAAACATTTGGTAAGTTATATTTACAATTCTTAATATAAATGAGGCTCTTAATGAAGTAATAAGATAAAATATCTTTTAATTTTTACAAGAGAATGGCGTCTGGGGAAATTTATTGCACTTTAGTCTTTAAAATGTACATTTGTTATGGTGTGAAAGAATGAATCAAGTGTGAAATATTTAGATGAAGAGAAATTTGGATAAAACTTTTTCTTACATGTGAGCAAAACCAAAATAATGTTTTGTTTTGAATTGATTTTACTCTTCAGACTGATTTCCACTAAATTCCGATTGTCTCCAGTTCCTGGGATGATGCTGTGGTTACTAGTCTGTAGGAATGGTGAAAGCTAGTACAGTTACTAGTATCATCTGAAAAAGCAGCAGTTTATCTTCAGCAAGGCAGTCTAGACAGTGCTCTGGGTATAGCTGAGTTAAAGATATAACCTGAGTGACAGAGGTAATGTAAAATGCTGACAGTTGCTATAATACTATTAAATTATAGGATATTTTCTGTTCAGTGTGATGAAGTTAGGCATATTTTAAGATGGTAGCAGAACAGCTAGACAGTTGGTTTGCTTAGAGATCTGTGTTGAACTGGTTTGTCTGCACCTCCAATCCTGCAAAGTAAGACTGGCTGCAAGATCCTTTTTGTCTAGATCGCCTGAACATACAGAAAAACATGCCAAGATATTGAACCTGAGTGAACAGAAAACGAAAGAGAAGTGAGAAGCAACAACTAGGGCCATTGCCACACTACATTACTGTTATAGTGCTATTATTCCACTTCCAACATCTTATGGAATCTTAGGATTTGTGGTTTAGGAAGTGGCATTGAGAATTCTCAGCCAGAGAGCTCTTTGGCTTCAGTAAACTGTAAACCCCAGAATTCCACAGGATGTTGCAAGTGGAATAATAGCACTGTAACAGTGTAGGGTAGAAATGGCCTAGGAGTTCGTTGCTCAACAGTTTCAAGGCAGGACTAGTATATCTGCCCAATGGGGAATGCTAAGATGTCCACAGGCAGTATTGGTTCTTGGACAGCACAGGACTGGGACGCTGTTCAGCCCTGTGAGGCAATATATGAAATCTTGGTTTCTTTGTAAAAATGCTGATGGATTAACTCAGTGAAACTGTTTGCTAACATGTAGAAGTAATTTGTTATGGTCTATATAGTAATATTAGCACATGTGTATCTTCACACACACAAAATGGATACTATAAAACACTTGTCAAGTTTTGACACACTTGTTTCTGTGCCCATTCAGAATTATCAGATATGCAGGAAAATTGCATAGGCTCCAACACTGGCATTTAGCCTGTCCTTGAATAATCCCAGAATATTTCTCTGGATGGAGATATGAATTAACTGTAATGTGTAGTATGAGGAGCACTGTGCTTGTCAAGGAGGGAGGGGATCCTTTGAAAGCCAGCTAGAACATGAGAGATCCAAGTTTAAATCCTCACTCAACCATAAAGTTTATGGGATGACTTTGAAATAGTTTCAGCTGTCTGTCAGCTTGACTTGCTTTGTAAGAATTGTTTGGAGAATAAAATTGGAGTGTTGAACCATATAGACCACCCTGAGTTCCATGGAGGAGGAGGAGGGATAAAAACTGAGTAAATTAATAAATGTGAACTGCTCCAAGTGCAGACTCAGCTCCCAGTACCTTGTTAAAGGTCTCAACTTCAAGCTCCCTGCATTCTCATGCCCTCTCCAATTGTCCCTATGTGGCAGGGACAGTTCCAATTAATCCTCTGTCATCCCACTTTTCCAGCTGTCCCAGTTTCTCTGTCATCCTCCTCCCACTTGTCCCCTTTGTCCCTGGCTTATTTCAGCTGCTGCAAACTGAGTTCTTAAAAGGAAATGTAGGTTGTACAAAATCAACTCAGCAAAAGGGAGAAGGGAGAAGTGGGCAGAGTTGTGCCCTTCCCAGTAGGCTCAGGCAAAAGCAAACTACTGCAGCCTCTCCCAGCTTGTGTATTCTTCCTCATTAATAACTTTTCCCATCCTCACCACACTATGATGTTGCTTTGCCCCTCCTGTCCCAGTTTTGTTCTGTGAAATATTGTGGAGTACACAGTGGCAGGTACAAACAAAACAGTATTGTTTTTATTGCAGTTCATTTAACTTTATAAATAATTCTTATGTAACATCTGCTCAGCGATGTAGGAATTTCAGCTGCAAGCATGTGGCACGCACACACATGTGCACAGCCCACCACCCCAAGAGCCTTTCAGCTGTGAGAACGAGGAATGTTTCTCTTCACATTACAGCTTAGTTATTTCTGCTTGGGAGAACTGGGGGTAGGGAAGGCATGCTTGAGAATACATACCCACTAATACAGTGATCCTCAGTTTTTGACCTTTCAACTATTTTGTAGTTGTCAGTATTCCAATTTTTTGAATAAAGCTGATTTTTATTTTTTTTTATTTTTTTATTAAAACTCGGTCTTTATACAAATGCATAATCTACATGTCACATTCATATTTTAGATTGTATAAAATACTTATTTGCATAAAATGCAATCTATCATTTTACATGTTGTTGCCATATTATTATATGTAAAGGATCCTCTAATTACATTTGAGTTATTTTGAATCAATTCACTCTTATTGAACGATTCAACATATTTTGTTTAATTCAATCAGTTCAAATCAAATTTCAGCCATTACTTCCAGACTTTGTTACTAAGAATTTCTAAATCAGATCCTTATCTATGTTTCTATTACGATTTCAACTTCCTACTTTCTCTTATTTGGATATTTATCTATTCTTATAACTGATACCTCTAAACGATTTCTATTATTGTTGACTTGCCTATTTATAGGCAATATTTACATCTATTTGTCTGGATTAGCTTAGTTTCAGTCTTCATTATCTTCTTGGCACAGTTGTGTCCAATTTGTCTCAATATATTTCTTCACAGCTACCATTTCTCTTTCCTTCTTCCCTTGGAATAAAGCTGATTTTTAAATGGGTCATCACATTATTCATTTCAAAATACTTACCATCAAGTTGTTATTCCAAAGCTATTATCACATTTCATACTGTACGAGCTAGGAATCTTTTACTAGGTCATTCTTTGTTATATCTTATATGTGGGCACCACAGTTCAGGAAGGATATTGACAAGGAGCAGGGCAGCCAAAATGGTAGAAGTCTTGGAAACCATGCCCTGTGAGGTGTGACTTAGGGAGCTGGATATATTTAGCTTGGAGAAGAGAAGATTAAGAGGTAACATGATAGCTGTGTTTAAATATTTGAAGGGATGTCATATGGAAGCTGGAGCAAGCTGGTTTTCTACTGCTCTTGAGGCTAGGGCCTTTGCGCACTACACTGTTATAGTGCTATTATTCCACTTTCAACATTTTGTGGAATTCTGGGGTTTATAGTTTACTGAGGACAAAGGGATCTCTGGCTGAGAATTCTAAATGCCCCTCCCTAAACTGCAAACCACTGGATTCCATGGAATGTTGAAAGTAGAATAATAGCACTACAACAGTGTAGTGGAAAGCCCCTAGGACACAGAGCAATGGATTCAAGCAACAGGAAAAGAGATTCCACCTAAACTTTAGAATGAACTTCCTGACAATAAGAGCAGTCCAGTAGTGAAATATGCTGCCTTGGAGTGTGCTGGAGTCTCCTTTTTTGGAGGTTTTTAAACAGCGGTTGGATGGCCATGTTACCCTGTTCTCCGGGGTCCCGGTAGGGATGCCCAAATAACCAAAACACAAACACAAAGTTGGGGAAATTAGCTGGAGCACTCACTAAAGCTAGTGAGAGGCAGGGTAACTTAGCAGGGATCTTGCAACCCAGCATCTACGGGGTCAGGTCAATCAAGCAGTCAGACACGTTTTAAAATAGCAAAAATGATGTTTTTATTGAAAGACAAACAAACAGTAAAGACACCACAATCACACAGCTAATGAACGAATTGGAAATAAGGATTTTCGGGGGAAATGGGTGATATGACACCTTTCTCGTAGTCCTGAAGAAGTTGGAGATTGAGTTCGTTGGGGCGCAGGGAAGAAAGCTCAACGCGGTTCGCTGAGGGGAGCTCGCCAGACAAAGCGGCAGCAAGGCGGGATGGAAGTCTGAAGCAATCCGAACGGGGCAGGTGATCCGAGGAAGGTCTCGGAATTGGGGTGTTTTATAGGGTGAATTGTGACCGCAGGCCATGCCTTACTTGGTGAGAGCAATGCGATTTTGGAGCGGCACAAAGCTTTGGAAAAGGTCAAGTTTAACATGATCGGCTTAGCGCTGAATCAACAATAGTGTAGCCAGTATGCAAATGCACAGTACTTAGTCCGGCTTTGTAAGACTATCAGCTCAGAGCCGGGCGCCTTTGTTAGTGTCGCGCTTAAGCAAGAGGGTGTTTGCAGGAGAGGTCCTTGAAGCAACCGAGTGGCTCTGTTCTGCCTGCCTAGGTGGAGAATGGAATGTCCAACAATTATCAGCCACGCCTGTTTACGTGCTTGTCCGGAGGCCTTGCAAACACATGGAGCAGGGTGGCAGAGGAAGGCCAAATGGTTTTGATATCAAAAAGCAATATCTAGTGCTATCACCAGGTAGGCCTGGGCCAAAGTAACAGCCATATGTTGGGAATGTTTTGACTGTGTGTTCCTGCATGGCAGAGGGTTGGACTTGATCACCATTGTGGTCTCTTCCAGCTCTATGATTGTATGATCTCCCCTACAAAGTCATCTTTCTACTTCTGACTTCTATAGGTTATGCAGCAAATTTGAAACAAAGATAATGTTTATGTAAAAAAGAGTTGTGGTCCTGCCTTAGAAAAGCTGATACATTCACAGTACTTTAATTAATGTATTTAATGGGCAAGGCCAAAGAATGTATAATGTCAACAGTGTATTTCTTAAAAGGTCACATTAACTGAGTGTTTTTCCACCCTCCTCTTGGCATTTATGATTGCTTGTTCCCAAGTCATATCAGTAATAAGGTCACTGAGTGAAGGCATTATGAAGTAAAGTCAATACTGTGTGTCTAGGGTATATTACTGGGATTGCTGATTGCACTCTTCTTTCTATACCACCTGGCTTCATTTGATTGCTGTACTTTTCAAGAAAATATATTTTTTGTTTTGTGGTAGTCAGTGATTATTATCTGAAAAAGAGTACCCAGGGAAAAAAAGTTATTTCTTCTGATGACTATTCCACGAGGTACATTATAGGCAACTGCACCAATATGGGCACTTTGGTTGTGCACACATCAGTTTGGGAATGTGCCAAAGGCAGAGTTTCCAGAAGCATGAAACATCAGTCTTCTGAAATGTTGAAAGTAGGTGACTCCAGAGAACAACTGTGATGTACTGGTTGGTGAGAGTCTGATTAGATCTTGAAAGGGCAGATTTGCTTGCCCACTTTGGAATATCTACCACTTTGAAATCCCTTTGCAGCCTTGAAGTTCATTATTTATTTATTTATTTATTTACTTCCTTACTTTATTTCCATCTCACCTTTCTCTCCAAAATGAGACTCAAGTAAACAAAACACAATAGAAATAATGCAATTAAAGCACAAACCAATGAATATATTAAAACACTTATTATATTAAAAACAGAGTTGAAAGCAATTAAAATACACTGCAAAACAAATTAATAAGGAAAAGTGGAGCATCCACACGGTCAAAACCTCCTAAGTAACCAGACAGTTGCCCAAAGCTGCTTGAATAAAAAAGGCTTTGCCTTTCAGTAAAAGTAAAGTTATAGTTGATACTAAGCCAGTTGTATATTTTCAGTTTAATGTATGTCACAGGCTTATTGTTCAAATAAATAGTGGTGAAGAATTACAAGTGATAAATATGTAGAATAAATATATAGACTCCTTGCTTCTTTCTGTCCCTTCTGTCCAACAGCATTTCCAAGCATTATCCAGCACTGGCTATGTTGCCTAGAGCTGCAGTCCAGCAACATGTGGAAGACCACATGATTCCCACTCCTGCAATAGGAAAAATGGAAGTCCTGAAGAGCCACTATTACTCAGTGTAGAATAGGCAATACTAAGCAAAATGGACCAGTGGTCAGACTCATTTACTATAATTTACAATATACCTGAACTAAAACAGTTGTAGAAATTTAATACCACATTAATTGCTACAGCTCTATTCAAAAGAATCATGGGGTTTATATTTTGGTGAGATACGTAGGCCCTTTCCGCATGGCATTTGCCATGTGAAAGGGTGCTTGGAGCATCGTGCGATTGTGAGGAGTGATCTGCACGACGCACTCACAATCGCACGACACTCCAGGGCAGGGCAGGCGCCGATCGCACATCTTTTCATTTTTGGGTAGAAGCTGAAAATGGTGCACAATCACGCTCCTGGGCTCCACGCGCACTTACCTGGCATGCAGAGCCTCCAGAGCCATGCTGGTCACGCTTCCTGCTCCAGTGCACGCTGGGAAACTCCCAGGCTGCGCTGCGGAAGGAAGGAAGAGGCGGGGCTCTCACACGAGCAGGCAGCTCATGCGGAGCCAAAGGACCCTGGACGCGAGAGCTTCTCACCAGAAGCTGCTTGCATGATCCCTGCACCCCAGTGCCAGAAGAAGGTAAGGTGCGGAAAGGGCCTCAGAATTCTGTGTTAGAGAATTCCGGTTCACTCCCTTGATCTTTAGCAATACAGCTTGCTAGCTCAGAATTATTCAGTTTTTATCTGCCTCCTCTCCATGGAGCTCAGGGTGGTCTATGTGTTCTACCATCCAAAGTACAAATCCCAGAATTCTATAAGATGAAGGCCATGACTGTTAAAGTAGTAGCAAACTGCCATACCTGTGTACTGCAGATACATTCTTAGATACATAGCACAGGTAATAAATTTGTTCCTATTTTGATACAAAGTATAATATAACATAACCTTATAATGTCTACTCAAAAGTGAGTCCCACTAAGTTCAATGAAGCTAACTCTCAGATAAGTGGATATAGGCTCACAGACATATTGTTGTTTAACATATAATTTACTTACTATCCACCATGTGTACAGGTACTGTTAACTTTAAAGCATTCCAAGGTCATAGCTTCATTAATCAGTAGTAGAAAGACAAGAAATAATTGTATGTTGAAAAGCCCTGGACAGTGTTTCTCTGTGTGGATGGCTGTATAGGATCTGGAACTCTATGTAGTAGAAAAATGTAGGGAAAAATCAGACGCCTAACAGGAGTAACCACCATAGCCACTTTTCAGTTTATTCAGTACAATTTTATTATTTTTGTGAGCACTTTAAATTTCTCCATACAGTTCTCTAGAAAATATGACAAAATTATACCAGTCCATTTTGTCACACATCCATATTTAAGAATATTCAAGAGGCTCTTTAGATTCATTGTTGTTTGTCAAAATAAACTGTTGTCATTATCTGTTATTTAATTAATGTTTTTAAATTGTGAAATAATTTTCCATGCAATAAGTTTCCATGCAGTGAATAATGTTCAGGATGAAGGCACTGGAGTGGCCCGTGAATGACAAAGCACCTCTCATTCTGAACACTCAGATGGCGGATCGAGTGCTTGTGATTGGCAGCGGAGGCAGAGAACATGCTCTGGCTTGGAAACTGGCACAATCTCCACACGTGAAGCAGGTATTGGTTGCTCCAGGAAATGCAGGCACAGCAAGTGATGGAAAAATCTCTAATTCAGGTAAAAAGATTATTTCCTTATAGACTGATTTTCAAACTTTGGGCTGGGATCCACCAGCAGATCCGATCCCACTTGCAGAAGGAACTGCCTGCCCAGCCCATCTTAACTTGAGCAGCCTCTGCCACATTTACACTGCAGCCATTTAGCTGGACTGACAGCAGCAACTCCCTTCACATGCAGTGCCTAGGTACCTACGACAGTGGGAGCTGGTTAAATTTTCACTTTGGAAACCACCCTGAGGAGACTGGGCCTTAAAAGACAGCATAAAAATATTTTAACCAAATAAGAGGACAGTCAAATTGAGGAAGAGGGAAAGAAGAACCAGAGGCAGGTGTTTTTTCTGGTCTTAGCTGACAGCTACAAAGCTCAGCCTGATGCAAATAGAACAAATGACGCACTCAGTGGAGTGCAGCCCAGAATAGGTAAGGAAGTAGTGGAGTAATATGCAACTCTAAACAAATTCAAGTCTTCAGGCTTGGTTGAAGTACATCCAAGGGTTTTAAAGAAACTTGCAGACGTAGTCTCAGAGTTTCTGTCAATAATCTTTGAGAATTCCTAGGGAACAGGACATTTGATTTCAGTAAAGCTTTTGACAAGTTCCCCTTGCAAGTTTCCTCTTGCAAACAAACTAGGAAAATGTGGACTAGACAATACTACTGTTAGTAGACTAAACCTTTGGGTTCTCACTGTGCTCACTGATTGTTCCTTTCCATCCTGGGGAGAAGTGACTAGCTAGGTGCCTCATTGTTCTATCCTGGACTTGGTGCTCAACATCTTTATAAATGACACCAAATTAAGAGGGGTAGCTAATATTCCAGTGGACAGAATCAGGAGTCAGATTACTTTAACAGATTGAAGAGCTGGGCCAAAAATATCAAAATAAATTCTAGCAGGGATAAATTCACTCTATTCTGCTTTGATTAGACCTCATCTGGAATATTGTATCCAGTTCTGGGCACAAGTGTTCAAGAAAAACATTGATAACTGACATGTGTCCAAAAGGAGGGTGATCAAGATGGTAAAAGGCCTGAAAAAGACAATTAACAAGCTGAAATGTATCCAGAGGTAGGCAACCAAGATGATAAATGTTTTAGAAACCAAGCTCTGTACAGAACAGCTTAGGGAGATGGGTACACTGAGCTGGAAGAAGAATGAAAGATAGTATGATGGTCATCTTTAAATATCTGAAAGAATATGTAGAAAATGGAGCATGGTTATTTATTGTTGCTCTAGGGGACAGGACCAGAGAATTCAACAAAAAGAGATTTCAACTAAAAATTCAGAAAAGTTTCCTCTGGTAAGAGCTATTTGACAGTGCCAAAGACTACTTGTGAAGGTGGCAGAGTCTCTTTCCTTGGAAGTCTTTAAAGAGAGGCTGAATTACCATCTCTAAGAAGTGCTTTAGTTGTCTATGCCTGCATGAAATGAGGTTGGACTAGATGGCCTTTGTGGTCCTTTCCAGCTATATGATTCTTGTATCTTAGTACAATCTGGCATTTGGTATCTACTTAAATTTTTGATATTAGTCTTCCTTGGTTCATTGATTGATTGTATGGTTCCATCTCCCTTCTTTGGCAGTGATACAAGAATAACATGTAAACTGTTTAGCATCCAGGTATTGACCATTTATCTTTATCATTCATTTCAGCTGTTTTAATCAGCAACCATACTATTCTTGGCCAGTTCTGCAAAGATCATAACATTGGATTTGTGATTGCTGGGCCAGAAGCAATGCTTGCAGCTGGTAAGGTTAGAAAAGCTTTGAAAGAAAAGACCTTGATTCTAAAAATCCAGTTTTAGGTAGCAAACGTGTTATTTATACAACCTGGATTAGGAACCCAGTTTAAGTACATAGCACTGAATGGAGTGTCAAACAAGGTGGGGTTGGTTAAAGTCTGAAGTTAATTTTTAGTCCCAGCTAAAATAGACCCAATCAGTCAATTCAACTTACATCAGTGTTAACAAGTTCCAGTTGATTCAGTGGGTCTGCTCTAATTGGGGTTAACAATTCAATAAGCCTTAGTCTTTACAATTAGCACCAGCCTATTGTCTGCTGTTCTGGAATTCTAGAAAGAGCTCTTCCTGATACTTCTGCAAGGAGCTAGTCATATGCCCATAACAGCCTTAACCAGAGCAACAGTGTTAGACTACAATTCCTATCATCTCTAGTCAGATAGTCAGAAAACTGACCCATAATATCTAAGAATATACCATAAAAATTGTCTTGCTAGACCTGAAGTCATTGTAGTGTTAAGGATGGACACCCTTATTTTCTTGGAAAACTTGCAAGGTGATAGAGATAGTTACCTGTCCCAGGTACTTGGTAATCAGAAGTAGTCTTCATTCTTTGATGTCAATGTTCCAATTTAATTATACTGTAATATGACAAATAATTTAAGGGTGATAATGAACATTAAGTCTTCCTTCAAACTTATGACCTGCTTTCTGATCATTTTAATTGATCTTTTTCAAGTTCGTATGTTATCTTTATTGAGATGTGGAAAAATTAATACTTAAATAAAATATTACATTGTGTAAGAAGTTAAGTTTGAACTTTTCAGTGTTTCATTATTAGGAATTGTTGATGACTTGACAACAGCTGGAGTTAGATGTTTTGGCCCTACAGCCAGGGCAGCACAACTAGGAACAAACAGACATTTTTCTAAAGTCTTTCTTGCTCAACATGAGATTCCCACAGCAAGATGGAAGGCATTTTCCAGTTCTCAAGAAGCTTGCACTTTTATTAAAAAGTAAGTGTTATTTTCTCTGTCAGTTTATGAATAACTCTTTAGAGTTTGTGATGATAGATTGTTGTTTGTATTATGTTTCCAATTATATAATAACCCTAGAAGGGGCCAGTTGAGATGTTCAGAACACAGATAATGTTGCCTCACTTTCAGCCACATCTTTACATTTTCTTTCATGGACAAATAATCAGGTTTATAAACAATCACTTTTGATATTGTTAATATCTTTTTATAAGAATCCTGCTATAATTTATGGATTAAAGAGAAATCAAAGAATTTAGTTTTGAAAATCTAACTTGTTGCATTTTATGTTACTTTCTTTTGCATTTTTAAAGGAAAAATGCAAAACTTTCAAGCACAAAAGTTGAAAGAAATGCCTCTTAAAGTGCCTTACATGCCCTTAAAAATAATTTTGAAAATGGTTATTGGTTAAACCAAAGTAACTTCATTCCCACTCATAGTGTTACTCCTGAAACATAATTTTTCCATCCACAGTACAAAAAAGACACTTGTTGCAGCCAGTTATGGAAAGGTACCCTGCCAAAAAAAGAGAGGAGATAAAGAACAGGCTGCATCGTTCCTTTTATTTTCCTTTCCTTTCTGTTATTAACATTTGTGGTTGGTTACAATGCCTGTCTGCCTGGGTCAGCCCCCTCCCAGTTTGGGAAAGGCTCTGGTTTCCTTTGCCCAACACTTCTGGAATTCTATGTATGTTGGACAGAAAACAGAGATGGGGAACATGTGGGAGCCAGTGTTGTCAGACTGCAGTGCCCATCAGCCCTAGCCAGAATAACCAATTGGATGGGATGATGAGTAATGCTCAACAATATCTAAAGACCTACATGTTCCTCAGTCATGGACGAGAAGAAAATGGTGAAATAAATACATTCATGTATGTCCCACAGTGGCTGTGTGTAATGGCGTGAAAGTAGCTCTGAAAAATAGGAGGAAAGTATAAAAAGACACTGTATAAAAAGACAGCCTCTCCAGGGTTTTCCTTGGCCCAGGGCAGTGGCAGCAGGAGAGGCATCCCTTCCACCCGAGCCTAGCCTGCCACCCCCCTTGCCAGGGTCTTCTTTGGCTTGGGGTAGCAGCAGAGGCAGCCCCTTTACCCAGGCCTGCCCTGCCACAGTGGCAGAAGAGGCAACCCCTACACCCATTACATTCGCGTGACACACCTATACACTGCAGCCAACACACTAACATGTTGCAGCACACAGTTTGGAAAGCTCTGTTTTAGACTTTGCTTTGTAGAGGGGAAGGTTTTTGGTGATTTTCCTCAAATCTGTTATATTTTAAATTAAAGTGCAGATTTTCCTGCATTGGTGGTGAAACCTAGTGGCTTTGGTCCTAGAAAAGAAGTAATTCTTGCATCAAACAGAGAAGAAGCTTGCAAGGCAACACAAGAAATTCTGCAGGTGACATTGTTTCTCTGTGTTAAGCAATAGTGAGAGTTACTCTGGTTTATAATGGCTTTACATAAGTCTTTAAAACTCAGAGGAGTTGCTATGTATATCAAAATGAATAAGTAACAAAAATGAGTTATGAAGCCCACCAATTTTTGTAGTATATGCACTATTTTTTTGTATATGTTCATTATACTAAGTTGAAATTCATAACTAGTACTTACTTAAAATTATACTGCTAAAGCTGAAAAGGACAGATTGCTCTGAAAAAAACTGCAGATCAACCTGCCATTCAATTAAGCTGATATGCATATGCTACATTCTAATCTACATTCAGAAACACAATTGGAAACTCTGACATGAAATAATGTCTGCTTGTGGAAAGCTAGCTTCTCAGAGAAATGTTCTATCTAATCTTCCCTCATATATAGTTGGGAAAAAGGCAACTGAACAGTCCTATATCCAGGCAGAATCTGGATCCAGAGGAATACTATAAAACTGAAATAGATTTAATAAAATGATTCAAAATGAGAGTTTATGAAAACTTCTGGCTTCCACTTTCCTTAGTAATGTCTCTTAAAACAAGAATGAAAAACAGCTTCCAGCAGCTACAGAATTCTGAAGGCCTAGACATGGGATTCAGAAGATGGTGCTGGGCTTATTATCTGTTAAATTAAGGCCATATGGCATCAAGGCTTCAAGTCTATAGATCCCAGAGATTCTGTCTCTCAGGCATGCTTGGATCATAAGTTTTCACTATTGGAAATATAACCCTATTGGATAACCATTGTGTTTGTAAGTTTTTTTTTTAATTCGAATATGTAATCTTTGACTGGTATTCTCAGATGATACAGTCTTCCTAAGATGGCTTACTATGTGTTTCTTCATGATATGTATATTATCTCCCATCAAACTACTGTGCAGAATGAAGATACATTATACATATAGTGATGTACACAATCATCTACATGATTTAGACTGAAAGTTACAGCCAACAAAATTACATTCTCAGCTGGTGGTAACACCTGAGGCCAGTATCCAGACTACATGAAGATTTGCACATCATTTTTTTTTAAAAAACTGTGACTATAGTTGGAAGTGATTTAAAGATAGCTTTTTCATTAAAAAAAGAATTAAAATCTGACCAGTATCTTGTTTATAATGCAGGACAACATTTTTGAAGACTATCGAGAGACAGTTATCATTGAAGAATTTCTTAAAGGCGAAGAATTTTCTGTATGTTTTACATTTAAAAACATGGCTTTCTTGTATTGTTTTCATATTGCCAATGCAACTTAATTTGATTTAGCATCAGCTACAACAAAAACAGTGTGGAATAGTGGTTTTAGTGTTGGACTCTGACCCTGGAGACCAAAGTTTGATTCTCCACTAGGGTATGGAAACTCACTTGGTCACACACTCTCAGCCCCAGAAAACCTCACTGTAGGATCACCATAAGTAAGAAGCTACTTGAAGGTGCACAATAACAATGACAAAAACACAGATTTCATAACACTTACCACAATTTAGGGCCTAGTATTAGATATTCACTGACATTTGTAGAATACAGTTTTTTCTAGTGTATTGTCACGGATAATCACGGAACTGTAGAGCTGGAAATTATCCAAAGGGTTGTTTGTTAGTCTAGTGCCTTGCCAATAAAAGAAAATGTGCTGGACTGAGGATTTGATCTTGGACCTCCAAGCTTGCTATGAAGCTTACTGGATATCCCTGCTTTAATTCCAGTCTCCCAGCTAAATCTACTTGGAATGACTGTTGTGTAGACAAAATAGGGAGTGAGCCCTGACCTGCTTGAAGAAAATATGGTGTAAGTTTCAAGGATACCATAAAAACTGTGGACAAGTGGACTGCTGCATGAAGGAAGGTGTTCTTTAGCTGAGATGTGCTGATGATCAGAATTCTCAGGTTTTAAGAAAGATCTAATGGTTTGTGGGTTTAAGGGGGAGGGTTGTGCATTCTCTTCATAGGGGTTAGCCAGGTAGTAAGTCTTGACTGATATTCAACATGATTTCCATCAAATAATACTAAGGGATATGTTTGTAGCCCTTTTCAGAACAGACCAAATGATAAGTCTTTCAGACCCTTTCACACTGCACAATTGGAACACTTTGATTCTACTTTAATTACCATGGCTGCATCCTATAGATCCTAGGATCTGCAGATTAGAGGGTGGTATTGGAAACTTTCAGCCTAAGGATGCTAGTGCCTTGCCAAACTATGACTCCCATCGGGATGGGATTTGAGGTGGAGTTATACAACTAAAGTGCAGTTAGAGTATTATAACTATGCAGTATTGACATGACCCAAATTCACTATTTTTCATAGCCGAAGAATACAAAGAAGCTTTTCTAGAATCTTTTCTTCAGTGTCAAGCAATTGGTAGAAATTGTGGTAAAGATTCTTTTCCTCCACTCCCTTGCCCAGAGCCTAAAGCAGCCTTTCCAGCTACTTGAGCTCCTGCTGCGATCATCCATGAGTATTGGCCATACTGGCTGCATGTGATGGGAGTTATAGGCCCACACACTAGGAAGAATACATGGAAACCCACTGGGGTGACCTTGTGTGCATCAAACACTCTCAGCTCCTGAAAATTCCATGATAGATTCCCCTTGGATTGCCATAAGTTGGAAATGAATTGAAGGCAAACAATGACAGCAACTGTCTGAAAGAAAGGAAAAGAGATCTGACAAATCTTTGAGGATTTGAGAAAAAAAGAGACTAACAGCCAGGTGAAGGTAGGGGAGAAGAAATAGCTTGCCACCTTTTCATCTAGTTCCTCCTGAAGCTGTGCCCATAACTGCAGACTGGTTTTCAACACATAGCAAGTGCTAATGAGCTGTGTCCACTGTGGTCATATTAATGCAATGCCACTTGTGGAAACTTTGTTTTCATCCCTGCATGGGTGTAAGTCTCTGGTATTTTGATTCTGTCCATACAGGCTGTTTTGTAAGTTCTTGAGCAAACCATTTGACAAAATATTCTACGCACTGTTTCACAAACTGGTTATGGTGTCACATGGTTAGAATGTTGCTTACACTAACTGGTCTGTACTAGTGCTTGCACAACCACTAGCAAACCACTGCCACTTCTTCAATGTAGCCAGACATTGGAAACATCCTTGGTCACTTCCCCATAGTCAAACTCCTACTATTTTCTTGAACTTTTGCAACCCTATTGTTACTAAAAGAGGTGGGGGATTTTGAGGTCCTCCTGCAATGCCAGTGTCTCCTTAGAATTTGTGGGAATTATAGCTCAAAAGGAGGCCTGTGAGAGGACAGTAACAGCAAGATCTTTTCACCTATGTATACCAGTACTAACTGTAAAGAGGACTCCAGTTAAAAGTTAAACAGAGTATTTTTTTTGGATTGTCAAAACACACAAGAAATCAGACACTTTCAAGAACCATATAAGGCTATTGGAAAATGAGGTGTGAAAGGTTGGATAGAGAGAGATCGGGTGAAAAAGGTGATAGTTACCAGTCCTGAAGAAGAAGGTCACACAACATCTGAGGGTAACGAACAAGCAGAGATCTGGCCACCATGTATGTCCAAATACTGCAATTTTCTGGGGCTGAAGCTAGGGTTTATATATGTTACAAAATAAGGGGGAAAAGCCCACTTCATTCTTGCCTGTACTTAGGGAGTTAAGTAAAATAAACACTCCTGAAGCCAAACCAGCAATTTAACTCTGTTTATTGCGGATTATAAATCAAAACCAATTAAGTGACTGCAGAATGAAACATTCTGGCTAAGACAAAAAGCAGAGAAGAAGAAGAAGAAAATCTTTCACATGGCTTGCTGTTATATGGTAAGCTACAAAAACATGAAACCAGGAAAACAAGCATGAATAACAACTGATAGCCATAACAAAGCTGTGTTCCAGAACACACATGAAAACACAGCTGTGCCCGTTCCGGTCAGGCAGATAACACAGCAGCACACATTACAGCAAAACATTCCCAAGGGAACTTGCAAGACAGGCTTAGTCAAAACAACACTTAGAGCAGTTTACTTTCTCATACACTGAGGTGTGAAGCAAGGAGTTTATTACATGTACATACAATGCAACAATATACCCTATTTCATACCCGGAAGCGGGGATGTGGACAAAGTAGTAATTGTTTTCTCACAGGGTTGACAAAGGAGTCCATAATGGGCTGATTGTCTTAACTCTAGGTGACAAAACATTGATGGGAGTCATGACAATCTCTTAATGTCTGGTCAAGTAGGGGGTCTAGGGAAGATTTCCATAGGGCAGGATCACAGTATGGATCCCGATTGCTTCACTTGGGCAGTTTCACTTTCTATTGCATTAGGGTGTGTACATAGCCTGAAGTCTTGAAAGGATTATCACAAAGCCATTAGCATCAGCTTTTCCCACCTAATCCTCTCTGAATTTATGACATGACCATGTCTAAGGTCAGTCTGACTTGTCCATCTTCCAGTCAGCATTCCTTTGACCATGTTTTCAAGCCATAAATATTTTCTATTATGAAAGCAGCACATCCCACAGAATGGGGATGTAGGATATGGTAACATTATGCATGGTACTAAGTGTAATAAATATATGTAACTTTTGCTGTTAACATATGCTACACAGTTCCAATCATTTTCCTCACAGTGTCTCTGCTTTGTGGATGGAGTCACTTTTGTTTCCATGCCACCAGTCCAAGTCCAGAGGCAACTACTGGATGGAGAGCAGGGTCCAAGCACTGCTGGAATGGGAGCTTATGGGCCTGTACCTCAGGTACCAAAAAGGGTTTCGCTCTTTTTGTGCTTCACGTGCAAATGCTTAAATACTAAGAAGCCTAATTTCTTGCCAATCATACAGGGTCCCTGCAGTCTGGCAAAAAGCCTCAGGATTTTATGGGAATTTTTCCTGCACTTATTGGGAGTTTTTTAAAATATCCATATGACATGCCTCCCGCCCTGCTCACTCACTCACGCTCTGTGTGTGTGGATGTGTGTGTGGGTGTGAGAGAGAGAGAGAGAATTTCTGAGACCACTGCAATTTTTTAAATCCAAGACAGGGATTTTTTAAATTCTGTCCCAGCAGTTTCTGATACTGGCTGGGGGAAATTCCCACCTCTGTATGCACTATTTCATTTCCTCCTATACTTCTCAGCAGTGCCACTGATGACATGTTGAATGGGGATTTGATCTTTGTCATGGAGGTTTCCCTTTGACCTTCCTTTCCTACTAAACTTCTAGTTACAAGACCAGACATCTTCCCCCTTTTTTACAGTCATATTGTTACAGTGGCATAGTGTCACACCCAAAATATAGCAGAGATTGATCCCACAGCTTTGGAAGCATGCCCAGCAGCAGAGAATATCTTAGCAGCAATGCACTGTAGCCAGGAAAAACTCACCCACACCAATTGTTCTCTTTCATCAAGGAGGCAATTTATTCTTCAGTTACAATGTATACATATATACAAGAATCTCCAGAAGGCATTTCAGCATCCCTCTGCTTGCTCTTTCTGGCAGACACATCAGGCACCATGTACACTTGTTGGCTAGCTCTCAGCTACATTTATACTCACATTAGCTGATGCAATCCTTTCAACCTTTGCATTCTCCCCACAGCTGATGCAACCTTCTCCCCTAGTTGCTCATCAGCATGACTCAGCTAAAGTCACATGACTCTCAACAGGTGCACTTAACTCAGCATGACTCAGCCAAAGTCAGTGGCTGTTCACAGGTGCACTTAACAACCCACATCACAAAGTATTTTCTACAGGATTGGTCCAAACTTTTCTTGACACATAGTACTTTAGTACTATGGCTATAATCATTATAAATAAATAAATAAAAGCCCATGGTCTATTTTCTGCATAACTTCTTTGGCAACATTTTCTAGAATCTGGGACAGTTGCATTGCCACTTCTTTTTATTAATGGAAAGTGCATATTACCAAAATTCTCACAAATTAGAGCTGTTTAGGCAGAATTTGCTGTGTTGCACAACTATACCCTGTCAACACAGAAACAAGTACTGTATATAGTTTTGCAGATGGGAAGTACTGCCTTCCTCTTTTTCTGTTAACACCCGCTGCCATCACAAATTTCTGGTCCCTGGAATTACAGAGGCATATTGAAATTAAGTTGACAATACCAGGAAAAATTCAGCTGATTGGTGGGTCCCTTGCATAATTCTTTGATCTTCTGATTTTAACTTGAGCAAAATCTCTGGAGGAGTGGAAAACAAGCCAGTTGCCACTTCGATATGACATCCTCTCAAATATTTGAACACGGTTGGAAGTACTTTGATGTGTGTTCCTGCATAGCAGGGGATTGGACTGGGTAGCCCCTGTAGCCTCTTCCAACTGTATTATTCTTTGATTCTATGATTTTAAGTATAATCGGGAAGGGAATGATTCACATAATCCCTGCCAACAGCAGAATGATGCAGAATGTTTAATTTTTGCTCAGAGAACATAAACCACTGTATCTCAGTTCCAGATATAAAGTAGAGGTGAGAATCATGCAGCCCTCCAGATGTTAGTGGACCTTATTTTTCAACAGTTCTAGCCAAGATAATTAATGGTGAGGAATGCTGGGAGTTGCAATTAAACAATATCTTGAGAGCTGCATGATTCCCACTGCTGCTCTGGAACCACAACTGCTTGCCCTGTGCTGACGGGTATAGCAAGGCAACTGTGGCTTCTCCATGCCTTAATTTAGTATAGGAAAGGATTTAGGGTGCAATGTACAGGGATTTGGGACTAATCAGAACCACTGGCACCATGCCAGAATTGTGGCAGTAAACAGAGAAGACGATTATTGCTGGGTCAGATGAAAGGCCTTGCCTAATCCAATATTCTGTTCCTACAACAGTCAACTACATGTCTGTGGGAAGCCTACACGCGATCATACAATTGCATTTACTTGCTCCTGTTCCCCAGCAACTGCCCAGGGCATCATTCTGGGCACACTTTTGCCTGGCAGGGAGGTAGAATCATGTGGCTCTGAAGCTTGTCAAAATTAGACTGTTTAAGCAGCAAGAATGGGTGCCTTCTCAATGAGCAGCTTTTAGAAAAACAGTGACATGCTTTTTGGCAGGATATTATTGCTGTTTTTCCTTTTAAAAAACACTATGAGGTGACCCAAAACCATCATTCTGGAAAATAACAGTACTAGATCCTAAGGTATAAAATTACATCAGTTTAACTTGGAAGGTATTTTGATGAAACATGCTACACTAACAAACATGAGTTTTGTAATGCATCACTGTATGTAGACTTTAAACTTCATATTATTATTTCACATTTTAATTATATATTATCTATTGCTTTATATTATGTATATTTTATCTGTGAAACACCTAAAGTCTTTTAAAATGGCATCCAGGAAATAGAAATAATAGCAACAGTAACAACAACAAAGCTGATTTCAGTAAGCTTAAGGAAATACTGGGTGAGATCCCATGGTCAGAAATGCTCAAAGGGAAGGGAGTGTGTGGTACATGAGAATTTCTTAAAACTGAAATATTGAAGGCACATTTTCAAACAATTCCAATGAGGAGGAAAAGTGGGAGGTGTCTAAAGAAACCACAGTGGAGGTGCAATGAATTATCAGATCAGCTGATATTTAAGAGAGTATGTACGTGTATGAGAAATGAAAGAAGCAAATTGGAGAAGGGCAAGTGTTGTCCCCATCTTCAAAAAGATTAGAAAAAAAAAGAGAGAGAGAGAGCTCTAGCAAAAACTAACATACAAGTCTGACACCAATACCAGGAAAGGCTCTAGAACAGACCTTAAACAGTCAGTCTATGCAGACTTAGGAAGGAATTCTGTGATTACTAAGAGCCAGCAAGGGTTTCTCAAAAACAAGTCATGCCAAACTAATCTTATCTCTTTTTTTTTCTTTTTTTTTGATAGAGTTACAAGCTCTATCAGGGAAGTGATGTGGTTGATGGACAAAAAAAGAGATTCCACTTAAACATCAGGAACAATTTTTTTACTGTAAGAGCTGTTCAACAATGGAAGAAACTGCCTCAGAGGCTGGCAGACTCTCCAACTTCGGAGGTCATTAAGCAGAGGTTGGATGGAAATCTTTTAGGAGTGCTGTAACTGTGTATTTCTGCATGGCAGAAGTTTGGATTAGATGGCCCTTGTGGTTCCCTCCAGCTCTAAGATTCGATGACGATGAAGATGGTGATGATGCTTATGACAACGGAGATGATGATAGCTTTGTTAAGAACAACTGTCACATAGTTTATTGTAGAGAAGTCAGAATGTTCCCATTTCCCATTGCTCTTTAGGTTTCTGAAGTTCTTCTGGAAAGAATCAAAAGCACACTTCTTCAACACATTATTGACTGCATGAAGCAAGAAGGCATGTCATATATAGGTAAGAGATTGCATTCATAAATAATCATGTTTAGAAATTACTGTTTGCGCTGTGATTGATTCTCACGTATGACACTATTCTGTGTTGTCTTCCTGGATTGTTTTATGTGTCAGATGTTCACCATATTTAAAACTACAATTCTTAACATCTGTGCATCCACACAGCGGGTTCTTGACAATCCCATTTGATAAACAATGTGTCCGGAAGAATTTTTTTATTAGTGAAAAGCTTGATTTTCAACAAGTAACAATTTACAGGTTTCTTATGCTTTACTCCATCTCATGCCTTAATCTCACTACCTGCTACTTTAAAACATTCCTATAAATGTACTTTTATAATTCTGCTATCCAGGTGTGCTGCAAATAAAATTCATACTTACAAAAGATGGTGTGAAAGTTTTAAGCATGGACTGTAACTTTGGTGACCCTCAGTGCCAGGTAAGACAGAGTTATACAGCCTGATGCTATGAACCACTGATCAACAAACTCAGAGTTTGGTTCAGTTTAATTTCTGATAATCATTGTATGCTGATCTCTTTGGGTTTCTGGAAATAAATAAAAGTAATATTTTACATTTAAAAAGACTATAATTATTGCATTTGACAATCCATCACTTGCCTGCTGTATTCACTTCTGCAGGTAGTTCTTCGACTTCTTGACCATGATCTATATGAAGTGATCCAAGCTGCTCTCAGTGGTAGGCTTTGTGATGCCACATTAGCCTGGTCAGATAGTTTAACTGCTGTGTCAATTGTCATGGTATGTGAAGGCTATCCAGAATATTTCAATAAGAGCACAGAGATCACAGGTAATTCTTTCATTCCAACCACTTCTTTTGCAAGAGAGAATTAGTAATCTAATTTGATATTTGTTGATGTTATTCCTTGTCAAAGAAAAACACCATGCTAATCCTCTTAACCCTCAAGTGTAGGGATGAGGACAAGGTGTGGTCCTCCAGTTGTAGTTGGGTTTCCATTAGCCACAGGCAGCAAATCCGATACTGAGGGAATTGTGCCTCAACAGCATCTGGAGGGGCATGCTTTGTCCAGCCCTGATCTTGTACTTTGAAATGTTTACTAGGGCAGGGCTGCAACCCTGTGCTTATTCACTCATTAATTGTCATCACGTCAGCTTCTACAACATCGATGTAAATGAGACATCTCCAAGAGATCCAGTTATAACAGCACTGCTCAGGTTCTACAAACTCAGGGCCATGGCTTCCCTAACTGAATCAATCTACCTGTAAAGTGATCTGCCTTTCTTACTGCCATCAACTCTCCCAAGCATTATCAGCTTTTTCAAGGGAGTTATGCTGTCTCGTGATATATATGATAGTCTCAGTCTAGCTCTTTTGCTTTCTAGTGTGAGTTCAGGTCCACCCATGGTACTTGAAGATCTTATCTGTTTCTATGTAGCTTGATTTCCAAGTCTAGAGTTAGCACTACTGAAATCAGTAGGACCTGAGTGGATAAGACTGTGCTGTTCATAGGTCTCTTCCTTGAATGAAACTTGGCATAAAATGTAAAATAGGTTTCCCACCACCACCACCCCAGTTAAATAAAATTGTAAGTTGAAGCCCTCAATGGAACTGAAAAGATATTCTGAAAAGAATAACAGAGCCCACTTTCCTTTTGATTTTTGTAGGGCTACTTCAGGCTAAGGAACTGGGCCTGGAGATCTTCCATGGAGCAACCATATTCAAGAATGACAAAGTGTTGACTAACGGAAGCAGAGTCCTCACAGTAACGGCTATCAAGCAGGACCTCATGTCAGCACTTGAAGAAGCCTACAAAGGACTTGAAGTAATTTATTTCCAAGGTGCAACATATAGGAAGGAACCTCTGATTAGGAGGTTCCTTGGGCAGTCTGGGTATGTATTTTTTAAAAGCATTAGTAGACAATAGCTGCAGTCCAGTATCCCCTCAGTTCAGCGTAAATATCTGCATGCAAAGATATGCTACTCCAGCACTATACAACCGCCACACATAACAGCAACATTATGCAATACATGTCCATTGCACGATAATACACACTCTTTATTTATTTATTTGTTACTTTTTAATCCTGCCTTTGAACCAAACATGGTACTCAAGCCAATCTAAATGAACAATTCCTTTCAATAATGCTAACCTGAGGACATATGAAAACGATTACAAATTATGCAACTTCAATCAGCAAATCAAGGTATTAGTAAATATTAATTACCAGTTTTTAAAATACATGTGTAATATGACTAGCCAAGTTGTTGCATTATAAATAATACAACCACTTCAAAAATGCCAGAGAAAGCACCAGATTTTTCATAACCTGGCACAGATGCTAGAATAATTACCTTTTCTGAGGGTAGCTTCCAGAATCTCCCTGGAGAATCCGAGAGCTCCAGTTCAAATCAGCCACTTTTCCAAGGTCTGACTGCAGCAGATAGTCTCTGATGTGTCCCACTTTCTTTTTTCATTCTGGTGTAGTTCTTAAAAGCTTCATGGGCAACAGAGACTGGGTTGGGGTCATGTTCCATCTCTTCCCTTGAGCTCTGGGTGTTCCTCCTGCAGCATCTGTGACAGTAATGTGTTCTTCCATGTTAGGAGGCCATTATGTGAAGACAAAATTGCAGATCCTCTGGCCTGCAGTATCTTGGTTCATCCATCTAAGCTTCCAGCTGCAAGTGATTCCACATCAGGTAAAGAAAGGATGAATTGACAATTACCAAAGGATTTGATGGAAATATTTCAAATTTCTCCAATGCAAACCAAATAATTTCATGTCAGTACCAGCCAGTTTTGGGGAAAAGCTTCCTTCATTGTTCTTTCTTGCTTGTACTGAGACAGAGAGGTCAGGCACCAAATATATGGGATAAATTTGGATTGCCATAACGTTCATAGTAAGTTAGCATAAACGTACTTCTCAGCCGATGGATGGAAGGAGGAGTATAGAATACAGTATGCCAGGTAGCTCAGACCAGTGTGTGTCCAAAGGGGACAGGAAGCAGGTAGGTATCTGGTAAATGATAGCTAATGCCTCACAAGATTCACCAATCCAAGGAGCTATCACAACAATCCATCAGAAATGTGCCAAAACTCCACATATCCAAACATGTAGGTTAACCCTGTCTGATTAGCTGTCAACCCCATAGGGCTCTCCCTTCCCAAATCTGTATAATGCTCTGCATTCTCCTCCCCTGCTTACCTCCCTAACTAACAGTTGTTACAAAGCAACCCCTGGACAACCAATCATTGCAACATAGACCCAGTGAATGTAAACCAATTAGTTGTGGATAGAACCCATGAAGCCCCACATGAAATGTGTGAGACACCAAGGAAGGGGGAAAAGCAGGTGACGATAACATAGAAAAATTCTTTCCCAGCCCTGGAAGGTGACCAAACTAAACCTAGGTGCTTCACATGGGATACGTAAAGCACATGCGGGACTGGGTGGTTGTGCTGAAGATTTGACCAAAACTGGCTCACCAACAAGCCAGCAGGCTTAGATATAGGCCATCCCTCAATTCTCCTCTGATCTTGCAAAATTTGCAATCTTGAGAGAGTTCATGCCTAATCACTGAGGCAGCCATATAGCTTGGAGTGCAGGTAGGGGGGTGGGGTGAGGGGACGGAGTGAGAGGGGCAGAGGTGTGGCCACATCATGCAGGGTGCTGTCCAAAAATTGCTGCCCGGGGCGAACCGTCCTCATCACACACACACACGTCCGTACGCCTCTGCACTGAGGCCAGATGGTGAAGCCACATGATGGCCACAATTATTAGCCTTTGCAGGACTTCCTCCCAGGCCTGCAACAAAGTAGCCACACAGCCAAGCCTAGGTGCAAAGGTTACAGCCTCTCCTTTCAGTGTAACATGCCCTCCCCACCAACTGCTGCAGTGGCATGCAAGATGAGATTTCTTGCTCAGTTCTTTGCATGTAGTCATGCTATTTTCCTGATACACAAGGCAACAGCAGAAATCTTGATCAATAGGGATTCAAAATCAATTAGATTCAAGACTTAACATGTCTATGCTAAAGAGATTCCTTGATTAATTGGGGAACAAGTATATATATTTGGGTCTAAATTTACATTATATTTAGAGCATACTCATTGAAATAAATGAGACTTTAGTTCTGATTAACTTAATTTTAATGGTCCAGTGAAAGCATGACTAAGGGCCTTTCCACACTACACTGTTATACTGCTATTATTCCACTTTCAACGTCCTCTGAAGTTCTGAGGTTTGTAGCTTCTTGAGGCCAAAGAGCTCTCTGGTTGGGAATTCTAAAGGCCCCTCCCTAAACTGCAAACTCCAGGAATCCTTAGGATGTTGAAAGTAGAATAATAGCACTGTAATAGTTTAGTGTGGAAAGGCCCTTAGTCTGTGTCCAGCATATTCTTCCACACATACCAACTTAACTGTGGAATGTCCTCTCTCAGGAGTCTCATTTGGCACTTGTCTTTTTATTGGTCTTGCAGCTTCAGTTTTTAAAGTGCTTTTCATATCTTTTGCACTATTGTGTTTCCTTGTCATTTCTTTTACTTTGGTTTTATTCTAATACCGTTTTCATTCTAGCAGAATATTATTTTTGAGGCTTCTTTGTAGGTTTCAACATTTGATATAAATCACCCAGGGGATATTTTCTTGCTAATTTGTTTATAAATACAGGATATGAACACATTTTTTCCCTCACAAAGTATTTACTGTGCTACTTGCAAACAAACAAAATGTACAGCTTGCTTTGAAAATATTAGGGTTTTCTTCTGCAAAGTTAACAAATTAATCAAAGAACCAATTACAAATAATATGAAGGATCAATTAAATGTAATGAATTGGGCTGAAGTTGTACATATGTGTTACCACTAGCTATCCACAATTTGAAATAATCTTTGTATTCATCATAGAAGATTGTAGAAACAATTTCTGTATTTTGTATACCGCTGAGCTGGGTTGCCTCGTGAGGTCTGATCACAGGAACGTAGCAGGAAGTGAATGTGGGCAGGCTTCCTTTGTATATATGTCAATGCATTTCTGTTGTTCTAGTTTCACATACTGTAAAAGAAGAACAGAATGTGCCAACAGCTGTCTGATGATGATATCATATACAAACTTGGGTGAATCTGAAATCTGCTGCTCAGATTTACTTTCTATTATCAACAATGGTAGCATCTGTTGTTTTCTTCTTGTACCACATTTAGCTGAACTCTAACACAGAAACAAGAAGACACAAGAGGTTGTTTGATAACTTTTTTAGTAGTCACCATTCAGTATATACTATATTTACTATATGTATAGTACAGTATATACTACATAATATATATACTACATAGTACAAAGAAGCTGAAGTATTTTAAAACCTAATTAATCTCAACCTCTGTGGCAATCAGTGTAGGATTGCTCAAAGGTGGTTGTTTTCAGTCTTGATGTTTTAGACTTCTCCCAGAAGCCCTGATTATTGGCCATTCCATCTGGGGCTTCTGGAAGCTGTATTTGCAAAACCAAAGGTTGAGAGCTACTGCTGTGAGGGACTCTTAACATTTTTCTGATATTGTGTGTCTATAGCAAAAGTGGTGAGATATGTGGAAGCTATGTCTGCCTGCAGTTCCCTCCCAGGAGAAATAAATTATGTTCTAGTTCTGTTGTTTTATTTAATGTTTCTTATAGTTTAGTATCTTCACTATTTGATACCACTAAGGTGGCTTGGTGGACATTTCATATTTACATACATGTTACAGTCTATATATTCAATATGAGATGCAGCTGAAGTGCCTTAGTGATTTGCAGTCAGGCAAATTTATTATTTTTAACTGATCCACACACACTGCAATTGCAGAAAATTGTTTGGGATCACTGCACTCAGGTATTGTATGCTATGCAAGAATATGTTACCAGTGATCACTGGACGTCATCAAGGATAGGGGCAGGATAAAGATGAGAACTGGTTCTTAATCTAAGAACTAAGAAATTTGCATATTCACCACTAGCAGTATCAGCAATACCAAGCAGTGATCTACTTGTGCAAAACAACCAACACAGATCACACATCACAGCCAATCTCATTAACTGTCTCCTAGAACTTCAAACACAAACAAGTTTTTTCAAAGGAGACAGTTAGAAATATAGTTTCAGATTATGAAGTAATAACAGAGGAGGGATATTTTATGTCATGTAAAATGATGCTTAGGTTTGTGAAGAGTAACATTTCATCCAAGTATATGAATTATAGAGGGAAGCACTGTTGTCCTCCTTCATGTATTCTGCCTGTGTCAGTGATCAAACCAAGGATTTCCAGTGGAGAACAATCTTCAGCTTTCCCTTGACTTGTATATACTCTGCAGGCCGCCATGGGCACCAACGAAGCACACCTGCCGCCTTTGATTTGAGAGCATCTGGTTATATTGATCCCATTCTAGTATCCCAAACTAAAGGCATTGGAACAAAACAGAAGGTAAACCGACACATGCCAGTTTTGCAGATTGTATTATATGGGCACAGTCTTGTGATAAGAGACTACAAACCTATCCCATTTTAATCCAGATGAAATGGTCTTAATGGCGTATGCTTATAAGTATTTCAAGCCACTTTCTGTTTTCAGAAGGAACTTTTTAGATCAGGCCTACACAGTTTAAGACCTTCCAAGCTAAATACAGTTTGTCCACCATAGATGACAACACAGCTTAGAAAAAACTAGATAAAAGTAATTCACTATAAGTAAATCATTATTTCCCCAGTAATTAAGTTACGGCTAAGTTACATTACAATGGTAATTTAAGAAATGATAACCTTACACTTTTTCTGATATAACTGACATCTTAGTTACTGTTATAGATCTGGTCTCACTCACTAAATGGCAAATTAGGAACTTCACATGGTTCAAGTGCTGGTCTGTGCTGTGCTTCAGGTTACAGCCTTGTGCACTTTCGTGGGTGTTGAGGCATAGGCCATTTCCGCACTAGCCTGTTATAGCACGATGATTCCACTTTCAACATCCAGCTGGCCCCTCCCGAAACTGCAAACCCCAGGATTCCAGAGGATGTTGAAAGTGGAATCATCGCACTATAACAGGCTAGTGTGGAAATGGCCATAGAGAAAGCAGATATGAAGAGGAGGTACTTTGAACCGCTTGTCAGCTCCTTTTAGCATTCAGATTTTTCCAAGTAATTAAAATTACCTTGCTGCTTTTGAGAATTAGAAAGAGTTGAAGAGTTAAAACTGTAACTGTAATGGTTACTATGAATTTACAAGAACTGAGTAGGGCAGTTGATGACCAGGGCTCTTGGAGATCTCTCGTTCATAAATTGATTTGATGGTAAATAACAGCAGCAACAACTATTTTGGGGGCTTGCTGCCATAATGATAACTTGCTACCTTTTAAAAAAATAATTTTGAGCTTTGTTGTCAATACTTCTTTCTCTTGGCTTTTCTTCCTTGTTGCTGTTGTTGTTTTGCCAACATGAATTTTAAATTCTTCTTATTCAGCACCAGATTAATCAGACCTGGAAAATAATGGTTCCAGTTTGGGGTGTTGGTGGTTTGGTTTGGTTTTTCTTCCATTGTCCAGCCATAAGAATGCTGCTATGTCGATGTTTGCAAGCAACCTGGCAAGCCCCATTATATTGCAACTTGTGTGTCTGACTTGAAGGATAAAACTAGGACTGGGATTCTGTTAATGTACCAGTCACCTACTGTCTAACAGTCTCTCTTGTGAGCTGGTTATGAGGATAACTAAGCTTTGCATTTTGATGCACTTTCACACCAATGAAACCTTGGCCCTTTCCGCACCAGGCAATTAGAACGGGGCAGTGCGTCCTCTCACAGAGGTCGTCCGCACCTTGGAGCGGACTAGGAGCGGACTATTTACCAGAGATCCGCACCTCAGTCTGCTCCAAAACGACCCCAAGTGGTCCTCCAGCATGTCTTCGAAAGACCGGAAAAAACAGGTATTTATTTTCCTGGAATGCGCCATTGCGTTCCTGCTCCCTTGTGCAGATTTGCAGGCTCACACCAATGCAAACCTGAGATCTGCGGAGGGTGGGCTTTAGGTGTGGTAAGCTTCAGCGGTTCGTCAAGACCCACCGGAAGCCGCCATTTTGGAACCGGAAGCGGCCATTTTGGAAGCCGGAGCCACCATTTTGGAAGCTGGAAGCCACCATTTTGGAAGCCGGAGCAGTGCGGATCTACAGACTTCGCACTGCTCCAATTCTCCCTGGACCAAGGAGGAGGCCTGTGGAAGGGCTTCAGGGACAGTCCACGTTGCTTCGGACCCCAGAAGAAGTGGCAGGTAACGGCACGGAGCGATTCCCTTACCTCGGGCGGAAAGGGCCAATGTGTGGCTTTGGACTTCACAGCTAGCAGGAAAAACATTCTCCTGCCACAACTAAAGGCATATGGCAAGAAACACATTGTATCTGGTTGTCACTTCTCTTTTATTCTATTGTGGAAAAATCATCATTATCTGATCAAGTCTGACCTTTTAGCCATGCTTAGCCCTTGATGGTAGACCAATTCTGATAGTCCACCCATGGAGGCAGAAAGATCTTTTGATCCCTTATTCTCACTGTTTTGTACAGTTTTAGCAGGTGGTCTTGCAATGGCTCTGCTTGGAACAATAGCCGTTTCCACACTATACTGTTATAGCCTCAAAGACCCCTCCCTTGCATTTCAAACTCTGGGATTCCATAGGATGTTGAAAGTGGAATAATAGCACTATAACAGCCTAGTGCGGAAATGGCCAATGAGATTACCCAAGCTATTGATACAATTATTCTCAAACAATCTTGTCCCAATTCCAGAACTATCCTTGGTATTGGACACTACAAAGGTGAGAAGAAGTCACCCACCTTCTTTGTCCACTTCTGATGGCAAAGCAACCCCCGTTGAGTCATCCCTGAGTTTTTAGCTCCTTCAGGACCAATGACTGCTACAGCCTTTATATTTATAAAAGAGCAACACATTTGCATTACAGTTCTGGGCTGATCCACTTTTTATTACAGATTGCCCAACTCTGCAATAAACATGACACAATCGGTCAGGACTTGGTTGCCATGTGTGTTAATGATGTTCTAGCTCAGGGAGCTGAGCCTCTCTTCTTCCTTGACCATTTTGCCTATGGAAAACTGGATGCTGGAGTAGTTCAGGTGATCACTGATGGCATAGCTGAAGCCTGTGAACAGGCAGGATGTCTTCACCTTGGTATGACCATTTGTTCTTTTTCATCTATTTTGAAATGTGTTCTTTGTGTCCAAGTAGCTGCATGGTTTTTTGGTAGCAGCACAACTATCCAGTTATAGAATTTAGTCTGATTTAGCAACTCTTCTAGATATGGGGGAGTTGCACACAAACATCTGGGCCGCAGTTATACAGAGTTTGTGTGGAACTATGAAAATTGTATCTGCATTCTATAAATAGGGAACAGATATACTTGCACTGGGAGAAAAAGCTGTACCAACCTCCAGCACCCAATTCCATTTTAAAAAGTGTGCTCCGTTGTTGGATCAGGATCGCCTTTCCTGTGGACAGCTGATCTCAGAAACATATTGATGTGAGATAGTCTAGTACTGTCTTATATGTCCATCTTGTCATTGTATGGATTCAGGCAGAGCTAGAGGATTCTGGGTATTGTACACCCAGAAATTAACAGATTCAGTTCCTGGATTACAGCTCCCTGAATTGACTTTTTTGGACTGTAGGTCCAAATGTCCACAATGGATGAGAAATTACTCCCCAAAAAATAACTATTCCAAGCTTTTGATGTAGGATATCAGATTCAGATTGATGGAGAGACTTGAAAAGGTATCTGATGCATTCCAGATTCAGATTCAGATTGATGCCAGATTCATGACATAGAGAGTGCAGGCCAGCTGTGGGATCTTGGGATTTTTCATGTGTGTCAGTTATATGCACATGGGTTCGGGCTTTGGAAATATTTTCCCCACCTGCCCTGCCCTCTCAATATTGTTGTTTTGTGCTTCAGCTGACCTTTGTTGGTCTCCTTCTTTTGTTCCCATAAAACCAAACTTTGGGAATCAAACTCAGATTGGTGACTGTTATACACAGTAAGATGTACAGATTGCACCTGTAACGTCCTTATATGGAAAACAAGCTTCATGGAACTTGATAGTACCTACTGTTGCTGTTTCCTCTTTTTTCTCACCAGCAAGAGAGATTAGTGAAATGCCTGGCACGTGGGCAGCTGGAGAATACAATCTTGTTGGCTTTGCAGTTGGCGCTGTGGAACAAGGAATGAAACTTCCTCAGCAGGAGAAGATTGCCAATGGGGATGTTCTCATTGGAATAGCTTCTTCTGGTCTTCATGGTCAAGGGTTTAGCCTAGTGAGGAAAATTATTTTAACGTCATCGCCACACTGTTTATCTTCAGTTCCTGGTGGGTGTAACCCCCATACTTTAGGTAAATCAACACTGGTTATTTTCTTACCCAAATTATTTTGGAGGAAGAAATAGCACTCAATGCAATGTTGTACATAATTGCGTAGTTTTTAATCTATGAGATATTTCACTTTATTTGATCTCAGTGTTAACTTCTAGTGTAATTCTTTCTAGTATGTCTTCAGATGAGATATATGTTTGCTCTCATCCCATATTGCTTCTGGCAGAGAAAAAGCAACAACCCTGTGTTAAGAAATATTATTTTTGCCTTGCTTGTTACCCCTTCAAACTACAAATGATTCATTTTTCTTTTAAATTCATTGCATCATATCTTCACAGGAGAGGAATTGCTAACTCCATCGAAAATCTATAGCAAAGCCTTGCTGCCTCTTTTCCGTTCAGGAAATGTAAAAGCTTGCATCCATATTGCTGAAAAGGGATTGATGGGCAGCTTTCCCCAAATTCTTCCAGAAAAATTTAGTGTAGTTTTGGGTAAGTAAAAAGAATTACAGGCTGGAATCCTGTTGGTGTACTATGTTAATGTTACTGTGCCAGAGTAAGCAGAAGGATGCCATGGATGCAACAGCAGTTATAGAAATAAGGTGTTGGAGAAACAGGCAGCTCAGAGCTGGCAGATTTTTCCCCCTGCTTTCCTTCTCACCACTGGACAGCTCTGTAAAAAGCGCAACCACTAGTGTAGTGCATTAAGGATTTACGCTATGCAAATTGTGTCACTAAATTTAGTTATTGTAAAATTTAGTTCTTAAATTCAAATCCCTCTTTTCTACATAAGCAACACTCCTTTTCGTATGGTATTTTCCATGCGAAAGAGGGCCTGGAGCATCGCGTGATTGTGAGGAGTGATCTGCACAATGCACTCACAATCGTGCGACGCTCCAGGGGTCAGCAGGCGCCGATCACACCCTTTTTCATTTTCGGCTAGAAGCCGAAAATGGTGCATGATCGTGCATTGCTCCCGGGCCCTGTGTGCACTTACCTGACGTGCGGAGCCTCCGGAGCCACACTGGTTGCGCTTCCTGCTCCATCGCAGCCTGGGAAACTCCCAGGCTGCACTGCAGAAGGAAGAGGCGGGGCTCTCGTGCGAGCAGGCAGCTTGTGCGGAGCCGAAGGACCCCGGACACAAGAGCCTCTCTCCGGAGGTTGTTCGCACGATCCCTGCACCCCAGCTCTGGAAGATAGTAAGGTGCGGAAAGGGCCTCAGACATATACATTTTTAACCTTCTTGGCATTAACAATAGCATCCTGGAAACCAGAAGCCCCTCAAGATTTCTGGCTTTGGTACCCCCAGAAGGAAGCGTAGCAAGAAGGGAAACATTTTCCTCCTGACCTTTTAAGGAGCAATTCCACAATAAATTTTGTATAATAATAACAATGCCTGATAAGTCTTCTGTGCCAAACTGGAGCCTCTGACCAGGAATGGCAGATCAAGAAGCCAAGCAAACAAAAACAGGCAGAAAGAAAACTCAGTGTAAGACTTAGATTGAATGTTAATCCAAAATCCAAATTTACTGTCAAGCCAAAAGGTTGGACTGTAGTCAACAATGTTAGTCAACAGTGGTTAGTTCTATCATCATGGCGTTCATAAAGCTCTGCTTCTTTTTAAGAAGTTATCCTTTATTATATTGAGATAAGCTTTGCCAAAGCTGATACTTAATGGCTTAATCAGATAGAGAAAGAAAGTTATCATGGTGTACAGCTTATTTTAGGAAAATATTCATCCAAGCCTGAAGAAAAGAGAAGACCTATTTCGTCAGAAGCAGAGTCTGAAAGACCTGTATTCTGGGGCTTCTCCTCTGTGAGAGCTTTGGGATGGGATTGTCATTTCACTGATGTCTTCCTTTTGTTTTGGAAGAAATCAAATCAAACACTCGAACATGACTGTTGGTCTCCTGCAATTCTAAATAACCCATTCCTTGAGCATACTACTCCATTTTGCTGCCTGATTTCAGAGTTTGATTAGAAAGATCCCTTTGGAAAGGATCTCAGTGTTATTTACTCAGCTCTCTTGATGAAGTTGTAAAGATGAACAGGGCTTCAATAGTGACAAAACAAACTGTGTAATTATACTGGCTATGCAGAAAGGTACTTTTCTTTACAAATTTAGTTGTTTTCAGATGCCTATCATTGGAAGATATCGTCAGTCTTTTCTTGGCTTCTAGAAGAAGGAAATCTCTCAGAAGAGGAGATGATGAAAACATTCAACTGTGGAATTGGTGCTGTGTTGGTGGTTCAGAAGGAAGTTGCTGGAAAGGTCTTGAAGGATGTCCAAAAATATGAGGATGCTTGGCTGATTGGAAGAGTCATCCATCATATTTCAGGTTACTAATTTCCTAAACAGATATAAATCCTGATTAGTTTTCTGATTAATTTTCTTACTGAGCCAAAAGAAGTGTTAAAAAATATTATATTTGGTTTCAAATTATTTCTATTAGGTTTCTGCAGCTGTACCTCTTAACATGTGAAGTAGGGGTGAAAACCAATCAGATTTTTATTTAGTTATTTATTTATTTGTATCCCGCCTCTCCATATGGATCGAGGCGGCAAACAACTTAGAAATAGCTTGTATTTCGAAACATTTCTATACATGCCCCCAACAAGCTGGGTACTCATTTTACCGACCTGCGAAAGGATGGAAGGCTGAGTCAACCTTGGAGCCGGGTAGGATCGAACTTACAACCTTCTGGTTTGCAGTACTGGCATTTAACCACTGCGCCACCAGGTGTGTTCTTCAGAATAATAGTCATCAGCCTGGAATGTCTTCAGGTCTTATGCCATTTCTGCACTATACTGTTATAGTGCTATTATTCCACTTTCAGCATCTTGTGGAATTCTAGGGTTTGTGGTTTACCGAGGCCAAAGAGCTCTCTGGCTGGGAATTCTAAATGCTTCTCCCTAAAGTGCAAACCCCAGGATTCCAAAGGAGGTTGAAAGTGGAGTAATAGCACTATAACAGTGTAGTATGGAAATGAACTTAGCTATTTATGACCTTACAGGACTGGTGTGATTTCAAAGCTTAGCTTGATTACGAGGATATTGCAATGAATGAATTCATTCTCCCAATGAAGGGAACAGTGAGGGAGTCATAAACTTATCTTCATTATTCTTAGTCCTTTTTATCTCCCAAATAAAATAGACCATGCTGGACCTATAGCAGTTATAAACAAGTCCCATTGATTTCAGTGAGTCTACTCTGACTAAACCTGCATCCAATATGAAGCTTAATTTGCATTTCAGCTGAATTGGTCTGTTAGATATTATTTGCTTGTAACTCTTTCATGGCATTGTAGTTAGTTTAGGAAAAGTGTAATGAATAGGGTTAAGAATTACCTTATTTACAATTATAAGCAAAGCTATACTTTCATCAACTTACCTGATTTCTTAAACTGAATATTAGCTGCTCTATTTTATACCACATATGGGAACCTCTGATCTGTGCTCGTGTTGCATAAAAAAAATTCCTTTACATTTCTGTAAACATTTTTCAAATTGACCTGTTTCCAAACACTATAACATTAATGGACACTGGAAAATAGCAAGAAGGGGCAGTTCAGATGGTAGTGATGGGAGGTGGGGCACCCATCTATCACACTGTAGAAGAGAATCTCTGGCCTGCAGGCCTAATTTCCGAGGCTCTCTGAGCCTCCCAAGTGTCCATCTGCACTCCAACATCTGATCTGATCATTTCCTCTAGCTTTGAAGTTTTCAAAATGTATTTGGAGTTTCTTGCCAACACATGCATTCTTTCCTCCTCAACATTACAATCTTTTTTTTTTTTAAATTAAACACATATCTTCAGTTATTTTTCCTTTCTTCAGGGTATCCTCAAGTAGAAATCAAAAACCTCCATGAAGTGTTGCTTCGAAGTAAACACCTCTATTTCAAGAGCGTTTCTCCTGTAGATAGGCAGCTCCAAAATTTGCACAGAAAAAGCAAAGTGAAAGTAGCTGTTCTTATTTCAGGAACAGGTAAGCATGTCATTTTACTTCAATTAAAATCCACTTCTGCTTGGGTGGTTACTCATTCTGCCTTGTGGCGAGCCAAATGTGTCACACTTTCATTTTGCTACTGTATGGAATTACCTCTGATTCAATATATTCATTTCCACTGAATATTGATGGAAAGAACTTTGCACATGTGCAAATAATCTTTTTACTATTTGTAGCATTGATCAGACTTAACATTCAGTGGAGTTTGCAAACCTTGCATCACATTATGTTGTTCAAATTTACTTTGAGAGTAAATTATCCCTATTGCATGGCTGTGAGATGCCTCAAACAGAATTTCCAAATAAGAGAAAGAAATCAAGTAGCTTGATTGTATTGTTTTAAATGGCACTGTTCTTAATTGCTTTTTATTAATTGTAAGTGTACATTTTAAATTGTTTTAGTAGTGTTAATAGTTTCATTCTATTTTATTTTTTTAAATTATTTTTATTAAAAAAGGGATAACAAACACTCAGATTAATCAACAACAACATATTCAGCATTTTCCAAGATATGAATAAAACAAAGGAGAGAATATTTGTACATCGATTCATATCTACCCAGAAATTTACATCAGCTCAACTTTTATTATATTCCCTTGTCTATCTTTTTTCTCCCATCCTGTATTGTTATCTTTCTGTATTATTCTTTTCCTTCCTCCTTCCCCTCTTTTGAACTGCATTTATTTCTACTTTTTCTCTGAGATCTCTTACTCTGATTACTTTTACTTTTGTAGACTTGTCTCTTCATTGTCATATCTCTTCCTTAAGCAATTTCATAGCCAAACTGTTATATTTTATCTTATTTCTTACTTGTTACTTTACTCTTGGCATAACTTTACCCAGTTCTCTTCAATATATAACTTAATTGTTCTCGTATCTTCCATTTTTTTACTGCTTTTTTCGTCTTTCAATCTGCATGTAGGATCATCTAAGATTACATATTCTTGCAGTTTCTCTAGCCATTCTTCAGCTGAAGGGATCTCTGATCTTTTCCAGTATTTTGCATATACAATCCTTGCAGCCGTTGTCATGTATAAAATAATTTTTTCATATTTTTTATACTTCTTATCTATTTGATGTGTCATATTCAGTAAGAAAATTTCAGGTGTTCGTGGAATCTCTATTTGAAGAATATCTGTCATTATCTTATGTATCATTTTCCAATATTTCGTAACCTTCGTACACAACCACCACATATGGTAGAAAGTTCCTTGTTCTTGTGTACATTTCCAGCATCTGTTTTCTTTTATTTTGTACATCTTGCTTAACTTCACAGGATCTAAGTACCATCTGTGTAACATTTTCAGATGGTTTTCTTTTAAGTCCTGTGCTAAGGTGAACTTTTGTGTCATAATCCAACTACGCTCCCATTGTTCCAACTGTAATTCATGCCCTATATTTTGGGCCCATATAATCATTGATTCTTTAATTCTCTCTGTTTCTAGTTCTCGCTCTAATATGTATTTATAGAACAAAGATGTCAGGTGTTCTTTTTTCTCCCATATCGTTTTTTCTCATTCATATACTTGTGCAGTCAGTTCAATTCCCTCTATTTTTAAATCCAGCTTTGCTCTTTCTTTTAATTGTAAGTATGGGAACCATTGAATATTCCAGCCATCTTTTAGTAATTCTTCCCTCATTTTGATTCTTTGACCTTCTTTCAAGTCGTGAGTAAGTAGATCTTTATATTTAAGCCATTTGTCTTCCGGATCAATCCCTCTAATTGAAAACGCCTCTTGTGGCGACACCCATAATGGTATTTTTGTATATAATCTTCTTTTCCAGATCTTCCAAATCTCAAACAAGGGTCTCCTTATGTAGTGGTTTAGAAATTCTTTGTCTGTCTTCACCTTTTGATATCAAAGGTATCCGTGCCATCCAAATCGTAGATCAACACCTTCAAGATTCAATATTCTGTCATTCTTTAAGTCAATCCAATCTTTCAGCCACGTCATACCAGTTTCATTCTATTTTAATGTGACTTTTTGTATGCTTTAACTATATTGTAAAAGTTTTAATTTATAAGCTGCCATGAGTCCCAATCTCGAGGAAAAGGCGGGGTATAAAGTAAGTTAATAACAGCAAAAGCTGGCATTCTTTATTGCAGTTAGGGACCTGAAACTGCCCCATATTCACTAACAGTACATAGTGACAATTGTGGTAAAGTTGCAAGGATTGTAAATGCTCTCCCAGTCCTGCCTTACCAAGCAGCAGCCATCCCAAGTGATGGAGGCCCATTCAGCAGGTGATCAGGGTCCAGAAAGATGGTGTTTCTGTCTGCTTCCCAGTGTGAGCAAGTGAGGCTGGAACAATTAGAAGCAGGACCATTCTCACAATTACTTGTCACCCTCTCTCAGCCTCAAAAGAAGACAATGGCAAACCCTCTGAAAAATAATCTTATCCAAAAAGAAAAAGAAAAAGTAGCATGAAAAGGGAATGACATGAGGGCACAAAATGCACACACACATATAAGGAACACAAAGGTCCTTTTCGCACTGAGGCTTTTTGCGTGAGCCGGGGTGGGCGGCTTGCGCGAAAAGCCTTTTCCGAGAGCCTGCTGGTTCCCCGCTCGTTCCTTCCGCAGGCGAAGGAACAAGCGGGGAAGCGGCAGCGTCCCGGAGGCGGAGGCGGCTCGCGCGTCCATCCTCCCCCGCTTGCGCGAGAAGCAGGAGCCTCTCGCGCCGCCCCCGCGCGCGCCAGGAGCGAGCGACAGTCACGCCCACCCACCCCCTGCGCGCGCCAGGAGCGAGCGACAGTCGCGCCCACCACCCCCCGCGCGCGCAAAGCGGGAGGCTGTCGCGAGCAGCCCCCCACCCGCGCGAAGCAGGATGCCATCGCATCCGTCACGCAAGCGCCCCGCCCCACCCCTTCCTTCCGCAGGAGCGGAGGGAAGGAAGCGCTACCCGGCCGCCTCTCCGACGCACCGCACAATAGGTAAGTGCGGGTGGGCGCCGGGAGCGTTGTGCGAGCGCGGGGTGATTTTCGCTTGGAAGCGAAAATCAAAAACCCCGCGCTCGCGCCGCTGCAGCCCCGTGAAAGCGCCGGAAGTGGGAGTGCGTCGTGTGGAGCGGCGCTCCCACTCCCGCACGGCTCACGGGGCTATTTCGCTCAGGAAAGCCCGTGCGAAAAGGGCCAAAGACTTTATACAATAAGCTGAGAGGAGTATATGCAGAATACCAGTGTTAAGCATTCTGGTTAGCTTCTCTAAAGTCCAGACTAAAACATATAGTAGATTCACTGTCTTGTGGGCATGGAAACTGCCACTGCAGCAGCAAAGCGTTTGTTTGTTTGCTTGCTTATAGAAATTATTATATTTCTGTCTCTCTGGCTTCTACACACTACTCAGAGTAGCTAATAGCAACTGAAACCAGTAATAAAATAAGGTAAAAATTATAAAACAGCAACAAGATCATAAATGCAGACAGATATTATAAATAAAACATCAATTTCATAGAGTAAATTCCTGTTTAAACAAAAAGGCCTTTACTCTTCACCATACAACAAAATACTGTCTAAAACAGCAATAACCTAACCTAGAATAATAGATTCATAGATTTGGAAGAGATTATAAGTGTTGGGGGATGATAGGAGTTTCAGCCCCACAGAAACACAGCAGAAACACAGCACAGCTAGCCAACAGCAGCAGCCTTGTTCCCCAGTAAGGATACTCACACACAGAGGAGTTTCTTCCAAACAGGAGGCACTTTATCTTGCATCAAGGTCCGTTTTATACAAAACATAGAGTAGACTGACAAGAGCTTGCACCAGGTTTGGTCAACAGACAAATACATACTGACGTTGCTTTGTTATATACATATCTACAACCAATGAGGTAGGGTTTGCACACCACCCTCTACCTTCTGCACATGACCCCAGTTTCTTATGCAACCTTGCAATTACCCACAGCTGGGGCATGATGCAACATCATTGCAGTGGGCTGATCATTTTCCAGGGTTCCCTGCCTGGAATCCCTGACAATAAGGGACATCCAGTTCAACCCCTGGCTATGCAGAAATGTACAATCAAAGCACTCCTGACAAATGGCCATCCAGGCTCTCTTTAAAAGCTTCCAAAGAAGGAGACTCCACCACACTCCGAGGCAGGGTATTCCACTGCTCTTACTGTCAGGAATGTTTAGGTGGATTCTTTTTTCCTAATAGTTTGAGTCCATTGTTCTGTATCCTAGTCTCTGGAGCAACAGAAAACAAGTTTGCCCAATCTCCCATATGACACACCTTCAAATACTTAAACATGACTCTTATGTCATCTCTTAACCTTCTATTCTCTAGACTAAACATACCCAGTCCCCTGAACTGATCTTTATAGGGCATGGTTTCCAGGTTTTTTACCATTTTGGTTGCCCTCCTCTAGATACATTCCAGCTTGTCAATATCCTTCTTGAATGGTTGTGCCCCAAACTGGACGCAGTGTTGCAGGTGGGGTCTGAACAAAGCAGAATAGAGTGGTGCTGTTACTTCCTTTGACCTAGTCACTATGCTCTTATGGCTGCAGCCTAGAATTGCATGGGCTTTTTTAGCTGCCACATCACACTGCTGACATGTTCAACTTGTGGTCTACTAAGTCTCCTTGATACTTTTCATATCTACTGTGATCAAGCCAGGTGTCACCCATCCTATATCTGTGCATTTCATTTTTTTTTTCCTGCCTAAATGTAGTACTCTACATTTCTCCCCACTGAAATTCATTGTGTTAGTTTTGGCCCTCCTACCTATTTCGTTAAGGTTACTTTGAATGCTGATCCTATCCTCTGGAATATTAGCTGCCCCTCCTGTCATCTGCGAATTTGGTAAGCATGCCCTCTATTCCATCATCTAAGTTGTTGGGAAAGATGTTGAATAGCACCAGGCCCAGGACAGAACCCTGTGGCACCACACCAGTCGCTTCTTTCCAAGATGAAGAAGAGCCATTGATGAGCACGCTTTTGGGCCTGGTCAGTGATCCAATTACAAATCCATCCAACAGTAGGGTTGTCTAGCCCATATTTTACTAGCTTGCTTGCAAGAGTATTGGCCCCTCCCGAAAGTGCAAACCCCAGGATTCCATAGGATGTTGAAAGTGGAATCATAGCGTTATTAACAGTCTAGTGAGGAAATGGCCCTTGTCAAAGGCCTTATTGAAATCAAAATATTTGAGGATTTTTTTATCTGAAATATGACTTCTATGAAACTATGTAAAACAAATTAAAAATGAAGATGAGAGACTCAATGCACAAGGATATTTTGAGTGCATATTTTGGGATGTGCTTTTCTGTACAATTGTGTACATGTTTTCTGTGTGTAACAGAGACGAACTGATTAGATGACTGTGTTTCCTAATCCAATTTAAGGTACAAGCCTCACAGCACTTCTCACATATGCGAAAGAACCAGCAAGCAGTGCACAAATAGTCCTTGTAATTGCTGACAGGTGTGGGGTAGATGAATTGAAGAATGCAACTCTGGCTGGCATCCCTACCAGAGTAAGAAAAATTCTGTTCTGTTAATTTCACTTACTTATTCACTTACTTAAAAAAACATTTTAATATGCTAGGAAATATCTCTGCCTAGGATATTTTTCTTGCTTTAACAATGTTACACTGGTAGCAGGTTCAAATGTTAATTAAACATGAAACAATGATATCAGTTAGTCACACAGCAGTCTTGCAATTGGTAGGCTTTCTTAAGTGTTGATTAGTGAAAACATAGAATTATGGATTTTTATGCCCTAAAGATTCACTGGCAGCTGAAAATGTTTTTTGTCTAAGCGAGCTTTTGGCATATCTAACTCTAGCGTTTTTTTTAGTTACTTTCCTCTGAGCTCATTCTTTGTAGCCAGCTTTTCATATGATTTGATATGTCACAGTGTCTGCTTTAGTTTTTATTTATTTTACATTAGCTGCCTTGGCTATACCAGAAGCAGAAAGGCAGAACCCACATCCTTTAACAATCATTGATTAATGAAGCAATTTAATGGAAACTGTTCATGAAAGCATTCACTCATCTTAGCTGTGTTTTGGTTGTGTTTGGTGTCTCTGCTGCAAACGAAGGTAGACTCCTAAATCTAGGAGCTATAGATGTACAGTAATAGCAGTCTGATACTACTTCTATCTGTGACAGTTTCATCCTATGGAATCCTAGGATTTGTAGTTTAGTGAGGATACATAAAACCTGAATTACAGTAGTAGAGGTCCCAGCAGAGAATTGTAAGTACTCACCAAACTGCAAATCCCAGGATTCTGTTTAATGGAGCCATGAGAGTTGAAAGTTGTATCCAACTGTGTAGTGTAAATTCTCTGGTGGTGTGCTGTTTGTCGGCTGTGTTGTATGTGCAGAATAGTCAGGCAGAATAGTTAAACACACTTCCCCTCCCCATAAACACCCATAGAGGAGGGGGAGAGAGAGAGAATGAGGGAGCGAGAGGAGAGAGGGAGAAAGAAATAGTTGGTAGCAACAGTAGCATGTGAAATCATGTCTACACAATGTGATCCCACCATGGATGAATATTGCAACCAGGTTGGTTGGGATGATTGGTTCTTTCACAGTGCTGGCATCAAGGGTTGGCTTTGTGGGGCCCTGTTATGACCACAACCAGGCAGCAAGTCCACTGCCAATGCCTAAAGCTCTCCTTTCCTGGAATTTCTGATTATGCCTTTTTCAAGCAGGAGAGGAGTGAAAAAGAGGAAGGAAGAGCATGTCCTCTCCTTTTGGGTGGTGCTACTAATTGGACCCATTGAAGGCATCTTGCCAAATGCTGAGCAAAAACTGGAGCTGGTAGTGAAAGCGTCTCCTGAGGGAGATGCTAATCAGGGGGGAAAGGCATGTGTGGTTGGCCATGCATACTCTCCAATGATACAACATCCCATGACTAGGTTTCCATGTATGAGAGTGAAGGGGGGCTTGGTCATTATTGTTGTGGTCTTGGTTGCTGTGGCCTAATGCCAGAACTCCTAAATATAAATATATAATGAGATTACAGTGGTCAGAGTTGATTACCGGGAATCCCAAAAACACAGTCCGTACAGTGTTGTATATTAACCTCATATTACAAATGAAATGCCCATCATTATGATAGGCAGCAGATATGTGTGCAGGAGGGATGTATATATTGCAGAAACCACAAAGGAAGTTTTAAGGGCTGCCTATATGCTTTGCATGGATATAACACCACATGGTCCTTGTTGATTATCTGTAGTGCAATTACAGCAAATGCTCCAAGGCTTTCAGAAACTTGCTGCTAGTGCTGCATGTACGCACATATGTGCCTGCATACCCATATGCTTCTTGTACTGTGCTGTTTTCAAGAGAGAGAAAAACTTGTGGGGAGTGGTGGGGAGTTGTAGGTCTCTTTGTGCTTCTCTTTCCCAAGATTTGGTAGCACTTACTACACAGCTAGCCCAGCTGCACAGTGAATGACGAGGTGGGTGTTGCACTGCATACTCCACAACATTTCACTGGTGAAAACTGGGACACATTTTGGCCAAGCAGCATCAGAGTGTGGTCAAGACAGCAAACGTTATTAATAAGAAAGAACATACAAGCTGGGAGAGGCAGCAGCAGTTGGCTTTTGCCTGAGCCTACTAGGAAGGACACAACTTTGCCCCTTCCTCTCCTCTTGCCCCTGCTGAGTTCATTTTGTACATCCTACTTTTGTTTTTATGAACTCGGTTTGCATCAATTGAAGTAAGCAGAGGACAAAGAAGGAAGGGAGGAGAAGAGAGAAACTGGGACATTTTAAAGCTGGAAAAGTGGGATGAGAGAGGATTAATTGGGACTGTCTCTGCAAAATTGGGACAGTTGGAGGTTGTGGCATTGTGGTTTACTGCTTGTAAGACTCTGACCTTGGTTATGCCAGCTGAGACATAGGTAGGAGGAATTCCTAGAACCTCTCCTTCATTTGAGCCTGAAAGATGCTGGCTCTGACCCCAGATTTTCCCTTGGCCTGGCCCTACCACCAAGCCTGATTCATTACAGCAAGAACCTAACCTTCTAAAAGAGGAACTTGCCCATGCTGTCAAGAGAGAGATACTTCTGTGGAAGAGCATTGCAGTTCTTAAAGGTGGCCTTGTTTTCTAAACAACTGCAGGGTTCCAGCAACTCTAATCTGGCCTTGTCCTCGGCAAGGTTGTAGGTCCTCAAGAATGTCTTCTGAATGTGTACCACTGAAAGAGCTATATATACACCCACTATGTTGATTTTGCTGTTCAGTAAATGAATAACCTTGTTCTTCTTTTTTGAATGTGGCATGCTTGGAACTCTTCCCTTACCCGTTTTCTTATTCCAATATTCACCTTGACTTTTGTAGGTAATTGACCATAAATTGTATGGAAGCCGATCAGAATATGATGGCACAATTGACAGAGTCCTTGAAGAATTCTCTGTTGAGATTATTTGTCTTTCTAGATTTACAAGAGTTTTGAGTAGTAACTTCCTCAGAAAATGGAACGGTAAGTAACCAGGGTGGAGTACTATTGTAAGACATGTTTAACCGTGATCAGTGCTTCACTTTGTGCAATTTGCAGGTTCATTGTAATTTGAAAAGAAAAAAATGTAAAATATACTTGCAGGTTGGTCTGAGGGAAGGCTTCCTTGATCATCTATCTGTCTATCTGTCTATCTGTCTATCTATCTATCTATCTATCTATCTATCTATCTATCTATCTATCTATCCATCCATCCATCCTACTTAAAGCAAATGCAAAGTACGTGGGTATTGTGTAAGAAGTAAAAATTGGGCTGCAAATGCTCTCTGGGACTGAGAGAATGAGAAAATGATGCTGTTACTGACAGGATATTGTATGGTTAAAAAAGATGGCCCCAGATTCATGAGGGCAGCCATCTTTTCTGCCATATTATGTTCCTAAGGGCACTAATAGGACATCATGTCCTATAACTCCTAGGGGGTATTTGCAGACCCCCTTTTTACATATATTGGTAGCTTTGTATACTTGTTAGATTCAGTAGTGGCAATCACCCATTGAAACAGAGGAAAACAAATTGTAGGCATTCTTTGGAGAACCTTGTGAACTGAGAGGCTTATCAGACTAATCCATTTTATGGGAGTTGGCTCATTCAAAAACCACTTGACCCATACTTGCGAAGGCAGTTGAATTACACACTGAAGAATACACTGGAAACAGTGTATGTTGCACCTTCACCACATTTGTGTTTTAACAGGGTAATTTCCACATTTTTCTTTTCCACACTGTAAGTTCCTCAGTACTGACAGTACTATTCACATAGCCCTGTTTGCCCCGCCTCCTATGTCATGACTGGCTTCCCTTTATTTTTTAAAAACTTTTTTGCTATAACTGAGGCCCTTTCTGCTCAGCATTTTCCATGCAAAAGGGCGCCTGGAGCATCGTGCAATTGTGAGGAGCGATTTGCATGATACACTCACAATCGTGTGACATTCCAGGGGCTGGCAGGCGCGGATCATGCACTCTTTCATTTTCGGCAGTAAGCCGAAAATGGTGTATGATCACACATTGCTCTCGGGCCCCGTGCGCACTTACTTGGAGCGTGGAGCCTCCAGAGCTACACCAGTCGCACTTCCTGCCTCAGCACAGCCTGGGAAACTCCCAGGCTGCACTGCAGAAGGAAGAGGCGGGGCTCTCACACGAGCAGGCAACTTGGGTGGAGCCAAAGGACCCCAGACACAAGAGCCTCTCACCAGAGGCTGCTCGTGTGATCCTCACACCCCAGCGCTGGAAGAAGGTAAGGTGTGGAAAGGGCCTGAGTTATTATAGCCAATGTCATAATGCTATAACGCTACTGCCTTAAAAAAACCCAACCTTAATTATGAATAATAATTAAAAATATTTTTTTTAAAGACAACTCTGTGGCAGTAACATTGTGGTTCATGGTACTGCAGGAAAGGAGAAGAGAGGTCTTTGGAAAACACCTCTATACAGTAAGGATAGTGACTTTGAAAGGTTAGCAGGTCAGAATTGTACCCCTTACTGCAGTATAACAGCAGATGTCATGCCCTGGAGAACTCGCAGTCCACAGACTCCACTCTGAGATAGGCAGGAGGGTTTATTTGTAGCAAAGCAGACAACACAGCATACTCCTTCTGATGTTGGAAAATAGAGCATATATGGAGTTCAAAGGTTTTATCCATTAACATATAAATTCAGGCGTACAAAGCCTTGATTGGAGAGGATCATAAATTTAACATTATCCCACATCTTTAGAAATTAACCAAACTCATGGTTGTTTACCCATTTTGCATCCTTGGTGCAATAACATATTTCCCGCCCCTTATCCCTGGACACTTCATAAAACCTTTTGATGCTTTAGTTTCCCCCACTCTCTGATCTTCTCCCCCTCCACCAGATACATTGTAGCAATGAGCAATAAAGCAATTAAGCATTTGATACCCTGGAATATACAAGCAAGCTTCAAACAGATACATTGTTGCAATCACTAAGTGGCATTCAATATTTTGTAGTGCTCTAATTAACTCTAGCATTTCCCTATGCTGACTACCTTGCATATTCCAATAGACATCCAGCACATATATTATGACAGAGGCTACACATTGTGACAGCACCCCATTTATGTAGAAAAATTACAAATAAATGTAAATAGAGTCTCGAGAGCTTAGAAAACAGCAGGAAACAGTTATTTTCTTGGCAATTCTTGTCCTCCCTGCCCATGTACTTGAAGTAGTCTGAGGCTTTCTGGGCAGAGATTTCCTTGGGAATTTCCAAGGGAGGGACAAACAAACCACACCCACACTGCACCCTCTATTCAATAATTCTCTTGATGAAGTGGAATGTGACATTTGCCCGCAAACTGGTATCTCAACCATAGCAGGAGAAGGGCAATTAACAGATTATTTCCACCATGAAAAATATTGAGTCCTCTACAACTCTACCCCACAACAACACTGGAAGAGCCAGGGTATCTTGTGATAAGGCTGGGGCAAAGACAGAATTAATCTACCATTATAACAGGCTAACAGCAAAGTGTGATAAGCACTTCACTGTCATTAGGTTTCTGAAACAGAAACAGAGCAAAAACAAGAAGTATGGCTAAGGGATTCTGGGAACTTTAGTCCCAATACTTTCCTTTTTCCAAGCAGGAGTATGTTCTGTTCTGCATGTTAGTCCTGAAAGGATAGATCAAGTGAGTCTGCTTTGGAATTTGGACTCGGTGAATTCCTCCTCCATTCCCACTCAGAAGGGAATATGGCTGCTGAGTATTCAGCATCTATCAGGCAGTGCTTTCTACAGGCCAGTGAAGACTGTGTGAATTTACAGGTTGGATTCAGAATATCCAAAGCAATGATTTTCACTTGGTAATCTGCATATTAGGCCACAATTTGTTGCTTGCATGTCTGTGTTCTCTAATAATTCTGAACAGGGATTTTATTAATTATAGGAAAAATTCTGGGCACTTATCCATCACTTTCACGTTTAGCCAAAGGAGGAAATGTCCAGAAGCTTGTACACTCATCGGCAGACAAAATTGCTGGCTGTACAGTGCATTTTGTACTTGTAAGTAATTTTCCCCCCGTTCATAGACAAAACAGATTTTTCAATGCTATGCATAATAACAGGTAATTATTACTCTGAGCCAGCATGGTGTAGTGTTTTGAGTGCTAGACTACAACCCTGGAGATCAGGGTTTGATTCCCTCCTCAGCCATGGAAGCTCACTGGGTGATCTTGGGTGCATCACACACACACTTAGCCCCAGAAAACCCCATAATAGGGTTATTTTAAGCTCACATAAATCAGAAATAATAATTGACTAACAACAATTATTATTCTAGTCAAAGACTGCATGTATTATCTAAATGTTGCTTAGAACAACAAATTTGGTAAGTAGAAAACATGTCAGGCCTTGACAGATACTTTTCTGGAGACTGGGACTATAGAATATGGGTGATCCCATAATGCTCTTGGTGTGAAGCAACTATCTTCAGATTTCTCCACCTCCTAAGACTGTTATGGCCCTGCACATCCCCCAAGATTGATATGGTTTAATTGGCAAATATTATAATTGGTAACTACATTAATTGGCATTGATATAAAATGGACCTTGAGCTGCCTGGAAGGTCAAGCTGGAAAGAGGCAGCCTACTGACTGTAAATGTGAGATTGCAAGGCAGATCAGCCACATCCCCTCCTAGGCAAACCCAAAGTCATTGTCAGGCAGATTACAAGGGAACTCTGGAGACAATCGGCTTATGCTAAAGCTGGACATCTCTGTGCAGAGAAGGGAAGTCACCAAGCTGTGATTGTTTTAACCCTGTTCCCTCACACCTGGATGATTCCCTGGTTTGTGTCCCCAACCTCTATAATACAGAGCTATTATGACAGCCATTACCCCTTTTGTCACCTGAGACCATTAGCACAGTCCAGACCTTATTATCTGTGTTGCAACTCCCATTGTCCACTTGGCTGGGACAGCAATTCACACCCATACCCGTAGGGTAGTTTTCAGGTGCAAAAACCATCAGTTTCGAGCTGTCTCCCATAGTCTCTCACCTTGCTGAACACCATGCTGTCACACAGATTCCCAAATGAAAATTGTCCTTAGGTGCCCACCCAAGTCACATTACCGCTTTCTTCCCTTCTCTCTGGACTGGTAATTATCACCCAAACCCTAAACTCCTCTATCTACAATTTTCCTCACTTTATCATTCGATTGGTCCTTGTGTGAGTGTGTGAGTACTTGGATCTTTATGTGTGCATGTGTGAATATCTCAAAACACATTTTTGGTTTACAGTTTGGATTCTCTGGCTGGTTCTTTCCTGCAAGACTCCATAAACATTGGTGGAAATATCTTATTAAGTTGCCCCCCTCTTGCAGGCCTTCTAATTTTGAGCTAATTAATTCCCCTTTGTCACATGGAGGGACTAGCATCACAGGTGGACTCCCGAGTCACCCACATTTTGAGGTAACAACACCTGATTATGTTGTCCAGAAACCTGTTCATGGAGCCATGAAAGTTGTATTAGGTGCTATAATTCTGCAGTATGAAAACAGAAGACTATTTCCATTGCCTGGGATTTCTTGATGGGTTTTCAACTCAGTCTTTCTTTGTCTCATGCAGGAGGATCCCAGCCTTGAAGCAGTAATTTTCCAAGACCCTGTCTCTGTGAAGGCAGAAGACACAGAGGAGACTTTGCTGGAAAAGATCAAAGAAGCAGAAAACAGAGCATTTCCCATTGCTCTGCAGCTAGTTGCGAGTGGAAAGGTGCAGTTAGCAATGGACAGTAAAATCTCCTGGAACCAAGAAAATCAGAAACTGCTCCATCAAAAGGAAAGTCAGGACTCTTCCTGATTTTAATGTCATCTATGACAGTTAAATATAGTCATTAACAATACTTTGGACAATAACAAAACTAACCTTCTTGGTGTCTGGTTTCAATCTCTCAATTTCCTTTTGTTTAAATATCAGAATGTAATGATTTTTATGTGCAGTTATAGCCATTCTGTTTTCTTTGCTATAATGAGTACATTAAGATCAGTGTTGGCTCCTCAGAGTGATAAAAGTGTGGTTTAGGACACTACAGTCTAAATCCAATTGCTGTTTCCAGCCAGAGTAGACCTGTTGTATAAATGGAAGTTACATAGCTTTCAAAGTTGTCATTAATTCAATAGCTCTGTTTTAGTTGTGACTAATGGTTGGATTTAGAATGATAGAATCACAGAGCGTGAAGAGAGCATGAGGGCCATCAGGTCTAACTCGTACCATGCAGGAATGCACCATCAAAGCATTCCCAACAGATGGTCATCCAGCCTCTGTTTAAAAACCTCCACAAAAGGAGACTCCACCATGCTCCGAGGCAGCGTATTTCACTATTGGACTGCTCTTATTATTAGGAAGTTCTTCCTAATGTTTAGATTGAATCTCTTTTCCTGAAGTTTGAAGCCATTGCTCTGTGTCCTAGTCTCTGGAGCAGCAGAAAACAGGCTTGCTCCATCCTCTATGACATCTCTTCAAATATTTAATCATAGCTATTATGTCACCTCTTAACCTTCTCTTCTCCAGACTAAACATATCGAGCTCCCTAGGTCACTCCTCATGGGGCATGGTTTCCAGGCATTCTACCATTTGGGTCAGCCTTCTCTGGACATGTTCCGGCTTGTCAATATCCTTCTTGAACTGTGGTGCCCAAACTGTACAGGTGGTCTGACCAAAACATAATAGTCTATTACTACCCTTGACCACTATACTCCTATTGAGGCAGCCCATAATCACATTAACTTTTTAAGCTGCTGCATCACACTGTTGGCTCATGTTGACCAGCTCACCCTTCCCCATAGCAGCCCCTCCAGGCCTGTGGAAATTGCTACTCAGAAGGACCAGGGGTTCCTTGGTAAATTAGGTGAGCTGTGGGTGCAGGAATATGAAAATTGAATGAAAGGAGGAACTCTTGTCTTCATGGAAGGTAGATCCTGGATCCAGCCCATTGTCTTTTAATTGTTGATACTATATTGGACTCAGACTTAGAAGAGATGCACTGGACGATAACGTTGTTGTAACAGCTCCTCTGGCTGCTGGTCTGTTTCCAGGCATAGGCCACACTTTGCCCATCCCTGTGCGCCAACTGCTGCTGGATGTCGCACTTTCTGTTCATCAGGCTCCCCTCCTTGTTTCTGTGACATCAGAAAACTGCCAAATGGCAGGTGCTGAGCTCTTCAGAGGCAAAAGCTGCATGAAAAGGGACAGAGGACCGCCACATGTTTATTGTCTGGATCTCCATTTCCCTACCAGTGTAGCAGCTGTGAATAAAATCTGTGACTAGGAACAGTCCGTGTTTTCTGTACCACTAAATTTGTGTGAAATCACACATTTCATGTGAAAAATGTTGTCTGCTATAAATATCTTTAGGCTCTTAAAGTCTCCCTTCAATAAGGCTTCTGACTATAAGCCTTAGACACTGAACTCCAGCTTCTTCTCTCATATTTACAAGTGTCTCTTCATTCAGACCTGCACCTGAACCCTGCTGTTGACCTGAACCTTCCTGTCATGAATACCCTCAGGCCATGGATAAATTAGTTCAGTTTAAAAATGCAATAGTGTTTGTTCAGGTTATGGGCAGACTTGTCCTCTGGCAGAAAACCTACTGCTCTGTCATCATAGCCCTGTGTAGGCAGAGGCTATAGTCTAGAGCTTTTCTATATCAGTGGCTCTGGTTTCACAGAGGGTAGGGAACTGAGTGCTATGAGTGATTTGGGAGTATCTTCATATTTAAATTTTACGCTTTGTAATCTAGCATCTTTCATTAATGAAATTGTGCCTCATTGGCTCTCAAGTGTGTATCAAAGTTTAATGATCTGTCAACTATAAGGAAATCTACCAAGTGTTTTAAACAACGGAGTGGCAGCTGTTTCAGAGTTTGTTGACAAAGGCTATTGCTGTTCATAATGGTACCACTTCATCCTGAAATGGGATTGAGACATCATGGTACTGAGATAGTGTCATTTTTGTTGCTGTTGTTGCTTGTATTGGAAATGTCTTATCAAATGCTGGAGTCAACCATGGTGAGTATCTAACAGTAGAGTCTCCAAACACATTGTCTCTCCTAGAAACAGTCAAATACTGCAAGCCTTCTTTACATAATTTAAGGACAGATATCTTGGTAGACATCTGGGATCAAGGAGATATAGCATAAAGTTCTGCCATACTATAAAGTTAAACCATGTCTCCTCTGGCACCCCTCCTGAAACCACACATTCTACCTGCTCCCCACCCCCAACACAGCCATTTACTGGCTGACAGAGAACACGAGTGGTAAGGAGCTATACTTAGCTCCTTACCAGCTAAGGGAATCCAGCATAGGAATCCAGCTATGTTCCTATAGCTGGATGCACAGGAATGAGGCATTCTCTGTGACTCCCTCAGGGTCCTTTAGAAGTCCCAGAGGGTGATGCCACTGCTATGTGTCCAGCTATAGAAGCAAATTTGGAAACTTTTCCACCAACCAATCATTCCACTGGCCAGTGAATAGCCCTGCTAGGGAGGTTAAAGTTGGATTTAGGAGGGATTTTGTTATGTGCGAGATTGCGATGACAATAAGTTGGACTTATGCCTGCCTTAAGTCACCAACAGGATTCCAGCTCCTTGCACCAAGGAATTCATTTTTAAAAAAACATAATTCCTTGTATTAATTATTTTTTATTAAAATTCAATTTGAGATCACAGAGCTTCAGTACAAAATAGATAACAGGAATGTAACAGTATTGGGGCTCCAATCCAACTCCTCCAGATGCTTGCAATTTGAACACTGACTGTTTCTTGATGGTAACAAAAACGCAGTACTGTGGCAATAACATATTCATTCCCTTTAGCAGAAAATTATGAAATGCTTTCTGAAAGGCACATGTAATATATAAACACCTAATTCCCTCTTCTGCTTTCAAATAGGACTTAGGTGCATTTCTGCTTCGCAGACATGATAAAGCATCCCAAAGAATGCTTTCACATGCTTGCATGATATAATTACCTATGTTTTAATAGACTTTTCAACTATGTTTCACAGTATAATATGTTTAGAAAAGAGGAAGAATAACATAAGTGATTAGCTAAGTATAGCTCCAGTATTCAGTGAGACTGCTGTGTGTTTCTTTCAAGTATTTAATAGGTGATTACCTCAAGAACATTTGGCACCAGTGCTACAGTGGAAAAAGTTAAAGGACTTGATTTTAAAGTACCTTGAAATTTAGAAAAAGATCACTGTGAGGTGCCATTAAAATGCTTAATTACACTAAGGCCACTAGCGCTTTTAATCTGCGATACCTTTCCTATGCATACAGCCTGTTTGATTATTACATCTGATTAAAACACCACACAGTCTGAACCTATGAAGTAGAATCATATGATACATATTGCAAGAATAAGATGGTTAAGCTGTTAGGGCAGCATGATCTCCCATGAAATTTTCAGACCGTTTAATGCACCATAGCAAGCTGTCATACGCTGTGGGTGAAGTTTCATGGATCACACAAATGGTTTGCCTGTGCCTCCTCAAAGTTCCATTTTTTGCAGCCACACCATAGCTCAGTGGTTGAATGTTAAAGACATCAAATTTGTTCCCTTCCAGTTCAGTTCTCTCAGCTTCATGTATGATACAGAAACAGAGCTTCAAAGTAATTTGTTACTCTTTGTTACAAGTTACTCTCTTCTAGTTACTTTTTAAAAAAATATACATTCATAGTTGTTTCTGTCTTCTTGACCTTGGCACTTCAGTTATGTTTTTCTGCATTCCAGCTGAGCTTTCCATCTCTTCCTAACTTCACTGCTCCACTGGCCACCAGCTGCATAGCTGCAGGAAAGGCTCTGTGTTCTGCCTCTTTCACTCTTTCTGACAAAGTTTTCTCCGTGTCTCCAATCTCCACTGGAACTGGCTCTTGAAAAATGATGGCTCCAGCATCAACTTCCTCCTGCAAGGAAAAGGTGAACAATTTTGGCAAGATAGACTTTGGGCAACACAGCATAGCATTTGTTTGGTTTCACAACTTTCTCTCTTGCACTCATAAAACATAATCAGCATCATTGTGAGATGTACTGAAATTGGATAACATTGTTTCAAATAGAAAATATAAAACAGAATTAGTTAGCTGTATAGTGGATTCCCAGAGAAAATTGTAAAGTCTACCTCTCTATGAAAACCATACAAAACAATATGCTTCAGAGCAGTGTATTATTTTTACACTATCAAGGAAGTAAAATACTCCAAACTACTCTGCCTACCAGTAGCATTGTTTCCAAAGTTAACTTTGGCCTGGCTGAAGAAAGTTTAAGACTGAATGCAAGTGGGCAAATTTGGCAAATCCAGGGCCAACTTTAGTGCCCCTGTGACCTCTATAGGCTTCATTTACAGCCAAAAAGAAAAACCCAGGACAAAGAACCCAGAAATGGCTGGAACACCAGTTCCGATTTGAAAATGGGTATTTTTTCAATGTTAAACAGCACAGGGGCCATTCATCCCTTTAGAAAAGTGAGCTGTCTCTCTTTGAGCTTGATTTATGGCTCAAAAAGGGCTGGGTAAGGAGAGGTGGGTTGAGGGATCAGTACAGCCTTTGTCCTGTACTTTGCCCTTTGCTGACATAAGCCATTTTTAACCTTTGGCTCTTCGGGTTACAGCAGGCAGGAGCTGCAGTCCTACAATATATCTGACATAAACCTTCCAGGGTGCTGAGATGTGGTTGCCTTCAGGTGACATTGAAGTCAGTCAGAGGAGCAGCTACAATCCAGCTCTTGAACCATGTATTGAAATCACTGACCAGCCTAGAATGTTCCTAGTACAATGTTATTTGTAGCTGATAAGCAATCAGCTTTGAACAAGTTTATTATTAACAGAGCAATAGAAAGAAGAACATACAGCAACAAAGTGCACTGTACACCCAGTGATTCGGACACCAGCCTCCAGTACCAGCCTGTGGGCATTGGCTCCCTTAAATGAAGGTAGCAAAGAAGGATGGATATTCAATATTTTTCCTAGGAAGGAAGAAAAACAAATCACATTGTTTTCAGTTATCACCTTGTCCCTCATTTTAAGAAGCTGAAAACAACAGCAGAGACATCAAAACAGACACTGGAGCCAGCCTAACTCATAGTTAGAATAGACTCACTGAAATCAATAAAGTTTAAGTTAATCACGATTAACTGAACTCAACCCATAATATGCAAAAATAGATTGTGGGGGAGGTTCAGGAAAACTCAGGGAGCTTTGGGGACTGCAAAAGCGGGGTCTGGTGGTTGCATGAGGCCCATGTTTTCCCCACCTGTAATTTCAAACATGACAGAGCTGAATACATGCTGTGCTGCCCTGGTGTTAAAGCAGCATGATACCAATCTCTTGCTTACCCGTTTGCATCCCATCCCTCAAAACATTGGAATCTGAGGCATTTACATTTCACAGCTAGAGCGGACTGTTCCTATTAGGTCACTAGAAATTGTAAGTGTAATGGTGAAGAAAGACTAGCCAAGGGGAAGACACTCACAGAACTGGAATACATCTCATGTTGCCATTGTGCTATGGTACCGTAGCATGGTATTTTTACCCACCCAGTCCTGTCACACCCTCCCAAACTCTGGAGGCTGGTAATGTTACCTAGCCAGATAGACAAGAGCAGTTGTGAATAGAGTTACAGATTAATTTCATTTCTTTGAGAATTAAGAACAGTGGGATTTGGGGTATATCATTTCTGTTAGGCCACCAAACTTTGTAACAGTGAATAAGGCAGTGGGGGCAAGGAAAGGCCAGCAAAGGAGAGAGACAATTACATGCCCCTCCCCTTAAGGAAATATATCCCAGACAAGTTAACTCCTTTTATTTTTAATTACCTTTTTGTAATATAAAATAATAAAAAATGTGATTGATGGTGGAAGCTGAGACCGAACAAATCAGAACAAGGAGTGTATTGTTTGGATTGCTGCTAAGAAACTGTGATGTCCTGTATATGAATAACCCTACAGAGTTCAACAAAATTCTCACCCACCTTTCCTCACAACCAAACCTCTCCATACGTTAAACTCAATGTTTAATTACATGAACATTTCTAGTTTGTATATTCAGATATGCTTACCATCCCATTTTCTGACAAAAGGACCAGATAAGATTCGCATAAATCCTGCGAGACAGATCAGTTCAACTGAGAACTCTTCAAGAACTTTATCAACAGCACTGTCAAACTCCACACGACTACTATACTGTTTGTGGTCAATTACCTAAGACACCAGAAGCAGGACAGAAGACTAGTATGAATATGGGGTTTCATTCAGTTCAAATTTCCTCAAGCTGATGCCCTTGAGATGTGCTGGACTACATTTTCCATCATCTCCATCCAGCAGGGCCATTGGCTTAAAACCAGGGATCTGACTGTGTTTTCTGCCCACTCTGCCCTTTTGTCTATATGGTGCAGATGACTCCAGGGTGGATGAAATTGTTGTGATAATTAAGATATCAGGCCAAACCAAGGCTTACAATCTTGCTTTAGCCCAGTTTCTTGTTTTATTTTACTGGCTGATCTCCAACTGTCACCTGCCAATTCAGACATCATGCCAATCCATAATTAAATCATGGATTCCTAAATCATGGTTCGGCATGATATCTCATCTGAGCTCAGCTAAAGAACACAACTGACACATCATATAGGAAATAAATATACAAAATAAGAGAATTGTGCATTTTATGGTTACGGTACATACATGAGAATAATCTCAGCCCTGTATAAATGCTTATTTATTTCATGCAGTAATAACTTAAGTTCAAGTGGTAATTTGCTGAACATGTACTTACTTTTGTAGGAATACCAGCTCTTTCTGCTCTTTTTAGCCCTTCTACACCCGCTTTGTTTGAAACAACAAGGACTATTTGTGCATAGCTAGTTGGCTTCTTTGAGCTGGCTATGAGAGCTTCCAGATTTGTACCTAAAGAATCCAAAACAATATAATCCACATATATGGATATACTTAAATGCCCTGAAAAGCTTGTTGCAGTTGGAAAGTAACACTTTTACTCAACAAGTTATTTTTACAAAAAGTTTATTAACAGATCCAACCTGTCCTCTTCCTGAATAGCAATGATTTTCATAAGTATATCTTTCCAAAGCAATACATGCTTTCTTTTAAATTATAAAGTTACATTCTCAAAAAATAAATTACACGTAGTCCAATCCTATTATTCTTCCTCCTCTGTCTTGATACTGTTTTACTGTAAACAACAATCTTTCCATTAATGCTTTGTAGTTTGGATTGTGTACGACAAATGTCAAAGCAGATTTCACAAACAATTGTCAAAAATCCTCTGCTGTTAAAAAAAGTCTGCTACATTACACTACTTTTTTTTCATAACAAGACTATGAATATGTCATATCTCCCTTGTCTCACACACAAATTACTGACTCATAAAATTGTACCCAGAAAAGACACTGCCTCTGAATTTTTAGTTGGAAAAGTGTAAACTTTGTTCCCTGTTTTTAGGGAGAAGTGACTGGTCACTAAGTTATTTATGAAACTAGGTAAGGCAGATGGATATAAATGTAATAAGGAAGAGTTTTATCCACCCTTGCTTATAAGTATAAACACAATTATCTGAAATTATCAGAAATACAAGAAAATGCTTTTCCTGTCCGGCTTGATCAATCTACCTTAAGCCTGTCATTTCATTTCATTTTATTACAGTCAACAGACCATTAAACCTTAAGCCTGTGAGACGGACATAATCAATGCCCCAGAGATGCTTGGGCTTTCTTTCTTGTAACAGACAATGTGGAGTCTCACCTGTTCCAGAGATAAGGACCGCCACCTTTGTTTTTCTTGACTGGGTTTTGCTTGGCTCTCTGTGGAAGGACTGCAACTTATTACCATATAAGGCCTGGAGCAAGTTGTTGACCTCAACATGGGCCGACTCTTCAATTCAGAGAAGAAATATTAATTGTAAGAAACATTACTGAAATAATAGCTCAGAATGCATTGTACAATAAATAATCATCCGGTGTTTCCATGTGCTCGAAATAAGCATTTAAAATGCATACATGAAATGGAATTTTTTCACAGAACTGCAAGGGACTCAAAGAGTAATTTAGATTGACTCCCAGGACATGTTTATGGGCCTTTCCGCATTACACTGTTATAGTGATCTTATTCCACTTTCAACTTCCTATGGAATCCTGGGGTTTGCAGTTTAAGGAAGGGCATTTGGAATTCTCAGCCAGAGAGTTCTTTGGCCTCAGGAAACTACAAACCCCAGAATTCTACAGGAGGTTGAAAGTGGAATAATAGCACTATAACTGTGTAGTGCGGAAAGGCTTTATATCTTGAGCAGCTTTCTACAACTTGGTCTTTTCCAGATGTTTGAACTACAACACACATCATCCCTGACTCTTGGCCATGCTGGTTGAAGTCAAGCACAGTTGTAGTTCAAAACATCTAGGGGATGCCACAGTGGTGTAGGCTGATTTAAGGAACACTGACTAGCACCTGTCACCCAGCTACTGCTTGGACACTTCCAAGGAAGCAGTTTCTGCAACTTTTTTATACCCTTTTTTTCTATGCCAAACCGATTTTATAACCCTAATGTTTATCCTCAATGAATCATCATGTGCTTTAAGTTGCACTATCCAGAATGATCAGGGGGTTCCTCATCACTTATGAGGAAAGGTTACACGGTTTGGTAAATTTTAATGTAGAACAGAGGCAAGGAAGGGGAGACATGACAGAGCCATGTAAAATTATCCACAAGATAGAGAAAGTGCATAGGGAGTTGTTCTCTGTAGCTCTTGTAATACTGGAAATGGGGTCATCCATTGAATCTGAATGTTATGAGATCCAGCACAAATAAAAAGAAGAACTTCTTCACACAAGACACAATGGAGTTGTGGAATTTAGTTGGCCACCAATTCGAACAGCTTTAAAAATGGATTAAAGCAGATTCATAGAAGATTAAGCTTTTCACCAGGTACTACGTGGCAGACAGGGCTACAGTTGCAGCAGGAGGCAAAATGAGGACACTGTCCACTCAAATATAAATTCTTCTCACTCATAAAATTTACTTTTAGTCCCTAAATTTCTAGCATTGCAAGAAGTAAGGCACTGGAAATCATTCACATTTAGAATTCATATATTTGCTGTGTTTACATTCCTTTGGTAGCTTTGCTTGCCCTTTTTGTTTGTATGGCAAAGCAATATTTCTAAATGCTCATCTGAAGTTTTAAGGCTGTAGAAGAAGGAGTGGCAGAATTCTTACTGGAGTGTATATTATCCTCATCTTGTCTCTCCTGTATATATTATCTCCAGTACCAGGCTGTAGAAGAAGGGGTGGCAGAATTCTTACTGGAGTGTATATTACCCTCATCTTGTCTCTCCAGTATTTATTATCTCCAGTACCAGAGGTAGAATGCCCCAGTATATCAGGTGCTATGGAACATAAGCAGAAGGATGTAACAGTGATCATGCTTTGCTTCTGAGGTTCCCAAAGGCAAATGATTGACCACTGTGTGAGCAAAAGCTGGACAAGACAGGTGAAGGGTCTGGAAGCCATGCCCTATTAGGAGCGGCTTAGGGAGCTGGGTATGTTTAGTCTGCAGAAGAGAAGGTTAAGAGGGGACATGATAGGCACATTTAAATATTTGAAGGGATCTCATATCAAGGAGGGAGCAGGCTTGTTTTCCACTGCTTCAGAGACTAGGATAAGGAGCAATGGATTCAAGCTGCAGGAAAAGAGATTCCACTTAAACCTCAGGAAGAACTTCCTGATGGTCAGAGCTGTCCGGCAGTGGAATATACAGCCTAGGAGTGTGTTGGAGTCTCCTTCTTTGGAGGTTTTTAAGCAGAGGCTGGATAGCCATCTGTTGGGAGTGCTTTGATGTGGGTTCCTGCATGGCAGGGGGTTGGACTGGATGGCCCCTGTGGTCTCTTCTGACTCTATGATTCTATGAAAATAATGAGGAAATCTTTCTCCCTTCTGGCCATATCTATCAGCTGTATTAGTTAATTAAATAAATTCAGATGTGCTCCCATAAGATTGTCATGGCATCACCATGATATCATAAATAAACAAAATCCACAAAGATAAGTACTGACCTCCTTGACGCTGAACAACTTTTCCAATTACCCATGCCTCTTCATGTCTCTGGATGTCCTTCAGAACATCCCCAGCCCGTTCCTTCTGCACCACCAGGACTGCACCAATCCCACAATTAAATGTTCGAGCCATTTCTTCTTCTGAAAGATTTCCCTCTTCTTGAAGCCAGGAAAAGATCTTGGGTATCTTCCAACTTAACGCATCTGAAAATAGCCAGAGTTGTAATTAACTAGAGAGTCAAAAAGTCAAGAGATATTATGCCCACAAAAGGAAAGTGCTCACATGTCTCAGTTATTCAGAAACAACTTCACATCCAACTGTTAAAGCAGGCACTAGAGAAAATAAAATGAATGGTATCCAATGTCACATAAGTAGGCTTCCACCTATGCAATGGGACTCCCTCTTGTTCGTACTTTCTTTGCACCCCAAATCTGTTCCCAAGGTCCCTAAGCCTCAATGTGTTGATTTGGGAGACAAAAGGGGCTGTAGCAAGCAAACTATTAGAAGCATCTATTCTATTGGAAAACAATTGCTATTAGATACGAAAACGGCAGTAATGAAGAAAGTGCAATACTACATTTTCAAAGCCATCTTTAAATTGATCATAAATATAGGTAAAATGATTTAGGTAAATAGTAAAATAGCAGTGTTAAACAAAGTAAAGTAGGAAAAATATGTCTGTAGATGTTGGCTAGGTGGAATGAAAATATTCTTACCTAAAACCACTCCAAAAGACACTGGGAGCACACGTGGAATATTTTCCAGAAGTCCTCCACCAGTGATATGGGCATATGCTTTCACATGACCTGACCGAAGGACTGGCAGAAGAACCTTGCTATAGATTTTAGTAGGAGTAAGCAGTTGCTCTCCTGTGAACATAAGCAGTAAAAAAAGTTAAAACACAGAAATACAGAGGCACAAAGAGAGCAAGAAAACCTAAGATGGCTATTGTTGATGCTCTCTGCACACAACAGTGTTCCATATAATTAAGCTGAAGGGAGGCTGGCCCTGCTCATAATGTTTTGCGGTTTCTCCAGCCTACTCTACCAACCAATATCCACAGTCAATGACTGAGCACCAGCAGAGGGAAACCCTGCACATGCAAGCATTCAAAAGTCAAAGCCTGGCACAACTGCAGCTCTAGGGTACACAGAAGTCTATGTATATTTTCCACCTGCAAACATCCAAGTCTAAAATGTGAATGTTGGAGATTGGTAGTTCTTGGAAAAGTTACTTTTGGGAGACTGTAACTCACAGAATTCTCCCAGCTAGCAGGATCACTAGGTGTAACAGCTGAGGGGATTGGGAGATGATTGCCCCCCCTCCAAACATAACTTTTCTAAGGTCTGGGACTCAGGGAAGCCACACAACATCAGGATAAGGACTAGCAGTGGTTTTGCATTCCTTAATTGTATGGAGTCTTCTTAACGGACAAAGAGAGTGACAGATATTACAGATATATATTCTGTATATACAGTCCCCTAACAAATATACAAAATGACAGAGATAAAATGCTCTGGCACTTTTTTATAGTCCTCTTTTCCCATCAGTAGACCAGAAAATGTGAAGACATTATGGTGACCAGACATTAATCCTTATTCAGGGGATATTTTATTCAGAATAAAATTCAGGAGAGGAAGAAGGTCATATACACAGAACTTACCTAATGTCTGGTTGGTAGAGCCACCCACTGAAGGAGAGGAAAAATCTAAAGATGATTTTTCAACAATCTTTCTCACGAGACTAAATCCATTGCTGTGAACACCAGAGGAGGCAACTCCAATGACTGCATCCCCATCAGCAATTCTGTCTAGCTGGGGGAGCATCTGTCCTCGCTCCGCAGCACCCACTGTGAAGCCAGCCAGGTCATACTCTCCAGGTGGATACATGCCAGGCATTTCTGCAGTTTCTCCTCCTACAGGAAGATGGTGGGGATAGAGAAAGACATGACGATGGTCAGACCAGTGGTGGTCCTTAAAGAAATCCTAATTCCTGGGTTTTTATATACATTTTAGCACAGAAAGGTGGGCTTATTATAAAGGGCTTTTGCTCTTTAAGCAAAAGCAATGGTTGAGATTATTTTAAAAAATGTTGTTAAAAAAATCTTGTTTTTCCTGTTTCAATGTTCTACTTCTGCCAGTTCACATATGAATATAACAATCAAATAGCGACAGGAAAGGAATGGTTTAGGCAGTGAAGAAAGGAATTTCAATAGAAGCAATCAGAATATATTAGCCATACCTCTGAGGGAACATTTTGATTGGGAAATAACCTATCACAAAGGAAAAGGTCATACCTGGAGCACTTGCTCACAACTTGGAAAAAAATTACCATTTTGGACTGCCATTTCCACTGGCCATGCTAGCTGGTAGAGTCTGGGATTGATAGTCAAAATAAATAAGTAATAAGCTCTGGGTTTTCCAGAGTATGAAATCAGACAAGCAAGAGCATCACATCAGGCACCTCTTACTGGACTGCAGCAATACAGATTTTTGATGGAGAGAACTATATGCCTGAATGCCTTTGCACATATAAAAATTTCTTATGTGTAGAACAGCAGCAAGCTAGAGGAGAAGAACAGGAAACTCATCCAGAACGTTTAGATAATCTCCTTTTTCCCATTCTCCCCTCTCATTCAGAGCCAGTGCCAGATGGCACAGTTCTGATAAATTTAGTTTCAACTTTAAAGGAACTATCGAAAGTGCTGATCCTATCTGGGGTGGGAAAGGATAGGGAGCAGCTCCTTGGATAACTCTTTTAATGCAGTAATTTTGATGGAGTAATTCACCATTCATTAATGTAGACCCCATCAGCCTCCACTGCTCAGAACGTAGTATACACTGTGACAATCCATGCTGAATTTGGTGTGTAACTGATTCTCAGACACAGACAAGTGGAGACACAACACATAAGTGATCTTTTTCTCTAGCTAACTGGAAACAGGGCAACTTTCTCATGAAAGAGAAGAAGCACGATCATTCTTACCAAGAAGAGCACATCCTGCCAGTTTACAAGCTTCTGCTATACCAGCTATGATTGTTTGAGCCATCCCAACATCTAGTTTTCCACAGGCAAAATAGTCAAGGAAGAAGAGAGGCTCTGCTCCCTGAGCCAGGATATCATTGACGCACATGGCAACCAAGTCCTGCCCAATTGTGTCATGCTTGTTGCAGAGTTGGGCGATCTGTAAGAAGCAGCGGAGAACTAATTTTTAGAGTTTGCCATCACTTATAGACAATATCTGCAAGGCTTCTCTTTTAACTACAGTGAAAGGTAGATTGGTTACTTTAATTGCAGGAGATAAGGAGGTTCTTTCATGCAGCTTATCTTGATCTGACTTGAGAAAGTGACAAGGGATGGTGGGCATTTCCATAAAAAGATATTGGCAATTAGTTACTGTCTACAGATACAGGTAGATCTGGATTAGAATTACAGTGCTATGATTCCATTGTAATTGGTAGAGCAATGTCCTACAGAATCCTGGGGCTTGTAGTGTGGTGAGGTATTACAGCTCTCTAGCTGAGAATTATAGATACTTCTCCTAAACTGCATACTTCAAGATTCCAATGGAAGTAGCTATAGCAGTTAAAAGTAGAATCATAATGCTTTAATTGTATTGTGTGAAAGGTGTCTGGTAACTAAGAAATGTATACCTTCATTAATTTTTCTGTTCTTCCCCGGTGAGTTAGACCTAGTGCCTGGAATATGTCCATCTACTTGCAGTTGATTAACCTTCACTTTTACACATGGGTCCCTTTTGTGTCAATACATCTTTTAAATAGTTCACAAGGACTGTACACTAGCTAAAATTTTAAAAATTACAAACTGCTCAAAGAACAGAGATGGACTTCTGGCCATTTCCAAGTTTGCTTTTTCTTTTTTGGCATTTTTTTTTTACATTTGTGTATGGCCCTTGCAGGGGAGTGTTCCATGGACCTCAGGCAGTTGCCAGCCTTGTTCTAACTAGACACGCTGACTCTGAAATGTTCTGTATCCTCTACCACTAAGCTGTGGTCCCCTTCCATGAGCCGTTACAAATCTGATATGGAACTAAACATTGTTACAAAATAAAATTCCTGTTGTTAAGTTAAAACCTGGCACCACCACCACAACCTGCCCTCTTTCTCATTACCTTGAGTTTCGTCCCAACACCATCAGTTCCAGATACCAAAATTGGATCTTTATATCCAGCTTCCTTCAAATCAAAGAGTCCAGCAAACCCTCCAAGCTCAGCATTACAGCCTACCAATTCGGGGGAGAAAATGTTCACCAAAAGCTTGTTAGTATAATGGATGCTTTCAGAGCTGCTCCAGGATCAAACCCAAAATACAGCAGTTTTGCCACTCTCCAGTTCTTGAAGTAACCACACACAAAAATGATGTCCTGGGCTTGTAAAAGGGGTCAAAATTTTCTGCCACTATGAATCCATTCTGCAGTGTATATACTAAGTGCAATGTAATTCTACCAGCTAGCCCAAGACATCTTGCTGCCTGAAGTAGAGAACAACATGTCCCCCTTCCATCCCCCTCCCTGATATTTGTAGGTGACTAGATTGGAAGCTGAATCTTAATCTGGTCAAGGTAATGGGTCAGGATCGTCCATTGCATCTGAAGGTGTAGGGTGTATGGAATGCCACAAGGCTTACATAGCTCTGTCTACCAATATCTCGCTGCAAATTCTCACCCTGCAGTATTGGTCACTTGAGATGGCTGCTTCACTTGCTATTCTCACTCTTGATAGTGCTCTTGAAAATGGTGGGCCATAAATCAGTGCTAGACTGAGAGGCACTGGCTAACAGTCCACAGCCAGTTTCCAGGACAGAAATAGTCACAGCCAATAGGTACAAATGTGCTACTAGTCCCTGGCACATCAAACAAACAAAAAAATCCGCCAGTCTCTCACATCAGATTGCCTGAAAAGCAATCTGACACAATTTATGATATAATCCCTAACACGTCTATTTAGAACTTCAGTTTTAGGCTAAAACAAATATGACATTTGTTAAAATGGGTTGCTGTTGAATGTTTATGAGTTGCTGAATTTCACTGGCATGGTTTTCAGGGCTTCCTTATGGGCATACAGGCTTTTTGGCCACTTCCTGCTCAAAAGAATTGCTGTCACTCAATATATGCTATAATTCTTACTGGTAGTACAACCCATTAGTAAGATATCTCTGAGAAATCTTAGTGGTCCTTCTGAATGCATCATCTTAAATTCTTTACACAAAACACTAACAAAATTGTTGTATGTCACTACAAAATATAAGTATCAATGATCTATTTTTTTTTAAAGGAAAAGCTTTTATTCTGAGCTAACAATCTACACTGGCAAAAGGGTACCATACATGAACAAACTTTCCTTAGGAATAATTGCAAAGTCACAAACACATCTTAAGTCATATTCAGCCAAGGTTGAAAAGAACATAAACCTTAACATGACTAATTAAACATTCCTATGCTACTCACAATACAGAGGAAGTTCTGGGTCTTAATGGACGTAGCTATGTTGGTCTACTACAACAAAAGCAACAAGGAATCTTACAGCATATTAATGATTAACAAAATCTAATCTGGCACAAAGGTTTGTAGATTCCCATTCATTTCAACAGATGCATGATCTCAGTTGTTCATGAATGAATCCTACAAGCATTTCAGTTAAAAAGTACAAGCTTACCTGGTCTTGATGTTGCTGCCGCTAAAGGCTTAATTTTCTGAACCAAGGTGTTACCAGCTGCAATATCTACACCACTGTCTTTGTAAGTCAGACCACTAAAAAGGCAGAAGAGCCCGTTATCAATTTACATACATGTATGATCAGTACTGGCAGTACTTTTTTAGTGCCAATATAGGTTTGTAAAGAATTAATTGGGATTTTAGTGCTACCTATACCAAAAAGTTATCTCTTCTTGCTGGATCGGCTTCTGTGCCTCTAACAAGCATAACTGAGAGATCTGCTTTTCAGCAAATTAAGGCTGTGTTCTGATGCACCTGATTTCAGAAGTCAGTACTTCTGTACGTAAGATCCCTGTGCCCTGTGGTATATGGTGCTTTGCTGAAAGTAGTACCCAGCCCAACCAAATAAAGAACATGCATCCTCAGATCTGTATTAAAGCTACAATGTGTTACACAGTGTACTCAGTGTAAACAATTTTAAGTACCTATATCTAAGGTTCACTATCTCATTTTGAGGCTAATTATCCAGTACAGCATTATCAAATGAGACAGCCCAAAACCAAGATCTGAAAGTGGAAATTTTAGCACCTCTCCCAGCATTCGACTGAGCCCGAGAAGCAAATACTTGACCATGCCCTGAATAAATAAGTTTGAATGTACAGCCATGAAATGAAAGGTCACTGATATCATCATTCTAAAGCCACTACTATCTGTCTGTCACCACAAGTATTCTCAGTGTTGCTTTAACTTACATTACTTTACAGCTACATATCAGCTTCACTACAGTACAGTACACAAATAGTTCATCTTAACCAACACATGTTTGGGTAGACCAATTAAGATTTGAGACAACTAAATATCAAGCTATAAACTCAAATTCAAAGTAATTGTCTACATTCCTGACTTCCACAGAAAGGGTCCACTTATATAGAATTGTATCCTAATAACTTCCTGCATACGGAATGGCATCTGTAAGGACGATGGGAAGAGGTGACCCCTCTAACTCTTCTGCCTCCCCGCCAAAAATCTGCCTGAGGCAGTTGGGAGAGTTGGGAGCCCTTTAAGAGAATACTTAGGAAGGGGGTTGTGGCAGGCACAAGGGAAGGAAGGCTAAATTCCATTACATAACCAAAAGTCAATTTCTCAAAAACACTGCATTTTGCCAATATGTATTTTTAAAAGTATAATATACTTGTATTCCATGCATTTAAAAATAAATGTTGATTTGCTAGGTAAAAAATATTACACAGATTTCATCATTTACCAGATAATTATCAAATACTAGACATTAAGGAAACATAAAACTACAGACTGTACCATTTATAATAATTTTATTGCATATATATAGGACAAATATTACAGATACTAATATCTTGATGTCATGTGCTTTCAATCAAATATATGTATATGCAGAAGACTATGTTACCAGAAGGTAGTATTGTTTGAATTGTCTATATGTGATGGCACTGGTCAAAAGAAATTCATCTAGACCAAAAGGTATCTGCCAAAAACCATCAAGAGCTCATCTGGTTCCAGTTCTTGCAGTAAAAGAAATGTTTGGATTAATTTTCCTAGTACAACTTGTAACAAATGCAGACAAGGTATAAACATCTTCCCACTATTTACTTTTCAGAGAAGTAGTCTGTGTGATACAAGTGCCTGTATTGATAATTTTTTCATTTCTCCTACTGAGTGTAACATCAGATACATGGGTTCATATTTCAAAGCGAGAATGGGAATTGTTTGGCCTTCCAGGTGTTGTTTAATTGTAACTCCTAGCATCCTACTTTAACATTTAGAGGGCCACCCAGTTCCCACCAGTCTATGTGTATGTGTGTGCATGAGAGAGAAAAAACACTAAAAATACACAGTCTCAGAGAAAGGCTCTCTGAAGACAAACTGTCAATCTGACAAAGTCCAAACTGATAAGCCCTGCTTCTTGCAATAATATTTTAAATTAAAATGACAATTAAAACAGTGCACTTTGCCACCTGTTTCTTTAAGTGTGAGAACTTTAAGAAGTGAAATCATGATGGCATTCCATGCTGTTCACGTTCTATACAATGTACAAAATCATTAGTTTTCTTGAAAAAAGTACAGATGGATGGATATCTACTACATTATATTTGTACTTACAAGCACAGACACAGTCTAATATTGGCAGAGTGTGAAGAATTTAATGGGTATATCCAGTGGTGTCATTCGCTACTTGTGGATCCTAACATTAATTGTTGCACAAGCTGGTGCCTAAATTGTTCTAGAAGTAGGTTCACAAACTATTCTGTAAGCCATATGACATAATTTGGCTAAACACAGATTATGACAGTTACAGTTGTTTCTTTAGTGCAACTGCTAGAAAAACAGTGTCACCTCCTGTACCTTTTCCACTAACTTAATGTTAGATACAACTTATTATGCACAAACTCAAATCACGCTGCAGTTACTGGACAGTAAGGAAAGCAAACTTTATAGTTTGGCTACCATTAATTTGCAATGCAGAGTTACTAAGTGGAATATCTCAAAAGCCGACATATACAAGAGGCTTATATCCTCAGCTTTCAATTCATTTTCTTCAGAAATGGATACAACTAGTAATATTGTTATGAAGTGATGTCAATACAGTAACTTTTATTTTGTGTATACAGGTTGAGCCTGCTTTATCTGGAAATCCAAAAACCTCTCAAAACCAAAACTTTTTGCCACCAGCCTCCCACTTCCCTCTTCAAAGTGGTGGTGGAGGCAGAAATGTCCATCTTTCAGATAGATCCTCAGTTTCTATCCCCCTCTCTCTCTTTTCTCACCACCAGCCATCTGCTTCCCTCTTTGAGGCAGCAGGGTTGTGGCACTACTGCCCATTTGTCTCTCAGATATGAGGGGCATTGCAGCTACCACCTCAAAATCAAAAGTAGACAACTTGTGGAAAAAGAGAAACTGAGAATCTGTGAAATGGTGGGAGCATGCATTCATGCCAAGCACTATGCTTGGATCCCCACCATTTCACAGATCGTCAATATCTCTACAGTGTCTTTGTTGCGTCTCATACACAAGTACTGAATGAACATAAGGCTATTCCAAAAAGGTACTGTATTTCAATATCTTAAAAAAAATCCAAAATAATGGAACATATCTGGTCCTAAGCATTTTGGATGAGGGAGACTCAAACTGCACTACTTTTCTGTAGATGCTCGTTGCTATTATAATTCTTTTTACACACTAGTTTTCTAGGAACAAATGGCACATCAGAAAGCAAAACTTTTTCAAAAATGGTTTGTCCTGTCTTCTGTCAAAGAACTCTGGGCAATGTTGTTCTAAGAGGACAACGAAAGTGAGAAGTCTGATCCTCCAATACAAACACTATACACAAAGTTTCTAATAAGCACACTAGGCCACATAAACAGGTATAACACTGCGACACAAATATGCCCGATGTACCAACAGAAAAACAAGTGAAATCTATCCTCATTTTCTTATCAATGTTTTAGAATTCTTCAGCAAAATCTGTGCTTAACCTTTGAGCTCTGTTGTTAAGCTGCTGCACAACCACATCACATAAGAATTGCTATATAAGGATATTAAGTAATATATAGATATAAAACAGTACTAAATGATGCAATGACTATGTAACGATTTGCATGAGTGATGCTTTTGGTTTTAAGATCTACGTTATTTCTTCAGTATCAGTTTTCAGCTCTGCCTTCTGATAGATACCTGGTTTGTTTAAGGAAATTTATTGCTCGATAACCAATATCCTTTCTATAAATGGCCCCTTTGAACTTAATGACTTCTACTCCTCTGTTGGCTTCTTTGAAGGCAGATATGAGGTCTTTCTTGATAGCTGTCACGGTGAGGACTCTGCCTCCACTGGTCATAACTTTGCCATCTCTCATGGCTGTGCCTGCATGGAACACGACCAAGCCTAGGTCTTTAGCCTGAGAAAATCCTATAAAGCCAATAGTGCAAAGGTAAAAACACAACAAAAACAATTACTTACAAGGATAAGCCTTGCATCTATTGTGTACAGTAAATAATTTACATACTTTAACAAAACAAGTAAGGCACTAAATCTAAGTTTTAAAGCTTATTTTAATTAATTATTCTATCCGAAATATCTGTGAAATCAGATCTTCTCCATCCTTGTCACTGTACTCTGACTGAGTGACTTAAGAAAGCAACCACAGAAATGACGACAATTCGTCCCACACCGCCCTCGTGACCACGGGTGGCAGGGGGGCGGCCTTTGCTGCCCTCCCATGGGATGAGATCGATGGCGGGGGGAGGCGGCCTTGGCCGCCCTCCCGTGAGATGAGATCAAGCGCACGGGGCAATGGGAGGAGGCAGGGCAGGATGGCGCTATTTAAGGCCGCCCCGCCTCTCCCTTGGCCTCTTTTGGATCAAGGTGACCCACCCTCCCTCCCAATGTTTCAGTGTAAGATAGCTGGTTGCTTCGGGGCCGGGTAAGAATTTCCCCCCCACCCGCTTGGGGTTTTTTTTTGCCTACCCTACACTGCTCTACGGGTTGGGTAACTGGCTTCACAGGGTGGTGTCCTAATTTGGCATTAACTAGGTCTCCACAGCCACACTTGCAGTCACCTTGGCCGTCATGGGGGGGTCTTAAGGTCTGGCGTGTACCTATGGCACCCCTTTGGTGTAGGATAAATTCTATCCTTGAGGAGGGCCCTGGGCTCACCCCACTCGTTGAGCGGTGGGGGGATGGGCATTGGGCCTCACCTTCCAGACAAGGGCTGGCCAAAGCCTTAATGCACCTTCCACGGTTGCCTTTGGGGCCCGGTAACTCGCTCAACAGGCTAGGGAAGATGGTCGGGACCTGACTCTTGCCCTAGTCCGAACATGCTGTTGACCCCCCCCTTTTCCTCAGGTCAAAAGTTCAAGTTCAAGTTCATGTAAGTTTAAGTTCACTCCCCCTTTTATGTTAATTAGGCATATTAATAAATTGCCCTAGTTCAACCCAAGCTCTGTGTGCGATCTCATCATTTCGTGGGTTGGGTGGCAAAAGGCACTAGTTGAATTTCACTGTAATCTTATTCATTACTTTTTCTTAGTAATATGGGTCAAATGTAGGCCTTGTGATGTGTCCATAAACCACACTGTTCAATCTCCTAGCTTCCATATAAAAGAGGAAGAGAGACCTGGGCCTAACTCCAAGTGCTAGTCCCAACTAGAGTACAGCCACTGAATCAATGAAAAGCTAGTAAGCCAAGAGCTATGTTAGCTCCATTAATTCAATATGTTTACTATATATGGGACTTCCAATTTGATCTACTTAGCTGAGATTAGCATGCACCAATAGGTAGACCCTTTCTCATTTTCCTCCCCATGTTATGACTGCAGAAGTACATAAAGAATCCGGTAGGCAAGATGGCTATGCTTACTACACTTAGAAAGAGTACTAAAAACTGCTTTGTAAGAGAATAACTGTAGTGCAGTGGTCAGAGTATCAGAATAAAAATGGGGAAATTTGGATTAAAATCCCTGCTCCCAGTCACTGTCTCTAGGACTATTTTTCAGTTTTGTTGCGAGGGTAAAGTGGGGGGAGGGAAGAGACCAACTATGCAGACATCAGTGTGCCCTTGAAGAAAAACAAAATAAAAAGGAAAGATATAAACAAAAAATAATATTTAAATCCAGCTTTTCTTCTTTTGGCAGCCTATAGTGTAGACATTATGACAAGACATGGGAAACAAATATCTCTGAGACTGAGATCCCATGTGAATTTATCTGAGAGTAAGTCTTAATGAATTTGGTCGAACTTATTTCTGAACAAGCCTTACACATTATACAAAAGAAGCTGAGCATTTCACATGTTGCAATTTTCTATCTCTGTCTCTAGTATAATAATCAACCTGATTTCCTCTTGCAGAAACATAGATGCCAGTCTCCTTTTCACTATGAAGCAAAATGGATGCTGTCTCTCCAGGAAGCAAAAGCAACCTCCCCCTACTCCACTGGTTTGAATTATGTTATCTGAACGTGCCAAGTTCCAAGAGCATCACATAGCCTCTGGTCAATCATATGAATGCAGAAAGATACATATACTACATATTTAGGTTCTGTGCATCCATTTCTTACCTGTTATTTCCAAACCCTTAGGATAACTTCCTGGATAGCCTTCACTAGCCATGACCACTGTCACAGCAGCACAGTCTTCAAACCAAACAGGCATGCAGGAAGATAACTTTCTATCAATGGTTGCTTGTACAACTTCATAAAAGTCACTCTTCAGTAATGGTAGAATTACCTACAAAGGCAAAAATGAACAGATATGTTGACGGATAATAAAACCAGGACATTAACAACTAAACACACAAAGAGATCACAAGAGACTTTAAAAAGTATCTGACTTATGCTTATGTTCTGTATAACAAAAACGAAAGAAAGATAAATGTGATAGCCTAAGAAAAAATATCAGATTCCAGAGCTGAGGACTAGTTTCCTTAAGATCAACCAAAAGGACACAAAAGCATATAAGCTTTCATGGTTTGAGTTACACAACATTTTATATTTTCAAAAATGGGGATCAACTATTGCTTCTTTGTTCTAGAATGCATTCTTAGGTGTAATCCAGTATCTGCAAAACTGCCAGACAAAAACTTAGTTTGCAAATTTCTATTTTGAGACTAAGCTTCAGAGCTTATGGCCACAACATCTGATCTTATGTTTTTATTTTTCTGTTTCTTTTCCATCCTCTGATTTTTGCACCATCTTAGCAGGACCTAATTCTATGTCTCGGCCATGGAACTCCCTTCGATGATCTTGGGCAACTCACACTCTCTCAGCCTCTGATAAGGGCAATGACTTCCCCTCAAATAAATCTTACCAAGAAAACTATATGAGAAGTTCATCTTAGGATCACCATAAGCTGAAAATGACATGAAGACACACAAGAACAAGCACCACAAGGAGCTCTGAGGAACCCCAAAACCTGTACACTTTTATAGTACTCTGTTGGGTCATAAGAAAGATATGGCCCAAATGTTAATAACAAATATACAGTGTTACCCAAAGTTAACTGTTGTCAAGACGATTTCGCCTTATAGGAACCCTATGAATGAGACCTCCAAGTCTCCTATCATTAACAGCCCTACTCAGGTCTTGCAGATTCAGAGCCATGGTTCTGTCCATCTATAATGCAGTCTTCCTCCTTTTTACTGCCTTTTAACTTGCCAAGCATTATTTCTATTATTTTTCTAGTGAGTCATGTCTTCTCATGATATTTCCAAAGTACAACAGACTCAGTTTAGTGATCTTGACTTCTAGGGAGATTTCAGGTTTGATTTGTTCTAATATTCATTTGTCTTTTTAGCAGTCTACAGTATCTGTAGAAATCTTCTCCAGCACCACATTTCAAAAGAGATGGTTTTCTTCCAATCAGCTTTCTTCACTCTCCAGTTTACACAACCGTACATAGAAACTGAAAATGCAATGGCATGGACAATCCTGACTTTAGTATTTAGTTATATATCTTGACCCTTCAAGCTCATGTCTCACTCCTTCATAGCTGCCTTTCCAAGTCCTATTCCTCTTCTGAATTCTTGACTGCAGCCTCCATTCTGATTAAAAAACTATTTCTGAGAACATCCCACAGAGCATAAAGGGACTTACTTCTGAGTGCATGTGCCCAAGACTGCATCATTAGAGTCTCTCACCTGACATTCAGGGTCACCAAATCTACAGTTGAACTCTAAGACTTTGGGTCCCTCTTTGGTGAGCATTAGCCCCGCATACAACACACCTAATTGGAAAAGCATAATATCTTGAGAACATACACAACTGGTAAAACAGGCATTTTTAAACCTTTTGAAAAATAATGTTGCTTTAATGGCCCATTATGAATCTTGCTTCTACCATGTACAGACAATATGAGAGCAATATATAGAACTTCATCCATAATTAATTATGTTTGCAGATTTTAGAGTATAGTCACTTACTGTTCAACCCCCATTAGACAGATGTATTTGAAGTAGGAACATATGCTCAATGCTTTAAAGAAAACATGAAGATGATGCAAAGCAGTAGTAAATGGAAGCAATTAGGAAGAAAAAGTTAGGCTAGTTAGATCAGTTGTTTGCTCTCCTTCAAGATAGCTGAGCAAAGCAGCTTATAACTGGCTATTTGTGGTTACTGTTCTTGCTTTCACCTAGATCAGCCATCATGTTTTTTCCAGCTGTGTTAAACTCCCCCACCTCAGTTCCAGGCAGAAGGGAATGTGTATTTTCCCCTCTTCTCATATAGAAAGGAGATTTGCATACAGCTAAGCCCGTGCAAAGGTTTGGCATATACATTATGTACCATGACAGAACAACAGGTCAGTCCACCTAAATGTCTGATCCTTGCAGAAACAGCCTGGGCCAGCTGTCTGCAATTATAGGAGCTGGTGGTGCAGCAGCTACTATAGCTGAAGCTTCATGAAACCAGTAAAGAGGCACCGGAGGACAATAAAGGATGCTATGATAATGTCTATTTGGCTGCATCAAAAGGAGAGGGAAATAGCACAGCTCATTCCATTGACTCACCTGCGATCAATTGCCTTTGATAACAAGTATATGTAACATTTATACATTTATGTATTTGAAATGGGAATATTTTTCTAAACTGCTGTTCTCCATCCTCCTTTTTTGTTGCAGCTATTAAGACTGTGAGCTTGTAAGGAAGGATTATTTTCTTCTCAGCTTTTTGTATGGCACTTAGAAATGTTAGGTGTGCTGCACACACATACAAGTGTCCACTTACCTACATAAGGGATACCCTCATTTCTCATGCCGTCAATTGTTTTCTGGAGAATAGAATTTCTGATTTTCAAAAGGAGATCCTTGGACAGCTAAGAAAATGTTACAAAAAGTAGAACTTGTAAGCATGCAAATATGTAAGTGTGAATCAAATGCATTCCTATCTTACATCATTTCCAAGAAGTCCCGGGCAACATTACATGGAGAAACTGCTCATGGTTTCTCATGTTTGAGCAGCACAACACATAGCTAATATGCATGCAGTCATAGGTTCCAGTCCAAGCATCTCCAGCTTTAAAAAGTCCTCCGTCAACAGAGCTGCAAAAGAGGCTGGGAACTTTACTAGTCTGGACTACAACAGCCAGAATCCCCCTAGCCAGTGTAGTCCAAAAGATTAACAAGCTCTGGATCAGAGAAACACCAGAAGCTTCCTTACAATGAGTCAAACCTTTAGTCCATCTAGTCCTATACTGTCAACACAACTGAAAGCACTTTTTCAGGGTTTCAGGCAAGATTCTTTCCTAGACCAATCTGGTGATTCCCTGGTGAGCTTGCATCGAAGAACTAACCAGGTCCAACCTTACTTAACTTTCAAATTCAGACAACATCGGGAATATTTAGAATGGCATGCTGGTATGACCTGACTCACTAGGAATAGACTTTATTTTTTATAGGACTGATTGACTGATTCACTTTTTTTCTTTTGAACGGGATTCAATGTGGCTATATGTTTTGTATGCTTACATACGTAATTCAGCACTTGTAAGGCTGTAAGTTTTTCTTCCGACTTCTCAAATCAATTTCACAAATGGTGCTCCCGAGGAATAACAAAGAAGCATTGTACATCAAGGCACCTTACCTGAGGCGCTGGGCAATATGCACCCATGCCACCAGTGTTTGGGCCCTGATCTCCATCCAATAGCCGTTTGTGATCCTGGGCAGGTGGCATGGAGGCAACAGTGACACTGTCCGTAAAGCATAAGCACTGTAACAGAGTAAGATGAATAATGAAAAGTTCCATTAGCAAAAATGGAAAATACCTTGTCATCCAGGTTTATAAGGGTGATGCTTAATAGTATCCTGTTTGTAACAAGAAACAGCATTATGTACAAAAAGTGTTGTTCTCTTATTTCCACTGGCATTCCTTTACCCAAATACTTTGAAACAGAGCAAGTATTTCTTGTGCAAATTGTTTTAAAAGCCACAGAAGTGATACAAGATACCAACATTGCTTTTAATGCTTTCTTCAAAGCATTTCTACCAGAAAGTAGAACATTTTCCAGCAATTAAGGCAAAAAAGTAAAAAACAAAAAACAGAAATTTGTTTTACCAAAGTGAGTATAAATACCACAGCCTAAATCCAACTGCTAGCCCCAGTGGGACTAGATCCACAGACTCAATGAAATGTACTTAAATATTGTCTTAGCATACAATAATTGATCTGAGTATACCCTAAATAATACTAGCAATGTGATTAGACCTATGTTTCAGAAAAAAAGGGGCATCACAGGGCGATTGTGTCCTTATGATACTTGAGGGGTGTGGGTATACATGCACAAGTGTGCCTATGTACAAGGAATCCTGACAATCTAGTTTGGTTTACAAATGGGTTATCTTTCTATTGGCCATCCAAATGAGGTTCAGCAAAAGAGAGGAATATTCACGATTCTCCTAACAGGAAGCTAATTCTACATTTAAGTCTCATAAGCACATTTAGGACTCATTGTGTTCAGTGGGGAAGAGTAAAGAGTAGGGAGTTAGACTCAATGCCCCTTGTGGTATCTTCCAACTCTACAATTCTATGAAAGCACCTGTTTAATTCTTGTACTGAAATAAATGAGTCATAGCAATGATTAACTTCAACTGGATCTGTTCAGCGTATTATGTTTTATATATGTGTGTGTGTGTGTGTGTGGTCAGATCCAGCATAGTTGGTCTGTGAATGGGAAGTGTCATCATGAATAAAACAGGAGTTAAGCAACTCTCTTTCCATGAATGGAAACTGCTTCCATTCATCCATGGACCAAACACACATTCCATATGCAATGTGCTGTGTACTTACAGAAACCTCTTCTCCTTCCAATAGTTCCTCAACCACAACAGTTTCTCCAGCTGCTCCAAAAGTTTTATCCTGTATTAAAAGTATACATTGACATTTATTCAGGCCGAAGGCTTGCAATTTATGACACTGATCCAATATATGGAATCTCTCTCTTCTGATGGAGTGGGAGCAAATACTTCAAATACGCTTTCACAAATACTTCAAATAGGTTTTCTGTCATCTATTTTGGGAGTCGAAGCAATATTAGAGAACATTTCCTATTCATGGTCAAATTTCATTTCTGTTTTCGAATAGCAGCATTGGCCAAATCAGGCACAAGCATACTTCAGAAACTCCTTCATAATTTTTAATTCATGCCAAGCTCCATATTGACACTCCCACTAAAAGAAGCCATTTGTCTTGAGCTCTGAGGAACAGAACTGACACTTGTTACAGCAGTATTCCTGCAATCTACCACCTACTGGATGTGCTGGACTACCACTCCCAGCATCCGGATGCTGGCTGAGAATGATGGATATTATTGTCTAAGACATCTTGAACAGCATCAGGTTAAGGAAGGCTGTTCTAAACCACAGTTCTACATATTGTTAACAACACAGTCCTGTGCATGTGTACTCAAAAGAAAACCCACCTGCACTCAACAAGACTCAGTTACAGAGAAGCACAAATAGATCCTGAATTACACTGCAATGCTAAGCATGTTTACTTAGAACCAAGTCCCAATCTAATCAGTGTAATTTATTTTCTAATGAATTTATCTAGTGAATTTATCTAGGATTTCAGCCTACAGCTTCATTTGCCCAATCTTAGCCTCTCAGAAAATAATTCTAGGTGTAAAACTGATGAGCAAAAAAAAATATCCTTCTATTAATGAATAATTAAGTTGTACCCCTACAAAAGATGCAGTTTTAGAAGAAATAAAAAGATAATCAACATTGTGTTTTACAATACTTTTGTAAGAGCCTACTTTCAAGATTATGCACATACGTTTCTTGGCATTGTAACTGTATCTACTTGAAAGTAGGGAGAGCTGTGAGCACAAACTGGATCTGCAAAACCAGGAAAATCCTAAGAACTAAACCATTCTTTGAGGTTATGAGCAGTTCCCCTAGTTGGTACCATAAGGAGTGAGAGCCAATGTGATTTAGCAGTTTGAATGTTGGACTGGGACTCCAGATGACCAAGATCTGAATCCCTGCTCAGCCACAGAAACTCATAGGGTGGCCCTGGTCAAGTCATACCGTCTTAGAATCAGAGAAGGGCAATGGAAAACCCCCTCTGAATAAATCTTGGCCAGAAAATCCTACAAGAAGGTTGCCATAATTCAAAATCAATTTAAAGGTACATAACAAGAACAACTACAACAAGGTATCAATAAGCTAAGAACGCGGCTTCAAACAGAATCTAACGCTAAGTGTATCCATGTTCTAAAATTGATATTTTTGCTAGACTGTGATGTACAATCAACCTTCCACTTTTGAGGGTTCAGCATTTGTGAATTTGATTATTTGAGGGTTATTTTATTTTAAAAATTCTTATTGTACTTGCCCCTGCCACGGAAAAACTATGTTTTCTCTAGGAATGTCTAGGTACTCCATTGTGATTCTATGGTTCATTTCCAGACCATGTGGTCCACCAGAAAAGGAACATAGAGTTGCACAGGAGGACCTAGAGGTTCCTCGAAAGAATACTTCTCTAGGCATTGCTAGAATCATCCTCCAGTATGATTCTGAGGCCCACTTCCACCAGAAGTAGACCACAGATCACTGGACAACCGACAGATTCCTAGAGAAGTGTTCTTGGGTTAAGAAAAAATAGTACTCGTGATTTTCATTTGTGTTTTTTCCACTTTCATAGGGGTCTTGCACCCCTAACCTCCATGAAAGTGGAGGGCTAACTATAGTCTGCATCCATCACATGCTGAATCCTCAGGCACTTCATTAAAAAAATTAAATTTAAACCCAGTGTCAATGTGACTTCACTTTGACTTTAATACTTTTACATTCCCAACTCACTTGCATTATTTCATGCACAGCTTTGCATGCCTCTGCTTTGTTAGTGGCCACAATCACACCTTTTCCAGCAGCCAAACCACTTGCCTTTACAACTAGGGCAGGGAAAGGTGCACTGGGAAAAAAGAAGAAGAAAGTAAATAAGTGGGATTTCCTATTTCCGGATACATTTTCAAAGCTAGGGAAGAAGGAACAAAATAAACAACCTTCCCTCTCAGCAACATTATACTATTTTGGAAATGGGTACCTGGTAATAAAGGCACAAGCCTCTTCTGCATTAGTGAAAGCTTTCCATCTGGCTGTTGGAATGTCATGACGATCAAGAAATGCTTTGGAGAAGCTCTTACTGGATTCTAGCTGAGTTGCCTTTGCTGTAGGACCAAAACATCTCACACCAGCAGCTGTCAAGTCATCAACAATTCCTAAAAACAAACATATTTCCAAGTCAGATGGACTCTCGAAATAGTTTAAGCATACCCACAGCCTGGAAGTGTTACGTCTTTGGACTAAAACTTCCAAAATCCCAGAGTATAAACAATATATATTAATGGCAATCTCAATGCTACGAGTGCCATCTCTTATGTAGACAAAATGACACCATCCATGAAAGAGGAAGGTATTAACAGAATAGTTAATACCAGAAGTAAGTAACAGACTGGTTAATACTTCAGAAGTAAGAGAAAGGAGGAAATGCAAAAACAGGAAGATAAGACTGAGCATGTTTAGTGGCTGCAGAATGCTGTCTGAATGCTGCAGCAGGATGGAGGGGAACCAGAAAACCAACAGAGAAGGGTAATCCAATGAAGTTACCATGGAAAAAGTTATGGTTGACTGGTGCTCTGAGCAGAACCCCTCCATACTGCAACGTTTTGTTCTGCTCCCAATAGTAATTCCTCATTTTGCTATCCTGGGACTTAACCCTCCTGGGATGTGATTTAAAAAGAAGACGGACATCTGTGAAGATGGCAGCAACAAAGATAAGCTAAAGAACTAGAAATCTGCCTCATCAATAAGCAGATCTATTTCTTAACTATCATCTGCTGTAATTATTTCAATGGCAAAAATATGTGTAATGGATGTTATGAGGAGGGACAAAGAACTTTGTAGGGTAAAGGATCATATCCTGACCAGATCAAAGCCAGCTGGCATCTCTGAACTGTTAGCAAAACAGAAAGGGCCAGAAAGAGCCTACAAATTAATCGTACCACATCTGTTACTATCTTCTGATAAAAGAAATGTTGTGTAGAACAGTGGTTCACAACTTTTGACCCTCCAGATAGTTGGGATTTCAGTGTTCAGAACTCTTGACCATTGCTGGTTGGAGCTCCTAAGAACTAAAATCTAAAACATCTGGAATATCAAAGGTCAAGAACCACTGCTGTAATACACATAGTTCATTGTATTTGCAGACAGAGAGACACACAATTATTAGTATGTAGAAATGGTAAGTATTTATTGGAAGATTTACCATGACTATATAAAATAAAGCTGTTAATACAATAAATTGGTGGCTAGTATTTGCATATGAGAAAATATTGTGGACATACCAGCAGCAAGAGGAACTTCTGGACCAACCACCACAAGTCCAATCTTCTGGTCTTTACAGAACTTGGAAAGAGCAGCATGATCGTTGATTGAGACCACTATCATTGGAAATAAAAATCAGGTCAGTTGCAATTAGATGGAATATTTCTTCCTTAAAATTCTTTCCCAAAGGCACTTTGAAAGGATCCCACTGAAGGAAGGTACTCCTAAAGTATCCCCAAAAAGGTTACTCTGAAGACCAAACTAAGCATAACACCTTACACACAATGAGTAGGTTTTTAGAAGTTACAGACATGGATCCCCTCCTGCCAACCAATTCAGACTGAATCCTAGTGTGCGGAGAGGAGGTAAAGGGTCTTAAAGCCTTTGTCCCCATTGAGGTTCCAATTAAGTTCAGCCTGCAAGTGTTATTTGTATTGTGATCAGTGGTGGAACTTGGGAGTGTGTGTGTGTGGGGGGGCGGCTACGGCATGAGGGGTGTGGCCACTGTGCATGGGGGCATGGCCAGGGGACATGGTGGTGTGGCTACGGGCCAGGAAGCCCCAAAAACATTGCCGCCCGGAGCGAACCACCCCCCTCAGCCCCCCCACCCCTAAGCGACTGATTATGATGGTAGGGAAGCTCCCATTTTCCCAATATAAGCTGCCTCCATGCAAACAGGTGTGTGAATGGGGGTTAACTTTGATCAGGAATGCAGAGAGAATAAAGGGCTAAAGTTTCTCTATTTCTACATCAGGATCCAAATTGGGGACCTTGTACCTGCAATGCACTTTTAAAGAGCCATTCACGCAATTAGTAATTGTGTAAATGGCATCATGCCTAGTTGACTCTGACAGACAGCTATGTAGCCCAAGGTCATATAGTGAGCCACATACACTGTAGAGGGATTTGAGCTTATCAGATCAGCCACTGCACCTTCCTGGCAATTATATAGTCACAGAGAATTTCTGTAATCTGCTACCGCATAATGAAGCTTAACTGAAATGGTATTGTATAGTGGTTAGGAACTAGGACCTGCGAGATCCACTCTGCGATAATGTTCACTGAGTCTCTCTCTCAATCTGAACTATCTCACAAGACTGTTTTGAGGAGAAAGTGGAGATTAGGAAGAGAGGCATGAACTAATTAACTGAACTAACTGGAGGCATGGTGGGATATCAATATAACTGTAACCATGCTAACTTAATAACAACAACTTATTATCATTATCATCTCGGTCTAGATTCTACCCACTTAATATTAAACCTTGGTGCTACATAAACTCTGGCATAATACTCTGAATAGCAAGGAACTTAGTTGGGGACAAAGTTCTCCTTTTTGTAAGAAGAATGTGTGAGGTACGTTAAGTTTAATAAGCAACATTTCTCTCTTTTTTATACACACATATACACCTGGTGGCGCAGTGGTTAAATGCTAGTACTGCAACCACAAGGTTGTGAGTTCAACCCTGCCGGGCTCCAAGGTTGACTCAGCCTTCCATCCTTCCGCAGGTCGGTAAAATGAGAACCCAGCTTGTTGGGGGCAATCAGCTAAAATACATTGTAAACCGCTTAGATAACACTCAGTTGATAAGCGGTATAGAAATAAATGCTATTGATATATATTAATGGTAACATCTGCTCATAAGAGAGAGAAATCCAAGTACATGATTTAAAAAAAAAAAAAAAAGCTCAAGAAGGCAATATAATTCTCTCCCTTTTATCAAAATAAATCCAAAGTCTAACATGAACTGGGGCGTGTGAGTCAGCTGGCCAAAGCAAATGTTCTATTCCCACTTCCCACCCCCTTCTTCATGCCAAGTATTGGGCAGCTGCAAGGGGTGTTACATAGGCAGAAACCTTTCATCCCTTGGCAAACATGTGATAATATATTTCACCTGCTCTGCATATTTACTCAGAAGCCTTCTTTTCATCTGTGATGTCAGTCCTGTGTAGAGGTTGGGAAAGTTTTGTGGACTAGGAACTCCTGGAATGGCCATAGCCATACTGACTAGGGGATTTTGAGAGTTATAGTGCAAAATTTAACTTTCCTGACTTCTATCCCTGATATAGGTTTCTTTCCTTTGGCTTGTGAAAGGCACTGATAGGAGCCATGCAGGATTTCTTGATAGCATGAAAACTTGCATTGTGACTGCTTTCATTTTAACCATCTTCTAGTTCACTTTTAAATACTGGATGAATTTATAGAATGCATTGCATATTACTCCCCGCCCCCCCCCCGCACTTAGTTTCTGAAATAGGAGTGAAAACTGTGCGGCCCTCAAGAGGTTGTTGAACTGCAAGTCCTATCAGGCCTGGCCAGTGGTTCTTAACCTGTGGATCACAGACCCTCAGGGGTCTACTGAGGGTGGATCATTTAGAAACACTTTTGCTGCGCATTCCTACACAGCAGGGGGTTGGATCAGATGCTCTTGAAGTCTCTTCCAACTGTCCAATGTGTATTATAGCACCAGCCAGTGCTGCTCATTTTGTCAGCTGAAGGACATCACTGGGTACAGTGTAGTATATTCTTTGTAACAGAATATGTATCTCTGCTTCTTAAAAAGCCCATGATCACTGTCCACCTTCTCCACTTCTAAGATGCAAAAGAGGGCTTGGGGGTTGTTTTTACTTCACATCTCTAAGTCCCAAAAAGAGGCAGCAGCAGAACAATTCCCAGCTTGCGCCAAACCTTGGAGCTGGGGAAAGATAAGGGAGAGATCTTCCCTGCCATTGCACTATATTATGGAGACTCTGGGAATCCTGGAAGTCTGGGACAATTATTAGTGTGACTCACAATCTACTCCCCAGCTCTAAGGCTAAGAGGAACAGGGAGCTCATCACATTTATCAATGGACAGGAGAACACTCACTATGGCAAGCATTGCAAATGCAGCTGATAACTTATCTTTCCACTTGTTGTTCCCATCCAAAAGAAAGATCAAGATGTGGAAGCATGATTCCATGTGGAAACTCTCTTCCCTAATAGGACATTATTCTTCCAAGTCCAAAGTTGTATTTCTAACTTAGTATATGAAATTATAACTTATTACTCTGGTCACTGCTAAATTTCTTTTTCTCCACTTGAAAAGGAAAAGGCTTGTTATTTCACATGAATCAGTATGTTCTTCTTAGCTATCATTTTTGTGAAGAGAACGACATATCCTAAGGCATTCACATGGCAATCATACGATCTATACAGCTCTACAGCACTGAACAAAAATTTGTGTGTCTGTGTTGATTGAATTAAACTTGGTTTCCTCTCCCAATAGTCTTGTCTTGTCACATGACACAGCCAGTACTGCAGTTGAATTTATTGCATTTTTACTTATATTTTAACAAGCTCCTACTGGTATTGCCAATGAAGAAAAGAGCAGAAAGTTTGTCTGTAGATTAGAAAACCTCAATACTTAAAATAATAAGAATTTTTAAAGGAAAAAAAATATCTTTTTAGCTTCTGAAAGCTTTAAAGTGCGTAATTTGGTATGCATTACTACCTGGTCTTAACAGATTTCTTGGATGCAGATTCCATTGGCTTAAGCCTTTGGTCATCCTGTATATTTTGGATTTGTTTAGGTATGGTTTTATTTCTTTACTTTAATTATGGTTTCAAGCAAGTAGAAATGGTTTTCTCTTTTTATTAAAAACAACAAATTACAATTTTGCTGCAGACCAGGGTCAGATATCACTAATCATTGCATGGAACAGGGAGTATGAATTCACCAAGTCTTGTAATCCCAAACCATGGTTCAATAGATTCTCTGTGCAAGCAGAGGCTTAGTGGCTTAGTATTTGATGAGTAATTAAGACCTATTCACTTTATAAAAGACCCGCTGTTAGTAGAGATTAAAACCACTAGCACGGGTTTGTTGATACGGATCAACACAGCTGCCCGCCTGCTTAGGAGTGTGGCTATGGGGACTGATGAGTGCCTCCACTTCAAAGTTTACTACTAAACCACTGCAATTAGCAGACCTCAATTTATTTCCCTTATCAAGCCCCTCATGTGTCCCCTAAATTAGTTCTGGAAGGTTTGGAAATCATCTGGACAATGTTGGGGAGCGTGTTGGGGAAACTGTAGGAGGTAAAGAGGAGAAGGGAAATGGGTATTGCATAGGTGGGTGTTGGATTTAGCCCTTTAAAAAATACTCACAAATAAAACAAGCATGTGGAAGAGTCTCACTACTTTTACCATACTGCGTTCAGATTATCTACCTGAGTCCAGCAGGGTCAAAACATTAATTAACCAAACTGCAATTTCACAACTAAGTATCAAACTGCTGGTTTGCAGTTCAGAGAAAGATGCTGTTGAATGGGCTAATCCTCTTTAAGTTTCAGTGGAAGAGCAGGGTATAAATATCATTTATAAAGGCAAATATGGACTGACCATATTTTGAAACAGAAATGGTGGCAAGGTAGCCTTCAAGAAATTGTTAGATTGGCAATTGTTCACCACTGGTTATGCTGGCTGGAGGTGGTTTGTGCTGTAGTCTCTGGCATTTGAGGGACCAAAAATTCCCCACCTGTGGTTTGGGATGACCATTTTTTCTCTGAGGTCAGACAGGGTAAGGGACGGTGACTGATTTTTAGAAGCAGGTACTTCTTAATTCCTTCTCAGGTGCTGCTGTGAGATGAGGAAGGGAGAGCCAAAGAAACACTGGAGTTAGACAACCTCTGCACCTTCCAGCTGTCTGTATAATCATTTCTTGCATTTATAAATGCTGATACATATCAAAAATAAAGGCCTCTAAAGGTGCTCAAGGGTCCCACAGAGTCTGTACAGATGCTCTGTTCCATGTGGGAGATGTATGAAAGATAGGTCCTTTCAAAACATTTAAAAATACAGAACTGATAACATGCTTCCTGCTTCTCTTTTTACATCTGTTCCATGGCTGTCCACGAAACAGCTCTGAAACTGTTCTGCAACTGGTTTTGTTTTTTTTTTTGGTATTGCCATTTCAAATGTCAGATTTCTGTCCATTAATCCTCTTGAATAGAGGTTGCCCTACATGTCCAATGTAGAATACAGAAGTAGTGACAATTGTCAGCTGGGAACCTTTTTAAAGGGAATGGGATCCATTTATGAAAGATGGGGCTGTCAAAGGCTAGCAGTGGTTACATGTTACTCTCCAGTATCAGAAGCTATGTGGTTTTGGATACCAGCTACTAGGAAAAACAGGTAGAAAGGTGCTCCTGTGCTTATATCATGAGTTTTGGGGCTTGCTGTATACATCTGGTTGGAAACAACTGTTGAGCCGGATAGGCCTTCGGTCCAATCCAACACAGCTCTTCTTACATTCTACACCTCTCAAATTATTTCACATTTTCATTAATTACCTGAGTTAGAGATCTTCCCATCATTCGCTGTGCCTGCATTTCCTGGAGCAACCAATACCTGCTTCACGTGTGGAGACTGTGCCAGTTTCCAAGCCAGAGCATGTTCTCGTCCTCCACTGCCAATCACAAGCACTCGGTCTGTCATCTGGATGTTCAAAATAAGAGGTGCTTTGTCATCTACAGGACAACCACACTGCCTGAGTCCTGAACATTTTTATTTGGCATCTAATCCAAAATGAGCATAGAATTGCATCTTGGTGGACTGGGGCAAAATTTAAGCAAGGTTCAAAGGCCTGTTTTTAGACATACACAGTATTTATCTGTGAAGCAAACAATATCTTTTTAAATATCTCTCAGAATTACTTTTTTGTCCTCACAGTGAGCATTGGACTACAACCCTGGAGACCAGGTTCAATCCTCTGCTCAGCCATGGAAACCCACAGAGTAACTTCAAGTGTATCACATATTCTCAGCCCCTGAAAACCCCATTAGAGGTTCAGCTAAGGGTCACCATAAATTGGAAGCATCAAAAATGACTTGGAGGCACACAACAACAACAACAAAAAACAACAGCATGTGGCCTGAAACAACAGATTGGCAGAATTATTTAAGTGTTGCTTCTCATCTGAAATGACTCTGGTCCCTAATGTAATAGCATAAATGATAAAGTTTTAATACCATTCAAAAGCATCACAGATTGTAAATTAGCAGTCAAGGTGCCAATGACTTCTTAGTTTTGCTTATCTACTTTTCCTCAAAAAAACACAAGGTGGTGCAATACATAGGTCTCTTGTTCTCCATCTTATCTTCTCAGAAACCATGTGAGTAAAATATGCAGAGAGAGTGATTGGCCAAATCTCACATAAAAGATTAAAACAGAATGTCAAGAGTCTATTACAGATTCGGATCTGCATTAATCAACCCCAGTTATAAAATATAGTTATCTGACAAGTACCCTATTCACTTTTACAGAGTCATAATACAAGAATATTTTTATATAATAACACTACATTTAAAAATGTTTACAAAAACACTACAAACAGTTTTAGGGGCTTATATGCATTTTATTTAACATGCACGTTCTCTTGCTTTCTCTCTGCATTACACACATGCACATTTATTAGACTGTTTACAAAAAGAACTTAACATTTTGTTTCCATCTTCTTCAGCTGCTCATAATAAAAGTGAACTGTCTCCAAGGTGGCAGATCAGAACACTGACTTAGAAGGCTGTCAAGCTTAATAGTATACTCAGAGGTAGACAGCTGAGTGTGATACAAAGTGTGAGTTGCTTTTGTATATGAAAACAAACAAACAGTCCTTTTCACAAGTTGGTTTTGTATCTCGGAAGGATACGGTTAATTGCCTAAAATATATATTTATTAGAGTGATTAACAAATAGAACTTTATAAATGAATTAACAAAACATTTCCAAAGGCACATACATCTCCGCTGTCTAAATTAAACAATAAGGTCAATAAGCTGCTTTCTTTATGGAAGTCTACATATAGGCCCTGAGGGAATAAAGAGTTTTACAAAGACATGTAGACCTGCTGTTGCAATCTTTGCAAACAGGGCATTAACCCTCCCTGTCCCCATGGTATCATCTTGTAAAGAGGCCATTCATTAACTCCACTCTTGTCAATGTGTACAGTTCTTTCTGAAGTCAAATGTAGATAAAAGCACTTGGCAAGCTTTTTAGGTATGGAGACACACATTCCATTTAGAAAGGCCAAGGATTGGAATTGTCACACAAAATGACATCAGAGCTGCCAAGGAAACTCATCCTTCCACAAACAGCTCTTTTTGAAATTCAAACCAAGCTTTCCAGGGTTGCAGGCATGTGTCCTACTTCCAAATTAAGAGACTTCCTATACTTTTTGGACCCCCATCCTGGTATGCATTACCTTGCTAGGTCTAACCTCCTTGAATGTTTTACACATTACAGACATGCTTAATATTAATGTAGCTTCAATTTTATATACCAGAGGGACCATATAACAATTAAATTATGAGAAGCAATCCTTTAGCTACAACAGTTCTTACATCGGTGATAGCTGGATTGTATAAGTTCTTTTAGATAGGTTCACCTTAGGGTCACAATAAATTGGAGACAACTTGAAGACATACAACAACAAACCCATCAGTTGCTGGTCACCATTCCACTGTTTAAATCTGGGATTTAAATATCCCTAAATGATGCAGAATTGGACCATGGGAAACAGGGAGCTATTGTACAAAGATTAAACAAACTGTAAGGCTCCTCTTGGAAGTTAAGCAGGGTCAACTCTTGTTACTTCTTGGATGAGAGACTGACAACAAATACTAGGTCCTGTAGGCTATATTTCAGGGAACTGAAATTGGCAAAATGACCTCAGAGTGTTCCTTGCCTAAGAAACCCTATAAAATTCCTGGGGTTGCCATAAGTCAATAGGAGACTTAAAGGCACATACACACACACAGGGCCAGAAGTCTATATACTAACCTACCCTAACCCAGAGCTTGGAAACATGACTTCATAAGGTGACATCTTCCAGAAACATTCATGCTTGCTAGGGAATTCTGGGAAGTATAGTCCAAAACAGTAACATTTCCAAGCTCTTCCCTCACTCAATGGCCATACTAGCTAGAGATTATAAGAGTTTAGCCTAACATATCTGAAGAGTATTCGCTTGGGAAAGGCTGTTATACACATTTAGTTAGGAGTTAATTCATAATAAACCCAATGAGACATAACTTTGAGTAGCCACATGCAGGGTTAGGAAATAAGATTGTAAATCCTGACTGGAGAGTAAATCCCACTGAACTCTGTGAAATTTACTTAAACAACAAAAGCATCAAGCTGTATATTCCACTACCTTAGAAGCCCCTGAGAATGCCTAAAATCTAAATAGCATCTGTGAGATGCAGAGAAACCTGTATAAAGTTCATACCAGCTGTATTTGCAATCTACAGTCCAAAATAATCAGAATAACAGTTTAAACAACACAAGGCTTTGATATTTAATGGGAAGGAAGATTGCATATAATTTAAAAATGCAAGAAGAAATCTGGTAGTGCTTAAACAAAACATATACTTTGATGATAAGTAATTTGTATAATAAAAATTATGCTGAAACTATGGTATACAAACAGTCATTTCAAAATAATATGCGCTGTTTTCTCGGTCTCAAACCTCGCTGTTGGCAAATCCAACAGATATCTACTGAAAATACTTCTCACATTTGTTGCTGTGCTCTGCATGGAAATCAATGGGATTTAATTCCAAGTTATGCACTCAGAGTTGTTATATAATATCAAAAATATCAGAACAGAACTGTTTAAGGATCAGAACAGGAAGTTTTAAGAATGCTAGTAGCCATTCTCCTAGAAGTGGAATGAAAGGCTAACACTGACACATAATATACTTACTGTGATCCAGCTACTGGCAAACTGGAAAAGAAAGAATTTCTAACAGACAGGCAAAAAACGTGAAGAGCAGAAAACAGCCTCCCACTTTAAGCCTATCAGAACCCTACTGACAACAGTAAAGAAATGACCAATGAATGATAAAGTTCAGTTCAGCAGGGGTGGAGGGGGGAGAAGGTGGCTACAATTGGTCATTCAGACGTTATCTTCTAAGCTAGATTAGACCCCTTTCTTTAGTAAAGGAATCAAATTAAAAAGGAACGCACAGCTTCACTCACAATCCTGAAAATGCTATGGATCTAAAGAACTACACAAAATGGTCCTGCATGTTCATAGTCACTTCATTTCCCCATACCAGATGGCTAGCCATTTTTAAAACAGGGGAAAAAAACCGCTTCAAAGTGGGTGGGTGGGCTACGGAGTTTGGGAAAGTTACTTTTTTTGGATGACAATTTCTTCCTACATAACACTGAATGACTGGACCAGCAATGGAGAAAAAGACCTATGCAACCCTCTGCATCTAGAATAATTTCTCTTGCCCATATTTCATGGGCTCTGTTCTAGTGGTGGTGCTAGCATTCTAACTGTACTGCAAACTAAAAGTATACTTTAACCAGCTACTTTTGCATCTAAAAATAAAACAGAAACAAAGTGTTAATTTGTCTTTTGCTTTAATCTCTGAACTATTATAAATATGCAAAATTAGAAGCAGCACAATATATAAAAAAATACTCAGTATACTTTTGAGGATGGAGTAAAAGAAACCATCACCAACGTTCCTAGTAATTCATGAGTAACTGCACTTTTGAGCTCTGAATACAGTATAGTGGGGTGAGAAGCTCTGCCCTTCTGGATATTTTGAGCCTGCAGTTCCCATAATCCTAGCCAGCAGAGTCATTGGTAAGGGATAACTGGAGCTACAGTCCAAACATATACAAAGGACCACAAGTTGCTGATCTCTCAGCATGGATACTTGCAAAAGACTCAGAGCCCTGCAGAAGGACTCAGGTGGAGGGACAGTCCTGCTCTCTGTATTCCTGCCATCTGCATGCTGAGTGAAGAGGTCTGACCAAGGCTTCTATACACTTTCTTTCGAACATGAGTAAGAGCCTCCTCGTAACAGCAAGCCTCTTTTTTTAAATCAGGGTGTTCATTCATCCAGAGGCTGAACAAAGAGAAGCCTGCTTCAGGTCTCCTAGGTCCACTTGGGGAAATCAGGGATTTGAGAGGGCTGGAACAACAACTGGGTACTGGTATGTGCAACCCTATGCTGCAGACACAGCATTCCTTTATCTTATTCAGGCTAAACACCCAGAAATGGCTATTGCTGAAGCCAATAGCCATTTTGCAGTCTTCTAGTATGAGACAGGCAGAGGTGGATGTGGATCTGCAATAAAGGTAATGTGGATACGTTCTTCTATTTTTTCACACTACACAGTGATAGCATGACCCTCTTTAACTGCCATAGATTTATTCTTTGGAATTTTTGGACTTGCAGTTTAGGGAGCCACTTGAGTTTACAGCAGACCATGGGATTTTAGGAAATAAGAAAGTAGCTCCTTATAGGTCCGATGTTGGCCTTCCCCTCTTCTAACATAACAGGAGCAGCTGTATCAATCTAAAAATGTCTTTTGATATGGTAGCTGTATAAAAGTGTCCTGTGGGCCAATCTACACAACTGGATAAATGAATAATGATTCTAAGCCCAAGTGACACGAACATGCCAGGAACTGATGGGAAGAAGACTTTTTAAAAGAGGTTGGGAACATGAGACCAGCACCTTAGAACAAAAGCTGATTTGGCCATTGTGAGTGAGATTTGTGTATGCTACCTCATTTCCATGTATAATACTCTGAGTCCTCTCCTCACTTCCTATGGCTATGCTGGCTAGGACTGATGGGATTTTGAATATAAGAGCATCTGGGCACCCCATGTTTCCCAGTCAAGGCAGCATTATCAGTGGTGCAATTGGTGTAAATGTTCCAAGGACCTCAATGTCTAAGTGCCCCATACTGCTGGTACAGCACACCTACACATGTTTCTTGTACTATGATGCTGTCAAAAAAGAAATGTTCCTGGTGAGAGAGTGAAAGTAGATGTCTCTTCCCCAGTGGTTGGCAGCATTTACTGCCAACCCTGGTCCCATTTCCCAAGTGTGGTGTAAGCAGTGATGGAAGGGAGGCTGCCTCTGAGACTGGGACACATATAGGGGAGAGGCCTAGACCCACTGCCACCCTCAGATCTGGAAGGGAGGGGTCTTCTTGGTCTAGTAGCAATGCCAACCCAGATCTGCCACAGCACAAAAGCAGTCCTTCAACAAGAGAGCTCACACAGATCCAAAAAGGGTGTCCTGCTTTCTGGAATGGCTCTTGGGAAGTAGCCACCTGCATCTGGCTTTGTCTCCAGCCCTGAATTAGAGCACACACAAAGAAAGAAGCACACTTTTTCACAGACCTCTTAAGAAAGAAATAGCTAGAAATAATGGAAATGGCAGCCTAGCAAGTCAGAGCCAGTATACTGGTTTGAATATTGGACTAGGATTCTAGGAATCATTGCTCATTAATGGAAACCCACTGGTTGAACCTGGGCAATTCACACTCTTTCAGCCTCAGAGAAAGGCAATGGCAAGCCTGCTCTGAACAGACCTTGACAAGGAAATCCTAACAGAAGGTCACCATAAATCAAAGGCAGTTTGAAAGCACCAAATAACAACTAGCAAGTCAAAAATGTAAGAAGAACAGAATGCAGCAAGTAGAGAGACTTAATAAGTAACACCAACTAGTGCGAACTTGAAAACACAAGAGACACCAATATGATATTGAAATTATAATGTCAGACTGGGATTTGGGAAATCTAGGTTCAAATCACACTGAACCTCAAAACTCCTTCATGGAGAGAATATAGGGATAGTGGAAAGGGCTGGACTTTGTTTTTGCGTTAACACATTTTGAAAGTGAACAAATAGATATATTTTCTTTTATTTGAATTAAGTGTGTGCCAAAGCAACCCCTGTTACTATGTTGCCATTTGCTCCATGGGTAGTATTTCACTCTTCCTTGTATCAATAAACAGCAATCATTGCATTTTACAGTAGAAAGAAGTATGGCACAGTGTGCACTGAACTCCAAATTCCCGTTGAGGCATTAAATTATCTGGGAGAGCTTGTGCCCATTTCTCAGACTCACAGATTGTTGCTAGACAAAAGTACAGGAGGATTACATTATTTTTAGACCTCAGTATTTCTGGAAACATCTAGTGAAAACTTATTTCAGCATCACAACTTCAAATATTAATCACCAGGCCAACCAAACATTGCTGCATGCTATTGTCCAGTATGTAGCCCAGAAATCTGAATTAGTCCTGGAAGATTCAGGCTGTTGCAGTAGTGGTGGTTTGAGCATTGGACTATGACCCTGGAGACTAGGATCTGATTCCCTGTTTGGCCTTGGAAACTCACTCAGGGACCCTGAACGCATCACACACTCTCAGCCCCAGAAAACCCCATGACTGTTCACCTTAGGGTTGCCTTAACTCAGAAACAACTTGAAGGCACACAACAAGAAGAACCCATTCTCCCATGGCTCAAGAGGAGAGGGGAAAGACTGGTGGAAAGCAGGGTTGCCAACTTCTTACTCTCCAGATTTTAGCAAGCACTGTCAATAGTTGGATGATGAGAGCTGTAGTCATCAAAAGTCATCTCTGTCCCCTCATCACCCAAACTTATGTGAGAGGACCAGGAAAAGGGAGTTCCTACCAGGTTTACAAGCATGCCAGATTCTGTTTAACTGTATTCACCATTCACATTGGTTCATGAACATGTTAATTTTAACAAGCCATCAAGTGATTCTATCAGGCAATGTGATCCTGATGTGCAAATGCCACATGCAAATACACTGGCGCATGTGTATTTGCATGTGATCAGGCATCCATGCAGAAGGTAATACTGACGTTTTCCACGAGGGCCACATTCTGTATAAATAAGGCCAGAGCAATTTTGAACCCTGACTCTCCCAACCTGAACAGGGTACAGTAGCAAGAAACATGCACAAGAGTTTGGAACCAGGAGTTGAAAAAAATTATGTTTGGACTGGAATTCCCAAAATCTCTCATGGACCTCTGGGAGCTGCGGACTCAAAACAGTTGTAGTCCTAAAAACTAACTTTTCTTCTTCCTAATGAGAAGTAAGCTACAGCATTACTCGCTATTGTTTGCAGCAACCCAAACAATTTTCATCGCAAAGGAAACACAGCAAATTCATCAAGAATGTAAATGTTTTCCTATATTGTTTAAAAAGTATGCATTCAACTGAATTGAATACAGACTTATGCATTCAATTACCACTGGAAGCAAACGTAATCCTAGTTGCTTATTCCAGATAAATACAGTACGTTTGCAAAATGAGAGTCACGGGTCACGATATCGCCGTTTTTCAGAAGCGCGTGTCTCTCTCTAAAATGCTGATAAAAGACCTTAACACAAAGTTTAGGTTGGAAACTTTTCAACCTACGCGGATCTTATAAACCTACAGAAAACGACGCCCATGCAAATTTAATAATCTCAGGTCAGTTCACTGTTGGAGTTTTGCTTGTTTTGGAAGCAAGTAGGTTAAATGGAATTAACTCACAAGAAACACAAGTGTTATTCGATATTCCTGTCATCAGCGCAAGGAAGCCATTCAAAACTTCAGAAAGGGGAAAAAAAAAGGCAGCATGGAAGAAGCTTATCAATGCTGAACACGTGGTCGCCAAAACTTGAAAAATAAACTTTTTTTTGTCACTAAGAAATCAGGCAACCACGCTGCAACACAGTCTAAAGAAACATATCACAACCTTGCCCTATTTTCCATGCACTTTTCTCCCTGCCAAAGAAAGCAAATACTTACTTTTCAGCAGACAACTTTTTTCCAAAAAAAAAGGGGGCAGATCCACCCTGAATCTTAAAACTACACCTCCCAGAATGCTCCAGGTTCAAGAATCTGTAACTCTTCGCAGGAAGAAGAGTGGGATTTAGTTTTTATTAACATGGCTGAAAATGAGTAGTTATCGTGTTAGTCTAAACCAGATAAATTACCCAAGGGATTTTTGAAAAATAATTAACTATATAGATTTGGGGCTCACACAGGATTTTCATGTATTATCTTTGTTATTACAGGAAACTTCGGCGTCTGTATGTATGATGTAAAGGATAAATCTCCCGGAGACTGAATCACTAGCCTTTAGGCTACGCAAACAAAATAGACTGCATAACAACGTGTGCAGTCAAGTGACAGATTGCCATCACTGTGGCCATTTCCGCACTAGCCTGTTATAGCGCGATGATTCCACTTTCAACCTCCTCTGGAATCCTGGGGTTTGCAGTTTCGGGAGGGGCCGGCCCCACTCTGCTCCTATTGCATGTGTTCTAGGTCTGAATTGTGATTCTGAAAATAGATGTTGGGACTGAGACCGTAAAAGATGGCAAACATTAGGCCGTTAGACCCATTCGGATTCCCAATTACATAAACATGATTTGTATCTTTCTGGATCTTATTACATTCTATCCCACTCATGTGTTTTAAAAATGTTTTTATCTTTGTATTGTGTTAAGTAGCTTAAATTTTTTCATCACCTCAAGACCCTTGTGGGTTGCTGGGAAGAAATAAAGAAATACTTCAGATAGATAAATAAAAGTATACTGTAAAACTATGCTTTCTGCTGGAAGCCTTAATACCACTTAGTACTGCATCTGAAGAAGTGGTTTTATATCCGCCAAAGTTCATGCTAAAATACATTTACAAAAACAATCTTAAAGGTGCTTCCACATTTCCTTTTCATCTCCCTCCTTTCCCCCTTTTTATTCCTAATTTGGGCCATTTCCGCCCTACACTGTTATAGTGCTACCATTCCACTTTCAACATCAAGTGGAGTTCTGGGATGTGTAGTTTACTGAGGCCAAAGAGCTCCCTGGCTGAGAATTCTAAAGGCCCCTCCCTAAACTGCAAACCCCAGGATTCCAGAGGATGTTGAAAGTGGAATCATAGCCTTGCAATAGTCTCGTTGAAGGGGTGATTTGGTTTCCAACCCGTGTATAGACGGACGTGTGAAACGGGACAGACACAGGACAGACCGATGCGGCTGCTTCATTTAGCAGAGAAATGAGACTGTCTCCTGGGTCAGGAAAGGAGCCCCGGCGATACTCCGTATGCTTGGCCCCTTCAGACATGACACCGCTCAGACTTTGGCCATTTCCGCACTAGACTGTTATGGTGCTATTGTTCCACCTTCAACATCCCATGGAATCCTCAGAGGCCCCTCCCTAAACTGCAAACCCCAGGATTCCAAAGGCTGCTGAAAGCGGAATGATAGCACTAAATCAGTATAGTGCGGAAATCGCCTCTAGCGCCGTCGCTCTCCCCTGACGGCGCGGGCCTTAGCCTGAGCAGCGGCTCTTACAGGCGGCCAAGTTTTCATACTCTATGGTTGACGTCGAGGACAGAGCGTCCACGCGTAAGGCGGCTCGGTCCCCTCCCCCTTTGAGAAAGCGAGCAATCAGAGGCCGAAGAACATAAAGGAAATGACGAACGGGGCGGCCCGTCTACTTCCGATGTCGCATCGTACGGCGCAGGCGGATCTGCGTCCTCGAAAGCGAGCGGAGGAGGGAGGGGGAGAAGAAAGGCGCTCTGTGCTGCGCGAGGCGATCATGGCGACGAACATCGAGCAAATTTTTCGGTCTTTTGTCGTTAGCAAGTTCCGGGAGATCCAGGAGCAGCAGTTCGGCGGGTGAGGGGCCGGGGAAGGGGGGCGGGGCTCCTGCTGCGCGGCGGGCGGGCGGGCGGGCGGGCGGTCTCCTGGCGGCGGAACGCGGAGTAACGGGCGAAGCGGCGGCGGCGGTGGGGGAGGGGCCGGGGCGAGAGAGACCGGAAGGGATGCTGAGGGGAAGAGGGGGTGGCGCCGCCGCCGTCGTCGTGGGGACCGAGCGCAGGGAAAATGGGGGCGGCGGGCGACGGGTTTTACGCAGCAGTGGCGCTGGGAGAGGATCCGGGGTGCCAAAGGGGGAGGGGGGAAAAAGCCACTGAGGCGAAATCGGTGCAGACGGCCGAGGTAGTCGGACCCGCCGCGGAACCCGATGTGGGAGCAGCGCGAGAGGCCCTCCAGAGGCGGAGCTGCCTGAGGCTTCCTGGCAGCTCAATGAGTCACGTCAGGAGTCCGGCTTTACAAACAGCCGTTGAGGCTCCAAACGTCGAGTGAAAACGTTTCCCCAAAGAATACCTTACCCAGCATTTGCGGGAGGAAGATGGGTCGTTCCTCCAGCAACTCTTGCCAGGGGACGAAAGTGTAGGAGAAGCCGACGGCTGTAGGCCTCGGAGGGTGAAAGAATTTACGGGTTGAAACGATGGGCGTTAAAAGATACATGTTGAACTCAGTGGGGCTTCTGGTAGACAAGACCCTGCAAGAAAAATTCAGCTGATTTTTTTTTTTTGGTCGATTATTACGGTAATTTTTCCACTGGAATGAAACCTTCACTTTTTAAATAGAGGGTATGGGATGGATACAGTAGAGTCTCGATTATCCGTCCTGCGGGAATCCGACATTCCGGATTATCCGACGTCACGGCTGCTTGGGGGAGCTGTTTTCCAGGAGCACTAGTCCCCCCATAGATATGCCTCCCAGCCCTCCACTCTGCCACTCACTCGTTGCTTCTTGGGCTGCTAAGTCTGCCTCTTTCTGCTAACTCTGCCTTCTCAAAAAAAAAAAAAAGCCTCCCCCTCCCTCTCTGCCTGCCTCCCTCCCTCCTTCTGGCCCCCACCCCCCGTCGATCCTTCAGAGGAAATCCAGGAGGGGAGGCTGGGATGGCCTCGGGGAGGGGGGAACCCCAGCTCTGAGCTGCTGAGCCTTCCTCCTTGGCTTCTAGGTCCCTGATTCCGAAGCAGGGGCTCTCAGAAAGGGAAAGTTGCTGGGTGCTGGCTGAAGAGATCCAGACTCCGAGGATGGCGTGTCAGGAAGCTGGTGCCTCGCTCTGTACCTTCTCCCAGGCTTTCTCGCTCGCTCACCCTCCCCTCTCCCTCCCCCTCTCTCTCTTTTGCTCTGCCTCTTTTTTTTCCTCCCTCCCTCCCTGTCTTTCCACAGTCCGGAGAGGAAAAGCGGCAACTCTCTGGATTATCCGACATTTTCGACTATCCGACTATCAGCCCGCCCATTTATGTCGGATAATCGAGACTCTACTGTACTTTGTATGAACATAAATAAATGTTCATAGTAGTTCATTCTAAGGCCTAGACATTTGGGAGTCTGTGGTGCTGCGTTGTAGATGCTCAGAGGAGTATTGAAACTATACTGCTGCACTGCTAACAGAGTAGGTTTACCCTCTCCCTTTAGTCCTTGGCCCCCCCATTTTTTCCGAAGCCTTGTGGAGTTCAGTGTGCGAGACAGGGGGTACTGAGTGAAAAGTGGAAGGAAAATCGTTTTGCACAACCAGTGTTTGCTGGTGTGGTTTTGGATATTTCCTGTAAGCCAAACAGCAATGTTGACCCTGTGACAAGCCATTATGTTAACTGTTTCCATATTACGAAAAATATTAAGCACTGCATGAAGTGGTTTTTTTAAAATATATGAGCTATATAACTACCATTATTCAAACAGATTTTCATTTCATTCATTGAACAAAGTATTTGACTATTTTTATTGGAAGCAGGAAGACATTTCGTTTATTTAAATTCTTGATAGTGCATGAAAACAGAGGTAATATGATAGTTGAAGTATATTATCCAAGTGCAAAGCTGATGGTGATGATTGCATAATGCATCAAATTCTAGCACTAGTCACTCACCAAAGAAGCAGTAAATGAAATGCCACAAAGACCTAAATCATACACAACAGTTATGAAAAAGAGATTTTCTTTTGGAACAAAAAAGTACATGTAATCATAATAATTTAACATACAAGAAAATTTTAAATTCTGCACTTTGAGGTCAGTTTTCTAACAGCAAAGAAGTAAAGCTTGTTGCAGGTGCATCTGAAGTTTGTACTAAAAGCATATTAAGCTTATAATGTTTACATTTTTTAACAGTAAGTTGATGAGACACGAGATTTACCACTGTCTCATATTTAATTCCTCATTGTAATATCCTGATAAATTTGAAAACAAGCCATCATATCCAATAGGATGTGAGTTTCTAGAAAACAATATAATAAACAAAAGACACGTGGCATCTTCCTAGATCTATTAAATCTATGCATTGACTATCTAAAACAAATTACTGTAAGAACTACCCTACAGATTGGCTTATCCAAGCACAATTTTAGAGCTGTTGCTTAATGTGTAACAGCTATTATAAAACTGTGATAATGCTGCAAGGAAGTCTGTTTAGGTAGTGTTGTGAAAAAAATCTGAAACTTCTCAATTTTTTTTTAAAAATACAGTTCAGTTTTTGAAATTAACCATATACAACTGTGCTAGGGTTACCATTCTCTTCTACACATCCCACAAAGTGAAATTTTACTCCAGTTCGTAACTAAGAACATTTATTTATTTATCTATAGTATTTATGGCCTGTTCTTCAGCCACAAAGGCTCTCAGTTTATAAATGGTCAATTTTTAAATTTCCTGTCCTCTGGTTTACGATCTAAACAAGACAGGACACATAAGGAAAAGGAGATGACACTGTGGGAGGGGATTAAGTCCGGTAGATACTGTCTCTTCCCTTCCTCCAAGGCTAGGGCAGTGCATGGGATGCCTTTCATCTACTGCTAGAGCTAGGCATGATGGAAGAACATGCGGGGGAAAAATAAGAATGGTGTGTATCCAGTCTAGTAAAGATGAAATGTCAAGCCAGTTGTATTTGTACTACTTGCTGTAGAACAAAGTTCTGTTAAATACTTTGCATTAAAGGGCATTTCCAGTGCTGTGAATGTGCTGTGAAATTCTGATTCTTAACATATTTGTATTTTCAATAATCACATAGGTTTCACAGCCAAATTGTATTATATACACATAAAGTTGTTGCTATTACAAGTTGTACTTGTTTGCAGCCTGTATATTCCATACACAGTTCGGTTATTTAAAAAAAATCAATTGTATACTGTGCCCCCAAGGAAATTTGAATGTATAGTACAACCACCAATGTATATGTCTTTGCCCATAATTGAAAATAGAACTGCATCATAAACCACACTGAGTATTTTAAAGGTTGTATATATTTGTTCTGATGTAACAAAATCTAGAAATATGTGATACTTCATTGTTTCTATAATGGGTAGCATCTGAAGTTTTCTGTGATCACCAAATCCTGCCAAAGCAGAGCTGTTTCTTTTAAGTGGTTTAGATATGATACTAACAACCATAATTCTGGAGTTTATGTTAGACCATATTTTGTTAACGAAAGAGATGCTTGTATGAATAGATACAAAACTTTTAATATCACCCGCCATGTTGGGTGGGTTTATTTCTTTTTAAATTGAAGAGCTGTATCATGTTAATGGGCATTTATTTTGGTAGTATGTGTAATCTTTTGCATTTTTCTTGATTAGTGGAAAGCTAGGAAGTCAATACAATGGTGAAATAAACTCATGTGAACACATCAGTACATCAGATGATACAATTACGTCGGTTGAGAATCTTCAGAATGATCCACTAGTGCAGAAGATAGAACAAGTATTGTCAGAAGTGTTGAGTGCAGAGTCACAGTACAAACCAGGTAAACAGACAATATTTGGTGTTTTTGCATAACTTTCATTAAATGTGCCTCCAGAATTATAAATATATATTTTATAGAGGAAAAGTACTACCATCTATTATTTGCCTGTGTGAGGAGGATTTATAGCTCATAATATTTGTTCTACCTGCTATGGCAAAATATGATTGAAATAATGGGCTGCTGCTTGGTGAAATAGATCATTATGTGTAAAATTTACTTTTGAGTAAACATGCTTTCATTTGTAAGATTGAACATTGGGGGTAGATTTATGAGCATACTGGTTTAAGATTAAATTATAAACACTTTGAAAAACATGTTTACATTTTCTGATATTTTTAATGGGATTCATTGTGCTTATTATTGAGAAAGTTGAACTTTCTTGCATTTTGTATAAAAAAATGTAGTCTGTAAGTTGCTTTTAATTTTAAAGAAGTTGTATTTATTTTCTGCAGGAGGATGACCTAATTTCTGAACAGTAAGATCATAGATATTACAGTAGACTGTAATTACTCTGGCTTTTTGGTTTTATTTGCTTATCCGTCTGCCAATGACAGTTTATTTTGCCATACAGTGGCCCTCAGTATCCGCTAGGGTTTATTTCCTGTGGATGCCAAAATTCATGGCTGCTCAAGTCCCATTATATACAGTGGCATAGTAAAATGGCATTCTTTGTATAAAAGGGTAAAATCAAGGTTTACTCTTTAGAATTCATTTTAATATTTTAATATTTATTAATATTGATAATATTTATTAATATTAAATTTAATATTTATGGTTGAATCTGTGGATCCAGAATCCATGGATATGGTGGACTGACTGTTATTTCACTCACATTTGCCAATGAAATACATTGAAATTGATTTAATTTAGTGTTCAAGTAAACTTACATGCTGTTAAACAGGGATTGTTTCACTTGTCTAAAGTGCTACATATAAAACATATGTAGAGCTGGGAAGAGGGGTGGAGGGAGCCCTGACTACAAAACAAGACTGATGCTAGGATAGTTAGCCCTGAAACTCAATCCCCAGCACAGTCACTCAAAACAAAAATGGAGATACAATTGTATTTTGTGAAAAATGTGGTCAGCTGTGTAATCCCTGCTCCTAGGTCTTACAACCTAGGTTCCAAAAGCATATTTACAGTAGCAGCTGTGAATATAAGTTGGACAGTGCTTATATACCTACTCCTTGCTGCTCTCTAATAAACTCAAGTGATGACTGTTGCCAACAGTAGAATAAAATAGGACCTCTGAAAAATAAGAGTGAGGTATCTCCATGCTCAGGGGAATCCTGCAATTTGCAGAAGTGCAAACATCTAAATTAAAAAAGAACCTGAGGGAAGGACACCCTTTTCTCGGAAACAGACCAGTTTGGACTGATCGTGGATTCGGTCTCTGTAGAATGTGGCTCATTGGAAGGAAAATTGTGGGGGAGTTCGAAATGGAATAACACACCCTGGAGCACATAATGGACATTCCTGTATTGAAAGTTACCTATGATATTGCAGCTATTGAGATTTTCCTTTAAATGAACACATAATTGCCTCCTGGAACAAAAATTGCAATGTCAGTTTTATTTCTGCTTTGTAAATTAGTGTTGCCATGAAAGCAACACTTTGGGTTCCTGTGTTCCGTGCCTTCTTCTTTTTTTGCCTTTTTAAGTTGTTCACTGAAAACGTTCCCTTTTGAATAAATTACATCATTCCTTACATTTGAACTTAGGAAAATTTCTTCTTTAGATTGTACTTAGTTAAGGCAAATGAGGATAAAACTTTGGTTTGATGCACATCCTTGTTTGTAAACTGTAAATGGCCAGTGCTTCATATACTAACTTAGTATTGGATTCAGTAAAACTATGTTACTGAAATTAAATAAAATTAGATAAAAGATGTCAGAGAAAGAAATTTAATTATTTCCCCACTTAACTTAGGCTGAAGTTTAAATAGGCTTACTACAGAGTAAGCCTCATTAAATATTGTGAGACATACAGCTGAAAAAAAAATAGTATTTTTCAGTTGGATAAATTTTATTCTTTTGCTTAATATGCTGCAGGAATGAAATAATTTCTTGTGCTTTCTAATTTGGATGCCAAGTAGTTACCTATTTTGTTCCCGTTTCCGTTTTTCTTAGCTTAAGAAGAATTTTTCAACTCTTAACAAATTCCTAGGTATTAGGAAGGAAATTTCTTCCTAAAACATCTTTTAGCAACTTTTTAACAAATATATGTTTTAATAGTGTCTTTAATCCTGCTTCACAAGTCATTTCTTCTCTTGTCTTAATTTCTTTGTTACAGTACATTGATTTATTATTAACCAGAGTCTCTCAGAAATGAATTGATGACATCTGTTTAGTAGCATGTGACAGTTCAATAAGGCAATAAAATGATTCAGTTTAGGAACTGTATGAAGTGACCTAGCTGCTAATTATAAAATACATAATTGGTTATCTTTTGAAAATGAAGTGTTTTATGTATTTTGTTAAATTTCACTTCCAGGAGAGATGACTCCCATTTTAAATATGAAAGCTTTCAAATGCAATACCTCATTTACACATAAAGAAAGAAGAGCATGACTAAGGCACTCTCTTCTTTCTGTATATGTAAATGAGGCATGCACCTGTGCAGGTTTATAAGAACCAGTCCTGGTTTGGTATATGTGGACTGTATCACCACATTTGACCTTTTGAGATGATAACTTTTAACTTATTATGCCAGGGATCTGTTCTTTTATATTTTGTGAAAAATCTTGCAGAGATGATCACTCAAATTATGTATGATGTGCATATTCTTTCTTTGATGCACAAATTGTATGTAGTTTCTGGTTCTTGTTAGCTGACAGTACCCAACATGCCAATTCCTTTGGCTATGTTCACAGGTCCTAATGAGGTGATTGATACTGCCAGTTTTGATAGTACCAGCCAGCTGTTTAGGATTTTTAACAGAATCAGTCCTTGCAAAAATTGGAAATTGTTTCATCTGCTTCTTCAAGTTTACCTTTTCTAGGTTTTCCTGGCTGACGGTGAAGATGCAACAGCATAATGTGAACTCCAAGCATAAACTTTGCTTATGAGGTGTCCTCTGACTCTTTGCATTTGGGGCTTTCAGGGTTCTCCAAAAGAAGTAAGGTGATCCAGGGGATGGCACTGGCATGGAGGAACTGGTTGATATAAGGGATAGATAGCTTCCATGAGCCTATTTTAATGTCAAGCCATAATTTTATAAGAAACTTTTTCTAACCTAATTTTATGCACTTTCATGTGATTTTGCGAAGGTATTTATTTTATCTTTTTCAATTTTTTTCAGATGGTGGAGAGGATGCTGTGAGAAGTAAATCGCGCTCTGCTAAAAGAGTGTTATCTGAAGAAGTGGAAGATGAAATTCCAAAGAAGAAGTCTAAAAAAGATAAAAAACATAAAGAGAAGAAGAAGAAGAAAAAGAGAAAGAAGGAGAAGAAGGAGAAAAAACATAAAAAACAGTCCAAGGAATCAAATGACCAGCAAGCAGAATGTGGGGATCTGCAGCATGTTTTGCACTCAAAACCAGAAAACTCATGCTTCATATTAAGTACAAGTGATGATGTAAATATAGAGTCTGTATCTGTTTTGAAACATGTTTCTGTATCAGTTCAAGAAAAAACTGCATTTGAAAATCAAGACTCAGCCATGCCAAATTCACACAATATTAGTTCAGATGGCAGTGAACTGGATACATCTAAAGAAGATTCTACTTTGTTCGGTAATCAGGAGCTCTCTGAAGTCAAGCTCACAAGTGAGAGAGAACTGGAAAATGATACCTGTAAATCTCCTAGCCTGACTATGAATTTATATATAGAAGATCAGTCTTTAAGAACTGCTGAAGTTGAAGATGGTGCTCTAAGTGTGACCAGAGGTGGTGTTTTGGAACAGAATGAAGTTAGCTCACTACTGGAGGCAACAGAAAAACTGAATGTTCCTGAAAATAGTGCCAATTCTACAGCAGTACAACTGGAAGTTTTGGAAACCAGCCCGGAGTCTGAAATCATAGAGGTTAAAAAATTGGGTTCTGTCACAGAGTCATTAAATCCAGAAAGCATGGCACGGTCAGCATCAACTTCACTTGAAACACCTGTTTTGCCCCAGTTGGAGGCAAGTGGAGAAGCCAAAGATTCAGTGACAACTTTGGGATTTTTGGCTCTGGTTGTTGGGAAAGATTTTGAAGCAACTTCAGAATTTTTGAATACAGCAAAGGTAAAAGCTTCTGAAAGAAGTCCCAAACATACTCCACTTACAGATATGAAAGATGATTTAGTTCATGACTCTGGGAGACATGTCACAGTGCAGGATTTGGAAACAGCTTTGCAGTCTACAGCAGAGATGAAAGATTCAAATGCTGCAGAATCTCTGCATGTGATCACTGAAAAAGATTTTGTACCAGCTCTAGTAACCAAACGGGGACTTCAGCAAACAGACTCAAAAATAATTTTAGAATTTGATGAGCAGAAGCGCATGACAGTAACTACTGATTCTGAGCCAGTAGTAAGGGAATTAAGAGAAACCCAAGTATCTGCTGCTGTGATGGAGTTGAAAGAGTCAGAAAAATATCCACAACAGTTGCAAGTTGAAAAAGATAGAAATAATATTAGAGGAACACCAGAATTAGAGGTTATGGATAAGACAGTGTTAGCGGTATCTCCTTTGGGTGCAGGAATGGAAAAAAAGGCTTTGGACACTGCTTCAGAATTTGAGAAGATTGATATGAGTTGTTTGAAAGCAAAATCTGTGATAGAGAAGGAAAATCAGAATACAGTTCCGGAACCTTTTGGAATGATGGGTTTGAAGAATATTGGTCCTTCTCTAGAATCTGAGGAAGCTATGATGGCGAATAGCTCTTTGGAAACATCTTTAGAAGCTGTTGTGAAGGAAAAGCAAGATTCAGAACTACCTGAAGATTCTGAACCAATGACTGCGGTGAAAACTCCTGAAAGACTTTCACAATCTGAAGCTGTTTTGATGATTCATGGTTTAGAAACAGCTCCAGGAATTAGTGACATAGCAAAACCACAACGTTCAGAAGTTTCAAACTATATAAGTGCAAATAAAACAGCTGAGACTGTGATGACTCTGAAGGGTATAAAAAAAGTTTCAGAATCTTCAGGAACTCTGAAAAACACAGAAGGCACTTCAGAATCACAATATGTAAAAGAAATGATTTATGTAAATGACACTTTACAGTCTGATGCAGCATTACAAGAAAAAGATTTAAAAACTAACCTGGAAGCCAAAGGAAAATTAGAACAAAAAGATGTGGATGCTACTTCAGAGTCATTGCATATGATATTTACAAACTATTCAGAACAAAATCTTGAACTTCATACAGAACCCAAGGCTACAATGAAACTGAAAAGTTCAGAAATACTTCCACAGTCATCACACATGGTGGATAAAAACAGTTTGGAATCACAGCATATTAGGAAAGTCAAAGACTTAAAAACAGTAGAATCTGAAATGATGGTTGAATTGAATGATTTACAGAAAAAAATAGAATGCTTGCACAGAAATGTGAAAATTGTGGAAGCAGCATTGGAATGTAAGACTGCTTCTCATTGGGCTGCACTAGAGGAAAAGACTTCTGATACCATTGAGAATAAGAAGAAAGATCAATGTGGTGTAGGGACAGATTATTTGCATATTTCTCCAAGATATGAAGAAGTGAATAGTGGCTCCAAGACAACAAAAGGAGATAAGCTGGGTGCTGAGAGTGAAAACCTGTTGTTGACTTCAAAATCTTCAAAAGACATGGCTATGATAAGTTCAGAAACAGTTCCAGAATTGGACGCTATAGCAGTTGTACAAAAGTTGAAAGAAAGTGTAGGATTTACAACTAGGCTTGAGAAGTGTAGTCCTAAGGAAACCTTAGAATTGAAAAACTCAGAGTCAACAGATCTAAAAGACACTTCTAAATCTGTGAATACTGTAAGGTGTTTTGAATCAGTTTCTGAATCTCAGAGAGAACAAAACCTGCAATCTTTGCAGGACACAAAAACAAAAGCGAAGGAAGTGAGTTTAGGTTCTCTATATGATTTGGAAGCTGAGTACACAAAAAGAAGTCCAGAATTCCTGTTTACAGGTGAATTAAGTAATCTGGAAGAGAAACAAAAATTTAAAGAGAGAGCAGGATTGACAGCATCTTCAGAATCTCTGTATGCATCAGAGAGACATCCAGTTCAAGTTCCAGAATCTGAGGAGATTAACAAGGTAGGACCTTCAGACTCTGTGTGCCTAGCAGAACCCAATTCAGAGAATGTTCTGAAATCGATCTACACAGTTCAAAAGAAAAATTCAAAAACAACATCAGAATTGAAAATTCCAGATGTAAAACACTTGGACCTTGATTCCAGATCTGCCCTCGAAGCAGGTGTAGAAATGGGAGATAATCTTCCAGAATGTGTGACAATGGTAGTGCCAGGAATGGAAACTATTTTAGAAACACCAAAGAAAAATGAACTCCTTGAGTCACAAGATACACCAACATTGCAAGAGTCAGTATTCAGGAGTAAAGTAACAACCCTTACAAATTTGGAAGCACGTAGCAAAACTGTACGTTTGAATGATAATGAAAAGTTGGAAGTACCTCCACAATATGAAGTATTTGAAGTAGTAGAAAAACCAAGAGACATATCACCTTTGTTTACACTAAATACAGTAGATATAAAAACAATTCCATCCTTTGTCCATGAAGCTGAAGATAAAGAATTAAAAGATGCTAAAGCAGCAGAAACAGCTGCCGCTGTAGCAAAATCAAAAAGATCAAAGGAATCTATGGATGTAGTGAAAGAAACTTTTGAGCCTGCTTCCATGACACATGTAAAAGATTTAGAACCCAATCAGAAGCTGAAAACTACTTTGGAGACAAAGGAGGTGAATTACATATCTACAGAATTGTCTCAGAACATTGATAGAAATTGTACAGAAACGTTTAAAAGATCTGAATCCATTATAGTCACACAGATTTCAGAAAGCTTGATGGCTGCAGAGAAAGGGGAAGAAAAATGTCTTGGAATAAATGTTGAACAAGATTCGAAATTGGTCAGAAAATGTTCTGAATCAGTTTCAGACTCTCTGATGGTTTCAGAGAAAGAGGGTTGTGATACAGCTTTGACTGAGTTTATGATAGATGTCAGAATTGCGGAAGCAAATTCCAGCATGCTAGATACAGTAGAGGGGACCACTTCAAAAAGCACTTTGCAGCTTGAAACAACTTCAGATTCAAGACAAGTAGAGTCAAGACAAAAAGAATCAGGACAAGTAGTAAACTATGAAAGTGTGTTGGAAGTAAAGGATAGCAGTTTTCCAGTGACCACTGCAGCGCAGCTAATCACACCACAGTTAAAATCTTCAGAATCAGTCTCTGTGTTAGAAGAAACAGACTGTGCAGGAAGTCTAAACCTAAAACCTACCCCAGTATATCTAGGCACACTAGATTTTAAATCTTCTGGCACAGTTGCAGAGACAGAAGTATTAGAAACAAGTGACTCTGAGATTCATAAAAAAACAGTAAATAATTTGGAAGTAAAATATTTTGAAGCTAGGTCAGAAACTGAAAATGTTCTACAGAAGACTGCACCAGTTTCTGAAAGGATGATGGAGAAATATTCAGAATTAGTATCAGAGGAAGTATGCCCAGGCAAGATGAAAGATCTGGGAAATGCTTTAGAACCCAAATGTGCTCAACAAACACAGAATTTAGAATCCTCTTTACAGTCTGTTTATACAGTGGAGACAATAGATTTGGAAGAGAGTCATATGTCCAATGTGCTAGATGTTTCAGAGACCAATCAACAGTTTTCAGATGCTAGAGAAGCAGCAGATTTGGGAGCTGCTGTATCATGTATTATTGTAGAAGCAGTAAAAGAGCCAGAAAAGCAGTTGCAATTAGAGCCACATTTTGAAGAAAAATGTTCAGAAATCACTCTGGGAAGTATGCACATGTCAGATTTACAGGATGGTTATGTGGATGAAAGACCAGTTTCTTTAGCAGGAAAAAAATGCCCTAAACCTGTTGCAGAAGTAGCATCTGTTATAGATGTCAAAAGTTCAAAGCCAAATTCTGAACTGGCCCTAGAGTTAAAAGATATGGATGTAGTTTTCAAATATCCAAGTGTTCTAGAGCCTGTTCACACAAAAGAATCAGCAAGCAAATGTGAATCTTTTGAGGAGGTAAAAGATGTCCAGGGTCCTCAGAGATCAACAGACAAAGAAGGGCAAATGGATTTGGAAGGAATGGCAAAATCTGTGTTAACTTTAGAGAGCAAGAATTTGGAAAAAAATTCAACCTCTGTGTTTTTGCCAGAAAGAAAAATCCCTGAAGGATCACTAGACTCTGTCCATATTGTGCATGTGAAAGATTCTGTATTAACTCCTGACTATGTGAGTGCAAATAAAAAAGTAGTTTCAGAAGAGAATTTGAGTTGTACAAACCGAGCAGAGATGAAAGATTTGAAATCAACTGCAGAACATGTTACGGAAGCTAGGAATTCAGAATTGATTTCACAGGTCACTGTAGAAGACAAGCATTCAAAATCAGCTTTAGAACCTCCGACCATGGTGAAGGAAAAGGATTTGAGTAGAATTCCACAGATCACTGTTGAAGAGCAAGGTTTAAGAGCAGCTATAAAATCTGTATGCCCAGTAGCTGAAGAGACCATAGAAGTAGTTCAGCAAATAACTGCGGCGTTGAAAGATTCAGAACCAGTTCTGGAGTTTGTGAATATGGCAGAGAAGAATGTGAAGGCAGGAGAACAAGTAATCGTAGAGGTAGAAAACTCAGAAACAACTTTTAAATCTGTGCATGTTACAAAAGAAAAGGATTTGGAAACAATTGTACAGGACTCTGTAAAGGATAAAGATTCAGAACCTGTTACAGAGGTTTCAGACATAGTGAAAGAACGTGAAGGAAGTGTTTTAAAAGATAAGAAAGTTGAGAAAACAAGTAGCAAAAGTAAAGATAAAAGTAAAAGTAGTAAAAAAGCAAAAAAGAGTAGATCAAAATCTCCTTCCAAGTCAAAAAAACATAAAAAAAAGTCTAGATCACATTCTACCACTAGACACACAGCACCAAGAAGAGAACGGTCTAGAAGTAAGCATGATTCCCATTCCAGAAAAAAACGATCTACCTCACGGCATAAATCTAGATCAAAATCTGCTGACAAAAAAGAGGATAAAGAATCTTTGAGGTCTAGGCGGAGGCGATCACGATCTAAATCCAAATCCAAATCTGGAGACAGGAGAGAAAGGCGGAGACGTTCTAGATCTTGTGATCATCGAAAGTCTAGATCTAGATCTACTGACAAAAGAGAATCACTTAGAAGAAGAAGAAGGTTGTCAAGGTCCTCTGATAAACACAAATCTAGATCAAGATCTATTGAAAGAGGAGAGACTTTGGTAAGATCAAGGCGCAGGCGGTCAAGATCTTCTGATCATCAGAAATCCAGATCACAATCAGCTGACAAAAGAGAAACTTCAGTGAGGACGAGACGAAGACGATCTGTGTCCTCTGATCGTTGCAGATCTAGATCCAAATCTCTTGACAGAAGGGAGTCTTCAGTAAGAACACGTAGAAGACGGTCTAGATCCTCTGATCATCATAAATCTAGATCCAGATCAGCTGATGATAAAAGAGAAGTTTCAGTGAGAACAAGGCGAAGACGATCTAGGTCTCCTGATACTCGTAAGTCTAGATCCAGATCTGTTGACAGAAGGGAGACTACTGTGAGGGCAAGGCGCAGGCGATCTAGATCCTCAGATCATTACAAATCTAGATCCAGGTCAGTTGATAAAAGGGAAAGTTCAGTGAGGACAAGACGAAGACGGTCCAGATCCTCTGATAATCGCAGATCTAAGTCCAGATCTGTTGACAAAAAGGAAACTTCAGTGAGGACAAGGCGAAGACGATCCAGATCCTCTGATAATCGCAGATCTAAGTCAAAATCTGTCGATAAAAGGGAGAGTTCAGTAAGAAGAAGGCGGAGGCGGTCCTTGTCCTCTGATCGTAAATCTAGATCCAAATCTGTTGAGAAAAGAGAGACTTCAGTCCAGGTGAAAAGGAAACGCTCCAGGTCTTCTGATTCTCATAAATCTAGATCCAGATCTGCTGATAACAGAGAAGCTTCCAGGAGATCAAAAAGGAGAAAATCCAAGTCTGCTGATCATAAATCTAGAACAAAATCTGTTGAAAAAGAGCCCCCACTCAGCTCTAGACATAGAAAATCTAAGTCATCAGATCGCCAAGTATCTAAATCAAAATCCAGATCCAAATCCGCTGAAAGAAGAAAGGACAAAGATTCTTCAGAAACATCAAGAAGAAAACGCTCCAGACACAGATCAAAGTCAAGATCTGTTGAAAAAACACAAGAAACTGAATCTTTGGATATATCTGTGCGTAATCATACAAAATCTCCTGAACAACGTAAATCTAAATCTAGATCTAGGTCAAAATCTGTAGATAAAGTTGGTGACAGAGAGAGTTCACGAAGATCAAGGAGTAAAGGCTCTAAATCCCCGGAAGCCAGATCTCGAAGACGTAGATCAGTCTCACGATCTAGAAGGAATCATTCTCGATCCTTAACACGGAGGAGGGCCTCAAGATCAAAATCAGATCATCGATCACGAACACGGTCACGAAGTCTATCACGTTCAAGACGTTGGAGGAGGACTAGATCAAGGTCTTTGTCAAGACAACGATCTTTATCGAGAGAAAGGCGTAGGAGATCTCGGAGGAACAGATCAAGGTCTCCTGATCGGAGGAGGAGGCGGTCTGATTCAAGAGACAGTTACAGAGCGTCTCTCAGATTACGGTCCCGAAGTCGAACACCTGCCCGTTTGAGGTGCTCCAGGTCTACAGGAAGAAGACGGAGCCCCAGTAAATCGCCTGACCACCGAAGATCCAGATCTTCAAGCAGGTCACCTAAACGTCTGACTGATTTGGGTAATTCATCTTCAGCATTTTTTTGCATAGATAAAATATATCATAAAGCTAATTAATGTGTTCTTAGTTCTCAGGTTCCCTTTAAGTTCCTTTAGTTGAGATACCCATTTGCTGGCGGTTTTTTTCCTGAAAAATAACTGTTTGAGAATGAGATGCATCTTATACGCCAGTGCATCTTATATGCCCTCAAATAGTATTTGCCAGCATGTAAATGGGATGCATCTTGCATGCTGATGCGTCTTATTTGCCAGCAGATATGGGTAATTCTTTTTAAGTTTAATGATGACATATTTCTTAACACAGGTTTTGTGAACATGTTATTATACATACTTTTGTTGTCAGTATGTGGAAGCAGAAGCAAATTATGTTTCAAGATGGTGTGTTACAAAGTAATGTATGCATGGTCACTAGATGAAAATGCAAGGCTTTGAAGAAGAAAAAGGATGCAGTATAATTTTGAGGCATAGATCTTTCAAGAGTTCTTTAAATATTTTGTTCACTCAAATGGGACATCTTGGTACTCACAGAGTCATGTTTTGTTGTGGAATCCATATAGAACAACAACATCATCTCCAGAAGAGTTTGTAAACAGTGTCCCTAATTTTCAGCCACTTGCCATGTACAGGTCTCAAGCCCCCCCCCCAAATGAAAAGAGCTGGAACAAAAATTGTCCTGAGAAGTCAACTGCTTTTTTGATGTTTTTTTTCCATGCAATGCAATTAATTGGGACATAAAGTGTCCTGTGTTTCTTTTTGGCCAACCATGATGTAGCGAACCTGAAATTACGTATTTTGCTTATAGGTTGGCCTTATTCAGAGAGCTGAGCATTATAATTGTCACTGACTTCCGGGAATGTAAGATGTGTGAAGTTAATCTGCATTATCCGTAATTTTCCAATACATTGAAATTCCATGGGATCAGAAAATGCCTCAGAACTCACTCAGTGCAAGCTTTATTTATCCATCCACATGGGGGTTAAGAATTTTCTGTTGCAAATATAATTTGATTTAATTTAAATCAAATATAATTTGATTTGAAGTCACCTGTAATCAGTTGGAGAGCCAGACTCCCCATTTGACAGAATTATTTAATTTCAATAAAAAATCAGTTCCAACTGTTATTAACTGCTGTCAGGTCAAATTCCACTTATGGCAACTCTGTGAATGTGAGACCTCTAAGTCATCTTATCATCAACAGCCCTGCTGAGATCCTGCAGACTCAGGACTGAGGCTTCCTTGATTCAGTCTATTCATTTGTAATACAGTCTTTCTCTTTTCCTGTTGTCTTCCACTTTACCAAGCGTTATTGTCTTTTTTAGTGAGTCATGTCTTCACATGATGTGTCAAAAATACAAAAGTCTCAGTTAAGTCATCCTGGTTTCCAGGACCCATTTGTTTGTCTTTTTAGCAGTCCATGATATCATTAAAACTCTTCACCAGCACCACATTTCAAGTTAATTGTTTTTCTTTCTACTGTTTTTTTTCTTCTGTCCAGCTTTTTCTGCCATGCATATAAATTGGAAGTACATGAGCAATCCTAACTAGAACATTCAGTGATATATCTTGACACTTCAGGATTTTGTCTGGTTCCTTCATAGTTGCCCTTCCAAGTTCTAGTCTTTTTATTTTCTTGACTGTAGCCTCCAATCTGATTAATGACCAAGTCAGTGTATGGAAAATCTTGAAATATTTCAAGGTCTTCATTGTGTACGTTAAAGATATGTAAATTATCTATGGTCATTATTTTTGTTCTCTTCATGTGCAACTGTAACTTTGTACTTTCTTCCTTGATTTTCTTCAATAGTCCAAGTCTTTGCTATTTTCTGATAGTAGTATGGTGTCATCTGCATATCTTAAATTGTTGATGCTCTTTCCTTCAATTTTCACTCCCTCCAAGTCTAATACTGCTTTCTATATGATACATTCAGATAGTGTGATAAAGTGCAGCCTTGCTGGACCCTTCTGCCAATTGGAAACCATTCTGTTTCTCTATATTCTCTCTTGGCTATGGTGTCTTCCCCTGACTACAGGTTATGCATTGGGACAATCGAATTTTGTGGTACAGCTGTTTCTTTAAGAGCGATCCATAGTTTTTCATGATCTACACAATCAAAGGTGTTGACATAAAGCACAGGCTGCTTTCTTCTGAAATTCTTTGGTGTGCTCAGTTATCCAACATGTGTTTGCAATGTGATCCCCCTAATATCTCTCTTTCCTGAACCCAGCTTGGACATCTGGCATTTCTCACTCCATATATGGTAGAAATGTTTGTTGTAGAATTTTGAACATGTCTTTGCTTGCATGGGAAATAATGGCTGTGGTCCTGTGGTTCCTGCAATCCCTAGTGTCCCATTTCTCAGGGATTGCAATGTACATTGTGTATTTACGATCTGTGGGCCATTCTTTTGTTTTCCATATTTGTTAACAGGTTTTAGTTAGAACTTGAGCAGATTCTGTCTCTGTAGCTTGAAGCAGCCTTATTGGTCTTCCATTTGTCCGTGGTGATTTATTTCTCCCTTGTGCTGAGGGCAGCTTAGTCTTCATTTTCTAAAACTGTATGTTCATTTTTAAATTGTTGTTCCTTGAACGAATCTGTCACCTTTTCATCTTTTTTATAGTTCTTCAGTGGATTGTTTCCTTCATCTTTTTGTATCTACTTGGTCATGTAATATGCTGATCATAGAGCATCTCTGTTCTTGGCTTAAATTTTTGTTTGATTTCTTGGATATTGTAGAAGAGGTCTTTTGTTCTTCTTTTGTTCAAGCCTCTTGCTTGACAGGAGCTTGCAGTTCCACCAGGGCAGAAAGGTAGTGACATTGGTGGGAGTTCCAACTGTAGTATGCAGTATTTATTAATTTAGTCTGTTGATCCTACTGAAGGTATTGGATAGGACCTGAGGGTAGGATCCAGAATTGTCTCCTCCATGACAGGAATGATCCAACCATGACTCCTCACTGGAGGAAGGGTAATTTATCCGAATTTTCCCTTTCTGTTGCATCCCATAGCCAACTTCCATGCTTTTCTGGAAGTTCTGGAGGGTCTCTTGGTCATCCGTAACAGTGCTGGGAAGGGAGTACTGTGGACTCAGGGGAAAGTGGGAATCAGCAAAAATTGCCTCCCTCCTCTTCCTTGTGAAGTTATGCCCTCAAGTAATGTGAATTCAGTGCTATAGGTGTCAAGATGCTCATATAGTTCAGAAATTAATTCAGTGTCAATGTGTGATGTGGATACCTGAAATATATTTTTTTAATCCCCAGATGGTACATATAATCTCTGAGATGAGAGTCATAGATGTGATATTTTCAGGCTGAGAGACTAACTCAGGTCATCGCAGGAGTTAGGAGGATCATTCCTTGAGTGAGATTGATCAGTGGATAAGAGCTAGACCTTTTTAACAAAGGTCTAGCTCTTATGGTGTGGAATGGGAATGTTACTGAGAGTTGTATTTTGAAGTAATTCATGTTGAGTAGATAAGGGGAAGGTGGGGTAATTTACTGTGCTGTTGCAGTTCATCATGATTTACTCTATACTTGGCAAGCATATGCTTTCCAGTTTTCCATAATTGCACAATGTGAATTAGTATGTTTTGGAGCACCCTGTCAAAAGGTATCATTACTATTCCCAAATATGCTTTTATTCCAAAATTACTGCCATCCTTGTGTGCTAAACTACATGAAAACTATGTGGAAGAACTATATAAATTATTTAAAGTATACCTATTTCAGCTTTTTGTTCAAAAATGCCCAGAGTGATTAAAGAACTAATCAACATAGGGAAACAGTAAATATCATTAAAGAGAAGAGGCAGCAAATAACATGGGGGAGAGTATAAATCCAGCAGCATGGCAGGCAAAATGCCTGTTGGAAAATAAGTGTCTTGCTGTATTGAAGGCTGTTAGAGAGGAGCAGAAATTGGCTTCCCTTAACAGGGAGTCCCAAAAGCTAGATATGGCCTTTCTACAACCTTGTGTGACTCAGATGAGAATTTGGATTTGGAAGAAAGCTTCCGAAGATGATCTGAAAGGACAAGCAGACTTGTATGAAAGAAGACAGTTCTTTAAATGACTTGGATCACTGTTTTCATCTTCAAAGGCCATAGCAAGAATTAGGAACTAGACCTTAACATGGACTGGAAGTTGTTGTAATAAACTTCTCAAGTCAATATTCTCAACCAAATGAAATTATGATCTGTCTCATGTCTATTAGTGTACATGCAAATAGGGACATTTCTGTGCTATTTGCATATTGCTGTTTTCCCTGAAAACAGAAAAATTATTTCATACTATATAAAGAAGGAAAGATAAAATGGGTGAGCAACTGTGTGGGGCCAGTGGCCAGTTTTACACTACTATGCCCCAGAACAGTACCTCTCAGCACGCTAAAATGCCTTCTTTCCTCTCCCTTTGCCTTCCAAAATGGTAAATGCAGGTGATGGCATGTCACTTTATGTTGCTGTTTTTGAGGTGAAAGGGAGAGAAAAGAAAGCATTTGAGAGGAAGTGTGCCTGCTGAGTGAGTATGGTGGGGTTGGAGAAGGTGTTTTTTGTTTCGTTGGTTTTTGGTGTTTGCACACATTGGATGAGTTAGATATGATTTGGGGTGTTTTGCCTGAAAATTAAGCGCCCCATGAGGGCATTGGGGAATTGATGGAGGCGTTTGAGGGATGTAAAAGTGGGTTTCAGAGGATGCAGCTGGCATGTTTGTTGCACTTTTGCTACCCTTGCATTACAGGGATGCACTTCTGATTTTTTTCTTGGCTAATTTTATATTTATACTCTGAGATTAACTGAGATGGCTTCAGAGGCAGAAATATCTATTTAGAAATAGTCTAGTGTTCTTTATAATAGGGGTATTTAAATGTATATAGGAGTATTTCCAGTTTTTTTAAGTAAAAATATTGAAAGTAAATTTGAATTCTTTGGAACATTTTTAGCAAGTACTAACATCTTAATATTTTTTGTAGACAAGGCACAGCTACTTGAAATAGCCAAAGCAAATGCAGCTGCCATGTGTGCTAAGGCTGGTGTTCCCCTGCCTCCAAGTCTGATGCCTGTTATAACTCCAGAAAAGAAGGAGGAGAAGGTTACTCAAAAATCAGCAAAAGAGACAATATTGGAACTGACAGAGGTGAGAAGAACAATACATGTGAAAGTTAAGCAGCATCTGTTTCAGTAAAAGTGGCTTCTACAATATTTGTCCTTGAGATGTATATAAATCTGGTTGAGAAGCTGTAGGATTTTTGCATAGTTATGGTGGGGTGCTGTGATGCAGGAATAGAATATGGCTTTTGACACATTTTCAGAGGTGAGTAATAAAATTGCTTTAGTCTTTACATGAGATAAGATTATGTTTCACTTATGTGACAAGCAGCTCTCAAGCAAATGTTACTTGGCTGCCACCTGGTTTCATACCTTTAACATGTGGTGATTTCATGCCAGTCTTAGCAAGCTCTGTTGTAGTGGAACTATGGTCCTTTTTTAAAAATAATTTAATTAAATGAAATTTTATTAAATACTATAAAATACATACTAAATACATAACATGCAAAACATAACATAACATTTCATGACATACAAAAAAGTATAAACATGTACAAATAAACAAAACAAAACTATATAAAATTATATCTACCTGTATTCCCACATATGTATTAAATATTCAACCTAACTTCCAACATATATACTATATCTTACACATACATTCTAAATGCTAAGCCTAATTACCTAAATTCCCTTCCCTTACCCTACCCTTACCTTTTCAAAGTGAATATATGCTCCAGGTCAGATCTTGAATATGCTGCTATTGCCATGTAAGCTGTTCGCTTCTCAGAATAGCCATTACTTAGAGACCGCATTAATTTTTTCAGCCTGTTCTCTTATATCTTATGCCTCGGTATTGGTTGATCTTTTTTCTTTTTTAGAAATGCAAGAAGATAGCACAAAGCCAGGAAGATGATGTGATTGTGAATAAACCTCATGTATCTGATGAAGAGGAGGAGGAACATCCTTTTATTAATCATCCCTTTAAACTCAATGAGCCAAAGCCTATTTTTTTCAACTTAACGGTAAGTATCATTAAAATCACATCTTGTAAGGTTATTTTATTTATTTATTTATTCTTTTATGGAACATGAATGTGAAAAGTGGAAAAATATTGATTTATTACTAAATTAAATTGTTGCACAGTAGTTTTGTTAAGTTTCAGCCATCTTGAAATAGACAGTAATTTTGTAGATGAACACTTGGTGCTTTGGAAATAGCTTTTAGAGCTGGAATACATCAGCAAATATACAGAATCACTGGAAAGGGATATTGAGTATATGAGACTTTTACCTTGTCCCTGCAGATTCTTTCATCTTTACTCCATTTGGGCAGTTCATAGCAATATTTTTCAGGCATTCACTCTGCTACTGAAATGGCAATGAACGTACTGTTTGATTACAGTAATGCAAATTATATTTTATATGTCATGCAGCTAACCCTTCCTGTCAATAGAATTGCTTTTGTTCTCAGAACTTGAAGGAGCCCACCTCTCTTCCTTGCTCGCTGCCTCCCGTGTTTGTTAGTTTATGAATTATAAAAATAAATAAAATAAACCATCCATCCCCTAGCATGCTTTACCTTGAAAATTTACTGCTTTGTAATTGAGAAGTGCTTACTTACCAGAAAGATGCCATCAGAATAGCAGTTGAATTAAATTGCATTATAATGCGATCAAAAGTGATCTCTACAAACTGATAGTGCTACAAAGATTCAGAAGACAAAAGAGGACAGTAGTTTCTGTGTTTGTGATTCTGGTTTTCATAATATGGAGGACAGATGTTTGGAGAAGCTCTGGCTAGAAACTGCTATGTCCTGTGACAATAAATGCTTACATTCACTATGATGGGGGGAGGGGAATTCAACCTAATATTCTCTAGAATGTTAAAAAGTTAATGTTCATAAACTGTTTAGTGCACATTGTTTTCAGTTTATTATAAATGTTTTGTTAAGCGCTGGGAATTGAGTCAGCATGTATTATGTATGGATCATAATTGTAATGTTCTTTTTCCCTCTCTTAAGACTCCAACCATAAAGCCGCCACCACCGAAAAATCAGGTTACTTTGACAAAGGAGTTTCCTGTTTCTTCTGGATCTCAGCACAGAAAAAAAGAAGCAGACAGTGCATATGGAGAATGGGTTCCAGTCGAGAAGAACAAGGATGAAAAGAAAGATGATGTGTTTCCCAATCCAGCCAATCTGGAGGTAAAGTGTAACAAGGTGTTAGTACAAGGCTGTAAACATGTTTACTACAGATAGAAGGTATATTGACTATGAATCTTTATAAGGCAATTTGTAGAATTTATGCTGCATTTGTAAGACACACTCACAATGGATTCTAACTTAGTTGAAATAAAACTGAATTGTGGCTATTCTGGAGGCTTCTTGTGTCCAAAATTGGCTTTCCCAACAAAGCCTGTAGTTGCTGTTAGGTGAGGAAAAAGTTTTAAAGCTTTTCTGCATGTGTAGAATTCATTCTATGGCCCTCTAAAATGCAGCCTTTCTTTTATTAATTGAACATAGAAAAAGCATCTAACGAAATCAATGCAATTACCTTGAAGCGCTGCTGCTTCAATCTATTTTTTTTTATGACTGATGTCAGAAATTCTGGTGTTGAGATATATATTCTTGGTATCATCTTTTAAAAGGCCTATGTCTGTTTGATTCTGGTGCCGTATTGGTGCTTAGTAGCAGTCAAACTAATCTAATGGTAAGATTAGTATCTTGCTGCCTAACTGTGCCAATTGCTAATTGACTGTTTTAATGTTGGGATTTTCTGTTTGTTTATGTAACTGTTGAAATAGTATTCCAGCAGTGTCTGCTTCTTTATGGAGACTTCGATGTTCTCTACATTTGGTACTAATAAAATTATGGCTCATTAGAAGAAATGGGGTTTGTGCAGGAGTGAATTCCTTGTACATGAGGGCTGGAGAACATCTGACCCTCCAGATGTTGATAACCTGTTACTCATTTTGTCCAGCTGATTGAGGCTTATTGTCGTTAGAAGCACACAACATTGAGAGGGGCACGTCTTTCCCAGTCCTTGGAGCTTTTAATTTCTTCTGTGTTCATTGTACACAACCATACTGTACCCACAGTAAGATCTCTAAAATTTCCAGAAAATGCTTGTCCCTGCGAAGTTTCTAAGGAGTACATCTTGAGATACATTGATGAGACTGGGCAGCCTCAGTGTCCAGGAGGCAATTCTTATATTGAAGAAAGTAGATACTCACCAGTGGTTAACTCCTAATGCTAACCAGGCAAGACTAGAGGCATATTATCTAACAGAATCTTAACAGTCTTGTCCTTGGTTCGTCTCCCACTTCTTCCTCCTGCCTTAACCTGGGTCTGATATGTTTGGCTCTTCCTCTTGGTTTAGTTTGGGTGTCTACCTTTTTCATGATCTTTTTTACCTTTTTTGTTATTACTTGCTAGGTTTTTTTTATTGTTTTTCATGGAGAATCTTTCAAAGAAAGTATTCAGCCTTTTTCTCCTTCTCTGTATTGAGGCACACTCTGAAACTGGAGGTGGTCTTATTTTCCAACTGAAAAATGTTATTAGTTTAAAACAAGGTGAGCAGGGCCTTGTTTGGGAAGAGAATTTTCCTTCTTGCAGTATGAATCTTCATGTTGTTCAACATTTTTTTGCCTGGAGCTAGAGTGACCATTCACTTGTGTGGCAGAAAATTAAGAGTACTACACATAGGGAGATAATTGTGATTTGTACTAAATCTACTTTCTCATGTCTGATTGTTAAATATAAACCATGCCCTTCAGGTTTCTAGAGGCAGAATGTAGATTTATTCCATGCCTCAGTGACAGTCCTGAGTGTGAACCCTTTTACTTTCTTTCAGGTTATGAATAGTCTAAATCCTGGTTTCTAGTTCTTGGCTGAGAGCAGAGAGGCTTCCAGTTTTTGGAAATATGGAAGTGACCCTCTAATCACTCTCAGTAGTTTCAAAGAGACAAGTGCATTGTCCACAGAGTCTAGGGGCTGGTGGCACCTGACCCCTAGACGGTATAGTTGCCTATCTCCGATGGATTAAAATGTTGAACTGGTTTTTATATAGATAACTATCTCTCTATACATTGGCATAGATGTGTAGATTAAAAACAGACTATGTCTGTACTATTTTTCTAGCCTGTAGACATTTCATCAGCTCTGAATGAACGGACTATAGCCCAGAAAAGGCTTACAGAAAACACATTTGATCTGGAGGCAATGTGCTTGTTAAATCGTGCACAGGAACGGGTAAGTTACACCTTCTTTTGGGTCTTAATGATGCTTCTTGAAATCTTTATGAAAGTGAAGCATGCTGTGATTGCTGAAACTGTAATGTTCTTTCACGTGTTTCTGGCCATGTTAATTTTAGTATTCTTATACTTTTAAGTTTCTAGTCTAAATTAAAACTACAGTTTTGGGGGTATGTGGCTAGAAGTAATAAAATTAGCTTCTATATTGAAATGTAGGGTTTAAGATAATTTTGAAATAGAAGTGTGTTTGCTCTTAAACATACACAGTCTGGCACTTCCACCAGAAAATGTCTTTCTAAAATTTTCAAATTTACTAATCCATTGTATCATTGTGCTTATTTCTGGTTGCAGATTGATGCCTGGGCTGAGCTGAATTCTATTCCAGGCCACTTTACGGGAAGTACTGGAGCGCAAGTCTTGTCTTCAGAACAGTTATCCAACAGCGGTCCCCAAGCTTGGGTTAAAAAGGTAGATGATATTCAGACAGATGAGTCCAAATGTCACTTGTTAAGTTCCTTTGAAATCACTGGAAGAAGTGATAGTGATACACTTAGGACACTAATAGCCTCCTAAAATACACACAGAAAATAAACTGAATTGATTTACTTTTGTAGTCTTTCAAGGTGTGTTTACATGCTTGCTTTGAAATCTGTATATACTATACCTGATTAACTCTGTTGTTAATACTACTTCTGGTAATACTACTTCTGGTAAGCTACTTCTGGTAAACTGGGGGAAAGAACTATGCTTACTTGTTTGAAAGAGTTCTAATTATTCCCACTGGTTACTGTTATCTTGTGCTGCAATGTTCCTGTAATATGGATGCAATTGAATGGAGCACATTTGCTTACCCAGGTAGAGGTCAGTTTGATCCTGATTTCATTAAAATTTTGACAGCTCAGTAAATGGTTAACAGGGCTGTAAAAATCAACTTGCTTGCTTGTTTTGAGAGCATTGGAAGTGGAGCAGTAAGAAGGTGGATGGCTCAATCTATGTACTTCAAGACTCTTCACCTTTTACCTGCATCTTAAAGTGAAAATAGGCATGAGCATACCTCATGCCTTCTTTAAAGAGGACTTGAGATCCTCACCACTACATGATCTTAACAGTACCATCTGGAAGGACTGATATGCCTGCTCAACTCTTAGGAGAGGAGGCATTATTCTATGATTTCCTGCATTATTGGATTAGCATGAGGAACAAGTTTGCTTGTCTTGTTAGCTCTGAGCAAGAGGAATAATATCACATGAGGGAGAAGCAGAGTGATTTCAGAGTGATTTCAGCATCTTGTGCTAAATAAGGGTTGAGGATGAGGAACTTACAAGGTGCTGGGCAGGAGCCAAGAAGGTGTATCTATAGAGTAGGATTGTAAATCGTGGTGAGCTGAGGTCTGAGGAGAAACAGAGTGTATGTGTCCATTATGAGTTGTGTCCGTTATGAGTTGATCAGTGTTTATAGGGATTAGAAGAAGATTAAAATAAAGAATGTTGGGATGCTTTGGTCTCAGCTGAGATTTATAAAAAGAACTCTGATCGACCCTCTAAACTTTTGTTTACTGCCTTGGAAGCCCTTTTGAATTGAGAGGCAATACAGAAATACTTTAAATAATAGTAAAATAAATAATAAATATTGGATGACTTTGAGGAGAAAACTTCTGAGGAGTTGAGTTTCTGATTTGTCTAATTATGTTTAAGAATTGACTCTAGTAGAGAATTTAGAAGACCCCTGTAGAGTGAGTTGTATGCTTGGCAAGTATATTTTTACAGTCTTGATGAATAATTTTTCATCTTTCTACAAGCGCACTTGTCTGTCAGAATTAATTTATCCATTTTCTAGCTTCAGTTGTTTTCGTCATACCACTGTTTCTTGGAGCCAACTGTTTTGAAAGATGATTGTTGTTGTTATAATATATAAGCACTTAGATACAGTAACTAGAGGGTTTTTAAACTGTTGTTGATATAATGTATTATACACTTTTACACTTTTGTAATTAAAAGTATATGGGAAATTCTGTAAATATGTTATTATTTGTAAATATTACCTGCTGAACAGGTTTTCTTTGTGGAAATAAAAATGATGTGGAATGACAGCAGCCATTTTAAGAAAGGTTTTGCTGAAGCTTCCATTGTATGTTTGTCTTTCATCACCCATGTACCATTCACAAAAGAGGCCATACTCGCTGTAGTTTAATTGGCAATATGTCCATAAGGTGTATGCTATTAGTTTTTAATAAAATCTGAGAAGACTGAACAAATTGTTCTTGAATAATGGCATCCTGAAAATAGAACAGTTGAAAATAATTTGGTCTTCCCCTTATTTTACCAAGAAGCGTGTAAGATGTCTGGATGTGTTCATAGCCTATTTACTTTTTGCAGCTGATTCACACTGTAGTAAAAAGACACTGTAGTAAAAAGACAGTGGGAGCTCTAAGGCACCTTAACATAATATAGTGCATTATAAATAACGTTGCCACCTGAGCACAATGGTACTAGTACTAGATTGTCAAGACAAGGTGAATGGCGTTTTGATTTGCGCCAGTTCTCATCAGGTCTCTGGAGAATGAAGATCTTGTAATCTCTTTAAAACTAAGTTTGCCAGGTCAGTTGCAAGCTTTCTGTCATTCTCTTTGTCTCCTAAGTTATGCATACGTGCCAGTTCTTTTAGCCACTGTCTTTCTTGATTTGAGCAGTATTTGGATGTCTGAGTGATGGAAGATGATTTTGCTAAAAGCAGGTAGGATTTTACTTGGAAATATTTTCTGATGAGAACTTGCTGTGTGTAGGCATAGGTGGGGGTGATGAAGCACTTGTATTTCCATCCATTATGTATCATGTGTATTTGTACTGCTTTGTATACCAAAGAATGGTAAGAGAGGTGGTTTATTCCCTGATATCAATGAGGTTACATTTCTTTGCTCTTGATCTTAAGAGAGTGCTTCTGGATTCTGGTTGCATAAGATTAAACCTTGGGTTAATAAAGGAGCCCTCTGCTTGTAAAGATTTTTTTCCTCTACTGAAGAAAAGTCAAAGGTAGCTTGTAAGTACTGTAGATCTTTAAATTGTACTAACAAGAGATCTCATTTCTGGTTGAAAACTTTCTCGTTAAATTAGGCAACAAAATTTGTATTCTCAGCCAGAAAGTCCCCTTGCTTTTTGCTTTTCTATAGCAACTTAAGGTTTAGTTGGCTTGATCTATGCTGCTAGGCACTCATCCTTGGAAATAAGGCCCATTGAAATCAGTGGGACTTCTTGGCAAGTAGAGCCATAAGAAGAGCAGACTCAGCTACCAATGTCTAAACAAATAAAAGTTCATTGTTATCCCTGAGCACAGAAATTGGAGTGCTTTTTACAGATATTGTATTTATTTGACTCTAAAGGAATCTAAAGTGATATTGGCAATTTGTTTTAGAAGTGAAATTTTACGTCTGTGTTAACAGTTATTTTTAACTTAGTTGAGGTAGAGTACCCTGAATTTCATTAAAATTGACTAGAGAGATGCTTGTCAATATATTTCATGTTGTAAGAGAGAAGCCACTTTAAAGAAAAAACAATGGGAAATTATGTTTGGTTTTGTTTTCATTTGTTTGACTTTTAGTAAGGTAGATTAAAATGTTTGGGCATTAGGTTAATGAACAATATTTGTTAATGAACAGTAGATTCAGTCATAAATGATTCCTGTTCTGCATTGTCAATGATGTAATCAGTTCACAAATGCAAAAAGATTAAACTCTGCACAGTATGTGTGCAGCACACTTATTCCTTATTGGGATATTATTTGCTTATTGGTCCAAACATATGATAAAGCACTAGAGGCTCTTTGAAAGGAAGTTAATAAAATACCTGAGCATGCATTCAAAAAACAAACAAAACAAAAACCCATAGCCGATTCCATGCGCCAGAGGGGTAGATGGGTGTGTACTTCTCGGAATAGCAGCACTTCTGCTGCTCTGTGGTTAGGGCTGAAGCCCTAGTTTTATGCTTAAGCGGTATCATCAGTTTTCAAACAATGCCACTTACTTTCTTTTGCCAAGTGTGATTTCCCAACACTTGAATGGCATTTTTTACTTTGTGTTGACATCATATTGTAATGTATTTGTAGATAAGAGAAAGTTTAGGGCACTTCAAACAGAAAAATAAATATTTTTATAAATCCTGTTCAACATCTGAGCTAAAAGATCCAGTGAGTGAAAACATTTTATGTCTCTACAGTAGGAGAGTTCTTACATTTGGCGTTTCTGGAAGAAAGAGTAGCTTTTGAAGGGAACTAACATGACCAATATGTGAAGGATAGAGTGTGAGGTGAATGTGTGTCAGTGAGTGAGTGTTTCTTGGCTGTTCTGAATGTTTTGCTGTTAAGAAGCTTCCCCTGTCCTAGTACCAAGGACTTAGATTTTCTCTGGAGGGGGCCTAACTGCACTGATCTTACACAGTTGCTGCAATGAATAAGAATCCTACTGCTGAGTGCCCGGGTGAACATTTTGGGGAGAAAGGTTAGTGCTTCATGGGTGCTGGACTGTAATAATTATCTTCCCTTACTTCAGAAACCAGTGACTGCCAATATTAGTGTTTCCTGAGAGCAATACAAGATTCTCCAACAAAGTAAGCACTTCGTGGTAACAACATTCAAGGGGATTGTGGGTGGGAGGGCTGACTTTTTTTCCTCTTAGGAACTGTGCTTCTGCATGGGTTTCCAAATATTTGGCAAAGGTCAGAACATTGTTAAATCTCAGCTTTTTCAGGAGGCTTAAACTGGTAGGTTTCTGATCATCGTACTACATCAGATCTGTATAACAGTGAAAAAACAACTACTGGATAGTGTATATTGATTTAGCTGAAAGATGAAGGCAGGTGAGGATATGTTGTGTACTTTTGCTTGACATGGCTGTTACATAAATAAACATCTGTGCTATGTGGGTAATGTGCTTTAGGACAGGACTGTTTGTTGTATATATTCACATGTAGTTGTTTAGGAACACAGGACATCCTGAAAACTTCAACAATTTTTAAAAGGTTCCCTTGCTATTGTGATTGCAGAAGATAGCTTAGATAAACAGGATGTATTTTCCCTCGAAAGGCACACAGCACATATGGTTTCTAGTGATGAAAGAATAGGACTTGAGTGCACCTTCCAGCCCCCACACCAAAGTTACCTGTTTTACTTTCACTCTGTTAGCTATTGTACTATAATAGTAGCATCCTGAATCATCAGTGTATATTGTATTATGGAAAGTAATGTATTCTGAGCATGGAATGTAGGTCTTCGTGATATTTTTATCAAACTGTCTTTCTGTAAAGATCCTCAAGACAATGTACAGCAAGACAATATCATAAAGCAGTTGTAATAGTAATATTATTATTAGTAGTAGTAATAATAAATAGTAGTAGTAGTTATTTGAAACACTGAAACAACAAAACTACCAAGCATGACAGTACTGCCCACTTTTTGCTATTTTCTTTCTCTGTCTTTGCGCCTTCTCTTTCTTATGTGCTTGATGACTTCCAGAGTTCTGTTGCCTTCCAGGTACATAGGCTCAGAGAATGCCCTGGCAGTTTCAGCTGTCTCCTTTCCTGTTTCACTCATGATAATTACCATCTTAGGTCCACTTAAAAAAAAGTAAGATGCTTACTAAATTTGTTGGTGGAGAAGCTCTATATATTTTATCACAAGAAGTGCTTGTGAATGTACATGAATTTGGATCAGAAGAGGTTCTGTAAAAAAGAACAGTATGAGTAAAGTTTAGTTTCTAAACCAATTACAAGCTTTGACAATATTGTCAGTGGTAGACATGGTCTGCTCACTGTAGTCCATTGTCTTTTTTTCTTTAAATTGATATTTATCCTTTCATCCATAATTGGATGATATTGGAGTTCCCATTTGTATAGGCATTTCTTGGAATTCAAAGGTTCTGGTAAATGGTAATTTTTTTTATTTCTTTGCTTTCTGACCCTTCCTGTGATAGTCTACATATCACATTGCCTTTTATTCCTCTATGTGTTGGAATTGATTTCTGCCAATGCCCCAAATTCTTAGAAGCTTTTTCTAAGGTTTCATTTGCTTGTCCTGTAAACTGAACATGAACCAGTAAGCTCTTTCCCACAATATAAAGAGGAAATGGACTGGTTCCATCTATTGGCAAGACCTTCAACGTACTAGTTTTATCTGACAGAGAAAGATTAGACCATTCACAGATGAGAAACTGTCATGGAATCAACAGAGTGAATATCAGAATGAGAACATTAGAATACTGTTGGATGGAACTGGATAGAATGAAAGAATTAAGGAAATTGGAATTGGATGGAATTAAGGAAATAAGGTCCCATTTCCCTACCTTTTTGTTAAAGATTATTAAACTTTAAATATTGCTCCTAAAATTTTATTCAGTTTTAGAATAGTTTAGACATGTCCACATGATTCAGATAATTATCTTTTCTTACTTTTGTTCACTTCTATGATAACCAGTAGCCCTTTGCTGTATCACTTTAACTGTACCACACACTAGTGCTTTTGTTTGAATTCCTGTCACCCAGTGAGAAAAAAATGTCCTATGTTCCTGTGTTCACACACTGAATTACTGTAATTCCAGCTGCTTGTTTAGTTTTCAGACAACATTTAGCAAACCTCGTAAAGAAAGTAGCATTATATTTGCATATAAATATTATAACAGCACTGATGATTTATTCTAAATTACTTCTTTGTTGCCAGTTGTAATATCTAGTTCATAGGCTAATTCCCAGCTAAAGGAGTCAGACACAGGAACTCACATATCATTATTGTTATAAAGTTCTTTTAAATAATCTGTGAAGCTATAAAGACTTGCTTGGAAGCTCAGTAACTAGCTGTGTTGATTCTGTTGCAGTTGATGAAGAATTGAGGGATGTAGTTAGGAAAAATGAGGTATTGTGAAACCCAATTAGTATCATTAACAATTCAGTGGACAGAGGAGTACTTAACAGGACAGTCCTGTAATGTCTACATAATTGCTGTTGCCACTGAGTTCATATCTGGGATTACAGGAAATTATGTTTGTAGACACACATGGCTTCCTTTAGATTCTATCATAAAGCTACAGAACTAGGAGTAATACTTGGACGTAGCTGACGTAACTCCCCTATCAGGCCAGTTAGGAAAGGAGATGCCTAATTCCAGAAATGGTTTTCAGAGATGAACTGTACTTCAAAACACATGATTCTTCTAATTGTACTAGGTTTATACTTTATTCGTTTATAGGACTTTGAAATATGCATCCCATATACCTGGACAAATGTGCATTCAATAATCCACCTCTTGCTTTTAAACTTAAGATTATTCTTATTCCATCACCACCAATCGTTCTGGAAAGCGTGTGGGAAAGTCCTACAGCCATCAAAAGATCTTGTCAAAATGATGGTCTGTGTCATCCTTGTGAACTGGTTACACATTGGTGATGAAACAGGCATTGTTGATGAACATTCTATCATTGCAAAGCAGGTACAAAAGAGGAATCGGAGCCCTGGGTGACATTGGCTGGGGTTTGTATCATTCTCTGCATGGTTGCCCTTTTCTAATGAGAGGTTCCTGGAAAGGAGAGGGGAGGATGAAAATGGAAGTAAGTAAAAGCCATTCTAGGTGTATCAACTTGAAGCAGTTGGTAATTGGCATCAGCTAAAATCTCTCTGTGTACTCAAACTGCATGGCTTGCACCAGTCAAAAATGCTTCTGTAGCAGAGGTAAAGTTTGCCTCAGTTTAACCTTTCTGTATAGCCAAACACCATTTCCAAAGTAATTTTCAACTGCATGATTATAAGCATCAGTTTAAGTGCGTTGAAGAGACTGATATAATACCTGTGCAACTCAGATTACACATATTCTGGAAACTTACGATTCCATTTATTGATACTGGGATATGAGGGGGGGGTGTTACATCACAATGGCTATGTATCTTGACCATTTGTGTTGAAGAAGAAGAAATATTTAAGAATGGTTATACACTCAATTATGTATTCTTCACTTGCTTTCACAATCTATTCTCAGTAAATAAAAATAGAAAATAAACTGAAAGCAAAGAAATTATGGATGTGTAGGCTGATTCAAAATGGTTGTTTTCTATCTTACCAAATACAACCTGGAATATTTGTTGTGTTAATGCTGCCAATGTATATTTTTAATACAAGCAGTTTGTTGCGGTGGGTCATTGGGTGGGGCAGAAAGAGAGATGATAGTTCACAGAATAGCCTGTGAACTTTCACCCCTCTATATGGAAACTTGTTTCAGGGCCAAATCTGCCTTGTAGCTGTCTTCTTGCCACGGTCAATGCCAGCCCTACTATTCACAACACTGCGGCCACCGAGGCCTAGGTACGTAAACGTTTAAGGCGTTTTTAAAGTACTTTAAAGCAAAGAGAATGTTTTAAAATATTTGTTTGGTAAACTTAACAACATATAATAATACAGCTTGTGATTATTTGAAACAGTTGTTACGTGCTACTGTTGAACCTGTGTGCCCGTGTTGTTTTGCTCTTTTAAAGAAATGCTTGTATCACGTAGAGCGATCTTTGGGCTATGAGCATATGCTGTTCTCTGTGTGATAGGGGTTTTTAGAAACCAAAATAGTCTTTGAAATTTCCATTTGTGAATGTTTCTGTTTTATTGAATAATTAGGTATTGAATCATTTAATAACTGCCTCTTCCCACAAGATGAGAAAAGATACACTGGAGTCACAGTAGTGTATTTTAAATCTTTCCAGAAATAAATACATGCAGTAAGCAGTGAATTGTTTATATTTCCAGTTTGTACTGAAAAATTTAACTTTTAAATAATGTTTCCATATAAATTATAATACAATAAGTTAACAGTTGAAAATGAATCTTATATTGTAAGAAAGGTGCATGTATTTAAATAGTGGCTAGAAACTGAAACTGACAAACTTCAAAAAGTTTTTACATTTTCTTGAGAGAGTGTTAAACAAAAGATTTCTTTTTACTTTTTCTCTTTGGGTAGGATCAGTTTCTTAGAGCTGCACCTGTAACTGGAGGAATGGGAGCCCAACTCATGAGAAAAATGGGGTGGAGAGAAGGAGAAGGCTTGGGCAAAAACAAAGAAGGAAACAAGGAGCCTATTTTAGTTGATTTCAAAACAGATCGGAAAGGTGAGTCATCCTCTTGAAACTGTCACCTTGGTACTACTTAGATTCAATCCAGCAAAGGTAATCCAGTTATTGAAACAGTTCATCAGGTAAAGTTTGCTTCTGTTTTTCTCAGTGGAAATCCTCTTTGAGGGAGGACAGGAAGGGAAAACTCCTGCCTTGAGCGCTTTAATCTAGCACTTTCCCTGAATGTGTCACTCCAACAAATTTCTGTCAGCCATGATTACCTGTTTGTTAGAGTTTAGGTAGTTATGTAGGCATGTGTATAGCCAGATGTCTGAGATAATGCATGAAAGGATTTTCATATCTGGGTCATCACTTTTCTGGTATTCCAAAGAATGTAGGTTTCCCATTTAGTTTGATGGGCTGCAGGTTTTTATTCTTCTGTTACTTTGATCATTACAGTGAGTTGTTGTCAGACCTTTATGTCTGGCAGTCATCAGTGTTTATGAAAAAAGATGGAGCTCTTTTGGACCTACTTACTTAATCATTGGAAAGTTATTGCCACTCTGTTTCATGCATATCATGTTGCTGACTGTCTAGTGATGGTTATGGCAGTTGCATTAGAGGCAGTTGCTATAGAGTTTAGGTCACCTAGAGTTATGATATCTAGTTGCATATGGAAGATTTCTTGTGTGATGGAGAGATAATGCCAAGACAAGCTATGTTATGACCCACCTGTTCGTACCTGGTACAGTAATGAAAAAAGTGGATGTATGCACGCAAGCTCAGCACCCAAGGACTCAAAGTCTTGCTTGGTGGAGTCCTTGTCATCATACACTGTATCTAGCTCTTTTGCTTGTTCATCATGGTAATCATCTCAGGCTTTCTGTCAGCTCTACAAGAAATTAAAATATTGCTAGTGTTCACCCAAGAAGATATCCTCCAGCTTGAAACAGTGGTTATGATTCTCCTCCCCCATGTGTTTGCCCAAGTCTGTGTCATCAAGTACTCTTTCTAGCCTTGCCATCTGGGTACCTATGCTGCCATTTCAACACCTGGGGCACCTCAGTCATCATATTTGTTCTTCCCAGTACAATCTGCTCCATTCATCTTTTGTGGTTTCTGAAGGAACAAAGTACTGTGTTCTGGGAGAGGGGTGCTGTATGGTCGCTGCCTCTTCAACATAAGCACGCTTGCTTATTCTCAGGAAGGCTTCAGGAGCAATCCATGACAGAATGGGTTATTTCCTCATGCCAGCTGATCAAGGCAGGAGAATAAAAACTCCTGATTGTTCCTTTAGCCTTCCTAGAATGATCCTTCTTGGTAAGTGTCAATCTCTCATTCTGCTGTTAACATATCCCAAGAGAGATGGTAGTCTGCACCCCATATTGGACGTCAGAGGCATGAACAGATAAAGCCAGGCAAAGAGGTTATATGTAGTTGCACTTACCTCTATCACACCACTCCTTCATTGAGGTGACTGGTTTGTCACCACAGATCTGAAGGATGAATATGTTACAATTGCCCTTCACCCCAATCAGTGCAGGTACTTTGCTTTGGGCCAGCACCTCTTGCAGTTCAAAGTTCTGTGCTTTGATATGGCCACTGCCAGTTAAAATGTAGTGGCAAAATGCATGGCAGTGATATTGTTGTTCTTGAGGGACGGGAGTAAGTGGGTGCATTGCTGATCAGCTCATCATGGCTTAGTCACAGACTTTTGACTGTAGGTTGACCTCATCTTAAACTTGTTGATAGACCTCACCTTTCATATCAGTTTCAAAAAAAAAACAAAAAAAAAACCCCAACCCCAGTAACTCATTCCTAACCTTCTATCAAATCTTACAAGAGTGAGCTCTTAAATGAGGTCAGCAGTATGGATGGCTTCTACACCTTTTGCAGCTTGATGGCCACCACGACTTTGCTTGTCTCTGTAACCATAACAATAGATGCATCTCTAGCGTATTCAGACCCCCTGGTCACTGAGCTTATGTAGTAGAGGTAGGCCCACACAACTCCACAACCATGTGCTAAATTAATAAATAGGGCAGCAGCTTGGTCTTTCTTTCTGGTTTTGGGACTGGTATGTTGCAAGGCGAATCCTGCTTATCATCATTAATCTAATTGTAGATGTCTAGAGCCAAGACAGCTTAATCATGGACAGATGCTTTTGATATAGAAGGAGTTCAGGTTTCTTGTGAAGAGATGGAAATCTTCTTGCATGGACATCTTTGCATCAGCCAGCAATATAAATTGTCAACTGTACTGCAGCAGAGCAAGGCTCAGTTGATCATGGCTGGTGAATACAGAATGTTTGCTTTATCTGTTTTTGTTCATGTAGTGATCAAGGTTAGGGAGCATATGACAGAAAGGCATGCTCAGTGTTTGGCAGCAGCCTTGCCAACTTGGGTTTCTGTGCTGCATTTCTCCCTTCGTTAGTTCATCCGCCTTCTGTCAGATAGATATTCTGATTGAGACCAAAGACAGAATCAGGGATCTGTTCTTAGCACATTAAGATAACACTATGAAGGCCAAGGCTTTCCTGGAGATCATGAAATCCTTTTGCAAGCCATCTATTATGATGTCCTGTGGAATTAAGTGACACTGTTTATTGCGTTTGCAAGTTATTCTGAATTTCCCACAAGTAGTTCTCTGTAATCCATTGTCTTGGGTATTGGAAGTGGTTATTAAGCACAAGAAAATTGTTATTCCTATAGTTGTATCTCACCTTTCTTCTTTGTGGTCTCTGTGACTCACACAGTTGGGTTGTGCACCTGCACAGAACAGTGTTCAGAATCTTCTAGAAACCTAGGAGTAGGCGATTTGACCATTGAACCCCTCTCCGATCCTCCGGGGTATAAGACCCCCTGCTGCTCTAATGGTCAGCTCCTTTTCTTCCGCCACGTTAGCAGCGTCTAAGGAGCCTTTTTCTCTTTATTTTCTTGACTGATCGGTTACTTTGACTTTTTTGGTATGGCTGACTACAATATTTCTTGGTGTTTTGGATTGTTGAACTGTAGACTAACTGGATTTGACGATGGACTGTTTTTTACTAAAGTTTTGGATCTGGATTTGGATAGTGCACACGGTGTATGGCAACCAGAGTGTTTAAATGCTGTACAGCATGTAAAGGCAACATACCTGACAGGGACGGCCACTCAAAGTGCCTCTTAAGTCTGGGTAAGGGCCATAATATGACTTCTTGTACATATTGCCAAGAATTCACCCTGCAGACTAGATGTAATAGAGCAAGTCGTCTAAAAGCTTTGCTCTGGGAATAAGTTCTGTCTGCTTCAGAACCTACTGTTTGTGTGAAGGCGTCGAGCAATATATCTAGAATGGCCTAGTCATTGTCCACTTCTTCGTCTCGTCAGATGGCCTCTTCTTCGATACCGAGGTCGAGACAGAGATTGAGGTTGGCCTCTCAAGCTTGAGAGCCACGACTCGAAAAGACATCCAAGAAGGTGTCTGATGCTAGTGAAAAGAGGTTGTCCCCATCCACAGTTAAAAAGAAGGATAAAGACAAAAAGAGGAAATTGAACGAGTCATCAGAGCAGGGCCCTTTGGGGAAGTATAAGAAGAAAGACCGACATCTAACGTCGCTTTGGGTACTGTCATCACCAAAGCTAATTACATTTGAGCCTGTTATGAAGGTACTACCTGAGTCCTCATCTCCAACAAAGCATCTGGAGCAGGTCCTCAACCCTCTATTGGAAATATAGGAGGTTTGGGTGGAGTCAGAAGGAAAGATTGTTGATTCTTCTCCTCAAATGTCTTTGGGCTCTTGCCCTCAGCTTCAGGGTCGAGCTCAGGAGGCTGGTCGATTGGCGTCGAAGCAGAAAAGTCCTCAGCATGAGCTGCAGAGTTCCAGCTGTTGTAAAAGAACACCACCATCACCTCCATATTCCTATCGTCAAAGGTTGAGGTTGACGAGTAGATCGCCATCACAGTATCACCAGTATAGTCATGTGACTTCTTCTAGACACCGTGAGTGTTACTTAGATGAGGTTTCAATGGACTCAATAGATGTTTCGCCTTATCCAGAGGATTACTATTACTACAGACATTATTGATACCGTGGTGACTCTTACAGCCGATATCGATGTGATGACTATTACAGATCACGATCCTGGTCTGTATCACCTCGACGTTGAAGGGTTGCTGAGGTGGATGTGGAACAGGCAGCGCCTTGGCAGGAACGAGAGGGTGTACATGACACTCCCCATAAGGAGCCTTCTGGAAGATCTCATGAAGGATTAGGAGAGAAATCCACAACTTGTGTTGAAAGCTTGGTCTCGGTATTGAGCTTGACGTCATCGCACGAGTCCATAGATGTCAATAGACATTGCTCTAACTTTGTATCTACTGCCGAGAGGATCTCACCTACCAGTGATGTCAGATGCTTTTTGGACCTTGTTCTAAGAATGTCTTGTTCGCTGAATCCTACAGCTAATATGGAGAAAGAAGATTTAAAAGACTCTATTTTTTAGGAACTTCAGGATAGGGCACGTACAATATCGATTATAGCTCCATTACCTTATTTGTTGTATACTGTGAAAAAATCATGGGCGACACCTTGCTCAGTACTGTCAACATCAAAGTAATTGGAATCTCTCTACCATGTTATTGAAGCTGAACAAGAGTGGTTAACACATCATCCTAAACCAAATTCCATTGTGGTAGATGCTGCCCAGTCCAGGCAGTCCCAGAGACTGCATATCACACCTGTGGATAGAGAAGGCAAGAAGCTGGATAACTGGGGAAGAAAAGCATACTCTCATGCAACATTGCTGTTTAGAATTTCTAACTATGGTGCATGTATGAGAGCATACCAACAATTTTTATGGACCGGAGTTAAAACTTTAATTGATATGCTGCCAGATGAAGAGCAGAAAACTGCATCAGCGTTATATGGAGAGCTTACAATAGCAAAGCATGTAACTGACTGTAGTGGAAAAGCACTTGCTGGAGTGATAGCATTGCGTAGACATGCATGGTTAAGGTCATCGGGACTGTTTCAACAAACTGAAAACATGATAGAAGATCTGCCTTTTGATTCTATTGGGTTGTTTAATGCTGGTACCGATGATAAGTTGGAACATGCTCAGAAAATGAGGAACACTGCTAGGAAATATGGATTTCCATCTACATATTATTCATCCAGGTACAGATATAGAAGATAACAGCCTTTCATGAGAAGACCAATGAGCCCAACTCAGTCACAACATCACAAGCAAACTACCTCACAGGATCAAACAGGACGTTTCCCTCAACAAGATTCAAGCAACCACAACACAAGAAACATCAACCTAATCAAACTAAGCGTAAGGTTTGACAATCAAGTGTATGATACTGATGTTTTCCGAGATGTGACTGCCACGTTGAGAAATGCTATTTTGCAGGCCTCTCCAATTCCAACTTGTTTAGAAATACCACAAGGTACTGAAGATCTGAAAGGGGATGGTATTTGCCTGCACAGACACAGATGCAACACCTCCCTTTGGAGACAGATTGAAGAAATACTGTCATGCTTGGGTGTCTATAACAACAGATGCTTGGGTTCTTGGAATAATAAATCAAGGTTATTTGATAGAATTTTGAACTCAACCAAGGATAGGAAGAGTTCACTGCATGAAACCATCGCCACAGCTGCAGGAAGAAATCAAAACCTTACTGTTAAAAGAGGCCATAGAAAAAAATTCCAATCTGCAACTCAAGAGAAGTTTCACAAGGTACTTTCTGGTGTTGAAAAAGAGCGGGGGCCTTCGACCCATTTTAGATCTGAGAAAGGTGAGTTATTACATAAGCCTGAAACACTTTCAAATGGTAACCCATTCCACCATAATGCCTTTATTAAAATGAATCCACTGGTTTGCTATGCTGGATCTGAAAGATGCCTGTTTCCATATCGCTATCAGACCAGAGCGCAGGAGGTTCCTTGCATTTGCTAGAGGCAATCAAGGGTACCGGTTTCAAGTTCTACCCTTCGGTATCTGTACAGCACCGAGAGTATTTACAAAATGTATGTCCGTGGTGGCTGGTCATCTGAGGAAGAAAGGTAATAGTGGCACCAACAAAACAAAGACTGCTTACAAATTTGAGTATGATGGTCCATTGTCTACAAGAATTAGGTCTAATGATAAACTACACGAAGTCAACATTGGTACCGACAAAAAGAATCAAATTTACAGTAGCTATACTGGACTCTTCCATGCAGAGAGTTTTCTTGCCAGAGGACAAATGGCTGAAAATGTTGAAAGTGTTCAGTGCGATTCAGCTTCAAAGAAGGGTCAGAGCAAAGAAAATACAAGTTGCATTGTGACTAATGGCCTCAACAACAATGGTGACGCCTCTAGCGAAGCTAAAAATGCATCCTTTGCAAAGGTGGTTTATAGACAATTTCGATCCACTGCAGGAGCGGCAAAACAAATTCCTCACAGTGCCGAGACCAGTATTACGCTCCCTGCTGTGGTGGATGGAACCATGCAATGTGCTAATAGAAATTCCTTTTTTGCCTCTACAGCCATCCATGATAGTAACAATGGATGCATTGTTGGACGGATGGGGAGTGCATCTGGAAAACCTGACAGTGAGAGGGCGATGGAATCAGAGAAAATGTTATACATCAATGCTCTGGAGTTGAAGGCTGTGATAAAGGCACTCAAAGCTTTCCAGTACCACATTTGGGGCAGATCTGCACTGGCCATTACTGACAACACGACCGTGATGTATTACATAAACAAGCAGGGCGGAACCTGGTCTCGAACACTGCTTAATCTGACCTTGCAGTTGTGGGAATGGTGTCTATCAATGAAAATCATGTTCTCGGCAGTTCACCTGGCAGGAGAGCAAAATGTGTTGGCAGATAGGCTCAGTAGGACTCCCTTGTTGTGCCACGAATGGAAGCTGGATAGAGAGATTCTGTTGGACATCTTTTGGGACTGAGCTTATCCTCAAATAGATCTCTTTGCATCCAAGGAGAACAAACAATGCAAACTGTACTGCTCACGACTAAGGAAAGACGACAAGTCCCTCGGATGCTTTCCTGTTCAACTGGGCAGGACCAATTCTTTACATTTTCCCACCGTTTCCCCTCATCACGAAAGCCATATTGAAGATTCACCAGGATCAGGCAACTGTGATTTTGATAACACCTTGGTTTGCAACCCTAATGCACCTAGCCAAATGGCGGTATCGAGTGTTGCCGTGCAAGCCAGACTTGATTACCATCCACAATGGGACAGTACTCCACCCAGACGTCCACTCTTTGAGGTTGACAGCATGGAACCTGTTAAGATAAATGACTTACCTGACGGTGTCAGGAAGGCCTTAATGGTAGCACATAAACCATCCATGTCTAGATCATATACTTATAAATGGAACAGATTTATTAAGTATTTGGATGACACGGATGTTGATGTTCAAAGTTATACTGTTGTTCATGTGCTTGACTTTCTATCGAGATTGGCAACAGAGGAATTGACCCTGTCATCAATCAAATGCTATCTGGCAGCTGTTTCTTGGTACCGTCAACAGGATGGTAAGCCATCTGTTTTTGAGGAGCCTATGGTTAGAAGATTCTTGCACCCCCTGGTACTGTCTTGGGATCTGAGTGTGGTGTTAATGGGATTAACTGGTAAACCCTTTGAACCCATGGCAACTTGTGAGTTGCATCTTCTGACATGGAAAACAGCTTTCTTGGTGCAAAAACATCTGCTAGAAAGGCGACTAAGTTATATGCATTGAGGGTCAATCCACCATACCTACGGTTTCATAAGGGTAAAGTAGTCCTTAGACCAGATATCACATTTTTACCTAAAGTTGTATCATCTTTCCATTTAAATCAGGATATAGTATTACCTTCATATCTACAAAATCCTTTCTCTGATATGGAAAAGAGGTTACATTGTTTAGATGTTAGAAGGGTGCTAGCCTTTTATCTGCAGCATGCTGCTGTTCCTAGGAAAGCTAACAGATTGTTTGCTTGCTATTCTGCATGTAAACAAGGGATGCCTATTTCATCTCAGAGGTTGTTATCTAAGTGGGTTGTTTCTACTATTAAATTGACCTTTCCAAGAAAAAATTGCTTGAGGGGGTCAGAAGTCACTCAACCAGAGCAATAGCAGCTTTGATTGCTTTTATTCAAGGTGTACCATTAGATTATATATGCAAAGCGGCTACATGGTTGCAACCATTACGTTCCATATATCATTATAGAGTGGATAATAAAGACAAAAGAGATGCAGCCTATGGGAGTTTTATTTTCCTCTGTTATTTAACAAATATTCATGATAAATGGTTTATTACGTTCGAATAAAAAAAGAATAAAGTTTGTCTTTCCAGTATTCAGCATATGATAGAGTTCTAATGTTAAGCTCATATAACAATGTTTTCAGCATGACATCCCACCGTCCTTGTAATGACAGCTAGCTAGTCTCCCAATTGTGTGAGTCAGAGACCACGAAGAAGAACAGGTTGCTCACCTGTAACTGTGGTTCTTCGAGTGGTCATCTGAACTCACACAAACCTGCCCATCCTCCCCACTGTCTGTCCTGCTGACCAGTCGGTTCCATTAATGCTGCTACTGTGGTGGAACGGAACTGACCGTTAGAGCAGGAGGGGGCTTTTATACCCTGGAGGGTGGGGGAGGGGTGCAGCAGTCAAAACACCTACTCCCAGGTTTCTAGAAGGTTCCAAAAGCTGTTCCGTGCAGGCGCACAACCCAATTGTGTGGTGGTTGCTCATTTTTAGTTGTTGGCTTAAAATACTCCAGTGCAAAACTTTTGTCCAGTTTCTGATGTGTGTGATAGAAGAGGAGGAAGTGAATGACACATGAATATGCTTTTTTAAATATTTTTTGTTTTGTTTTGTTTTTTAGGCTTGGTTGCAGTGGGAGAAAAGACACAGAAAAGACATGGACCTTTTAGTGCAGTGAAAGATCTTTCAGGTGAGACATTAACATTTTTGGATAGGACTGAATGCTTTGCATAAAGAAACTCACATATTTAATCCCTGGCATCTTAGGTTAAAGGGATCAGGTAGCAAATGATGGTACTGATCCCTGCTTGCAGCCCCAAAGAGCAGCAATCGGTTGGGTACACAGTTCTGAGTTAGATGAGCAAAAAAATCTGATCCTGATTTAAGCTTGCTATGTGCTTATCTGCAATCTACTAACTGTGGTATTTCAAGGTAATTTCTAAAATAAATTCTGTTTTCATTAAGGCAAACATCCAGTTTCAGCATTGCTGGAGGTCTGTAATAAAAGAAGATGGTCACCCCCTGTATTTGTATTGGTGAATGACAATCGGCCTGAATATCGGAAACATTTTCTTTTTAAGGTAACCTTGAATTTTCTTACAATACTGCTAATTATGTTTGAATTTCATGCTGCTAGTATGGCTGCTTCAGTCACATAATCATAGTGTATAAAGATAACGGCTGGGATCCAAATTTTTTATTATGGTCAAGGTTCTTATCTGTAAGTGCCACTTTTCTCCTTTAACAGAAGTTTCATTTAAGGACCAAAAAGTTAGGATCCAAAACAGTGTGACATAAAAACCAAAGTCCCTTGGAGCTTTCTGTTGAGAACAGAATTATTCCTCTTTCCTCTGGCCACATCAGGGTTGGTAGTCTGCCCGTGATACATCCTTCAATGTATGTAGTAAATATAAATATAGTCACTTCAGTGAGGGACAAATAACTCTGTCACTGGTTCTTGCAGTATGTTTTATACTTGGAAGTATTTGAAAGGAAAGCATAACACCATAACACCATAAGCTGCAATTGTTTTGTGCATGAACATATGTGCCCAAGAGCAAAAACGGACTCAAAAAGTTACTGAGAAAAGGCCAGCATGTGTTCCACCAAAACAGAGTATGCAGAAGATTTTTCTCTGATTGTCCAGTGTACTTTCTAGTATGGAGTCTGTTAACACATACAGGAGGTTCTACAGTTTGACCTCTGTATCTCTGGTTTCTGTATCCACAGATTCAAGCAACCACCACTTGAAAATATGCCTCCCCCACATAAATCCAAAAAGCAAATGTTGATTTTGCCATTTTTATACAAGGGGTACCATTTTACTACACCATAATGGGACTTGAATTTTGGTATCCCCAGGGGGAGGTCCTGAAACCCTAGTGAATGCCAAGAACCTTCCTGTATAACCTTTTTTTTTCCCCAAAGGGAATTATTTTATTTCTCTTTGAAAAAGCAGTGTGCTTGTTTTGTACAGATTCTTGTTTGGTTAATTGGTGGAGCAGTTTGTAAAAACCTAGGGCAAAAATCTAGCATCACAAAAAGGGAATTTTGTTTTTGTGTTAGGAATTTTCCCTTGTCTCCATGTCCTTTTATGTACCCATACAACCTCTGAAGAGTCCCCAAACTACCTTCAGAGCAGATTTTTGGGGTGTAGGGTCTCTGCTGACCTCTCCATGCTGTGAGCGCTAGGGGTTACTTGGGGTTTGCAGAAGTCTTCACTGTGTTTAATTTTGCCACACTGAAATGTATTTAACTTGCATTGTTACCACTCAGTGTACAGAAGAGATTCAACACTGAAAGTGCAAGGTATTTTTTATTATGGCATAAAAGTTAAGTAAATGAAAAAAATTGGCACTTGTTAGCTGCATAAACATTTGCCTTCTTTGCTGTGACATGCCCAAATCATAGAATCATAGAGTTGGAAGAGACTGCAGGGGCCATTGAGTCCAACTCCCTGCTATGCAGGAGCATCAGAGCATTCCCAACAGATGGCCATCCAGCCTCTGCTTAAAAATCTCCAAAGAAGAAGACTCTATCACACTCTTGAGGCAGCATATTCCACTGTTGGATGGCTCTGACTGTCTGGAAGTTGTTCCTGAGGTTCAAGTGGAATCTCCTTTCCTGCAGCTTGAATCCATTGCTCCTTGTCCTAGTCTCTGGAGCAGCAGAAAACAAGCCCACTGCCTCCTTGACATGACATCCCTTCAAATATTTAAACAGGGCTTTCATGTCTCCTCTTAACCTTCTCTTATGCAGACTAAACATACCCAGCTCCCTAAGCCATTCCTCATAGGGCATGGCTTCCAGACCCTTCACCATTTTGGTCACCCTCCTCTGGACACGCTCCAGTTTGTCAATATCCTTCTTGAATTGAGGCGCCCAGAACTGGACACAGTATTCCAAATGAGGTCTAACCAAGGCAGAATAGAGTGGTACCGTTACCTCCCTTGATCTAGATAGCATACTCCTATTGATGCAACCAAGAATTGCGTTGGCTTTCTTAGCTGCCGCATCACACTGCTGACTCATGTTCAGTTTGTGATCTACCAAGACTCCTAGATCCCTTTCACATGTACTGCTATCCAGCCACGTGACCCCCATCCTATATTTGTGCATTCCATTTTTTCTGCCTAACTGTAAGACTTTACATTTCTCTGTTGAAATTCATTTTGTTAGCTTTGGCCTAGCTCTCCAATCTGTCAAGGCCATTTTGAAATTTGATCCTGTCCTCTGGGGTATTAGCAACCCCTCCCAATTTGATGTCATCTGCAGATTTGATCAGCATGCCCTCTGCTCGTTCATCCAAGTCATTGATGAAGATGTTGAATAGCACTGGGCCCAGGACAGAACCCTATGACACCCCACTAGTCACTTCTTTCCAGGGTGAAAAGCAGCCATTGGTGAGCACCCTTTGGGTTCAGTCGGTCAACCAATTACCAATCCACTTAACAGCAGCCCTGTCCAGCCTGCATTTTACTAGCTTCATTGCAAGAATGTCATGGGGAACTTTGTCAAAAGCCTTGCTGAAGTCAAGATATGCCACGTCTACGGCATTCCCTTCATCTGTCAAGCTTGTAACCCTATCATAAAAGGAGATAAGATTAGTCTGGCATGACTTTATTTCTGAGAAATCCATGTTGATTTTTAGTGATTACGGCATTGCTTTCTAAGTAATTAGAAACTGATTGTTTAATGATCTGCTCTAGGATGTTTCCTGATATTGGTGTCAGGCTGACCAGGCGATAATTATTTGGGTCCTCTTTTTTCTCCTTCTTGAAGATGGGGATGACATTTGCCCTCCTCCAGTCTGCTAGGACATCTCCTGTTCTCCAAGAGTTCTCTAAGATTATTGCAAGTGGTTCAGAAATGACTTCTGCCAGTTCCTTTAATATCCTTGGATGTAATTCATCTGGCCCTGGAGACTTGAATTCATCTAGTTTAGCCAAATATTCCTGTACTACTTCTGTATTTATTCTATGCTGCATTTCCCCCTCCCTCTTCCTCACCTGCTCCCCACCCCCCAGGTTGAGTACTTGTATCCTTTTAGGAGAAAACTGAGGCAAAGAAGGTGTTGAGAGTTCTGCCTTCTCTCTTCCCTCCGTTATTGGCCATCTTCTCCATGCAGTGACCCTATCATTTCCTTGTTTTTCGTTTTGCTGCAGACATATCTAAAAAAGCCCTTTTTATTGTTTTTAATGTCTCTGGCAAGCCTGAGTTCATTCTGCGTTTTAGCTTTTCTGACCTTCTCTCTACATCTCCTGTCTATTTGCTTGAATTCCTCTTTGGTGGTTTCACCATTCTTCCATTTCCTGTACATGTTTCTTTTAACAGTTAGCTCAGCTGAGAGTTCTTTAGTCAACCATTCCGGTTTCTTTAGACACCTGCCATTTTTCCTCCTTACTGGCACAGTTTTCAATTGTGCCTTCAGTATCTCACTTTTAAGAAACTTCCATCCTTCATGAACTCCTTTCACTTTTAGTATTCTTGACCACGGGATTTCAGCAAGTAACTCCCTAAGTTTACAGAAATCAGCTTTCCTAAAGTTTAGGATGTGTGTTTGGCTACACTTGGCTTCTCATTCCCACTGAATGACAAACTCCAAAAGAGCATGGTCATTCCCCCCTAAGGATCCCACCACCTCATCCTCATCGACTAGGTCTTCCCTGTTGGTCAGGATCAGATCTAAAATAGCTGATCCCCTTGTTGCCTCTTCCACTTTCTGGATCATGAAATTGTCTGCAAGGCAAGCGAGGAACCTGTTGGACCTTGTGGTCTTGGCAGAGTTTGACTGCCAATAAATATCAGGATAATTGAAATCTCCCATTAACACTGTATCTCTCCTTTTTGAATGTGTGGTCATCTGCTCCAGGAAGGCCTCATCCAAGTCCTCAGGCTAGGCTGGAGGCCTGTAGCAAACCTCCACAATTACATCCCTATTGTTTCTCACTCCCTTAATTCTTACGCAGATGCTGACTTGGCTTCCCAGATTTAAGTCATGTGGAAAAAATCTTTGACATATAAGGCTATTCCTCCTCCTTTCTTGTTTGGTTTATTTCTGCGAAATAGTTATACCCCCCATTCCTAAATATGCTCTCGTGCACCCCACTGCCTCCAAAAGTCAGGCAAGTAATTGAATGGGTTCCGTCTATTTGCTGTTCTAGTGGCACATGATCTCAGATTAAATCACACCTGCTTTTGGAAGGCACCAGAATTTGGAGAGCATCGAGGCTGCCAAGGAACTATCGAAACAAGGCTTGGGTAATACTGTAGAAGGACCAATCAAACTTGGGTTATGAAAAGAAATGCTGAACTGTGAACACCCTTTGGAGCATAGAGTCATAGAATCAGAGTTGGAAGGAGCTTTATGGGCTATCAAGTCCTAACCCCTGCTCATTGTGGCATCACCAGCCTCTTTTTGAAGACATCCAAAGAAGGAGACTTCATCACTCCTCTAGGCAATTGATTCCATTGCTTGAACCGCTCTTACTGTCATGATGTTCCTCCTGATGTCCAATAGAAATCTACCTTCCTGTACCTTCAAGCTGTTAGATCTTTCCTTCCTTCTGGAGCAGCACAGAACAGGCCTGCTCCTTCCTCTTTGACAGCCTTTAATATAACCAAGTAAATGCAAATTTAGATAATGATATCTCAGTAACCTCATTGCTTTTCATGTGCAATAATTTAAGAATAGTAGTGGCTTTCATTTTGTGGGGATACTGTTTTTTAGCATCGACTGGGAACCTGTTAAGATTGAGGGCACGATGAAGAGAGAAATAAGAATTGTTCTTGAGTTAAACCTGATTAAGTCTGCAAGGGACCTGGGATTGGGATTGCCTTCCACAGCAGAGCACTTACCTAAAGAAACAAAGGTGGTTTCTGCAGTGGTTTAGAAACAAGAACTTGAATGTACTAGAATGGTCCAGTGAAAGCCCAGACCTCAATCTGTTTGAGAATCTGTGGCAAGACTTGAAAGTTGGCTGTTCATCAGCAGTTTTTGTCCAATCTGACATAGCTGGAGTAATTTTGTCAAGAAGACTTGACAAAAATTTCAGGATCCAGATGTACAGAGCTGATCATGACTTGCTCATGTCACAGCTGTAATTGGTTTCAGAGGTGTTTTTACCAAATACATTGGGTATGTTTGTGTGAATTCTTATGAACTAACAAGTGCCAGTTTGTTTACTTAACATTTGTGCCACATTTTGCATTTTTAGTGTCAAGTATTTTGTGGACTTCAAGTTCTAATAATGCCAAATAAATACCTTTCAATTTGAGGATGTAACAAAACAAAACGTGGGAAAGTCCAACAAATAAATACTGATGCAAGGTGCTGTATTTAGATAAAAATATCCCCCAATCAGATGGGCAAAAGATAACTGAAAAAAAATGTAATCTTTGAAATAAACATCTATAAAAACAGCAGACGGGAAGCATCATGTTAATAGGCTAATTGTATGTTAACTGATTGTGACTACTTGGCTGCCAGTGTTAACTGTTTTATTCTGTGTGCTCAAAATGTCTGAAATACTATGTATACATAAGAAAGCCAGCATTGTATGGTGGTTTGAGCATTGAGTTACTATCCAAGAGACCAGAGGTGAGTCCCCACTTGGCCATGGAAACCCACTGGGTGACATTGGATGCATCACACAGCCCAGGAAACCCTGCGATTGGTTTGTCTTAGGGCTGTGTGACTTGAAGGCACACAGCAACAACAGTTAGTACATAGCATGTCAGCATACAGGATATTAAATAGATATAGCCTTTTTTTTTTAACCGTAACATACAGTAATTAATTTTTAAAACCCTTTTTCTTATACAGGTGATGGTCAATGGAGTTGAACATAAGCCTACTTTTGTCAGTCCCAATAAGAAGCATGCTAAAGCCATGGCAGCTACTGTGGCACTCCAAGCATTGGGACTAATACCAAAGGACCTCTTGGCTAATGCCACCAACTTCAGGAGTGCCTCACACAACTAAATAGTTGTTTTTATATTGATATTTCAGATGTTTTTATTCTGGATAAAAGGGTATTTCCCTCCTGTGATTTTGTAAATACATTAGCAAGTCATTGTAAAAACTGTATAGACACCTCCAGGCTTTTCTTTTTGTACATGGAAAATGTATTTAAATCATTTAGTTTTGGTATGTATATTATTGTTAGTGATATCATTTCTTATATTACTAAAAATCAAAACATGACTCTGGAAGTATCCATAACTTGTTTTAAAGCTCATTCTTCACCCTTCAGTATGAAATGTAAATTGTTACTCTTTTGTACTATGATGCAGTTCCCATACTTTTGGTAAGTTAGGTAGAGTCAGTAACGTTGTTTTGTCTGAGTCTATAACAGCTGGCAGCTAATGCTAGTGTCAGGCCCTATTTTATCTGCAAATCAAAAAAAAAATTGCTGGGTGATGTTGCAGTTACTGTTTCCCTGTTTGAACATTGTTTAGCAGTTAATATGATTATCCAGTTCAGAAAAAAAATTGCAGTTAAATAAGAAGGAAGCATATACAAGAGAACTGATGAGAATTGCAACATAATTTGTCTGCATGTTTTGGTACAAGAAACATGACTTTGTAACTTTCTGTCTCAAACATAATACCTGATGCTGATTGTATACATTTGTAGTAAACAAATGTTCAGCTATAACTGGATAGGAGTGTAGAATGATGCTAATATTGTATGCAGCCTTGTCAATAAAGCAGCACAAGTTCATTCTTACTTATTGACCAATTAACAATCCATTAAGGTTTTATGACATTCTGATTACTTGCAGGAAGAGTAGTGAAGGGGAGGAGTGGTTTTCATGTTATGACTTCTTAAAGCTCCCAGTAAACCTCACAGGCTTTTACTATTTAGTATAATTGAATTCTTAAATAAGTTAAAATGCTAGCACTCACCTTCACTGTTAAACCTTTCTTGAATCATGGGAAATTTAACAGCAGTATTTGCAGCACTAAATTCAGTGTGAGAGGTCCTGAATGCTTTGAAATCGTAGGATATTAAAGAGGATATATCAGAGTTTAAATATAGTCAGCAGTAGCAGACTCCGCTTGCATCTTAGCTCCATAGTTGTTTTATTCACTTTTTAGTACTGCAGCTTAATAAAGTTGCAGGTGGTTGGGTTTTTACAAAGCAACTAATGAAGTCAGTGGCAAGATAAATGTTCAGACAACCAATTAGTCATGTACTTCTGTTAAATCATTTGATATTGCCTCGATTAGTATTTTCTCACCATTGGTACATACATTGTGAAGAAACAATTTATTCTAGATTTTAATTGCATGTGTGAAATATAAATTAAGATTCCTAAACCGTCTCTATCCAAAGTGTGCCTTCTTTATTTGAAGATAATTCTTTCTGGTGGGGTACAGAGCAACTTTCCAATGACATCTTTTGGCTCTATTTTGTTTTACACATGGACCTTCAGAAATATAGTACATTACAAATAAGCTCTTGTTGCAGCAATAAATAGAATCAGGAAGTAGCAGAAAGATGGTCAAACTGTATTTGCCTCATTTGAAAACTGAACTATATAAAATTCTGACAGGCAAATTTAATAAATACAAGGATGTGTTTATAAAAATGTAAACCAGCTAGTGCTAATGAGTAAGTTTGGTATTAAACCAATCTTGTTCAGTATTGTGACCACTCTATTGAAGGTGCACTATTCATATGGTGATTTGAATAAAGTTGTGTAACATGAACACTTTAATAGTATACACTACTAAAAGAATTTGAAGTGCAAGGTATAGAACTGTGAACATAATGAAGTCATAGTAGATGAAGCTTCAGATACAAGTTCTTCAAAATATTAAAAAATCTTAGCAGCTTTTAAATATTTGAGATGGATTTTAAAATACATGCTGTATTTAATTTCTTTGGTGTTTGCTAAGATTACCATTGAGCAACACTAATAAGCCCACACAAAAGCCATACTCCACTAGTCAGCCATTAGTGCTTCAGTACTATTTTTCCCATGCAAGAAGTTGCCCTCTTCTAAAACATCAACATGCATGAATGTCTGTTAACCTAAGAACTTAACCACACAAAGGTTGTCTTTCTAATGTTCAACCTGAATCTGGGCACATGAAGTAGTGTAGCTTTGGGAAACATACACTTTTAAGATGGGTAGTTTAGCTAAGTATTAACCTTGTGCATTCTTTCATTAAATTTCATAGGATTTTCTTAGGCAAGAAATACTCAGATGTTGTTTACCATTGCTCTCTTCTGAACTACAAGCTACAGCATCTGGCATTCCTTGGTGGTCCCCCATCCAAGTATTAAACAGTGTAGATTACATGTTTGAATTATCAGTTGTACTGAAACAGGCAAGACTTTTAAGGAAAAACCCAATGAGAAAAGACTACTGCAACTGGTGGTCTTCAGATTGGGTCCACATTTCTTGGCAAACCTATGGTCCATAAAGGCTCACAAACAATATACAGAAGTTTTCTTCCCTGCCCAGTGTTTGAGCATATATTCTATGATCATTCATTTTAGAACCTTTACTATCATAAAGATACACAAGATTTTTTAAATCAAAGTTTAATTTAAAATCTTAAAAATGTTACAACCATGAAAAAATAACAGCAGCTGTTATAGACTGACTATAAAGAACACCTTTTCTCAACTCAGTTACAGAAAACTCACTCACCTAGTGGGAGTAGTCTTCAAGTTTCATACATTATTAAATGTTATAGGAATAGCAGCAGAGAGTATTTCAAGACAGCAATTGTTTACTGTTAGATTTTCCATGTGTAGGTGTAATCACTGACTTCAAGGACCCTTATAGAAGACTTCCCTAGTGTTGGACAAAGAGCAAGTTGATTCAAAGTACTAGGGTGTAGTCCACAGTTGCAAAGGTCTTTGCCAAGGGATTCCTGTGAAAATTGAGATGTTCAAAATCATTTTAAGTCTTAAAAAATAATATCATTGTTTTCCACCTGAAAAATTCCCAGTGTCTTACAATCCCCACAGTGATGCTTACCATCTGGAGACAAAACAAAAAAACAAGGGAAACAGAAAAAAAATTCCAGCCCCAATTCTTACAATTATACAAATCAGCTGTAAAGTAGGCAGGAAGCTCTTGGTCTTTTTATCATGGCCAGCTGGAAAGAAAACAAAACAAGGAAGAACTAAAAACTTTTGGTGTATTAGCAGAGTAAGCAGAATAGGGCTGATGGAATGGCTGCTAAATTGTATGAGGCAAGGCAGCTCGGGTTGATAATGGTCCTGTTTTCCTTTTGTGTCTTTGTTGTGCTACTAGGACATTGACCTGTTGGATAATATACCATCAGGATGATTATTGTAGCAATTAGATAAAATCATTGAGAATGCTATGAATTACTACTAGTCATGATAGTTACATTAGTCTCACTAATGAGTCAGCATGCTTCTTAGTACAAAGTGGTGGCAAATAGAAGTGGAAGTTACTTTTGCACTTCCCTGACCTTGTGGCTTCCCTTAAGCATCTGTTTTGTCACTGAGAATAATATGTTAGACCAGAAAGTCTCTGGTCTGATCCTAGAGGGCCTCATTTATGATCTCAACTTTCAAATTAGCAAAAAGTCTACCTCATGCCCACTCTGCTCTTAATGCAGTTTAATTTAGGCTTACCTTTATTTTTTCTCTCTTTTAGCTTTCTATTTGTGATAGACACAGATAGGGGGGAAAAGCAAAAAGGCAATAAAAAAAAGGCAAAAAAACTGGCATGTAGAATGAAAACGACAAAAGATGCATCTCAAAGTACTTGGAACACAGTGTAGTAGTTGAAAATCCCAACACATTTCAGCCTATAGGTGCTCTTAAGACCTTTCAGGAGGTCACTTAGAATCAAAACTCCAGAAATTTTCTGACAGATATTTCTGAAGTCTTGATTTTATGTGGTCGCTGAAGAAGGCCTTAAGAGCACCTATAGACTGAAAATGCATTGGGCTTTTTAACTAATAAGCTGCTCAAAAGATGATTTGTTTGAGACAAGTCTCTTGTCAGTTGTGATGGACACAAAATCTGCTTACCTTCTTTATATTCTGGGCATTGCTGATGCCCATGTTGAACACTGCTGTCGGCTCATGTGTGTAACACACAGCTGAGAAAGATCCATTCTGAGCAGATTGCAGCAGCATGGACAAAGAATGTAGAGAGTGAGGCATGACAGGACCCACAATCTCCAGACTAAAGGCCACTTTGTAATGTGAATGGACTTGCGTTTTTATATTTATGCTTCGGGCCTAAGGGAAAAAAAGTAAACTATTATGGCATATTCACTTACTGCTGAATAAATTCCTAACATTTTGTGTGCTATTTTAACATACTCACCCTTTGCAAGTTTCCCATCACACACATTTCTGCGTACTATTTCCATTAATAAACATCCTAATCCACTCTCACATACCCTCCTCCCACAGCAGTCTCACCAGGACAGGGAATCCTGCTTACTATGGTAGCCTGGACTGAGGAAGGGGTAGAGCTATCTCTGAAAACAGCAGTGGCACCTGGCATGCATGTAGAACTTCTGCCTGTGGAAAGCAAATCCTGGGTACAACCTCCTTATATTGTATGGCAGAGCTCAGAGTAGCAGTCTGAAATTATTTTAAGAGGCAGATTTTTTCCCACCTTTAATCACAATATAGTGAAATACACAATAAATTAGGCCAACGGGCATGCCAGTGACATGAAATATTTCATGCCAATGACATAATACCAGATTCCAGCTCCACCATGCCTTAGTCCAAGAGCAGATGAAAGGCCCTCTCTCCATCCCAGCTGTCACTGCCTGGCCTCAGAGGGAAGTGACAGTATCCCTTCTCACACTTCCACCTGCCTTTCCTTTTATGTCATGTCTTCATTAGATTGTAAGTCTGCGGGCAGAGAACTGTTTTGTTGTTCTTTTACTTGTAAAATGCCATGTAGTGGTGGCAGTATATAAATATATAAAATTATTCAGTGGTTTCTTTCTGCCAATAGGAGTACCACAGGAGGAGTTACTCAGGATATTCCAGTTGGGGAGGGGTCTTTCTTAGTTTCCCCCTTCTTACTGTAGCCTCCTGCACCACTTCCCATGCTGTTCTGAAGGGTCTGCCAGCTATCTAGAGCAGATTTTCAGGACAGATATAGGGTTGCAGGGGGGAGTTGCTGGACACTGCCTCCCTTCATTCAGCTAGCAGAAGACCTCCACTCAATCAGAATTCTTCTATGGATGGAAGCAGCTCTTTAGTCCACATTCCATATCTAACCCCACCCCAGCAAATCATATGTGCGCTTTTTTTAAAAGTGTTACTACACCTTTTACCTTGAGCATTTGCATTGTTGCCCCTCTAAAAGCAACTGGGGACAGCAATGTTGGAGGAAGACCAGCCTGAGGACCAGCAGAAGCCACCAAACTCTTACAGTTCATCAAAAAGTTTAGTAAAGTGAATGTGTTTGCTCCTTTCACTAACACCACAGATTCAGGCTTGTGATCCATCTGTACCTCATTTCTCTCTTTACTGCTATATAGGCAAAATGTTAAGGAGGACATGCATAATTGTATAAAAGCAGATTAACAGAAAACATCAGAAGTCTTCAGAAAGAGTACTATTTTCCATTTTTCAGTTTTAGGCATTAGAATTTGCAAGAATTTTCTTAGCACACACTTTGATGTTGCTGTTCTTGCAACCCCCTCCCAAAAGAACTGCCATGGAAGAAAATGCACTTCTGTGATTTTTTTTTTTAACCATACCAGCAATGGCAACGTTTCTGCTCAGTGACCCTTTGATATGCTAGATAGAACTCTCTTTCCCTTTAGGGGAAAGGTGAAGACACTTGGCCAGCACCATCTCACAGCCAGGTAATTCTTTCCTCTCTGCTGTAGGAGTCCAGGCAGGCAACACATGGAGGAAGGGAAGGGTTGTTTTAACTTTTTATATATGCATTTGTTTAAGGGAAAGGATGTGGGGTATAAAGACAGGCAGGCTAAATACTGAGGAGAAAATTAAAGTGAACAGAACAGATCACAACAGAAGAAGGTAAGAATGAAAGGGAGCAAGAAGCAGTAAGAAGACTATCCCCATATGCACAAACAACCTAATCCTTTTGCACGATGCACATCTGCATTTATTTACATTCCACAACCTAATTAGGTTCCTTAAGTAATTGTAGTATATACTGTAAGTGCATATCTGCTAGAACTTGGTCTAAAACAATTCTGATTCAACATCACATTCACTTAGACTTAAGCCACACTATACTGAAAAAGACCTTGGGCCCTTACATTTTGAATATGACTGACTCAGCTGCCCCCATGTTCTTGTGTGTAAGAGAATGTAACTGTACTGTCAAGTCCTAAAAAGGAATTGCTGGAGAAACTCTGCAAAGTTACCTATTTTTCTCTATATATTTAACTGCTCCCTACTGGTACCTGTGGTTTGGAAACACACACCTCCAAACACATTGCACACTGTTCTGTGTCTTGGGCATAAGCCATTCTGGAACGCAAGAGACTGAGGAAAATGTAACTCAAACAAAGGGAAACAGCTTCCCAGTTCTGCTCTCTGTTTTAGAAGATAGCTACCGTCACTCTAAATTGACACAAACTGGCACATTTTAACCAAAACGAAAAAGCAAAGATGTAACACTGGACCCCTCAGTCAAGACAATGGAGTGCCTGCAGAAGAGAACTAGAGACTGGATGAGAATCTTTCCAAAAACTGAGCACTGAGAAAGTACACATAACACAACAGAATCAAATGTTCAGCTAATGAAAACTATAATAAAGGGAGAGGGAGAAAGAAAAACAAAGTGTTACAGAAAGTTGGCACAATTCAGGTTCTAAAGAAGAAGAGCAGTAAAACTAAGAAAACAGTCATTTTGCAAAATTTGGATGAACGGAAATATTACATTGCCCTCTTGAGACTGCACCTATTCTGCAATTTAGATCCCAAATATCACATTTAAAAACATATTTCTATCGCCCCACTGTAAGAATTTATATGTCTCTCTCAGTTATTTGTAAGAAACAAATGTTGGGCAGACTAGCCATGTACAAAGATGTCAATCACTGCTTAAAGAAAGCAACTCCTTTAAAGGATACAGTTGGATAGAAATTGTATCAGGCTTTTTAATTTTGTCTTGAACTCCCATCTCTTCCAGCCATAAAAATCCTTCGTCATCGTCATCATCATCTTCACCATTACCATCATCAATCTGTTGTCCCCTAACAAGACAGATTTAACACTGAAGCATCCTATTAGGACAGGAATTGATAACAGTAAAGTAAGTTATCAGAGTAGGGGAGAAGAGGAAAAAAGGAGCAAGAATATTTTACCCTTGTTTCTTGAAACTATGCCAGAAGTCCTTGAGAAATACAATCTATTTTTTTGGGAAACTGAGAGAGTTTTCAAAGAAATCAGGACTATTTATTTGAAAACTCTCACAATCATTCTCTTGCAGCATAAAAAAAATAAGGAAGAGGGAGAGGGAGAGGGAAAGGAATATAGCAGCATCCTTAAGACTAATTTTTATTTTAGCACAAGCTTTTGTGGATATCAATCTACTTCTTCAGATGTATAGAGGTCCTTCCTTACCCACAGTCTCCAATGTGCAAGTCTGAGTGACTGTAATTGCTTTGCATCCTATACCTAAAATGGCAGACATGCGTTGAATATAATATATAATAATATAATAACGATATTATAATAAAGAATTCTGCTATTTGCGAGGATTCCTGGAACAGAACCCCTGCATATACAGAGGGTGCACTGTATTCTGAATTACATGCTGTACTGTATCTGAAGAAGTGGATTATGTACCAACACATGGCGTTTTAATTTTTTGTTTTTGTTTTTTTTGGTATATAATCAATAAAAATTATATATATAAAAAAAGAAGTGGATTGATATCTACAAAAGCTCACACTAAAATAAAAATCAGTATTAAAGATGTTGCTACTTTTTTTCTTTTCCTTTTCCCTTTTGACTGTGTGCTTTTCACCCTTCCTATAAACATAACAATCCCTTGAACTATTTATGTTTTGCAAAGCAGCTTTTTAAAAAAATAAAAATCTCAATCTAATATTTTTAATTTTTAATAGTTTTTTTTAGCAAAGGGGTTTTTGTTATGAGAATTTAGCATTTTCAGCATACAGAGAGAGAGAGAGAGAGAAAGCATGACCTTGAGAACGTCACAAACTCTCAGCCCCAGAAAACCCTGTGACAGGTTCACCTAAGGGTCGCCACAAGTCAGAAATAACTTGAAAGTACACAGCAACAAGAACAACAAGAACAAGAACAACAGGAGGGATATTTCCAGCAAGAAATGCACAAGGCCTCATAATAAACACTTTATTACATACTGTTTATTCTCAGCATCCTCGTCTGTTCTTTCAGGATCATTATCAAGTCCTACTTCTAGATGCGATGCCAAAGCATTTGATTTTCTTTTTTTAATTTCTTGGAATGGCATATAAAATTCAATGCCTGGAAAGGAAGGAGGAACGGTAAGCAAATGGTGCTTGTCTAGTGCATAACACAAGAGACATTTGTAAGTTTTTCAGAGTATATTCAGTCATTACTTCTCTCTCACCTTCACTTTTCATGGCTTCCCTTAAGCCTCTGGTTGTCGGAGAAATTAGTGCAGTGATCACATCACTTCCAGCAAGTCCTGCTGCACGGAAGAGCACAGTAAACTGATAAGTGCAAACATAGAAATAGGGACATAGCTTGGCTCTCAACAGATTATATAGAGAGGTAAAACTGAGAGACCTGTAAGTGAAAAAAAAAAAAACAAGATGCAAATGGTTAGCCTACCTTCTGGGTGGCAGCAAAAGTGAGGTAAGCAAAACCTACTCAAAGAATTTTCATGGATGGAAGATTAATTCTTTCCATACATCTTATTATTCTGTGCATGTTTTGTTTTCTTTCCTGATTAAGTGAAGAACTTTCACATTTTCACTTTAAAAAAAGCACTTTATGGTTCTTTCAAACTTATCAGGATTGCCAGCATCACCACTCTTGCGCTTTGGGCCATTACAAACAACGCAAGCACTCAGTCAGAAAGATTTTACTACAGTACTGTACTGTATAAGGAGAAGGACTTGCCTGTACTGTATAAGCACAAGAGTTTTACAGAAAGACTCTGTACAGTGAGCAGATCACTTGGAGTAATTAAGAGACCATTACAGCACAGGTATACAGCAAGGAAATGCAAGGCAGTGCAACTAAACAGAGTGTCATGTGCTGGAATTTTCCATTCCTTTCCATTTTCCATGTAATACTGTATGCATTTCACTTTATTACTTCAACTTTTATTTTATTACTATTTAATTCAAAGTACGTCTTTTAGGACATTTCATCGTGGGTCAGTGAAATCACGTATACCAGTTACACGGTTATGGAGAACCTATTATACTTGCTTGACATGGCATTTTTTCCTTTGTGTTTTCATATTTATGTCTCAACTCAATCAACTTGCTGGAAAACATTTTCACTAAGTTATGATAAATTCCTTTAGAACATCTCTGCAGTTTATTACGTAGTTACATTGTCATTCATTTCAGCTTACCATTCACTCATGAGAATTTGTTGGAGTGCCTCATCATAGGACCAGGGATTATTTTTTCCAGCCATTTTCCTATCCGCTCCAATACGAGGAAACAGATGCAGCCATGGCAGGAAAGGATGAATCCAATATACAAGGCTTTGCTGGAAAGCACATCGGAGTTCTGTGGAGAGTTTTGGTTCCTAAGATGTGATAGTACTGAAGTTATATTTTAAAATGCTCTTTTAAAGATGTCTGAAAAATTTCACAGTATACAATATGCCTATGAGTCACATAAGCTGGTATTTTTAAAGGGAATATGAAAAATAGTAACTATGAAATTCTTAGGTACTGTCTAAACTTACCTACATTGATTTTATACAAATTTAGGTGAAAAGTAAAATCAAAATACAATTGAATTAGTGCCCCAGCTGCCATGAAAGAAATATTCTGACCTAAAATCCACTTGTACCAGCTAGAATGAACCACTCACTTAATGGAACTCGGGTAACTCACCATTAATTCTACTGTTCAAACAACTGGACTTAGACCTGTGAAGGACTGGTCCACCTTTTAAGCTCCTGTCAAGTGCAGGACATTCTGTTAGTAGCTAAAATCAGGGTGGTGGGAGGGGGTACACTTAGAACAAATATAGTGTGTCACTCAAAGACAAGTAGGCTTCATTTTCCATTCCTCCAATCATGCCTTGATTTTTAAATCACTTCTTCTAAAAGTAAAAACAGTAGCTATGAGGGTATTCTTTAATTTCTACCAGAAGCCTAATAAAGAATACATTCGGACAGTCTGCGACTTGTGGTCAAGGATCAAAAATATCGTTTTATTTGCTAGGGATTTTTTTATAATCTAGATTTTTCTTCACCTACACCCCATTTTCAGAGACAGGACAAAGGGGAAATATAAGACATCTGTAGAAGCAGCTTGTTGCTTGCCTATTAGAAAGTAAAAGCACACTTTGTTTAGGCTCTGTGTAAAAATATAGAAGAGGCTAAGGAGACAAGAAGTACTTGAAAATGGCCAACAGAAAATTTGTTACGCTATCTTGAAAGTCAGCCTAATACAAATCTCTCCCTCCAGCTTTAAAGGGTATGATTCCTGCCCATAGGATGGTGCGTTCGGAGAGGATGTCAAGAAATTGGTACATATATGCATATGTGGTGGAATTGTAAAAAGATAATGGAATTTTGGCAAAAGGTTTTTAAAGAGATAAAAGAGATTACAGGAGTAGTAATACCAGTATGTCCAAATATAGCGTTGTTGTCTATATATAATAAGGTTGAGTGTACTCAGGTAAGAAAAGAATTAATAACAAATTTGTTAATTGCAGCAAGATTAATAATAGCAAAAAAATGGAAAACAAATGAAAAATTTCAAATAGAGGAATGGTATAAAGAAGTGTGGAAAATTGCAATTAATGATAAATTAACATGTAGAATTAGATTTATGAAAGGTTTAACAAAAGGGAATGATTTTGAGGAAATTTGGAAAATATTTTTGGAAAAAGCTTTGATAAGAGATGGTAATGCTACCCTATTACAAGAAGAATGGCAATTTTGGAAAGTGGATTAAATAAAAAGTTGGCTCTGGGGGGTGGGTATATATATATATATATTTTTTTTTGTTTGGTTTTGTTTTGTATTTTGTATTTTTATTTTATATTACGCGCGTGTGTTAAACTTGTGATCTATTGATGAAATTGGATATGTAATGTTTAATTTTTAAAAGGAAAAAAAAAGTTAAAAGTTAACTGGCTTTGAAGTAATAAGATTATAATTAATAATAGTAATAGGTTAAATGGAAGCCGAAAATATAGAATTAAGAATGAAACTATAATATTAAAAATGAATATAATGAAAATAAGAATTAAAGATAGGTAACAAAAATGTATAAGCTGTATGATATGGAACAAGCTGAATAAGGTTATGATTTCAAGTGTAAAAGAGAAAAAAAAATAATGTAAGTTTATGTTGTTTAAAGGAAAAAAAATTTTTTTCTTTTTTTTCACTATTATGTATAACACATGGTGTTTAATTTTTTGCTTTTGTTTTCCAGTTATATAATCAATAAAAAATTATTATATAAAAAAAAAGGATGGTGCGTTCAAGCCTTATTCAGTATGCTTTTGACACTGATTCAGTTTGAGGATGAACTCTAATGTCCTGATCCAAACTATCTGGCCAATACACAATGGTGGGGGACTAGAGAGATGGCAGAAAACTATCTTTCAAGAGCATGCCTTGTAAAGACTGAATGCAGACATCTGGCAATTAACCAGTTGTACCAAAGGGTTTTTAATAGATGAGTGTGCTGCTTTTCATCCTTATTATTATTTTTTTTAAACATCATAGGAGGTTTAACATGTTGGCCGTTTTAAAAACTTTTCTATCATCAAACTTCTAGTATATCTTGTTCTAGCCTTGCTGTAAGCCACCTTTGGTCCTATGTTGCAAGAAACAGGGATATGAATCAAAGTAAATAGTTACCTGAATACTTTGAGGAAGTTTTATAAATGTTGATCTACAATGTTGGACACATCCTTGAGATTCTTCTTGTGCTTTTATGTGATCTGCCCATGCAAATGACTGAGAAGATGTGAACAAAAGACGGGTTTTAATACTCCAGTCTGCAGGAAATTCATAACTTTGGAAGGGAGGAATGCCAGTATTGGAAGTGGCCAGAGATGGAGGTTCCTTGCAAAACATAAATGTAGTAAAAATTATAAGAAAGTTACTTCCTCTAATCTAAGATTAGATTAGACAGTTACAACTATTACACTTACTAATGAGTCGACAGTAGCTGTTTCAGAATAATCTTCTTTCTGGGTATACTTGTCCTCCTGAGGACCATTTAAAAACTGGAACACAGTGCAAAAACAGGCTCAGCTTTGTGGCAGGCAAGTAAAATATATCATTGTTCTTAGCATAAACTTTAAAAATACTCAGAATTAACGATTACAGATAGATGTATTAAACTCTGAATAAACCTCAAGCATAGCAATTCTTACCTATTAATGAGCATTCTTAATGGTACTCATTTAAATATTTGCTAAATAAAGAGGTATTGAACTTGTTTGTTGAAGTGTTTTAGCCTTGTTAAATAATGATCCAGTCTAGCTAGACATTTGATCCTCATCAGCTTCACTGTGAGAGTAAAAGCTGTATTTAATTGCCTCAAATTAAGGGCACCAAGGCTTAACTCTGCCCTGGCAGTGACCATAATCTTTTCCCTCTCAGAAGAAAAAGCTTTATAATCAGCTTCAGTAAAAAAGCATGTAGTCCTGCTAAATTGATCAAGTTTTTCATCATATTGGAGGTAAGATTCTACATGATGAAATAAAGCACAAGTTACAGAGCCTTGAATGGCTGTTCAGAAAAGATCAAAACCGTCATTCATAAGTATTGTTTATTTTATTTGAAAATGTCACATTTGTGTCTGTAAGATAAGCAGCATCCTCTCTTACAATCCAAAACAGTATTGGTCATACAATTCAAAATTGACTTTCAGTATTTCAACTGACTTACTAATACGTTTATATTAGCTATCATATTTCATGCTGATCAACTGGCCATGTTCATTCTGTTCGATACGTTTGGAAGATGTCCTGCTCATGGTTTGTCAAGTATGGCCATTTCCACACTAGACTGTTATAGCGCTATTATTCCATGTTCAACATCCTGTGGAATCCTGGCCAAACCCAGGATTGTTAGCCCCCCCCATTTATAGGAAATGGCCTGTAAATCCCTCTAGCTTTAACGGGATTTATATTCTCACATAAAAGACCACAGGAGTGCAAGCAAACAATCCTGACATCAGGATTTAAAACCAATTCTCGCCCTAAAAGGATACAGTTTTATGAGAGGTACACATTTTCCAGATTATTAGCAGCTTTATTATTATTATTTATTATTTATTTGTATCCCGCCTCTCCATATGGATCGAGGCGGCGAACAACTTACAAATAGCATGTATTCCGAAACATTTCTATACATGCCCCCAACAAGCTGGGTACTCATTTTACCGACCTGCGAAAGGATGGAAGGCTGAGTCAACCTTGACCAGAACTTGGAAAAAATTACTTTTTTAAATGAATCCCTAGCAAGCAGATTCCATTTTAGCCATCCTGACTGTACAGCTTGATCAGAGCCAGCCTGAGGCAGGGGTCTGAGCGTTGGGCCTGTGACCCTGGAGGGGAGGGTCTGGATCTCGGCTTGGCCAGAGAAACCCACTGGGAGATCTTGGGCAAGTTACATTCTCTCCGCCTCAGAAGACAAACGCAACTCTCCCCCTGAACAAACTCTGCCAAGCAAACTCTGGGTTCACCTTGAGGTTGGAAATGACTGGAGGGCGCACAACAGAGTCCAAAAAACATAACCTGGAGCTCTGCTGGCCCTCTTCCTTTCTGAGGCCAGCAGGGGGGAAACCGGTAGATACTGACATTTTAGAAAGGCGGGAGGAGGCGGGAGGCGGGAATCCATTACCTGTCCGCTCGCAGTCGCTGCCCACCTTCCCCGCGCCCCTGTCCTCGCCGGAGAGAGGGTCGCAGGGCGCGGCGTGTTGCCCAGGTTCGAGAAAGGATTGCGCCGACCGCTTCCCGGGTAGGGCCGGGGGGACAAAGCGGAGCCCTCGGGGGCGACGGCAGCGGTGGGAGAGTCCTCGGGCCCCGGGGGCGCCCCGCTCCTCCGAGGCCTTTTCCTCTTCAGCCGCAGCGTCTCAGGGGGCTTCTTGAAGCCCGGAGAGTAACCGGGGACCACGGAACTCATGGCCAGAAAATGGAATCCCCGCCAAGCTCCTTCCTCCGCGGGCCGACGAATTGCGCGCCAAGGGCGAAGCTCCGCCCCGGAGGCCGGGTTGGGCCTGTCGCTCGCTCGCTCGCCCGCCCGCCCGCCCGCGCGGTGCCCGGCCAATCCCGACGGGGAGCTCCTCCGACTCTCCCGCCGACCCCGCCTGCCTCCTCGGCTCCGCTCCCCGGGGGAGGGGGCTTCCTGTGCCGCCCCTGGAGGGGTGGGCCGAAGGGCGGCCTCCCGCGGGAGGTGGGCACGGTCTTGTGACTCTTTTTCTGCGGACGCACACACGCGCCATTTCGGCACCGGACTGTTAGAGCGCGATCATTCCACTTTCGACCTCCTATGGAATCCTGGGGTTTGCAGTTTCGGGAGGGGCCCTGCGGCCCCTCCCGAAACTGCAAACCCCAGGATTCCATAGGAGGTCGAAAGTGGAATGATCGCGCTCTAACAGTCCACTGCTGACCCTCCTCGTTCCAGAAGCTCCTGTTAAAATGAAGAGGACTCAGATGACTGCAGGGCTGCGAGACTCTTCGAGACCAGAAAGTTCTTCACGAATTGCCAGACTAGAATTTGAAATTTTGGTTGCGCGCCTTCAAGTCGTTTCGCACTTAGGGGGACTTTGTCACGGGGTTTTCCTGGCAGGGTTTGTTCAGCGCGGGATTTCCTTTGCCTTTCTCTGCAGCTGAGACTGAGGCCATTTCCGCACTAGCCCGTTCTAGCGCGATGATTCCACTTTCAACCCCCTCTGGCATCCTGGGGTTTGCAGTTTCGGGAGGGGCCGGCCGGCCCCTCCGAAACTGCAAACCCCAGGATGCCAGAGGAGGTTGAAAGTGGAATCATCGCGCTAGAACGGGCTAGTGCGGAAATGGCCTGAGAGTTGCCCAGGGACGCCCTGTAGGTTCCCGTGGCCCCGCAGGGATTCGGACCCCGTTCTCTCTACACCGCGCTGGCTCTCCACAATTGACCCACATGAATACAAAACAGCAGCAGCTGTCGTGCAGGCCCCAAACCATGTCCTGGGAGTTGGGAAAGCACCAGTCCTCAGAGAGGTACAGCAGCCTTTTTTTTTTGGCCCTGGAGGAACCCATGAGGTAATTATCAGGTCCGAGAGAACCCCTGTATAAAATATATACCCACAGTTCAAACAAAAGTTTATTCTTTTCTCCCCCGCTCCCCACATTTCATGCCACCCCTAACAACCTCTCAAGGAACGCTAGGGGCCCAGGGAGCCCTGTTTGGGAAACCCTGGTATACAGTAATGGAGTCATGTTACTTTGTTTTAGCATAAGACAGAAATACGAGAATCCAGTAGCACCTTTGAGACTAACCAAGAAAAAGATATTTCTAGTGTAAGATTTCTTGGACTACAGTCCATGTCATCAGACACCGACTTGTAGTCCGCAAAAGCACATTAGAAGTTTCTTTTTCACAATTAGTCTCTAAAGTGCTACTAGATTCCTTTATATCTTTGTGTAAAGTAAGAGCACGATATCATGAAGTGTAAGAGGTCTGATAAATGCAAGAGATTTTAAATTGGTTTTTACACTACTGCATTTATAATACATATCTACCAACAAATGATTTTTAGTTATGCTCTTGGCCATGAAAGCTTATGCCCCAATAAATGACACTGGTATGTTATGTGTCTTCAAGTTATTTCTAAGTTAGAGTGACCATAAGATGGGAGTTCCTGGCAAAATATACAATATTTACAGAGGCTTTGCATCGCCTTCCTCTGAGGCTGAAAAAATTTGTGTTGCCCAGGCCACCCAGTGGGTTTCCATGGTAGAGCAGGGATGTGAACTCCGGTTTGCACTACACTGGCACAAGCTTTTCCTTGTTTTGTTGTGAAAGAATACTATGGCCATTTCCACACGGGGTTTTTAAAACGGGGCTGAGCATCCTCCAGGGAGGAGGTCTGCACCTGGGAGCAGACTGGGTCGGACTTACTTAACATAGATCCACACCTCAGCCCACTCCAGAACGACCCCAAGTGGTCATTTTGAAAGACCCGCTAAAACAGGTCTTTCAAAAGCACAGAGCGCGCCACTGCGAGCCTGCTCCCTTACGCAGATTCGCAGGCTAGCCCCAATGTGAGCCTGCGATCTGCTAGGGGCGGGCTTTAGGTTGGCGAGCTTCAGCGGTTGGTCGAGACCCTTGACCAACTGGAAGCCGCCACTTGGGACGCCGGAGTAATGCGTATCGACGAGCACGCACTGCTCCGGAGCAGCGTGGACTGGACCAGGGAGCCAAGAAGTCCAGTAAGTAGCATCACGAGGCGATTCCCTCGCCCCGTGTGGAAATAGCCAAAGATTACTCCCTTGAAGCTTTAAGCAGGGACTCCACTTATTTTATTGACAGAGAGAGAGATTACTGCGGCACATTTTCTTTTGGAAAATACACCCAACTAAAATCCTACTCCATAGACAGTAACCCTATTCCATTTACTCCTTTGAACTAAATGGATTTTTTTTCTCCACACACATACTTAGGATTGTACTGATACTTACGGTTCACATACAAGCCCCTCCCCACAAATAAGGCAGATATATCCTCTTAGGTCCTTTCCACACGAGGCGAGTGAATCACTCCGTGCCGTTACTCACTGCTTCTTCTTAGCTCGAAGCAGTGCAGACTCTCCCTTAAGCCCTTCTGCAGGGCTCCTCCGTTTGGTCCAGGGCGAATCGGAGCAGTGCAAGGTCTGTAGATCCGCACTGCTCAGGCTTACAAAATGGCTTCCTGTTCTTCGTGGGTCCGGACCAACCGCTGACGCTGGCCACACCCACAGCCTGCCCTCCGCTGATTGCAGGCTTGCGTTGGTGCGAGCCTGTGCATCTGCACAAGTGAGGAGGAACGCAATGGCGCGTTCCAGAAGACTGAAAGTCCGGATTTTTCCGGTCTTCACTTAGCGCGCTGGAGGACCACTTGGGGGTGTCTTGGATCGGACTAAGGTGCGGAACTAAGGTATATAGTCCGAACCTAGTCCGATCCAATGTGCGGACGACCTCCGTGACACGACTCCTTTGCCCGTTTTAACTTCCTGGTGTGGAAAGGGCCTTAGTCTGAAATAATATTTCTGGTTGCAGGAAATGTTGTATTTCATCAACTGGAAGAACTAAAGGCCAAAACATTAATTACAATTTTTATGCATTAAAAGAGTTGTCTGAAGAGTCAAAATGCTTTCCTTCAACACAGTGCAGTTGTTATAGAGGATCTGGTGGTATTTATTCACTGTTCCATTTCTTATGTGGAAATTATTATTTTTTTCTACCAAGTAACAGCAATCTTTTGCTCCTCTGAAAAGATGGTATATTAGAAAATATCTTTACCCCATTTTGCCATAATACATTTCAATGATTTTTGGTCCCAAACCAAATTACACACAGTCTTCCTGTTCCCCTAGTATAGCTATGTTAATAGGACTTGCTTCCAGGATATTTATTTGAAATTGGAGCCTATGTAATAATGAAGCAACTTTCAAAAGAACTGGAATGCATAAAAAGTTGTGACACAATAAAAAGGACAACAGATTTTGCTAATACCTATTTTGATACTAGTATAGTTGGCCTTCCAAATGTAGATTCAACTTTCATAGATTTGATTATTTGTGAGTTTCTTCAATCTCTGTCTCCCCACCTGAAGTGCTTATCTTCTGAGGGAACCTTCCCTTTCAGGGGCCCAAATCAGGTGTATAGCCCTTTAAAAACCTGCCTCTGTTCTTCCTCTTCCTCCACCAGCTGCTGTCTGGCCAGCCAAGGATAGATTGTAGCCTAATTTCTCAGCACCACAAACCCTCTCTCGATGCCCCCCAACACACACCCAAGGAAAGAGATGGGTGAAAGAGAAGAAGTATAGAGCCAAAATGCCAACCCACCGCCTTTCCCTGACCTAGTTTGGAGACCTGGGTGCCTGTCTTCGCCAGTATGCCTTGGCTGCCTCACCACATTGTGCACACATACATTTTGATATTTGCAATTTTTCCATTTATGTGAGAGTCCTGTACCCCTAACCCTAGTGAATGTGGAGGGCTGACTGTACTACTGAGCACTTCTAGGAATAAAGGCAGAACAAAAACAATCATTCAAAGAAAAAACAAGCCAATCATGAAAATTAAGTTACATTAATAAAACACTTAGCAGATCTTGTCAAGACTGTGCTTTTCAAGTGAGAACTTTTCCAATTTTAATATGATTTTTTCTCTCTTAATTTGATTCAGCATGTCAAAATCCAAAGTAAACAAACAAAAACAGTGTTACATTGGCAAAAAAATAAAATGTTGCCTCTTCTATGCACAAGAGTTCCAAAGAGAGAAAAAGGAGAGGACAAACACGAGGAGTTATATCATTGTTACTGATAGAAATTTTATATTAGATATGGTGACTGAAAAATTAAAGCTCTGACAAGAAATCTCTGTTTCTTCCTCAAAATGTTAAATAATCTTTCAACTGGTAACCACAAGTCTAGCTGAAATTCACTGACCAATGTTGATAATTCACAATGATACTGCCTGAAAAACTTCACAGCTGGACAACTTGTTTTTTTCTTGTTTGATTCTTCTGAACCATTTCCATAGAAACTTTAGCTTCATATAATGGGATTGGCTCATCCAACAGAGGCCTAGAAGAAAATAGTATCTCAGAAGTGTCTCAAGTGTATGCTCAAATGAGAATATATACAATGCAGGACAATTGCCATAGACTTTACTTTTTAGTAGAGCAAACTTTACTGCTTAAACAAACTGAAAGTATTGTAGGCTGCCTAGAATCCCCAGAACAAGAGGGTGGAGAAAAAACAAATAGAAAGCAGCTGTTCAATGTATTACAGACATTTAAAGACAGTTATTAAAAGTAGTTTTAAAGATGACCATTTTATAAGACTTTGCCCAGCAATTATACAACTTTTGTCCTTCTCTATCCTAAGCTCAACTACAATCCATGCTATGCAAGGTTAACTGTTAATAGAAAATTAACCACTGCTGCCAGTAAATACCAAATGCTGTAGACTATGAAATACGTCCCCATCCCCACAGTGGATATGTTCCCAGACTTACTGTGGATAATAAAAAGACATGGATAATAGTGAACGCTATTTTTTTCAGTGAGATGAATGATGTAGGTATCAAGACAAGTATGCAGCTTGGAGAGGAGGCCCTAAAACTGGACAGAACTTTAGAATTTAAGAGAAAGAAGGCTTTGTAGCCATTATTTGCCATCCAAAGCTAATGCACAACTGATAAAAACATACAAATTAACAATATGTAGTCAAAAAAGAGATGGGAACAAAATGTTCTTGAACCATATTTCAGGATAAGTGGAATCACATACACTGGTCACACAGATATGAGGGATGTACTCTATTTCAGTGGAAGGAACTGGCAAAACCACCTGAGCTTTCCTTGCCTAAGAAAACCCTATGAAAAATTAACGAGGTTGCCATAACACAACAGGTGACTTGAAGGTGCGCATACACAGACACACAGACACACACACAAATTACCCACACACACACAATTTCACACCAGAAAACCAACTCAGGCCCCTGTCATTCAACAGCAGTCATATGTATGCATGTGTACTATAGTTAACTGTCTGCTCTGCAGAGGATATTTCCAATATAATACATTTGCAGCACAAGTTTATTTAATTTATATCCTGCCTTTGCCCTGATATGGGACCCAAAGTGGCTTATAACCAGGTTAAAACATGATACAGCTAAAAACGTGATAAAAAGCTTTTAAAAATTATTAAAACACCATACTAAAACATCATTGATTTAAAACAGTAGAAAATCATTTCAAAACAAAAGGATGAAAAAGCACATATACCTCATTTTAAGACTCCTTTTATTTTTTATTTTTGTTTTAATACCTTTTTATTTATACACCAAATGGCTATATAAATTAAAAGGTCTTTACATGTCAGTGGAAAAGGAGTAGAAAGGAGGTCCTCCTAGCCTCCCATGGGTGGGAGATCCATCTGGGAGCAGCCACCAAGAAGGCCCTTTTGATATGTCCTCACCAGATGGATCTGTGACAGCAGTGAAACCAAAAGAAAGCTCTTCCCCAAGGATATTTGCTGTTTTGTGCCTTCAAGTTATTTATGACTTGTGGCGACTCCAAGGTGAACCTATCATAATGTTTTCCTAGTAAGATTTGTTCAGAGGGGATGTGCCTTTGCCTTCTTCTGAGGATGAGAGAATGTGACTTGCCTAGGTCAATCAGTGGGTTTGCATGTCTAAGAGGGGATTTTAACCTTAATCTCCAGATCTTAGTCCAATATTCAAACCACTACACCATGCTGGTTTCTTCAAGGATATTAGGCAGGCTCATATTGACAGTATTTCGAATAGTCTGGATGTAAGCCATATTGGGCTTTATAGGTTATAAAACTGATTCAACGTGGGTTAGGATAACATGTAGAGATTTCCACAGCAATCTACATTGCAAGGAATGAAATTTTCTTCCCTGATTCCTTTCCTAGTATGGCTAGAAGGGGAAAAATCCCCAGCATGTTGTATGTGTGTATGTGCCTTCAGGTCGCCTGTCAACTTATGGCTACCCCATGAATTTCATAGGGTTTTCTTAGACAAGGAATAACCAGAGCTGGTTTTGCCAGTTCCTTCCTCTGAAATATACCCTACAGCACATATATATTGGTGCTCTCTCTTGCAAATACTAACCAGAGTGACCCTGCTTAGCTTCCAATCATGTTACCCCAGCATTAAGTCTAACGGCTAGGATCATGGGAGTTGCTAGAGGTCAGGAGCTACACTGGTGTTAAGTGGAAGTTTTATCTTTTCTTTAAACAGTATGACTTTGCCCACAGTAACCCTGTCCTCTGATTAACCAGCCACCACCAGCTAATCCCACTGGTACTAAGCAGCTTCCCTTCAGGCAGTTTATCATTTGTTGTGCTTTTCAAGAAAAAAAAATCTGAAGTCTTTTGGACTGATGGACAGACTTCAGGTTCTCCATAGTGAATGTGAACAGTTACAAAGGTAAAGTATTAAGGCTGAAATTCTATATTTGCATGCCTTGCAGTCCCTCAAAACTCAGTGGAACTTATTTCTGAGAACCTATGTTCAGGATTGCAATATGCATATTCTAGGTTTCTAACTTACCTGAAAACACCATTTGATAACTTTTCCATTACATCTTCCAAAATGCGTATGAGAAAGAATTGTCAAGAAAAACAATTAGTACATGGTGACTCATATGCAAATCAAAACACACGAAGTTCCATTGAACTTCAAGACACTTATTTTTGATAAAACAACTACAGGATTGAGTTGCAGTACTTCAATCTCCAACAGGATGGATTTATTCTTGGCATATCTTTCATTTCTGGGCACAAATGCATGGTACAGTTTTAGAGATTATCTTCATTTATACAGCATCTGAGTGACACATACATGAATTAAAACCAAGGCAGTGCCTGGTTGTAGGTTTGCAATCTAAAATGCTGAAAGTATATAAAATCAGGGAAAGAAGTAAAATCTTCTATCTAAGGAGGTTGGAAATACATAAGTTGAAGATGATTCTATGCAGCGCAGTTTCCGTAACCTTTTCTAGATAGCAGCTTTCAAGGAAATTGCGATGGCAGTAAAACAAATGACCCTACTGCCATGAACAATCCAATCCATGATTATAGCTAGGGTAGGATTTCACAAATTGGCCACCTGCATTTAGCATCTATCAGTTACAAGAAAACTTTCGTATGAAAAAGTGAGAAGCAAATTTTATTTCCTTTTTGTAGGCAATTTGTAAAGAGTTTTTTAACAGTGATCTTGCAATAACAAGTATATACCACTGAAATGGGATATCATGGATATATTATATCAAGAATATTCATGATTTTTTCATTCCTAGACTCTGTATGTATCATCCTCCTTGGTCTTGTCCATGTGTTTGCCTTTGGTTAATCTACTGTGCACTTTCCTACTGAATGAAAGTTGCTCTTGTCACAGAAACATTTTGTAATTTACTCAGCAAACTTGTAGAAGGTGATGACCAAATTAAAAATTATTACTATCTCAGGTTATTTTCCTGAACTGCAAAAAAGTTTCAGCTGAGTATGTTGTCTACAGTACACAGCACAGAGTCCTTGAAACTGCAATTTCTTATTAGATGGGAGTCCAGGTACAAGAGCTTACAAAATAGCCCAGAAAATAGCTTATTTTGAAAAAGTGTCAGAACACAAGAGCACTAGCTTGAGATAACTTATATACTGCTCACGCAAGAGTATGTGCGTGTTCCAAGATCCTATACACTTTCTGTACAGTGTAAATACACTCTACTGTAGTTCCCAAATGGTTGCATAAGGGGCCTTTACAGCATCACAGGTGTGTGTGCATCACATTGATTGACTATTATGGCATGCGATGCTCTGCACAACCTCACATTCATGCATGTGGAGGGGTGCACTGTACTCTCCCATTAAAATTTTATACACACACACACACACACACACACCATTCTGCCCAGAAGGGAGATAAGAAGAAGCAAAAATATGCTGGCGAACTGGCACTATCCAGCTCCCACCCTCACACAAATGTCATCAAAGCATTTTGCCCAGCATGAAAAAGCAGCAGAAACAACTTTATGAGAACAGATTTTAAAAATTTCTGCTTTATTTTATACATTTTATTTTAAAAGCAAAGCTTATTGTTTTAATTACTGTATGTAAACCTGTTGATGATGCTTGCCTGGAAGTGGCATATTAATACCTTAAGTAACAAAAGCAACAACTTGGAAAGGATATATAGGTACTTCCCTTGTTGCATATTTGACAAATTCCACACTTCGTCATTTAGAAAAGAGACTGTAGCACCTTTGAGGAAAAGACAACGACTATCTGGAGGATCCAACTTTTTGAAAAATGAGAAAAACTGTTAAGCTGTATAATGCAAAATGATAGTGACAATAACAAAATGTATTATTGAACAGCTGACATACATGTTCTGGTAATAAGCAATGCAAAGAGTTTTCAAGATACAAAATTAGATTATTGCTTTCCAAATTTTTATCATCTCTAAGGTACAGAACAGGTCATTCTGAGTTGAGGACAAATTATCATTCAGTACTAGAAGAGTTGATTCCTATTATATTAGCAATTTCATTTTGTTTCCTATCACAGACTATTGCTGTATTGGACAGTGCTGCAATTGCTAGTTGTCTGGTTGGCAATAGTACCTGGTGGCGCAGTGGTTAAATTCCAGTACTGCAAGCCACAAGGTTGTGAGTTCGATCCTGCCCGGCTCCAAGGTTGACTCAGCCTTCCATCCTTTCACAGGTCGGTAAAATGTGTACCCAGCTTGTTGGGGGCATGTATAGAAATGTTTCGAAATACATGCTATTTGTAAGTTGTTCGCTGCCTCGATCCATATGGAGAGGCGGGATACAAATTAATAATAATAATAATAATAATAATAATAATAATAATAATAATAATAATAATAATAATAATAATAATAATAATATAATACCTGCCTTTAGAAAAACGGCAGTATGGCAATAAGTAACAGCGGGACAACCCTAAAGGCACCAGATCCCGTCTGATCTTGGAAGCTAAACAGGGTCAGCCCTAGTTAGTACCTGGATGAGAGTCTGCTATATTTCAGAGAAAGGAATTGGAAAAGCCACCTCTGAGTATTCCTTGTGTAAGAAAACCATATGAAATTCATGAGGTTGCCATAAGTCAACAGGTGACTTGAAGGCACGTGCACACAAGAGACTATAGTGTGGCTGCTATTGAAAAACAAAATCCTTTCTGATCCCCATTAGACTACAGGATTATTAGCCAGTAGCCAGCCAACAGGCAGCTTGATAGCACACACACACACACACACACACACACACATATAACAGTGTTAAGCTATTGCAGCAAGAACAAGAAAGAATACTATGCCAAGGTGAAAGTCCAGAAACTGGTCTATATGGTGTGAGTTGCATATATCTACTTGTCTTCCTTTTACTTTGTCTTGAAGTACAAGTAAGAATCATGCACCCTTTCAGTTGAACTACAATTCCCATCATCCCTAGCCAGCATAGCTATGGTGCAAAATGTTGGAAGTTGCAGTCGAACATAAACGGGTGGGCCACATGATTCCCACCTCTGCCTTAAAAGACTACTGATCAAGTTCCTGCTCAGTAATGAATCTCTTCTCTACATCCTTCAAGTGGGAAACAATATGTGCAAGAACTAACCAAAAATACAAGAGACCCAAGAGACATCTGGCATTAATGGAAGAAGTGGGGCAAAGGAATTTAGACTGTGTGCATTTGGTTGGGGGTGGCATATAGAGAGGCTAATTACTGCTGAACTTGCTTTGGAAACGGAACACCATCGGGGTGATTGCAGATGGTGTCAGCCTCCTCTGTGAATTTCTCCTCTCTGTTTATTGAGCATAAATGCAATTATTTCCTTTTGTAATAGTCATATCTTACACTTATTTCCTTTTATGCTCTGTTAAATTCAAGCATTTTACTTTTGTTTTCTAAAATTATCTTTTTTTGGCCATTGCTGCTTTTCTTCTCATACCATCCCCTTCTCATTCCTGTCAGCACAAGCTGTGTGTTTCCCTCCTAGCATTTTCATACTTGTTCCTGATAGCTGAATGGTCTTAGCTCGGTTACACATTCCTGTTTGTTACTGATGCTCAGTTCTATTTGAAGATCCACTTTTCCAGATCCACTGGCTCACTTTGCCTGCATATCTACTCTTGGGGTGGGCAACCTGTGGCCCATGGGCCACATGCAATCCCCCAATGCTATCTGAGACTCAAATGTTTCTCCCTTAAACTTTTATTCAATTCCTTCATGTCTAAAAATAAATACTAAAAACAAAGCAGAATGTTAATTTACTTTCTGGTTTGAAAAAGGTCTCTTCTGGGCCTAAACCAGATGAAGGGATAGCAAAATTACCCTCATGACCCTTAAGGTTTAAATATTTTTCAGTTAAAAAAAAAAAGAAATCCAGGGTGGGGGCACAGTGGGGTGTCCTTCAAGATCTTGTGGGAGATGAGTGCAGTCCCTAGCACTTGCCAACTCCTAGTCTGCATTGTAGCTTATCCCAGAGAAAGGAAATGCCAGCTCCAGTGGGAGCTGCAGTTCAGCAACATCTCGAGGGCCATTTGCTGTCTCTAGGCTTGGCTGTCCTCCCTAGTCACTGGCATTATCTGCTGTCCTACACATTCTCCCATCTTACCCATGTAACACAGAATGGACACATATACCACAAGTCATGTCACTCCTATTTGATTTACTATACTGAGCCTAATGACAAGGCTGGTACTAAATAGATATTAGACACTAGGCCCATTTAGAACTGTGGCTTACTTATTTGGAACATTTATACCTCACCCTTTGGGCTCCCAGAGCAGCTTACAAATGGTTGATTTGACAAGTCCCTGCCCACAGGCTTACATCTAAAAAGATGCAAAACACAGGGAAAAAATGATGGTAGCGGAGGATAGAATTAAGTCCAGCAAATGCACTGAAACAGAGTGAGTAAGTCTGTCAGGAGGGAGTGGGCCTGTACCAATTAGTCCATACCTTTGGCATCTGCTGGAGGGAAGCCTTTGAGACAGCTATATCTATGCAATCTGGAACCCTGCTTGCTTAGATGCCCAGATTACAAAAAAACTTCACGTATTAGAGATGTAGATTTAAAAGCTTCCTCCTTGCAAATATTTAAGTTGTACACATGGATACCAACAGGAAGGAGATCATCAATGTATGCTATGTTGACAAGAAGGCTAGTCAATGTGGTTCTGGTCGCACCACCCTTGCATTGTTTCAATACAAAAGTTACATTTCTGAATAAGGCTAGTATTACATCACACTCCCATGTTTGTTTACCTGGAAATACATTCCTCTGTGTTCAGTGGATCTTACTCTCAGGAACTATTCTGCCATGGGATCACTACCGTATGAGTAATTTGATATTCACTTTTATAAGTTGATAAATGATAAACATAAATACGCATATACTTACTGTAATACATTTGTTTAAGATAATTTCTTCTTACCTGAAGATCTTCGTTCATGGTAACCCAGTGGCCTCCAACACTCAGCAGTGTAATGATGTCATGTTTGTGTGGCAACAATTGTTGTGAAGTTGCTTTATCTTCCTTACTGTGTAATCTCACTAAAAAGATGCAAATTAAGTCAACTTCCTAAAAAAATAAAAGTTGCATGTGTGTTGCCAATGTTTTTTAACACTTTTTCTTATCAATACATCTAACATATTCAGGATACAGCTTTTTTCTCTTCAACAAGGACCATGGAAACTGTGGCTCTCCACATGTTGCTGGGCTCCTATTTCCATCAGCCTTAGCCAGACTGGTCAATGGGGAAGCATGATGGGAACTGTAGTTTAGCTACCATCATTATTAACTACAAGCAAACTGAAATCCAGCAATATATGCACCGCGCCAAAGTCTCTATACTATATCAATTTGATCTTCACTAGCATTTTTGCTGTGTGGCATTTGCACAGAATATTATCCTGCAAAGTCTTTTTTCCCCCTTCAAATATTTCCCTAACTTCAAATATCTTTGCCAGGTGACAGCTCTGGTCCTTAAGCTACCTTCACCTTTCTCTGAATGAACAGAAGGCCAGTCATGAGCGTCAATTAAAATTGCAAGAATTACATGGACAGCTCAATAGAGCAGTGCTACTCAAAATGGTAGTCCATGGACTAGTGCCAGTCTCTGGAGAACTTCCAGGGAAGAAAGAAACAATTGTAGCAAATGGGCACAAATATGGTACTGGTCCCTGGCACACACTGAGAAAAAAAATGCCACATCAGATAGCTTAAGAAGTACTGCAAAAGAGGAAACAATATTCTAGTGTCAGCATTCAGATGGCTTCCACTTGCAGTGAGACCAGCTGAATGAACCATAGACTTCGGTCTGTGGCTTGTTTCTAAAGCTATTCTAATATGGGTACATTTGGCTCTCTGACTTTGTTTTTCTCTTAACAAACCTGAAAAGAGATAGTGGCAACATTTACTTCTCTGGCCTGATGGGAGAAAACCAAGCTAGTAAGGTGATGAAGCTGGCACTTGGATGTCCCAAGAAGCAAACCATGGGCAAAGGGTTGTTGTTTTGTTAGCCACTCCTACTGGAACAAAAAGTGATCAGAATGCAGGGGCCAGCATGTTGGCTTGTCCACAGTAAGCAAAGATAATCATGGAGTCCTGGTAAACTATGGTGCTTGAATATACCCATTATACAATAAAAATATACAATGTGGAAAAGTAATAAGATATTTCACATGTAATCATTAATTTTAAAAAAGAAGAAAATGGTGTTTATGATAGCATTTCTGTATTTTTTCTAAGTATATTCATAGTCTAATAAATAAAATTTTCATTTACATTATGATTACTATTACTATTCCAGAGGAATTTATATGCAATTACCTTATTCATCAGCATATACAGGTCTTCCACTCCAAATTTCAACATCTTGATTTTATAAGGATTATCATTTTCAAGGTTTTAACAAAGAATGCTTCATGTTTTTATAAAAAACTTTTATATTACAGATGACATTGGATACAGATGGAGTAAATTTAATAAATAAAGCTTTCAACTTACTAATAAACTCTTGAAAAACTTGTTAAGAAATATTTCACTGCATTTAATAGAGTTCTGAAGTAATTACAGACCTCCTGCATCAAGGATGATATCAACTCCCAATCCACCTGTTTCTTCCAAACAGCTTTCTGTCAGGTCATACTTTCCATTTGATTCATCTATAATACGAGCTAGAAGGGATGTGACAAGAAGATAAATTACAGCAATAATTTTGGCCAAAAATTTCAGCACATGATATCTGTCTTTCAAATCAGAAGCACACATCTATGTGATAACATTTTCTTTCTCAGCAAGACTGACAATAAATGAGTACATGTACAGAGAACAAAGTGGTTGCCATAGATGAAGGATCCAGATGGATTGCTTTGCCTTCCATGAACAAAACAGTTTTGTTTTGTTTTTTTTATCTACAGAAGGATTTTGATCCTACAGAACAGGGATAGGAATTGTGTATCCATTAAGGCCATTATGGAGGTCACTTGCATGTTCATTTGAAATGGGTGGTATGACTCCTCAGAGGGTCTGGAAGATGGCTTTAGATCCCTGCAGCTTGGCTGGCTCTACAAGAGATTTTTCTGATGGAAGGGGATAGAAAATGACTTTGATTAATTCTGACTTTTGTCTGCAATCTCCACACATATTACCTTCTACATCATAATGGAGGGTTTACCAATTCTCCAGAGGAAATTTTCAGAGAGTACAAGTGGAGGCAGAGTAAAAGAGAAAATCAGTTGAAGTCATTTCCATGATTTCTGACAATGGAAGCAAAGTTTAGGTCCAACCCTAAAAACATAACCCTGGGCAGACTTAATTTTTACAAACTCATTGCAGTTTACTATTGAGTAAAATGCCCAGAACTGGGATTTAAAACTAACTAAATAGATATAAATAAATTAAATAAAATTTGCTTTCTTTAGTCTAAGTTCCAGAAGTATAGAATATTTTTGGTGATACATATTGGCAAATTGAATTTTCTGCCATGCAGCATGTAAACTACTGGAATTTAATTAAAGATAATGATTAAAAAATAGAAGGCTATCTCCTATACTTACCTACCAATGGTTGCTTGATACCTTTAAAATAAAAGACCAAAATGAGAATTAGAATCAACATTCCAAATATTTAAATACTGCTTTTAAATACCAAGGGCCCAAACCTTCTTCTTCAGGATATTGCTGAGACTATGAGAATTGACTCACAGAATTGAAGGGAACCCTCCTCTCTCCTTCCTCCCAACTATGCCTTGCCACATCATGCCCCAAGCAATATGCTGGTCATTATTCACAAGGCAGGCAATGAATATCTTTTATAAAGTGAATCTACTTCTGCCTCTGTTACTTACAGATGAGGAGGTGGTCTAAGTTACCCATCTCTCTCTCATTGTGAATCATGACTGACATACAGGAAGGAGTACAGAGGGCTCTGTTAAATCCTAAGATGAATATTTCAATAGCACTTGCATCTGTGTGAGTATCACACCTTATCATACACACCATTCACATTTAAGCATCTAGAGCATAATTATTTCACATAACACAATTTTCTCACTGAAATCCATGGGATGCACACATATTTAATCTGGATGACATAAGAGTTATTGTTGTTGTTGTTGTGTGCCTTCAAGTCATTTCTGACTTAAGGCAATCCTAAGATGACCTATCACAGGGTTTTCTTGGCAGAATTTCTTCAGAGGGTTCACCCGTCTTCTTCTGAGCCTGACAGTGTGACATCATACCCAGTAGTATTATGTCTTTGACTTGTAAACTGTTTTGGAAACACACAGAACTTGACATTGTTTGCAATCACATCACTACTAACACTACATTATAATAAAAATAACTACTTTGAATTGCATATACCTAGTTTTGGGGATCCTCTTCCCCTATCCCCTGTACTACAATGTCATATCCAGCATGACCCCACCATTCTTGAATAACACTTGAGGAGAAGGCAGACAGGTCCACTCTTACTGGTCCCACTGTAATTGTCTAAATCTGGAGCAACCTTGCATTTTTTCTTTAATTATATGATGCTATCTTAACTCATATTTACTCACTAGAATCTGATTCTTTGGTGGGCAAATATACTTACACATTTTTTAATGCTCGCTGAATGACAATTTGGTACAGAATAGTAATCCATTTGTATAGCCCTTAAAAAAAGATTATTTGGGAATTGCTGGTTAACATCAACCTTAGCAATTCAGTGAAGTTGCCTAGAAGAAAAGTGTTTTGGACTGGAACTGCAAACACTTTACTGCCAAATACTTACAACACAATTCAATGCCATGTGCTTCTGATATTCTCTCATTTAGTCCCACTTCCTACAAACACATTGCAAGCTATTTTCCTGTACCTTCTGTGAGTATTCAAAAAGAAGGCTATCTTTACCTAGTACCTCTTTTCCATTAATGCTATCAATAGGGAGAAGAATTATGAGAGTTGAAAAACAAGAAGTAGAATTGTATAAAGGCTGTACAAAGGCTAGCAAAACATGATCTTTTGGGGTTCCCAATATGACTTGTCAGCGCCACTACAAAACTGTGCTCAAATTTCTGTGCAACCATCAGCAAGAAAAACAACTTCCAGCATAAAGTGAAGAGGCTTAACTCGAACTAATCACTAATTAAAAAGATGCTCCAATTATTTCAATTACACTGGCCATACAGGTATCACAGAATATGGGGAGTGAAATGCAGCAGTCTATCAAAGCTGTGTGTGGTGTGGAATTAGAACTTGCTCATATTTGCAGATAATTAGGAAGTACATGGAATAGCCACAGAAGAAAAAGAACACACAGAGGGCTGGGAGGGAAGAAAATTGTTTGGCATAATAGAAGTTCTTTTGGAGGGTAAGCAAAGGAATGGCTGCTTACATATCCTAAAGGTACTAGAACTTGTCTGATCTTGGAAGCTAAGTAGGATCAATCTTGGTTAGCACTTGGATGGGAGACCAACAATGAATACCAAGTGTTATAGGCTATATTTCAGAGGGGGGAACTAGCAAAACCACCAGTGAGTGTTCATTGTTTAAGAAAATTCTAAGAAGTTTCATAGAGTCACCATAAGTGGATAGACAACTTGAAGGCAAGCTCATGCACATGCATGTGCACACACACAAGCAAACACATGTGGAAAGGAGGCTTAGAGCATAGAGAAATTACAGGGAAGTGCTTAGGTAAATAGGTGGGTGGGGACTGGAAGCAATGATAAGAGCTGTGAAGAAAGTTAAGGAATCAAGATTTAAGATATACATGGGTACAGAAGGAGAATAAATATTTTTAAAAGCTGTTCCCTGGCTCTATTACTACATTTCTATTCCAAAGTAAGTTTGCAGTGGAAATATCTGAGACCCATTTTATCTGCTGAGTGGGGAGTTTGGTTCAACAGCCTATTTGGGATTGATGACCTTCTGTTAAAATATTTGCATTGCTGTCATTATATCCATTGATGTCACAAGGATTTTACCACTTGCAGAAACCTCATTTTCATCCCTACTCAAGTTTCAAAATGATACTCTGACTATTCCTTTTGAAGATGTGTTACAGCTTCTTCTGTAAGGCATCGTACAAGTCATTATGACTTCTTCAGGCTAGATGTATGTGTCCTAATTGTTCTTGCTCTTCTGCAAGTGTTTCTACGATTGCTAGCAGAATAATGTCAGTGCTTGTAATACAGGATGTAACCCACAAATGTTTAGAAGTGTGTTACACAATACAGTGATTTGGCTGTGCTAAATAAGAGATTATTCTCAAGCTGCTGGGAAGCACTTAAAGACTGCTTCATATAAAACATTTCAAGCTGCATTTAGCAGAAGCTTGGGAAGCTGTTATTTGGGTCATTGTGTTCCATGTTTAAACCTCCTTGTGCTTACAAAGCACTAGAAGATATTCTCTGCTTGAGTATACAAGGCTTGACTATATAATAAATATTTCAACACCCTATTCCAATCTCAAGTCCAACAGTTCACAGTTAATTCCCTGTACAAATAATTTTTAATATGCCCCAAAAGTGTGGACTGTTTGGCTTGGTAAGTTGTATTAACTAGTAACTGGCAGTTCTGTTTTATTATACTGATGCGGTATAATGTAGACCGTTTTGTTTCTCATACTTTCACAGAATTTTAAATAGCAAGAGAAGCTACATTCAAACAACTAGATGCCATAGTTCCATTCATCATAGAGTGGTATGAAATGCAGAAACTGTCAAAACAGACACTTGCAATTTACTTTTATAAGACTAGACACAAAAGCATAATAATCAAATTGAGCTGTATAGCAACATTTCCAATTAGAGGACAGAGAAGAAATGTGGAGCTCTACAGAAATAAATTATTTTACTGAAAACAAAATTGGGAAGGGGAAAAACTATTCAGTAGTTACATGAGACTGCAATGTTTGAATGAAAAACTTTAGACCTCTGTACTGAAGAAGGACATCTGCAGCCACAATAACAAATGTGACATTTGAATATGAGAGATCTTTGAGAAAGAATCTGCAGCTGTGTACCACTAATGAATAAAAATGTCTTCATTATGGTGTAATCCATCTGTGCAAGAAATTATTTTGTGCAAATTCTGCTTGCTATTCCTCTTTAAACTCAACTGTAGGATATAGCAGACACATCCAGTTTGAAGATGAGGGGTGGGCAAAGTGTCCCCCGTGTTGTCCCACTGCAGTCCCAATTTCCCAATTTTTGCATTTTAAAAAAATGGTAGAAAAATCATGCCATAGCCTCTGCTCCCCTCTCCCCTTCAGATCAAGGAAGGTCTTTCTCAAAACTGCAGAGACCAGAAAAAGGCTTCCTCCCCCACCAATTTTTTTCAGGGGTTTCCAAGGAGGTATATCCCTTGCATGTCTCAAAAGGAGTATGCCTAGATCTGGGGAAATTGCCCATTCCCACTGTAGTCCAAGACCAACATAGCCCTGAATGAAGAACTTCTACATGTTTCACCCATCCTGGATAGAATTCCAGTACTGTGTATGTCATACTGAGTTTACTTCCAGCCCCCCAAGCCTGACTTCTACCCTTGAAAAGGAGCAGGAAATTCCTCAGCGTTCAGTAATTCTCTCTTGCTGCCACCACCCACTGAATTCTGAATATCTGAGTAGTACAGTGGGACTCTGCTCAGTGGATTGACAATCTCTATGCTTAAGGACTTTCCCTTCCCTCCTCCTTCTGAGTGAGAGAAGTTTTATCTAGCGTGTGCCGAAGAATGGTGTAGGAATGGAGAGGAAACAGAGGTTTTACAGAAAAGCATTTATTTTAAGGCATGTACGTAAACCAGACAATAATACACATGAGAGGCTCCCCCCTCCCAGGTACGCTTAAGTTACAAGTAGTTATAAAAACAGATACCTTCTTAAGATCAGCCAACCTCCCAGAATAATAAAAAGCCCTAACGCGACTAACTACCTTATTCTAGTTACTCGCATTTGGGTTCACAGGCTTAGACGGTCTAAGAGGGGAATGAGGCCAGGATGCGAGGCCTAGGCCTGCAGCCTACTACTGGCACAGATCCCATCTCCAGGAGGTTCCTTTGTTGTCTCTTTCCCACATGGCCTCTCAAGGATTTTTATAACTTCCTCTTCGAAGCATCTCGAAGATGCTCACCTCTTTTCCCTTGATTGGGCAATTCTCCCCTCCCCGTGACCTGTGAGGCTGACCCACAATAAAAATGTAACCTAATCCCAACACCTCATTAACCCTTGGTTTACCTGAAGAGGGAAGTATCCCCCTTCAGCCAAGTCTAGATAATGGGAAGCCCCATTATCACAGTGCATATAAGCAATAATTCATAGCTTTGAAATGTTCCCTTTTTTGGATGACATATCCCTGTGGGGCAATCTTCTGGAGTGTGCAAGGGCCTCCTAACTCCAGAGGTTTCTGGATGAGATTGATTATCTAGATGTAATTAGGCCTCACTTCAGACCTGAGTATGGCACAGTGATAGCTTAGGTCACCTTGGTGGATGACCCACACTGGGAAATGTACAGGAGAATATATCTCTCTTAGTTCTACTGGACCTCTCAGCAGTATCATTGACCATGGTATCTTTCTGGACCACCTCCCTGGAAACAGATTTAGGGACACTCTTCTAGAATGAACTCACAAGGTGGTGCTTAGGGAAGTTTGATATACTGGCCACTGGTGTTCCTCAAGATTCAATTTTGTCCCTGTGCTGTTTAACAGATATGTGAAACCATTGGAAAACTTTATCTGGAATTGTTTTAGTACTAACCAGTATCTACTGTCAGTAATGGACTGGGTGAAGGTGAACAAACAGAATTAATTTTGAAAAGACAGAAGTGCTTCTGGTCAGACAAATCAGGGAATAGCGATTCAGCTTCTACTGGACAGGGGTCATACTCCCCTTTAAATCTCAGGTTTGTATTCCTAGAGTCAGCCCTGAGGCTCGATGCTCAGGTTTGGGTGGTGACTAGGAGTGGACTTGCACAGTTTAGTCTGCCAGCTGTCAGACCTGGCTGCAGTAACACATACCATGATTACATCCCATTTGGATTGCTGTAATGCATAGAGCTGCTTTTGGAAACTGCTCAGAAACTGCAGTCGAAAATGCTGTAGCCAAAGGGCAGATCGGGTCAGATTAGAGGCAAAAGACAGTGGACCCACCTTATAAGTGAGCTTTGGCCCTGTGAATTTAACTCATTGTGAATTCAAAGGTACAAAATACAGTATATTTGAATCCATGGTGGGAAGTATGCTAGCCATCTGCTTCTTCCTTCAAGGCACCATTTTTAATACTGTAGGGGCTTAGTGTATAAGCCGTGCCTCACGAAGCTTTGGAGTCTCTCTCCAACCCTTGCAAGGCTTCAGGGTCTCTCTGCAAGCATTGTGGGGCCTGCAGTGAGACTGTGAAGCCTCACAAGGCAAGCCTTACCCAGTAAGTCCAAACAGTATTAAAAATGGCATAGGGCAGCGCAGAGGAGGCAGCAAGCCCCAACTGCCATGTGCACCACATTCTTCAAGCTCTCTTGCCTCTGCTGCTGCCCTATGCCATTTTTAATATGGAGTTACTATATAAGGCTGAATTTAGCATGCATTTTTGTGTGTGCGTGCGCGTGTGCATGTGCGCACACAAGGGATCCTGGAACCAATTCCTTGTGGACATGACAGGCCCATTGTATATCTTCTCTGTTGAAACAGCTTAACTGGCTACTAGTTCATTTCCAGGCACAATTCAAAGTACTGGTGATGACCTATATGGTTTAGGTCCAGACTATCTGAGACCTCATTATCTATGTATGAGCCTTCTTGAGTTTTACAGCCTTTAAGGGAGGGATCTCTCTTGGTCTCACCATTCTCACAGGCTTGTCTGGTGAGGGCTGCTCCTCGGACACAATATATGCTCACACCAGAGGTTTGGTTGGCTGCCTCTCTGCTCTTTTCATTGCCAAGCAAAGACTTTTTTATTTAAACAGACCTTCAGTTATTGGTGTTAGAAAAAGGATCTTTTACACGGATGCTCTTTTAAAAGTTTTAGTTGAATTGTTAACTGTTGCACTACAGTTTTAGCTATATTTTGTTTTTAATTCATCTTGTCAACCATCTTGGGTTCCATATTGGAAGAAAGATGTTATATAAACAAAATAAAACCAGAAATAAATAATACAAGCAGCATAACATTTATTCTAGGACCTTAAATAAACCTGAGAGAAAAATTTAATACATGCAACATATTAAAACAGATGCACTGTTCAAATATCTGGCTGAACAAAGAAAGTTTTTAGTCCCCTTGAGCCTATATTTGTGGTTGGGCATGACCCCTTAAGGAGGAAATACCATAACTGGGGTGCAACACTTATGAAAACCCTATCCTACGCTGACATCAGTCTCCATCAGATGTGATAATCACTTAGACAATAAGATTTGCTGATGACCTTCCAGTCTGGACTATGGGGTATCGGGGTATGTATTCCCCTTCTTCGGTCCCAAATTGTTTAGGGTTCATGTAGAACACAGAAACATAAAAATTTCAAAATAATAAATATGAATGCTGTTAAGTTTCCTCACACAGTTTAGTATGAAGCAACGGAACTCACCCACAGAAGGTGTAAGCCTCTCAAGATACTGCTTGTCTTCAAGGCTGTACACTGTAGAAATTACTTTAGCTCCTCTATGTTGTGCTAATTGAATAGCTATGGTACCAAATGGCTGCAGGGGGAAAAAACCCAAACCATACATATACATATGTTTATATATCTATGTAATATACCTTGAAATTGGTCAAAGTAAAAAACAGGAATATACATTCAAAATTAATTTGCTTATATTTGCAGGTAAATTGGGAGGTATCTATTACGTGCTTCTCAATTTTAAACTATAGTAAACTACATTAAAACCAATTCATTTGATACCCCCCGTCACTCCTGATGAGACTAGAAGCAGATCTGAAACTCACAAGCCTCATCAGCTGCTCCAGTGCCCAGTGGGCAGCAAAGAACAAGCCTCCTGACATTTTCTATATGTGACAGCCCTTCAGGTATTTGACAGCACTCTCACATCTCCATTTCATAGTGTTCCCTTCACTAGACTGAATATACTCAGCTCTTTAAACTTCTTCTCATTGGAATTTGTTTCCAACGTCACTGAACCCATTCTAGTCTGTCTACATAATTTTAAAAAAAATTGCACTCAGACCTGGTCAGCTTAGGTCTGACTAGTGCCATATAATTTGGAAATTGTTACTTCCTCAAAACTTAGGTTCTATTAATGCAGCCTAAAATCACATTAACTTTCTTTTTGGGAATCACTGATGCCTCATATTTAGTTTATTATTGATTAAAACTCTGAGATTATTTTCATATCTACAGATGCAAAGCCAGATATTGAATACCCTATAGCTGCTCATTTGAGCCTTGTCCATCAAGACTACTTCCCATTTAAATGCAGAACTTCACATTTGCCTGAAACAGATTTCCAGCCTATTAGTATCATTCTGAAGTTTAATTTCTTGGTGGCATGCTCAAGATACCATGGCTGAAGCATGCAAGATACATTCATAAGTATAAGACAGAAAATGCTGCAGTCAGTTAGTAGAATACTGCTTCTTCCTTCTTCTGGAGCATATAGAAAAAAAGCATACAATATTTCATTTTTTCCCAAGACAAGTGTACCCCAAATATGAGTTAAAAAATGGCTTCTTAAATAGTTTTCATAGTATGCCATTAAAAACTGCATTTCTTGTACTTACACTTGCTCCATCTATTACTAGTACAGTTTTTCCTGGAGAGACGTAGGAAAGATAATGTAGAGCTGTGTATGCACGGAGACCATTGCGAAGAGTCCCTGCTGATTCAATCCAGGAGATCTTTTCTGGTTTATGAACTGTTTCACAAGAGGAAAACAATGTTGATGCAGAGATTTTAAAGAGGTCTGAAATTTGCCTCATTCATTATCAGTTCTGGAATGAACCATTCAATTTGCTGTTTTTCACAGAGTAGAATGTATTAGGAAAAAATGGGCAGTATTCCTTTTCCCCCAAACAAGAAAATTAAATAGAACACGCCACCCATTCTACAGCCTTTATTTTTAAAATGTTAACTAATTCTAGCAGCACCTTAGAATGAGCTTTCACGGATTTCATTTTATGTCCTTAGATGCTATAGACGCTTGGCAAAAAAAAAAAAAAAGGGTTATTAAATAGTTTTACAGTATCATTTCAGATTTCACAAAGATGTGGAAATTTAGGATACAAACAAATATATAAGCTTGGAATTAAAACTGCTTGCTAGCTAAATGTTAAATGGTATTATAGCATGTCTGATTTCACAATGACTTAGTAGAAGCCAGAATATAAACATCTGAGCAAATCAAATAATTATTGACGATTAGTTTTTTAAAATAGTTGTAATTTCTTTACGGTAAAAGCCAGCATGGCGTAGTGGTTTGAGCATGGAAACTAGAGGTCGATTCCCCACTTGGCCATAGGTGGGTATGTCACACAAACTCAGCCCCAGAAAATCCCATGATAGATTTGACTTAGGGTTGCCATAAGTGAGAAACGACTTGAAGGCACATAACAATAAGAACAAAATGGTTTGTTACAGTAAGCTCAAAATATATGTATGTTGTATGGGAAAAAATATACACTACATACTATTACCATTCTGAAAATAGAAATCAGCTTGAGAATTTACACTAGGTTTGAAGTTGTTCAAGACTATATGAAGGTATGAAATACAGAAACATTCAGAATACATAAGGTTATGATACCTTTCTTTGGCCAGCTAAAAAGTCACAAAATATAGCACATTAGCTTTTGGGGCTCACTGGCTGCTTCATTAGATTCAGATGTTAAAGAACTATTCAACCATATGATTGTACAGCCAACATGGATACTCCTGCACTTTTCTTGAGATATGAAGTAAAAGAAATAGAAAAATGGAAAATCTGGTCTTGATTGTCATCAAATGGACTCTCAAGAGTTAGGCTGGATTTACCAGCTCTCTTCCTCTACATGCACAAAGAGAGAAAGAGGGGAAAGACAGAGAGAGACAGAAAAAGAGCTGCCTTGGAATGTCCCCTCCCAGCACAACCCACTTGGAAAGGTGAAGGGAAGACAGCTCTACTGGCCTCCAACCATAACCCAGGTCCTAATCTATGAAACTTCTAAAAGTGCCATCCATTAATTCCTTCATGTTAGTTTTCAATACAGAATGAACAAATAACATAAGTACAATTAAAGTTAAAAAAGGAAGAAAATAGTAAAAATCCTGCTCTTCTCTCATTTCCTCCTTTCAAGCATGATCCTGCAGGGCTTTGATATTGCTGAGGTTAATGCTCTTACAGCTAGAGGACTGATCACTCTGCCCAACTGCAGAGTTAGGTGATGAAGTTGGCATATCTCTGTGAAATTTACAGTATCAGTGCAAAACACTAAAAGAGGCTCTTAGATGTTAAAACAAACACTTCTGCTGCTTTAGGTATTCACATTGCAAGGTCTGAATCTTGATAACACTATGATATAAGAAACCCATATAAGTAAACCAAGGTAAGCTGATTTCCATGTTTAATAGTAAGAACAGAACCTACATCTGCAGGAAGGTCTGGGACACACAAATCTGTATCTAGTGTTCAGATAAGATATAGTACTAGTTGGCTATGCAAAAACCATGCTATAGAATTTCAAAAAAACCTGTAACTATTACAGCAGGGATATACTGACAGCAGTCTTTAAAAGAAAGTTCCTAGGTTTTTTGTGTCTGGTAGAATTTGTTTTTGAGCCTTACAGAAAGAAACTCTTAGCCAAAAGGCTTTTTACAAGTGATTATTGATGAGTGCCTTACAAGAAAAAAGACTTTTTTTTTTTAACAGCTTGTGAAATTTAGAAGGGACAAAGCATTTTTCAATTTGGTTCCTGCTCAGATTGCTATCATTCATTTCTCTGGATCAGACCGATTTCCAGCTCAACTACAACATACCTAATTAATGGAAGCATGCCCAGCATTTAACATTCAGTTGTTGATAACTGCCAGCCAAAAAGGTTAACATTATTTACTGAGAGACATACATCAATAAATGAGAACTCTTTCTGGATGATTAATCTGCATTTGTTCATTCATTCACACATGCTTGTCATTACTTACTCTGATAGCAAAGAAGTAGTAAGCATTCACATGTGAACCAGTCTCTACTTAAAGCAACCATAACTGCCATAAAAAAAAGGGAATTTTCAGTCTCTAAAAAGGTGTGACAACTACTTTGTGGAGAAGTCAACCAGAACTGGGGAAAATTTTGGACTTTAAAGCATTCTGCCACCATGAGCCTTAAGATGAGCAGAAAAGTTTAGCCCCTAGAAGCCCTTCAAGAGCTTCCTCAAATTCATCCAAAAAGCACATTACCATCAAAACCACCACAAAACAGAGCAATATAGATCTCCTTGGCCCCAACCACCCGGCAAAGCACCCTTAAAATGGTCATATTTTGAGCAAATCCTGAAACTAGAAGTGATACACACTAGGGAAAAGGAAATTGGCTTCACCCCTTCTCAGCTGCCTATCCCTGACTTATGCAGCTTTATTGGTATACCATTTGCTTGCATGCCATTTAAGGAAAAATGAATTATACAAGTTTAAAAGACACTCAGCTGCAACATTTGTGTATTTTCAATTAATTAATTAACATAAAGATCAGTTCTGGAGCAGATGTTTAAAAATGTATTATTTTTAGAATAGCGCTTATAAAAACTGGAGAACAAGCATCATCTTCTCCCTCATCTAAGAAGAGGGAGTGTCTCTTTCTCAGATGATGCCTGTGGAAGACTTAGATGTGTTATCTAAAAACAAAATGTACTTGTAGCTGCTCTCTTTGTTAGTATTATTTTTACCCATACACAAATTTAATTAATCCATTCATTCACTGATTGAAACTGATACAATTAATTGCCCGTAATCTATTTAATTGGATAACGATACAACAAAGGTGTAATATATGTTTACAATCGACATATTCTTAGACAAGTGCTAGCACTCGTATATACTACAAAATGTAAACAGGTAAATACAATACAATGAGATTTTCTGACATACCAAGGGACCTGCATGAAATGAAGTAAGTTTTTCAACATTATTTTCTTAACAGCAGTCACCTACCCATATACTGCGAACTATGATCTTCCTTGGACTCTACAAAAACTATTTGCAACCCACCACAGATGGTCTGTTGTTGAGAAGATGTAAGCTCTCTTAGACTTAAGGAGATAATTGTGCAAATCTCTGGACTGTAGCCAAAATACACATAATGGCTTGCCTTAATATTAATCATTTTGCTTTGTATTCAGCACTACATATAAATACACTTCCTAAGTATAACATTCTGTTATTAAATTGAATATTCATACAAAACATTCAGATTTATGTTACAAAACAATATTAAGATTCCTGCAAAGACCACTGTTTTAGTCTTGCAAGGGAGGCAAGGGTGAATAGACTTTGAAGCCTGGAAATGCAACTGGATGTGTTACTCACTTGAGCCGTAAAGCTTTTCCAAAATCCAGTGATTGGGTGGACATAATTTTTAATGTGATGGAGGTTTGCATTCTCATCTGGGCCACTTAGGCAAGTTACTAGTTCTGCCTGACCACTGCTGGGTTGGGACATACGATTTTATTGTCACGTGGGATTACCAGGGACAATAACAGTATCATGTTTCTTTTATCTAATAGCAATCTAACAGCAGAACTCCTGGACAAAACCTTGCAGGAACTGTAAATGTTCCCAAATTCCCAACGACTGCAAAGTGATGACTATAATGAAAAAATGTTTGAAAATACTAGAACACACTCCCAACGTCACTGAAGACTACTACGTTTCCACTGAGGAACTGGAAAACTTCTATCCATGTTAAGAGAAGACAGCTCTATAAGAGAACTCAACTGAAATCCAGAGACGATGGTTTTCTACCAGAAGCGTCCGCATAATTTTGTACACAAGACTTGTCTACATATAGGCAACTTTGGGAGGTGCATTAACCCCCCAAGAGAACTTGGAAGACTGCAACCTCCCTGCGCCCTCCCCATAACAAAAAAAATGCCAAATGCCATCTAGGGGGTGTAGGAAGCATTTCTACCATGTTTTCAACCCCTTCAGGCCACTTTAGGCCCAGCAGAGACCTTTTTTAAACAAAAGGAAGTGAGCAGGGGTTACTTTTTAAAGGCCTCTCCTAGCCCTAAAATGGCCTGGGGGAGACAAAAATATGGCAAAATGTTCCCAATGCCCCTTACAGAGCATTTGAGAGCCAAAATACTATTTTATGAGGATGGGTTGTCCTGGGGGTACACGTGGCCCATAGGCTGCCATTTTCCTACCTTGCTGTAGAGAACTAACATTTCAATTTCCTCTTATTTGCCTATCTTCTGTCATGGGCTGCATCCTATAGAATCCTGAGGTTTATAATTTAGTGAGGAAGGGGCACAGAATTTTAAATGTTCCTTTCTAAACTACAATTCCCAGGATTCCACAGAATGGAGCCATGGCAGTAGTAGTGTAGAATGTGTAGACTGTAGTGTAGTGTAGACTGTGGGGCAAAAGTTGAGAACTCCATGTGCCCTTGGCCATTCAGGCTTAGTTTCCAGTGGGGAATATCTCATGAGCAATACACACTCCTCCATCTTCCCACAATACAATGTCTAAAAGCACCATGCCTACATGTAATAGCCTAGATCAAACATAATCATTTTGCATACATTGCCTACGTTTAATATTTTGTTGAAACAAAACTTTCACTACTGCTTTTGCAACATTTTGCTAGTTTTGAATCCAACCCAAATGTTCTGAATTTTTCCCCTACTTGTGATCTTCTGGATTTTCATGCTGTTTTTCTTTCTTTAACTTGTAAATGTATATTCTTAACCATTTCACAGGACAAAAGGGATACACTGGAATAAAATGCATACGCTGAAAAATGCAAAGTTCAAACAAGAGTGAGTGCCTCATTCAGAAATGCTTGTTTTTGGAGTTTCAGGGTCAAATAGCGGGGTGAAAGAGTGAAGTAACAAGAGAAGAAGCTTAAGAAAAATGGATGAGTCAGCTCTTGCGGTTTCTGTCAGAACATTAACCGCCTGACTTGTATGTACTCCTACCATTGTTTATGAAAAGTCAGAAATCATAGACTTTAATGTGAGATAGAAAACTGTGGAATACACTTGAGCATTGTTCATTACGCAGAAAAGGTCAACAAAAAGTTCTGTAAGTAGTTAATTTTAAAGTGTTAACTCCTATACTCCTATGTCCATTAATATAACATACATACCTAGATAATGCTCATGAATGAGAATAACTTCACACAAACCAGACTCTTCAGAATCCAGTGGCAAAATTCCTATGAAACCAAAACAAAACCTGCAAATCAATCCAAGCCTGTCACCACAAGTGAAACAAATAATGGATTTCTAAGCTTACCAATTAGTGTGCACACCACAGCATTTTTAAGTTCTACATAATATAGGTGCAAGAGACAACAGTTGAGAACAGCAGCATGTCTAGCCTAAGAATCTCTATGTTACAGGGCTGTTTGGCGGATCTGCCACTGTGAGAGTGATGAAACCATTTTTTGGCTTTACCGCCATTTCTGCTGTAGCTGCTTTGATTTGATTGAGAGCTAATTAGTGCTGGACCAAATCACTTCAGAGGTTTGGCACTGAACGTCCAATTCTCCCATTCAGTTTGGAACAGCAGGAAAAGCAGCAGTCAAATTAGTGCCCCTGTGCAGGATCCACTAGCCATTTTAAACAAAAACATGTTACAGAAAAGGACCTGTAAAATATAATTTGGGGAAGTTTTTAAATGGAGATCCAGCTAAAGGGCACTGTGGCATCAGTAAATGATGATTATAGACCAGGATTACTTTAAAAAGCTCTTCAAGTATGTGGATTCTTTTATAGTCTAAGCATGTCTAGCTTTTTGCACTATCTGTTTCCTGATATTTGGATGAGAAGGTATATAAATCCAAACCCACATTGGCTGGTATGTTACTGTTTGTGGTTCACCTTCCTGAATCCATCCATCCACCCAGAAATTTTGTAAGAGAAATACAATATTTTGCAGGCAAGGTTGGAGAAACATTTCACAATGTCCTTCTCAATTTTGATCCTGCCTCTTCTTCATCATAGCAGACTCTCTTGTAAAAGTAAATGCTAATGCTATTTGGTTTATTCTCACAGGTACTCATTCTTTTAAATAATTTAATTCCATCAGCTAATTTTTTGCAACCTAAATATCAAGGGCTAAATCTAATGTTAGTCCACCATAGACCAGACCTGCTGAAATCACCAGTCATTAACAAGTCATATTGATTTCAGTGGGTCTACTTTAAGCCAGAGGTATGTTACAGGCCAATTTCTTGCAAAAATACTTCTGGGAGTCCAAAACAAACAAACAAACAAAAAAACCTTAGGGACCTCATCTGACCCATACATTGCCAACTCTTGACCTAAGAGGAACTGCTCTGAGAAGGCTTCCATTAACTTAGAGTCACATGAAAAACAAGAAAGAACAGCACCTCTAAAAAACATAAATAATAAAAATAATAAAAATAATTAAAAGCTTCCAGCCAGAAACAGTGGGAAAACACAACAATTTCAGATTTCATTTGGTACAACTACAGACTGGACAACTGACACAATCTACTTGCCCTTGAGAAGGACAAGAGCATGACTGGCCATGCCGCCCCCAGTGCTATTTGTTGAGAACTACATGCTGGCAATGGGTAGAGCTAGAGCCAAACACATGCTTGCTCCTCTTCCACTGTTTCTTTCTTGTTCTCTTAGAAATTATCAAGAGAGAAATGATACAAGTTGGTATAAATCGTAAGACAGAAACAGAATAGAGAGGCCACGATCCTATCATCGTTGCTTCACTTTTTCTCTCTCTTCACTTTCTTCATATTTCCCTGTCTTTGTGCACATGCACACAGCATGGACTTACATTCTGATGAGCCACAAAAAATGTGGCCAAGGGCTATATGCAGTCCACAGCTGTTCAATCAATTCTACAGACTTTTAAGTCAAGATATATACGCATTTGCCTTGATGTGCATTAAACATGTTGGTCATGTTATATCAGAACACAGGGTAACTCCAATCCCCTAAATAAGGTATACTGATTTTCTCCTTTTTAACCAAAGTCACAGTATGATTAAATTATTTGTAAGGTTTAGTGACATTATTCCTACTTACTCCACTTTCATAACTCAAAGTCCCTTTCTTTTCAGCAAACTACATTATAGTTTTACATATTAACTAGTATAAACATACACGGGTGTGATTGCATGCCCAGATATTAAATTTATGAACCTGTGTCACTGCACATGGGAAAGAAACTGCAAGAGAATCAGGGCCTGACATTACTTTTTGTTTTTCCATTTTCTCCTAATATTCCAGACATCAAATAAGTTACAAAGCACATTATATTTCAAAGTAAAATTATTACAAATAGCAAAAGATGGCTGTGACGGGCCCTTACTTCTGTCATACTGGTGTGGCAGTTCCCAAGCTGATAAGACACTCTGTCTTTACCACACAGCTCTGCCTTTCTGCTAATAACACCACCTCTGTGCAAAAGCGTGAGGGCTTTCAATGTTTATTTAGAACCCCTTAATAATTTTACGGCAGTGTTTTTTCTGTGTTCCTTATCACTGTAGACAACTCAAAGCGAGACTGTATTTACACAGCTAAACTATAACATTTATTAAGATAACAATAAGAATAAAAAAAAGTATTCATAAGCAGGTTGATACATTTCTGCAGGACACTTTTTAGACAATGTAACAGGTAACTCCCTGCTCTGAAACAGTTTGATTATACCTTTAGACGTTCATAAAAGGCACAATTATCGTATAAGAGGACTTTGGCTAGAATCTCACCAACTCCCCATCAAAGTCATACTCTCTGACCAGATCCTACTAGAGTTCAATTACTGTATTTGCTGGCGTATAAAACCCACTTTTTTCCTGAAAAATATTGTTTGAAAATGGGGTGCATCTTACACGCCAGTGTGTCTTATACACCAGCAAATAGCATTTGCCAGTGTATAAATGGGGTGCATCTTATATGCCAGCATATACGGTACTCTTCTGTCTCTCACTAGGTTTCCACTAAGAACTAAATCTTCCAAAACTCTCTGACTGACTTAGGAACTCTACTCCCTAGCTCCTTGGTAGACTCCCATTGAAGGAATCCAAATACACACTGGTACTTGTCTTTATATAAACTTTTCTCTCAGCCATAAGCCCTTCCCACACTCTATTAGGTTGGATTTCTCTCCTGAGGTGATATTCTAGTTGCCTAGCAACCTGCTTCCTGCTTGCACTTCCATTTCAGATAGCCACACCCACAGAATTTCATCCCAATGGTCAATCCATGCAACTCACTCTCCCAAAATAATAAAGAATTAACTTAATTCAAAATGTTGATCATTATTCAAAAATTTAGCATTGTTAGTATTCAACAACTAACTTAAAATAATTGTTAAAAATGTTAACACATTTGGGATAAGAAATGTGAAGGATATTTCCAAACGTTGTATATACTTCAACTACTGGTCAATTTCTGACAGATCATCTAGTGCCTGATGCCACTAGAATTCTTAGACAGAATGTTGTACTGGGCCTTGCTCCAATTGAGCAAAATGCTTGTGTTATGTTTCAGTCAGATTGCAAATTCAGGATGACAACATAAATAAGCTATTAAGAAAGCTATTAAGAAATTAAGAAATAAGTTATTAAGGAATAAACAATTAAAAAGGTGCATTCTTAGTTATAAATTTATCAAATCATGGCATCATCAGGATTCTGATAAAGAAGTGAGAAAGTAAAATGAAGTTATCTTTTATTTACCCTAACTGATGTGAATAGGGCAATTAATGAAGTCACTACATGTACTTAGGTCATCCAGGATTAAAGAGTTTAAAGGACTAGTTCTTAGTAAACAGCAGTAAGATTTAGTACTGAAATTTCTGAATCCACTGTGTGTCTTTAATAAGTTCAATGTCAACACATGCTAGCAAGCTTTAGACATGGAGGCCCAAGCTATGTTCAAACACAACTCTCACTGGATATGAGCAAGTCATCATCTGTTATGCTAACTTCACAGGGTGTGCCAGGATAGTTGTGTAAAAAAAAAAAAAAGCCAGAATTTTTCAGAATTCTGAATGAGCCAGCATGCTGCGTGACTACACAGGCTTAGCTCCTGCTGCAAATAAAAACAACTAAACAACCCACATCTGTGGTGGTTTTCATCTGTAATTTATTATGGTGTGTCAACCAGGAGCTCTGGTTTGTCTCTCTCCTCAGCCAAGACCAAACTATGACAGGTGACTGTGGCTCTTCAGAGCAGAGATAAGCCCAAATTCTTAGTATGCAAGTCATTTGTATTCACAGACATAAATAAAGCATGGCCTTTGGTTTATGTAACATTCTTATTGGCATTAGGATATTAGGATCTGTACAACACCCTTCTAAGGCGCACATGCATTATATTCCAAAACAAAACTGCTTTGACTAGCTGAGGACAGCAAGAGTTAGCGGGGAAGCTTCTCCAGTCCAATCCTATAGCTAGCACCTATGCTGGACTCCATTATCTACCATCATCAAGTTTGTTAAGCTTCCTGATTATACTATTGAAATACCGAATACTCCCCAAACAAGGGTCTTTTTCTCCAAACAAGTTATTCTGCAGTTCCTGCATTACAGACAGGAAATGGGACTGATAGGAAATGTCACCTTTGAGGCACTGGTGATTCAGCTTAAGGCTTCAATCATGGTTGTCTGTAACAGAAGTATTTTTGTTAACCAAGTTATTATCTAATGTCTCTCAGGAATCCAGCTGTGACACTCTTTGGCTGTACAAAGTCCCACTGTTTTTGAGAGCTTCTTGAAATTATTATTTTTTTGCCTGAGATGCTTTAAAATGATCCCAAAATCAAAGGTAGGGTGTTCTGGGGGTGAAGTCTACTTGAATCAAGGGTTCATGCTGCCTGACTTCTACTTCTGGAAGTCTCTTGCTGAAATTACTGGCTTAGCTTTGCTCGTCTCTTACTGAAGTCACTGCCTTTCTGCATTTAAGTTGAAATCAGTCTTTCAGAGCAGGAGTTTGGCCAGAGAATCTCAATAAAGTCCCGGCTCTGACAAAGGATCTTAGTTAACTTGGCTTCCTTGCACTGTTCCAGGTAGGAGTGCCCATGCTGTACCAGCCAAGAGTAATCCCTAGTTTCTCATATGAAACGTCCAGTAGGACCAAAAAAGAAGTAACTTTTGTGATCTCTACAATCTATATTTCAGAGAGTACTTTCCCTGTTCCCTGCAGCTGCCTCAAAGTGCTCTTCTTTCTTGTTATACTGTGGTACTTCGAATTACTCTCTTTCTTTTCTCTCTCTTTCCTCACAGCAAACCCCTGCACATTGCTTCACATTCACCTCTTCTCATTGCTTAATTCCAAACCCTTGTAGACTTGCAAGTTTGTTCATTTTGAGTTAGTATCTCTCATCCTAAAGTAACTGCTCTATTAGGCATTTGCTTGCATTTTATACACACTGTTCACCATTTATGAAGCTCTACCATAATATTTGCTATTCCCCAATGCAACTATTGTGTATATCTTGATTTCTATGTGTTCAATAAAATTCTCCTTTTAGTGAGTTCTGTGAGAATGTGGATTTTTGATTCCAGTTTGTGTAAGACGAACAATTGGGCAAGGTCACAAAAGTCTTTGTAAGCATATGTGCTCAGAACATGTATGAGTTCATTCATGGGCTCTGAGGCCATAACCCAAAAACAAAGTGCAACTTGGAAGTATACACAAGCACATTGTTTATAACAGATAAGTAGAGGCTCACCTTGGAACCCTGAGTTATGTGTGAACCAAGGGAACATTGTTGATGAGAGCCTGGCAGTAGTTCTCTGAACTGCTTTGAGGATCAATGGGCTTTGTAAAGGTTACAAGGGGATATCCTAGTGCTCTCCTTAGATTTTTAATCATCTACAGATTTTTGGAAGACCCATAAACTTTGTGGACAGGGGAATGGGAATAACACCACTGAAACAGAAACATCCAGTGTTAAGTACTAGCCAATGTCAAATAAAAGGTTCCCAAGGAACAAATATTCATAATCTGATGCAATTCTTATAGTTTAAAAGCTTTAGCTGATTAGAAAAAGAGCAACTTACCCACTACCTCATCATGTGGTCGGAAAGAGGACACTTTATTTCCAATTGAAAAAGAGAAAGTAGAGAGAGAAAAATTACTGTACTTATGAAGAAAATCATATTTGCTAACAAGAATTTACCATACAGTCCTTTAATTTGCAGTAAGATACTACTGATGAGAAAGTGAACACCAGTTTTAATGTTCACAGAGCAGAAAGGGGAGAAAAGCATTCTCTGAGGCAGAGCTTAGTGCCTGTCCTCCAGCAGACAGGGATAGGCTGTAATGTGAAATGGGTAAAGGGTTTTATCCCTTGAGAGGAAAATATATGCAAAAACGTACATAAGCATTGTGAAAAAGATGGTCTTCTGACATGCAAAAGCCGTTGCAGCCTACAAAACAATCTATATTTCACTGGCAGGAGGGAGCAGCCCTACAAAAAGGTGCTTACAGGGTAAAAACTCAAGAGACTTATGCAGACAATCTGAACCACAAGGAGAACCAAAATGCAAAATCTGCTGGGTGATTGCTAGCACAAGCTGTGAAGAACTTCCTCTGACCTAAAGCTATCAGTTATGCTGAGCTGTCAGTTACATTGGTTTCAGATCCTGGCTTGTTCTTATAATCTACAATTTAAATAAGCCACAGGTCTCAGAGTTAAAAGACCACAAAGAAATGTGGTTAGTTGAACATTCAGAAGAAGTTATTTATGATTTCTTTCTTGATATATGAAAAAGCAGCAGAAAGGATGGAGCATGTGAGCCTGAGGCATGTCCAGTCACTATGTTTTCTTATTATGTCTGAATTGGGCATTAATTACTATGGATAAGAAACAGAACTTGACAGCTATGGAACTCTTATCACTGAAATATCAGGCTAGCTCAACTTCTCCCTTTAAAAAAATTTAAGAACAACCTTAGTTAAATGGTGTTTGGAAATCTCAACTAAAAATGTTTTGACAGATGTTAACAAATTGGTTTTATAGTGCATTTTACCAATGGTTCTATTTATATTGTTGGGGCTGGGTTTGCTTAGCTTTTTTAATAACAATATTGTTGCAAGTATTGTGGTTTATTTTTTCATTAGCATTTTCATTTATATGATATAAAGTAAAGGGATGCACTCAAGGGCAGCATCAGATAGGGCAATGCCAGCTCCTTGGCACTTATAAACCCAGCCATTAGGATCATGCTGGTTTTAGTTTGCCTAAGTCCATTCTGCCTTCTGTTTCGCAGTTATATTAAACGAACACTGAAAACTGGCTTTTTATAAAAAAATGAATGGTTCAATGTTGTACAGTTCAAACAGTATTTATATTTAAATTTCCCCTGCCAAAGAAACACTAACATGCCAATCAGACTTCCAACAAATGCTAATTATACTCACTTTCTAATACAACACCAGCAACTTCCCTCCCAACCGGCAGGAATTCCTTCTCCATCTTGATTTCTGACAAAAGCTAATTCAATTAATGGTTAAAAGATCTAAGTATTAGTTGCAGACATTTAACAACATTAAATGCTACTTTAGTCTCTTGCCAACATTTACCTTACAACCTTTGATTATTCATAATAACAGATTCAAAAGAGGGGAGGAAACAAGTAAGACTGAAATCATGAGCAAATTGATAATACAGATTTGGGCATACTGAGGAAGTGGCTATGCTCCATCTCCCCTATAAACCAAACAGTACTCTTCCTATGAAAAACTAAGTTAAGATCCCTTCACAAATACAGTTGGCCCTCTACATTTGTAGGTTTGACTTGCATGGATTTGATTATTTGCAAGTTTCTTCAACCCTACCCCCCACTGTCTTCAGGTGCTTCTTCTCCTGGGGAACCTTCACTTTTTGCAGTTCCAATGAGGCTGTGCATCTCTTTAAAACACCACTCCTGCTTCTACTCCTCCTCCTCCACCAGTCACTTCCTGGCCAGCTAAAGACAGATCACAGCCTGATTTCTCAGCACCACAAACCCTCTCTCAATGCCCTACACACACCCAATGAAGCGGATGGGCAAGCGAGAGGAAGGGCCACCATGCTGACTCACCCCCTTTCCTTCTTTTCCTTTTCTTTTTTTTTATTATTTAAAATTTTATTAAACTATAACACAAAAACAAATGAAAAATAAAACACCATGTGTTATACATAATGGTGAATTAAAAAAACAAACAAACAAACAAAGCAAAACAAAAATTTTTTTCCTTCTTTTAAACAATGCAAACTTATATTATTGTTTTTCCCTTCCCCTAAAATCATAAACTTGTTCAGCTTGTTCCGTTCATACAACTTATACATTTTTGTTACGTATCTTCAATTCTTATTTTCATTATATTCATTTTTAATATTATTCTTTTACTCTTAATTCAATATTTTTCACTCCCATTTAATCTCTATTATTAATTATAAACTTATTACTTAATATCTCTAAAAATAACCTCTCTCTAAAACCAATTACCTTTTAACTTTTTTCCCCCTTTTAAACATTGAACATCACATATCAAATTACATCTATAAATCACAAGTTTAACACACACAGATAATAAACAATATAAAAATACAAAATAAAAGATAAAAGTAATAATAAAAAAAAACCCACCCCCCAGAGCCAACTTTTTATTTAATCCACTTTCCAAAATTGCCATTCTTCTTTTAACAGGGTAGCATTACCATCTCTTTTCAAAACTTTTTCTAAAAATATTTTCCAAATTTCTTCAAAATCATTTGTTTTTACCAAACCTCTCATAAGCCTAATTCTACATGTTAGTTTATCATTAATTGCAATTTTCCACACTTCTTTATACCATTCTTCTATTTGAAATTTTTCATTTGTCTTCCATTTTTTTGCTATTATTAATCTCGCTGCAGTTAACAAATTTGTTATTAATTCTTTCTTTGCCTGAGTACACTCTACCTTATTATATATGGACAACAACGCTATAGTTGGACATACTGGTATTTCTAATCCTATAATCTCTTTTATCTCTTTAAAAACCTTTTGCCAAAATTCCTTTATCTTGTTGCAATTCCACCACATATGCATATATGTACCAATTTCTTGACATCCTCTCCAACACAATCTTGAATATTTCTCATTTATTTGATTTAATTTCACTGGAGTCAAGTACCATTTCCAAACTATTTTATAATAATTCTCTTTTATTCTTATTGATAATTTTTTTAAATGGCGTTGTTCCCAAATTTTTCTCCATTCTTGTATATCTATAGTTTGTATTGTCTCTTCCTCCCATATTTTTCTAAGATAATCCTCTTCTTGTTCTTTTGCTAATATTTTATATATTTCACTTATACTACCTTTTAATATTTCATTTTCTTGCATATTTTCTCTTTGAATAATAATTTGTTCAAATTTAATATATTCTTTAAAATCCTTAACATATCTTTTCATACTCTTTGTCCATTGCTCTAGTTGTATATAATTTAATCAAGATATCTTAGTTTCCTGCAATCTCTCTTTCATTCTTTATTTATTTATCATTATTTTCATCCAATCTTTTAATCTATATATTTTTTGTTTTTTTATTTCTTTCTCTATTATTTCTCTTAAATTTATTGGAAATTTTTCCATCATTACTATCGGAGTTAATATTGATATATTCGGTATCAATTTTTTTTTATTTTTCTTCCATATTTCTATTATATTTTTTATAAAAGGATTTTCTATTTTTTCCATTTCTTTCTTTGAAAAATTCCTAAAAAATATATTTTCTAATTTCATCTCAATATTCTTATCTTCTGTCTCTAACCAATCTAAATCACCGTTTCCTGAAACTCCATCTATGATATATCTCAATTGATTTGCATAATAATACCATTTTAAATTTGGAAGTCCCAGGCCACCTTCTTTTTGACTTTTATACCAATATTTCTTATTAATCCTCGATTTCTTATTTCCATTACAAAAATTATTTAATATCTTTTGCCACTCCTTTAACTCTTCCTCTGATACTTTTATTGGTAACATTCTAAACAAAAAATTAATTTTAGGTAAAATTTTCATTTTTACCACTGCTATTCTACCAAACCACGATAACTTTATATTCTTATAATCCTCTAATTTCCGTTTAATTTCTAATCTTAATTTCTTGAAATTTTTTTCTTATAGTCCTTGTAAATTTTTTGTAATATCTATTCCTAAATATTTAATTGATTCTTTTACTTTAAGTAATCCTCTTTTACTACTTATAAATTTTTGTACTTCTTCTTTAGTATAATTAAATAACATTATTTCTGATTTGGCCCAATTTATTTTCAATCCTGTCTTCTCCCCAAACTCTTTTAAATGTTTATCTATTCTATCTATCTTTTCAACCGGATCTTTAATTGTCAACAATGTGTCATCTGCAAATAAGCTTATTTTATTTTTCTCCTTAGCTCCAATTCCTTCCAAATTCTCATCATTTCTTATCACATTCGCTAATATTTCTATAACTATTGCAAATAAAACTGGAGATAATGGACATCCTTGTCTCGTTCCTCTTGTTATTTGAATCTGATCTGTAAATCCATCATTTACCATCACTACAGATGTATTATATGAATATAATTGATTTATTAACCCTTTAAATCTTTCTCCCTTTCCTTCTTTTCCTGACTTGGTTTGGACCCTGGGTACCTGCTCTCTCCACCATGCTTTGACCTCCCTCTCACAGATACCACACCACATTTTGATATTTGCAATTTTTTCACTTTTGTGGGGGTCCTGTGCACTAATGAATATGGAGGGCTGACTGTATTTGAGTCCTCCAGCATGTACAATCTTGAATATACATGCAATGATAAATTCTCTGTATTTTCAATTTAGAACTCTAGCTATTCTATTGAAATGTTATGAAGATATTATTCACAGAATTACTATTAATAGTTCTAATATATATTAATAAATGCTGCCATGTTATTTTCAACAACTGGCGTTAATCTTTATTTCCCCAATTCTGCTCCTCTCACTATTTCTTTTACAAAATTAACAGCACAATCTATGCATATCTATTTATAGAAAAGTTCCCAATGAAATAAGTAGAACTTCCTCCCAGATAAGTGTGTGTAGGACTGAAGCACAAATGGTTCATTTTCTGGTCTAATGAAATAGCTATCTCAAATAAAACAATACACACAGGCAAAAAAAAAAATCAAAGAAAATCACATTCTCAAAAGTTTTTAATTTTCATTTTAAAGATATGTAGAAAATGCACACAATAAACTTGAGAAGTTTGGCAGCAGGTGAGTGTAACACATTAGCTTTACGCTGGCCACAGTTTCAGATACTTGACTTCACACACTATAGAACTTAACTTCATACACTATACACTATAGAACTGATCCTACAAAGGATTAGGTATATGTTGACCAGCTGATTCCTACAGGACTAAACAAATATCTTGGGGATGCTTAGCTTTAAGGGGATGTTTAGCTTTAAGTGTGGGCAGATAACATTCACTTATGTCTGTACTATAGCCAATTTATATGTAATAGTAGCCACAGGAATATCACTTGGAACAACTCTGCATGGTAGCTGCAGCAATTGTAACATGTAGAACAGCTCACTGCAAGGATCCCTTCTATTGTGTGGAGATTTACCACATCAATAGCAAACATTCTTGGCAGTGGAATGAAAACGTTAGAGACAAAAAGGACAATTCATGGGGTAAGCTGCTCTATCCGCTATGGCTATCATTCTCCTCATGGACAAGATTGTTTCAAGCAGTTTGCAACTGTGACATGAAAATCAGCCATTGTGCTCTCAGGATTTCTTTTCTTTCATTCATGTTAGCATTTTATACACTTGAGTAAGACAGATCTCAGTAGAGAGGAAGTACAACAGTTCAAATGGACCAAGTTGTCACTTAAATTTTAAAAGAAAATTAAGGATAATAACAGATAATAGAATTACTCACTTAAAGCTGCAATCCTATTTACCTGAGAGTAAGTTCCCCTGAACACTGTAAGACCTGATTCTAATTGAATATGCCTAGAATTGAGCTGTGACTTACACATGTAACCTCACCCTCACAAAGCCACTACAAAAATGAACTAAAATTACTTACGTGTTTGATTCCACTAAGACCAGGCCCAGTGGAAAACAAACTTCCATCAACTTTCTACAAATAAAATAGTATAAATACCTTTGTGTCAATCCGGCTAAGAGCGCAAGCTTTAACTTGCACTTTCACATAGTTGTCTTTCACAACAGGAAGGTTATCCTAAGGTGAATTTATAAGAAATACACATTACAGATCATATAAGCAGGCCACAACAATATTTTACTTATCTTTTTATAAAACAACCAAAAAGTTTAGATTACAAAACAGGAAAAGGTAGAGTCAAAGGAATTTATATAGATGCATATTGAGACACAGTCAAAGGAATTTATACAGATGCATAGGACTGGACAAAAGGTTCATGAAATCCGAAGGACTTTATTCTCCTATGCGAGCCTGCCCTGTTTCTGAGACCTTCAGCTCTGTACCACTTCTCTCTGTACCACCACCTTCACAGGTACACTGAGTGGCAACACAGAAAAGGCTCTTCCTGCTTGCTGCTTCCAGGGTCTGGAATGCCCTTCTTAAAAAGGACAGACCTGCTCCCTCCATCATGTCCTTGTTATGGCTGGTAGAGGCCTTTTTGCTTCATCAGGCTTTTGCAAATTGTTTACGTGCTTAGGGTTTTCAGTAAGATGCTGATCATCTATATTTGTTGCTTTTCAATAGGTATGTTTTTAAATTGCTTTTGGTTCTATTGATAGCGTAATTATTTTAATTTTTTTGTTTTCCATAATATGAACTGTTACTTGTATCTGTTTCAGTTTTTGTAAGATGACTCAAGGCCCATGTCTAGTAAAACAAAGAAACAAACAAAAATATGAATAAAAAATAATATAGTTGAAGGCTTCTTTGAATCATCCAACATGTTTGCTGAAATAACTAGAAAAAAAACCTCATATCTGCAACTGAAAAAGCAGTTTATACCTTTAGCAGTTTGTATTTGTTGATGAAGTGTAAATCTATGTGCAGAATTATATGTTATACACAAGTATGCAGTGAAAAGCAACAGACTGGGGAAGCATTCTTTTCATCTCTTGCTGCTGCTGTTCAACACAGCTCCTGCTCCCACAGTCCCAGCCATTTTGCCACTTCACTGAGTTCCATATGCAGATATATTCTCACTAATATATGTGTGGAACTCCACAAAGGGGAAAGTGTCTTCCAGATGGCTAAATGCAGAGAAGTGGCAGGAGGAGAAAGTCTGAAGCCACGCACATATGTGGCCCAGAGTCTTTACACAAATAAGTCTTCAATCCTATGCCTGCTTACCTTGGCAATGAGATCCATTAAACACAATTGGTCTTGTTTCTGCATAGGCATTATAGGACTATAGTAACTTACCTTTTCAAGGAAGACAAAATTTGTTTCTTCTCCAGATGAATTTTGCTTCCAATATAATCCCTTCATAGTGACTAATAAAATACAGAGAGGAAAATGAAACACCTGTTTACAAAATCTCCAAACATTTTTTCATATCTACTTGACCATGCGAAGGCAAAAGAAGAAAATATTTTTTTAAAAAAAATAAAGGAACAGACCTTACTTAAAATGTATGGCCTAAATCTAATTGTTAATCCCCATCAGAGTAGACCCACTGAATCAATGAGAGTTACATGAATTTTGACTTACCACTGACCAATATATATATTACACATCATAAATAATATGGCATACAGTATAGCACGTATTCCATATGGTTTGATCGTTGGACTAGGACTCTGGAGAACAAGATCTGAATCCCCATTCAGGTATGGAAATCTGCTTGGTGACCTTGAGCAAGTCACACTCCCCAACCACAGAGAAAAGTAAAGGCAAACATTGTCTGAACAAATCTTGCCAAGAAAGCCCCATGATAGGTTTGCATTAGGGTCACCATAAATCAAAAAGGACTTGAAGGCACACAGCAATAATATTATGTATGACCTATATTATATAGTATATAATACAGTAATACTATATTATATCATTTTTATATATGATATAACATAGTATATCATATTATCTGCTGTATACCATATAAATATATACATTACAGAATTTTATGCAGTAGTATTGAAAAGCAGTGCTGCATCTTAACATTACCTCCATAGAAAGGAAACACATTTCTTTCTTTAACAACATCACAGGAGGGAAAGGAATGCAAACAATACAAGTAACACTTTTTCTAGTAACTAAAACTTGAGTTGGTAACACCAGTAAAGCCTGCTCAGCATTTCTCAGTAAATACTTTTCATCTCTCTGGGGTCAATGAGGATTGGGAACTATTTTTTTTTCTTCTGTAAATAGCTTTAGGTTTGTGGTGAAAGTGTGTAGAAATGCTTTACAAGAATTAGTCATTCTTTCAGTAACTCTGTAAATATACTGTACTGTTCCTCTTTTTTTAGATAAGATCAAAACATAACAGAATGTAATTTATTGCTAATGCCAGTCACTGAACTTCTTGGTAATCTGAAATTAAGAGTTAAGACTTACACAAATTAAGACTTACACATAATGGTGTACTAGACTATTCCAGGAGTCAGAGTGTAAAACTTTTGATCCAACGAAGTGTCTCTGAATAAAGGAATGAAAAGATCAGTGCTTGTCAGACTGTGTTCTGGAGAAACTTTGAATAACTTGTGTGTGCATGTGCTTTCAAGTCATCTGTTGACTTATGGTGACCCCATGAATTTCATAGAGTTTTTTTTTTACCCAGAGCTGGTTTTGCCAGTTCCTTCCTCTGAAATATAGCCTTTATGCCTGGAATTTCTTGGAAGTCTCTCATTCAAGTACTAACCAGGATTGATCCAGTTTAGCTTCCAAGATCAGATGGAATCTGGTGCCTCTAGGATACTGGAAGCTATCTGCATGGTACTGAGACAATAAATAATTACAATCAAACTTGTCTGTAAGACAGTTTGGTGTAAGTGATAATTTCTTTAAAAGCACAAGTGGTTTTCAATGTTTGTTTATTTAATGTGATTTAGTGGTCTTGTGAAAACAAAACAATATATCCCAAGCACTGTTATGACATCCTCTACAAAATGATGTGGGGAAAAATTAAACCCCATTCAATGTATGTGATTATAGCTCAGGATAACATTTCATGCATCTGATCGAGTGGACTGCAGTCCACAAACACTTGTCATAAGACCTGTGTTAATGTTTAAGGTGTCCCAAGGCAAACATGAGTATCCCTCCAGAAATGAACAATTTGTAAGAATAAATGATGACGGGAGTACAGTTGGCCCTCCAGATTTGCTAGAGTTAGGACCCAGGACCCCTGAAAAAGTGAAAAAAGCTGCAAGTATCAACATATTTGTGTGTATGTATGTGTGTGTGTTTAGGTGGGTGGGTAGGGGGCTGAGGTATAGTGGGGAAAATGGGCACCCAGGGTCGAAACCAGGTCAGGGAAAGGAGATGAGATGGCATGGTGGATCTGTACTTCCTCTCTCTTGCCCCTGGGGGGGGCATCAGGAAAGGGTTTGTGGTACTCAGAAATTGAGCTGCTTAGCTGGGCAGGCAGCAGCTGCTGGTGGAGAAGACCAACCAGACTGGTTTTTAAAGAACTGCAGGGCCTAATCAGAACTTCCAGGATGGAAGGTTTCTCCAGAAAAACATAGCTTGAGGTGGGAGGAGTGGGGTTGGAGAAACTAGCAAATAATCAAATCCGTGAAAGTGAAACCTGCAAATGTGGAGGGCCGACTGTACTGTGAAATTTTCTCTCAAATATGCGTATGTATTCAAAGAGATATAGAACCTGGTGCATGTCTTACTGCATTCTGTATTGAACATGATCTGGGTTCTTAATCTGGAGTTCGCAGGGCTCTCACAAGGGTCTGTGAAACCCTGTTGCTGGACACCAAGAGCGGTGGCAGCAGGGGATGGGTGGGTGCTGAAACTGCAAACAAGGGAGCAGTTGGGCATGCACACACGCCTGACACTGTGTCCCTTTGTCAAGGAGGCAGCAGCAGGGGTGTGGAAACTGAGGGACATAGCAGTAGGTGTGTGTGTGTTGTGGACCTAAACTGCTCCCTCATTTGCAACAATGAAGCAGTTTCGGCTCCTGCACACACACAACGCACACACTGCCACATCCCTGAGAAAAAGGACACAACAGCAGGCATGTGCCCAAACGATGACTCTGGAGACTAGAGTTTAAATCCCCACTTAGCCTCTGAGTGACCTCAGGCAAGTTACGTTCTCTCAGCCTCAGAGAAAGGCAAAGGCAACAAATCTTGCCAAGAAAACTCCTATGATAGTTTTACCTTAGGATCTCCACAAGTCAGTTTTCAAACGGGAAAGACATGATGGCCAGAAAGAACCTATTTCTGTCAGCATCATTTTGTTGTCGTGTGCTTTCAAATCACTTCAGATTTATGGCAACAACAAGGTAAACCTATCACGGGGAGGCTTGCCTTTGCTTTCCTCTGAAGCTGAGATAATGTGACTTGCCCAAGGTCACTGTGCCTGAGTGAGTATTTGAATCCTATTTCCTTAAGCCTTTAATAAATAAATATTTGAATATTTAAATCTAAATTTAAATATTTAAATCTTGAGCTAAGTCTTGGGGGTCCCTGGCAATAAATTATATTTACAAGGGGTCCACAGTAAAGAAAAGGTTAAGAACCACCGATCTGGAACTTTCTGCAGCCTAGTAGATTCTAGTACTGAAGACTGAGTGTTTACTAAAGCTTATATAATTGTAATTTTGCCAATTTCATTCACTGTTAACTCTGCCTCCTTTCACCTTTTCCTGGAAGCACATTTCCCAATTAATGCCACAAATATATAAGACTTTTAGGCCACCAATATCTGAACAGGTACGACAGCAGAAACCACAACTGAGTTATATTAGTAAATCACAAAGGAACATACAACCCTATGCTTCAGTAGGAAAATTGTGCAGTTACTTCCTTTTCTTACTTGCATCCCACAACAGTGTTTTGAAGATGAGACATATTTTCCTGTACATTTCTACCCAGACATATTAAGGACATATTTACAAGTCTCCCTTTGCATTTCTGCATCTTCAGATATGAGGGTGAACATCCAGGGAAGGGCTCTTTCAGTTCTAACACTGGTTTCGCAATGTTTGATGTGTTCGCAATAGGAGACCAACGGTTTCATTTGTAGAAGCCTTTGAGGTGCTTTATAGCACAACACAATGCACGTTAACTCAGAAAAACTGGGTTCACTTCATTGAGTAAGAACGACAGTACTTCAAAATAACTGTACTGTACATCTGACTGAAATGATTAAGCTTGGATCGCATTTGCAACCAACAGATCTCTTGCTTACTTTTTTAAAAAAAAATACAATATTGTATTTTTTAGTCAACTGTTAGCTGCTCTAAGAATCTCTACCACCTTAAAATTGATAAATGAAAATGGCCCATTACTCGATCAAACTCTACAGGTTATATGATCTTAATTCCCCCCTCTTCGCTGCTAAAAAGCTGTGGAGACAAGCAACAGCGAACGGCCATTTCCGCACTAGACTGTTGTAGCGCTATTATCCCACTTTCTCCCATCCTATGGAATCCTGGGGTTTGCAGTTTCGGGAGGAGTTGAAAGCGGCATAATAGCGAGACAACAGCCTAGTGCTGAAACGGCCAAAGAAAACCGCCCGGCTTCAGGGCTCCGGAGCCTCACCCTTCCTCCCGAGCGCTGACGGCAAGCCAAGGGCGGCCAGGGGATGGAGATTAATGGGAGTTGCCCGACAGACACTCCCCAGAACTACGGCACTGACACGCACCCACCCGCCGCACCGTTCGCCAGGCCTCTGGCCCTACTCTAGCCAAAAGGACGCCGGTTGCCATGACAAACCCCTTTACCTCTTTTAGGCCCCTCCAGGTCTCGCGGGAGCGTCAATTCCGCTTGGAAAAACCTGAAAGCCCGAGTCCCACCGTTCTCAATTAGCCATTGGCGAGGGTCGCTCTCACTCTAGGTAGGAGGCGGGGCGATAAGAGAGAAATCCTCCATTCAGGCGCATTCCAGTCCCCTCGCCACCGGCTCTCACGGGCGGCGAAGACTACATTTCCCGGCATGCCCTTCAGTTCGAATCACCTGATTGGCTCCAGCCCGCAGCATCTCTCCTATGACTAAAGGAGAGGTTTAACCATGTGAAAGGTTTAAGCGCTTCGCTTGGAAGGAAGGTGTAGTTGCTTTGCTTTTGTTCATTTTCTTTCTTTCTTTTTTTTTACTACCGTGGCCACCCACTCATGACCGCACCTTCGGAACTTCTTTCTTGCAATGAGCTCAAGCTCGTCTTTCTCGCCGAACAAATCGAGGTGGGTCCTTCCCTCGCCTTCCCCTCGCGCCCGGCGCGCGGACGTCGCTATCGGTTCGCCTCAGAGCGAGCCGCGGAGCCCGTGGCTTTCGCCCCCCTTCTCCCTACTGGCGAATGGATGCGTCCGTCATCGGGAGAGGGGCGGGAGCTCCGCGTGGGGAGAGGAGCTGGGTTGGCTGGCCGCGGCATCCGCGACCCTCTCTGGGCTGCGCAGTAAGCCAGCGGCCGTGTGGGAGAGCGGCGAGCCAGGGAGGAGGCGCCGCCGCCGCTGCTCTGCCTCCCCGTCCCCAAGACGGTGGTGACTCCAAAGAGGAGGAGGAGGCGGCGACGGCGGCGGCGGTTGGAGCAGAGCAGGCGCGGGAGGGGATGGTGCGCCTCGCGGAGGCGGTGGCCTTCGCCGCCGCTGCGCCGGCCGCTTGGGCTGCCGCTGGTCCTGCGCTGCCTCCGTCCTTGCCGTGGGTGTGAGAGGACACCCGAGAGCCGACAGATATGAGGTAGACCGGGGGCGGCCGAGCGAGCGGGAGCGGCGGGGGGGCAGGGCGCGGGGGTCACCCTGGGCGAGGGGAGCGCAGGCGCGCTGGGGAGAGACGGGCTGTGAGGGGGTCCCCACCCCTCCCCCCACCTCGCGGGCGCAGCTCTCCTGCCCGTTTAGAGCCCCCCCCTCTCCGCCCCTCACGTACCCGTCCGTTTTCCTCGTCCTCCGTCCGTTTCTGGCCTCTCAGTGGCTCTTCAGGCCGGCTCGTTTCACTCCTCTGTCTAACCCCCTGCTCTCCCCTCCATTTCCAGCCCCACAGCTCGGCCCCGAGCCCTCTCCCGTAACACCCCGCCTCCCCCAGAGACATTGTCCCAGGCTTTGCCCCCCCCTCGCCGCCTCAGGCGCTTCCCCTGTAGGGATAAAAAGGACGGCGACCGGTGGCCAGCGACCCACCGCGATTCCTTGAAAAAAATATGTTGTCTTTAAAGCTAATGACTGGGCGCCGGTTTGGGAGGGAGGGAGGGAGGGCGAGCGAGGGGCGCACCGTCTTTGACTTCGGCTTCCCCGAGCTTCCTGACTCCTCACTCGCGGGGAGGGGGTCCAACGAGCAGAGCGAAGTGCTGTGGTGTGTAATGTGCTGACCGGACCCGGATTGTGCGTGGCTTCTGCCCGTCTGGGGCCATTTCCGCACGAGCCTGTTATAGCGCGATGATTCCACTTTCAACATCCTCTGGCATCCTGGGGTTTGCAGTTCCGGGAGGGGCCGGCCGGCCCCTCCCGGAACTGCAAACCCCAGGATGCCAGAGGATGTTGAAAGTGGAATCATCGCGCTATAACAGGCTCCTGCGGAAATGGCCTGCCCTGCCTTTTCTGAAAAATAATCGACATCTCTGCTGCTCCTCTTTGTGGATCTTCTTGTTCCTGCCTGCGTTAATGGACTCATCCATCGAGTGTCTACAGCAGGAGTCTTGAGGTGGAAGAAACAGAAGTAACTTGGTTAGTGTCCCTCCTAATAGTCCAGAAAGCACTGCTCACGGGTAGCCATGGCTCCTCAAGAGAAATCTCTCTCTGAATTCAGCTCTTGAGATGCTCTCTGAGGGGGAAAAAGTGTCTGTGTTTCTGCTTTCGGCGTGGCCTTGCTCTTTCTTAGTCCTTGTCCCCTTCTTTTGGCCTTCACAGTTAAAAGGGAATGTGATCTCCTGTGACATTGGCTTTTAGCCTTTGAAGAAGCAAGGCCTTTATCCATTCCATTATCCATTCCAATGTCCATTCCATTTGCCTTGGATGGCTACAGCATATTGATTACATCTATACTTCTAGTAGCTAGTTCACTTGTTCCATTTTGGCAAGTGTATAGTATGTTCTTTCTTGCCTTCTAGGAAATTATCTAGCAAGGACACAGCCGCTATCTATTAGTCCACTGAGTAGATTTTTTGAAAAAAAAAATTTTTTTAATGGCAGTCCCTTCTGATTTCCATTTGGAGCAAGTGTTACAAGATCAATACTGAAGTATCCCTGAAAGGATGATGTGGCTCCTTATTCATAGACATCCTTCACAAATGCTAAACTCTTCTCAGAGATATATTAAAAATGAATGTGACTTAACTCATTTCATTGTGCTTGAGGATGAGTCCAAGAAAACAGTTGCATTTTCAGATTGCCTACTGAATTATTGTAAATATGCGCCAGCAGGAATTACATTTGATTTAAACGCCAATTCAGTGCTGAATTGAAGGAGATGAAATTTTGCATATTAATACTCTGGCGTGTCTGGGATTTATGATGCATCCTAAACAGAATTGTAAAATGCCACATTGCAGTATTCATTCCAATATCGCTTTTGACATTTTACAATCACAGTATACTTGAAAATGATATAACTTCTTGGCTGTAATTCAGGAATGGGCTGTTGTAGTTACTGGACCACTCAAAGATACTACCTAGCTCCCTACTTACTCTCCTAGACTTGGAAAGAGTTAACATTTATAGCAGTAAATTACAGGCTGTTGAGTTGGTGCAATAAGTTATTCTTCCTATTACTTTTCTCCTAACAGCCCTTCAGAAAAAACTACTTGCTGACAAGAGCACTAACTACTGATCTGTTCCATATATTTTTGTAGTATAATGTATAAGATACTATGTTGAGAGGGAAAAGAATAGAAAGTCGCATATGATAATCCAAAATCATACAATAGTTTAGATTCTAAAGTATATTTATTTTATCTTGTCTTTTTTCTGTTATGTGAGAGAACAACTTGCTTTAGTGAAAAGCCTGTCAAAATAAAATAAAACCTGTTTGTTTGCTGGTGGGAAGAGAGCAGAGAGGTAACTGGTCTAGCTTCCTATGGGAGACAGTTCCATAGTTTGGGGAAAGCCACTGAAAAAGTCTTTTCCCATATCCTCAAACATGCCTTCGATAGTGATGGTGCTGACTGAAAGCCTTCTGAGGATGTGAAAATTTCAGCACATTCGTGTAGGGAGATACGGTCTTTCACATAGTCTGGACCCAAGCCATATTATTCTTGTTAGGTCCTAACTGGCATGTATGATTGTGGTGGGAAGTGGACCAGTAACCAGTCAACCTATTGTAACGGGGGAGTTAGTTGTTCTGTGTTACCGTGCTGCTCAGCTGTTTGTTTTTGCTTGAGAAATAAAAGAGCTAGCAACTTGAAGTCATGTCATAGTTAATTTAAAAGACCAGTGATTTTTATTTTATTTATTGTTGATCATTGAAAAAGTTGAACGAAATATGTGAAAATAGACTGTAGAGACAGAATGTTAAAACCTATCTGTAAAATTGGAACTCTTCTTGTCAAGTTCAAGAAATGTGTAACTACCTTTCAGACACAGTTTTGAATGTCTTAAAACCGAGAAGATAAAATACAGTGAATGACAGTAAAATAGTAATATGGAACAGCAGTAGAATTCTAGCATGTATTTAAACAGTTTTCATCTGACAGCAACAACCAGTGCCAGAGAAATTGTCTGGGAAAGGAATTCCAGAGATAGGACTTCTAGACTGAGAAAAACTTGTGTCTGTTTGAAGTTTTCCTTCTTTACCATGGATGTGGATTTGGAAAATATTTTACATTGACATTTAGACAAGGCATTGTAAGAAGAGGTGATCTCTTAATTTTATGAGCCATTTAGGACTTTAAATGGACTGAGAGTCTGTCTCACTGTTTGTGAATAGGGTGAAAGATGGTGTTTGTACCTGGTCAAGTAAGTTTTGCATTTATTTAGTTTATATTCCACCTTTGTCCTGAAAACGGACCAACTTCCAAGTGAAAAACAAGGGACCCGGGTTGTTCATTCATTGTTGTCTTGTTTTTTTCTACTACAGTGGCGCTCAAGGCAGCTAGCAACAAGAGTCTAAAAATATAAATGATAATCAAAACCTAACATCAAAAAATAAAGAGTATCCACCAGTTAAAACCTGTTTTAGCAAACTTGATAAGTGGGCATAGAGGCCAAATGGCTGTCTGAATATTGAATCTTTGCTATCTGAAGGATATTAAAACTACTGTGTACCCTCCACGTTTGCGAGGGCTCAGCCTGCAGAACTCTCCCGAAAGTGGAAAAACCACAAATAACTCCCCTGCTGTGATCTGCTTTCCATTCCCCTCCGGAGCTCCCCTGTCCCATTCCCTTTCCTCTGGCCTCAGCACTCCCAGGGCGGGGGGAGGGGGAGAAAAAGGACAAGATAAAGAGTGCTTTCTCCTCAGAGAAGAGCAGAGTGCTGAGTTCTGGCATTCTTGTTACTTCCAGTTACATCGTGAGAAAGGAGATTCTTCCCAGAAGGGAGGGGTAAGAGCAAAGAAAGCACCTGATCCTTCAACCATTGCACAGCAGAACGTGCAGCTGTATGGCAGAGAGGACACAGCTGCAGCAATGGGGGGACTTTGCTCACCCAAGAAGAAAAAAATGTCCATTTTAAACACAAGCCTCATGAGCTTGGAATAAGGAATGCAGGGGAATAGAAGGAGAATGGGGGAGGAGGTGGCAAGCACATGCCTCACAAATAATCAAATTTGCAAAAGTCAAATATGTAGATATGGAGGGAGGACTACAGAGCTAGCTTGACCCCCTGGGCAGGAGGTTTCAGTGCCTTGCAACAGCTACCAAGAAAGCCCTTTCTTAGGTTCCTGCCAAATATGCCTCAGATTATGGCTGAATGGAGAGAAGAATCTCCCATGAAGATCAAAACAATGAGGCAGGAGCATATGAGAGCACACGGCCTTCCAGAAGAGTCCCTTCTCAAGTTGTACAGAGATTTATAGATTATAATCAGCACTTTGAATTGTGCCTGGAGATGAAGCGGTAGCTGGTGAATGTTCAAATTTTACATGCTTTATAACTGGTCTTGCTAGTTACACTTTTGGAAACCAGATGAAGTTTCTGAACACTTTAAAGGTGGCTGGCTCCATGGACAGTGTGTCTGAATAATCTAAAGGAAATGAAACTACATTGTCGTGACAGAGCTGGCATTTCCAGGAATGCATGCAGCTGACACACTAACTTTATGGCTACTGCTGAAACCTGGGCATTCGTGTTTCCTAAATCCAGGAGCACATCCACACAATGAACTTCAGTCTTCAAGCCCATCTTACATAGGTTGACTCATCATTTCATGGACCACTTTTTTGCTTGAACAGACAGTTTTCTGCATTCTCTGATTAAGCTTCAGTTTATTTGCCCTCATCAGCATTGTTAACATCAGACACACTTAGAACAGCTTCTTTCAGTTAAACCTATGGCCTTGCAGAACTTGTTGTGTAGTTCAGATCCCATCAGCCCAAGCTAGCATAGCATAACCATTAATGAGTAATGTTGGGAATTGGAGTCTAGCAACATCTAGAGGGCTGCAGTTGCCCACCCCAGAGAACAGAAAAGAGAAAGGAGTGTCTTCAGCATTATTCTTGTGACACCAGAATAATAATTGTTTTGCTGCTGTATTTTACAGGCATTTTAATTTTTGAAGAGTCTTCAAAGGCAAGATCTTTATATAATGTGTTGTAATACTATAAGCAAGTTACTCCCTGTACAAGAAAGATTAGGTTTTCATCAAAACTTTTTGTGTGGAAGAAGATAAAATTATCTCATTGTAAAAAGATGTGGTTAACAGATGCAATGACATGCATAATTACTCTGAAGTAAATTCAACTAGAAGCTCAAGCAGAACTGTATTGCAATCAAAACAGCCTTTTCTGTGGCTGTGTCCAGGCCCCTGGGTGCTCTGCCTAGGGTGGCCTTGTTCATCCCTTTTTGTGATAGCTGCAGCATCTGAAGATGTAACTTAGGTTTTGGGATTTTGGCTGTTTTAACGAAATACGCTATTTCCCTGTTGAGTCTTCAGGATGCTTCTAGCCAATTTGCTTTTTTAGTAAGAAAAATATTGTTTCCTTGAATGAGGAAATTGAATTTTATTTTCTTAATGTTTACAGTTTCTGGGCTCAAGCCAGGATAAGTAAGTTGCCTTAGTCTAAATGACAGAAGTAATGAGTAGCTCAAGTCCCACTGATTTCAGGAAAGCCAGATATAATTACCGTAACTTAAAATTGGGTTCTGACTGTTTTATTTTTATATGTTGTTTTTTATTTCCTGCTTCTTTGCTTCTTCACAAACAATATGAAGAATGAACAGGAAGGGAAATGGAAAGCAAGCATTGGTCTCGAAGAGTAGGGTCAAATTCGTCTTCTGTTCTTCCTAGGCAACATATGATGCAGCTTCATAGTGGCTTCTGTGTCTCCTGACTTGAGGCAGAGGCTATAGTACGTGCTTTTCCCATTCAAAAGTGTAAGGCAATTGCGAATTGGAATTTGGTCTTCTTTTTGCAGGAGTGGAGAACACTAGCTATCTGCAGCTGCCCCATCTCTGATAAGTGGATGGATTTTCCTTAACTATGACCATCATCCTGGGAGGAAGAGGGTACTGTATCCAGGAAGCCTTGGGTGGTGGTTATGATTATTATTAAGTTATTTAAAATAAAACAAACTATAATGTATGCATTCTCCTTTATTGGCTTATTGCTAACTTCTGTTTCCAGTATTTCATTTTAGATAAATTTATACTTCCAGATTTTGTACTGTCCCAGAGTTTAATCTGAAGGAGAGTAGAAGATAATAGAATATTTAGTTAGACTTATAAGGTAGGTGTTCTATATAACTGGAAGCAGGTTTGCAGTTTCTTCTAGGTGCCAGGGAAATTGCTAGTGGCATGTAGAGGAAATGCATATTTCTGGTAAGGGCAGGCAATCAAAAAGAGGGAAATGGTTTAAGTTAAAGGTCTTTTTAATTCAAACCATAGAACCATTGGTATTTAGCTGAAGCAGCTCACAGACCTTTCAAGCTTGTATGATTAGTACTTGTATGCTCTCATTTTGGCAGCCTTTCAGCAGTCATGTTTTCACACAGATGAGCTGTTTCAGAACAATTTCACCAGTGTATTAAGCCCAGAATCTTTTCTTCAGAGTTAACAGAGAAAGTGTTGCTTAAAGCTACAGTAAAAGGAACTGATTGTTGCAGTTTCTCCCTTATTTTATTAGTGCCACAACTGGACAATTGTAAGCTTTATCCAGGTTTCTATCTTTTTTGAGAATAAGCTCTGAACTTTTAGATGTAGAGAGTGTAAGTGTATTGAGGTATTTTACATAAGAATCAATAAGGAGTATTTCAAGAAACTAGACATAAGGTTGAGATTCCCATATGTAGATTAAGAAAACAACTGATAATTGACATTGCTAAAACTAGATGTGGAAAGCAGAGTTACACTTGTTCTTGTGTCTTTTCTTTTCATATTTAAAATGGGGTTAAATGCTCTTCACAACAATAAGTACACACAATTAAGATGAGATAAGCAATGTCCTATGTTGACCTTCTTGTGATCTATCAATTTGAAGCAGTTTTCTTCAGCACAATTCTAGTACTGTAAATGAACTGAGCTGTGTAGAAAAATGTTTGATGAAATGAAACACAGTAAGATAAACAAGGCTAGGGTTTAGTTCCCTTATCCAGTTGTGCCTGAGTAAAGCATGACTACCCAGCTTTTATCTATTACCATTGGTTAGTGGTGGCTGAGAGAAATTATAGTTGTAGTGTAGCATCATTTAGAAGGCCACACGTTGCCCACTGTTTGAAACTCAATTCATTCTAAACATCAACTGAGAAACTGGTGGATGAGCAGGTATGGCTGTCTCATTCCATTCTTATTTACAGTTTTGTGCAAACACATGCTTTCCTAATAAACCTTTGTGACCAGCTGCTATGTAATGAATTGTTGCTTTTCCCAGAGGTCTGAAATCTTTCAATTAGGCTGAAGGTCGCATTATCATATTGTGACCTTATTTTATTCTAATCAAATTTCAGTATTTTTAATATATATATCTATATTCATTATAGTGATGAACATTAACAAGACAGTTTTCTAGATCAAAAATTGTTCAAATGGTAAATGTGCAATCTGCCTACTGTTTCTAACCTTCCCGATGAACATTTAGTTACATATATTGTTTTCTTGTATCACTTGCCTTAAAATTAATCTTATGTTGTGTTAAGTTCGTAAAGTTTTAAGTACTTACTGTACAAGTATCTGGCTGACCTAGAACTAGTGATAAATTGTTTGACCTTGAGATCAGTGAAACTTTCTAAAGGTGAAATTTTAATCTGAGATGAATCTGACAGGTTTCGTAGAGCCTGTGATATTCATATTTGACTGTTCACATATAAAATGATGTATTTTTCTGTGGCGGCTGTTAAAAGCTCATTTTGGCTTGATTTTATTGTTAGTTCAGAAGTGTAAACCTTACATTTTAAAACCTTCATAGTCTTTTCAAACAAAAGTGTTGGTGGTGTGTTAGTCCATGGTTTCTGAACCAGATTCTTCAATAGCCTATCTTTATGATTTTGAAGAATTTAAAATAAGTGAAAGTTCTGGTTTTGAAACACAGGGATTACAACAAGTATTGATACTAATGTAATTCATACTATCAAGCCAGATCTTTAGTTCTGATACAGTTTAATTTGTTCTGTTTCAGAAGTGTACATACATATGCACAAATAAATTGAATTCAGATTGTGCTGCTGCACTATTTAGAGTAATTTGTCATCAACATATATAATGCCTCTAACATCCCAGTTTGACACCATTTTAATATAAAACCACTTAACTCTCAAAGTACCATAGATCTCTCATTGTTTTGTCTAAGAACTGGTCAAAGAATTTGAGTTGGGTAACTTTTCTGCTACTATTCTGATTTCTCAGCTATGTTAAAGAAGACATGTTAAACTTTTATCAACAGAACGTTGTTGTTAAAACAGTAAAATTGCTATAAGAACAGCAACTTATCAAGCATTTACTTAAAAATACTATTATACATCTGAAATATGTTTTCTTATTCTTTTCCATTGAATTTTAGTTCCAGTGCAAAAGCTGTCATTGTTTTCTCAGTGTACAAGCCTAGATAAACACTTGATAAATGTGCTTACAAATAATACAGAATTGTTACTTTTAAATGTCAGGAGCAAATGTCAGGAGCAAATAGTCAGAGAGATAGTTCTAGTTCAGAGTTTCATACAGTGACCCACATTGGCACTGATGCACAAATGGTAATTAATATTGCCTCTAAATCTGGAAGGTGTTTGGTAGAACAGGAAGCACATAGAAAAGGTCCTCATGCCTTATTCTCCAAGAAGCTCCAGTGGTCACCCGTCCTTAGTAAATACCTAGAGTATTGCACCTTATTTTGGATTTCATTGCAGTGCTTTCCTTAAATCAAATATATGTTTTATTGTGTAACAAGTAAATAGAATCATAGAGTAATAGAGCTGGAAGAGACCACAGGGGCCATCCAGTCCAACCCCCTGCCATGTAGGAACACACATCAAAGGACTCCCAACAGATGACCATCCAATCTCTTCAAAGAAGGAGATTCCACCACACTCCAGGGCAGCATCTTCCACTGCTGAACAGCTCTGACTGTCAGGAAGTTCTTCCTGAGTTTTAGGTGGAATCTCTGTTCCTGTAGTTTGAATCCATTGCTCCTTGTCCTAGTCTCTGAAGCAGTGGAAAACAAGCCTGTTCCCTCTTCGATATGACACTCTTTCAAATATTAAACATGGCTGTTATGTCATAAATAGCTGCAGTAGATATTAAGCCATTCCAATACAGTTGTTTGAAGGCCAGTTGCTCCATAGTCAAATCAATACCTATGTAATAAGTCAAATTTGTATAGTGGTTGTGTTTGTTTAAACTATAGCCTAAATCTTGTTGTTAGTACTAATTAGAGTAGGCCCATTTAATCAATGGAAACTTGGTAAATCGACATTTATGTAACTTTTATTGATTTAGTGAGTCTAGGATAGCAGTTTGGTGTAGGCCTATTATTACCTTTGATATTGTTCAGTTTGTGTTGTCAGCCCTGCATTTAGATTCTTAACATCTTCTTAAAAGAACGTTATCCAAGAGGATAGTATCATGAAATAGAAAGAAATTCAGCTGCTTGCCCTTATAATTCATCTTCCTGTGTACATAAATCTAAGCCTATAAGCAGAGTAATCTGTATTACAGCCATTAATCTCAACAGTCTTGAAAATAGCAGGTTTCTTATCCTTGTAACACTTGTGCATTTTTCAGGATGATCTGCCCTCTAAATTATTAACTTGATGGACAAACTAGAGAAATTGATTCTCAAGTATAAATCTGTGTTGTCTTACTGAAATTAAAACAGCAGTTATATATGTTTTTAGTTTCATTGTCTCAAAGTGAAAGGAAATCAGATGGTGATTTCTGCACAAACCATTTAACTCCTGATAACTCTAATTCAAAATACCACAAGGAAAAGAACAACTTATCTAAACCTGTATTGTTGGAAGAAGAACATAGTTATATTTAGGGTAGATAAATCTACATACCAGTTGATATTAATTACATATTAGGGAAGAATTACCAATTGCTGAAAAATAAATTAAAATTTTAATTTCACTGTGCAATTTGCTACATTAAAGCAAATTTTGGCTTTCTGTGTAGTAAATAATTGTTGTTGTGTGCCTTCAAGTCATTCCTGACTTATGGTAACTGTATCACATGGTTTTCTTGGCAAGATATTTCTTTGGCTTTGCCTTCCTCTGAGGCTGAGAGAATGTGAGTTGCCCAAGGTCACCCAGTGGATAACCATGGCTGAGTGGTAATTCAGACTTTGGTCTCTAGAGTTGTAGTCCAATGTTTAAACCAGTATATCGTGCTGGTTCTCATAATAAATAATACAATATTTATATTCCGTGAAAACACTGCTGCATAGTTTTTGACTATCTTAATACATTTCAATATTGTTTGTTGAATGTGGTAAAATAAAGTTCACTAGGTGGCTGATTATAAACAAATTCTAGTTGGTGAAGAACAACATTCTGAATGCTTTAACTGAGTGACTTTATTTAATTTATATCCTACATTTCACCTGTGATGGGATCCAAGGCAGCTTACTGTAAGGTGCCAGTGAAAAGAGGACAGAGAACCAGTATAACCTTCAATGGGAGAGAGTAAGGAGCAATGACAAAGAAGGCCCTCTCATGTGCCCTCACCAGATGGACTTTTGAGAATGGTGAGACCAAGAGAAAACCTGCCCCACCTCGGGCAGATTCATGTAGAGAAATATGGCCATTCAGGTAAACTGGACAGCAACCATATAAGACTTCATAGGTTGTAATGAGCACTTTGAATTTTGCCCATAAACAAACCAATTGCCAGTAAAGTTGTTCCAAAAACAGAGTTGTATAATGCTGTTATTAGCCTCTGTCAGCACTCTGGCCACACTGCTTTGGACCCACAGAAGTTTTTGAACAATTTCCAAAGACAGCTTCACATAGAAGGTATACAATAATACAAAGAGGATATACAATCAACCCTCCACATTTGCAGGTTTCACTTCTGTGGATTTGATTATTCATGGATTATTTGCTGTCACCTCTGCTGCCTCCCTATGCCATTTTTAATAGGGACTGCAAGCCTCATGAAACTGAGAAATTGCGAATGAGGCTGGCAAGTCCCTGTTAAAAATGGTGTGGGGCAGCAGTGGAGGTGACAGTAAGGCCACCAGCCACCTACTTTGCCTTATGAAGGAACTCTGATGCCTCAGAGGAATCCATGGTGAGTTCAATATGATGATCATATTTTTTTTTTGTGTATTAAATATGGTTTGGGAGAGTTAGAGTTATTCATGGTTTTTTCATTTTCATAGGGGTCCTGTGTCTCTAACCCTAGTGAACGTGGAGGGATGACTGTAATTAAGTCAGGTTTCACTGTGGCCAGATCTGACATCACCAGGATTGGGCACAGATGGTTCAACAGTTTTAACTATGAAGATACAGTCCAGAACACAACCCAAACCTTGGACATCCAGGCTCAGGGCTGAGTCCAGAAGTAGATCCAAGCTATAAATTGGAAATTTCAAGGAGAGTGTAATCTCATCAAGCATAGGCTGAGTCCCTATTTTTTTGGTCTGCCTGTTGACTAGCCAGGGACACTTCTGTCTTGTCTTGATTATGCTTCAGTTGGTTCACCCTCATTCATTTCTTACTAACTGCAGATACTAGGTTAGTCCTGAAACAATTTCCTTGAAATTGGAGGGAAGGGAAAGGGTTGGAAGTCAACAGCGTACTGGTAATACAAAAGTCCCAGACTCCAGATAACCTCTCCTGGTGATTTCTTTTAAGTGTTGAACAGCTGGTGGGAGAAAACTATGCCCAGGGGGAATCCCCCAGTACTATTTTCTAAGTTTTCTCCTCCCAGATGAATCAGAGCCACTGTAAGACAGTCTGATTCCCAAAGAAGTGGCTTGGAAGGTGTGATGGAATCTTGTAGGAGTGGCTATCCTGAATGGTAGAAACTACCCAGCAACTGGTTGCCAGGCAACCAGAATAGCCATTCCAGAGAGTAGTCCATCCCATTAGTTTAAAGGAGGAGTTGGAGGCCTGAGTTGAAATGTGTAAATACCAGGCACACTGAATTGGTTTAGAGTCAGACTTCCAGGAGAAAAGGCCAAAATTCAGTTCTTCTGCTATAGAACTTCTCAATCAAGAGCGAGGGGGCGGTTTGAGTGAGAATGGTGTGTTTTCTCAGAGAAGACCTGGAGAAAGGGACTCGAGAAAAATCAACTCACTTTTGAATCTGGTCAGAGAATGTAACTAGATTTGGGAATTGAGCCCTTGGCAAAAGGGTAGCCAGAGGGCTGTGTGAGAGAGAACTATGCTGATGTAAAGAGAAAAGAAACTATTTAAATACATTCTGTTGAGCTTGGACATGCATATGAAAACTAATACTGTATTCTGTTTGTTATTTTAATAAAGATTATAGTATATTTTTATAGATTTTGACTTAGCTGAATAATTTTCAGTAGTTTACTCAAACAGAGCCATGCTTCCACTGATCAGTAAATCATTCTAAATAACAACTGGAAGGCTTTACCCTTTTTACATGAAGGTGGCATTTTAAAGGAAAATGCAGAGCTGTGTATAAAGTGGCAAGGCACTTTAGCAGACTGTGGTGGGGGAGGAGGAGCTGCCTTGCCACGGAAGGATACAACTATCGCTGTTATCAAAAGCTGCTAATAAGTTCAGGTAAACCAAGAAGGATATATTTACCATTCAGTTCCTGGCATAAATCCTCTGTGAAGGCAATCAGAACTATTTCTATCCCATTACCTGGCCTGAAGCGAGATTAGAAATCGGTCTAGATCATCCATTTCATCTATGAGCCCCTGAAGGCTCCAGAACCTTACCCAAGAAAGGATTATTGGAGTGTGTGCACGCCTTCGAGTCACCTGTCTATTTATGGCAATCCCATGAACTTCAGAGAGTTTTCTCATGCAAGGAATACTCAGAGGTGGGTATGTAGGCCACTGGCTTCTAATTTTGTAGTATGATATTATATATTTAAGTGTTTTACTCCAAGTCTCAAGTCAAGTCTCAAGTATGGGAGACAACCTTAAGAAACAAACAAAAAAAGATGCTAGTGATCTGTGTGTGTGTGTGGGGGGGAGTTCCAAGTTGAGAGGAAGTAGGCTTGGAAGGAAGCCATCAGCCATCAAGGAACAGGGGAGGTGGCTGGATGGGGAAGGGAGAGGAGGAGGATTTCACATTAGTATTGTTGGGACTTCAACCCCTAACCCTCCCCTCAACCCAGATGCAGAGACTACTCTGTGCCCACACTCACCAGAAAAAAGGTGCAAAGCCCAGTTTTCCCCCTTTTAACTCATCCTGTTCTTTTGCTTTTCTATAAATGGCTTCTGAAGAAAGGCGGGAAACAAAAGAGAGGCAGAGAAGTGGGGATAAGGAGCCTGTGCAGCTCTGATTGGGTCATTAGGAAAACATTCCCCTCACTGCTGATTGGGAAAGGGTGGAGGTGGAGGCGGACAGCAAGTCAACCACTAAAAAGATGAGTCTTGAGTCAAGTCTGTCAATCAAGTGCAAGTCAAGTCATTAAAGACACTTAAGTCTGGCTTGGGTCCAAGTTGATTGACTGAAGTCTACATCACTAGTTTTGTTTTTCAGTAGCAGCCTCACTATAGCCTTTTGTATGTATGTGCCTTCAAATTGCCTCTCAACTTAATGCAACCTCATGAATTTCATATGGTTTTCTTACACAAAGAATACTCAGAGGCAGTTTTCCTAGTTCTTTCCTCTGAAATGTAGCCTACAACACCTGGTATTCGGTGGTAGTCTCCTGTCCAAGTACTGACCCTGCCTAGCTTTCAGGATCAGAGAGGATCTGGTGCCCTTAGGGTATTTAGGCAGGGCCCAGAAAAAGCTACCTTGTCTCAATCAGGCAGTAATTACTCCCATTTAGCAATTCTGCCTCTGGTTGCTTTTATGAACTAAGAAGGGCAGAGTTCCAGTTTGTATGTATGTGATTGATGCATACATGGTCATATCCACATCCTCAAGATGCACAAATTGAAAAGTATCCTATAACACAGGACAAGCAGGAGCTGAAGTTACGTTTGTTGGACCTGTATCAGCTATGGCATCCCAAGTCAGAATTTACAGCAGACTGTTGATTAATCAGCATTCTTTTCTTGTGGGGCAGAGCATAGAAGTCCACTGATCTAATATATAAAAGTCAAAATTTGTCTGTTTGTGAGTTTGTCTGTGTCAGGCAGGTGAAGATATCATATGGTTGGCTGAGGGAGGTGAGAAAACCTCATATGATTGCCTGCCTGTGAAGATGCTATGGAATCCTGGGGTTGGCAGTTTAGAGAGGAGTCTTTAGAATTCTCAGCCTGAGAGCTCTTGGGCCTCATGCCAGTTCCTATGGAGACGAGGCCTAGCAGCAAGAAGGAGGAGACCAATGTATTCCCTCAGGAAACCAGCCTCTGTATGTTAACAAGTCTGAATACAGATTGCATTGGGTAATATGGGGAAACGTTACATGTACTGAAAGAGGCAGTTTGGGGAATTAGAGACAAGGATCTCAAATCTGTGTATTTCAACTGCATCTAATTCTTAAAGTAAGGTAAGGTAATTCCTAAGGTATTTCTAACAAGTGTAACCTATGAGAAAATAAAATCCTGGGCAACGCTGGGTAAATGCACTAGTATTATATAAAAATGCAATTGTAGAAGAAACTATACTTTGGACCATAAAAGTTGCATATTTGGATAATTGGTTTCTGTTAATGAGTTGTGGGTCTTTTAAGCAATTCTGTAGCTTTCTAATACAATATTTTGGAAAGAATCTGGCCTCATGAACAGCATAGGGCTACTACTCAAACCCTGCAGCCCTGATTTTCATATTACCCTGCAAGGTATCTCTGTAATGTAATCATGTTACAAGTACAAAAAAAAAGGAGCGGAAGGAGTATTCTAGCAGCATCTTTAAAATGAACTGATTTATTTTACTACAGTAGCAATTTTATAAGTATGATGCAGTTTTGTACCACCCTGTAAACCTCTTTGAATCTCAGTATGGAGAAAAAGTAGGATATAAATGAATAAAACAATAATGATGACCTTTTATGGATTTCAGTCTACTTTTTCAGATGCACTGGTAATGTTGTTGCTGTTGTGTGCCTTCAAGTTGTTTCCAGCTGATGATGACCCTAGGGCCAAAGCATGAGGTTTTCTGGGGCTGAGAGTATGTAATGTGCCCAAGGTCACCCAGTGGGTTTCCATGGTCGATCAGGGAATCGAACCCTGGTCCTCAGGATTGTAGTCTAGTGCTCAACCCAAAACATCACACTGAGTCTACTGACTCAGTACAATATACATAATAAGTTATCTCAAAATTGTTGTTGGCTCTTTCCCTTTCTGTGTTGAAGCATCCTAGCATGTCTGTCTTCTCAAAAACAGTAATCTCGATTCCCTTTTTGCTTCATTGTCTGCAAGGACTGGGAAATGCATCAGCCTAGGTCTCATTACCCTCTGTGCTTGTCTAGCCATTTTTATTCTTCCCGCAGTCTCCCTCCCTGATACAAAGCTTTTCTTTTTTGTTGCAGCCTACATTGCTCATAATAACACATGAGATATGCAGTTTCTTCAAGTAGAATGCCACCTGGATCCAACTCTTTGCTTACTAAGAATATTTTGGCTTCACATTTGGTGGTTCTCTGAATCTAACCTATCCTTCTTTAGCTTGAAGCCTGTATGTCATCAATTTTGCTGTGAACTTTGACACAATATGTGCATACTGTATTTGCTGGCATATAAGAAGCACTTTCCCCCCAAAAAATAGCCATTGAAAATGGAGTTGCTTCTTATATGTTGGGTACATCATTGCAAGCCTTCCTTTCATGCCCTCCCTCTCCATGCTGAGGCAAAATGCACAGGAAAGGCGGTGGTGAAAGGAGAAATTAAGCAAGATTTCTCCCCCCTCCCCTCTGTTTTGCCTTGGTGGGGAGAAGTCCCCACCGAGGCAAAATACATAGGAAAGGGAAGGGTGGTGGAAGGAATTCTCATGCAAGTGCTCCTTTTACCCCCTCCCTTTCTTATGCATTATGCCTCAGTGGGGAGTTCTCCCCACCAAGGCAAAATGGAAGGGAAGGGGGAGTGAAAGGACTGCTGGTGCGAGTACTACTTTTACTCTCCCTCCCTTTCCTATGCATTTTGCCTTGGGGTACTAAAATTTTTTTCCTTGAAAACAGGGAACGCCTTGGAAAATGGGGTGTGTCTTAAACAACAGTGTGTCTAATACACCAGCAGATATGGCACTTAGAATGATACGGTGTTTAATCTGCAGTTTTCCTGGAAAGTTGTTTCATCTTAGTTTTGATTTATACTTCTGCAGTGTTATTAATATTTGTTTGTTTAATTTATATCTTTCCTTTCTCTGATTGTGGGATCTGGCAGCTAGCTTGCAGCATAGGTTAAAACAAAATACAGCTAAAGCAATTGGTAAAAACAAAAATAAGTTAGCAGTCCAAGTAAAAACTAATTTAAAACAATTTAAAAATATTAACATAACAATGTGTAGCATTCTTATTAAAAGACACTTCTGTCAGACTCTCTCTAAATAAATAGGTCTTTGGCCCCCTCTCTTTGTTTTTTCTGGCAGGCAAACTAGACTGCCCTGGCACCGGAGAGCCATCGCTGTAAAAACTGTCTCTTTCATTCTCAGTGGATGTGCTTTTGATGGAGATGGAGATGGAAATAAAGAGAAAATTTTCCTAGAAGGATCTTAAAGTATGGGTAGGTTCATATAGGAACATATGATCTTTCAAATAGTTTGAAAGACTTTTTATAGATCATATAGGATTTTCTAGATAGTAAACGGCACTCTATGTTGTTTCTGGAAACTGTCTGGTATCCAACAGAACTTTTGCATGCGAAAGTTATATTTCCAGCTCTGGTCAGCTGTCTGACTGCATTTTGGATTTGTTGAAGTTTCTGAACAGTTTCCAGAAATTTCCATGTAAAATGCATCATAGTAATCCAAATGGGATACAATGAAAGCATGTGTCACCATTGTCAGGTATAACTTTTCCAGGAATGGGTGCCGGTGACACACTAGCTTTCATTGTGCAAATAAATCATAGGTACTGCTGAAGCCTGGGAGTATGCCCAAATTACAAACCTGAGTTTTCAGGGCGAGTTTGCCTCAAACAACACAGGCTGAATCCCTGTTCTCTGATCTGCCTTTTGAGGACCAGGTGCACCTCTATCTTGTCTGAATTGAGTTTCAGTTTGTTCATCCTCATCCAGTCCAATACTGTTTATTTTGGACAGACAGAGCATTTCAAAAGGGTGTCCCATGAATATGAAACGTTTTATCAAAATTTGTTCCCCAGCACTAATAGAGGTGCACACATCTGTTAATAGATTTGAATTGGACTAGTTAGTATTTGTTAGTGTATGAGTATTGTCAGCTATCCACAATATGATTCCAAGTGATTTCTCTAAGATATGCTTAGCTCTTGCTGTTTCGGCGTGTTACAAGACAGAAATGATAGAGTTGGTGCAGATGTTACTATACTTTTCTGTCATCTGAACCTGGTGCATTGGTTCTGAGCCGTTGTACAACTCAGGTGATCTATAGCTTTAAACTACCAAGGGCAAATTCTTAGTTGACATTAGTACATGTAATGGTTGTATTCCTGGAACAACTTGGAAACTATTGGTTACCTAATGAAAACTGTTTTATTAAGCAGATACATTCTTTTGACTTTATACAAGATTAATGAAACTAATTAGCTATGTAAATATATTGTTTCCAAATATCCAAGTATAAAATCAAAAGAAACATGTCAAGTGTGAGTATAGACTTCAGGGGATAATACTGTGTTCAAATTAAATATATCAAGTATTATTCCTGATGAGAATTTCCCTTTTCTGTGCATGTTCACATATAACTACCATGAGACATTTTGGGTTGTCTAGTGGATATTAGAGGCATGCTGTATGTGTGGTGACCAGAACACTGTTTTTCAGTCAAGTGGCTGAAGAATATCTAAGCTTGATATTCCTAATATTATTAAAATTTTATCTTGAACATCATCAGTTGCTTTGTGTGCATAAGAATCTTTCTGGTTCTCTAACAGCTGGAACTTGTAATATTTAGGCCTGTTTCTTGTAATATTAAGTAACAGTATAGTGGAGCAGTGCAGAAGATAGTAAAATGAAGAATAGTGAGTCTGGCAGATCTGTTCCTCCAGTTTCTTTTAAACATGTCTTATCCCTTCTGGTGTTACTAAGCCATGAGCTTCATTCCTGTTCTGCTTAATATGTCAACTCCAGGAAGTCTGGATAACGGCTAGCTATGTAACAAAATTAATGCATACCTTATGAGAAATTATTACTCATCATTCACCCAGTATTTGTACAGTGCTTAAATCTTGAATCATCTGCACCAATACAATTATTTATTTTTATGCCAAATGTGTGTTCATTGTCTCAGGTACATTGGTTTTGAACATCTCAACTTGGATTTTGATAAAATCCCAGGAGAAAACCATATGCCAGGAATTTTTAAACAAATAAACATATCAGACAAATTTTGAGTCTTAGAAACCCCAGTCCTTTTGCACCTTTTTAAAAAGCTGATTTGTCATTTACTGGAATTCTTTTTTCAAAAATGAATTTTTGCTGGGATTCAGTCTTCTTAGAAGTAGTTTGTTTTGCTAGTTTATATATATTGTATATAAATTGTTCATGTTCTGGTAACTGGCTGTTGAATACAGTGGTTTTCACTTGTTTATATTATTAAGGTTTTATCCCTCTATTTTTTGTGTAAAGGTGATTAGTGTTATTTCACTGTTAAACCTGTGCAATTTAAAAACATATGAGAACAAGATAAGTGCAATCAGAATGTAGTATAAGTTGAAGGTTAAATGTCTTGGTACAGGTTGAGTATTCTTTATTCAAAATGCTTGGGCCCAAAGGTATTTTGGATTTCAGATTTTTTGGGATTTTGGAATATTTGCATATACATAATGAGATTATATATCATTCTTCCTGCTGGGGATCTGCTCTTTAGCCATTTCTTCTCCTCTTGCCTTCTTCCTTTAGTGAACTTGACAGAATTTCAGAGGCACACTTGGGACTGTGCTTGCTGCTTGCAAAGTCTCTTAGTGGGCTTGGCATCTTTTTTCTCCTCTCAGATTACTTGGGACCACAGATGCACTGCTTGCAAAGCAATTTGAGAGGGTTAAAAAGGCACCAAGCCTGCTGGGAGACTTCACAAGCAGTAGGGATATTCCAGAGCAAGCTGAAAGGGGGAAAGGTGCCAAGCTGACTGACAGACTTTGCGGGCAGTATAGGTGTCTCTGTAATTTCCTTGTGTTCCCAACAGGAAAATGATTGAGGTCTGCTTTTCAAAAGTTTTGGATTTGAATAACGGATACTCATCCTAAAATCATTTTTCTGTTTATCTTTGACTTGTCCTTGAAAAAGAAGGCTTCCTCTAAAAGACATTGGGCCTACTAATAAGACAGTTGACTTTTTAGAACTGATTTTCCCTAGTGTTTGCATACGCTTATGGTGTGTGTGTTTGTGTTTCAGTTAAAATTAATATCATGAGTTGTCTTTCAGAGCTGCAGAAAACTTATTGCTTATTGTTATCTGATAGACATAGGGTATCAATGTTTCTGGTTATATTTTAATTTGGTGTTGTATGGTTTTTTCAGCTTTTTCTGAGCACTGCCTTCCCTTTAATTGTAGCTTGTGGTTACACGTATTTAATCCATTACAGTTTAGATTTTGGAATAGCAGATACAGTGCTGCTTTTAAAATTGGGAGCTGTGTCTGAAAAATTGTTGTTGAAGATGTGTGTTATTGATCTCTAAAATTCTATATTTTTTTAAAAATCTATTTTTAAATTCCATATAATTCAAGATGTGTTCGTTATTTTAATGGAGAACTTGATGAAACTGTGATCTGATCAGCATTTGCAATCTTAACAGTGGCTAAATCCAGTCCAGTAATCCAGAATCTGTGAATGAAGTCCATAGTACTAACTTGAGGCATGAAATAATTGCTGTGCTACTTTAATCATTTTCTCTCTTATTTCATTACAGCGAATCAGTGTGTTTGAGTTTGCTTATGTAAAATCTGCGAAAATCCAAGTATAAGATAGGCTAGAAAATGAAACCACAATTGGAAAGAAGTAATGATAATGTTAGAGACTGAGAGACCTAATCTGTAGTACAAATCAGAACTGAATTGAACCAAGGAAGGAAATAAAAGGCACCACAAGCAAGAAATAGTGTGGAAATACTACTTGTGTTGTATAGTTTATTAGTGTTGGTGCCGAGGCTTAGGGATTTATATATTTAATATTGCTTTGTTGTTCTGTTAAAAGTGTAGTGAATCCTTGTTGTACTACGTTTAATTCACATAGATTTGGGACTGCAGGCAATGTAAGATATAAGTCATCATTTCGTATGGACTGCTATCAGGCATTATTTTAAACATACTACTCTTTGCTAACAGATTCCACAGCAGTGTACACAATTCACTAAAATAACAAGTAAATTGGAGTACAACTTCATAACAGAAACAAAGTTCCACTGAAGTGGGTAGTAAAATCAAGCAGTTGCATGATTAAATGAGTTTATAACAGGTGTTTAAATATCATCATTGCTGGAGAAGTACCATGACTTGAAGTGGAACACTATAACTTAGAAACATAGAGTTGGAAGAGATCACAACAGTCATCAAGTCCAACCTGCTGCCATGCAGGAGCTCACACTCAAAGCACTTCCAGCAAATGGCCATCCAGCCTCTGTTTAAAAACCTCCAAAGCAAGTGACTCCACCACATTCTGAGGCAACATATTCCACTGTCGAATAGCCCTTACCATCAGGAAGTTCTTCCTGATGTTTAGGTGAAATCTCTTTTCCTGTAGTTTGAATCCATTGCTCCATGCCCTTGTCTCCAGAGCAGCAGAAAACAAGCTTGCTCCATCTTCAGTATGACATCTCTTGAAATATTTAAATATGGCTATCATGTAAGCCACTCTTCCTAAGCCATGGTTTCCCAACCCTTCACCCCCCTCTGGACATGTTTCAGCTTGTCAGTGTCCTTCTTGAATTGTGGTGCCTAAAACTGGATGCAGTATTCCAGGTGATATCTAACCAAAGCGAAATAAAGTGGTATTATTACTTCCCTTGATCTCAACACTATATTCCTATTGATGCAGCCTAGAATCACATTGGTTTTTTTAGCGGCCGCTAAATACTGTTGACTCCTATTCAGTTTGTGGTCCACTAAGACTCCTAGATCCCTTTCACATATCTGTTTTCGATCCAGGTGTCACTCATCCTATATCTGGGTATTTCATTCTTTCTTCCTAACTGTAACATAGAGTATTAAAATTAATTTTGTTAGTTTTGGCCCAGCTGTCTAATCTTTCAAGGTCATTTTGAATTCTGATCCTGTCGTCCTGGAGTATTAACTATTCCTCCTAATTTGGTGTCATCTGCAAATTAGATAGGCATGTCCTTTATTCCATTATCCAAATAATTGATAACGATGTTGAATAGCACTGGGCTCAGGACAGAGCTCTGCGGCAGCCCACTAATCACTTCTTTCCAGGATGAAGAGGAGTCATTTGTGAGCACTCTTTGTGTTGGGCCGGCCAGCCAATTTCAGATCCACCTAACAGTAGCATTGTCTAACCCACATTTTACTACCTTGTTTTCAACAATATCATGGGGAGTCCTGTCAAAGATCTTACTGAAATCAAGATATACTACATCCACAGCATTCCCTTCATCTACCAAGCTTCTAACTCTATTAAAAAAAAAGGAGAAAAGATTAGTGTGGCATGACTTGTTTTTGAGAAACCCATGTTGACTTTTAGTGATCACAGCATTCATTTCTAAGTGCTTATAGACTGTCTCTTTAATGATCTGCTCTAAGACCTTTCCTGGTATTGATGTCAGGCTGAGTGATGGGTAATTGTTTAGGTCTTCTCCCCCCCCACCTTTTAAAAGATGGGGATAACGTTTGCCCTCCTTCAGTCTGCTGGGACTTCTCCTGATCTCCAGGAACTCTCAAGGATTTATTGCCAGTGATTCTGAAATTACTTCTGCCAGTTCTTTTAATATTCTTGGATGTAGTTCATCTGGCTCTGGTGATTTGAATTCCTTAAGAGTAGCCAGGTATTCCTGTACTACTTCTTTACCTGTGCTGTGCCGCAATTCCCCTGTTACATCATCTGTTCCATTTTCTCCTGGTTGAACACTGTTTTTCTTTTGGGAGAAGACTGAAGCAAAGAAGACATTGAGTAGTTCTGCCTTTTTGCTGTCCCCTATTACCATTTCTCCACCTTCTGCTCACAGCGGCCCTACCATCCCCTTGTTTTTCCTTTTGCTACAAACAGAACCAAAAAAAGCCCTTTTATTGTTTTTAACCTCTCTAGCAAGCCTGAGCTTGTTCTGTGCTTCAGATTTTCTGACTTTTTCCCTAGACATGCTGACTTTTTGTCTGAATTCCTCTTTGGTGATTTCCCCCTTTTTCCATTTCTTGTACTTGGCCATTTGAAAGTTCTTTAAACATCCATCCTAGTTTCTTTAGACACTTCCCATTTTTCCTCCTGAATAGAATTTTTTGAAACTGTGCCTTCAATATCTCACTTCTAAGAAACTTTCATCCACCACAAACTTCTTTCTCTTTTAGTATGCCTGACAATGGGATGGCACCTGATATTTCTCCAGGTTTACAGAAATCAGTTTTCTTAAAGTCTAGGATACAAGTCTGACTATGCCTGGCTTCCACTTTCCCCTAACAAACTCCAGGTGAGCATGGTCACTCTCAGCTAAGGATCCCACCACTTCCACCCCATTAACTAGGTCATCACTGTTGCTTAGGCTCAGGTCCAAAATAGCTGATCCCCTTGTTGCCTCTTCCACCTTGTGGACAATGAAATTATCTGCAAGGCAAGTGTGGAATTTGTTGGACCTAGTACTCTTGGCAGAATTTGACTTCCAACAAATATCAGGATAGATGAAATCTCACATAACTAATCCCATTACTAATCTCTTTTTTTTTCTTCCCTGAATGTGTGGTTATCTATTTTAGGAAGGTCACACCGAAGTCTGAAGTCTGGTTTGTGAGTCTGTAGTAGACCATTAAAATGACATCCCTGTTTTTTCTTTGTTGGATCAGCTAAATCAAAACTGATTTTACACATGTAAATTGGAAATTAAAAGTCACATAGAATGCAGGGTCTTCAGAACATTGCACTTGACTGCTGGTAATGACACCAAATGTTCTTTGTGGCTAAGCAGAAAAGGGGCTGGTTCAAGATTCTGTTGTGCATGCTTGTATGGTTGAAAGCATGTCTGCAAGGTGATAATTCATATTTAATATAGATATGCTCTGCAGAGAAATTGTATATATGTCAAATCTGCTGTAACTTTTCACATTTATTGTTAGAAAGGTCCAGATTGTCTGGTTTCCTGCCTTAAGGGCAGGGCTACCCAGTGCCCCATGTTGATGTTTTATGATGCTAATGTATTCTTAAAATTTTAGACTACAGACTACAAGCAGGTGTATTTTCTTTAAGTTCCTAAGAACTTCTGTTTGGAATTAGAAGCACTTTCTTACTTTGAGCTAAGAGATACTGTTGAGATTTCTTCCATGGCCTTCTGCTGTTCTGAAAGGCATAGTGGGGAGATCAGAGACTTAATTGATCCAATTTGAAAGTCTGACAAATGTTTTAGATGCTTGATCCACAGATCAGATTTCTGCAGGGAAGATTAAGTGGTCTATAGTCCTGAGTCTCGGTTTCAAACTGTTAAGTTTTTTTTTAAAAAAACAGTCAAATATTTGGAGTTCCTTTTTGAAACAATGTGTTTTCAAAACCCTTCTAGTGCATATTGTTTTAGTGTTAAAAAAGGTTTCTTAGCTGTTTGCCTTGGGTGGTTCACAGTTCCTTGAAATCATTTGAGATTTATGCCTCTTAACTGGAGAGTGCTGGCTTTCTCAAAATAGTGGTTACCTGTGGATGCAAAAGGATTGTGTCTGTGTTCCTCAATTTTCTTTGAGTGGATGTGAAAGTTTAGTGATAAACAAAAGAGCTAATCTGGTCATTTGTGTTGTAGTTGCAAATGTTCGTATATAAATCTCAGTGTGATTTACTGACAACTTGAATAATTAAATCATACTAATAGTTTCCCGATATTTTGGAAGGTGTTTGTAGGGAAATCTTATTGTTATAGCAGGCATGCAGATATTGCACAGTGTAATTGCTAAGTGTGTCAACCAGGTGTTAGTTAGAATTAAATGTACTTCAGTTTTTTTAAAAAAAACTTGGCTGTGAATAAATCCTTGAAAGCACTTATAGCATCCCTTCATGAATATTAGTTTCTTTTTAGTAATATGATGTTGTGGGGCTTCTTGAACTAAAGTGCACATGAAGGAAGGGGAGGCCATATTGCTTAAACTACAAACACAAAAAAAGAATTTCTTTAGAGTGTTAAAAGAACACAAGTAGAGAATGAAATGTTGAACTAGTGAGAAGGATGGTAAAGTAATGGTTCTGTGCAGCTATCAGATGCCACAGTTCATGAAGAATGACTAGGTTTTTATAATACCAGGTATAACAGCTTTTGGGAGCAGAAAAAGAAGGTGTACATTTTGTATCATTGGAGGATATTTTGCCTTGGTTATATTTACATAATGAATGCATATATTTAAAAAAAAACCTTATTAAAATATTCTCGTACATATGAATAAATGATGGTACCTCATATAATTTGCTTTTGTATATCTCACTGTATTGTTCTTTATTTCAGGCATCTATTAGCAAGTTAGAGGTGATTAAACCATGGCTCAGTTTCCCACACCTTTTGGGGGTAAGTATTAACACATTTTTCTTACACTACTGTTTAAGAGTAAATTCTGTTTCACAACCTAAATCTGGTTACATAGATGGACCTGAAGATCTTTCCTGTCAATTTCACACATAGTTGTGGTGGGTAGAAAAACAACTTACTATTTACATATATTGAAGTATTTGTTGGGTTCTAGGAAAATGCAGTAGCTGGAAGTTAGGAAACAAGAACTGGCAGTGCAATGTAAAGCTCCATACCCATGATCAGATGCCCTGATAAGCCTGAACTGTAAAAAATAAGCTCAGGCTTATTAGGAACACTGCCCATCATTTCTGAAGCAAGCAGAAACATCTGACAAATTACAGCCCTTTCATCTGTTGTTGTTGTTAGTATTATTATTATTGTGATGTTCAAAGCAGGCACTGTGTCATGGTCTCTGAACATGTCTTTTATACGCTGTGGTCTGATGCAGTTGTATCATATGTGAGGTGTGTTAAACTTACTGACAGCACATTCACAAATGTACACGTTCTGCTTACACAGAAATCCACCCATCTTGACTGCATTTAGTAGGCAGTCATCATTTCTGCTGGTGAAAAGAGTGTCAGCTTTCCTGCATCGTGTTGCCGCCTGTGTGCATTTTGAAAGAGGGCATTTTTGTCTCCCTTTGCTACTAGAGAGTTTTAAAACTAGGTATGTGGTGGAGCATACTGGTGGCTATCACAGTTTTGAATCCTAAAACTACATTTAGATTTACCACTGACAAGTACATTTATGGATTCCAGGTCTTCAGCAGCAAGTCATCTCTGTGCTGCTTGTAGTATGTATCAACAGCTTGCTGTATAGACAGATCAGCAATGAAGAACAACTCATAGTGGAGGGAGAATAGCAGGAAGAATATACGCTGAGGAAGATTAATGTTCATAAAGTCTATAGTTTTTGACTGTATCTTAATTTCTTCCTTGTGACATAGGCAACCTGGACATCTGGGCTATAACTGTGGAAGAGAGAGCTAAACATGATCAACAGTTCCACAGTTTGAAACCAATATCTGGATTTATCACTGGTAATGCCATAGTTATTGTATATCATTTGTATTATGACACTCCACAGCATCATGTAATTTCCTGCTTCTCTTGGGTGAAGGTAGAGCATTCAAGCAAAAAGTTCCCAAAGTCAAGCATGCAAGAGAGAAGTTAGCAGCATTAATGGCTTTGGCAAGACAAACCAGTACACCCATGTCTCCTGTTCAGCATTACTCTTTCAAAAGAGGGCAACTGCTGTGAATCTGGGGGCCTGTTCTGTGCCTTTGTAGGTCTCTCACATTGCCAAAGGGGTGGTGGTGAAAGTTTTGTTTTGTTTTTATGTGTCTTCAGGTTGTTTCTGACTTACAGTTACCCTAAGGTGAACCTATCACAGGGTTTTCTTAGCAAGATATGTTCAGATGGTGTTTGCCATGGCCTTCCTCTGAGGCTGAGAGTGACTTGCCTAAGGTCACCAACTGGATTTTCACAAATGATCAGGAATTCAAACTCTGGTCTCTGAGTGTCCTAGTCCAACACTCAAACCACCACATCATGCTGGCTTGCAAAGTCTTGTTTTGCAAAACAGATTTATACAGAGAGAGGTATAGGTAGATATATCTCTATAGCTATAGTTATAGATATATTTTATACAGTACTTGGGAGTCCTGTAACCTGTTTAAAAGAAAAGAGTCTTTCTTGGGACAAAAATTCCAGGGAATCTCAAGAAGTAAAGGGCCATAGAAGAACCCTTAGTCCCATGTTGCATTTTGCTCACTGTTACAGTTATAGTTGTATTTTCAAATGTGAAAAAACAAGATCAAAATATTAGTTTCATAGATGTGAAACTTTTTTTAAAAATCTAGCTCTGTATATTGAGTTTCTTCAAATTTCTTCTGCTTGCATTTTTAAGAATTGGAATTTCATAGTTTTAGAAGAATATTATTATAATGGATGCAGACTTATTGGAAAGATGTGTTTGATTTTTGTCTGCTAAGTTTGCATTCTGTATCTCTTCTGCCCCCCTAATAAGAAGGAGGAAGATCATCAGATTGATAATGAATTGGAAGTATTTATTTATGTAAAAAAGAATGGCTGCTGCCCCCAAAGAGGTAAAGGCACTACAAGATCCCCCACACCTTCTCTTTGCCCCACCTACCTAAAATTTCTACTTACTTGAACCAACCAAGTCTCTTCCATAGAAATCTCTCTAACCAGCTGTGGTAGCTAAAATGTTTAAAAGTGATATCCTGAAGAGAAGCTAGAGAGGAATCTTGTTATCTTCATACCAACCTTGTAAGCTCCAAGCAGTCTTAGAGAACAATGAAGTAGAAGTAAATGCATCATAAAATACATTATAAATTAATAGAATTCACTGTCACAAAGTGTAGTGATGACCATCAGATTAGATGGCTGTTAAGAGCCATAAAATAAATCCATGTATAATAAATGTATCAGAAGTTGTCATCTGGGATAGCTCAATGGAACCTCAGTCTCCAGAGGGCAGTGTATTTTTAAGCACCAAATCAGGAAGATGATTGCCCTTTATGTACTTTTTGTGTGCTTTCAGTATACCTATATGGCAGGAATCTTCTGTTTAATGTAATGATTGAACTCTTTTTCCACATGTGAACTGAGTATTTGCTGCCTGGGGAAATTAATGCTCCGTACAAATTTCTTGCTAAAATTTCTTTCTCCATAAATTAATTTGTTTCCCAAAACATTTAGTTCCCTCTGAGATCCCATTTCTCAAAAGAAAAGCCAACATTTTCTTGGCATGTTTGCTTTGCTTCAGTTTAGGAGTTTATATATGGCATCATAAATTATCTCTTAAGGAGGGGTTCCATGCCTCCTAAGAATCCCTGCAAGGGATGTTACGTGACATTTTGGTTCAATTTTTATTTATTTTTTTATATATCAAGGCCTTGGTGTCACAAAAGTGGTCCTGGGAACCATATTCAGCCTGCACTTCCCTACCATTGATAATAGCAGAATGAAGGATGAGGATTGTTTTTATTTAAAATATGCTAATAATGCCTTTTGTGGCAGTTTACTCAGGGCAATATCAGGTTAAAACATACCTCGTGTTTTTATTTCATACATGTTTATTGATGATATTCTGACATTCAAGCTGACAGAAATCTCAGGCTAGAATCTAGCTGGTGTACTAAGCTGGCCATTGCACTTTTTTTCCAGGGTTATCAATGAGAGAAGACAGATAAATTTGTCAGCTCTGAGCTGCCTGTTTATCCAACACCCCAGTTCTTTCATGGCTCCTATGCCTGTGGCCTTTTAATTCCTACCACTGCTGCCTATGTACACCAACATGGTTAATGCCTGTGGATCTTTTACATCCTTCTTACCTTTACTGTATTGCATTGCACATGGTAGCTTGCTGAATGCTGAATTAGTCCCTAGAGAAAATTGAGAGGGGGGCGCTGATTGGACTCTTGGGAGGCCAGTAGAGAGAGGAATGTCTGTGCATGTGACTCGTTAACCTCATGTTGGCTAATTCTGCACCCTTTAGTTGTGTACTTTTGAATGAAAATGCTGTGAAAGTTCCCATAGTCAATCACATTTAAAATGGTCATTCATGTAGTTAGTAAGAATGCTTCTTGCAGAGAAAGTGTTTGCTTCTGTGCTTCCACAAAGCACATAATTCCAGTAGAGGAAGAGCTGTTAAAATAGACTAGATATCAGGAACCAAACATTTCCCTTTCTTTTGTCTCAGCTGATATTAATACAGTGTGAATTTCCTATTGGCTAAAGTGCAGATGTTTCAGTTTGTAATAATTTGTATTTCCCCTCTCCCACTGTAGCCCTATGCAACAGAGCCCCCAGCATTCAGGACAACTTCCCTCAAAAGGGTGTACAGGGGACTAGGGAACAGGGTAGTGGGGAAGATAAAGATTTGTAGCTCAGTTTGCCTTCCATTTCTAGAATCATTTTATAATCTCTGAAAGAGTCCCTATAAACAACTACCTAATGGTATACTAGATTTTATTATGACAATGTTAAGTATAACCTCTTAGCCATTATTGTACATTTAGAAGTCTTCAGTCTGAATCTGTTAAATCATTTTAAAAAAACCAACTGGTTTTCAAAGATGTGCTGTGTCTCAAAGCAGGTTGCATTAATATAAATGATATACAGGGACTAACTTAAAGCTTGCAGACCTGAAAAACAAGATGGGCAATGTAGGGACATCGGAAGGGAGAAGCAGAGGAGCCAGTTCAGTCTGTCAAGGTCAAAGCAAAATGACTAGATTCATTGTGGTCAGGCTGGTCTTGCTCACAGTCCTGCTTGGATAATAGAAGTGTGATCCAGAAAACCTTGTTACTTTGACTGGTGACAGAGTCCAGATTGAGCAGAGGCCGCCTCCTTTTTGTAGTCCCAGAGCATCTGAACACTGGAGTCGGATTGCATAGAATGAGGGGTACCTATAGCTGGTCTTTTTCTAGCTTATGGATGGAGCCTGGTTGCTAATATTTAGCATGGGGGTTCTATAAATATTGTAGACAGAGAGACGGATTTATGTAAAGTCACCACTATCTCCATTTTCATAGAAAAACAACAAAGTACACTGAATACTTTGTTAGGCAGCTTCTAGCTTCTCTAGTACTTTTTCTTCTTTCCAAGGGATTGTTTTCAGGATGAGCATGCAACTTCTACTTTGGTTTTCTCTGCTTGATATTTATGCACAGTTCTCACTTCTGGGGATATTTTACATCAGAAGAGATCATGATTTTATGTACCTTTTTCTTCCTGCTCATTGCCCAACCAGTGAATTCTACTGTCCCTACCACTCAGATTACTTAAGACTTTTGATATCCCTGCACAGCTAGAGGTTATCCAGTATATGCGAATATCTCTCTATTTGCATTGATGTAGATGTTTTTTCTATACGAGCATGAGAACATGTGAAGGAGTTTTAGACTGAAAGACCAGCCACCTTCCATGGTTGTTGTAAAGATTAGTGATGAGCTTTGAACAGTCTAAGAGTGTAAAATAGAAGATTCATAATGTGTTGCTTTGTCTATGAGTCTCATGAGTCTATGAGAGCTCTTACCTCTCAGGCAGTTTCCAGAGGATGGTACTTGGGCATAGCTGCTCCTAAAAAAAGGAGCTGTTATATAGCATACCACAAGGTGCCATTCTGTCCCCAATGCTTTTTAACATCTACATGAAACTGTTGGGAGAGATCATCTGGAGGCATGGGATGAGGTGCTATCAATATGCCGATGACGCCCAAATATATTTCTCCATGCCTTCAAAAACAGCTTCTGCTAAGGATAGTTTGTGTCCTCTGAATGAATGCTTGAAGGAGGTAATGAGCTGGATAAAGAAAAACAAATTGAAAACTGAATCCAGACAAGACAGAGGTACTTACTATTAAGGATCCTAATCTGGGGTTGGAGGTGTGTCAACCAGTTCTGGATGGGGTCACACTCCTCCTGAATGACTGTGTTCACAGCTTGGGAGTGCTCCTGGATCCAGATGTCACTCGAATAGACGTGATGGTCAGGAGTGGTTATTATCAGGTTCAGCTGATATGCCAACAGCGCCCTTTCCTAGAATTGGACAACCTAGAGATGGCAGTGCATGCACTGGTAACCTCAAGGTTGGACTTCTGCAATGTGCTGTACATTGGGCTACCTTTCTACCAAGTTTGGAAGCTCCAGCTGGTCCAAAATATGGCAGCCAGATTGATTACAGGTACAGCGAGGGATGAACATATCACACTGATACTAAAATCACCCCACTGGCTGCACATTAGTTTCTGGGCAAAGTACAAAGTGTTGGTTATTACCTTTAAAGCCATACATGGTTTGGCCGTACAAGTTACCGTACTGTACGTGGTTTGACCGTACAAATTAAAGGCATACAAGTTACATGCAGGATCATCTCCTCCCATAGAATCTGCTCTCTGGGGTTCATTTATTTAGACTGGCACTGGTCACCCAGAGGACCTTCTCATCAGCTGCCCCGGACTGCTGGAAGAGATTCGGCAGCAAAATATGCTGTCTGAATTCAAAAAAGTGCTAAAGAGCTATCTCTTCTACAGGCTTACCAAGTCTGTTTTTAATTATACTTTTAATTGTACTTTTAATTGTATTTGTTTTTTAAAATGTATTCTTAATTATGATATATTTTAATTATGATACATTTGTATTTTAAATGGTTTTGTGTGTTTAGTGTATTTTAGCCTTAATTTGTTTTTAATTGTATCTATGTTGTACCCTGCCTCAAGCCTGGGAGAAAAGCGGGTAACAAATAAAAAAATATTATTATATTAGTATACTGTTTGAAATTATTTCCCTCTCTTTGTCAGGTGATCAAGCCAGGAACTTTTTTTTCCAGTCTGGTTTACCTCAACCAGTTTTAGCACAGATATGGTAAGCTTTTTAAAATTTCATCAATTTGCTAAGGCATAAAAATATACTGACAGCATGGTAATATATTGATTTTTTAAAGTTTCACCTGTTTTATTCAAAGGTACACTGTAAATAATATAAGTATTTTTTGATAAAATGGCTAATAATTCTGTTTTAAAGCGCTTATAATTAAGGGAAATTATAAAAAAATAATGCAGCAAATGAGAAACTGCTTTCTGCTGTGCTTACATAGCTAGCCATTTGAATAACAAAAAAATCACTATAATAATCTGTAATTGATTTTAAAATTAGAAGGCAGATTCTGTACAGAGGTGTTGTCCATTATTTAGAGAGAAGCTGGTAGACATGAAGAATATAGTCTTTAAATTAAACATCCTTAGATACTTGACTTTAGAATTTTTGAGTTATCACCTAAGAAAGAAATTATGAGTTTTGACTTGTATAAAGACATATAGAGGTGATGACACGGAACTTGTTTATTCAGAACTGCAATGAATGCTTAAAAATTCTTTGTTATGTCGCAAGTTTTCTGTGATAGCATTTGCAATGGTGGTTGTGCATTGAGATGAAAACAAATTATTTTACACGTTTCCTTTACATATCTTTAGAATATATATTGACATTGTTAAAATGAGAAATTTGTAGGACTGTCACTGTTACCTCTACTATCTGTATAATTCTTTCACTGGCCTGTGTACAGGATTTGTGTTGGCAAGCCAGTAATCCATTAAGCAGCGTCTTACACAGGCTTTCAAATCAAGCACTAATGTTCTGAAGACAGTAACTAAATATAAGTAGGCATAATCTGGATTACTTAAAGTTTTGTTCTACGTGGGTATTTGTACTCCTTGAAAACAATACTTCTGAAATCTAGCTTGACCTCCAAGGATTCTTCATATATAACAAATATCCCACTTTCTTTCCTTATTGAAACCAAACAGATCTACACAGATTAGATGTGTACCAAAATTGGGCACCGTAACAAATATCAAATGGAAGTATCATTTCAGTTAATCATGAAAACATAAGATTTCTTGTATTTGAAGTGTAAAATTAGGCTACTCTCAGCAGAAGAGGGAAGCAGACTGGTTAGTTCTCAGGAAAGTCTTACCTTTTTAGGACAAAAGGCAGAGGCTCCAGTCTTCTTCCTGGAAGAAGGCAGACTCCTTCCCCCAATCAGAAATGGAATTCACAGTTGAGAAGAGAATTTTCATATATTCCTCTATATGATACATTTCAGATGCTGAAGATATGATTTTAAATGGTTGTTATATAAGAAAACTCACCAAAGTAGAGCATGTCAAATCACCAGTGTGTTTCCCTAATTTATTATTCAAGACTGTAGCTGTACTACTTCATGGCTCACTACTAAAGGATAAATTTTATGTATGAAGATGTTAGGAGGCAAAGTGCAGAGAGGCGACATTAATGTTGAACTGAGCCAAGAATGAAGATACTCGTTCTCTGGGCGTACTCACTGATTGCATTGCATAATCCATAACAACCCAGAATACGTGTTGAACTCAGTTTTCTTTGCCCTCTTCACATATACAGAAAGAATAGAAAGTATAACCTGGTCTGAACTTATTTTAACTTGACATCTCCAAGAAAACCTTTTAGAGAACCATTATCCAGGTTAATTACGTACTATGGTTGGTGCTGTTTTAAATTAACTGCTTTTAAATTGTCTGGTTTTTAACAATAGATGATTTAATGTATTTTAATATTTTTAAATTATTATTTATTGTTTTAAATTGAATTTTTGTAAGATCTAGAGTGGTGTATAAATATATAAATAGATAGATAAATAAATTGTATATCCTTAGAAAGAACAGGTGCTTTGTTCATGTCACTTGCTGAGATACACGTGTTTTTTTTCACTTCCTGGAGAGGAGTTCATATTTATTTGATGTGTATATGACTGTTAATTATATATAACTGGTACAACTAATACTCAGTGAAATGAAGTAGAGATACTTACTACATGTGATGGAGAGAACTGCAGTGCAGGCTCTTGGGTGGACAGTGAGACTGAGGAAAGAGAGAACATTGTGAGACTTCAGTCAACAGTGTGAAAACTTACCAGGGAGTTGAATTTAGCAAGTCTGGCTTCTAATCAAACTTGTGTATAAACATATGAAACTGAGCCAGATTTTTGATACATTTTATCCAGTGTTATTTGTGACTCTTCAGGCAAAATCTTTTTCCAGTTCTCCTATGAGAAATCCTTTTCAAGTAAAGAAATTAGCTGAACTTGACACCTTTCTCATTCAAAGCACGTATTCTGTCACTGAGCCCTGGTCCCTCCCATATAATTATAAATGTTCTGTGACTTTGCAGAGTGAGGAAAGACGAGCAGTCAGTCTTAAAAACAGGATGTACATCCAGGATAAGAGTCAAGAGTTCGAAATGTTTTTGTATTCAGATAAAAACTGTATTATTTCATTCTGAATTAATATGAAAAATGTGGAGAGAAGAGGGTGGGAAGAAACTGCAAATAGACGGTTTTTCACTATTCCTTTTGTAATCATGACCTTACTGTTTCTGTGAAATCTGATGCATCCCTGTTAGTGAGAAAACATGCCAAAGTGTTCATTTCCTGGGCTCTGTATGTATACATCTTATCTCAGTCACAGTTCTTTAATAAAACTGATGCTTAATTCAACTTTGGTCATTTCTGCACTAGACTGTTATAGTGCTATTATTCCACTTTCAACATCCTATGGAATCCTGGTGTTTGCAGTTTAGGGAGGGGCCTCAAGGACATTTCTGGTGCTGAAATAGCCTTTGATCAAGCATGTATTAAGTCCAGAAGTTGAAAATGCGAGGTTTACTTACTGTGTTAGAAGTCATTTAATAAACAAAGCAGCAAATAACCTTCTAGACATGGTTAGATGTGGGAGGCAGGGGTTTGGATTGGATGGCCCCCAAAGTCGCTTCCAGCTCTATGGGTGTTAGATATTACTGAACTGGGTGGGTCAATCTTGCAGTTTCATGCTGTTACCAAATGTTGTAACTGAAATGAATTTTTGTTAGCTTTTGGAAGAGTTTGCAACATCTTTTTTTAAAAATTTACTTGATATTGTAGGGCTCTGGCAGATATGAACAATGATGGGAGAATGGACCAGCTGGAGTTTTCTATAGCTATGAAACTCATCAAACTAAAACTACAGGGTTATCAACTCCCTTCTGCATTGCCTCCTATTATGAAGCAACCTCCCATTTCTATTTCTAGCGCACCAGGATTTGGTAAGGGTAGACTATCTTTGTATGCTGTTCTGAATAATTCTGTTCTGAATAATTTTTTATCTTTCTGAATAATTTTGTTCTGAATAATTTTTTAGCTTTCATAGCTTGAACATACTCTTATATTAGGTTGTTGTGGGTTGTGGCTGTGTGATGGCCAACTGTAACTCATAGAAATTGTTCCCTCTCCCCTGGGGACTACACAAGTGTATAGACTCTGTCTTACTTCCATGCCACCAGATCCTCTGAAGATGCCAGCCACAGAGGCAGGCGAGATGTCAGGAAAAAATACTGATAGAACACAGCCTCAAAGCCCAGAAAACCCACAACAACCTATGGATTCTGGCCGTGAAAGGCTTCGACTTTACATTGATACTTACATTGTTTACAACCTATTTTAATATTTCTTAGTCATTGGAGGAGGAGCAATCCATGAATGGGTTAACTCCTGTTGCTACCCAGGCCATGTGTTTTACAAAAGTATTTCCTGTTTGATCCCTGGTTCCCCACAGTTCTTTCACCTTGCCTTGCCCAGGAAAGGTCTTTCTCGTGGCTCTTTTTCCTCTCTACTTCTCTCTTATTTTTTTTAAAGCACCCTCACCTTGTTAGCTCTCTTCTTTACTTCTTCCTGCCTTACGTCCCTCCTTCTTCCGTACCAGATGCCCTTCGTCGGTGGGACTAGGAACAGGGATGGAGAAAGTTAAAACCAAAACTAAAGGCAGCTCCTTTGCTCAGCGTCCTTCAGCACCCAAACATGCCTGAATAGTGAGAGAGGTGCAAGGCGCTTTTCCAGCTCCTGTAGGACGTGCTGCTATAGATCAGGTGGTTGATTTAACAAAGGGAATATTAACCCTTTAGAAACTGAGCTTAGTTCTCCCTCTAGTATCAAAGGGGCAGAGGCTGCTGAACTAACTTCAGGATTCCAGTTAGCAAAGCCTGAATGTACTTCAGCTCCTACTAGTGGTGACAAACAATCAGAGGGGGCTATGGAGATAGAAGAGGAGGCTTTTTTCAATTCCCCAGTTGCTTTTCGTCAATTTGTTGAGATTACCACTTCTCCCAAAGGGCTCCCAGGCAGAATTGCCCAGACAGGTTCGAAATCTAAACAACCATCCCGGCTAAGCACAAAACCTAAGTAGCCATGTCAGAAATTGTGCCCACATGCTCACTTGTACACAGTGGCAGTTTTGAGAAATAAGCAGATGCCAATCAATTTGAACAAAGAAACCAAATCCTTCCATTGTCTTTTTCAGTTCTTGTGTCTCTGCCTGTGCCATTTTTGATCAGGACTCATGGCTGCAGCAACATTTCTCCATGGTGGCTAATGAGCTGAAGAGGTTGAACTGGCTGCCCCTCCACAGCTTTGCTATAGCCAAATGACCTAGAATTCTCTCCCCACTCTCCATTATTGCTCTGCCACCTCCAGTCTCACCAAGGATAGGGCAGGCGTTGCAACTATTCAGTCAGGTACAGAAGTAAATCTAGGTCATTCCTTGGACAAGGAATCAACCTTGTCACCAGAGAGAGGGGGTTCTGCACTCTTTTCGCATCAGTTCTCCTCGAGATGTTGATGTAGCCTCCCTTCATTCATTTTCTCTCAGGGACTTGTTCTGAGACAGAGGAAGGGGATTGGTCAGATTCAGGGAAACAGGAAGACCTAGCCAGAGAGAGAGCCATTTCAGTTAAAATTACTTTATAAAGTAAAATTACTTTATTCCTTTTTTATTGAAAGCAGTAGCAGCATTGGTTTACAAGACTCTTAACCTGATCTTCAGTAGCTCTAATCACTGACCACTCTGGTTATGTTTCCTAAACCAAAAGCTTTCTCATGAGTTGCGCCTTTTCCATTTGATTTTAGTCAACTAGGAAGATCAGAATGGAACATCCCCACCCAAAATAGAAAGGGCATTAATTTAGCAGAAAAACTGTATGGTATATATTTTCTTCAGAGGCTGTGAATCTTCTCAAACCTACTCTGGGGCTTTGAACAAATGCCTTAATGGCCAGGAAAGCAGATTCTGTCCTTAAAGACTCCCCCGCTCTTCCGAAAAAAAGCAGAATCATCATTTAAGTGCTTTAGAGCTCCAGCTGTCTATGCATCTTCCACAGCATCCTCTATTTCTAGAGCAGTCATGCTCTGGGTCCAAGATATTTTTGATAACCAGGATCTAGATGCAAAGGAGAGAAGGCCCTTTGGGACATCCTCATTGAAACAAGGGATAAGAAGAAGTCCATGTCTTCTATGCCAAAGAAAAATATAAAAAGACAGACCAAATTATCTCAATCTTTTCAACCCTTCTGCTCCTTCTCCCACTCTAGACATGTCAGGTCTTTCAAAACTGCCTGGTGTAGGTTCCAGTTTCCTTTTTCCCCCTCCAGGGAGGCCCAGGCAGGATTCCCCCATCCCCCTGGATATAAACCAGTCTTGTGACTACCCTCTTCCCAAAATAGGAGGAAGACTATCTCATTTCACAAAAGCATGGTTCTTCTCTACTTCAGATCATTAGGTATTAAGGACAATAAGCAAAGGTTAATAAGCAGGCTATTCTAAGAAGATGGTAAACATAGTCTTGGTGTCCAGATGAGGCTCCACCTGCAGGATATGAGATTACCTGGAAGGCCTTTCTCAGATGTTCTCAGAGAAAATCAGTCTCACCACACAGAGCAGGTGTATGACAAGGCCTGCTTTCTGCTTCTCAGACTGGATTGGCAACTCCCCCCTGCTCCAGTCCACTAAAGCACCTTGCTACTTTATACAACTCTGGCCTTCCCTAAAAACACCACCTTTGTGTATAAAGCGTAAAGCCTTTCTGTTGTTGTTTAGAACCTCTTTGGAATTTATGGTAACATGGTTCTGTTTGGTTAGAACTACTGAGAATCATTCATCTTGAGTCAAATTCTATAAAAAATATTGTAATCTTTATGAAAACAACAAACAGAATAAAGTATTCGTTTTGTATATATGACCAAGCTCAAACAGATCTTCAGAATGTATTTAAACAGTTTTTTGTATCTTTACATGTGCATAAGGGCACAGATCTCTCTCACACACAGGCCTCTGGCTACCTTTTTGCCAAAAGCTTTCCCAAATCTAGGTCACTTTCTTTGATCGGATTCAAAAGTGAGTTGATTTCTCTACTGCCCCCCTCTCAAGGCTTTTCCTGAGAAAACACTTTCATTCAACCCCTGTTGGTTGACTGAAAAACTCTCTGGCTCAAAGACTGACTCTCAGCCCCTCTTCTGGAAGTCTCCCTAAACCTAATTCAGTGCATACTATTTAAGCATTTTTTTTCTGAGACCTCCACCCCCTCCTTTACACTAATAGGCTGGGTTTCTCTCTGGAGTGGTTATTTTGGTTGCCTGGCAACCTGTTGCTGCATCGCTTTGTACCACTCCCCCTAGGGTCTGTCACAAGGTGTTAAAAAGATTTTAGACTTCCTCCAAGCAAGCCTTGACCTACCGGTAGGTCTTATGACCTCATCACTGGACTACAGTCTTCGCATCCATTTTATCTATTAGCCAAAATCAAATTTCTGCACATTCACATGCAAAGAGTTTTTTAAGGGGGACTTTTCTCCTCAGTCCCTGGTTGCTCATCATTCTCCGTCTTGGGATTGCCACAAGGAACTCAAAGCCTTCTTGAGACTTCCATTTGAACTGCTGAAGACAATTCCACTCCAAATTCTGTCCATAAAAGTACTCTTCCTCGTGACAGTCACTTCAGCCATGGCTACATCAGAGCTAGCAGCTCTTTTTGTGGATCCCCTGTGGTAAATTTGATACAGGCTGCCTCCACTTATCTGATAGATTAGAGACCCGAGCACTATCAGTAAATGGAATTGGTTGAAAAGTGGGAGCCATGTACTGCACTGTAGGGAGCATGAAGAAGTTACAGAGGCTCATTTGGAACCAACTGCACACTCACTACTTGCAAAATCTCTCAGCAGGCTAGCGTGGTTTCTACCCTCAGTCCACTTTGCGAGCAGTGCACATGTGTTGACGATTCCAAGTGAGCCTCTGTAGGCAAGAAGAACTGATCAATGAGCGGAACCTCCATCAAATTAATGGAACTTGTCCTTAATTTGGAAGTCCTTAATTTGGAAGTGTCAAAAGAGCAAGCCATCAGATAATGAGGCATCAACAGCTGGGAGCTTCCTGTACATACTCTGTTTCTCCCTTGGCTTGATCCTGGGAGGGAGGGAGGGAGGGAGGAGAGAAAGAAAGAGAAAAGAAAGGAATAAAAAGAAAAAAATGCTTTTGTCCTGAAAGACTCCCATGCTTCACAGGTTTTGGGGAGGAAGTAGCACCATATTTTTAGCCCTCCCTTTCCCCTGGTGATTCTAGGCCCTGAAGAGACTTTTTTTTTAACCAACTTTGGAGTCACTTCCTGTTTACATCTCTTCTAGGTATAAAATAGTCCAAAGAGGGTCAAAAACTTTATATTATTTCAAACTCTCCCAGGGGGCTTTGGAGGTACTTCAGTTGGTACTTGAATTGAGCAGGTGTGGTAGGAGGTACTTCAGGAGGTACTTGAATTGAGCAGGTGTGGTAGGATATGTGGCTCTCCAGAGTTCTCTGGGGAACCATCATGGCCCTCTATCCCCAGCAGTTTCCTACCTCTAATGTAAACTAAACCGTAGTGTTCTGCCCAAACCAGACCATTGTCATATGTCTGCTGCTTGTAAACTGTGATAAATTTAAATTTATCTCTGTCTTGTAGGTATAGGTGGCCTTCCTAGTATACCACCACTTACAGCTGTTGCTCCCGTGCCAATGGCGTCTATTCCAGTAGTGGGAATGTCTCCACCTTTAGTATCTTCTGTTCCTACAGCAGCTGTGCCTCCCCTTGCAAATGGAGCACCAGCTGTTATCCAACCTCTTCCTGCTTTTGGTCACTCTGGTATGCTGAGTTACTGATATTTGCTGTACCAGTTGGTTTGTACTTCTCTGTCTGATTTAAACAACTAGAAGTGCTATGAATGCATCCTTATAATACCCCAAATAGGATCAGATTATATTTTTAAAACAGAATCATTACATCCTTGTATATCAAGTCAGGTAAATCATATGTGCATGAAACCGTTAAACACTTTACCTCTTGAACTGGAGGTATAATTGTTTAATTTTTTGTTCTTAATTTATGCATTGCAAAAGCATGAACCTTTTTAAATAGAAAAATACTTAGAAAAAATTAGAACAAACCTTCAGAGTGCTAACAACTTGTAATTTTCTGACCTTCAACTTACAGGACATATTTTTTCATAATTGTTAGTAAGTTTTTATTGGTGATTAGTTCTAATACACTTAAAAACTTCCGAAATTTCATTCAGCATTTTTTAAAATACTGTACTTCACTTTAATTAGTGTGTCCAAGTTTTTGCACATACTGACCTGATCTGTTGATACTAATAAATATGAGACTGGGTCATTTAGTTTTGCAAGAGATTAAAGTCTTTTTAGAGGCTTTAATTTTTGCAAAACTAAGTGAACCAATCTCATAACTGTAGAAACGTAAGATGGGATCCAAGGACAAACTGTATGTGAAAAATTTCAGCATAACTTTTTTCTCAGCCTGTTGTAGCACCCCATCATGTATTCCATTTCTTTCCTGATGGTTGCCCAGTTATTGGGAGAGGCTTTCTGAGATGCTTGGGCAGTTAGAGGTAGAGGAACCACATTCAACAAGTACTCCACTTCTAACAGAAAATAGCAAGCCCTCATTAAATTTGTAAACCATATAACATTTTTAATTTTTTTCCTAAATCACTAGTTTCTAAATTCTTTGCAGAGGTACTTTCCAAATAGAAATAGTTTGTAACTCAAGAAAAACTGTATTTGTCTGTACTGTCTAATCTGTAAAAGATCGTAGCTGTCTTATTTTTCTACATTGATTACGTTTTCAAAATAGGGAAGTACACTAATATTTTACACATGTTATTCCTTAAATGATTTTAATTACAAGTTCAAAGTGAAATAGCCCATACTATGGCAATTAGCTTTTGCTGATGTTTTTGCCTAACCTTCTAATATTTTTTTGCTGTTCGTATTTTTATCTCCTAGCTCTCCAGTTGTTTTGTTGTTTTGTTTGTTCGTTGCTTAGAGTGTTTTATATTTTTCTTGTAAAGAACTTTGAATTCTTTTATACCAAAAAGCATCATACTAACCTAAAAATTAATTCTGTAAGTAACATCCTATAGACTGTTAATTGCAATTTGAATACAATATTAACCAGTTGACGTTTAATTTCATTGACTTTAAAACATAACTATTCCCTTTCAGCCACATTGCCAAAGAGTTCTTCCTTCAGTAGATCTGGTGCAGGCTCACAATTAAATGCAAAATTACAAAAGGCACAATCACTTGATGTGGCTGGGTAAGTATGGCATTTTTGGCTATTTAGACACAAATATTTCCATTCAGACCAGGAAGGGTACTTATATTTAAGGAATGTGATTTTGTCATATAGTAGTATAATTCAGAAGCATATAATTCAGAAGCATGAAATTAAATATTAGACTGCATTCCTGTTGAAAAGCATACTTACCTATAAATAAAATAATTTCTAATCTCATTTCATATTGTACATTCTCATTTTCTTTTGTGTTATGCCTGTATATGTAAAAGAAGAGGATGCACCTCTAAAATATACATACTTAAAAAGAAAAGATTTTTCAGTGTGACAACATATGGATACTGTCTAGAAAACAGTTTTTACTAAACTGTGACTGCAGACCTTCATGTAGGTGGTTTTGACAGGATATAAATTATACTACTCAGTGTTCTAAGCAGTGCTTTTGCCATCTTATCAGTAGTGAGCTTCTTCAGTCAAACCCCATACCAGCATATAACTTAAAACCAGCCCCTCTATTCCGCATTCCTGTCCCTCTGTCTTTGAGTAGACCCATTGACCCATTTTGGAATGCATTTTTTTTTAAAAAAAATAGTTGATTGTTTTATTCAGGCATTAATTCATTAGTTTTCTTCCTGGTATGACTGAACTCTGTAGATTGCCTGATATTATTTAATTTAATACATTAATTATTTAGATTTTTAGAATTTGTTAAAGGGTGAGGTGTTGTCTCTCTTTTTCCTGGATTCAGCATTTAGAACTAGAGGAAATACAGCACATATGTCTGTGCTGTCTTGTTGTTCTAACCACCCTACTGCCTCATGAATTTTAGAAGCAAGAGAATGGAGCAAAAGAGAAATGGTAAAGAAATAGCAGTGGGAGGGAGGTTTGATCTCGGTGCTCATGAGGAGGGTCTCAAACAGCCATGGTCCTTTCAGAGTATCAGGCTTTTTGGATAATCCTCCCCAGCCCCAGCATTAATAATGTGTATGGAATTTGGAGTCTTTGTTTGTGGTATACAGGGAAGGGAGTATAGTAACTTTTTCAAAACTCTTCTAATTTTTATTCATTATATTTTCTGGTCTTAAATGTTATTTGAAGCGGAGTGCAATGAACTGTGGGTACTCTTTTGGTGGGTTTATTACTCAGTGCTGGGCACTTGCTTAATTAGGTGAATATTTTGATTCCTTCATGAAACTTTTTTGAAAACATTTAACATGCGAAACACAGACTGACTACAAATGAGTAAGTGCAAGCAACACTTTATTAATTAGCATTATAATGAAAGGTTAAAAGATGTAAACAAATGTTAAGATAAGATGGAAACAAAGAATAGGCTTTTTAGATACATGAGCCTTTAAACTGGAAGTGCCACCAACTGAACTTTATCCCATTCTAAAGTCTGCTGTTTCCCACAAACACAGGATCTCCTCTCTTCCCTGTCTCTTTCACTATGATGATACTTAGTGCCTCATTTCTTTTTCAAAAGTCTGTAGTTGTGGCAACTGAAAGTTTTCCTAGTTGTTGGCATTCCAGACACCATTCAGAATTTTAATGTTTAAAATTCAGAAAAGGTTTTGTGTGCTGTATAGCAGAGAGCCTGAACTTTGAAGAAAAATTATATAATTTCTAAAGGTATACTACGAGCACAGGCTAAAACAAAACTGCTCTGTGACAGAAGTTTGTTAGAATTTTCAAATGGATGAAATGGGGAAATCAAGAAGTAGGAATTGTGACATTTACTAGTGCTAGTAAATTCAAGCAGTTTTTAATTTCAGAGAAATTCTGGATATAGGTGGTGTGTGTGTTTGTGTGTGCCTATGCGTGTGTGCCTTCAGGTTGCCTGTCAGCTTGTGACATGCTTGGTGAATTGTGCAGACTTGTATTATTTTGGATTCAATCCAAGACTGCATTAGTAGCAGTGATGGAGACTATTAGCTTGGAGACACATCAAGACAGTTGGTTCTTCAAGAAATCTTAACATCTTTGTTAAGGTTTATTGCATCTTTTTGAGGGTTTAAGCAAAAATATCACAGTTTTGTATGTTTAGAAGAGTGAACCACCAAAACCACAACTAGTATGCTTTCAGATAGAGTTCAGAGTATGTATTATGAAACATGAAATAAATGGCCAGGATCTAGCTAATTTAGGGAAGTGTGTTGTTTGTTGTAAATTTTCCCGTCTTTAATTAAGACCAGTTAGCTAGACTCTGCTTTGTGTACTTCAGCACTGGAGAAGTTAAAGGAACAGCAGGCTAGAACAGCCAACCTCAACAGAATGCCCAGGCAGTCCTAGTAGAACATACTCGTCGAGGAGCCCAGGTCAAGTCTCAGAGGAGGCAAGTTCTGGTTGTTGGGGACTCTTTGCTCAGGGGAACCGAAACGGCAATTTGCAAACCAGACAAGCTCAATCGAGAGGTCTTCCTGGGGCCAGGATCAACCACATAATGGAGAGGCTAACCAGGCTGGTCAAACCCACTGACCAGAAGCCCCTCATTTTGGTTCATGTCGGAACCAATGACACTGCGAGGAGCGGCTTTTACCACACCACAAAGGACTACGAGCTTATGGGGATGAAGCTTAAGGACGTTGGTGCGCACGTGGTCATTTCGTCTCTCCTCCCCGTTCAAGGATATGGCGCACGTAGGGAAAGAGCAATAGCAGAGGTCAACAACTGGCTCCTCATGTGGTGCCACTGGCAACAGTGTGGGTTTTTGGAACATGGCCTGAATTTCCATGAACGTGGGCATCTGGCGAGGGATGGGCTGCACCTCACAAAACTTGGCGGGAATGTTTTTGCAAACAGTCTCGCAAGGAGGATTAAGAGGTCTTTAAACTAAGTTCCACTGGGGAGGGAGACAATATTATTCAGGGCAAGGACTCGGCGAGTGCAGGGGGAAAAGGCCCAAATGATACTGGACAAGTAGTACAAGTGGCCAATGGTGGGAGGAGTAGAAACAATAGTACAGGACTTGCAGGAAGGGCCCGGGGACTTAAGTGTCTCTACACTAATGCACGGAGTATGGGAAACAAGCAGGATGAACTTGAACTCCTAGTACAACAAAATAAATATGATTTGATAGGCATCACTGAGACCTGTGGGATGAGTCTCATGATTGGAATATAGGAATAGAGAGGTATAGCCTATTTTGTAAAAATAGACCAAACAAGAAAGGAGGAGGAGTAGCCTTGTATGTCAAGGATGTTTTCGCCTGTGAAGAGATCCAGGACTTAAACCCAGAAAGCCAGGTCGAGAGCATTTGGGTAAGAATTAAGGCAGCAAGAAACTATAGGGATATTCTGGTGGGAGTTTACTACAGACCTCCAACCCAGGCTGAGGACTTTGATGATGCCTTCCTCAACCAAATGACTGCACATTCAAAAAGGAGAGATACAGTAATAATAGGAGATTTCAATTACCCGGATATATGCTGGCAGTCAAACTCTGCCAAGACAGCAAGGTCCAGCAAGTTTCTTGCTTGTCTTGTGGACAACTTCATGGTCCAGAAGGTGGAAGAGGCCACAAGGGGATCAAATATTCTAGATCTGATCCTGACCAACAGGGATGACCTTGTTAATGAGGTAGAAGTGGTTGGATCTTTAGGGGGGAGTGACCATGCCCTATTGGAATTTGACATTCAGTGGGAAGGAGAAGATAAGGGTAGCCAGACACTCATCTTAGATTTTAAAAAAGCAGACCTCTGTAAACTTAGGGAGCTGCTGGCTGGAATTCCGTGGTCAAGAATAGTGAAAGGGAAAGGAGTTCAGGAGGCATGGGGGTCCCTTAAAAAAGAGATACTGAAGGCACAGTCTAAAACTGTGCCAATAAAGAGGAAAAATGGAAAGCATCTGAAGAAACCAGAATGGTTGACTAAAGAACTCTCAGCTGAGCTAAATGTTAAGAGAAACATGTATAGGAAATGGAAGAAGGGGGAAACCACCAAAGAAGAATTTAAGCAAGTAGCCAGGAGATGTAGGGAGGAGGTCAGAAAGGCTAAAGCTCAGAACGAACTTAGGCTGGCCAGAGACATTCAAAACAATAAAAAGTGCTTTTTAAAATATGTCCGCAGCAAAAGGAAAAAGAAGGAGACGATAGGGTCGCTGCGCAGAGAAGATGGCAAATTACTCACAGAGGGAAGAAAAAAGGCAGAACTACTTAACACCTTCTTTGCTTCAGTTTTTTCCCAGAAGGATACAAGTACTCAACCTGGCGGATGGGGAGCAGGTGAGGAGGCAGGGGAAATGAGGCACATAATAGGTAGAGAGGTGGTACACGAATACCTGGCCACACTGGATGAATTCAAGTCTCCGGGGCCAGATGAATTACATCCTAGGATATTAAAAGAGCTGGCAGAGATCATTTCGAAACTGCTTGCTGTAACCTTTGAGAAATCTTGGAGGACAGGAGACGTTCCAGCAGACTGGAAGAGAGCAAGTGTTGTCCCCATCTTCAAGAAGGGGAAAAAAGAGGACCCAAATAATTATTGCCCAGTCAGCCTGACGTCAGTACCCAGAAAGATCCTGGAGCAGATAATTAAGCAGTCAGTTTCTAATCATTTAGAAAGCAATGCGGTAATCACGAGAAGTCAACATGGATTTCTCAAAAATAAGTCATGCCAGACTAATCTTATCTCTTTTTATGATAGAGTTACTAGCTTGATAGATGAAGGGAATGCTGTGGATGTAGCATATCTCGATTTCAGTAAGGCCTTTGACAGAGTCCCCCATGACATTCTTGCAACGAAGCTAGTAAAATGTGGGCTGGACAGGGCTGCTGTTAGTTGGATTTGTAATTGGTTGACCGACCGAACCCAAAGGGTGATCACGAATGTCTGCTTTTCATCCTGGAGAGAAGTGACTAGCGGGGTGCCACAGGGTTCTGTCCTGGGCCCAGTGCTGTTCAACATTTTTATCAATGACTTGGATGAAGGAATAGAGGGCATGCTCTTCAAATTTGCAGATGACACCAAATTGGGAGGGGTTGCTAATACGCCAGAGGACAGGATCAAAATTCAAAATGACCTGGATAGATTGGAGAGCTGGGCCAAGGCGAACAAAATGAAATTCAACAGAGAAAAGTGTAAGGTCCTACACTTAGGTAGAAAAAACGGAATACAGAAATATAGGATGGAGGACACGTGGCTGGATAGCAGTACGTGTGAAAGGGATCTAGGAATCTTCATAGACCACAAGCTGAACATGAGTCAGCAGTGTGATGCGGCAGCCAAGAAAGCCAATGCAATTCTCGGCTGCATCAATAGGAGTATGGTGTCTAGATCAAGGGTACTGGTATCACTCTACTCTGCTTTGGTTAGACCTCATCTTGAATACTGTGTCCAGTTCTGGGCACCCCAGTTCAAGAAGGACATGGTCAAGCTGGAGCAAGTCCAGAGGAGGGCGACCAAAATGGTGAGAGGCCTGGAAGCCATGCCCTATGAGGATAGACTTAGAGAGCTGGGTATGTTTAGTCTGCAGAAGAGAAGGTTAAGAGGGGACATGATAGCCATGTTTAAATATTTGAAGGGATGCCGTGTAGTGGAAGGAGGGGGCTTGTTTTCTGCTGCTCCAGAGACCAGGACAAGGAGCAATGGATTCAAGCTGCAGGAAAGAGATTCTACCTGAACCTCAGGAAGAACTTCCTGACAGTCAGGGCTGTCTGGCAGTGGAATCCGCTGCCTCGGAGTGTAGTGGAGTCTCCTTCCTTGGAGGTTTTAAAGCAGAGGCTGGATGGCCATCTGTCGGGAGTGCTTTGAGGGTGTTCTTGCATGGCAGGGGGTTGGACTGGATGGCCCATGTGGTCTCTTCCAACTCTACATTTCTGTGATTCTGTGATTCTATCTTTTTGGTGGTGATGCTGGCTGGCTTAGTTCTGAGAACATATCAAGCCATGAATGAGGAAGTTTAGCTACAGTTTGGCATTATCAAATTTGACTAACCTTGGTTTGCAGGCATCTGGCAAACTAACAGCATGTTTTGAAGTAGGTTTCCAGTAACATTTGTTTTTAATGGCTAAAGTAACAGCTCTTGATCCATCTCTGGCTGTTGCATTGCAGAAATTTGAGGGCTGACTGCTGAGAAAACTGATCAGTAAATCATAGTTTGGTGTGATCTATGAATTGAAGAATGGAATTCTTACAGGTCTGAAATTGTTACCTGTTTTTAAATATCAAGCTTGATTGTTTCAGTAAAGTTTAAATGTAGTTTTCTTCCTAACTGGCATTTCTAGAGGCTTTGCTAGCGGTATTATAATTTTAAAATTTTTTACAAGTGCATTTTTAAGAGCGTTTTTAAATTGTAGGTATTAAAAAGAAAAAAAGTAATATGGCTTTCAGAAGCAAAGTTTCAAAAGTTGAAGAAACAGAGAAAAGTTTGACAAGTTGTGTATTAAAATAAAAGTTTGCTTGTTCTTAAAAGAACATTCCATCTTGGAGGTTAATTAGAACAAAGTGTCTTTGGCATATGAAAAAATTAACAAAAGAAGTTTCCCCTTTTAGACAACACAATTGTAAATAGAATGCATTAATTTTCTAAATTTATAATAACACATTGAGTAGTGTTAAAATTTAAAGAATAACTGTGAGGTTTTTTTTTTAATAAAGCTGACCATAAATTAAACTTGGATTGTTTGGAAAGTTCTTTATTTCATGTTCTATCGTGTTTGATATAATCAATGATAATGATGCCATTATCCCATTGTCTCTTCTTTATTGTTCCAGTGCTTCTCCAGCAGCAGAATGGGCTGTTCCTCAATCATCACACTGAAAATGGGCAGCTATTCAATAGCCATGAAAAAACAATGAGTGGACACTTAACTGGTATTCATAATGCTTTTGTTTTTAAAAAAATTTAAAAATTTTAAAAAAAAAATTAAAACACAGGGCTTTGTGGACTCAATTACAGTGCAGTATTTAGAAGGACACTACAATGCAATGCAGTGGTTAAAAGACGGTTATCAATGGGTTCTTCTTCGTGGTCTCTGTGCCTTCATACACTAGGAGCTTTAGCGCCTGCGCGGTACGTTTGGAAACCAGAGCTTGTTCGCTTGGGGGACCCCCCCCGGTATGCGCATGCTCCTCCCGCCGAGCAACGGTCTCTCCTCAGTTCTTTCTCGTCCGCCGCCCTCCAAGGGTTTTTTTTTTGCTCCACGTCGTGCTTGGCTTGCTGTTTTTTTACGGTTTTCGGACTTTGGACTGTCTTTGACCTCTCTTTCGGACTCCCCCCTTTGGTTTTTTTGTCTTTTTTGGGTTTTGGAGTTTGGCGTTTCTTCGTCTTATGTCCGCGCTCTTTAAAAAGTGCGTGTCCTGCGGCCGCAAGGTTCCCTCAACGACGGCCATAAGGAGTGTCTCTTCTGTTTTGGGGGAGTCCCCCAACATCCGGACTTGCCCAATTTGCAGGGGGTTTTTCTCCCCCAAAATCTCCGCAACCGCTCCCGAGATCAAATCTTATTGTTGGGGAAAATCTCTGCGGGCGATAGCGAGACCTCCACTTCCCAAGATGGCCGACAAAAAACGACCACGCCATCGACGGATCGGCGGCTGCCGTTCCGTCCACCTCGTCTATCGGGCTCGGTCCGGCGAAAACGCCGATCTCGGCGCCCGAGGATCCCAAACTGTCGGCGGCTCCAAGTCAGCAAAAGGATCCTCGACGGCGAAAAGGCTGAGGCTCCCCTTGGAGACGCCTAAAAAAGCGCCCTGCTCCGGACGGAGGCGGGCAAGGAGAAGGAGAAGAAGAAGAAGAAGAAGGAAAAGAACGCCCCCCCGGCTGGGGCGTTAACCTCCTACTCCTCCTCCTACTCAGCAGCCTTCCAAAGGGCGAGGCAGTCCGTCGACCTCTCGGAGGATGAGATCGAGGACGTTCCCCACGCGCCCGGACTCGCCTTGGCAGACCCTCCAACCCTGGTGGAGGAGCCCCACCGCCCTTTAGCCGTCGCAGGTCGGCCGACCTGCAGCAGGGGGCCCTCTGCTTCTCCGGAGCGGCGTTCACCTCCTTCAGGTCCCGGTCCCGCTCTTCCGAGCGTCCGGTGGCCTCGCCGCCTCCGGGGGAAAAAGAGGAACAACCCGCTCGTCTGCCTCCAGATACACCTCGGCGTCCTACGTGGCCAGGTACGCGAGGAATTGAAGGGAAAGCCCCGGGCCTCCTATCGGTCGCATTCGCCATCGTACCGGGATCGGTACCATCGTGGCCCGAGTCGCTGGGAGACCTTTCCGGAGGCCCCGGTCACCTCGTCGACCCCGGAATCGCGCTCGCCTGAGGGGACGGGGCTCGGTACCGTCGACGCCGAAGCCGATTCCCCTCGGACCGCCGCTCCTTCAGCCGCTCTCCCTCCCCCCGATACATAGGGCGAGGGAGCCTTTACCACGGTATCGGGCGATATCGCCACCTCCTAGGGTCACGGCAACGGCGAGCGCCCCCGGAGTCGGTGGTGACTGAGCGGGCTACGACGACGTGCCTGCCGACTACCCCGGTCACCACCAAGAGGGTGAAGTCAGTGGTCAGCCATCCCAACACGCTCTGCTACCACCGCCCCGGCTGCGGAGAAGCCTAGGAAGGCAACACCTGCGGCGACTCGAAGGAGCCGGAGAGCGAGCGGCGGGGGACTCACCGAGCTCGGAGTCGTACGACTCGAGTGCGGAGTCTGAGGTGTCTGAGGCGGGCCCCCCAGGAGTTCCTCCGTTGGGATTCGGGGCCCGATCCCAGATTCTGCTCCAGAGGACGTCCACCAGTTCTCTGCGATTTCTCCGCATGGCCACTACCCCCGGCCTTAAGATCGCCGATGCGGAGCCGGAGGCGACGATCCAGCCTTCTCCGTCTTCGGGGAAGCGACCTTTCACGGCCCCGCTCCCTCCTGCCCCGGGTATCCAGACTGGTGAAGGCCGCCCGGGGGACCGGCCTCGGCTCAGCCGATACCGCAGCGGTTAGAACACCTCTACAGGGTGCAGAAGGATAACGCCGGTTACTTTTAAACACCCTGCACCGAACTTTGTTGATCCGCACAGACGAAGGGCTCCGGCAGGCAACACACCACCCCGCCGGACAAAGACAAGTGGGACGCCTACGCAAGGAGGTTCTATTCAGCTGCCTCCTTGGTCAGGCTGTCCAACACTCAGGCTTGCCTCGCGGCATACCTGAAGAAAGTGCTCGATCGCCTCAACCGGCGATGGAGGCGGTCCGGAGGACATCCGCCAAGCCTCCTCCGTGTTTACAACGAGGCCATCTCCATCGCTCGCCACCAGATGGCCTCCTCCCGGCACGCAGTGGAAATTGCCTCCCGGGTCATGGCGGGATCCTCGGCCTCCGCCGCCATGCTTGGCTCCGACCGGCCGACATCCAGGAGGACACCAGAAGGGGGAGAAATTCCCCTTCGACGGTGAAGGCCTATTCAATTCGCCACAGACGAAGTTTTGGACAATCTCGTCAAGGCGAGGCTGCCGCCAAAAAGATGGGGCTGCAGCCGGCCACGCAGGCCCGCAGGGCCTCCACCTCCGCCCATCCTCGACGATCCTCCACCTCGTCGTTCCAGCTTTCGGCCCAGTCTGGACAGTCGAGACCGTCCCCCCGGCTCATCGGCCAGACGCACGATTGGGGGCGCCCGGTTTCGTCGAAGAAGTCCTCCTCCGAGACAAAGTCTCGGTTTTGACGTGCCTGGCAGGACCCCCCAATCCCACTCTTCAGCCTACCATCAGCGCTCGGAGACCGACCGACTCTCGCTCGACACCTAGCGGAGTGGCAGTATGTCACTACGGACTCTTGGGTGCTTTCCATCGTCCGTCTTGGCTACGCCATCGAGTTTTTTCGATATTCCTCCTCGCGGCGTTTACTACTCCACGCCGTCGAGTCCGGCCCTCCTGGAAGAGATCCAATCCCTCCTCCAGAAAGGGGCGATGACGGCTCCCGCAAGAGGCCAAAGACCACCGGCTTCTTCTCCAGGTACTTCAGGGGTCCAAAGCCGACGGTCCCCTCCGGCCGATCCTAGACCTAGGGGGTAACTACTACATCCGCCCCAAAAGGTTCAAGATGGTACGATACCGTCGATCCTCCCCTTTTTACATGGGAGGGGTGGTTCCCTCCATCGATCTCCGAGACGCATACTTCCATATCGCCATTCGCCCGCAGCACAGACGGTACCTCCGCTTCGCAGTCGACGACACCTTTAGTTCAAGGTTGCCGTTCGGACCCCGACTCCCCAAGGGTCTTCACCAAGTGCATGGCCCCGGTGGTATCCTACCTGCGGAGAAGGGCGTTTGTTTTCCCCCTACCTCGACGATTGGCTGTTGGTGGCGCCCCAAACAGAGTTTTCCACGACGTCCACATGACGTTGACTCCTGACCCGCCTTGGTCTCTAAATCCGAAGAAGTCCCACCTCGAGCCGGCGAGGATCTTGGACTTCATGGGGGGACGCTCGACTCGACCTCCGCCAGGGCGTACCTACCAGAGTCTCGAGCACAAACCTTGATCCGGGCCGCTGCTCACGCTCGTACGGCCCCGACGCTTTTGCGAAAAGCGTCCAGCAGCTCTTGGGCTACATGGCTGCACCGCTTGCTTTCTCGCCAGGCTGAGAGCAAGACCTCTTCAACACTGGTTCGTCCGCATTTCGACCCCCTGCGAGACGAACGACACTCCGACTGCAGCGGGGGGAGACGTCCGCTCATCCCTCCGATGGGGCAGTGCGTGCAATCTCATGTAGGGTGCCTTTCCAACAGCCGACACCGAAGGTGACGGTAAAAAACCGACGCCTCCCTTATGGATGGGGTGCCCCTGCGGCGATCTAAGTCCCCGCGAGGACCGCGACGAGACCGCTCTCCATATCAACGCGCTGGAGCTGCTCGCCGTCTGGAAAAACCCCTCCCGGGGTTCCGCCATGCCGTGGCGGGGCGCACGGTCCTTTCGCGGACAACACCACCGCCGTCTGCTACATAACAGACAAGGTGGGATTTCTTCCCGACCCTGCTCGACATCGCGCTCGACCTGTGGGAATGGTGCATTCGCCTGCACACGCATCCCGTGGCGGTTCACCTGGCCGGGCGGGAAAAACACCACGGCAGACGCCCTAGCGGGGAACCCTCCCCCATACGAATGGTCTCTCCCGGAGAGGCGTTGACTGTTCGGCCGCGGGGCGAACCATCGATCGACCTTTTCGCGACCGGAAAAAGGGAAGTTGCCGATTTTTCCAGAGCGGGCCACGATCGTGCCTCCATCGGGGCCCTTTTCCAGTTTCCGTGGACCGGGGAACTCCTCTACGCGTTCCCGCCGTTCCCGCTGCTCGGCCGGACGTTTCAAAATCCTGCCGCCCGACCCGACGTGATCCTAGTAGCCCCGTACTGGCCGAGGCAACATTGGTTCGCACCCCTGCTACAAGCCGCACGAGACGACCTGCTCCGGTTGCCACCGACACCGGACCTGCTCTCCCACTCCGGCGGCCGAGTCCTCCATCCGGACCTGCCACGCCTGGCCCTCCATGCCTGGAGGATATCGCACTAACCCCCCGTTGGTCCGTCCTCGTCGCGGCCAGGAAGGAATCCACCCTCGCAACTATCAATACAAGTGGCGACGCTTCCTGACCTTTCGCTAACGAGAGGAGTAGCCTTACGGGGGCTCTCAACCGTCCTGCACTTCCTCCTGCACCTCCGGCAACAGGGCCTGGCGTTTCCATCCCTGAAGGTGTATCTCTCCGCATCGTGGCATACCAACCGCCACGATCTGCTCCCTCGGCCTTCTTCAGGAACGATACCGTTAAGCGGCCCTGAAAGGATTTTTCATCTCTACCCGCCGGTATCGCCGCCGCTACCGCCGTGGTCCCTCTCGCTGGTGCTCTCGCACTGACGAAGCCCCCCTTTCGAGCCAATGGCACCTGGATGACACCCTGACAATGAAAACTGCCTTCCTGGTGGCGGTGCCTCAGCGAGGCGAGCGGGTGAGATCACAGCTTTTCGTTCCGATGAGCCCTTCACGGTCTTCCACAGGGACAAGGTGGTCCTAGACCTGACATCTCGTTCCTGCCAAAGGTGGTGTCCAGTTTCCATCTCAACCAGGACATCATCCTGCCTGCCTTTTCCCGAACCCGACGACACCGTTAGGGTCCCTCCACTCACTGGCGTCGTGGGGCATTGGCTTTCTACAAGGACAGGACTGCTTCCTTCCGACAGCGCCGCATCTCTTTGTTTGCTATGGGCCCTCGGAAGGGCCTAAAAGTGTCCACCCGCGCTTCCCCAAAGTGGGTGGTGAGGACTATTGAACTGGCGTATAGTTTCGCGAGGAAGCCTCCGCCAGTCCTGCTTCGAGCCCACTCCCCAAGCTGTGGCTATTTCTGCGGCCCTCCTGCGAGGAGTTACCTGCATGAACTCTGCCGTGTGGCGACCTGGTCCCCAAACCCTCGACCTTCGTGCGCCACTACAGGGTCGACTGCCGGTGGAGAGATGCCCGGGTTTTGGGCGTGAGGTTTGGCTTCCGTGCTGTAGGACCTGACCCCCGCCGACCGGTGCTCACAGTCTCCTATGTTGAAGGCACAGAGACCACGGGAAAAAGAACAGGTTGCTTACCTGTAACTGTGGTTCTTCGAGTGGTCATCTGTGCCATTAAACCCCCCCTCCTCCCCCCCTTTCTCAGGTCCCCGTGGTTCTACGGCGGACGACGAACTGGGGGAGACCGTTCTCGGCGGGAGGAGCATCGCAGTACCGGCGTGGGGGAGGGGCCCGCCCAAACGAACAAGCTCTAAAGTTTTCCCAACGCTCCGCCGGGGCTAAACTCCTAGTGTATGATGGCAAATGACCACTCGGGAAACCCCAGTTAAGGTAACAACCTGTTCATACTAGCTGCAATTACTAAATGGACCTTCCAGGTTCTGAGACGGTATAGCTCTCATCACCCATTACTGGGGAAAAAATGTAGTGTTGTGCCTTTATGCTATACTGTGAACCATCATTTAAACACCCCTGGTTAGAAATGGGATGCTGCACTAAATAGACTCTTGCTTTTTAATTTGGGCTCTTACAATTCTTAAGAAGGGTAAGTATCGAAATTAGAGATCCCCTGTTTGAATTTGAGCTCTGGCATCAGCTAATGAGGTTGCTTACATATTTAATCATTTTTACATAGGTGCTGAACATTTATTTTCTAATTTATTCTACTTTTTAAATTTTTTTTAAAAAATTTTTAAAGCAGCTTGTAGACTTTAAAAAATCATCTATCTCTTTGTTTCTTTTTTGAAAACATACACACTGATTGCAGATTATAAGATATTTGCATTATTATTAGCCTCTTTGACCTTGGCAGATGCCTTGGGGAAAAGTTGCATCTCCCTAAAGTTCATTTCCTCATTGTCACCATCAAGATAAAAGAAGCTGTTAAGATAACAACCCATCATACTTCTCTATATATACATGCATACAGTTGTCAAAATGATTAGCTCAATGCAGAAAAAATGGAGCAGATGTTAAGTATAATGTTCTAGAATATTGGTACACCAAGCCTGCCTAATCAACAACAAGTTATGCCAATATCAAAGACCAGTAATTTGTCTGCCCTTTTGGGGAAAGGCAGTTGACAACTCATTTCCCTTTAGTCATTTTTTCTGTTAAGATTTTGGACTTTAGCAATATTTTATACTTTTTCTGTGCAAAGAGTTTTTCATATGTTCAGTATATCACTGATGTTTAAAAAACCCCTTGCCAGATAAGACTCTGCAAAATTCCACATACCTCTTGTTTGTCAGAAGATGGTGAACTGGATTCCTCAGGGTATTGTGTTATTTTCAATTGTTTTTGTGAAGTAAGAAGCTTTGTGCCCTTAACCACCTTGGCAAAGATTTTCTTGCCAGTATTAATTGATAGTACACTTCAGTTTCAAAAACAGTAATAGAGGGCCAGCATGATGTAGTGGTTTAAGAATTGGTCTTTATCCCAAAGACAGGGTTCAGTTCCCTGCTTAACCATGGAAACCCACTGGGTTACCTTGAGTGCTCACAACTCTCAAAAACCATGATAGGTTCACCTTGGGGTCCCATTTGGGAAAAGACTTAAGGGACACAGTAACAACAAATCACAGAACTGTGTTTTAAGAAAGTTTTAAGTTTAGCTTGTCCAGAATGCAACAGTCTGCCTGTTAATAGATGTGGTCGTTTCCCCCTTTTTGCCTGTTTTGAAAATGGGCATGGCCTGCTAGTTATCTCTAGGCCAGATTGTAAACTCTGGTTCCTACCTTTTTTTTTTTAAACCCTTGGCAGCCTTGTCCCCTTTTTTTGGGTGGGGGAACATGATGCTATTTTCAGCTGTTGTTAGTATGCAGCTCTTGTGAGCCCTAGGCAATTATAGCTATTAGTGAGGAATACTACAGTTTGCATTTCAAAAGCATGTGGAGGACCACACTTCAGCCTTGATCTAAGGAATTGCTCCCTGTAATCCTATCCCAGCAGCTCCTTATATGGTCTGTTGAGATCCTCCTTTGCATTTCATTTAAGAGGAAGCAATTATATCTAGTAGGAGTAGTGCCTCTTCTGTAGCAATTTGCAGCAAAGTGAAGTATGTAAAGTCATAAATTCCAAAAATTGGCAAGCAATTATTTCTGTCTTATTGATCTTTTAAAGTTAACTGCTTTCTTTTCTGGCCTCTATGTTGGGTTTGTAGTGCATTTTTAAAAAACCTATTCTAATTCGTTCAGATTGCATTGTTTTGTGGGGGGTTTTTTCAGCATTTTTTTTTTGTGAACTGCTTTTGAAATTGAGATATTTTATTTGTTTAGCATAGAATTAACTAAAGCTAGAAAGTTACTCTTGGGATGCTAATTGACTGTGATATAAACATGCTTCATGCACTTGTTGCCAGCAGATGTTTTAACATACTGTGGGGTAGGATATCAGTACAAAAGATATCAGTACAAAAGAGCAAACCTGCATAAATAAATAAAATAATTGACAGCTTGAATGTATATTAAATATTCATGTAAGCATTTAAAAATATGCAAGAAAAGAATACTGTGTTCATAGCACAAAACATATAAAACTGTATTCATTCACTTATTCTCTTTTTTGTCATAAAAGTAGGTTGACGACCTTTAAAAAAAAATTGAGTTGTGGTTAGGGGTGGGAGTGTTGGTATGTTTTTATTGGAATTTAAAAGATTGTTCCAGAGAGCTTATAGGTCCAATACTTATTATGTTGGAAATAGTTTAGATAAGATGATAACAAAGCAATTTTTTGAAATTCATACATTGAAAATAAAAGCATTCATTGCTGTTTTTATAGGTCCACAAGCAAGAACTATCCTTATGCAATCGTTTTCCACAAGCTCAGTTGGCTCAATGGTCAATTTTTTATAAAGTTGTATTCATGTACAAGAGATGCTTCTGTTGTCTTCATCCCTCTGGTCCTCTTTGCTTCATTATTAAATTTTAGTATTTTTCTTTTTACTATTAAAGCTGAAGACATGTGCACACTTAGAGTATAATTTGTAATCCTAAATGTTAATGCCATTCTCTTAATTATAAGAAGTATTTTTTTATTATCTTCCAAAGGGTTTTTTCCTTGGGGGGAAAAAAATATATCTTGTGAGATGTGCATACAGCTGTTTCTCAGTTTAAGCTTTACAGGATAAAATTGGCAGGCCTTAGTTAACAACAATGGGCAAGAAGTGGGAAAAGCATAATTCCTTTAGGAAACTAACAGTAAAAGCAAAGGTTAAGTCTTGTTTGTGTAAGTGGATGATCTCTCACCATATTTCCTTTTTTAAAAAAGTTAGTAATACAGATGTCTACATAGTTACAGGATATTGAAATGGGAAGAAAATATGTGGTAAAATTCAGTTACCAAAATCTGCACAAAAAGCCTATTGCTTGTAAGAAAATAATTCCCCTTCCTGACAGCAGTGAGTCAAAGTGGTCACCTCCTTGAAAGTGGGTATCTGGTTGCAATTTCAACTGTCTTCATCCCTCCACAATCTTACATTCTCTCAGTTCCTCTCAAGATCGTTAAATAATATCTCAAGTGCAGGATCAGTCCATTTGATCGAAGAGCCGACACATAGATTGTCTCCTATTTCTCCTGGCTTTGAAAGTCACTGGGTGGTGCAAGAGCAGCAAACAAAAAATGTACTTGAGTCTTTTTTTTTTTAAATAGGAATCTTTCGGATATTGACCAGGATGGGAAATTGACAGCAGAAGAGTTTATTTTGGCTATGCATCTAATTGATATGGCTATGTCAGGACAGCCATTGCCACCTGTGTTGTCTCCAGAATATATTCCTCCTTCATTTAGGTAAATTATTACAATTTTGATTTTGATTCTAAACTTTATTACTGGTTAGATGGAGGACTATATTTTTTGGTTTTATTGACTATATTTTGAGAAATTTATTTATTTGGGGAAATCTATTGAGCAAGTGTGATATAATTTCTTGTGCACCTAACACATAAAGAGTGCCATATTCCTTTATTGTGTTTTTTTAAATTGTTACATTGAAGGTTGTAATAGCAAGTTGTTATAAGTGTTGAAGTTGCCATTAATCATGTTAGAGTCAACATTTTTTAAAAAAATATTGCTAAAATTAAATGTGACAAGGGATTTTTTGTCCTTAGCCGTGATTGAAATAATCATAGCAGGCTGTCTGAATACAACTTGTGATTTGTCATAGCATTACAAATACTTCTCTAGTAGATGCTGAAACATAACCTTATAATTAAACTTCATAATGTATCAAATAGCAAGTTAGTATCAAAAGGAAAGAGGCTGAAAAAGTGTATAGCCAGATGCAGTGGTTAGATGAATTAAGCCTTCGTTGTGATCTGCTATAATGCATGGACAATATAAACAGCACTTAAATCTAGAGTAATAGGAATGTCTTTTGTAGTCTAGTGTTCATGTTGAATTTAACTTTATTGTAATATGATTGGTTCATGTGTTTACCTGCCCTTGTTAAGGAAACAAATGATAGCTTGTAATTGTAGTGTCACTGACAGAGTCTTACATCAAAACTTATTGCATTGTAAGTTAAACCACCAAGTTTGCACACTTGGATATTAATTATATAGAGAGGAATCACATGATACACACTTGCATGTGAACTGGCCTATATTTGATTTCCAAAGCAGGATTTCTGTACAACAAGCTAGGTAACTACATAGTAATATTAGAAGTAGTAATAGTAGTGCTGCATGTACACACTACATAGTAATATGTACCTACCTATTATGGCCTCTCCTTACTGACAGAAGAGTTCGCTCTGGCAGTGGCATTTCTGTTACAAGTTCAGTTTCTGTAGACCAAAGGTTACCAGAAGAACCAGTGTTAGAAGAAGAACAGCAGCAGCTGGAAAAGAAGTTGCCGGGTGAGTGAAACTGTATGTGAGGGAGGTTGTAACTTTCTTTCTGGGAAGGTCTGAAAAACATGTTATCACATGAAATTCTCAGTGTAAGGCAGGCATGAACAATTCTTGAAGGCTGGAGACCACATTAGATTCCCCCAAGAGACTATGGTGGGCTGTCCCCACTACACAAAAATTCTGAAATCCTTTTTGACCCCAAAATGCTTTATAGGAGATATGGGGGCAGTTTTGCAATGTAATTGGGCTCCCTGGGCTGTTTTAGTAGTCCTTTTTTAGCAAGAGAAAGTAACTGGATATCATTTTTTGGACACTTGCTGGTTTACAAAAAGGCCACTCCTGTGCTTGAAATAGCCCTGGTGAACTAAACCTGGAGAAAATTCCTTCCACACTCAATAGAGTGCATTTTGGAGCTCAGGTGGGGGCAGCATGTGACCTATGGGCCATACTTTGCTGACTCTTGGTATAAGGGATAAGCTTAAAGAATAGTATGTGGCTGTCTAACACCTGAATTTGGGGAACTGCATCAATTGTGTTATCCTCAGTGTGTTATGATAGTCACTACGAAGGTGTGCAGTAGACAAATAGGAAATTTTACATAATGGAAGAAGTGGCCCTAAGCGGTATTTAATTCTAAACCATTGCAGAGTTTTGTTTGACTGGTATAACCACCTAGAATAATATTGAAATGATTTGAGACCAAATATTTTGTTTAGAGTCTTAAGTACATTCTACTTGGAATTCGTAATTTTTTTTTGCATAAAAAATACACATGTGCACAACATTAACTGAATTCTAATTGTAACATTCTTCTTCATAAAGTTACATTTGAAGATAAGAAACGTGAGAACTTTGAACGTGGCAATCTAGAGCTTGAAAAGCGGAGGCAAGCCCTTTTGGAGCAGCAAAGAAAAGAGCAGGAGCGTCTTGCACAGTTAGAAAGAGCAGAGCAGGAAAGAAAAGAGCGTGAACGACAGGAGCAGGAACGGAAAAGGCAACTAGAGTTAGAAAAACAATTAGAAAAACAGAGAGAATTGGAACGCCAGAGGGAAGAAGAAAGGAGGAAAGAAATAGAAAGGCGTGAGGTAAATGGACAATTTCAGAAGGAGTACTTACTTGTCTGAAAACAAATGAAAAGGTATATTGGGGAATGCTTATCATGCTTTTTTTCAAAAACTATCAGGGAAATCAAATGGTGACAGGAAAATAGCTAAACTTCAGTGCAGCATTTTATCATGGAGGGCACAGAAAATTACCCAGTTCTATTTTGGATTTAAGACAGCAATAGGGAAAGTGTGCTATGCCAGACGTTGTGAGACAGTAGTTCCCATTAGCTCTCACCATTACCTGTGCCAACACTGACTGCATCCCAGCAACATCTGGAGGGCCACACATTCCTCACTTCTAATGTAAGACAAAATCCTTTGAGGTTCAGCTCCATATTGATTTAAATTCATATGGATTCATGTTGGGTGCTTTGACAGTTACACAATGGTGTCTCCAGTTGAGTGAGGACACAGTTAAAAGTACTTGTATGCTTTTATTGACCTTTTTTCAAGCCCTGCAGATCATGGAATCCAGATACATTAAGGACTGATTTCTACATGTTTTAGGATGAGTGTGAATAATCTGGCCTTTCTGATATTGTTGAACCACAGCTCCTAGTATTCTCTCACCATTGGCTGTGCTAGCTAGGGCTAATGGGATTTGGTTCCCTTACCTCTTTAAGAGTATCCAAGAAGATTTTGTTTTAAATATTCACATCTTCATAGTTAAAAGCAGTTTGTTTTCTAAGGCAGACCTCTTCATAGAACTTCTACAGAGTGCCATAGCTCTTTAGGAAGTTTTTTGTATTATCCGGCATTTTGTGAGAACTGTGATCTTCATTGTGGTTTGCAAGCTACTTTCATAGTCTTTGGGGGTTGTACATTTTTATCTAAATAAAATTGTAAAACTGCTAGTATTCCTGCTGGAAATAACTAGCGTTACTTTAATTCACATGTTCCCTTTTCTCTCAGTTATGAAAATTAATGCTGTGGTTGTTGGAATTAATACATCAGACGAAGCTTGTTATCAAGTGAGAATTATCTGAAAATAATATTTCGGTAGCCTCTTTTTCTCTGTTGCTCACTGGTAGAATGCAAGCTTTATGAAAAAAATTCCTGACATCTGTAGAAAGGGCTGAAAAAAATTCTGGCTAAACTGTGGACAATGTTTGCCAATCAGCAAAGGCAGCTAGATGGATCAGTACGCTTGGAATAAGTTAGCTTCCTTATTTCTAGAGGTGTATCAACAAAGGCTATAAAAATATATTTTAACAATAATTCTGAATTCATCAGAATACTACAAGATCTTGAGCTTTGTGTATGAATTGCTTGAAATAATGTTACATAAATTTTGCAAGTCAACATTTATGTTTTTAATCATTATTAGGCTGCAAAAAGGGAACTTGAGAGGCAAAGACAACTTGAGTGGGAACGGAATCGGCGGCAAGAGCTCCTGAATCAAAGAAACAAAGAGCAAGAGGATATAGTTGTTCTGAAAGCCAAGAAAAAAACTTTGGAATTCGAACTAGAAGCTTTAGTAAGTAGGAAATATCTGTTAAAACCTGTTATAAAGTACAATAGTTTGTGAACCCAAATTATTAGAAATGACAGGATTTGCTAACTATATCACAACATATCCTTTCCATATTCATTTTAGTTTCCCAACTTACAAGGCGGAGTAGAACATGCTGTCAGGAATGATTTGATGGTGTATTCCTGGATGGCAGGAGTTGGACTTGATGGCCTTTGTGGTCTGTCCCAACTCAATGATTCTGTGCTTGCAGCCTGTATTGCATTTTGCTTAAAACTTGAGTAACCTTTTTTTTTCTTATTCAAGAATGATAAAAAACATCAGCTGGAGGGGAAACTTCAGGATATCAGATGCAGACTGGCTACCCAAAGACAAGAAATTGAGAGCACAAACAAGTCCAGAGAACTAAGAATTGCAGAAATCACACATTTGCAGCAGCAGTTACAAGTGAGTATATGGTCTCTGCATTGTTTAGTAGTTACATCCTTCTTGTTCTGATACTAAGGAAGCCATAGAGCAAAATGCATAAATGTTAAAAATAATAATTGTCAGAATTTTAGTCTAACAGAATTATTAGTCCGTAATATTACTCCAAATAGTGTTCTAGAGTGTTTTATGGGTGATTTTTTTCTGCCAGGAAAAAAAAATCAAATGGGGGAGGTCTTAAGTGCTTTAAGGTGCTCCAGATGGGATTTTTAAGTGTCACAAAAAGGGATTAGGATTTCATGAGATACTCAGGGTTAAAAGAGTGGAATATGTTACAGAATAATTACATGCTATTGTCTTTAAAGATGTCTTAATTAAGTAATGTTAAAATTATGTCAATTCATTTGTGTATCTTAAAACAGTAATTTGACCTGTGCTTCTAGATCAGAAGCAGACAAAGTGCAGCACACATAAACAGTCTATTCAACAGTCTGTTCATCTTTCAGTTGCCTTCCCCTGCTGATGTTCTCTTGCAGATCTTTCTGCCGAAATATTTCTTTTCTAAAGCTAAAATACCCACCCACCCCCCCGAAAAAAGGGTGAAAAGAGATTTTGGGTCAAATCCAGTTTTAGTTTCTCTTCATTTATGCCCATTTTCATGGTGTGGCTTGTGTTGGGTTCTAGGGCAGAAGATGAGCTCCTGATTCTTTCAGCATTGTATTTTGTAGTCCTGTGAGCACGAAAACATGAAAACCAACCTTCTTCGTGGTCTCTGTGCCTCACACATTTGGATCTTCGTGCATGTGTGGTAGCGTTTGGAAGATTCTAGAGCTAAGCGGCTTGGCGGGAACCCCTCCCCCCTGCTCGTACTGAGCATGCTCAGCCTGCCAAGCCAACGGTCTTTCCTCGGTTCTTTTTCATCTGCCGGCGTGTATGCAGCGAACGGAAGGTTCTCCAGCCTAGCGGCTTCTTTCTTGGTATTTTTTCTTCATTGTTGTTCTTCTTGGACTTGCTGTTCGAAGAATCCCTCCTTCTCTTTGGACTTTTTTTCTTGTGAGAGGTTTCTCTTTCTTATGTCTGCACTCTTTAAAAACTGCATGTCCTGTGGTCGGAAAGTCGCCCTCTCAGGCGGGCACTCCGAGTGTCTTTTTTGTCTTGGGGAAACATAATGTGCGGGCCTGCTCTGTGTGCAGAGATTTCACAGCGCAGACCCTGAGGAACAGGTCATCGAGGCTGAAATCTCACTGTTGGGAACAGTCTTTAAAAATCAAAGAGCAGGCAGCTGAGAATACTGCCCTCTTTATGTCCATGACTTCCCGTTCCTCTTCAGTGGTGCGATCTTCGACTGCACCCTTGTCGGTATCGACGGCTGCAATATCGACAGTGACAGTACCGGGCTCCATACCGTCTTCTCTGCCTCCAGTCTCCGCTTTACCACGGATTCTGAAGCTTCATTGAACGCTGGTCACCTCTGCTTCGGGGGATGCCCCTGTGGGCTCACAGGTGGCGAAACCAACCAAGCCCCTTACATAAACAGCCTTCTTCGCTTGATCCAGCTATGAAGGACAAGAAGAAGAAGCGAAAGGAGAAGCAGAAATCGCCTTCCCCACAGACGACTTGTCCGCTGACGCCTCCTCCAACTCAACTTGTGAGGGAGACGGTTGAGGAGGAAGGCCCGCCTGATATATCTGTGGAGCGTGATGAAGATTCCCAACTCCCAATGATCCGGGTGCAATCTGACCTAGACAACTCCTCGGCGCCTTTGAATCCGCCTAGAATCATAGAATCATAGACTCATAGAAATGTAGAGTTGGAAGAGACCACACAGGCCATCCAGTCCAACCCCCTGCCATGCAGGAACACCCTCAAATCAATCCCGACAGATGGCCATCAAGCCTCTGCTTAAAAACCTCCAAGGAAGGAGACTCCACTACACTCCGAGGCAGCAGATTCCATTGCCGGACAGCCCTCACTGTCAGGAAGTTCTTCCTGAGGTTCAGGTGGAATCTCCTTTCCTGCAGCTTGAATCCATTGCTCCTTGTCCTGGTCTCTGGAGCAGCAGAAAACAAGCCCTCTCCTTCCTCTACATGGCATCACTTCAAATATTTAAACATGGCTATCATGTCCCCTCTTAATCTCCTCTTCTGCAGACTAAACATACCCAGCTCTCTAAGTCTATCCTCATAGGGCATGGCTTCCAGGCCTCTCACCATTTTGGTCGCCCTCCTCTGGACTTGCTCCAGCTTGTCAATATCCTTCTTGAATTGGGGTGCCCAGAACTGGACACAGTATTCAAGATGGGGTCTAACCAAAGCAGAGTAGAGTGGTACCAGTACCTCCCTCGATCTAGACACCATACTCCTATTGATGCAGCCGAGAATTGCATTGGCTTTCTTGGCTGCCGCATCACACTGCTGTCTCATGTTCAGCTTGTGGTCTATGAAGACTCCTAGATCCCTTTCACACGTACTGCTATCCAGCCACGTGTCCCCCATCCTATATTTCTGTATTCCATTTTTTCTACCTAAGTGTAGGACCTTACATTTCTCTCTGTTGAATTTCATTTTGTTCACCCTGGCCCAGCTCTCCAATCTATCCAGGTCATTTTGAATTTTGATCCTGTCCTCTGGTGTATTAGCAACCCCTCCCAATTTGGTGTCATCTGCAAATTTGATGAGCATGCCCTCTATTCCTTCATCCAAGTCATTGATGTCTTGTCTGCGCCTGTCTTGTCTGTGCTGACTGTGCCGCTCGTTCACCCTTTACAAGGGATGGACTGCCCTGACCCCTCTTTGGAGACTCCAAGGGCTCCGTCTCGTCATCGGGTGTATTCTCATGACCATGCTTGCTATAGTGCAGTGTGCTCTCCGAGCCAGGCCGTCAGGCATCGATCCCCGCGGAGGTGGGAGGCCACCTCTGATCGTGGCAGATCTAGACCCGAGATCGATTCGCCTTTTTCTTCTGCATCGTACATCGTGAGATATGGGCATGAACACCTATGGCACAAGCAACTGGGGTCTTATTCTTTTTCCCCCACATATAGAGACTGGTACCACATGGATGTCCGTCGGTGGTCCCCATATTGTCATCGATCTCGGTCACCGTTGTCAGGCTCCCGTTATCATCCTGTGTCCCAGTACCGCCGTTCTCCATCACGCTCGCCTTCTAGATCCCCCTATTACCACCGGAGGTCTAGAGACTGTTCACCACGCTACAGGCCCGTAGCGCCACCTCCTTGGGTCACATCTACCATTTCTCACCCAACTGCAGAGGCACCGCCACTGTCTCAGCAGTCAACGACGGCACCAACCTCAACTCAATCCATACAGTGCCTGATCCCTACTGTGTTACCGATTTCGACGTCTACGGTACCACAGTTGACAATTCTACCACTTCGCCACCATCGGCGGTCACCGTTCCACCCGCTCCGACCGTCTCTCTGCCTGTCAGGACCCTGGCACTCCAGGACTCAAGCTCTGAGTCTGAACCAGAGGACTTCAAAGCCATGGAGCCTGCTGCACAGCCCACCCCAGAGGCTGCCCTGGACACAGAGCCCTTTGCCCCAGTAGCCCCAGCAATGGAGCCAGGAGCTGCCTTAGACCCAGAGATTCAAGAGCAGGTGCCTACTTACCAGCAGCATCAGGAGCAAAAGAGTGCTCTCAGAAGATCAGAGCGTTTAAATAGGAAACACCAAGCAATCAAGCTCCAGCTGAGGTAGCACCTGGGTGAGGGCCTGCTTAATAAAAGCACTCACTCAGCCTTGGGTCTTTGTCGGCTCACAACTGTCCATTTTGGGTGTGTCTGCTGGGTTTCGGGGACTCTTCCTGAAACGCTGCCCGACTGGCTGAGGAACAAACTCTGTGGTAGGTGGACTCTGTTTGCTGTTTTGCCTGGCTGTGACGTAACAGCCAGGGAATATCTTTGCTGCAAAACGCTCTTTAGTGTACTGCTGCCTTATCTACCCACTGCTGAAGTAAAGCCCTTTGATTTATTGCCTGTCTGCTTTATCTGGGAAAAGACCTATTCGCCGGCTCTTGGCTGCCTGCCATGCCTTGGCGTTGACACTGCTGACTCAACTACCACCGGCCGAATGATCACCTTCACGAGCTTCCCACTTGTACGAGTCGGACTCTGACTCTGGAGACTCTACACTAGACTCCCACATGTCTCCGCCACTGGCTTTTGGGGAGCCCACACTGGACTCAGTGCCTGAGAATGTTAAGCAGTTTTCCAACATCCTTCTTCATATGACAAATGCTCTCGGTCTCGATGTTTCTGGTGCAGCTCCAACAGTGCAGGATCCTGTGTTTCATTATGTGGATACCCGCCCTCCATCTGCGGCACCGATACCGTTCCTTCTTGTTCTGCAGGAGGTATTGAAACACCCTTGGGCCCAGCCTGCATCCTTGCAGCTGATACCTCATCGTCTTGAGCATCTCTGTAGGACCCAGAAGAAGGATGTCGACTAATTGTTTAACCACTCAGTGCCCAATTTCATCGTTGTCGAGTTTTCTCAAACGGTAAGAGGGCGCACACCACCCCGTCTGATCGGTAGGGCCATCACCTGGACTCTTTTGGGAGACATTTTTATTCTGCATCCTCCCTAATTGCAAGGATTTCGAACACACAGGCCTGCCTCGCTGTGTACCAGCGCGAAATCTGGGACAGGTTTTATCCTCCGCTGGCTCATCTCCCGGATGGTGATCGGACAAGCGCTATCCAGTTCTACAACGAATAGGTAGCGCTATCCAACCAGCAGATCCTGTCTTTGCGGCACGCGGTTGAGGGAGCAGCCCAAGTGATGGTAGGCGTTGTCACCCTTCGGTGATTTGCTTGGCTACGCTCCGTGCGTCTCCAGGAGGATAGCAGGAAGCGTATTGAGGACCTGCCATTTGATGGACAAGGCATTTTCCATTCCACCACTGATGATGCGATGGACCACCTCATAAAGCATGCCTTATGGCGAAACAGACGGGGATCCACCAACCGCCACAGTCCCGTCGCAGCTTCACTTCGCGCTCTTCTTGGCACCTCTCCTCCTATGCTTATCGGTCTCGCTCTCCGTGTTGGACATCAACTCGATCCTCAGTACTGTCCTCTGCCTGGAGACCTCTACGAAGACACCAGCCTTCTTTGAAGAAGTCTTCATCCACAATGAAGTCAAGGTTTTGACTTCCCACGCAGGTCGCCACCACATCCAGTCTTCTGCCTGCCCAACAGCTTCGTCGACCACCCGAGTGTCGGCGGCAGGCAGACACGGGGCAAGTGGCTGGAGATGACAGCGTTTATTGGCAGTCAGTAAACAGAGGGTTGCAGCACCCCCAAAGGCAAGCCCCAGCACAAACGTAAATCAGTCTCAAAGCAAAGGCTAAGCCCCAAAGTAAATGCAGGCTACTTCCTAAAGCAAAGAAAGGGTTACTTCACCCAAGCAAAGACCAAGTGCTCAGCCGCTAGGGAGGCTGGACACGGTCACTGGCTGGATCCGGACACCGGCAGAGGAGGACGCAGAAGACCGACAGTTGTTGTTCTGTGGTCCTCCCCTCCCAGCACCCGTCCTAAGTAGCTCCCTGGCCCAGAGGCGACCAATCAGGTCCGGGCTCACAGCTGAGAGCTCTCAGCCTACAGCCACTTCTCCAGCAGCCGCTGGGACCGGCGGACTGCCTCCTTACCCTGCCGCCGTTGCCGGAACGTGGGAAGAGGGGCAGCAGTCTCCTCTGAATTGGAGCCGCAGGGGGGGCGGAGCCCCCAGACTGAAGCTGGGGCCTGCCCTCCCCGGTGAGCCTGCAGGTGCCCCGCCCGCCGGGCTGGGCCCTGGACTGGCCCCGGCGCCGCTAACAGGCCTGTCTGCATCGGTGGTGGCCTCCGTGGTGTCCGGGCCTCCCCCCACATCAGCGGCAGCCTCCACGGGGTCCGGGCCTACCCCTGTGTCGGTGGCAGCAGCCTCCGCGGGGTCCGGACCTTCCCCCGCGTCGGCAGCAGTGGCCTCCGCGGCGTCTGGGCCTACCCCCACATCGGCGGCAACAGCCTCCACAGCTTCCAGGCCTCCTCCTGTGTCAGCGGTGGCCTCCAAGGCGTCCGGGCCTTCGTCCAGGCCTCCCCCGCGTTGGCAGCGGCCTCCGAGGTGGCAGCGGGCCCAGCCAGGCCCATGACACTGCGCTTGGCCCGGCATCTCTCCAGATATCATCACATCATGACGGACTCTTGGGTTCTCTCCATCGCCTGTCTTCGTTACGCCATCGAATTTCAAAATATACCACCTCAAGGCGTCTATTATTCCACCCCGGCCAACCCAGCTCTGTTAGAGGAGATCCAGTCCCTGCTGCAGAAGGGGGCCATAGAACAGGTCCCATTCTTGGCCAGTACCACAGGCTTCTTTTCCTGGTACTTCACGGTACCAAAATCAAACGATACCTTGTGACCAATTCTGGACCTCAGGGGGGTGAACTCCTACATCCTACCCAAAAAGTTCCAAGATGGTCACCCTGTCCTCCATCCTGCTCTTCCTGCAACGTTGGGACTGGTTGGCTTCTATCGACCTACGAGACGCCTACTTCCATACCACAATTTGACCCCATCACAGCCGGTACCTGCGATTTGCGGTCAACGGCACCTGTTAGCAGTACAAGGTAATACCGTTCAGACTGTCCACCGCACCCAGGGTCTTCACCAAATGTATGGCCCCGGTGGTATCGTATCTCCGCACGAATCGTATTATGGTATACCCTTACCTCGATGACTGGCTGTTGGTGGTGCTCTGCAAGCAGAAGCTGTACGAGGACATTCATTTCAGGCTATCTCTTCTGTCCCGCCTTGGCCTCAGGGTAAACCTGAAGAAATCGCACCTCGAGCCAACCAGGGTCCTGGATTTCATCGGAGCTACCCTGGACTCTGTTTCAGCCAAGGCCTATCTCCCTATGAAGCGGGCCCGCACTCTGCGCCAAGCTGCTACCGCTGTTCTCCGCACCCCTGTGATCTCGGTGAGGTGGATCCAGCAACTTCTCGGCTACATGACGGCAATGATGTCGGTCACCTACCTCTCTCACCTTCGCGCCCGTCCACTCCAGCACTGGTTCATCAGGATCTTCGATCCTCTCCTGGACGACCAGGGCTTTTTTCTGCGGATCCCTCACCAGGTGCGTCGCTCCCTTCTTTGGTGGCTCTCCTTCCGCCACCTCTTGTCAGGAATGCCGTTCTTAATGCCTATATGTTCTATTGGAAAGCTGCGGTTGACAAAGACTTTGTTCATCATTTTGTAAGAAAATCACTACTTAAAATATGGACTGACTACAAGAATAAGAACATTAGGCAACTACCTACATGGGTCTCCCCTCAAGAAGCCTTCTTTGGAAGATGGACTGATTCAGATAAGTGGCTGTGTTATGATGACATATTAGAAAAGACAAATCTGAATCTTTTTAAGATGAAATCAAGAGAAAAATTGGAATCAGAAGGAATAAAGTTAAACTGGTTCCCTTACAGACAGTTAACTGAGAGATTCCAGATGGATGTGAAAACTTACGGAATACAATCAAAAGAGCAAGGAAAAATGTTGAAGTTATTGTGGGAAAACCTGCCTCATTTATTATCACATTTATACCAGGAGATTTTAAATCAAGAAACAGAAGATGAGAAAGTCAAATCAGCAATGATATTGTGGGCTCAAAATGTCAGACATCCAATTCAATTAGAGCGCTGGGAACAGAGCTGGCAACAGACACAAAAATTTACTGCAGTTCAGAACCTAAAAGAGAACTATTATAAACTTTTTCATAGATGGTACATGACACCAGAAAAATTAAAGAAGATATATAATACTGGAACAGGTCATTGTTGGAAGTGTCAGGAGAATGTTGGAACACTATTTCATATGTGGTGGTCATGTCCTAAGGCTAAAAAATATTGGAATGATATACATAATATGATATGTAAAATATTGAGGGTTCAAATTGATAAGAAACCTGAACTGTACTTATTAAATATGACATATATGTTAGATGGAAGTGTTGCAAAGAAATATTGGGAAATAATGCTGTGTGTGATTACGACAGCCCATATTGAATATGCAAGGCTATTATGGAAAACTGAGCAGATACCTACAATAGAGCAATGGTGAGCAACTTTTATTGAAAATCGGAATGCAGGTATAGTCTCTCAGAGATTAAAAGGAAAATCAGGTGATGACATTAACAAAGAATGGCAAATTGTTCTGGAAATAGGTTGGGTGTTGACAGGTAACAATGCTTAATTCATGGTAGCATGAGCAGTTAGAAGTAAAAATCAGTGGAATATCATGGAACATGTAAAGTAGGTTGTATGTTCACAAATGTAATGCGATGCAAATGTTGATATGTCAATGAAATAACAGTATTGAAATCCAGAGAGGAGTGGAAGATTGCTGTAATAGTTGGGTAAAATGTACAATGAGAAATGTTGTTTTATACCTTGTAATCACAATAAAATTAATTTTAAAAAAAGGAATGCCGTTCTTAGACCCGTGCCCTCAGGCCAGGGTGGCAACAGACACCCCGCTCTATGGATGGGGAGTGCATTGCAGCGACCTCAGGGTACAGAGACACTGGGCCAGCCTAGAGGTGCACCTGCACATCAGTGCCCTGGAACTCCTCGCCATCCTGAAGGCACTATGAGCGTTTCGCAATTTGGTAATCGGCAGCACTGTACAGATCCTCTCGGACAACACAACAGCCGTGTGCTTATGTGAACAGGCAAGGAGGTACACGATCTACCACCCTGCTCAACGTAGCTCTTCGTCTTTGGAACTGGTGTGTACCGCTTTGATTTCACCCTGTCGCTGTTCACCTGGCGGGCCAGGAGAACACCACAGCGGACACCCTTAGCAGGGACACCTCATGCTATCACGAGTGGTTCCTCTCCGACATCGCGTTTCGGGTGATAGTATTCCAGTGGGGTCAACCGTCCATCAACCTCTTTGCCAGCAGCCAGAACAAGAAATGTCCCCAATACTGCTCGAGGGCCGACCTGGATCAGGGCTCTCTCGGCGATGCTTTTCAGTTTCAGTGCAACGATGATCTCCTGTACACGTTTCCACCGTTCCCTCTCCTGGGTCGAGTGGTCGCCAAGATCCTTGCAGATCGTGCTGACACCATCCGCATGGCGCCGTACTGGCCAAGGCAGCACGGGTTTGGGGCTCTCTTCAAGGCCGCTTGAGGCCACCTTCTCAAGTTTCCAGCGGTACTGGACCTCCTTTCACACTTGGACGATCTTGTGCTGCATCCAGACCTACCACTCCTGTCTTACCACGCGTGGAGGATAACCCCTTAGATGTTCCAGCCATACGGGATGTTCTCACCACAGCCAGGCAGGAGTCTACGCGTAGGTCTTACAATTACAAGTGGTAGAGGTTTGTGGCCTTTGCAGATGCTTGTCGCGAACCGACATCGCTGATCGCCCTTCCTACTGTGCTGCACTTCCTCTTGTACCTTCGGGAACAAGGACTGGCTTTTCCATCTCTGAGAGTCTACCTCACGGCTATTGTCACCTACCAGCCATGTGGTTCTCCTTCAGCAGCGCTTTTCAGGGACGCTACCCTCAAACAGTTCTTGAAAGGACTGCAACATCTTTACCCACCAGTGTCGCCACCGCTCCCGCCCTGATCACTGTCCTTGGTGCTATCCCAGCTGACGCGGCTGCCTTTCGAGCCTGTGGCTACTGCTGATGACAGGCTCTTGACCATGAAGACTGCCTTCCTTGTGGCTGTTACCTCGGTGAGCAAGCGAGTTGATAGCACTATGGTCCGATGAGCCCTTCTTGGTCTTTCATCGGGACAAGGTGGTCCTTCGACCAGACATCTCGTTTCTACCCAAGGTTGTCTCCGATTTCCATCTTAACCAAGACGTCATCCTTCCTACTTTCTATCCTGACCTAACTACGCCTCTGGAGTGATCTCTCCACTCTCTCGATGCCCGTCAGGCGCTAGCCTTCTATACTCATCAGACTTCGTCCTTTTGCCAGACTCCCCACATGTTCGTTTGCTATGGTGGTCGTCGGAAGGGCCATAAAGTATCCACCCAGACATTCTCCAAGTGAGTGGCTCAGACCATTCTTCTGGTGTATGAACTGGCTAAACAGCCTCCGCCAGCTCTGCTCTGTGCCCACTCCACTAGAGCCGTGGCCTCTTCAGCAGCTCTCCTTCGAGGGGTGGACCTGCAGGAGCTGTGTCACGTGGCTACCTGGTCACGACCTTTGACCTTTGCGCACCACTACCGACTGGACTGCTGGGCTCTACGGGATGCCCGCTTTGGCCGTGCGGTGTTGTCTTCCATTCTCTAGGACCTGACCCACCGTCCACTGGTAAGCTACACAATCTCCCAGTGTGTGAGGCGCAGAGACCACGAAGAAGAAGAACAGGTTGCTCACCTGTAACTGTGGTTCTTCGAGTGGTCATCTGTGCACTCACACATACCCGCCCAGCCTTCCCCTCTTCAGGTCCTGCTCTGGCGGACTCTAGAACTGAGGAGAGACCGTTGGCTTGGCAGGCTGAGCATGCTCAGTACGAGCAGGGGGGAGGGGTTCCCACCAAGCCGCTTAGCTCTAGAATCTTCTGAATGCTACCACACATGCGCGAAGATCCCAATGTGTGAGGACACAGATGACCACTTGAAGAACCACAGTTACAGGTAAGCAACCTGTTCTTGCAAGGCCTGTCTTGGAAGCAAATGTCATATAGACGGGAAATTACCTGTTTTAACTTCTATTGTGAGGTAGATTTTTTTTTTAAAAAAGTAAGTTGTGGGGAATGTTCAGAGAAACATTTGTAAAGTGAATTTTTTTCTGTATATGTGTGAGTGGGGGATTTCTTAGAAGTCCTAGCTCAGCTTTGATCAGAGGCTTTTAGTTTTAGTTGAAGTTTGTAATCTTTCCTGTTTTATTTCATTTAGGAATCTCAGCAGATGCTTGGAAGATTAATTCCAGAAAAGCAGTTACTCAATGATCAACTAAAGCAAGTTCAGCAAAATAGCTTGCACAGTAAGTATAATGGAAAATATGGAGTGTAATGTGCACACACATGCTGTAATTTTTTAGTTGGTTCAAGAATCACAAGTTGCTGAGAAGTATCTTTATTGTTGATGTTTTTTAAAAAAACAGGGGATTCACTTCTCACTGTCAAAAGAGCCTTAGAAGCAAAGGAGTTAGCACGTCAGCAGCTCCGTGACCAACTCGATGAAGTAGAAAAGGAAACCAGATCAAAACTTCAGGAGATCGATATTTTCAATAATCAGCTAAAGGTAATCTTGTCTGAGCTTTGAGATCCCACTTTGAAATCCAGAGACCCCACATCTACAAGGCAGAAGAAGCCTGCTGTTGTGAGGGTTTGCCCTGAAAGCTGGTAGAAATGTATTAAGTAAGTAGATCTTCAAGTTCAGCATGGATGCTGAAGTTATGAAAATACTTTATTTGAGTTGCAAATGTTTACAGACAAATATTTGGTAACAAGGGGATTAACCTCAGTGGCCCTCAAAACATCCCAAAATATTTTTGGCCAAAAACAGCCAATAGCAGCCTCCAGGACAAAGGAGGAAAAAGTGTGGCCATGAAGCTTCTCCAAGCTATTACTCTGATTTTTCACTCCACCAAGCTCCCCAGACTGCCTTCTTTTTGGGTCCCTACCAAAAAAGGTGAATTGCCTCCTGAAAGCTTTCAGGAGTGGCAGTTCATCAAGTACATTTTTTTCACAATCAGGAACAGAGTTCTGGCTGCTTGTGCATTTGTTTGTTCGTTTGTTTTTGGCATTAAGTCCCTGTTACCTCTAGAAGGCAGAAAAAAATGATCCCTGGATCTGCTGCAGTTGGCCATCCCACTCTAGGGCATTTATCTTATTTCCAGTTTTGAAAGAAGGCTTTCACTGGTATACTGACACAAACATCATTCCAGTAATACTGACAGTACTGACACAAACATCATTCCAGTGGGAGGAAGATTGCTCCATTACAGTTATTTCTGGTAAGAAATTACAACAAATTGCTGGGTGATTCAGATAGTCAGCAATACAAGATCATATTCTCATGAAGACCAACCAATGGGTATCTTCCTTCGCCAGTTCCAAAGTCAAAGTTAAAATAGGACATAGACTATCTCTTGCAAACTGGAGTTGTAGAACAAAGTTATTCAGTCTTTTCCACCATGCCAAAGAGCAGTAGGTAGTATCATCCTGTTTTGGGATCTGAAATTCTTGGAACAGCTTTGTGAATTATTACAGATTCAAGATAGCTACCTTACAAAGAAACAATTGGATGGTATCAGTTGATTTAAAAGAAGCACATTTGCATGTTCTGATGGCCCCAAATTGTGTGAAGTATCTTCATTTCTAGTTAGAAATATTTCCAGTTCAAGGCACTTCCATTTGTTCTTGCCTCAGCAACCAGGCTCTTCACCAAGGTGTTGTTTCAGGTTGTGGCTCATCTCAGGAGAGAGGGGGTACAGGTTCATCCTTAATTGGATGGCACCTTGGTGAGGATGGTGAGTAGGGAGAAAATAAAATGCCATGCACTGAGGACTCTACATATCCTATAGAGAGATGAATATGTAATAAATTTTGAGAAGAGTCAGTTGGTGCCAACAACAACACTAACACATTCAGGTGCACTGACAGACACCAGGAAAGGGTGTTCATTCGTGTCTCAAGAAAGCAACCGAAAATAAAGAAACTCAGCAGGTTCTGAAAAAGAAGTCTGTGGCTATAGTGCTAGTGGCAAGAGTTCAAGGACTTTTAATAACCAACTATACATCTTATTCCATAGGCAAAGAAATTAAAACTATTCCTTATCCCTTACTACATGGCATTGATAAGGAAATTGCATCACATACCCAGTGTTCCATAGTCACTGAAACAACTGTTGAAATGGTGACTTCAAAGCAAAACTTGAACAGATGAACATCATTTTTGGTGCATCTGAAGATATGAGTCTTCAGATAAGAGTCTCTCTAGCTGGGTGGCTCACTGTTGGGGTCATTTGATTCAGGGGAATGGACCCACTTGGATCTCAAATACAACATATAGTCTACTGAAAGCAGTGTATTTAGCACTGCTTGGATTTGTACCCATGATCAAGGGCAATACCCCCAAGTATGCATGGACAACCTGACTGTGAAATCCTGAATTTGAAATCAAGAGAGTATTTGATTGGTAACCTAATTGAAGAATGGAACAAGATAGGCAGAAGGACCTTAAAATCCTGAATGGAGTTCTTAATGTTCTTGCGGACTCCTTAAGCAGGCATTCCATTCATCAGGAAGAATAAGCCTTGAAGCAAGGGATAATTAAACATACAGAAACCTTCTTTGATCTGTTCCAGGATGATTTATTTGCATCTGGTGAAAATTTTGTCCAGTCACCTTGCATTAAAAGATTTTTGAGGGATGCAGCACTGAAGTCATTTCCAACATTGCACAGATACCCAATATGGGATCTGAATTTAGTAATGAATATGTTAACGAGGCATCCATTTGAGCTTCTTAGAAATGTGTCTTTGAGATTGTTATCATTTAAGATGGTGTTTTTAGTTGTAATAATGTCAGCAAGGAGGGTTTCAGTGCTGGAACCTTTATCTGTAAATCCAAACTTATGCAAGTTTGAGCTGAATAGACTCACTCTTATATTGGATTCAACATTTCTACCTAAGTGTATCCCTAGAAAAGGTTTGTGTGATATCATATGTTTACCGTTTTGTCCTTATCCAATACATCCATTAGAAAAGAAGTGGCCTACTTTGAGTATTTGGAGAGTTGTAAAGGTTTATTTGAAGAAGACAATACAGTTCAGGCATAGTGAGGTGCTGTTTGTCTCGTATAATCCTAGGACTTTGGGTCAGAAGGTATCAAAAACAGTTATTGCAAGATGGATTGTAGCTTGCATATACCTATGTTATGAGGTATATGGGTCAGATGTTGTGTGTTAGTTGAGTTTTCTAGACAGTCAAGTCAGAGGTGGACAAACTGACAGGGAAGGGAAGGAGAGGTAACATAATTAGCTGAAAAGGATGTTGTCTCCTGCATTGTTGTTTGGCACATTCTTGGTTGGCACATGTGCAGTGGATTGCTCTTACCGCCGTCTCAGAATGATCCTTCGCAGTACGTGCCAACTTCTCATTTTCTGAATTTTGATACCGTTCGTATACAAGCAGGGGAACATAGTACATGACCAAGTAGAAATAAAAAGGTGATAGAAATAATACACAGAAGAACTTTATAAAGTAGATGAAAAGTTTACAGATTTATTCAAGGAAGGACCATAGGCAGACAAACTGCCAATTTTAGAAACAAGTAAAAGCTGCACTCAGAGCACTTGGGAGGAATACATCATGAAGAACAGATGGCATACTATTAGAGCTGCTTCAGTGTGCAGAGACAGAATCTATTCTAGTTCTAACTAAAATCTGTCAAAAATATGGAAATCAAAAGAATGGCCCACAGATTGGAAATGCTCAATATACATTCTAGTCCCCAAGAAAGAGGACAGCAGGGATTGCAGTAACCATAGGATCATAGCATTAATTTCCCATGTAGGCAAAGTCATGCTTAAAATTCTACGACAAAGACTTCTACCATATACGGAGTGAGAAATGCTGGATGTCCAATTTGGCTTCAGGAAAGGAAGGGACACTAGGGATCATATTACAAACATACATAGGATATTGGGGCACTTCAAAGAATTTCAAAAGAAAATTAGGCTGTGCTTTGTAGATTGTAGCAAAGCATTTGATTGTGTAGATCATGAGAAACTCTGGATTGCTTTTAAAGAAATGCGTATGGAAAAACATTTGATTGTCCTGATTGTAGCCTGTTCTCAGGACAGAACACAGAGATATGGAGTGGTTTCCAGTTGGGAATGGAATCAGGCAAGGCTGCATTTTATCACCCTTCCTGTTAAACTTGTACACTGAACATACCATATGTAAAGCAGAATTAGTCTTGGAGGAAGTAGGCATGAAAATTGGTAGAAGGAACATCAACAATTTAAGATACGTATATGATACCATATTACTAGCAGAAAAGAGCACAGACTTGGAATGATTACTGAAGAAAAAGGCAGAAAGTGCAAAGGCAGGTTTATAGTTGAATATTAAGAAAACAAAAATAATGACCACACATGATTTACATAACCTTAAAATAGACAATAAAGACATTGAAATAGTTTAAGATTTTCCATACCTTGGCTTAGTCATTAACCAGAATGGAGACTACAGTCAAGAAGTCGGAAGATTAGGACTTGGAAGGACAGCTGTGAAGGAACTAGACAAGATCCTGAAGTGTCAAGATATATCACTGAATAATAAGTTAGGTTTATCCATGACATTGTATTTCTAGTTTCTGTGTGTGGTTGTGAAAACTGGATGGTGAAGAAAGGTGATAGGAAGAAAATCAGCTTATTCAAAATTTGGTGCTGGAGAAGAGTTCTACCTGATATTTTTGTTTTATGTTGATTTCATAGAAAGGGTATTGTAGAAATGGAAAAAGAACAGAAAAATTCATAATGATCAAAAACCTTAAGCAAAAGGCTGAATCAGCTCCTTTTTGATATAACTTCTCTGTGGTGCAACATTTGGGGCTTTTCAAACTTAGAATAAAGGCAAGTAAGTGGGAGACATGATAGATATTAGGAAGAATGCATGCTGTGAAGAAAGTGGGTAGAAACAAGTTTTCTCGGTCTCTCATAAGGCTACAACCCCATTATCCAATGAAGCAGAACAATGAGAGATTCAGGAAAGTGCAGCTAAACTATGACTTTTACAAGATGCAGTACTGGCTTCCAGCCTGCATACTCAATTCCCTATGAAAAGTATTGAAGAAATTCATGTACAGTAAGGCTTTCAGTGACTACTAGTTATGGTCTTCAGTATCTGAGGCACTGTGTCAATGTGTGATTGTGAAGCAAAGGAGAAAGAAAAATGCTGCCAATCTGCATTTTTTGTCAGCATAAGTTGCTCACTTACTATTTGTGCCCCTGTTATTTTGCCTGTCTTGTCATCTTTTTTCACTGAGCTTTTTCTCAGACAAGCTGGGAAGATGTTGGCAGTAAGTTAGTAGCCCCCACCCCTGCATTCATGTGCAAGGAATGCAGAACTGCTGCCACATGACCTCCACCTCAGTGCCTCCTTGTCTTCGTTTATTCTTGGGGTGTTACCATTGTGCGTAAGCAGTTCCTCTTGTGGTGGTCTTCATCTTCAGCAGATAGCAGTTAAGCAGCTGCTTCACCTTGCCTGCAAGTATGAGGGAGGGGGATGGCAGTAGTGCTTTGCCGGTTGCTTCAAAAGCAGGGGAAAGAAAGCATAAAGTGAAATATTTACTGGCATTGGTAATGAGCAAGCAGTCCCCAGTTCTCCTAAAGTGCAAATAAAGTGAGGCAGGTTCACAGCCTCCATCCATTTGTGACAGCACCATCTCTACTTTGCAGTCACTGTTCTACTGCCCACAAATAGATTTTCTCCAAAAAGAGAGAAGAGAACTCATATAGTATGATCCTAATCTTGATTACTAAGAATTATTATTGTTACTAGGTAGATAAATTGTATACTGAGATTGTGGGAAGGGAGTTTGAAAAAGAAACTAAGAGAGGCACAGTTACAGTGTCCAGTATTCCTTTAATATTACTGTGTGTTTATTTAATTGAAGCCTAGTGTGTCCCTGAAGTACTAAATCAACAAGAAGATTGCCCCTTGGTTCCTGTACAGTTACCCATGTTGGATACAGTGGTGCTCCTCACTTCAAAGAACAAGTGTTAGAGAATCAGGGTGTTAACCTTTGCTTTTGGTCTGATTTTCACATACGCCAGAATGATATGGGAATAAGGAAGAATTCTGAGATGATCTTCAGAGTTGCACATAGAAGATGAAATGTTCTCGTAGGTAAAATATGTCCTGTATGTGTAAAGCTAGTACAGCAAGAAGCAAGATGGGCCATAACCTTTCTTACTGTTGTGCTACTTTATTTTTGGTAAGGTTTTTCACTGGTGTGAAGAGGATTTAAAAAATGGACCTCACTCTTTCAGTTTCAGAGAGTCCAGGGCGACCATTTTTTCTGAAGCTTTTATCAGAAATACACTTGGCTGCCTCTGTAGCACTGAGTTCTGCGGGCCTTCAAACATATGCAGAATAGAGGTGTATAACAGTTCTGTGGGCAAAATAACAGAACTTTATTGCTTTTGTAGCAGACACCAGTGAATTACTTACACATTTGTGGCCAGTCAGTACAGGGGGCATAACATTAAACTACATAATAGGTTATAGCAAATAAGTAAACCTGAGCTAACAGCAAGTTTAGGAGCTTTTTCTCTTATGTCAGTAGACTTTACAAAAGGAGTTTCTGTTAGGCTGGCATGGGAGCTGCTGGCTGGAATTCCGTGGTCAGGAATAGTGAAAGGGAAAGGAGTTCAGGAGGCATGGGAGGTCCTTAAAAAGGAGATACTGAAGGCACAGTCTAAAACTGTGCCAATAAGGAGGAAAAATGGAAGGCATCTGAAGAAACGAGAATGGTTGACTAAAGAACTCTCAGCTGAGCTAAGTGTTAAGAGAAACATGTATAGGAAATGGAAGAAGGGGGAAACCACCAGAGAAGAATTTAAGCAAGTAGCTAGGAGATGTAGGGAGGAAGTCAGAAAGGCTAAAGCACAGAACGAACTTAGGCTGGCCAAAGACATTAAAAACAATAAAAATGTTTTTTTAAAAAATATGTCCGCAGCAAAAGGAAAAAGAAGGAGACAGTAGGGTCGCTGCTCAGAGAAGATGGCAAATTACTCACAGGGGGAAGAGAAAAGGCAGAACTACTTAACACCTTCTTTGCCTCAGTTTTTTCCCAGAAGGATACAAGCACTCAACCTGGCGGTTGGGGAGCAGGGGAGGAAGCAGAGGAAATGAGGCACATAATAGGTAGAGAGGTGGTACAGGAATACCTAGCCACACTGGATGAATTCAAGTCTCCAGGGCCAGATGAATTGCATCCTAGGATATTAAAAGAGCTGGCAGAGGTCATTTCGGAACCGCTTGCTATAATCTTTGAGAAATCTTGGAGGACAGGAAAAGTTCCAGCAGACTGGAAGAGAGCTAATGTTATCCCCATCTTCAAGAAGGGGAAAAAAGAGGACCCAAATAATTATTGCCCGGTCAGCCTGACATCAGTACCCGGAAAGATCCTGGAGCAGATAATTAAGCAGTCAGTTTCTAATCATTTAGAAAGCAACGCGGTAATCACGAGAAGTCAACTTTTCTCAGAAATAAGTCATGCCAGACTAATCTTATCTCTTTTTATGATAGAGTTACTAGCTTGATAGATGAAGGGAATGCTGTGGATGTAGCATATCTCGATTTCAGTAAGGCCTTTGACAAAGTCCCCCATGACATTCTTGCAACAAAGCTAGTAAAATGTGAGCTGGACAGGGCTACTGTTAGTTGTATTTGTAATTGGTTGACTGACCGAACCCAAAGGGTGATCACGAATGGCTGCTTTTCATCCTGGAGAGAAGTGACTAGTGGGGTGCCACCGGGTTCTGTCCTGGGCCCAGTGCTGTTCAACATTTTTATCAATGACTTGGATGAAGGAATAGAGGGCATGCTCATCAAATTTGTAGATGATACCAAATTGGGAAGGGTTGCTAATATGCCAGAGGACAGGATCAAAATTCAAAATGACCTGGATAGATTGGAGAGCTAGGCCAAGGCGAACAAAATGAAATTCAACAGAAAGAAGTGTAAGGTCCTACACTTAGGTAGAAAAAATGGAATACAGAAATATAGGATGGGGGACACATGGCTGGATAGCAGTACGTGTGAAAGGGATCTAGGAGTCTTTATATACCACAAGCTGAACATGAGTCAGCAGTGTGATGCGTCAGCCAAGAAAGCCAATGCAATTCTTGGCTGCATCAATAGGAGCATGGTGTCTAGATCGAGGGAAGTACTGGTACCACTCTACTCTGCTTTGGTTAGACCCCATCTTGAATACTGTGTCCAGTTCTGGGCACCCCAATTCAAGAAGGATATTGACAAGCTGGAGCAAGTCCAGAGGAGGGCGACCAAAATGGTGAGAGGCCTGGAAGCCATGCCCTATGAGGATAGACTTAGAGAGCTGGGTATGTTTAGTCTGCAGAAGAGGAGGTTAAGAGGGGACATGATAGCCATGTTTAAATATTTGAAGGGATGCCACGTAGAGGAAGGAGAGGGCTTGTTTTCTGCTGCTCCAGAGACCAGGACAAGGAGCAATGGATTCAAGCTGCAGGAAAGGAGATTCCACCTGAACCTCAGGAGGAACTTCCTGACAGTCAGGGCTGTCCGGCAGTGGAATATGCTGCCTCGGAGTGTAGTGGAGTCTCCTTCCTTGGAGGTTTTTAAGTAGAGGCTAGATGGCCATCTGTCAGGATTGCTTTGAGGGTGTTCCTGGCAGGGGGTTGGACTGGATGGCCTGTGTGGTCTCTTCCAACTCTACATTTCTATGATTCTATGATCTCACTTAATTAGCAGACCATATCGAGAACGGAGCACAAATGATGGGTACAGTGTATTTTTCCAGATATGAACCCTCATGAAAAAGAGGAAAACTAAAGTGGCTTGAAGTATTTACAGAAGGTTAATGTAAGTAGTCTTTGAGATCAAAGATAAAGAAGTTTAACACTCTTTGTGAGTTAGTTTGATTCTCCCAAACATGAATGTTTTGTTCTTCATGTTGAAAAACAGGGACCTATATAAAATAGTAACAGGACACTCCATTGCAGGAACTAAGGGAGATTCATAACAAGCAGCAACTGCAGAAGCAAAAAAACATAGAGGCTGATCGGCTAAAGCAGAAAGACCAAGAGAGGAAAACAGAGCTGGAAAAACAAAAGGATAGCCAGAGGTAAGCATGAAATGTATTCAGTTATAATAACTGTGAAAAGAATCTGATCAAAACTTTTGAATATCAGTTTCTTTATCATTTGGTGTAATCCAAATATTTAGGAATGGATGAACTTCAAGATGGGTATTTTGTTTGTTCATGTTGAGCTCACAGGTGCCAAACAGACATTGACAAGCACTTTGGTCTGTCTCCTGATCTGATAGCACCTCCTTGCTATTTATGCTCATTATCGTGGTTAAGAATGATATATTCCAATTAGGTCTAGTCTCCTTATGCTGCCATGCTGCCAATATTTACATATTACAGGGGGAAATTTGTCTTGTGGAAAAGATGAGGCTTTATGTGTTTCTTTTCTATTGAAGAAGTTGCAGATTGGTTTGGATATAAGTTACCAACAGTATCAATCCTAAATAATAAGAAACTGAGTCCTTATTTCCAAAACCTGGTGAGTTGTTAGCTTTGATGGCACACTTTTTCATTCTTATGATTTACACTTTGTTGTTTAGAATGTGACAACAGAAAAAAGTCCTTAGAATATCACAAAATAAACACCCAGTATGATAAAAGTTCAAATAATTAGAATCATATCATTCCCAAACGTATAGCTCCTTTTCTCACATTAATTTAGTTTCATTTGTATATGCACACATGCATGTGTGGACACACACATAGTCAGAATGAATCAGCTATATTGGTTTGCTTTAAGTAAGAGACAAATGCTTGTTTTTTCATCAGATTGACTATGAATTTTTTTTTTTTTAGTAAAAACGTATCAAACTGGCCAGAAATGGGAATTCTGTTAGTGCTTCCTCATAGACGAAGTAACATAACCTGGGTTCAGCTTTCTGATTTGTGCAGCCTGAGGATCTGGACTGAATTCTTGCGGATTTGAGAGCTACCATGTGCATACTGGACCTTTGCCCTTATAAAAACAGTCAGGAGTAACTGCCTTTGCCCTTATAAAAACAGTCGGGAGTAACTGGCTGAATAGATTAGGGGAGTGGTGAATAACTCACTGTAGCAAGGCAGAATTCCATCCTACCTAAAAGAACCTATGGTGATGCTTTTACTGAAAAAAACTCTCCCTGAATTTGACTGCACAAGATACCTACTAACTAGTCTTCAGTATCTCTTTTTTGGGGCAAGGTTCTGAAGCACTTGTTGGCCTCTCAGTTCCAGGGGCTTTCCTGGATGAAGGAGATTATCTATATCTGTTTCAATCTTGCTTCAGTCTTTGGTATGGATATAGCTTGGTGGATTACCTGTGCCGGGAACTGGACAAAGTGGTATATATTGGTTCTGCTAGACATCTAGCTGACTTTCACTACCATTTGCCATGGCATCCTTCTGGGATGAGATCCTTGCTGGGATGGAACTTGAGGGCACTGTTTTACAGTTGTTCCAGTCATTGGAGGGATACATTCAGAAGGTGTTGTTGTTGAGATTCCTGTCTGACCCCATGGCTGTTGGCCTCCATGATTCCCCAGGGCCCACTTTTGTCTTTCATGCTAAGCAGCTTGTACAAGAATACACTGAGAAAAGTTATCTGCCATTTTGGGGTTGGGTTTCACTAGTACATTAATGCTACCCAACACTACTCTTTTCCATCTAATTCTGAGGAAGCTAAATCAGTGTCTGCTGTTGATAACAGATTGGATGACAGCAAATTGAAGCTTAATCCAGGCAAGACAGAGGTGCTTCTGGTCATTTGAAAGGCATACCAGGGAACAGGGATTCATCCTGTGCTGGACAGAGTTATGCTCTCCCTGAAATCTTACATTTTTAGCTTGGGTGTACTCTTGGACTCATACCTGTAAGCCCAGATATTAGCAGCAGCCAGGGTGCTTTGGCATAAATAAAAGTTATGTTCTAGCTTTATCCATTCATGGATGTCAGATCTGACTGTCAGAACACATGCCTTGATTATATCCCCATTGGATTACTGTAATACACTTAACGTAGGGCTGCCTTTGGAAACTGTTTGGAATGCTTCAGCAAGACTGCTGACTGAGGCTGGTTACAGTCAACATATAACCCTCCTGTTGAAACAACTTTATTGCCTACCAGTTTGTTTCCAGGCACAATTTAGAGTTCTGGTTATGAGCAACAAAGTCCTAGATGGCTTAGAACCAGACTGTTGGAAAAATCATTGCTCCTAATGTGTGCCTGCTTGAGCTTGAAGATTCTCAGGGGAGGATCTTAGCCCCACCACCATCAGAGGAATATTTAGTGAGAGAGAGGAGGGAACCTTCTGAATGGCTGCTCCCAGACTGAAGAATTTCCTCGCACAGGAGATTAGGTTGATCCCCTCTCTGTTCTCTTTCAATGAAAAGCTTTCCAGTTTAACCAGGCCTTTAAATGTTAACTATCTGTTGCAGAATGTATTTTAATTGATGTGTTATATTTTTCTCATTGTTATTATATTTTAATGGCCTTTAAAAATAGTTTTAAATTAGTCTTTTTAATATGATCGTTTGTTTAATTGTTTTTAAACATTTGCATTATTTATTGGTTTAACTGCATTTTGTTTTAAATCATATAGTGAGGCACCTTAAGTCCCTTGCTGGGAGGAAGGTGGGATTTGAATGATTGAATGAATTAATGAGAGGTCTTACATGAATCTTTGTAGTTGTGGGAAGAAAATATGCCTTGCTTGTTGTTATATCCATCACCCAGAGTCAATGTTTATCTGGTGTGATCTGGTGTAATCAAATCTTCAGTGCCTCAACTGCATGTACTTGTCCATCTGACCTTGTTACATTATTAAATTGTCATGTCTTAAGGCTAAAAACTAATATTGATTTGTGTATATTGTATTCTGCATGGGCTTTTTCACTGTGACTTGCATGACTGAGAAGATGTCTTCAACACACTAAAACATAAAAATATAAATAATCATGTAGCACCTTTGAGATTAATGTAGAGAAAGAAATTTCTAGCATAAGCTTTTGTGGACTCCAGTCTGCTTCATTGGATGCCACATTAAAAACAGCTTCTTCACTGATGGACCTCTTGCACTGTAGATTTTGAGGTTCCCTAGTGGTTGGATCCTTGCTTTAGAACTGAGTATTATAGAATCATAGAGTTGGAAGAGACTACAAGGGCCATCAAGTCCAACCCCCTGCTATGCAGGAACACCCCATCAAAGCATTCCCAACAGATGGCCATCCAGCCTCTGCTTCAAAACCTCCAAAGAAGGAGACCCCACCACACTCTGAGGCAGTATATTCCACTGCCGGACAGCTCTGACCTTCAGGAAGTTATTCCTGAGGTTCAGGTGGAATCTCCTTTCCTGAAGCTTGAATCCATTGCTCCTTGTCCTAGTCTCTGGAGCAGTAGAAAGCAAGCCCGCTCCCTCCTTGACATGACATCCCTTCAAATATTTAAACATGACTATCATGTCCCCGCTTAACCTTCTCTTCTGCAGACTAAACATCCCCAGTTCCTTAAACCGCTCCTCATAGGGCATAGCTTCACCATTTTTGTCGCCTTCCTCTGGACACACTCCAGCTTGTCAATATCCTCCTTGAATTGAGGTGCCCAGAACTGGACACAGTGTTCCAAATGAGGTCTAACCAATGCAGAATAAAGTGGTACCATTACCTCCCTCGATCTAGACACCTTACTACTATTGATGCAACCAAGAATCGCATTGACTTTCTTGACTGCTGCATCATACTGCTGACTCATGTTCAGCTTGTGAGCTACCAAGACTGCTAAATCCCTTTCACATATACTGTTATCCAGCCACGTGTCCCTCATCCTATATTTGTGCATTCCATTTTTTCTGCCGAAGTGCAGGACCTTACATTTCTCTCTGTTGAAATTCGTTTTGTTAGCTTTGGCTCAGCTCTTCAATCTGTCAAGGTCATTTTGAATTTTGATCCTGTCCTCTGCGGTATTAGCAACTGCACCCAATTTGGTGTCATCTGCCAATTTGATGAGCATGCCCTCTACTCTTTCATCCAAGTCATTGATGAAGATGTTGAATAGCACTGGGCCCAGGACAGAACCCTGTGGCACCCCAGTAGTCATTTCTCATCAGGACAAAAAGCAACCCTTGGTGAGCACTCCTTGGGTTCGGTCAGTCAGCCAATTACAAATCCACCTAACAGTAGCCCTGTCCAGCCTGCATTTTACCAGTTTCTCTGCAAGAATGTCATGGGGAATTTTGTCAAAGGCCTTACTGAAATACTGTGTGTGCTCTACTAGCAGTTGCAATAGAATCTTTTTATTGTGAGGTAAGAGACCAGAAAGGAATAAGTAACCTTTTTCCAGTTAGAATCTGGATGCAAAGTAGTACTTCATGAGAGGAGTGCCCCTCCTGGCTTCAAGAGGGTCTCCTGTCTGCCCCATGATCCATTAACTGTTATGGAAACTAAATTTTATTTGTACACTGCTTTCCTTGCCTTTGTTATGATTTTAGTGAGAGGAACAGACTTTATAGTGCAGCAGGTTCTAGGCATGCTTTTTTATCTTTGTACTTCCAACAGTGTTTTTAAAAAAGAGGCTGGATGGCCATTTGCTGGAGGTGATTTGAGTGTGTGTTCCTGCATGACAGGGGATTAGACTTGATGGCCCTTGTGATCTCTTCCAGCTCTGTGATTCTTTATGTCTTCCCTCTTTGGTCCCTTTTCTTAGTGGAAAATGGTTGGGAAAGTTGATTCCAGCTCATTCCCAGCATCATTCCATCCTGTAGCATCTCACTCAGAAAGATTAACAGCCAAGTGAAAGGTATCCATGTTACTTAGGACACAGCAATAGAATTTTATTAGGTAGGAACAGCATTCTGTTCAATAATACAGTGATGCAGTTTGCTCATGTACATAAAGACAGCATGCAGCACTATAATGGCATCCAGTGGTAGACCACCAGCATTACAGAAGGTGACAGTGGTAAAGTCTCTGTGTGCTTCCTTCTAGAAAGATATCACAAATAAAAGTGGAAGCCATAGATGTCAGTGCCTAAACCTAAGTAGCAAACCATTAAAAAATAACCACACAGACAGATTGTATAAAATTACCCATAGTTAAGTACTTTGATTTTCCCATGTAGCACAATGTGGGTGATATATGTCACTTTCTTTGGGATCACTGTAGCTTTGACTAAAATGTTATGTTGGCTGTACAGTTGTGGTGATCTGGCATTGTACATGATATATAAAAGATTGCCTCTAACTTAATTTTCTGGAAATTGTTAACACTGCCCTCATTATCAAACTATTTAGTCCCAAAAGAGTTTTAAGAACTCTTACAAACTGCTGCATTTTTATTTTCAGTGACCATATAGAATATTGTAGAATGTGCTCTCAAGAATATATTTTTACAGTGTTTTTTTAGGAAAGGTAATACAATGTTGCACTCATTTTATTTTTCTGCATTAATGTCTGTAGAAGAACTCAAGAAAGAGAAAGACAGTGGCTTGACAGAATACAACAGGAAGAAGAACACCCAAAGCCAAGGAAAATACAGGAAGAAGAAACACAAAAATGGGAGGAATTAAACAAAAAGAGAGAGAATGATGATAAGAACAAACAAGAAGTGCAAGAAAAACTAAATAAACTTTTTCATCAGCATAAAGATCCATCAAAGCCAGCTATCCAAGCTCCCTGGTCAACTGCAGGTACAACATAGTAGGAGACTGTAATGTACATGTGAAATTTTACAGGCTTTACACTATTGCATGCAACTGTACATCTTACTTTAAATACATTTTAAATTTATTCAGAGAGGAAAACCAAATCCATACTAGAGGCTTTTTCCCAGAACCCAGAAGAATCTGAATCATTATTTGAAAATCTCCAAAAATTTTCAAACAGAAAATGAAAAACACCCACCATCAAAAAATTACTAACTCCAAACATTTTGACTGGTGTGGAAGAATGCTGTTTATTCTCTCCATCTCAAACGAGTTGTATGCCAGCAGCTCTTCCAGTAAAGGAAGAACTGCTTGCTCTTCCTTTTGTGGTTTGCTTGCCCTGCCAACACCACGAAAATGTGTACTTCTGAAAAGCATTGAGAAGACTGTTTGCATCTCGTAAGCAATAAGCACATCCTCCCCCAAAACTACCAGAAATTTAAAAGCGTGTTTTAAAAGAAGGGGGGAAAGGAGGAGATTGAGGGTAAAAAAACACCAACATTTTTGCAAACCACCTTAGATCAGCCAGTCATCCACCTGCAAAACATCAGCTTGTTAATAGAGGAAACCCTTTTATTGTATGCATTTGAACTATTCTAGGCTAGGTACACTGTCCTCTAAGATACATTGGCATGACATGATTTTGGTCTTTAAAATCTTTAAGAAGTATGGCTAGTAATCATGCTGGCTTTCATTAGGTAGCTCACAATCTCATCCCCAAACATAAAAATAAACCATTTGATCATCAAAAGAATAAACCAAAATAGGATAAAAGAATACACCAAAACAATGGCTTGGTGTATTGAAGTGCTGAAAGTTAGCCTTTGCCCCAATTATGGTCTGAAACAAAAAGGTTTAACAGTAGGTTGAAAAACTCAGGAACAAGGAAGTCAGGTGAAGTCACCATGGGAAGACATTTTAGATCCTGCATATATTGCCCAAGAAAGTCGTGCTCAAGAAACCCACTTGTTTGTCCTTCAGAGACAGGGAACACAAAACAGGACATTGGATAGTGATGTCAGAGAATAGAGAGGCCCAAGGAAGTGATGGAGTTGAGGAATAAACATAAGTCATGCATGGAACATATGTTGTACAGGATGCTGAATTAAATACACTTTTAGTCTGATTCATCAGGGCTGTTCTTATGTTCTCATACATTTATCTTCTGTTTAAATTTCATAGGTTACTCTAATGTAATACTTCTTTAATATTTAGTAGTAATCCAGGATCAACACATCATGTTCCTGTTTCCCTTCCTCCAATATTAATCTTCCTGTACAAACTGAAAGGTTTGTGCTCAGTTTCTCTAACTCTAGTATCTAGATTGTGATACTGCATCTTGTTGAGCTCTTCCTATATCCAGAATAAAACTCACTCTGTCTTGGTCTCTCTTTCCCTCTGTTTGTCTTTCGTGCAAACAGTGAAAGGTGGAATACAGCTGTTTTTATACAGAAAGGTGGTGTTTCTTCAACATAGTTGTATTGCAGAAATATTGGAGTGACTTATCAGAGCCTAAAGTTTTCTAATCGCAAGGGTTTAGACCAGGTTACTTCTGCAGCTATGTGAATTTGCTGCAATGCAGCCCGATGTCATTGGACAGAGAAGAGTAAAAGTTCAAAATAATTTGATTTCTGATGTTTTATTTTAGGATGTCTTGCTTTTAAAATTCTAGCATGTAGTTACTCTGCTTCTGTAAAAAAAAAAATACTAACTTTTCATGAAGAATGTTCTGAGAACAGGTACAGCACATTTGTTTAGGTAAAGTGAATTTATTTCTCAGATCTAATAACATCTCGTTTTTAATTTTGTTTTTGTGGATGTAGAAAAGGCTCCACTAACATTTTCTGCTCAAGAAGATGTAAAAATAGTATATTATCGGGCACTATATCCTTTTGAATCCCGAAGCCATGATGAAATCACTATTCAGCCTGGAGACATCATCATGGTAAGAGAGGAATACTGCATTAGTAAAAAAAAGCAAAAACATAAGGATTGATTACATGTTGGGAAACTGAAGGCTGGAAGGTCATACTAAGATTGTGTGATGTCTGATAATAATGTATTTAATATGTGTTAAGTGGAAGAAGGCAGTTCGGGAGAATGTGGTAATGAATAACAGCATAGCCAAAAACTGAATGTAGTATCTCTCAACCCCACTGCAGTGCTCACCAGGATTCCTACCTGTCCTTTAAAAAAAAAATCAAATTAACTTGAAAGCTTGACATATCACAAAATGAATTACCAGTGGCCAGTGCCATCAATTAGAAATAAATATTATTTAGAAATAATCTAAGAATGTCTCTGGGCCCCAGAAGCATTCTTCTGTAAAAGGGTGAACACGGTGCAACCTATGGTCCCCATGTACTCCAAAGGGCTCTATTATGCCTCCACTTTACCTTTTTTTTTTTTTAACTGAAAAGCCCTACACCATATTCTTTAGGGGTAATGGGAAGAATATTACAACATTCTGGGTGGTCCCGTTTTCAGACAGGGAAGCCTCATTTCCAGATCTGGAAGTATCGTTCATCCCATGGACCTGGGAAAGTTGTCTATCCCTGCTCTATAACAGTAAAAGAGAATATATGGATCTTGTGGCTGTTTGCGTTTTTTAAATGTATAAATAATTGCAGTTGATTAAATCTGCCTGTATTTTCCAGTACCAAATTCTTTCCTTGGTGGCAAACTTTCTTAACCAGTAGAGTCAAAGCTGCAGGTAGTCCTGAGTTATTCTTTTCTTCAGAAAAGAATAGAAATGTTTCGAAATGCATGCTATTTGTAAGTTGTTCGCCGCCTCGATCCATATGGAGAGGCGGGATACAAATAAATAAATAAATAAAAAATAAAAAAAAGGGCCACATGCCACTACTCACTGAAGCCTTCGAGGTTTTCAAAAAGTTAAAGGTTGGGATGGCACTCATGATGTTTAGTAACAGAGGGAAGAGAGTTAGCAGGAGGAAAGGCTGAATGAATGTTGGGAGTAGGGAAAGAAAAGCAAGGTGAGAGTTAGACAAGAAAGAGTAGATAGAAAAAGTTAAACATCAGGATTGAGAAATGACTAGTGGGTTTCTAATTGTTGCCAGGCTGGATAGTTCTGGTAGTAAAAAACAAAAAGTGACTGCAACCCAGAATTTCATTTTGAAGTATTTATTGTCAGCCTGGAAAAAAAAGATACAATGAGGATGGTAAGATGCTTCCTGGCAGGTAGAAGAACTAGTGGAGACTTAAGTTGTTAGGCCTAAATGATGTGCTTTGCCTCTGTGCATGCTAAATTATTTGCCTTTTGTGAAATGGCTACTTTATTGGTTTTTGTGGAGGCAAATATATGATTTGGCATTTGGTGCTTAAACCCTACCTCTGACTTCTATTAATTTTATTGGCAGAATTAGGGGCTACATCAGTTTACTTTGTGGAAAAAAGGTGTCGGAAGAGAAAAGCAGGTGCACAAAAAGTGGTTTTGAGTTTTGGAGCTCAGATCCTATTTCTGCCTTAAGTACTTGGGCATGTTAGTTTTCTTGTAGCCCAACGTGTTTGCCTTTTGAGAAATGTGTTTTGTGATAGACCACGTGTGCTGTTGTTATCATTGCTACTATTTCATGATTAGAAAAGTTCCTTCTCCACCCCAAGAGTCATTTTGTGAGTTTCCCCACAGCACTACATAAAAACTCCTAAAAACCATCTGGCCCTAAAAATATCTGAAGGCACCTCATTTCTTCCTTTTTTTAAAAAAAATCTTTTTATTAAAAAAGGAAAAGAAAGAAAATGACATACGTAAAAATTAGGAAAAGGTATAACAACAAAAAAGGAATAATACATATGTTAATACATAAACAGTATGAGAAAATGTACAGTAAAAAGGCTATAATGAACAAGTAAATAACCACTGATAAACTTAAAATTATGACTTCCTAACCAATCAATGCTGAGTGCTTTTTTTATAGCATGGACTCCTGAGATATAATAACAGGTACAAATCATGTCTTAATCGTCAAAACCTGTTATTTATCATTTCCCCACCTACATTCTCAGAGAGGGGGTTAGAAGTTTCCATTCCTGTTTAAATTTTCAGTCAGTTTTATTATCTAGTAGCACTGTTAATTTATCCATCTCTGCCAGATTGTAAAGCTTCAAAACCCAGTCAGCTATTGAGGGAATATCTGGGTCCTTCCATCTCTGCGATAAAGTTAATCGAGCAGCATACATCATGTAGAGCAAAATTCTCCAATAATCTAGAGTCAGTGCTATCAAGTATATTTAGGACATAAATTTCAGGCAACATAGGGTAGTTAATTTTGAGTATTTTTATAACTTGTTTGTGGATTGCTTTCCAAAGCTTTCTTGTCTTGTAATATTGCCGCTATATAGGATAATAAGATAATAAGATAGGATAAGATGATAATAAAATCCTATTTCTTCACATTTCTAGCATTTATTTTTGTTGTTATTTGTTTTTGTTATTTGTTCTTGTTTTTGTTTCCCATTTTCAATATTTGGACTGACATAAGATGTTATCTGTAAAGAATCTTGAAATAGTTTTCTCTTAAATTGGAATTCCTTGTAAATCTCTGATTCTTCTTCGTGGTCTCTGTGCCTCACACAATGGGAGTTTTCGCGCATGCACAGTAGCATATCGGAAAGTTCCAGAGCTGAGCAGCTTGGTGGGAACCCACTCCCCCCATGCTCAGTCCTGCCAAGCTAATGGTCTTCCCTCAGTTTCTTTTTGTCCACCAATCAGTTAGCAGCTCATAAGGTTTCCTCACTGAGCAGTTTGTTCTTCAGATTTTTTCTGGATTTTTTGCTTGCTCTCCTTCCAGGATAAAAACTGTAAGGACTCTTCTCCCCTCTTATGTCTTCTCTTTTCAATTTGTGCATAACCTGTGGCCGCAAGGTTTTGCTGTCCACGCCCACTCCAAGTGCTTGTTCTACCTTGGAGAGGGCCATAATGCTCGGGCCTGTTCATTTGCAAGGAATTTACCTCGCAAACGCTTAAGAACAGGGCCTTGCATTTGAAATCTTACCTTTGGAAGCAGGCTCTTCGGTTAAAAGATCAGGTGGCTTCGAATATGGCTCTCTTTACCGCTTTAGTGTCAATGCGGCCTTTGCAAGGTCCTTCGACATCAAATTCTTCAACAGTATCGACTCCCTCCTTGATACCAACAACCTCGGTATCGACATCAACTCCATCGGCTTTGCCGCCTATCTACTCCTTGCCAAGGATTCCAGAGCTCTCGAAAACACCTGTGGTTCTGTCTTCTAGTTCTGGAGACGCCTCTTCCAACTCACAGCCGATGTCAACCCAGCAGCCTTGCAAGGTGCCAACCTTGGCAGAGCGTAAGTGGGTTTCATCACGTCATTCTTCTGTAGCCCCCAAAAAGGAGGAGGAGAAACACCGTTCTCCTTCACCCAGTACTCATCCGGCGGCTACTCAACCAGCTTCTCTCGATCCTCTACCAACACCTCCGCTGACACAGCCTCAGAATTCTTCCATGGAGGAGGCAGAGGCTCCCGCTCTTTGGCCGGTGCATGATCCACTCCAACTTCTGGTACTGTCAGTCCCAGCAACTATTGATTTTGCGTCCAACCCGGCCTGTCAGCGTACACCGACTGCTTCTCTGCCTGTTACGTTGGGCCGGCCCAGAGAGGGATCCTCCCAAACTCCGTTTCCTCTGGCTGTTTCTTCTGGCCATCCTGAGATGGTCCGCCTGTATCGGACACTCCTCAGGCTTCTTCCTGAGACCGGCCTTGACCCAGTGTGGCCTGCTCTCCAGGACAGTGAAAGAGGTAGATCACCTCACTATTGGGATCACAGCTACCATGGCATTCATGATGTTGCATTGGCCAGAGTGGATTCGCCCTTCTCATTGACATCCTATATAGCTCATTACGGCTATTAATATTTTTGAAGAGGGCAGCCTGGCTCATATTATTCTTATTCGCCGGCGTATCACGACCGATACCATCCTGACGTCCTGTGCTGGTCCCCATATTGGCCTCAACATTCTCACTCCCCGTCGCGCTGTCCTTCGGAATCACACTACCGTTGTTCACCTCGGTACCGCCGTTCTCAGTATCGCTCTCAGTCCCAGTCAGTTTACTACCTACACTCTCCATCTCATCCTCGTCGTCGGTCCCATGATTGATCCCCTCATTACCAGGCCTTCTCACTTCCTCCTCGAGTGACAGTGACAGTGACTTGGCCTCCATCAGACAACCAACTGGCATCTCTCCCTACTTTGTCAGTCCCGTTATTGACGCAGTCCCTTGTCATCCCAGTTTCAACTATTCTACCGATCTTGTCGGCACCGGTTTCAGCACCAATTTTGGTACCTGCTCATCTACCATACTGATCTCGGTACCTACTCTATCTGCTGTCCCGGACACATCTTCGGCTACTCAACCAGTCTTGATCGCCTCCATCTTCTCCATTGCCTGGCTCTTATGATTCTGATGATGATTCTACAGACTCCACAGTCTCACACCTCTCCTCCACTCGCGTTCGGGGAACTGACTCTGGACTCTGCTCCGGAAGACATAAAGCAATTTTCAGACATCCACGTAAGGATGGTCAGTGCTTTGGGCCTTGACATCTCTGGCCCTGCTCTGACGGTACAGGACCCAGTCTTCCACTACGTTGACATGCATCCTGCAACAATGGCTCCGATTCCATTCCTGCCAGTTTTTCAAGAGGTACTTAAGCACCCATGGTCCCAGCCAGCCTCCTTCCAGACTATTCCTCATCGGTTGGAACATCTGTACCAGACTCAACAGAAGTATGTTGACTTTCTCTTCAATCATCCTACTCCAAACTCTATTGTTGTTGAGTCCTCTCAAACGAAAGGGGGTAAGAGAGCCCAAACGACTCCCCCTGATCATGAAGGTCGTAGTCTGGATATTTTTGGCTGCCAGTTTTATTCAGCCTCTTCTTTGATAGCCAGGATCTCTAATACTCAGGCCTGCCTGGTGGCGTATCAACAAAATATAAGGGATAGAATTTTCCTTCTGATATCTCACTTGCGGGATGACCACCGGGCTAGTGCCATCCAGTTTTATAATGAGTCCATTGCACTCACAAACCAACAGATCCAATCTTCCCAACACGCTGTTGAGGGTGCAGTGCGGATGATGGTGGGTGCGATCGCTCTTCACCAGTTTGCATGGCTTTGATCCGCCGGCCTGACCAAAGATACCAGGAAGAGGATTGAAGATCTCCCCTTTGATGGTCAAGGCCTCTTCCATGCCACCACGGACAATGCCATGGACCATCTGATGAAAGCTTGTCTGATGGCAAAAAAAGATGGGTCTTCATCCATCAGCCCAGTCTAGGAGGAGACACTCTTCCTACTCTTACAGGTCTTCTTCTCCACAACGGTCCTCTCAATAACCTTCTCTGCCAGCTTCTTCATCTCGTCGCGCCTTCAGGCATCATCAACCATCTTCGAAGAAGTCTTCTTCGGATACGAAATCTCATTTTTTACTTCCCTTGCAAGTCGCCACCTCTACCACTCTTCCATCTTCCAAGCCATCTGTCTGAGACCCCAGGACTGCCTCTCTGTTTCAACATCTGGCGCACTATCACTTCAGACTCCTGGATATTAACCATCATCTGTCTTGGCTATGCCATTGAATTTCTAAATACTCCTCCTCTGGGCGTCTTCTACTCCACGCCTTCCAGTTCTGCTCTTGAGGAAGTCGATACCCTCCTATGCAAAGGGGCCATAGGGCGACTGCCATCTTTGGCCAAATCCACCGGCTTCTTCTCCTGGTATCTCATCGTATCAAAGGCAGACGGTGCTCTCCAACCCATTCTGGACCTCCGGGGGGTCAACTCCTTCATCTTCCCTTGGAAGTTCAGGATGGTCACCCTGTCATCCATCCTCCCTCTCCTCGGGCTTTGGAAATGGGTTGACGCCCATAGATCTGCAAGACACCTACTTCCATATTGCCATTCGCCCCCAACACAGGAGGTACCTCTGGTTTGCAGTTGACAGTGTCTGTTACCAGTACAAGGTTCTTCCTTTCAGCCTGTCTACCGCCCCCAGAATCTTCACCAAGTGCTTGCCCCTTGTGGTGTCTTACCTCCGCATGAAACACGTAATGGTCTATCCCTACCTTGATGGCTGATTATTGGTGGCACCCTGCAAGCAAAAGCTATACAAGGACGTTCATCTTGCTCTCTCCCTTCTCTCCAATCTCGGCCTCAGGGTGAATCCCAAGAAGTCCCACTTGGAACCTGCCTGTTATAGGGACCACTCTAGACTCGACTTCAACAATGGCATTCCTGCCAATGAAATGCGTGTGGCTACTGCACCGAGCAGTGGCCACTATTCTATGCAGCCCACCCGTTTTCGCTTGTCACATTCAACAGCTTCTTGGCTACATGGTGACCATGACCTGTCTTGCCTCCGTGCCCATCCTCTCCAACACTGGTTCGTCGGGCATTTTGACCCTCTCCTTGACAACCAGTGTTGAATTCTTCGGATCCCTCGTCCTGTCAGGGATTCCCTCCGCTGGTGGCTGTGTCTGCACTATCTACTATCCAGAATGCCCTTCACCGAGCCCCGTCCATCCCTCACCATCACCACTGACGCATCTCTCCTCGGTTGGGGAGCCCACTGCAGTTGCCTCTCTGTCCAGAATCACTGGACTGGGCTGGAGAAACATCTGCATATCAACGCCTTGGAGCTCCTGGCAATCTTCAAGGCCCTCTGGGCCTTTCAGAATCTCCTTGTAGAACAGACTGTCCAGATCCTGTCAGACAATATCACAGCTGTCTGTTATGTCAACCGCCAGGGAGGCACCCACTCGTCCATCCTGCTCCATCTGGTGTTGCATATATGGAGTTGGTGTGTCCACTGCGGATCCACCCAATTGCAGTGCATCTAGCAGGATGAGACAACACTACAGCAGACATGCTGAGCAGAGACACATTGTGCCATCACGAGTGGTCCCTCTCCAGCGTCACCTTCTGCCAGATAGTGTCCCAGTGGGGCATCCCATCCATCGACCTCTTTGCCACACACCAGAACAAGAAATGCCCCTGCTATTGCTCCAGAGCAGGCGTGGGATGTCACTCTCTCGGAGATGTGTTCCAGTTTCCTTGGGACAAAGGGTTCCTCTACATCTTTCCTCCATTTCTTCACCTGGGCCAAGTGGTGGCCAAGATTGTCATGGACAGGATAGACGCCGTTCTCTAGCTGCTTATTGGCCGAGACAACATTGGTTCAGGCCCCTTCTCGCCATCTCTCCTGTGCACACCTGACCTCTTCTCACACTCGGATGGTCACATACTTCACCCGGACCTCCCTCGCCTCCACTTGCACACGTGGAGGATAACCTTCTAGATTCTCCTGCTGTCAAGGCAGTCCTCACGACTGCTAGAAAGGAATCCACTCTCAGGTCCTACGAGTACAAGTGGCACAAGTTCACGGCTTTCACAGATGCCCGAGGCGAGGCTCCTTCTCCAGCCTCCCTGTCAACAATGCTACATTTCCTCCTGTCTCTGTGGGAAGAAAGACTGGCCTTATCCCCTCAAAGTCTATCTCTCCGTGATTGTCGCCTACCAATCACGTGGTTCTCCATCCTCGGCTCTTTTCAGGCATGCTACGATCAAGCAGTTTCTTAAAGGCCTTCAAATGTCTCTACCCTCCTGTCTCCTCATCCCTTCCTAGATGATTGCTGTCTCTTGTCCTTTCCCAACTCATGTGCCATCTGTTTGAACCTATGGCCATGTCTGACAATTGCCTCCTTACTCTGAAGAGGGCGTTCTCGGTCGCTGTTTCATCAGCTAGAAGGGCAGGAGAATTGACTGCGCTACGCTCAGACAAACCCTTCTTGGTGTTTCGTAGGGACAAGGTGGTCCTGTGCCCAGACCTCTCTTTCCTCCCTAAAGTCATCTCTGATTTCCATCTGAACCAAGATATCATTCTGCCGATTTTCTATCCTGAACTGTCTTCGCTTCTTCAGTGTCAAGGTCAGAGACCTGGGCGGCAAGCCAGCCTGGAGAAGGGAGTGGGAGAGCTAGCAGAGTCCTGTCAGGAGGACTCAAGGAAGCACTTACTCAAAGGGAGTCCTTCTACCTAAGCCAGAGCGACAAGCGGAAGCCATAGTCACAGTTCCAAAAGCCAGGGGTCAGGAGTCAAGAAATCAATTCAAACTATCAGGAGCCGGGTGCTGGAAGCAAAGAACAGGCAAGGAAAGGGCTTGTAAGAAGTTTGCCACAAACAAAGAAAGGATTCCAGGCAGGCAGTTATATAGCTCAGGCACAGGTGTGGCCAGTCACCGCTTCTTGAACTTAATCAAGGAAGCCTCCCTTTACTCAGCTCTCTTGCGTCTGCACCTTGTTTGTGGGCTGATTGGCACAGACTCTAAGGCATCTTCAGAATCGGATCCCTGTTGCCCTAAAGGAGCAGGCAGAGGAACGTCTGAGCCTGCTTGGTCCATGGCAGCAGGGGAAGCTCTTGAGCTGTAGGACTCATCTCCAGCCAGAGCAACAGGGACCAACAGCTGCTGCTCATCATCTCCACCCTGAGCAACAGGGCCCAACAACTGCTGCTCATCAGCAGCAACTCTGACAGGGGTTTCAGTTATCACATTGAGTGCTATCTCCACTCCCTCGACGTGTGCCAGGCCCTAGCTTTCTACTTACAACAGACTTCGACCTTCTGTCTTACTCCCCACTTTTTTGTCTGCTACGGTGGATGTTGGAAAGGTCATAAAGTATCCACTCAACATTTCTCTAAATGGGTTATCCAGACTATTCACCTTGCCTACAAACTCGCCAGGCATCCATCTCCACTCCACCCCCACTCTACCAGGGCTGTGGCCTCCTCAGCAGCCCTTCTCAAGGAAGTTGACCTGCAGGAGCTTTGTCGCGTTACTATGCGGTCATGGCCTCTGATATTTCTCTGCCACTATCGTCTTGATTGCAGAGCCCAACGCGATGCTTGCTTTGGCCGTGCAGTGCTGTCCTCCATTCTCTAGGACCTGACCCACCGTCCAGTGGTAAGCTACTTAATCTCCCATTGTGTGAGGCACAGAGACCACAAGAAGAAGAACAGGTTGCTTACCTGTAACTGTGGTTCTTTGAGTGGTCATCTGTGCCCTCACACACATCTGCCCAACCTTCCCTCTTTCAGGTCCCTTCCTCGGCGGACTTCGAAACTGGGGGAAGACTGTTAATTTGGCGGGACTGAGCATGCTCAGTACCGAGTGGGGGAGGGGTTCCCACCAAGCTGCTCAGCTCTGGAACTTTCCAAAATGCTCCTGCGCATGTGCAAAGATTTCCATTGTGTGAGGGCACAGATGACCACTCGAAGAACCACAGTTACAGATAAGCAACCTGTTCTTATTAATCCAGGCTTTTTCCCATCAGTCTATATTGATTGAGTGCCTAGTATTCTGGGCCCACTTAATCATAGTGTCTTTGATAGGGTCCTGTTCCATTTCAAATTCAGAGTTATTTTATAGATCCTGCTAATTAAATGTGCTAAACAGCACCTCATTTCTTCCAAAAGGAAGATATGGAACTCTGGAAGAGTTAAAAGAATGAAGTGCTATTTAAGATTTTCTCTTCTGGAATGAATGGAATGCTTGTTATGAGGAGGTTTTCATCATTCCGAATGTGTAATAGGAAGCTCTAGTATTTGAGAATAATATTTGCTGTGTATACTGGAGAGTTCAGAGGTCTCACTGTCATCAAATTTAGCTTAACGTTATGACTGTATGAAGTCGTTTCCCCTCTAAATACACTTTCTTTTATTACAAAATATGTGGTTCCCATGTTCAATTTTTACTATGTCCTAGTTCTCCAATGGGAAAGACTTAAATACAGGGGGCTAGCTAGCATGAGATGAAGCAGTTCTGTTTTCTTTGTGTCATATTGAGTATGGCCAGAGGTTTCATTGTGTAACAACTCGGACTGTAATTCTGGACATACTTACCTGAGAGAAAGTTTTATTTATTTAATTGGGGCTTATATCTGAGTAGATAAGTGCACAGATTGCATTGGAAGGCTTCTTTACTTTTTGGGACTTCATTCCTGTGTTTTCTTACCTGAGAGCAATCTTTACTAAGCAGAATTCTGCCTGTCTTGTGACTAAATAGGTACAGGATTTTTTGCTATAACCCACTGTGGGATGGTTTTTACCCTATCATCCCAGCTGGATTTTTTTGTGTTAGGAAGGATTGGGGGGTTTATTCTATTTCTTGCACCTGCTATTCTTCCCCTGGTTCCAGCTGCCCCAGCAACCATACTCCTGGTGATTATAGGAGAAAGAAACTGTAGGACGGACCTCCCAGAGGAAGAGCTATGCTGTTGCTGCTTCCGTCAGCAGTGGCAAGCAAAATAATAAGTAATAATAAAAAGTGATAATAAGTATGAGCAGTTCCAAATGTCAGTGAAGAAAGAGAATGTAGAGAATTCAAGAATATTTTTATAAGTAAATATCCTGGGTGAATTGGTTTGTAGGCTTTGTATTTGAGGCTGAAAGATTGATATTTTACAACTGGCCATTGCTGCTATTGAATTTCTGAAATAAAAGCTAAGAACAATCCTTCACTTCTCTTTCTGGCTTGTTAGGGCAGTAATGAGTCAGGTATCCTAGTTTGGACATAATGCTTAAACAAACTGCCTCTTGGTTTGTTTAGCCACTGACGGGAGGAAACAAAAATGAGAGCCTGAGCAGTTATATCAGTATTCTTCCTTGTTTCCACTAGGACAGAACAGTAAAGAATTCTGGGCTATCATGTCTGAACTGGGCCGTTGTGTCCTTCAGGAAGACATAGCGTAATTTGGGTCATTTGCTTTAAACTGGTAGCTCTCAAATTGTACTCTCATAGATTTCTTGATACTGATCACTTCAGGCCAGTAACAGGTTTCTTAGAATGTTTTTAGGATTTTATCAAAGCATTCTACCCTATTCAGTACACCATACTTAATGTTCATTAAAGTAACTATAACATCGTTGAATAGCTACTGCATAGAATAAGAACATTGTTTCATAACTTTTAAATGGCAGAGAAAATATTAAGAACATAACTTTATAAAAACATTCTAGATTAACTTGTGATTTGTTTGTACAGGTAGATGAAAGCCAGACTGGAGAACCTGGATGGCTTGGAGGTGAACTGAAGGGGAAAACAGGATGGTTTCCTGCAAATTATGCAGAGAAAATTTCTGAAAGTGAAATCCCAAACTCTGTAAAGCCAGTAACTGATGTAACAGCTGTACCTAAAGTTTCCTTGCGTGAAACCCCTACAACACCATTGGCACCACCTGTTTCTACAGATTCAAGTACCACTGCCAACAACTGGGCAGACTTCAGTTCCACGTATGGTTTCATTGGGGTTCAATTTTCTTTTCTTTTCCTTTTTTTAACTATAAAGGAGAATAATCCAAATGGTTTGAAGTAACTTTGCTGCAAGTAGTTTTGAACCATCTATGCCTGTCCTTAGTAATTTGGGACATTTAAGTGTCGTGACCAAATTAGTTCATCCTAGCAAATGAACTCTCAGAAGTTACTGTGTAGAAACACCAGTCTGAAACATGAACTTAAAAACCATTTTAATGAAAACCTTTTCTAATCTTGGGCCATAGAATATGGGCTTTAAAGCACTAATTCTGGGATTACAAATATTTAAAAAGAAAAACCAAAGGTTAAAAATATTTGGAAACAAAAAGTAATAATTCCATGTAACTACAAACTGGTTGTTTTCAGAGATTCCGACTTGTCTGGAATTATTTTCAGAAATTCTGCCTTGAAGACAGAAGAAAAATTTGTTCACTCAGCAATGTGCAGCATTTTCACATAGTATGGTGGAGCAATCCACACAAACAGTTGGGTCCCTTGCGCCAACCAGGAGTTCAGAATTCCAAATCTATTGTGACAGTTGCCTCTCTTCTTTCCCCTCAGTATTTTTTCCTGTCTTGCCAGCCCATTGAGCTTTTACTCTCTCTTCCTTTCTTTGTCTCTATCTTTGTAAAATTAGTTCATGCACAGATTAGTTAGGTTAGGATAGTAAAGGTGACAATGTTAACAGCTGAGATAGTGGAGAAAAAGTGAAAGCATGGCAAATACGATCTAGAAAATAAGGAATGAGAGTCAACTATCATAATGGATTTGGAGCTTTGAACTCCTGTCTGACCAGGTTGGTGCAAGGGATCAACCCAATTGTTTGTATGGATTGCTTCTACAGCCTTTCTAGAATGATAGTTCACAGTAGATAAAAAGTTCTATTTTCATAGGCAGACACACATAACTCCTTCTGCTTTTTGATCTGTGGTCTTCCAGTAGCTGTGCAAGAAGTAAAACGAGGAGAGAATTTGTCCTTGTAACAATCACTGTTTTATCTGCCTTCTTTTTCCAGATGGCCAACAAGTACTAGTGATAAACAAGAGACTGATAACTGGGATGCTTGGGCAGCTCAACCTTCACTTACTGTTCCTAGTACAGGACAGCTGAGGCAAAGATCTGCCTTCACCCCAGCTACTGTTACTGGATCATCTCCATCTCCTGTCTTGGGTCAGGTGAGCTGCTGTTTGTAAGCAGAAGTACTAGTGCATGGATGTATGTGATGTTTTCATTTCTTGCTACAAATGTTCATGTGTTATTTCAGAATAAAACAATTAAAGATAAAAAGAGAGCCATATAGACTGTTTGCCTCATTTTATGAGCATGGGCAGGACAGTGAAAATTAACAGTTTAGCAGATTAAACAGTTTTTACATGGACTTACTGTATAGTTTGAAGCCAGTTACTGGATGCTGTTATTGTATACCAAATTATTGTATATCAAATCCATTCTTTTCTATATCCGATTAGGGTGAAAAAGTGGAAGGACTTCAAGCACAGGCCTTATATCCTTGGCGAGCCAAGAAGGACAACCATCTTAATTTTAACAAGAATGATATTATCACTGTGTTAGAACAGCAAGATATGTGGTGGTTTGGAGAGGTTCAAGGGCAAAAGGGCTGGTTTCCTAAATCATACGTGAAGCTTATTTCAGGTCCTATAAGGAAGTCAACAAGGTACTGTTCGTATTTTTGCTGGACACTGTGAGACCCTTTCTGTAATATCTGAAGAGAATCATGGCTAAAAATTTTATTTGGACAATTACCATGTGGTGTTTGTTTGTATGTGTGGTGCTGTTACCATGTAATATGGTGTGGAAATAATATAAAGGTTGCTAATCAAAGCCAAAAAAAAAAAATTTAGAACCACTAACATTGTTACTTGTATGGTTGTGTTCTGTACTCTAAAGTGACATGGGTATAAAAGAGGTCATTTTGTAAAGGCATCTTTGTTTGTTTCTTTAAGCATGGATTCTGGATCTTCTGAGAGTCCTGCTAATGTAAAGAGAGCATCACCAGTTGCAAAACCTGCTATTTCAGGGGAAGGTAAGAATGTTAATTAAAGAATCTGCACTGCTGTCTAACTTTTATACTCAAAACTACTGTTTCAGTTCAGCAGCTAAACGCCCTGGGGTCAGACATGATATAATAAACCGTGGTTTGTGATTACAAGAACAAGCTAGCATGACCTTGGGTTTCAATGTGCTTCCCTTCCCTCTCCTTGTGTCACACATAAAAAAGGAGATCAAGTTTTTGCATATGAATCATAGAATCAGAGAATCAGAGAAATGTAGAGTTGGAAGAGACCACAGGGGCCATCCAGTCCAACTCCCTGCCATGCAGGAACACCCTCAAAGCACTCCCGACAGATGACCATCAAGCCTCTGCTTAAAAACCTCCAAGGAAGGAGACTCCACTACACTCCGAGGCAGCATATTCCATAGATACAGTTCTGTTTTAGATCTAAGCTTGATTAACTGTGTTTAATTCTGACTGTTTAATCAAATAAGATAAGCATCTGTGGCACTTTTTCGTATTGTGGAACATATAGACTATTTTAGTATGCAGGTGGGGTACTGCATTTTCTGTGTTTATCTAAACCACTTCATTTCACTTCGGTTAAAAGCATACCTCTTGCCATTTTTGTTTTGAAAATTATACATTCCTCTAAATATTCATTGGAACAGAGAACTGAAATGAGCACTTACAGAGAGGCCAGAAATGAACAACTTCCAGAGGTTCATGGGCAGCTTCTCCCCTGGGGCCTCAGAGGGGCTCACCTACCTCTCCCCACCAACAGCAACTCTCCTTTCCAAAAAGTCTCTAAAATGTATTGGTCATTTAGCTCCATTTGCCCTTCAACCTGTGAAGGCCTTTTTTTTTCAAAACTGGACATAACCAGTCACTTCCACATTTGGGAAATGCTTCACAGCCCTAAAAGAGATAGTGGTGGAAAACAAGGTAAAATAGCCATTTGTACTACAAATATATATATCAGTCACTTGGAGACAGTTATTTTCAAGATTGAGGGGTTGGATGGGGCCAGAGCCCAACAGTGTAGGCCCTGGGGGTGGATTCGTGAAACAAAAGGTTCACTCCGCATCTGATTTAGGCCTTTATGTGTTGTTATGAGAATATAAAGCTTCTAAAAATACACTTTTGCTATTCCTTTTTAATAGAAAAGGGAGCACCATATGTGCACATCCCTTTGTACCCGTGGAGCTGCCCACTCCATGGAAATGAACGAAAAAGCAAGCTGGTGACCTTCCTGTTCCCACAAGGAATTTCCTGATGGGTAAAAAAATAAGATACTGAAATAGACTTACTGTTTTAAACACTAATACAATAATGCTTTATGGATTTAATCATCTGCCTTTCAACTGACTAAAATTTTAAAGGATTTATCTGTGATAAATTTTGTGTAGACATCATAAGAAGGGAAAGAACATACAGTTCAATAAAGGAAACTGTACCATTTTTTAATTTTTTTTTGGCTGAGTTTTTAATTAATGCAAAAGAATGAATGAAACAAAATCCACCATTTGTTCTAAGAACAGAGATTATCTTTAATTTCTATTCTGTATAAATAATAAAACCAAAATATTTCTACCTTTTAGTATCACCAACTGAAATTTCCTGTCAGCAATTAAAATTGGTCCCTATGACTACTAGCCAGTGGTTGGGGTGAGAGAGCAGTTAAAGCAAAAGCTAAGCTACAGGTAGGGCTTGGGTGGTGCTCTGGCTCCATGTCACCCTATTGCCGCCCAGTTCCCCAGATTTTTTGTGATTCAAAAACACTTTCCCTAAAATGGCCAGTAGCCGGAGGCTGTTGATCATATTGCCATGTTTGTTCAGCACTTGAATCCCTTTTTAAGTCTCCATGTTTGCATGTAGAGGCCTAAAAAAGAGGAAGGGTCCCTAAACAACCCAAATATTTTAGGATTACAACTAAGCTATTCTGTAGCAAAGAAATGGTGCTCCAAAGTTTAATGGGGTGGGGGCAGTGCCACACTTTCCCGCTCCTGAATGAAAGCTTGCAACAAAAATAAAGCCATTAAATGTGTTTATCTTAAAACTTCTTAACAATAAGAAGTAAAAACTTCTGTACTTTTTATAACTCATTGGGAAGAAAAATCTACCCACACTAGCAGTCTTTACTGACGTGAGAACCTTGCAGTGATTTAAATATTGCATCAGGAACTTCAGAAAATGTACTCCCCTGAGGTTGGATTTCTTTAGAATTGTCTTGAAGTTGGTTTGTGAGAACTGAAGGTGCTGCTATGAAAAATGAGGGGAAAAACCAATATGTATTTTCTAATTTCCACTTTCTAGAATATATTGCCATGTACACATATGAGAGCTCAGAACAAGGGGACTTAACGTTTCAGCAAGGCGATTTAATTCTTGTGACTAAAAAGGATGGAGACTGGTGGACAGGACTATTGGGAGATAAATCAGGAGTATTTCCATCTAACTACGTTAGACTCAAAGATTCTGAGGTAAAATGTGTACACATACATATTCTTAAAAATGCTATGACCAGGATTTCACCTTGCATTTACAACTGCATTAACGTAGTTGCAAATGACCTAAGAAGCAGAAACCTTGTGGCACCATGGTTTTGAGGCAGAGGAAGGCTAGCCACATCATCCTGAAGTGCCCCACTTTCCTGCACTGCAGACTTCCATCACTCAGGGTAGCTCCATTGCGTTTATGGTGAGTTCTAGGGGGTATTTACAATTCTGGCAATGGTGCCACAGTCATGAATACATAGCATATCTGAATATGGACTAGTTACAGATCTGTAACTCTAAGTTACAAATTCCTATCTGCACTGCAGGATGCCAGGCATTTTTAACAATTTCTTTTTCTCTCCTGTATTATGGTAACTGATTTCAAATTTGGTGACTGAGTAGATAGGGAAGAACAAAAGTGTTGAACTGGACTATTCCAAAAGTAGTCTTTGATTTTGTGGGTTGGCTACAGCCCATTGAAGATTCTTGCTACTGCTGCTGTTGTATTTATTATTGTAATTCAAGAAGATGCACATTTTAACATGTATCTTGAAAAACAGTGTCTTAAACTTTAAATGGAAATGTTATTCTCTCAAGTCAAAAAAACAGTGAATTTGAAATTCTGTTAGCATTTACAAAACACCAGTGATGTCATTCATAATTCTGATCAGGGACCAGTAGTACTTTTTTCTAAAATGTCATGCTTTAATATTCATCATGGTGGTTCAGTTTAAAGTTATTGTTGTGGCAAAACCAAAATAACTTTTATAGAATAGCTTATTTTAAGTTGAATCAGCTGTTCTATGATAACTTGAAATGCAGCTTTCAGAGTACACATAACATATGTACAGTTTAATTTTAGTGAGCACAGTTAAGAGAATGAAAGACTTAAATTTCAGTGATGCTTTAAGAATGCTCTTGTATTTGACTTTCAGAATCCTTAAATGCATGTATGCTAAATGTGACTTGCCACATTTACAAAGTTCCTACATGCAAGGAACATCTGTAACAGGATTAGCAACAGGATTAGCATACATAGATTGGGATATGTAACAACCCTTTGTCTGTTAAAAAAAACAACAACTTTGTGTATACATCTGTCACTATTGCACTTAAGTAACACATTGATTCCCACAGACGTGCCTAATATGTTGGTGGTTCATTTTGCTAAAGGTCAGATTAGCAACCTGAATGAATTATGTAAGACAGCAAAAACTCCAACATAAAATTGCACGAGTTTGCCTTAAATTTGCACAGTGAATAGAATTGTGTTTGCTAGAAAATTTGGATTGCTTGGATGCACAACTTAAGGTTGCTGGTTTTTTTAAAGCAGAGAATGAACAGTTCTAACTATATCCATGACATTGTAATGTTATTTTAAAGGTCACACAAATACAAAATGTTAAAATGTTGCATAGGAAAACACCCTGGCCAGAAATGAGATAAAATTGGGCCACAGGCATACCTGTGCATTGTGAGATCTTTGCTTCTTTTTCTTTGGACTGCAGGGCATCCTACTTTACACAGGTTCCTTTTGAAACACCTCTTATGTTTTCAAAGAAGTCTGCCATGCGATATGTGGGAACTGCTGTTTGAGAACTGTCAGTGTAATTAGTTGCAGAGCTCTGTAGAGTCTGGCCAAGTTATACAAAAATTGCTTGCAGAAGTGACAGTTTATGTTTGCATTATTATTTAAAGGTGCCTGGAACTGCTGGAAAAACAGGAAGCTTAGGAAAGAAACCTGGTAAGTTGTATTTTGAGAGATATGAAAGTAACATTTGTTAAATATTTCTTGTACTTATCTCTCAGTTATCATTGTACAGGTATAACAGTTTTAAAGGGTAAGTCTGCTGGTGTGTATCTTGTTCTTTTTTCAAAAATATCATAGTACTGCTATACATAATATTCCATTTCACTACCATAGATGACATTCCATTTTAGTATCTAGCATTCTTTCTGGACACTTCTCTAGATCAGACAAATGTGTTGAGGTATTCTTCCTGTTTTTTTGTTTTTTTTTCCTTATTAATGAAACAACTTTTCTCTTGTCCCAGGCTATTTTCTGGCCATGCTTAACCCCTGCTGCACCCTCAAGTGCATTCCATTTAAATTATGAGATAAATTGAAGCAAAAAAGTCCCTTCTCTTCTCTTCCTATATCTAAAAAAAATCTTAAGAGTTATAATGCATAAATGAAATGGCACTTTTGACTGTAACATTGTATCTCTTCAGAATTTTAAGGCTCAGAAGAGCAACAGTAGGAAGAAGAGTAAAGCTCTGAACCCACATGTGTTATGGATTTTGTTAATTAAGTGTAGTTGACTTTTCTGACCTATAGGAAGAGGGAGTATATACCTGCAATCCTTGTCACTGATCTTCACAGATAAAGGACTAGTCTTATCTTGCTATCTGTCCTTCCTAAGTAGAATGCCAGCATCAGTACAATCTTTGGCAAGATCTTGGTGTCAGCCTGGTGAATTTCTGCTTCACTTCACATGTTAAGTAATTATCCACTGACCCTTGAAGTTTCTTCATACACAGGGGTTGTTATCTGACATCATCAGCTGATTTTGACTACATAGGCAAGTCAGTTTATGGGAACTGCAAATTCTTTATATAACAAAAGAACTCCTGCTCCTTGAATGATCTTACAGAAATTGTTATTTGTTACTTTTCCCGGAGAATGCTGCAGAGCTATATCATTGAATTGTTGATCTGTTATTCCTTGGTGTGGTATTTAAATGAACTATAAAAGAACACTATATTGAAAATAGTGGCCACATTCAGACATAATAATCCAGGGAACTATGGAACTCTGGAGACTATAGATTATTGAGTAGGTTATTGAATACAACTGGCATACTAGTACACACTGTCTCATTGCTCCTGTCACCAGACATGCCACAGGACTTTTTTCCATGGTTTGTTTATCACACCCTCTTACTCAGCAACAGCAAATGCTCTGGCTTGTGATCTTTCCAACAAGTGAGAGGAAAAGTGTAGTTTATTCTATAGCATCTTTCTCTGGCTGTTTTGGTGGAAGAGAACAGGAGGAGGAGGAGGAGCCTGAACATTAGCAGCTCCTGAATTTGGACAACATAAACAAACCAAATTTGTTCATCCATTTTCACTGCAGGCTGGAATGATCAGGTGGCATGCATTAGCATGCTGCTTGTCCTTGATAATCCAGGGAAGTAGAGGAATCAGAGCTTATCATTTTTGTCTTGATCACAGCTGGCATCTATTTGCAATTTGTGTATAAAATGAACACTCCTTTGGTATACTAAATGGAGGCAGAATAAATGTGTGTTAAATTTAATTGATACTACCACTTTTCAGGTTCTAGATGAATGAAAATATTATTATTTTTCACTTGACAGAGATTGCTCAGGTCATCGCTTCATATACAGCAACAGGTCCAGAGCAGCTTACATTGGCTCCTGGTCAGTTAATCCTTATCAGGAAGAAGAATCCTGGTGGATGGTGGGAAGGAGAACTACAAGTTAGTCATTGATTTTGCCTCTGATCTTTACTTGTGTATAAAGCAAATGAGGGATAAATTAACTACAGAAATAGGTTCATCTACATCAGTTGTTTAAAAAAGATTCCCCAATCAAAAGTAAGTGTTTATGCCCATTACTAGATCATTTTTTTTCAAACCAATCACATTTTTTTGCATCAACTGTTAACTGCATTTTAAGTTTGGCCTAATAGTCCATACTTATATACAAGAAACAGCAGTGTGGGGTTTTTAAAAAAACTTTTGTAGTTGATGTTCTAAGCAAGGTGCCATAGCAGTTTGCTCCGTGTGAGCTGTACTGTGTTTATACAACAACACATGGGCAGAAGTTCTGAGCTAATGCTTCTAGAATTGATAAGATGGTTTTTCTATTGTCATAGCAAATCACCATGAATACAGCTTTGTATTATATCTGTTTTTAGCTTTGCATGTATACCTTTTATGACACTAAAGGCTAGAGAAAAAATGAAGAATCCTTTCAGTTCTCTGGTCAGCTAGCCCTAGTGACAGGCTGCTAGGCCAAATGACACAGAGGAGTGCAATAACATGGAGGAGGAAATCCCCCCCCCGGTGTCATTTGTCTTATCCCTGACTCTTATTTTTACCATCTTCTGTGAATAAAGTTGTGATAATGATGCTGTGATTGTGCAGGGGGCCAAGCCAGTGAGTGAACAAGTCAACCTGCAAACATCCTCTGCACTGGACGGTCAAACAGAGACTGAGTTGCCCCAGCCAGCTCATGATGGAGAGGGAACCAGCAGTGATGCAGAGGAGTTGCAGCCAGCTGTGCCCATCAGCCCTCAATCACACAGAAGGCTGAAATGGGTTGCGGAGAGGGAGGCTGCTTGGACTAGGCTGAGGAAACAGTAACGAGCAGCACCTGCTCACAGGGGCTATTTAAGTCTGCTGGCGTGGCTGCTCCTTGCTTGCAGCAAATTATTAGCAAGCCCTCACAACCTTTGTGTCTCCTGCCTCCTGAACCTTTGGACTGGACCTTGACCAGGCTTGTGTTTTCCTGGTATTTGGTATATTCAAATTCCCCAAGTGTTCCTGACCTCTCTCCTCCCATGCTGGCTGCGGTCTGGCAGGGAGAGATTCCTGTCAGAAGTTCCTTTTTGCATCCCATTGGACAATGAGAGGAACAAGGAAGGAATTCCCCTGCTCACTCTGATCAGAGGGAACAGGGAAATTCCCTCCTGTCATGCCCAGCCTCCTTGTTGGAGACACAAGCAGGATGGGAAATAATAATTGATAGACTAGCATGGATTTCTGCTATACTGGTGTTCCCAGTAGGGTAGAATCCTTCTGTTACTTCTCTACCTGGCTCATCTTGCCCATTGGGAACACTGGTGGGGAGAAAACCTGCAGGGAAGGGCTTTGGGAAGGTGTTTGTAGAACCAACATAGTGTAGCAGTTTGAGTGTTGGACTAAGACTCCAGGAGAGTAGGAGTCAAATCCCCACTCAGCTGTGGAAACCCACTGGGTGACCCTGGGGCAAGTCACACTCTCTCAACCTTAGAGAGGAAAACAGTGACAACCCCCGTCTGAACAAATCTAGCCAAGAAGACCCCTTGATCACCTTGGGTAGATGTGCCTAATAAAAAACTTGAAGGCACACAGCAACAATGGCAGTATAGAACCAGAGAGTTGCCTTCTGAATCCTTCACAAGCTGCAGGTTTCCTTCCGCAATATGCTTAACAATATTGCTGGCATCTCAGCTTAAAATAATCTCACCCCTGAGAAAGAGGTGGTGTTAGATTTAAAAACTAAATATGTAAAATTAGATACATTAAAATTAAAACTGTTTTAACAGGACTGATGGGAATTACAGTTCAACAGCGTCTGGAAGGCTGCACATTCTCTGCACTGTGATTTGTGTGCAAAAATCTGCAGAAATTTGGAGATCTCCTTCCTTACACAGTGCTTGCATTCGCTTTGGATTTAAGCCCTTTTATCTCAGCAGGCCCAGAACATTTCATTTTATCTATTAAGTCATGTAGCCCTTTTCTAATATTGTTTTAAATAAAGAATTTAAACCAAGAAGCTCCTGATTTCTAAGAATATGTTGATAGATAGAATACTATCATTTTCTCCCTAGGCTCGTGGAAAGAAACGACAGATAGGATGGTTTCCTGCCAATTATGTGAAGCTCTTAAGTCCTGGTACTAGTAAAACTACACCAACTGAGCCACCTAAAACAATAGCATTACCTTCAGGTAAGTGAGCTGGGAAGTTCCATGATACATTTCTCTCTGACTTGGATTAGAGGTTTACAAACTGTCTCCGTTCAGAGAGCTCTCCATATACCGGTACATTTACTGTTTTTAAAAGGGAAGGTATTCTTGTGGCACTTTCAAGACTGACCAGTTTCTTTCAGTATAAGATTCTTTGGCCCACTTAGCTGTGAAACCCACTGTGTTACAGAGAACAGTCATTCAGATAATGTATGTTGCTAGTTCAGCCTTTGTTTGACTGGAAAGTATGTCTTAGAATAATATAACAAGTGCGCCTCTGCAGCTTTGCCTTGTATCATAAAATAGGTAGTGGTGGCTAAGTTGCCTTTCAGATAAGTTTGGCCATTACTTACATTGTCACTGAAGAACCTCCAAGAAATATTAGCATGTAAAGATGGAGATTATTGTCTTATGTATAAATCTAGAATACTTTGTGACTGAATATGCTACCAGATGGGATGGATCCACATGAATACAGTGTACCTTCAACCAGAGTGATTGAAGAATTATCCTCTAAATCAGTTGATGTTGACAATTAGTTGCTGTTATAGCCCCAAGACACATACCTATCCTGCTGTAGTTAGAGGTGTTTGTATGTAAGTGTGTGTATATAGACACTTATTTTCATGTTTCATGAAAATGAAATAGTTTTGTTTAGTTTCTTTTTTAAAGAAAAAGCTGAAATGCTACTATTTTGTAGTATAAAATACAGTCTTCTCCCATCCTCTTCATAATCTCAACATCCACAGGTGCCCAAAGTGCAACACAAACCAGTAGTTAAAACATGTGATACTCTTTCTCCACCATTTAGTAAGGCCACACTTCCATTACTATAAAAGTAGCTTGTGAGTTACCTACACTGCAAAACAAGTGAAGCTATCTCTTCATCATTTACTGATCTAATGTAATGTTAATGTAGTGTAATGTTATTATTTTGTTATTAGAAAAAGGGAATTAATTACAAACTGGTATTTGTAATTGGTTGATTCTATGCTGAAATCTAAATGAGATGGGGAATCTGTAGCCCTCCTGATATTGGCCTACAGTTTCCATCATTCCTAGTTAGCATAGTGGTGAGGGATGATGGAAACAATTACTGGCAAAACCACTTCGTAGGATTCCTTGCCTAAGAAAACCCTATGAAATTCATGGGGTCACCATGGTTGAAAGGTGACTTCAAGGCATCATGTACACACATGGTTGTGCTGGGCAGTGGCACTCAAATACAAGGACTACCTAGCACTGAAAGGTATGAAGAAACCATTCATAATTGTGTCAGTTCCAGAGAGGCCTTATGACCTTGAAACTGAAGGTTGTAGGGGCTTCACAGACTTCTGCCTTCAGAGTTCAACTTTATATCAGATGTAATGCCATGTGATGTGGGCAAAAAGGTACATATAGTCATATGTGATGGAGTGTTAGCACATACAAAACTTTTGGTTAGAAATTATCAGAGAGATAAATAAAGCAATGGGGAGAAACCTCCAATTTAATAGAGAAATCTGCTTAACTTTAATCTAAGAAAATTGATGTTGAATAAATTAGGAGATTTTTTTAAGAGCAGTACATGTGGTAATAGCATTGGGGTGGAAAAATAAACAGTGTTGGGATAAAAAAAAATTGGACTCATTATATAGCAGAATCTCTTATTCAGTTTTTAAGGAAAATATAATGGGCAAATAAATGAAACAAACTAGTGGGATAATTGGGGCCTCTGGACTGAAAAGGTCAAAGGTGAAAAGGGAGAGAAACTACTGATAAAATATTCCACATTTGGGGTAATGGTTATTAAAATTTCCCTTTATGTAATGGCTTTAATGCCATATAACTACTGTATGAGCACTTGTCCATTTTATCTTAAGAGAAAAGCAGAGTCCATTTTTGAAAATGTTAGCTTTTGGGGGTGCATTTTCAGCAATACGTGGATTATAACTCTAATAGTCAAATGTTTGTGAATGATCTTTTTCTGTCCTGTGGAAATTTTAAATCTCAAAAGTTGTATTTTGCCCGTTGTTTTCCAGTGTGCCAAGTAATTGGTATGTACGACTACATTGCACAGAACGATGATGAACTAGCATTCAGCAAAGGCCAGATCATAAACGTCCTTAATAAAGAAGACCCTGACTGGTGGAAAGGAGAAGTGAATGGGCAAGTGGGCCTCTTCCCATCCAACTATGTGAAACTGACAACAGATATGGATCCAAGTCAGCAATGTAAGTGACTGTTTTCTGTCAGAAGTTGCTGAATTAATACTTATTTTAAAGAACAAACATGCAGCATTGCTGTGATTCTGCTGTGTTTTGCAGAACTTGGAACTTGGCCACTGCTATATATTTACCTAACTCTCTTTGAAGACCTTCTATATTGCAAGCCTAAACTTGTGTTGGTTTTTAGTTCCATTCCCTTTGTAGCATGTGACCTTTATCATTTTTGCACCATGCTGTTTACATACCTGGCTCATTTTCCTAGCTTGAATTTTGCTCATTGTTTTGTTTTGCTTATGTGTTGTTTTCCTCCTTTTTCCAGGAATCATATGTTGTCCATCCCCCACTCAGGCTTGAAAGTCCTCAAAGAGACCCACTATCCCATATCACTGTCCAGAGGGATGCTGGGAGATGCAGCCTTGATCATGTGACTTCCAGCATGATCATCTACTGCCTTCTGAGTAGAAGAACACACTGCAGAGCAGTTTACCTCATTTTACATTAGTTGCATGTAATCGCAATGTTTTTATTTAATATCTACAGATATAGAAGCAAAATTACAAAAAAGACAAAAAAAAACACAGGATAGTGGGTCCTTTTGTGGCTTTCATAGTTATCCACCTATTTCTCCACCTTGACACAGGTGCTTTCAATAGTATAAATATTTTTAAATGCCTATTTTAGCATTTTAAAGGAAAAAATAGTATTTGTCATTGCAATTTTGTTATTGCAAAAAGACCCACTATCAAGGAATGCTGCATGTGCTATTAAAATTGTTCCAAATGTCCAAAAATCTGAGACTTGTATTTTCACTTTTTCATTTGTCCAATGTTGTTGGTGTCTGTCTTTTTTTTTCTTTGTGTACTACTAAAAGAACAGGATTTGTATACTACTAAATGGACTGGTTTAAAGGAAATTAAAATATGCTCAAATTGCAAGTTCAGCTAAGGTATTTTGTTTCTTGTACTGTTATATGTCAGATGTTCTTGTGGAGTGTATGTGTGTGTGTCTGTATGTGTGCAATACATCATGGACAAGAAATTAATTTCCTTCCATGTGCAAGAAAGAACATTCATGTATAATACAGTTATTCCTATTATGTTATATTTTGCACACTTATTTGTAACTACATATAGTAAGCACCTTTCTGTTCTGTGTCTCAGATTTCTTTTGGGGTTTTTTTCATATAAAATCAAAAGAATACAAAATCAATCTGTTTGTTGAGAATTAATTTTTTTTCAAGTAAAATAAACTTTTATCATCACAGTTACTTTAGTGACTATGGAACAGCATCCTTGAGCAAGTAATTATCTTATCTTGACAAAAAGAATGTATAGAAATATCTTCCTGCAATTAATTTCCAATGTTTACATTTTTAAAAAACTAGACTGTGGAATTTATACAAATAATATTAAATGGAGCTTACAGTCAAGTTTTATGTAGATGCGCTGTAGTCAAAGCTGTGTTCGTCTTTCAATTATTAGTTATAAGCTCTTAAATGCCTAGTGTGGCCAGCACATAGGAAGAAAAGCCCTATGCCTCAAGCACAATATAGCATCTCTACTAATAACTTTAATATTTTCTTTTGTTTATGTATTCTTTTTCTAAATTTCATGCTGGCAATGTTGTAGAATTCCTTTTATCTTAATTCTTGTGGTGCAAAGAACAAGTGAAGCTCCTTATTCAGTTGCACTTCAGTATTTTCTTTGATATGAATGTAAAATATATAAATATATAAAACCTTCAGCTTTAACAACTGTAATACAGCCTTTACAATTAGCTACATGTATAGATAATTAAATTCTTCATATAAAAGCTAGACTAAAGTCTCTTGTGTTGTTACTGTGTTGGTATGGAATTTAGCAAGTGACACTAACTATAAAGGAATAGCCCAAATCCCAGATTTCACCACTGAAAGTCATCAGTGTTGATGTTTTAGAAATATTCAAGGGGAGCTGATGATTTTTCAGCATGAATCCCAAATATCAGTGTTTCCTTAATGCCAAGATTGACATGGTTGGTTTGAGTTTTCTATCACATTTTACTCTAAAGGGGTTGCTTTTTTTATTCACTGAATTCTATATGAAGTCACTTGGTCATTTTTTTCTCTGCTATGCCCCAGATGGAGTTTCTCTCCAGAAACATGCTATTGATAGACTAAGAAGAACTGCCCTTTTGTACTGTCTGATATAGAGGACAACATTTTTTTCCAATGGGCCTGGAATTGATACCATGTTTGCACCCATTGACTACAGTTGTTCTTTCTTTTCTGGAAATTGACCAGAGACCAGCACTTTGAGTAGCACTGCAATGGAACATTTCTTTGTGATGCCCAAATTCTGTTCTGTACATCAAAAGAATCATTTTACTGCTTGTGTTTAGCATGGTGTTTAAAATAATGTTTTAGGTCTTTAAGTTTAGAGTAGGTATGAAAAATATTTGGCCCTCCAGACATTTTAGACCTGTAACTTCCATCAGCTCCACTTAGTATGGGCAATAGTATGGATATTGTGATCTAAAACATCCAAAAGGGCTAAAGTTTTCCCACACTAAATCCGGAGTGAAACTCACTTTCCTAGCAACGTTTTATTAAATGCAGTTTTATTGTAGTATGGGTTTAGAATTTTGCACTGATCTAACTATAAATATAATTTCACCATGTATAAGATGAAAACGTTAATCCAAAAGGCACATACCTGGTGGTGCTTTAACAATTCAATATAATGATAGTTGAAACAAATTCTGTAAGACCATTGTAGAGTCATTATCTGAAAACTGAATCTAGATAGACCTTAAGATGTTATGCTCTATAATATGAGCAGCAACTTGACACTTCAATGTGGAAGGTAGTAAAGCCTGGTCATGAAATACAATAAACTAAGACAACTTGTCAACATATATTAGGCTTCCAAAGACTGAAGTGGAATAACAATCCCAGATTCAAATTGTGAAATAGGATCCTTTGTTTTCAGTTAGGCAGTCACCCATTTTAATGTGCGCGTAGAATGTTACTGCATTGAGGTGCCTCAACTTGACCAGCGGGGACTACAGTCTTCTAAGCTTAAAGCTTCTTCCATGTGCCTTGAGTCCCCCCACCCTTTCCATGCTGAAGACTTGGGATTTTATTTTCAGGTCAAAAGAACTTTTCTAGAATGTTTGAAAGGTGCCAAAACAGTGTGTTGAGTTTCTTTTATGCATCCTCACAATTTCTTGCTTTATACTCTGTACTTGCTTTATACTCTCACGCACTTGCATAGTCTTTCCACTCATCATTCAGAAGTATGCCAGTAGACAATAAAATTAATTTTTCATTAATTTTCTGGCTTGTCAGTTTATCATACAGTAGCCTCAAAATGCCATGCTGTGGTATATTAAGGGTCAACTTACTGTGGCTGACAGAATATTGAGGCTTGCTAGATTAAGCAACCAGCCAAGCTAGGAAAACACCAAATGTCTTGGAGAAACCATTTTGCCTGTTAAGCTGCAGTAGCTAACCCTTTCTTTTGTTGGGGGCCGCATTTCTTCAGGGGTAATCTGTCAGGGCTTTCATGCTGGCAGTGGACAGGATTGAAACGAGGATGGACAAAGCCAGAGCCAAATAGGACAGATTGCTCTTCCAGAGGCTTTAACAAGTCACTTGCATAGGGCTTTTGCAGTGTGGCTGAGGGGTTCATGTAGGCTAGCTCTCTGCCCTGCCACTCGTAAAGTTTTTTTAAAAAAGCAACTCCCAGAGGTAGGCTGCTCTGAGTATAATTACTATAAAGGAGGGTGAGCTATCTGCAGCTTTGCAGTTTCAAAAGCCATCTTCAAGCCATCAGTTCAGATGTTTAGCCAAGAGCATTCTTTCATGGCTGTCCACTGTAGAGAATGGAGTGATGAGAGAAGAAATGAGATGGAAGAAAGCAAAAAGGGATGATGCTTTTCCTGGACATGTTAATGACAGACTGAACAGGTTACCTTCTGTGTTTGCAAACCACATTTATGAAGCTGGGTTTTTTTCCTCACAGTAATTGTGATTATATCCCACCCATATGGACCAATCATGAGTATTAGGAAATAAGGTGAGGGGGAAGGGGTGTTCAGAAGCTCCAAAAGATCAATGCAGGTAAAACAGATTAGCAAATTACCTGCTAGACCTGAAGAGACAGTATAAAGTATCTCTCTGCTCTTTCTTTGATAGCACATTATACGACTCCCTGGTCCTCTCATTTCTAAAGAACTATCATTTTATTCTGAATTTAATGATATTTCCTTGGGCTATAATGTCATCTCATTTTTCTAAACCATAACCAATCTTTGCTTGATCCCTGACTTGCAATTGGTAAGATGAAATAGAAGAGTCTTTAAAGTGGCCAGTTTTCTTCCAGTAGGTATTGGGTAAAAGATTATATTCCTAGTGAAGTATTTTAGTAAAATATTAAGGGGAAATGTTTTTGATTTAATTAATTCTGTTTCTGAGCTGGAACCTCAGTTTTGTTCTGATTAATTAAAAAAATTAGTGCAACCTTATAGGCCCATAGTTTCATCAATATTCAGACAAAACTTTGCAAGTATTTTTAAAGATCTCTGATGCAAAGGGAGCCTCAGGTAGTTTTTTCAGAAGAAAAAAGAGGATTTAGAGATGGGTACTTTTGACTGCTCATATTTGTTTTCTTCTAGGAAGTTTAATCCAAGAATATAGAAAGTTGCTGTTTGTGCAGCTTTTGAAGATGATAGAGAACAATACACAGATGCTTTCTGAAATCTGTATTGACTGCAGATTATTGGCAGCAACTGAGATCCTATACTGAGTATAATACACTCAGATATTTCTTTGATGATGCATAGTGTCTTCAACATCGATGCTAAATTTTACTATCACCTGGGAGATGGTAGTAAAATTTTACTACCACCTAGGAGATGAAAAGTGATACATAGAATCACAGAATTGGAAGAGACCACAAGGGCCATTGAGTCCAGCCTCCTGCCATGCAGCAATACACTATCAATGCATTCCTGACAGATGGCCATCCAGCCTCTGTTTACAAATCTCCAAAGATTGCATGCCCATTTTCCTTTTTGTTTATAAATAATGTTTCTATATTAATGAGAGCTGTCCCTTTGACCATTTTATTATTACCTATTATTTCTAACCATTACTGTAGTAGTGTAGCACCACTTTAGCCACTCCAACTACTCTGTTTTAATTTTCATATCATTAATTCTGATACGGCTGAAATGATTTTAAATCACCAAAATGCAGATGATATATTGTCAGCCATAAGAGTGAAATTTTGCTGTCTAAAACTTTGATTTTCTTGCACCTAGTGATGGGGATGGAAAAAACCTTCTAGGTCAGGCTTAACGAAAGAAAGGGCATTTAGATATAGATGACTGGACGACTCCTCTTCCTCTTCCTCCTCTTGTTTTTACCCAAAATTGAGACAAAATGGAACAGTTTGTACATGTTACTGAAGTTTCCTATTTTATGGAACAATGAACTATTAAGTTAGGATAGCTTAGTATAACATAACATAGATAACATGGAACATAAGATAACATAATTAGCATTGAAATGGGAGAGAAGTTCCAGGTAATGCTGGAACATATCTCACTGAATCCACGACCAGCATAGCCACTAGTGAAGGCTTCTGGGAGCTGAAGTCCAACAACAGGTGAATCCTGCCTGATTGCAAACCATTGACAAGGAGATGGTGGACAAAGAGATGATAACCAAATGAAACAAGTGTCAGAGTGCATTTGGGATGGGAAACATGTCTAATCTTACAGAATCTGGACAGACCCCAACGTTGACAGGGTGAGATATCAGGAAACCTCTTCTGGGTTGATTATCAGCATCAATTGGTTTGCGTGACTTTCAGCCCATTTTGTTAGTTACGATTGTTGCCTCTTGCATTCCATAAAACTGCAAATCCAAAATTCCACATGTTATAAAAGTTACTGAAGATGTTTGAATCTGCAGTAATGTTATACACTTCATAACTAATTAATAGTGTAACATAGTCTGAAAAATCTGACCTCACTTCTGGAATTTCTGGAAACTAAGTTTACATTCTGTGGTTTCAGCATTTGCAGAGGCTACTGAGGCTGAAATCTATGCATTCTTATTCATTACACCTTTAATGGGAATACACACTGGGATGAGTAAATGGCAAACGTAGTATGTGATGATTGAGTTGGATGATCTCTGAAAAATCAGAAGCCTGGTGCCATAATGCATTTGAGGAGTTATTCCAGAGCAATTTATAAAGATAACATTCAAAAATTCATGGATTTTTATATTTAAAACATTTATATTATAACTTTCCAAAAAGAGATGTGACGTGTATAATGCAGAAATATAAAGAAGGAAAAATAGTAATAGAAATACACCCACACAAGATACAATAAAACACAGAAACAACATAATTAATGATGTGGACATCTAAGAAGATCCAATTGGCAGATATACATGGTAAAACTTAGCAATTGGACAACATAAAATTTTGCAGCTTAGCTGCTGAATCTACCACTCCTTCAATTCTTTTTTCTAAGGGCTGAGCAAAAGGTAATTAAGATCTATTGGTAGGTCTCTGTGATTTGCCATTGATAATCATGATTTCTGACCCCTAAATTAGTACTAGGAACAACAAATGGGGCTCTCAACCTCCTCAGATTAAGCTGCTGAAATGGAGGAAGCTTGGAGTTGGGGGAGGGAGTGGAATCTGAAGCAGATTTATGTATAAAAGGATTCTGAGCTAAGTTCTGGAACAGAACATTAACTCCTTTAGTTGGGAATGTGTTCAGATGAACTGTTTTCCTTGATTCTGTGCCCAACCCCAGAGACAGTTTTATACCTCATCTCTCAAGATTTTAGTAAAAATCAAAACAGACCTCCAAGCCTGAAATCTGCTCACCCTGACTTTAGGCAACCTGTTTCCAATCCATTCCCATAATATGACAGGTATAAATTTAAGTTGGAATCAAGATAAAAACCTTATAGGTACATGTACGTCTCTAAGGATGTAATTCTATGCTATTTTTTTTCTCAAAGGAAGCAACATGTAATTTTAGCAATATTTTTTCCACTGTGAGAAAGTTTTCAAAACCTGTGAAGTTTTCAAAGGCTTACTCTGCTCAAAATTCACACTTTTTTGCACAGAAAACAGCATTTTCTGCAAAGGAACCTACATTTTCTTTTCAGGAAATGGCACAGAAAATGAGGGCTTAGTCTGCATTAAATTCTGTTTTTTTTTCCACAGAAAATGGCATTTTCTGCTCAGGAAACAGCATATTCTCTGCAAAAAATATTTCTGCATGTAAATATTTCCTGCACAGACATTGTAGTCTATGTGCAGAAAATGCTGTTTTCTGTGCAAAACCTATGTGTGAACTTTGTGCAGAATAAGTCCTGAAATGTGAAGGTTCTCATCAGTCCAGGATTTTCTTTGTTCAGGTTTCTTGTCACTCAAAAAGCACATTTTTCAACCATTTTTGAAAAATATTCTTTCCACCCATAATCTATATGCATTTATATGCCATGATTTATATGCCATGCATTTATTTGCCATGATATGCCATCCCATGGGCAAGAAAAAAACATCTGAAAACCCATTTCAGAAAGAGAACATAAGTAAGAAGCCATACCTCTGTTTCCATGTTAGGGTATACATTAATGGTTAGAATTAGTCTGTACCTGAACAGAAGTACTCTATTTGCAAAAAATGCCACTGCCTCAGTTTCAGGGATCCCCATTTGCAGCACTCCATTCCACAGGGTACTTGAATCTGCTGTGTAGCTTCTTCGGGGAGTCAGAGGACCTGCACATAATCTATATCTGGATCTAACCCTAAATTATTCCCCTTGTCTAATAATGTTGCCGTTGTATTCAGTGTCATCCCTGGTGCCAAATGATGAATCACAAACAGCCAGTTAGTAGATACATGTCTACTTGTTACCTATACATGCTGGTCTGCTATTAAGGTGCACTTACCTCCACATTCACACAGAAGAAACCATAGAGGAAAGCTTACAGAGATTCATCAGAGAATTTGAATTTAGTCATGCTTTGAATTGACTCCTTGAATTCAATGGGTTCTTTGTCACAACCAGGGGTGGAATTGTATAGCCCTCCAAATGTCAAACTTCAGTTTCCAGCTGCTCTAGCCAGCAAAATCACTGGTAAGGAATGTTGGGAGTTGAAGTTCAGCAACATCTAGAGAGCCTCACAATCCCCACCTCTGGTCTTAACTAATCTATCCCATTGATTTCAGTGGATCTACTCTAGCCATGATTAAGTCTGGATCCCACTGTGTGAGTAGAACACAATAGTGCATCACAAACTACACACACCACTAATTGTGTTAACACTTGTTTCCAACAAAACACATTCTTCTCTTCCTATTCCTGTTGTCTTCCTATTATTTTTACTGATAAGCTCCTTGGGAACAAGGATTTGACTGTATTGCCATTGTTAGCACAGAACAAATTATAATTCCCCAAGCAATGACTGGCAGGAAGGCCAGACAAAACACTTACTTGGACAATACCTCAGCTGGACAAAAGATGCTTAGCCATGCAGTAAGATCAAATTCAGATTCAGGTTGTTCTTTTTCCCTACAGCCAAGGCAGCTGTGACAACAGGTGAAGAAAACAGTGCACCACCAGGCCACTACTTTATGGGACATCAGTGGGAGATCAATGGGCCTGGATCCTATGTTGTGACAACCAGATGTAGCCAGCATAGCACTTTTCCCTAGCTTCCACCAGTACGAGATAGCTCTACTTTATGACAGAAAAACAGCTTGTGTAGTTTCCTGTCTACATGATGGTAATCTGTATATTTAGGATCATTCTTTTAGAGCATGCATTGAAGTATCTTTGACAGGGCTTTAAGGCAGCATAAGGTTACGGCACAAGGCAGTAAATCATAGAACTACAACCAAAACTATGTGTGCCCACACACACACACACACACACACCAGCTAGCCTTCTCTTGTTGTTTGTGTTGGAAGGTTCCATCCGATCACCACTGTTGAGTTGATCTAGGTCAGCGTGTATACATGTAATGTGAAGGGGTACCATTTTGTCCTTTGTTTCAGGGAACAAATATCTTGGACCAGCCCTGACCTTTGAGCCTGTCTTGAAAGCCTCCCCTCACACACATGCTGCTGCTGCTGCTATTATTATTATTATTACTACTACTACTACTACTACTACTACTACTATTATTATTATTATTATTATTATTATTATTATTATTATTATGGAATAGCCTTATCAGTAGGAGTAATTTTTTTTAAAAGCTGCTGAAAAAATGGGTGAAAGGGTGATATCCAGCTGACTGCTATTAGGTTTGGCAGAATATTAGATCCATACAATGGGAAAGACATTAGTTCATGGTGTGATGCCACTTTTTCACTGATTTATTTTCAGATTTTTTAAAAAACTTTTTGATTTGATATTGATATCAGATTTTTGATATTGTAAAACTTATCAGATGGGGGCAGGGCAACCCTAGAAAACTGAAATCAATTTTAGCAACAAGAAAAAGACACTTGATATACTTCAGCAAAAATCATTCTTCATAACAAAAATTTCTGATATTCTTTGGGACATTTACACTGGAAGAATATCTTATATAGTTCATTCTCTCAGTATACTGGCAATCTACTTAAGCACCACACGCATGCACACACACACTTATGCCTGTGTTAAAGTCAGCAGTGCAACATTAGAACTACAACCTGAAATGGGATTATGGAATCCAGTTTATGCAAAGAAAAGTAAACTTGCACAAGCATTTCATTTTTCTTTATTTTCCTTTGCTAAAATAAGACATTAGCTTCTTGTTGGAACCAGCTGTTGGAGAAAAGAAAATCTTATTCAGAGAAGAATCTTGGTATCTATAGTCTCTGAAGAATATTTTCAATATAAATATGTTGTTATGATTTTCGTTCTACAAGTATAAACCTCAGTATTCAGCAATCAACATAAGTTGCAGGCTTGACATTTTTCATGTGATGACTGTTTATTTGCTTAAGTACATAATTTTAACAATATGTTGTGCCCCTCCATAATCTTGCACAGGGGGGTCCAGGCTTGTAGACCACTTTTATACCCATCTTTACATAACCCTAGAGATTTCTCTAGGAAGATCTGTTTGTGGGTTTGTTAAACTTCAATTGCTGACCTTAAAAACTTTCTTGCTTATTACTGTCCCATCATCTAATTCATGATTGTCTACAATAACTAGCGATGGCTCTCCAGGATTTCAAATAGAAGGAGCTGTCCAAGCCCTTCATCTGGAGGTTTACACTGAGTCTGAGATGGCAGAACAGCTGCCTTTCCTCAAATGATCTTGGCTTTTTTTGAGGCTGTTGTATTGTCTGTAAACAAAAGTTCATTCTTACCTTTGGCATCTAAAGCATGACATGCTTTTATAAAAATTGCTGGGACTTATTTGATCATATCATAACTGAGCAGGAAAAAATACAAAGTCAATACAAGATTTATTTCATTCATATGTATGTATGTATGTATAGTTTCTAGTATATATATGTGTGTGTGTGTGTATTATTTTTATAATACAACTATCATCTACATTGTCAAGACACTGTGGAATAAGGGTGATAAAACATCAGTGTTAAAGATAAAGTCACATCTAGACAAAGTAGAACAATGATGTAAAAACTTTCATGTAAAATTTCAGCAAAACACTTTTTAAAAAGTTAGTAAATAAGTATTGCTTGTTAAAAGAACGCTTTCCGAGTGTAGTAACGGGAAACTGAATTCCGCAGCGCCTAACTGTTGGAGAATATTTGTCCCTATGTGTGTATACTATGTATTTATAGTGCTATACAATGGAGCTGCTTCCAAACAATGCCTTGTAATTTCCTGATAATGAGCTATGTCCTGTAATCTTTCTTCCTATAGAGTAAGCACAGGGAGAACTATATGGTTCACAAGCTGGGACTAACAGGAAACAAATCAATTACTTTTAAGCAATAAAAATGGGATCTGACAGGGGTCTTGGTTGGGGCTACCGTAGAGATAAGGAAGTATACTGCACCTATTCCCCATCTTAGGGTAACAGTTTGGATCAGGTCATCTGTACTAGAAAGAACAAAAAAGACAGAGCTGCTAAGCAAATACACTTAATTTGACCCTATGTTTGTGAGGCTGTTGTTTAAACATGCTACCAAGTTAAGTTTAGTCTGACTTAGTAGGCCTGCAATATTTCAGCCATGGGATTGGATTTTACTCCATACAAAAAACAAAAAAAGAAGCTGGAAAGAAGGATTCTGTTTATCAACACAATGAGACGTGAGCCTTCACTTCAGTAATTCAAAGAATTTCTCAAAAAGTTAAATATCTGGGTATCGTTATCACAAATAATAATTTAGATTTGATTGACAATAATTATATACCGACATGGAAGGCAATAGAAAATAAACTACTAACATGGTCAAAACTTAATCTCTCATTGTTAGGTCGAATTGCTACGGTTAAGATGAATGTGCTTCCAAAGCTATTGTTTTTATTCCAAAATTTACCCATTTTAAAGAATGAAATTTTTTTTGAAATTTGGTCTATGAAAATTAAAAATTTTCTTTGGGTAGGTAAGAAGTTTAGAATTAAAGGGAAAATATTATTTGATACTAAAGAAAGAGGTGGGTTGGCTATGCCAAATTTAAAGCTATATTATAGATCTTGTGCCCTAAAATGGATCATTGAATGGATAAGTTTAGAAAATAATAGATTGCTTACACTGGAAGGTGCCACCAACAAGTTTGGTTGGCACGGGTATTTATGGTATAAAAAAGCACAAGAAGATAAGGAGTTTAATAAACATATAATTAGAAAATCATTATTAAAAGTTTGGATTATGTATAAAAATAAAGTTTTTTTGGAAAAGCCAAGATGGGTTTCTTTACATGAAGCCCATCTCAAAGATGTCAATCCTAGAAATGCCAATTGGTTGACCTATGATGATATATTATGTAAACGGGCAGAGAAATTTGAATTAAAATCATTGCAAGAATTAAAAGAATTAGGATTTCCAGATAATTGGCTACAATATAGACGATTATATGAGCTGTATAAAATAGATTTATTTAATGAGGGGATACAGGAAAAAAACCCAAAATTTGGAGAGTTGGATATTCAATGTTTAATTGGGAAGGAACATATTATTGGGAAAATCTATCATATATTATTAAAATTAGATTTAGAGCATGAAGTAATTAAGGACTATATGATTAAGTGGTCGCGGGACCTGGGATATTCTATTGACTTATTAGAATGGACAAAATTATGGACTAAAAATATAAAATTCACTAAAAGTGCAAATTTGAAAGAAAAGTTTTATAAAATGCAATTTAGATGGTATATTACACCTCAATTAATCGCTAAAACATCTAAAAATTACCCCAATAAGTGTTGGAAATGTGGAGAGAAATTAGGGACATTTTTCCATATATGGTGGGAATGTAAAAAGGCTAAAGAATACTGGAATGTTATTCATAATCAAATTAATCAAATATTAGGAATACATTTGTTACGTAATCCGGAGTTATATTTATTAAATATGTTTACGGTAGTGAATGTAAAATATCAAAAGGAATATGGGAGGTTATTATTGCATATGGTAACGGCAGCAAGAATTCTTTATGCCTCAAAATGGAAAAATACAGAAATTCCCACGAAACAAGATTGGCTAATGAAATTGCATGAAATGTTCCAAATGGATCTGCTAACCGCCATGTTAAATGAGAAGATGGATAGAAATAAGACTGTAAAGGAATGGGCTCCAATGGATAAATTATGGAAAGATAATTGGAAGGATATTTTTATTGTATGAGGATTTAATAGTAATGATAAAGATAATACACCCTTTACTATAGATACTTTTGGTTAAATATTGTCATAACCTTGGAAATTAAGGATGATGGATATAAGTAGTATTGAGATTTTACTAATAGATAGATAAATATTAAATTCATAGATACATATTAAATTCATTCTCAGGATAGATATGGTATATTTTATGTATTGAGTAGGTGTTTTTTTATTCTCCTTTTTCCTCTCTATTATTTTTCATAGTCTTTTGCTTTCTTTTCATATCTTTATCACTCTTTTTTATATGATTCCACTTAGATGGACATGTTATTATTAATACTGTGTAACTTATGTCTGTTTTCTTTTTTCTTTTTTTTCTCTCTTCCAAACTGATCTAGACTTCATTTCCAAAATCTCTTAACATTGTTATATCATTGTACTGCATTTTTCAGCCATTTTACACGTTAGTACATAGCATTTCCATTACCATATTCCTGCTTCATGATATCTGCCATAATCATCACAATGAAATTTTTCCACATATTACCATGAATTATAGACTTCTAACACAGGTCACCCAGCAATCACTTACAATTTGCCATTCTTTCTGAATTTCATCATCTGATTTCCCTTTCAATCTTTGAGAGACTATGTCAGCATTTTTATTTTCAATGAAGATTCCCCACCATTGTTCTATTGTAGGTATTTGCTGTGTTTTCCATACCTTAGCATATTCAATACGTGCTGTTGTTATCATATATAATAATATTCTCCAATATTTCTTTATATTCATACCGTCTACTAAATCTGTCATATTTAACAAATACATTTCAGGAGTCATAGGAAATTGTAGCTTCATTATTTCGCAAATCCTCTTATGTATCTCAGTCCAATATCTCTTGACCTTTGGGCATGTCCACCACATATGATATATCGTACCCACCTCTTTTAAACATTTCCAACAAAGCCCAGTACCTGAATTGTAAATCTTTTGTAATTTATCTGGTGTCAAATACCATCTATAAAACATTTTATAATAGTTCTCTTTTAAATTCTGGGCAACCGTAAATTTGTTTGTCTTTTTCCAACTCAGCTCCCAAGAGTCCAGTTGAATTGTATGACCCATATTCTGTGCCCAAGAGATCATTACTGCTTTAACCGTTTCTTCATACTTCTCCTGGTGCAATATTTCCTGAGTGATCTGAGCTAGTAAATGAGGAGGGTTTTCAAAAAGTCGTTTTATCACTCCAACCTTCTCCTTTATTTCAATTCCATATGTCTTTAAGTCCATCTGAAACCTTTCAATTAACTGCCTGTAAGGAAACCAGTTTAAAACTGTTCCTTCTTGCTCCAACTTGTCTCTTGATTTAAGCTGAAGACTATTCGATTTTGTCCTCTCAATTATGTCCTCATATCGAAGCCATTTTTCCGATTCAGACCTTCTTCCAAAGAAAGCTTCTTGAGGAGAGACCCAGGTGGGCAGCTGCCTAGTGTTTCTAGACTTATAATCTTCCCAAACTTTCAAAAGCGATTTCATGATGTAATGATTGGAGAAATCTTTATCTATTTTTGCTTTATCATAGAACATATAGGCATGCCAGCCCATCCTCAGATCTGCTCCCTCCAATGCCAGCATTCTGGCATCTCGTAGATCCATCCAGTCTTTTATCCATATGAAAGCCGCGGCCTTGTATTAAACCTGAAAATCAGGTAGACCCATACCACCTCTATTTTTCTGATCTGTTAAAATGTTCCATTTAATCCTGGGTTTCTTCCCTTGCCATATACACTTGGATATTTCTCTCTTCCATTGTAGAAAAGGTTTCTTATTCAATATTACGGGTGTCTGTTTTCTTTTTTCTGATTGCTTGTATAATTTGGTAATTCAATAAAAAAATTTTAAAAAAGGAAAAATAAATAAATAATTGGCTTGAGGAAAGTAAAAAAAAAAAAGTAATTCAAAGAATTTCTCCAAATAAATAAGAGATTTCACAATTGTGTTACCTGTTGTTAACTGCTGAGATAACCAAGAATTACTAATTAAACACATCATGTGTTCTGTGAGGAATTATGTTAGTAATTGAGAGAGTGAATTTCCCTTCCTTCCTTGTGTTTTCCAGGGTGTGCTGATTTGCACCTCCTAGACATGTTGACACCCACCGAGAGGAAACGGCAGGGATACATCCATGAACTTATAGTTACAGAAGAGAACTATGTGAATGATTTACAGTTAGTAACAGAGGTGAGCCTAATTATGCATGTTTTATAAACTCCTTTTGGTGTTTTTCTCATACTGATCTCATTTAAGTCTCACTGTAGGTGTGCTTTTCAAAATCAGGAGCTCTGGTGACTTCTACTGGTTTGCATAAGAATTGCTGGGCTTGTGTCCTTTAGAAGTCATGCCATTGTGTCTAGTTGACGATTAAAAATAAACCTCAGTTTATCTAATTTTTTTTATGGCAGGGGGAGCTATTAACTGTAAAGGCTTTACTTAAACATAATTGAAAAAGGTGCATTTAATTGTCTGCTGAAATGGATAAAGGCAAGTTACAGTCCAAAGCCCTATGATCCTGAGCCACTACATAATGTGGACTACATTAGTGGACTTCGGTTTTACCCTATTTCTGTGGTTGGTTGCAGTGTTTTGCTGGATGGCACTGTTTTAATACCATATGTAAGTTGCACAGTCGGTGATTGCATCCAAGCACAAGATGAGACTATGAATGTTACTTCTTTTTAACTACCTTGGCATATGCTGGAGGGGAAAGGAAACACAGAAAATACTGGGAAACTTGGGAAGAGCTTGTCTTTGGGCATAGTGCTGAAGAGTTCTGTCTCACAGTAGAACTCATTTGGAGATCATCTTGATATGGTATATACACAAGGAGACCAGGAGAGGCAATTGTGGGAGATAACCCTCCCGCAAGCCCCAGAAATGAAGAGTGGAGAGACACACTACATTTTTAGGATTGAGCAAGCAACTACACTGTCATGTATATTATGACAGGACAGATGAACTTTGCCACGGGGGGAACTGAACTCCTAAGGTGACTAAGGAGAGAAGGAGAGAGAAAAGAATAGAATATAGGCTTTAAATAGTGAACTCCTACCATATGATAGTAATGAATTGTGAATTGGGTCCAGATTTAGGTATGTGGAACTGGGCATATGGAAAGAGACTTCCACCCCCTTCTTTCCACAGCATCTCCTCCATCTCCATGAAAATTCTACCCAGAAGGTTGAGGATCCTCTGAACTGTGATGTCAGGGCCACGGGAGTGTTCCCCAGAAATGACTGGTGGTACCTTCCAAAAGTGGATCTTGGATTTATCTCTTGTCTTTTCACTACAACTGGGATTGCTTTGGGGTTTAATTTTTGGTGTAATACTGGAGAACACACCTCTCCCCAAAACCACTTCCAAAACTCTGTATGAATTGCAGACTTATAACACTAAAATAAACTTGCATGATTCATGCTAAAATGAATAAGATTCATTTGTCATTATGTCACAGTTAACAGTTCATTTCAGTATCCTATATGGTAAATTGTAAAAGCTTCCAGGGAAGCCATTAGGAAACATGTTTGTGAACTGCCAAGACACGTGTTGCTTTTGCCAACATTTGCCTGATAGTTGTGGCCATGATCCAGCTGAAGCTAAGGGCATTAAGACTCCATTGATCTGAATAGCAGAATGAAGCAAAATATATCCCATTGGAATCAATGACATTTTAAAGTATTTGCCATTGTCTGTATTACATCCCATCACATGATCACAGTGAGGCAGAAATTGAGTTCAGGTGATCTCTCTTTTTTAGCTGAGGCTGCAAGTGAAGTACAGCCAAGATGGTTATTATGCATTCTGAACTGTTCGCTTGAATCCACAGATCTTCCAGAAGCCACTAATGGACTCTGAGCTTTTGACTGAAAAAGAGGTGGCTATGATTTTTGTAAACTGGAAAGAATTGATTATGTGCAATATTAAACTACTGAAGTAAGTTACGTTTTAAAATCAACAATAAAGTTTTGGGGTACTTCTTCCCTTTTTCTTGAAAAAAAATTGCAAGAAATAAAGTGATACTTTGTATATAAACTTATTTTCTTTTTCTTGGGGTATACTGGATAAGATATTAGCAAAAACAAGTTTGCAAAGAAGCATTTAGGTGGAAAAGACTATTTGTTACAAACTATTAAACTGTTATTAATAAAAATATTTCTATATCTAGAAATACGTTCATTTTCCCAACAGTTGTACCACACTTAAAAACAAATCATTTTCATCATTTCAATCATATTCATCATTTCATGTTTAGAATGAAATGCTGTTTCCAACAACTACTCTATGCTGCAATTTATTTTCTTCTAAAGTTTTTCTTATACTATACAGATTTGGAATACTGAAGTGGTAGGGGTTTCCCGTGAGCCATTTCAGAACCTGTTAGGAGGTCACAGGTCACACAATAAGTGATTTGTGACTGGTATGCGGGGCAACCTCAAAATTTAGGGATGAGCCTCTGCTTAACAAAATCCTCTGCATTAATAGAAAATTTGAGTGCTGCTTTGTCTTTCCATAGAATCAGTTACAACAAAGGGGTTTATATTCAAATTGGTGTCCCTCCATTGACAAGTGATTCTTTGATCCAGTTAAGCAGGGATGGGAATCATACAGTCTTCTCGAAGTGTTGGATCATAGGTTTGAGCGTAATCAACAAAGCCACAAGTGAGGAATTTCTGGAGTTTCTATTCAACAATATCTGGAGGGCCACATGATTTCCATCCCAGTAGAGGTTTTCATTAGCAGAATGGTAAGGGGGTAATATTTACTCCTTCCTGCAGCTCCTGCCCAAAATCTACTTCAGAGGTTTGGACAGGCTTTCAGAGCAGGATGGCAAGTGGTGTAAAGGTATGCAGAGTACATGGGGAATTCCTTCCCATTCCCATTATAGAAATCTCAAGTTGATCAAAGAGCCTTCTATCAATGGAGAACTGGGTATACCTCAAATCTCTAATGCTTTTGCCTGGAAACTCAGGAGAGATGTGTTAATTTAAATGCCTACGAGAATATCCGTGCCATTTCCCCTTTTGTCTTCTACTTAGAGCGCTCCGGGTTCGTAAGAAAATGTCAGGAGAGAAGATGCCAGTCAAAATGATAGGAGATATCCTGACAGCCCAGCTTCCACACATGCAGCCTTACATTCGTTTCTGTAGTTGTCAGCTTAATGGGGCAGCCCTCATCCAGCAGAAAACAGATGAAGTCTCTGAATTCAAGGAATTTGTTAAAGTAAGAGAACATCGGAGATGATCATTTATTCTGTTCAACAAAGCTTATTCAGATCCGATCCTTTCCTTCTCTTTTTTTAAAGTGCAGAAAAAGAACTTAAGTTATTTTGGTCTACAACTTCCAGACTCTCCAGCCAGCATAGCTGATTTTCTTGTTTCCAAAGAGAGGTCTTTTTATGCAGTGTAACAAATGACTTTTGAGAATCAGAAATAATTCAAAGCAGTATATGATTCAGGATTGAAGACTGTTATTTTTTTTTAAAAAAATGAGGATCCTAAGGAATATAAGAGGATCCTGTTTCATCAGATCAAAGACCCATCCTGTCTAGAAGCCTGTTTCCAACTACTGCTGGCTGGATGTTTCTGCAAAGCACAGAAATTGGTGCCTTAAAGAGTTCATTGAATTGTAAGCTTACTGAAGAATTTTGCACTTTGCAGGCCAAGAAAAAAAAATCCATAGAGAACATAAATAAATGCAAGTGCTGTAATATTTTCCTGCAATGCTTCTGCAGAGGGATGTTCAGAACATACAACAGAGCTTTGTTTCTTCTCAACTCTACAATGGAAATTTCATGTTTTTAGAAGTGTTGGGGAAACTGTACTTTGTAAATGTTCTATCTTCTGTCTAACACACTTCCCCCTCGACTTGGTTAAAGAATGCTAGTTTACATTTAGCCATAATAGCATGGTATGGATATGTACAGTTGTACTTGTCCACATGCTTTGTGGTGGAGCAGGGTTCTGTTAGACTCTGTATAAATGTGGAGGAAAGAATTGTACCCAAGAATTAGAAAGTGACGCCATGTGTCTCCTCCACTTTTCCCAAGCCACTTCTCTTGTCTAATGTGTTTAGACTTGCGCTTATTGTTCAGTGCCATTCTACATGACACATGTAAAATTACAGCATTATTTCAAAAGTCCTGTTCTTAAGTAACCAAGCAATGGGACAAGTATCAAACAAACAACTTGATACTATTAATTTGATTTTACTTAGTGTGAGTGGACAGATACCTAGGTGTAGGAGTTTGGAAAACAGAAAATACTGAATCTTGAATGATCTACACATTGTAAGTGTGAGCTCAGATAGCATGTGATATATTTGGAATATCATGTGATACAATTACAGACCTAAAAACCTTTAAACATTTAAGTTATCATGACTTAATCCTTATATTTTAATGATATTGTCTCTGTCAGTGAGGGGAAATGTTTGAGATTGCAAAATACCACCAAAACCCCCCTAAATGTGTCATTCCAAGAAATCTTTGCTTATTTCAGTCAACAAAAGTCTTTTAATGGCATCCTGAAGACATTCAGCTCTTACCAAGGAAGAAGATCATGTTGGTCCTGAGGCAAAACCATTGCAAATGCTTCCTAGAGTGCCCTCGCCGCTCCCAGGAAGTGACTTTTACTTGAATATAGAGAATAAATGTGGACCACAGTTTGCTTTCGGCATTTTGGAAGTATTTCTGTTTGACTTTTCTAAGCAAGCTACCAACATTTTGTACCCTTTTACAATTTCAGAGGTTAGCTATGGATCCTCGCTGTAAAGGGATGCCACTGTCAAGCTTTCTTCTAAAGCCTATGCAACGAGTAACGCGATACCCTCTTATAATAAAAAATGTAAGTTTTTTTGCTATCAGGGGCAATATAATGGCAGAACTGCTGTCATTGAGAAGCTGAGATCAGTGGCCTAAATCTAATTCCTAGTCTTAACTAGAGCAGACCCACTGAATGACAAGATTACCATTCAGTAATTGATTCAATGGATCTACTCTAGTTGGGACTGGCAATTGGATTTAGGTCAGAATATTAATATTTTCCCCGACATTGCGATCCACACTTCTTTTCTCTATTAATTCATCATACCAGCCACTTGCAGAGAAACTGAAAGTGACCAGAAGGTCACATTCAATTTCTTGAAAATTGCTAAAAGTGGTTGTGAAGAAGGCTGTGCCATGTTTTTGCTGAGACTCATGCCTTCTGCCGGCTTCTGGAGGCGTGGTTCTCCATTGTTCCCTTCCCCCCCCAATGTGGATGGTCTGGAGGTTGTTCAAAAGGCCTTGGCAGTTTGCTCTCCTATTTTAAATAAACACAGGTAACTGCAGGATTATACAAGGCTTTTAGAAAAGAAGTCCCTCCCTTTCTTCTTATGGTCCTTTCACATTACATGATTATAGTGCTATGATTCCACTTTAACTGCTAGAGAACCCTGGGATGTGCAGTCTGGGGAGAGCTATTTAGAATTATCAGGCAGAGAGCTGCAGTGCTTCACTAAACTACAAATCCCAGAATTCCATAGGATACAACCATGGCAATTAAAGTGGAATCACAGTGGGATAATTATGTAGTATGAAAGGGCCCTACCTCCAGGTCACTCTTATCTATTACTAATGTAAATTTTCTGCAGTCTGGAGAAAGGTGACTATTCTCTCCCCTTTTTACTTCACAACCAGCATGAATGGATCTTTATCTGCTTCATGGGGCAAGAGCCCAAATGAAGATTCAGTTCTATACTTCCTTAAAAAGGAATGAATGACAGTTTAATGTTTGGAGATTGTAAGAATAATTAAATGTTCATCTTATATTAGATTATATTAGATTAACACAAATGAGATTGCTTTGAACAGAGGTGCTTTTTGTACCATTTCAACAATCAAGTGACAAGTGATTTTTTAAAAAACTGATTTAAGTTTGGATTTATTGAATTAAGCTGTACTTTTCAATTTTATTTATTTTACAGAGCTTTGCAGATTTAGAAAAAGTACTTTAAAGTGGAATAGATTTTTAATGTGGAACTGAAGCAATTTGTTTTCCTGTAGATATTAGAGAACACTCCTGAAAACCACCCTGATCACAGTCATTTGAAACATGCCTTGGAGAAAGCAGAAGAACTGTGTTCACAGGTTAATGAAGGTGTTCGTGAGAAAGAGAACTCAGATAGATTAGAATGGATCCAGGCTCATGTTCAGTGTGAAGGATTATCAGAGGTAAAGGTGAAATACATAGAATCAGATTATCTTTACTAAAATTCAAAAAGAAAAGAAATGCTAATGAAGCAATGCTGATGGATTTCTTTACCTAAAGAACTAATCAGTTTATCTTGCAATTTTGCACTTTTGTCCTGCTTTTCATTGCATATATTTTCTTCTGCCGCTAAATTCCTTTCCCTGATCCCTTTGCACTATCAGTGATTTGTTGTTTACTCTTACTGAGTAAACAGCTTTACCTCACATGAAATCCTGCAGTTTTGTTCAATCTGTAACATTCCTTCGTAGTAGCATTGCATTCCACCAGTGTAGTAGCAACAATGGAGTATTTCTAGCAGGATAATCACAGATTTCCTTCATTAACAATGTTGAAAAAGTAACTTTTCTCCGAAAGTCAGAAAACAGAAACTCAAACAAGTCCTGTTTATATAGATATGGATATAGAAAGACGAATTACTTCATACATGTTACATATAGTAGAAAACTTTCTGGGATCTAGAAAGCAGATGTCCCAGAAAAGAGAAGGTTTCAACAAAATGTCACACAATACCATTGCACAATATTTGTTATGAATACGTTGGTCACTCTCAATGTGCACTGTGTTATAGCATTTTACAGTATAAATGAGAAGACTAGTCCATACCCCAAAGAACTTCCGGGCTAAAAGTCAAAGTGGTCTGCATTTTATTGTCTCAGAACAGCATACTTTAGCACAGTGTGCAAGAACAGGATGAGCCACAATAAGCATCAACCTCATGTTCTCCCTTTCCTTTCTTTTTTTCACACTGCCAGAAAGACATATTCAGAAGCTTTTGCTTTCCTTTAACCACTGGAGCAATAAAATGTGATTACAATAAAATATTTGTAATTGCCAAAATGATTTTAGAATTCATCAGTTTCAGACCATGGTTTCTGAAGCTGGCTTGAGTAGACTAACCAGTTCCTGGTTTGGATGATGTTTGAAGCTGTGATTAAATTTATGGAGAAGTAAAAGCTTTTTAACACTCCTCTTTGGTCACATAGGATGAAGTGGAGAGGATGAGGGTAGGAATCCAAGCATCACTCTATATCTTCATCATGACATACTGACGTGATAACTGTAGGCAGTAGAAGGAAAGTGACCAGGCAGTAGCAAAGGTGGCTTGATATATTTATGCCACCTATCTTTAATCTCATTGGTTTTTCTCTGTGATCTCTGTGACTTTTCTATATGGGTTCTTCCAATTTACAGAGCCTCACCTGGAAGACTCAAAAGCTGAGGCTTATTAATCAGGTTCCCATTTCCAAACAAGAGAACTTACACTCTCACTACCATCCACAACCATGGCCACATCTGCTGTCTTTGTCCATGAAGCTCCTTTGCTAGGAACGTGCCAAGCATTGAGAAGGTCCCAGACTCCACCTTTATGGACTGAATGTTCAATCTAGGTCTAATAATGTAGCTGCAGTAATTCTTGCACTCTTCATGGGGCTGTCCTTGAAGATGAGTTAGAAGCTACAGCTAATGCAAAATGCAACATCTACATTGTAGATCTGGCACACCTCATAGAAACCACATAACACTGGTTTAAAAGTAATTGTATTGCTTGCCAGTATGCTTCTGGTCTGGGGTGTAGCTATGGAAGAGGCATTCAGGCGTTGTCCTCCATAAGAATTCTGCCCACCAAATGAACTTTTCCTTCAGTCCCCAAATTTCTAGTATTGCAGAGAATGAAACATTAAACATTTTTTCACTCCTAGAACTTTTACATTCGTTGTGTTCATATTTCTTTGGTTACTTTGCTTGCCCCTTTTCTTTGTATACCTAAGCTGTTTCTCTAAATGCTCAATAGAAATTTTACATTACTATAATGCAAGGAACTTGGAGATGGAAGGAAAATCTCATTTGGAGAGTAGAATTCTTTTTTGAGAAACAGTTTCCCCGAAAAGCTACACCCCTGTTTCTGGTCCAAATGCAAGGTGTTGACAGAAACATTTTAAAGTCCTAAATTGCTTTAAAACTAGAAGTAGTACCTCTCCCTATATATATGCCTGCCAAAGGGTTAAAGTCTGCCTGAGCAGCCTGCTTCTGTACACTGTGGGAGGATGTGGGAGAGGATCTTTTTTGTTTGTTTGTTGTGAAACACGATCCCATTACGGCCTCTTGGCACCAATACTGGTGTCATTTCAGTGCCAAGTAAAAACATGTCTCTTCACTAAAATCTCTGGGACCTAAATTGATTTCATCCAGATCTTTGTACATGTATGGTTTTTAAATGATCATAACTGTTTTAACTAGTTTTAAACTGCCCTGTTTTAATTGGTTAAATTGGTTTAATATGGTTTAGCCTGTTCAATTTGTTTTAAACTGTTTACATTGATGTTATTGTATGCCAGCCAGAGAGCCTTGGATATAGGGTGGGATATACATATTTTAATAAATAAATCATATGATATTTAGATGAACATAAAGCCCCATTCAGAACATTGCAGAATGGATCTTTTTGGTGGGAAGCCTACCTTTTTCCTTGTCATAACATGCATACCTAATAAGCATATGGCTCCATTTTTCTTATCTTTTCCAAAGCCTTTGTAGCAAAAGGTCCTCTCATTGTTTGTCTAGCTGACTGTTCCACCTCTAGAAAGTCAGTATACTAATCTGTGATATGTCTGACTAACATAAATCATGAAAAGGTATAACAGCTCATTGCTCTGTAACTTGCTCTTTGAGTGGTCATAGATAAATTCCCACAACCTCTTCTCTGTGCAACAGATGTGGGAATCACCACCTTCTGTACAGCAATCTCACAACAGAAGAAGCAGCAGCAGCCATGTGCACTGAGAAGGATGCACCAAATACTCAATTCTACCAAATACTCAGTTCTAGAATATTCTGGATAGAATTCTGTGTAGGTGCAGAATCCATGTGTTGAAATACAGAGATGACCACTCAAAGAAACCAAAATAGCCTATTCTTGTATACATCCATGCTGCTTCCTATGCTACTGTGGCAGAGCAGAAAAGAAAACCAGGCATCAGTACTTCTACTTACTTTCTTTCTTTTAAAATTCTAATAGACTTTTGAGAGGTGAAGGTTTTTAAAGTAAGGACTTATTAGAATGTGGTATACTGTTTTTATGGTCCTTTTTAAAAACCTTTCTTAAATGTTTTAATGGCATGCTTTAATTTGTTTTTAATGCTGTCAATAGTTTAATTCTTCTGTGACATCAAACTTTTGTATTTTTTAACCTTTACATTTATTTTACTTTGCAAGACACCTTAAATCTTTGTTTGGGAGAAAAGGCAGGGAATTGATGACAATGATTATTATACAATTATGTTCTTCTTTCACTGATGAGTGAATTTAGCTTGGTTAAAGAGCAAAGAGTTATAAGAATAAACCTCTCAGTTTCAAATTTCTTGCCATATCACCAAGTGCTGATCTTCACTGGTGACAGCAAGGCATTACTAAGCATTATTCCTTTAAAACAAACTTAAAGCTATTGTCAGCTGCATACAGCAGTATCGTGACTGTTTATATTTTTAAACATCTCATTGCTTCTGTTTCTCTCTGTGTGTATGTGTTTGTTGTTTCCCCCCAGCAACTTGTTTTTAATTCTGTTACAAACTGTTTGGGACCACGCAAGTTTCTGCATAGTGGGAAACTCTACAAGGCCAAGAGCAACAAGGAATTGTATGGCTTTCTGTTCAATGACTTCCTCCTGCTGACCCAGATCATAAAACCTCTTGGCTCATCTGGCACAGATAAGGTCTTTAGCCCCAAGTCTAATCTGCAGTATAAAATGTACAAAACAGTAAGTATCATTTTTAAAGGGAAATTTGTGTAGTTTGATAAAAATCCAACCCCCGCCCCCAGTATTGAAATATGTAGAGCATAAATGTTTCTATATATGGGCCACTTTACAGAAGACAATTCTTCTATGGATTTTTGTGGAGGACAACCACTGGACTGTCATAGTCTGTGATGAACTCAGATTTGTCTATTTTACTATGTGCATTCACAGTGGGGTTTCTCCTACCATCATAATTCTTTTTGAAACTACTTCAAATTTTATCGAGAGCCACACTCTCCATGCACAAGAGAGGAGGTCTCAGAAGACTTCTGGTGACCCCAAGGCTTGCAGGACTGTGAAAAGACTTAAGGAGAAAAACAGCAGTGGGAAGAGGACTCTGAAAAGCAGCCCTTTGATGAGTCATTGGCACAGAATGTTGAAAGACTGAGAGGAAAAATAAATCACAACTGGGTAGAAAGGGTGAGGGAATGGAGTGGCTGGGAAAACATCCAGGTGCAGAGGAAGTGGGTTGGGGTGGCCGGACAAAGAGGAGGGAATGGAAAAAAACCCCACTGAGATTAAAAGGATGAACAGAACCACTTATTATCTGGTTAGATCATTTCCTAGTTCATAGTTATTTTTAAAGTGTACCCAGGGATAGAAGCAAGAGCTGCCCATGGATGCCAATGAAGTGGATATAAAAAAATGTGACATGAGGTACAATAAAATAGGCGTGTGAAAACTTGCATGTAATGTAAGTGCCTACTGACTGTTTAACTGAATTATAAACAAGCCTGGTTTTGTTGCTGTAATGTGTACAATTGCCCTCTTGATATTTCTATACTGTCAAGAGAGCCTTTTTAAATTAAAAAGACAGGTTACTACTTGCTGTCACTGGTTCAGCGAGTAGGAGGAGAGCTGAAAAATACTGCAACACTAAAATATCTGTGTAAGGGAAAACAATGCTAGCTACATTCCTAGCTGTAAAGTCTTCTGCCCTCTCTGCCTCCTCAATCCAGCATTACTGTGATAAAGTATGTATGTGGGTTGTGGTAAGCCAAGGATTTATCTGGATCAAGGCCCAGGTTAGAAATTCACAAATATTTACATTTGTTATCAAAGTTCAGGCAGAAAATTCCAGTTATTATTTGTATATGAATCCCGAACAAAAGCTGCACTCAGTTAAGAGTCTAAGATTTTGTTAATTAGCCATACATGGTGGGAGGAAATTCTCTCTTATTTATCATGTTTAGTTCTGTCCTCATATTTTACAGTTATTGAGCTACAGTAGTCCCTCAAGGATATCATCTTAGAATATTAATCCTCTTTTTGTGAATGCCAGCAAAAGGAATCACAGGGAAGCAAAGTTGGTAAACTAGATGAATAACAAGTGGAACAAAATGTTTCACTGTGGAGTGCCCCTGTTCAGTGATCCAGCCAAACAGCCATGCCTTCTTTAATAATACTTGATGCCATCCCATTCCTCTGTTATTTTGGGTCTCCCACTCACACACCTGTTCGTGCATGACATAATGCCTGGCTGCTAAGCATGGTTTTGTCTTCTTTGGCTTGTTTATGTGCAGAGGGGCTCCTTAAGGAACTCTGTACTTTCACAATCTTTGTCATCTCGATGAATGTAAGAATGCTGATACCTCCTCTTGTTTTTCAGGGCCAAAATAGATGTGATGACAAGCATATCATAAGAAATTATGCAGTAGTTGTTGTTGTTTTTTTAAGTAATAGTAGTGGCTACTGTAGTGTATCTGACAGGAAGTTTTAACACTTGGCTCCCTAGGTGGATACTATTGAAAATCCCCCTACCCCTAGGCACACAGCTCTGTGCTTTAGGAAAATTGTTTCCATAGGTGGTAGTGTTGATAAAAATCAGGAATGGCTCAGCTGAGGAACAGCCTTTTAGTATCCCACTGTATCTCCACAGGCTCCATGACTGCTATTAAATAAATAAACAAACAAACAATCCTGATAAGGTTTCTAATTATGTGTTTTGTCATATCTATTCTGGCTACAACACCAGCTTTTAGGATGAGTGATGCAAATATACGTGTGAACAACTCCTAATTTCTCAGAGATGTGTTCTTAATACCTAGCTCTTGTACTCAAAGGTAGTGACGTCCTGTAGAGGCATGAGCAGTCCTCTGTAAAAATATGCCCTCCTTTTTCTTCTAAGAGATGTTTCTACTCTTACACATTTTGTGGTATTGATTGGTGGTACTGGGGGATGAATGGCACAGTTAAGTCAATATCTTTGAAAAGATTGAGCACTTTGCATTAAAAGCATCTTGCTGCGGACATGTCAGGGACATACATCAGTAAAGCCTAAACATTTCCTGATATGGAGCCCATTTTGAAACAAATGAGTTTTAATTTATATACTTTCTGGTTATAAGCAAATGTTTTCTACCAGAATTTACATCATGAGCATGCTTTTGCTGCTGCTTATAAACTTTCAACAGAATAAGATAGCAAATTAATTTGAATGCATATAGATTAAAAAAAAGCAGAAAAGAAATTGTGTGTCACAGTGTATTATGAAGTCCTGCCACCATCTCTTTAAGCAAATATAGATGCAAGTAATTCACTAGAAAATGTTGTTAAGAAGTGCAAGATACTGTGCTGAAAAATCATTTTATACATGTCATTGATATAGTATTAACCTCACACCTTAATAAGAAACTTCAAAACTTCCTAATAATGAATGAAAACTGGTACTGTATGGGACATATATTGATTTATAGGAGATAATCCTACAGAAGGTAATCATGATCTTCCTCATACTTCATAGATAAACCTCAACTGCAAATCCAAAAATGTTTTCCCTATTTATAGAGTCACTTTTTAAGTACTTATTTTTACAGAGACACTCAAATATCAGTGCAGAAAAGGATCAGTGTAATAATATGTAGTTTGGCTATTGTTAGCCTAAGGGCAGTTATCTTGACAGTGTCAGCTGCCCAAACAAAGCACTGAGTGAGAGGTGATGCTGTGGCCATGCAAAGAAATGGCTGTGATATGTGAATTATCAAAGTGTCTGTAGGCCTTGCGTTCTCTTCTCCTGATTGCTTCATCTTGTCGCATCTTGTTGTGAATAAGTCTTATATAAAATTGCGATTGCACACAAATCTGTAAGAAAAAAACAACACTTTTTTTTTTGTTCCAAGTTTTTGTGGACTGATGCCTGGAGTATAGATAGCCTCTGCAACACAATTGCAACAAATTTACCACCTTTTTCCTTCTCCTGGAATGTAGAGTTTACTAAAAATAATGTTCAGCATTATTCAGCAAATATCATATGTGTCCTGGATTATGGATTAACAATCTCCAACTCCTGTCCCTATGAGGAGACACTGCCTGTGTCTTCAAGTTGCCCGTCAACTTGTAAATTTCATAGGGTTTTCTTAGGAAAGGAGTACTCAGAGGTGGTTTTTGCCAGTTTCTTCTTCTGAAATATAGCCTGTCACACCTTGTAATTGTTGGCAGTCTCCCATCCAAGTATTAGACAGGGCTGACCCTGGTTAGCTTCCAAGAGCAGTTGGGGTCTAGCATCTTTAAGATATTTAGGCTCCTGGACAACTGCTTACTGTGATCTGTATATAAAAAAAATATGTTTAGTAAGAGTCAATGTTTCATATTTTTAACTTAAAGTGAATGATACTAGGGTTAACCATCCCTCCCAGATCATCTCCACTTTGCACTTGGGATAATGATTGCCTCTTGCCTGTCAGACAGTCATCTTTTTTCTTTGTTAGACTTTAAAGTGCTCCAACCATTATTTTAATTTTTGAAATTTTGCTGCAGCAAATTGTAAACCATTTGGTTCACACAGTTAGCAGCTCAGTGTTCCTTACTGGCCCTCACAGTGTGAATTGGGCATATTTGCAGGTGTGCCATACTTTCATTCTAAGGGGTTTTATTTAAATCTAATGTACAGCAAAATAAATTGTGGAAGTTGTAAAATAATACCTATCTAGAAACATACCAGTAATTGTATGCTGAGCTTGACACCTGCTATATAAATTCATTCAGAACTGACCTAAACTAATATTGCCTAATATTTCTGCAGCCCATATTTCTAAATGAGGTCTTGGTAAAACTACCTACAGATCCTTCTGGAGATGAGCCCATCTTCCACATCTCTCACATTGATAGAGTATATACACTTCGTGCAGAAAGCATAAATGAAAGGTAAAATATTGCTGAATTATATATGTAATTAGAACATTGAAAAGCTCTTGTATTGCATGCACACACACACATACACAAGCGCTGGACACTGCTTTTGTAATGAGATGCTCCCAGTATCCAGTGCTGTTGGAGATTCCTTTTATACTTTCTACCATTTTTATCTTCACAGAAACCATATGGCTTATCTTTCTGCCTAAAGGAGAAGTAACAGTTTGGGAGCACGGGGCAATTTTAATGGGGAAACAGTGCAGAGAGAAGACTTAAATGTTCCCTCTGCCAGCCACACTATCCCCAAAAGCAAAGAAGATCCTGTTTTCAGATTTCTCTCATCTGACTCAATTTGGCTGTAAGAACTAGCCCTAAAACACCAAGCAATGTCTTCAGCCAGATCTTCTTTCCAGCCTGCATATAATCTGTTTTGCATAAACTTCATAGCACTATTTAACTTTATTTTTCTCCTTCTCTTTCTCAAGGACGGCTTGGGTTCAAAAAATCAAAGCTGCTTCTGAACTTTATATAGAAACAGAGAAGAAGAAGAGGGAAAAGGCCTACTTAGGTACCGCACTGAGGGTACAGTATTTATAAGTTTTCCCCAAAGTATCTGAAGAATATTTTAATGAATCTTGCCTGTTCTTGCCACAGTCCGGTCCCAGAGAGCAACAGGCATTGGAAGGTTAATGGTGAACATTGTTGAAGGTATTGAACTGAAGCCCTGCAGATCCCATGGTAAGAACTTTGCTTCCTTTCTATTTTGTTAAGAATCTGCCAAAAAGAACAGTACCTCTTAGGAATACCTGATAAAGAGGGTTTTAACAAGTTGTTATTAATCAAATTGTGAGTTACATACAACAGGCTCATTCAAGGCTCTTATGAAAGTTCCAGAGGCAAAGTATGCGTCCAAATATTTGATGATGGCTCTGCTTCTGTCTGCCTTCTCTTTTTAGGGAAGAGTAATCCATATTGTGAAGTGACCATGGGCTCTCAGTGTCATATTACCAAGACTATACAGGACACTCTCAACCCCAAGTGGAATTCTAACTGCCAGTTCTTTATCAAAGATTTAGAACAGGATGTGCTCTGCATAACAGTGTTTGAGAGGGATCAGTTCTCCCCTGATGGTAAGTGGTGACTCCTGCTTTTGGACTTTGTTTTTCTGTGTGTGCAGATGAGTGCATGGAACATATATTCACTTAAGTCTTTTTCTCTCTGGGTAGCTCCTCTAAAGACACCAATCCCATTGGATCTTGGAAACTAAGCAGGGCCTGTACTGTTTAGTAATTGGATGGGAGATGACCAATGAATACCAGGTGCTGTAGGCTATATTTCAGGAATTGGCCAAACCACCTCTGAGTATTTCTTGCCTATAAATTCATGGGATTGCCATAAGTTGACAGGTGGTTTGAAAACACGTATACAACTCCTCTAAGTATATTGCCAGTGACACTTTGTTCTCTTGACAGTTCTTCATCTTTGCTTTGTTTTTGGATACAATGGGCAAGACTGAGAGGGCTGTACTGGGCCTTTTCAATTTCCTCATTCCCATTAACATGCTGTAAAATACTGATAAGGATCAGGGATCTTCCAGATCACATTAATGTGGCACAAGGAGCTGTAACTGGAAGAAGAAATGCTATGTGCTTGCACGGGGTTCTTGGGATCCTGTTCCCAGTTCCCCTTTTTGTATGAAACTAAATTTCTGTCTCAGCATTTGAAGTTTGGAATTGCTGTGCTGGAGAACACTATCTCTTGTGAAATAAAAAAGAAGTTAAAGGAAGCCCACTGACAGGCCATAAAGCTACTGTACTTATATAAGATTTCCTGCTTCTATTTTCAGTTTGATCTTAATGTTCAAGCTGCTTTCTGAACTGATGTCTAGCCAGAGATGGATCTTTACTGGGGAAGCCTATCATTTCCAATCATGGCATGTGTTTTGTGTGTTTCAGACTTCTTGGGCCGAACAGAAATCCGGGTAGCAGACATTAAGAAGGATCAGGGGTCAAAGGGACCAGTTACAAAGTGTCTGCTCCTGCATGAAGTCCCAACAGGAGAGATAGTTGTCCGACTGGATCTGCAGCTGTTTGATGAACCTTGAAATGGAAATGTTTCTCTCAGCTGAAATGACTGTAATAGGTGTTTACAAAGTCTGTCTGTAGAGATCCTCAGTTCTTTTATATGAAAAGAAAAATTGTCCTCCACATGGAAAGAGATTTATCAAAGCCACATAACCCTTTGTATCTAGCTAATCCTTGCAGAAAATTTAATTCTGATTTGGTGGGGGGAAATGTCATCTTTTTAAACAGTTTTTTTTAATATGGAAATTTGGCTGTGGTTTTTAAGATTACTAGAGTAACAGGAGTTGTGGCCTGTGCTCTTGACAAAGAGGTTAAAACACTGCACTTTCTCTGGTTGCGGCAACATGCTGTGTCAACAGAAAAAGGGTGTTGCTGCCATGTCTCTGCAGATTTCTATAAATTTCCCCTAGAAATGTTGTGCCTATTGCCCCCAGAGTGTTGTATAAACATAATGTGAATATATTTATATAGAAAATACCTATAACATCAATGCATTTTTGCCATGTAAGATATTTGGATTTCTTTTAGGAAGTTTGTGATAATATTTGAACCTGTTTTCAAAAAATAAAAAAAAAGAGAAAAGCATAGTCCAATTTGAAGTTTAAATGACAATTGCCTGTAGACTGGAATGCTTTCAAGAGCTGAGGTGCAGATTGCTTTTTTCAAGGTATTTCTTAGTAGTAAGCCAATGTTGTGTAGTTGAAGGGTTGAATTACTGGTCCTGGACCTAGTAGTTCAACCCCCCCCCTTAAAGGTAACCATGACCAGATGTTGGTTCTTTGCCATTTGCCTTGGAGCATCTTTTTCCCAAACTGTGTAAGCATATATCAGTGCTTTTTACAGCTGTGTTTCAGCTGTGCTGTAAACAACTGTCGATCACATTAAAAAAATGTTACCTGCTGTGTGTCTGTACTCTACCACTGAAACATAATTATTAAACTGCTGCTGAATTGTGAAAGGCTGGGGAACTTGAACCAGCATTGACAAAAAAACAGCTGCTTAGAAAAGCTCTATTGAGGCAAGACAAGCAGTCAGAAGGAATTAATTTATTAAATTGCGCTGTGCCTAAATAAAAATTTGACACCATAGTTTTGAAGTCAGGGCAACAGCATACTGTAGCTCATCAATGGATTTTAACTGCAAATGTACTTCATTGCAAATTTGTCCATGACAGCATTAGGTGTGACCAGATTTTTGCAAAATGAGTGATCCCAGTTAGAAAGAGTTGTTGCTGTTTTGCAGATGTAAGGATTCACTCACACAGCAACCCACATAAAAAAAAATTGATTCGGCAAAGTCCTTTTAAATTATTTTAATAATAAAAGTACACACTTTGCTAAACAAGGCACAATGTTAATGACAGAATTTTTGGAGTATCTTCATTTCAGTACCAAGGGCATTCGTTCTTTTTGTGTTTCCAGTCCTTCAGTTTGTTACCCAAGGATCATGCATAAATGGGAATTTTTGTAACAATGTTCAGAATGGAAGGTGTTGACTGGTCTGTTAGCATGTCAATGTTCCTGTGAGGTGTTGGTTTTACTGTTTTTTTGCATGTTGTTTTGGTATCAGTTTCCATGTTTCCTGTGGAGATGGTGTTCTCTAGCACAGCAATCTTTATTATTTCCATTAGGAAATTAGGATAGCTTTATACTTGATAGGTAGATAAGGTCTGGTGATAAATGTAAACTGTGCTTGAAAGTGTCTGTGTACTATTATTTCCAAGGAGACCACTGTATTATTTTCAGCAATTGTTTTTTAAAAATCCTGTATGTTGGAGGGACAAAAAAAGTTTACATTTCATACTTTTAAGAATTACTTTATTATTTATTTATTGAAGACAGTGTAGAATTTTGTATCAGAAATTACATACTTATGTATTTTTTTGAACAGAGAAACACACTTTAGTTAGAAATTTCAACTGCCCAAGTTTTAGAGGAGGTTTAACTTAACAGGCATGAAGTTGTTTACCACTGACTGGTTGAAAACACAATTTAAAAAAAAAAGAACTTTTATGTTTCTATTTTTCAGTGTTGTTACAAAAATGTTTGAATTAAAATATGTAAATAGAACTAAACCCATGCTTTCCTTTTTCCATATCAGTACATTTTATGAAATATAATGTATATGAAAATAAATTGTTGTGGTAGAGGAAAAAAATAAATCCTTTAGTGGTGGAAAAATATTAAATGTCATCATTCTAAACCTTCTTTGGCTGTCCTAATTTTACTCAAGAGCTTCAAGTAAGCTGAGCCTTGCTGTATTTTCAGTCATTCAGACATAATGATAACATTAGGAGAGTCTTATCATTGGACTGTGAGAAGAGATAGAATTTTATACCCTGAATAAAAACAAATTATCTGTGTATTTGGAGAAGCCAGGAGGCCAAGATCTTGCTGAATAATAAAATGAAAGACAGTTCGTAGCCTCTCCCCCAGTAAAGGGCCAAATAGTATACAGTCAGCCCTCTGCATTTGTGGATTTAACTTCCATGGATTTGATTATCAGCAGGTTTCTCCAATTCCACCCCACCCTGCCTCAAGTTCCTCTTTTCACGGGTAACTTTCCCTCTCAGTGGCTCTGATTAGGCTGTGCAGCCCTTTAAAAACCTGCCTCTGGTCCTCTTCCTCTACCAGCTGCTGCCTGACCAGATAAGGACAGCTCGCAGTCCAATTTCTCAGCACCACAAACCATCTCCCACTGCTCCCCGATACACCCAAAGAAAGAGGTGGGTGAGAGAGAAATATAGGGCCATCATGCTGACTCCCCCTCCTTCCTTGACCTGATTTGGACCTGGGTGCCTGCTCTCCCCTCCATGCCTTGGCCTCCCTTCCACAATCACACACACATTTTTGATATTTGCAGTTTTTCCACTTTTGAGGAGTTCCTGTGCCCCTAACCCTAGCAAATGTGAAGGTATGACTGTAATTACTTTGTCACAGTTCTAAATTACTCCTGCCATTTTTGAGCAACAGCTTGCAAAAGCTAATTCCAGTTCTAGGCTTCCCCCCACAGAACTATTTTATATAACATCGGTCAGAAATCTTTCACTGCACTTTGAGGCCAAACATATTCTTAACAGTAATTTTGGTCACTCTGTCTACTAATTTATTTCATTTTTAGACTACTCCTTTACCTAAATCCTCTTGATGGTATATAGGTAAAGCTCTAACATATAGTACAGACTCTGGCTCTTTCAAAAAATTATGTTCCAAAAACACAGTGGCCTTTACGGTAATTATATCATGCTCCATTAGGCACTAGTTTTTATGTTTGTGTCAAGGGGATTGCGAGGAAGAATATTAGCAATGTGTTGTGTTTTGCATGACCTGCTGGTAATATGAATGTAAAGATAAGTTTTCCTCTGTTCAAAACTAAATTTGTCACCATTTGTGGTCCATTTTCCCATACATGAAAGCTCATTCTTCCTGGGCAAGGTTTCTTAATAACCTGTGGCAATAAATGTTTTCATCTTCCCAGGCGAACAACCCACAGATCTTTGCTATTGCTAAAGCCTTCACTGACAGTATAGCCATGTACCTTATTTGTGTTTCATGGCTTGGTTATCACAGAAACTCAAATTTGCCTCTCTGATTTCTCCTCCCCATTTTTCAGTGAACTGAATCGCATGTATCCTCAGGTATGTCTTACTGATTCATTTGCACACGTTGTTTTTAACCTTGAAACTGACAGAAATTCCAGTCTTGTAAGAAGAAGGACAAGTTAAGACATTTATGAGAGACAACAGCAGGTTGGAGCAATGGCCCTGCCATGACACTTCAGAGATAACAGGGGCAGTGTTTCATGCCACTCTCTGAACAAGGGAGGGAAGGGTGGGGAGATCTTCCATGATACTATCCAGGCTGGTAACCTGGTGGCCAGGGGCAGTTTGGTCCGTATAGCGGTTATAGTTCCTCACTCTAATATGTGATACAAATTTAAACACTTGTTATGAAAGAATGAGGGAGAAAACAAATAAAATGAGACATTATCTACAGCTATAATCAGAGTCGAATTCAGCCCATAATCTGGCTGTCTAGATCATGCTGTGATTTTTCCCGCTCATGGAAACCATAATGTAGCACCATTCAGCATCATGCCTATTGCAAACCTAGAATGTTTATCACAGAATATAGGTTCAGCATGCTTTGGCCATTAGTATCTATCTCAGGCTCATATTTTACAAGGAAACATGTTACAGATTCATAACACCCCTCAACTCAGAAAATTGTTGTTCTTAAAGAAGACATGTTGAAAGCCTATAAAATCACACTGTGAATTAGGCAGATGAGAGGCACCCAGCTTGGCTAGAATTATAAATAAGCAACAGCAGGGCTAAAGAATCTATAGTCCTCCAACTGTTGTTAGACTGAAGTTCCCATCAACCTTCACCACTGGCCATGGGAATGACCAGAGTTCACCAAACCATTTGATTCTGCCTCTAGCCCTTAAATCATGTTATTCAACATTAACAGGACCCAGTTCTTCTTTATAATGCCTTGGGTAGCCAACTTGCAGCCTTTCACTAGTTGTGCTACAGCTCCTATCACCCCTAGCCAGCATAGCGAGTGGTGAAGAGTTATGGGAGTTGTAGTCCAAATTCATTTGGACAGCCATCAGTTGCTTGCATCTGCTCTAGCCCATCCATAAAATCATCCACGTTCCACATATTGCACCATAGAACTTCACAATTCTTCAACAATTAGTTCTGTTCTGTGACCAGCATTTTCTTCCCAGTCAAAACTGCTTGCCTTTTTAGCAGTATCATAATTCTGCCAGTTATTGAGATATAATGTGGGAAGAGGGAAAGTCAGGCAATCTTTAGCCACAGACTAAGACACCAAGAGGATTTGTAGGACCATGTTATGTGCAGGCTCAAATCCAGCGAGTAATTTTTAACATAATTTTTAACATAAATTTTGTTTAAAGTCTTTGATCACATTGCTCTTATTACTCTATGGAGATGCTGAAACACTACAAATGGTTTGAACCAAGGGCAGATCCAACAAAAAATGGAATTATGTTACTAAATATGTTAAGATACCAATAACACAACATGATCACATGAAAATCTCTTGATCTTGAAGTTATTAAAAATGATTACTTTTATTTATTGTTGGATGAGCCACTATTATTGTACTATCTATTCTGGGAGGGTTTTAAGTTATGCCAGCATAATATCTACTATTCTGGTTGGAAGAGGTATTTGCATGTTTTCTGTCAAGGCAGAGAGTCAAAAGTTTGTCTCCTAGCTCTTCTGCTTCAGTCAGTTTGGCTTGGCCTTGGAATGTTGAGTTGATTCCAAGAAAAATATGCCTCCCCCTGTTCTTGCACAGTTTCTTGGCCACTGCCCACAATAAAGTACTTCTGCTAATACTGTGTGCTCATATAAGGTCCAACCCCTCCGTCCCCATTAAATCCTAATTTAGGCCATTTGAATTCAATTTTCACATACTACATCTGTTTAGACTAACCTTATTTATTCCTATTTATTTGACATACGGTTAGCCCTCCACTTTTGTGAGGGTTGGGATGCAGCAACCCCACGAAAATGGAAAAACTTGCAAATATCATAAGCCTGCCAAACTGTATCTAACACGCCCCCAGAAAATCTGTACTAGCAGGGTGAGCTGGCCCAGCCATGCAGGCATTCCCTTGCTAGCTCACTCACCTGCAAGATGGGGGGGGGGAGAGAATGGGATGAAAGGGAGAGGAGGAAGAAAGGGGGCACCTGTCCCATCCCCTTCCACTGTGCACAAGTAAACAAGCAAGCAAACTTGTACGCTCTCCGTCCTCCTGCCCCATCACCTTCCTCCCTCTCACCAACACAAGGGAGCAAATGCGTGCAAGCATCCTTCTCCCATGCTATCCCCTTTCCCCTGCTGCCCATGCAAATGAGCGAGGGCATGTGTGAGTAGCTGGGCTCAGCCAGCCCACCAGTTTGACTTCCTCCCAGTGATGCCAGTGTTATCAAAGTTCCTGTTAAAAATGGCATAGGGCAGCAGCAGCAGAGGTGGTGGCAAATATAGTAATCTGTGAATAATCAAATCCAAAGATGCTTAACTTGCAACTGTGGAGGGCTGACTGTACTCCTGCTTAAGACTACTCTGTTAAGTACCAGAAGAAATTAGTAATCCATGTCCTTAACAGGCAACAATACAATTCACTTTGTGCTCCAATATAATGTAGTGTAGTAACAGAGGTCATATAAGCTGTTCATTTGGTTACATCCCACAGATAACATTTGGTAAGAATTGGTAAAAAGACACGCCAAGAAATTTATTTTGTGAAGGTACTCTTTACAGTTAGTTGTCACAATCAAGAATGAAGCCTCAATGTAGTAACTTTTTTTTCCAATTTTTCCATTAATATTAGAGATTCATGGATGAAACAGATTGTCTTGATCCATGCCAATCTAGTTTCAGGTCTGTTTATGGGATAGATAGCTTTGGTTGCCTTGGTGGGCGACCTACACTGGGAACTGGACAGGTGGAGCATGTCACTGTTGGTTCTACTGGATTTCTCTGAACCTTTCCACTGAGCATAGTATCCTTCTTGGCCACCTTGCTGTATTGGGACTTGGAGGCAGGTTGACAGCATATCTGCTCCTTCCTGGAGGGGTGTTTGGAGACTTAACTCCTTGGCTGTTGGTCTGTGGGAACCCTCAGGGGTTCTGTTCTCCCATGTTATTCAAAATCTACTTGAAATCACTGGAAGAAGTCATACAGAGCTCTGGGGTTTGGTGCCACCACTATAGTGATGACACCCACTATTTCTCTTTTCCACTTATTTCAAGGAAGCTGATTTTGTTCTAAACCAGTGTGTAACATCAGTAATGGTCTGGATGAGGGCAAACAAATTGAATTTCAATCGAGATATAAAAAAAAAATGCTCCTGGTCAGCCAAAAGGCAGATAAGGAAAGAAGGGTACGGCTTGTGCTGGATGAGGTTACGCTGCCCCTGGAGATACAGGTTCATAGTTTGGATGTACTCCTGGACTCAGCCTTGAACCTGGATACCCAGCTTTCTCTGGTAGCTAGAAGTGCTTTTGCCCACTTAAATCTTGTGTGCCAACTGTATCCATTCCTAGAGATGCCTCATCTGCCCACAGTGACATATGCCCTGGTTACATCCTGTTTGGATTACTGTAACATGCTGTACATCAGCCTGCCTTTGAAAAATCTTTGGAAATTTCAGGTAGTGTTAACTTGGGTGGATTACAGGCATCATACAACTCCTCTGCTCCAACAGCTCTACTGGCTGCTCGTCTGTTTCCAGGCACATCAAAGTGTGGTTATGACCTATAAAACCCTATACAGCTTAGGTCCAGGCTATCTGACACACTGTATGTCTCTATATGAGCCTGTCCAGAACCTGATGTCCACAGGAGAGGCCATTCTCTGAGTCTCACCACATTCATATACTTGGTGGGAACATGAGAGAGGGCCTTCTCAGTGGCTGCCCCTAGGCTCTGGAACTGCCTCTCTAGGGAGCTACAATGTCCCACTCTTTGCTGTCCTATCAGGAAAATACTTTTTTTTAAAAAAAAAAATTCAGGTAGGTTTTCAGAATGGAATGATTTTTTAAAGGAAAATTCTGAAAGAGCTGAAATGTTTTAGCTATATTAACTTTTTTTAAAAAATAAAGTGTATGTTTTTAATATGTTTATTAATTTAATATGGTTTAAGGTTGACTTTTTGCATATTTTTAATTGTAATCATTTCAATATTTTTAATGTGTAATCAGCCTTGAGTCCCAATTTAATAACAGTAACATCCCATTCATGATGAAAAATCATGCTTATAAAATGTAGCTAACTTTGGACATGTATTAAAAAAGCCAAGAGCACATAAACTAGGTCTATTTCTAGGTACTAAATCAAAGTACTATTACCATGAGTTCAAGAAGAACCATTTTTATTAGTTCCATAACAGAGTTGAGTAGGTTTACATGGAAAAAAAATCTCTGGGTGGTCACTATATAGTCTCTTTCATGATCTTGCTCAGCTTCTGAATCTTGGTCTTTGTAGACATGTCAATGTATTTATCACCAATGCTGACAATCATTCCTCCCAAGATGGATGGATCAGTCTAGAAAAAGTGGACAACTTATTATACCAAGTACTGGGAACAATGCATTTTCTCTACAGCACAGAAACTCATTGTACTTGTATGCTTGTATTTGGATTCTGATAAATCAACACTATTAGACAAAATTAATTACATGTATATGAAACAAACTCATTTCCACAGAACCATTTTGTAGGTTTGTTTTAAAAAAAAATTACTTGACTATGCCAAGAAAAAGTTCCTGTTCATACTCATGGTTCTGTTTCAATTTCAAAAACATTTTCCAGAAACGGGAAGAAAAGTCAGAACTAAAAACCTGAATGGCTCAGCAGGCAGAAAATCTGTCTACTCATCCATTTTCTTTCCTGTTTGTCAGTTGAGTATAAATGTGATACTCCCCACTATGATTCTTCTTGTGGTCATTCTGTCCCTACAGCTGATGAAACTAGAAAACCAACCTGTTTGCTATGTGACTAATTTTTTAGTGGTCTAACCTGGAGAGACTATAGGATAGATGGGAAAAATTCCAATGCAGACTGTTGGGGTAGCTCTTTTTCCTGTCTTGTTTTCACTTTATTGGGAAATGCTTGTGCATGATAGACAATATATGGTTGTGCACATACCTTTGTTTCCAGCTTTAGTACTTCTCCCTTAGCAATAAAGCCATTCAGAGTTGTTTTCAACTCAGTAAGACTGGCTTCATCCAAGGTCTAAAATATTAAGGTAAAAAAGAAGAGATTTTAGAAGTCAACAAACAATAATGTAACAATAAAATATTCAATACCCAAATTTAATGTCCATCCAGGATTGCAATATGGTACACAAGAGTGTTCGCTACCTTACTTAATGACACCTTGCTGTTTCAGTAGCATAGATTAAAATTCACCACTTAATAAATGGAATATATACAAACAATTTAATCTCTAGCATTTTCTAAGTGAAAATAAATTTTGAGACCCACAAGGCAGTGGCAACAGGTTTTCAGGATGAGGCCTGCTCCAAGATCAAAAGTTACCAAATAATTTTTTTTAAAAAAAGCCTTCTTTCCAGTTACTAGGAGTATGCTGTGGCCTACAACAAATTCTTCAGAAATCCCACTGCTACACGGAGGGGCAAGGTAATCCTTTCCCACCTTTTACACCCACAACAGAGAACAACAGCAGAAACACAGAATCATAGAAATGTACAGTTGGAAGAGACCACACGGGCCATCCAGTCCAACCCCCTGCCATGCAGGAACACCCTCAAAGCACTCCCGATAGATGGCCATCTAGCCTCTGCTTAAAAACCTCCAAGGAAGGAGACTCCACTACACGCCGAGGCAGCATATTCCACTGCCGGACAGCCCTGACTGTCAGGAAGTTCTTCCTGAGGTTCAGGTGGAATCTCCTTTCCTGCAGCTTGAATCCATTGCTCCTTGTCCTGGTCTCTGGAGCAGCAGAAAACAAGCCCTCTCCTTCCTCTACATGGCATCCCTTCAAATATTTAAACATGGCTATCATGTCCCCTCTTAACCTTCTCTTCTGCAGTCTAAACAAATCCAGGTCTCTAAGTCTATCCTCACAGGGCATGGCTTCCAGGCCTCTCACCATTTTGGTCATTCTCCTCTGGACTTGCTCCAGCTTGACCATGTCCTTCTTGAATTGGGGTGCCCAGAATTGGACACAGTATTCAAGATGAGGTCTAACCAAAACAGAGTGGTACCAGTACCTCCCTCGATCTAGACACCATACTCCTATTGATGCAGCCAAGAATTGCATTGGTTTTCTTGACTGCTGCATCTCACTGCTGACTCATGTTCAGCTTGTGGTCTATGAAGACTCCTAGATCCCTTTCACACGTACTGCTATTCAGCCATGTGTCCCCCATCCTATATTTCTGTATTCCATTTTTTCTACCTAAGTGTAGGACCTTACACTTCTCTCTGTTGAATTTCATTTTGTTAGCCCTGGCCCAGCTCTCCAATCTATCCAGGTCATTTTGAATTTTGATCCTGTCCTCTGGCGTATTAGCAACCCCCCCAATTTGGTGTCATCTGCAAATTTGATGAGCATGGGCTCTCCAAGCTTTTATCTGAAAATTACAGCTGGTATTTGCTGAATAGCAAGGGATCTAGAATGTTAATAACAAATTTAAAACCTTGAAAGAATGCTCAAAAGAGGAATTTATTAATGAATTCATCAAAATATCATGCAGAGCAGTAGTTTTCAATTTATGTTCAATTACTAAGCAAAGTCTGTCAAGTCTCAAAGATATAACATTGTCTGGCTTAAAATTAAGAGGAGAGGAAAATTAACAGGAAAAAAGGTGTTTGCAGACTATTTCTAGAGATAAATTTAAGGGTGTTTGAGTGAGCCAACAAGTGCAAAAACAGGTCTAACATAAGTGCAACAAATAAAATAATCTGTTGTTATACTTATTTTACATTCTAATAAAGAACTGTTAATTTTGTAGATGTAATGCTCTTTCCCTCTATACACTATAAGCCATGCATTACAACAAAATAACACTTAAGAAGAGCCTTACAACTTAAATACCACTGACTTACCTGAGCAGTAGTTACAGAGCATAGCACTTCTCCACGATGTGCACTCATAATCCTACCAAATGCAGAAACTACACCTGGAGTATAACTCAGGCGACCATTCTCAGCAAGCACATCTCAAAAAAACAAGAAATGAAGGAATAAGCAGTTGAATTCATTCAAGCTGTTCTAAAAATGTAATGGAAAACTGACAACTTGCAGAGGAAAGTGCCTTCCAATTAACAGTATGCAATATTACTGTCTATTATTCAAAACAGAACACTCCCAGGGCCCAATCCTATTATTCTGTTTATTCTGTTCATGAATAAGAGAGATTGCTACTTACTGAAAAAATTGACAGTGATAGGAGATAGCTTCTCTTTAAGGAGAACATCATTCACAGTTTTTTGCTTTACTGCACCCTTTACATGAGGATTCATGACAACAGCAGATAATTTAGGGTCCTTCATTAGTGTCTGGAATTATAAGAAAAGTACCACTTGATCAAAATCAGATCTGCTTCTCATCAGTTCAGTCATTATGAAATAACTTTTCCTGTCAACCCAAAGATATTTAACATGTGCTTTTAATTAAATTACAGACAATCAGTACAAGAACACATCCCTGTACTGTAACACTTTGATAATTTCATGAAGGACTAGTTTCTGATGATCTAAGATACTTGACAAAATACTGAGGGGCAAAAATGTGGCAAAAATTGCCTGCATACTCCCTAGACGATGTCTGGGCAAGGGAAAAAAAAATGCTGGGAGGCCATGGGGATTGCATGCAGCTTATAGGTCACCCTTTGTCTACTCCTGTTTTCACATGATTACTCTTTCTCAACCACAACAGGGCTTTTCTACCTGAAAAAGTGGGATTAAGACTGTATGTTGTATTTATTTCTTTCGAACACATTTAAATTAAACTTGTCTAGTTCTATAATAAACTATCGGTACAAGAAACTAGAAATCCAGAATGGTTTAGTGGTTTGAGAGTGCTGGGCAGGACACTGGGAGACCAGGGTTCAAACTCCCACTTAGCCATGGAAACGCACTGTGTGACCTCAACCTCAGAGGAGGGCAAAGGCAAATCCCCTCTGAATAAATCTTGTCAAGAAATCCCTGTGATAGGGTCACCTTAGGGCCACTGTAAGTTGGAAATCACTTGAGGGCACATAATGACAACATAAGAAATTATTATATCTCAACTAAGAACATGAGAAGGGAAAAAATGTTGCCCAAATATTATTCATGAACTAAAGACAGCCTTCTCAGTAAAAGATGATGCTAAGAGGTATGTGATAATGTGATACAAAATCTTATTACCAACACCCGAGTCAGCTCTTTTTCTACATGTTCCAACTTCTTTTGCTTAGAAGCAGCTGAGTAAAGCGCGGTGGCATATCGACCTTCCAATCCATACACTTGAATTGGGGGCTGCACAGAAAAACACAGAACCAAAGGCAAGTTTGATGCTGGGTAATTAACAAAAACTGCCAAAGAACATTATTCTTAGGAATTCCACTAGATCCAACATGATATCATTTAAATCATAAATCCCCGCAACAAAATCTTACAGTGTTTTTCTGGTGTTTGGTGTACACATTACTTGAGCCTAAGGCAGAAAAAGCTGTTGACTTAAAACTGAAGGAGTAGTTCTCTACTGTGGTGAGGAGGCACCCGAAGGTTCTACCATCTGGTTCCCTGAGAAAAGCTATAAGCCCTGTATCACCTCTTTCCCCAGTTGTAACCTCACTTCCTTTGCCACCAATCAAGTATCTTCCCTTCCTCATCCCCTCAGCTTTGGGATCCTATTGTTTTCTCCCCTCTACTTTCTGTTTCCTCTTCAGCTTTATCAGTCTCAATCTCCTCCCTTCTTCCAGCCAACTTTATTTCTTGCTCCCTCAGTTTTCTTTTGCAACTCAGTCACAGCATTCTTAACACCAAACATGCTTGGTCTTTATTAGATTGTGTATGCGTGTGCTGGCAGGAATCCTTCTTAGGTTACATTCTTAAATCCCCAAAGAAAATTATACAGAATTTTATACTCTGTGAATATTTACTTGGGAATACTCCCTACTTTTAGGTAAACCTGCATACATCTGCTTTACCCAATGATTTACCTAAATTAGCAGTTTCAAACACAGATCGAAAGTCATATCAAGTAGAGAGATGTATTTTGGAAATTCAGAGGACTATATGTCAGGGTTGGCAGGATTTGGCTCCTCTGAGCATGAGCAGAGTGCAATCAGTGCAGCAAGGCTTCGCCACAGCAGAGGGTCCCAGTGAAGCAGAAAAAAATCCAGAGGCTCATTAAGTAGGACTTAGAGGCAGAATTTATCGCTGCACTCTAAGATAAAGGCACTTGGCAAAACATTCCAGCAGCAGTTAGACAAATACGAATAATAAGAGATAACAGAGGATAGATGAACAGCATCTCCCCTTACAATTACTAAACTGGTTCTTGTGGGTTTTTCAGGCTTTGAGACCATGTTCTGATTGTATTTTCTCCTGACATTTCACCTGCATCTGTGGCTGGCATCTTCAGAGGAATGGTGAATTGGAAGTGGAGTGGAGAACATATATGCCAGTCTCCTCCTCCAGAGAGGAGGGAGCAATCAGCATAATAGTCCTATTGTGTGTATTGAATACTTGTTCCTGGAGAGAGACTTCCTGAGCCCAAGTGGGGCTCATTAGTATCTTTTGTGTTTTGATTTTGGTGTTTTTCAATACTGGCAGCCAAATTTTGTTGACCTTCCGAGTCTCCTCTTTCCTGTTAAAATTATCCAAGTGTTTGTGGATTTCAATGGCCTCTCTGTGTAGTAAACTGTCAACAGCATGACAGGTCCAGCTAGGCATTTCTAACTGGCAACTGGTCAAGGCAAACACCAGCCTTTTTATGCTTCCTTGTCACCCTGAAACAAGTGGGGTGACCCAATCAGTGCTCTGGTGTGTGGCCTCCTCTAGTACACAAGTCATAGCCTAAACAATCTTGCTGACCTCGTATCTTGTTGTCTGGCCACATCGCCTCTTCCCTCTGCCGTCCACTCAGAGGAAACCTTGCCTGCCTGGCAACAATCTTGACACTATAATACCTTCTTATTCAGTTCAAACTGGATCACAGTGCAGTTCTGTACAGTTATAGTAAAAAAACAGGTCCCATCAAACTGAAAGCAGCTTATTCCAAGGTAGATATATGAATGCAGTCTTAAAAGCCTTGGTGCAAGTTATCAGCACAATTTTAATGTTAATCTAACTTACCTGCACCAGTTTTGATACTGGCCTAGCCAGAGAGGTACTGAAGTGGCGTACCTACAAAAAGAAAGTTATAATCTGAATTCTTTTTTAAAAAATACAGGAAAAAAAATCATGCTATAACATAAAACAAGTATCAGAGGACAACTAGCAAATCAGTTTTAAAAGTGTTGTTTCTAAACATGGGCTTCTACTGAAAACTGGCAGACTCTTATGTCTAATCCTTATGTCCTACTATTTTCCAACAGATATCAGTACAATTCAATAGATAAATAAATAGGGGATCAGATTTTAGAATCATGCTGATGCTATTTTCATACATTTTTACCATATGCCATTATCAAAAAGGCATACAATGTAAGAGACACATTTCAAACTGGACAAGAGATCCCAACTTATTACTGTCATTTTCCAAAACACATAGCTAACAAGTGTTTTCCTTACTTATTGTCAAGGAACCTCCACAAGGTCAAAAAGTTACCCTTTGTACTCTTAACATTACAGGCCTCATAGCTAACCTGAGGAGAATCTGGGTATATGTCTAATAAGAAGTCCTTTATACACTTAAACTATCATGACAAAACATTAATTAATCTGAAACCAAATTAAGCAAAGTTCATGTTAAACTGAGAAAAACAAACACAATGATTATTTGAAATCTTGGGGTAGCAAAGAAGGCAATGATCAACTTTCTAGTTGAAGGGAACACTAGGAACAGACCTTTCATATTATCTTTCATAGTACATTTGCTTCCTACTATCTATTTAAACACCATACAAAGTATTGATTGTGTTTTCTAGATTTCCACACTGCTGGAACAATCCTGCACAGGACTACATAGAACTAAAACTTTCTAAGTCAAGTTTATTGACTCGCAATAAGTGGATATATGATTTACAGTTTAACTCTCTCTCGCTGCCAGATCACATTTCAGTATTGATGAAGAGCTCCTTCTTAATATTACCAGCACCTCAAGGAACAACACTATAATGAAAGATGCGTTTTGATGTCTGCTATAAAATTCCAGTACTTTCTCTGGAGACACAAAGGCTGTATGAGAATCCTTCTAAAATACTGAATAGATTTCTCTTAGATGATATGAGAAGGTCTGGATGGTGTATGTGTGGTTGAGGCTGGGACCAGTGCTTCACGCTCACTTGTTTAAGTCTTATTTTACCTATTTTTAAATTTAGTACTAACCACCAAGGGATCTTGAAACTAGGAAAGATAAGAATCTAAACAAAGCAGCTCTACATTAATCTTTTTGGTCATGGCAGAAAGAGTATACAGAGGCAATCACAATGTATTATTATATTGTTATTATTCAGGAATTTAGCTGGGCATCCAAGAAGGCCTGGAAAACAAAGGTATCTAAAGATAATGCAAGCCATATTAACTCTGATACCTTCACCAAAATGTCAGCTGATACCAGTATGGTAGTTGCCACTCCAAAGTGAATAGGCAGCTACCATCAACTGGCCTTTTCTACTACTAGTAAGCCAAAAGGTGTCTCAGGACACAAAGAAGAAAGGTTATGCTTTTTTAGGAAAAGGGGAGGGGGAAGGATACTCTTCTTTCCCTTTACACTGGGGTGAGCAAAGTGCAGTCTTACAGCCAAATGCTACCTCTAAGCTTCCTTCTTCGTTTTCTAACAGGTTCCTTTTCTAGCAAGAAGGGTGAATTATCTCTTCTGGAATTCTTCTGTAGCAGCAACACACTTTTTAAACAGGCTACAAAGGCCTGTGTGTCCCCACCCCCCACCACAAGAGAGAAGTAAACTTTTATCCAATGCCATGGTTGTTCTAGGAATCTCTGCAGCCTCCAGAGGAGTCCAGGGTAGAGAAGTAGCTACTGACCTACCAAAGTTGCCCAACACATGCTTTAAGCCAGTTTACCTAAAGTCCTCCAGTTGAAGTGAAAATCATCTAAAATGCATTATACATTTATTCATTCCCCTATAAAAACAAACATCCCAGAACACCTGGGCAGATGAAACCTGTACACATGTGTCTGTAAACACCACATAAATTTACACATCCACCCAGACATGGGCCATTTCCACATGGGGGTAAAACCCCACGTTAAGACGATCGGAGACGGAGGTCGTTCACACTGCGGGGCGATCTAGTGCGGTTGGAAAAGGTAAGACTCCACACCTCCAACCACTCTAGTGCAGCCGCAAGGGTGGCACTGCGAGTTTTTTAAAAACCACCTTCCCAGGTGGTTTTTATGAAACTCGCCTGCACTAATCCGCGGCTGCTCCCGGTGTGAATCTGCAGAGACGCGTTAGTGCGTCTCTGCAGATCTGCCCGGGTGCGGGCTTCTGGCTGGCGCGCTGCCCTGATTGGCGGAGCGCCGCCGGAAGCCACCAGCCGCCATTTTGGGCACCGCTGAACGCCGCTGAAATTCGGCAGCATGTGGAGTGGCGGAGCTGCACTCCCCGCAGGGACGGAGCAGGGATGGAGCAAAACACACGCAGGTAATCTCCGCCCCCGTGTGCGCCGCCCCGTTTCGGCTCCCCCACGTGTGAAAAGGGCCAAAGACACACCAATCCCCAACACTGGTTGCTAGATGTCTGTTCTAAAAGCAGCTACCTTCCCAGTGTTTTTCCTGCTGCTTTTATCCTTTGTTGGAAGGCAGATTCACAAGTTTCTCACCCGAACCCTACCATTGGCCCTGACAACTCAAAACGACAGGTGCATCCACGCTGCATCATTGTAGCACTTTGACACCACTTTAACTGCCATGGCTACATCCTATGGAATCCTGGGATTTGTAGTCTTGCAAGGTGTTCAGACAGGTGTAGTGCTTTAGTTAACAAGATTCTATGTCTCCCTGGTCCAAATACAAATCCCAGAATTCCATACAGTGGAGTCACCCTACCTACAGTGTGCAACGTGTAAGTCCCCAAAGTCCGGACTACCCTGCACAACAGCCAAAAGAGGAAACAGCAGTAAGCTGCAGCTCAACAGCAGAGCATGTTCTTTGCATATAAAAGTTCTCAAGATCCAATCCTTCCCCACATGTCCTCCCGCCTGACCATGCATACAGTACACAATATATGTTTGGGCCACTGAAACACGTTCCATGCACCTAAGAAGTGGATTGTAAACCCGACAGCACACTCTGTAATTAATCGGTTAGTCTTGAATAAATCTCTCACGGCCATTTCCACACTAGACTGTTATAGCGTTATTATTCCACTTTCAACATCCTATGGAATCCTGAGGTTTGCAGTTTAGGGAGGGGCCGGCCGGATTCCGAAACCCCAGGATTCCATAGGATGTTGAAAGTGGAATAATAACGCTATAACAGTCTAGTGTGGAAATGGCAACTGTTGTTTTAATAGCACTATTATTCCACTTTCAACATCCTATGGAACCCCGGGATTCCATAGGATGTTGAAAGCGGAATAATAGCATTATAACGCTCTAGTACGGAAATGGCCTGATAATCCGCGTAGACGACCCTGAACGAAATGGATGAACGGCCTGATCCGGCATAAGAGTTTTCCTCCGTTGCAGCAGCAGCAGCAGCAAAAGGTTGCAAGAGCCCTGCCCCCAAAGAAAGGAGGCAAGCTGGCTCTGAGATTCCTCTCTTACCTTGGATATCGGGAGAAAATCCCCATCTAAAGACCATACAAATAGTTCCTGCCCCATAAATCCTACAAGCCACCGATTTGCTACTTCATTTCGATATGCCTAACGCTTTCCCACCCCAAAGAGATATCCCTGGCCTCAAAAACCAAAGGAGAGAATGGCAATAAAAGCCCTGGGTTAGACCGGCGGGGCCTCCTCACCTTCCCCACCAGTCCCGCAGCCGCCGCCATCTTCTCCTCCTGTAGGTCAAACAGGGTCCTTTCCCGTCCTACAGACAACCAGAGCGCCTGCGCAGTGGCTCGGCACAAGGCTCTCCGCCGCACGGCTTTCTGGGAACCGTAGTTTCTGGCGAGCTAGTCCTCCTCATTAAGGATGGATCTGACGGTGAAGTAGATTGGTGTAGTGGAAATGCAAGGGAGGGGAGGATGTTGGCGAATCTTCCTTGTAATCCCAGGTCTTGGAGTCGCGGGATTCCAGGGGGATGCGACGAGGTATGCCGTTTGCCATAAGTATCACGCATTGCTGGCGGACCTCTGTAGTTCGTTTGAGGAAAGCTGAATATGACTGGAATCCAAACCCAGGGCAAGCTGAGATGTCTCAAAGGGGCGTTTAAACGCGCAAAACAAGCGGGATGATTTATGTATAGGCTGCATTTATTCCGCGCCCTGCCCAGTAGGAAAACGGCTCTTTATTATACCAACGAAGTTTGCAGTTGTCTTAATTCTTTCCTTCAAGCTTCCGTTCATTTTCCTCAGAAGACTTCCGGCGACCGTTCCTGGAATTCCCCACCCCAAGCTGTCTGGGGAGTTCTGAAAGTTACAGTATAACAAAGTAACTTTTCCTCACACTTGCCTTTGGGGGTTTGGGGTGACTGGCAACATTCTTACTGCTGTGGCTCCAGTTTGTGGTAAAAAGAAACTTGTTATTCACCCCCAAACTATCAGCCCCTTTGTTCCTTCCTTTGTCAGGGGTAATCTGTTTTCCTCAGAGGTAATCTGTTTTCCTAAAGCCTGGTATTCCTATTTTTTGCTCTTCTTCATGTCATTTATTAGGCCCCAGTCCAGTGCTCGTGGAAGAAAATAAATAAAATTAAGAGGCCTTGGGCCACCTTAAATGCTAAACAAATTTATTGTAGTATGAGCTTTCATAAAGGATAGCGCAGTGAAATTAGCTATACTCTGCAAGACCTCATGCTGGAATAAATTTCTTAGGATTTAAGGTGCTGCAGGGTTCTTTGTTGTTTCTCCTGTACTTGAGTTTTGCTTGGCTGAGAGTTGAGGCAAACTCTGGGATTTGGCAAACCCTGCTGCAATACTTGCAGAATGCCAGTGGTGCTGCCCTTTCGGACATGTTAGCAGAACATGCATCTAGCATAATTATTTCAGATCCACCAATGGAATTCAGGCGGATAGAGTTGTGAGCGCCACAGAAGTTGTTGAAGTAACACACCATTGCTACATCATAGCGGGGGGGGGATTATTTTGTTAGACTACAGCTTTTACAATTCCCTAGCTAATGAATTCTATGGGATGTAATTCAAAAAGGTATATCCACGTAGAGGAGGGAGAGGGCTTGTTTTCTGCTGCTCCAGAGACCAGGACAAGGAGCAATGGATTCAAGCTGCAGGAAAAGAGATTCCACCTGAACCTCAGGAAGAACTTCCTGACAGTCAGGGCTGTCCGGCAGTGGAATCTGCTGCCTCGGAGTGTAGTGGAGTCTCCTTCCTTGGAGATTTTTAAGCAAAGGCTTGATGGCCATCTGTCGGGAGTGCTTTGAGGGTGTTCCTGCATGGCAGGGGGTTGGACTGGATGGCCCGTGTGGTCTCTTCCAACTCTACATTTCTATGATTCTATGATTCTATGATTTTCCAAGCTGTGCCCCTTCATTTGATAGACACATCCATCATCGCCACACCAACCAAACTGAGAAATCAGATGGTCTTTGCAAGACCTAGTCCCACTAAACAGAACTTTAGTTGTGCTACTAGGGAGTAGATAGCAGGCTATGTGATTTTTGCTGCCCACCCCACCATAGCCTAAAATGTCCAATGTGATCTTTGTTATAAGTTTAATCTTTATCCTTGTCTTGTTGGAGCTTAATGTAATTTGCTGTTTGTAAGTGTAGAAGACGCCTGTTAAGTGAGTAATGGTTGGAATCAGATAAGCAGTCATCAACTGCAGCATTTAACAAGCCCTGGTGTTCCCTTTGGAATATTTTGGTTGAGTGGACAGTCAAAGCAGTTGGGAAGAAGAAGAGATTACAAAGGCCTATTTTTGTCACAGAGGAGTAACAACTTGACTAAATTTTTCCTCCCAGCCAAATACAGCTGCAGCCTCCTCCTTTACTGGGCTATGCAAGTGTGGTAGTCTTTATTGCCTAGCACACATGCCTAAGCAACAGAAAAATTTAAGAGGGACAGGACAGACTATGGGTTGTCTTGCTGTACCCATGACTGTTTTCCATATTTCTTCAACTTGTACAGTACAAATCATGTTGTAAGTATTCTAAACACTAGATGATGCTGTTGCTACAGTCTCTTTTGAGGATCCCTAGAGCAAATTTGGTGAACAACTTTACTGTAATACAATAGGCTTACTTCTGAATAGTAACCAGAATGGTACAAGTTAGAGCCATATTAATCATTCAAACCAAGCATACACACTGTATGAAAGGGGGCAGAAGGGAATTTGAGTAGATGTTACATATTTCTTAAACATAGAGCTAGATAATTTTCCATATTCCAGCTTGGACAGAGGTTAAAAACAAGAGACCTGAGCATGGAAGAGGTTTTACTGACATCTCATGCCATGCTGCTCCTATCTCCTTCTGCCTTCTTTCTAGCAAGTGTTCAGTTAATGAGCCAGCCAGGCCAGAAATCAAGTTTGTCTGGAGACTGAGCCTCTGACTTAGAAGATTTCCTTCCATTGCCCTCCAAGATTTGCCTAGATTTTTGTGCCTTCTGAGTTAGCCTATACCAGCTGCTGTAAGCTACATTTCAGGAGAAAGAACTGGCAAAACCATCTCTGAATATTTCTTGCAAACCCTGTGAAATTCATGGGGTTACCATAAGTCAACAGGTGATTTGAAGGCACATATACAAATATAATAACTGCATTCCACAATATGCAGCTCCTCCTGCATTCCTACTAGTTCTTATACCACAACAGTGAAAGAAAGCCATGTAGAATAGGTGTGCAACCTTTTTTGTGTATTGCTATTTCTACATACGTTCTGTAGTGGAGTCCAATCTCTCTATCAACAACCCTCCTATTCTACCCCAAGCCTAATTGGCAAGTGGTTTTGTCATTTGGGCCAAATTAAGCACCTCTGAAATTCTGTGCTTCTGGTCTGCTGGCACATTGGTCAGCAGTTCCACTGTTTTTCTGCATTACTTTCCTCAACTACCCAAGGGCTTCTTGTTTTCTCTTTCTCCACCTATAGGGAGAAAGGGGAATCCATTGACACTTGATTTTGGAATAGCAGTGGCCTCACATGCTCATTCCTCCTGCTTCCAGATTACTTTGAAAGCAGCAAGATGTGCAAATAGATCAACAACTCTCTTTATGTGTAAATGAGAGAATGAACAAAAAGAGATACCAGCCCTTAAAGAGCAGAAAGAATTAGGAGGCAAAGACAAATGAAGTAAAGAAGAATGCTTTCTCAGGGGTTCTGTTAACCCTGCTGTCAGGTAGTCAGAAACATTAGCCAGTCTATTACTATCCACATCATCCATAGTATCTAGGCTATCCCTAGGTTTAGGCAGAGTGAGGTTACTACCTTGGCAACAGATGTTCAAGTGACAGGAGTAGTGTCCCCCTCATGGGCTATTCATCCTGACTGCCTCAGTCCCTCCCCTCTACTGGAGGACAGAAGTGTCCACATAACCTATCCTTTACCCTATAAATTAGCCTCCTCCTCTCAGGTGCTAGAGGACACTGCCTCATCATCGGTGGTGAATTAAAATTCAACTTTCAATCCACTTCTGTGCCTAGAATGTTAATGGGGGAAAGGCATCTTATCCTTTTCCGAAGGCAAGAAAATGTCCTGTTTTGGACCTGTCTAGGAATTTCTAATCCTTAATTGTATAGAGAATAAGGTTGGCATATGAGCTTTGAGAGAATGTGAAGCTTCCTTATGCTTAGGAACATAGAAGTCAGGTCATTGCTCCATCTAAGCAAGCACTGTCAACTCTGACTGGCAGTGGCTCTTCAGGGTTTCAGACTGAATTCTTTCTTAACCCTACCTGGAGATCCCTAGTATTCCCTAGTAGTCTCCCATTCAGTTACAAACCAGGTTTGTTCCTTCATAGCTTCTGAAATCAGATGAGATTGGATTTATTTAGAGTGATGCTTGTGGAAGTGTTTTTAATGTGGAAGTTGCATTGTTTATATCCTGCTAATGTGCTGGAAATTAGAGCTTGCTCATTAGCACTGGAGAGAAATTATGTCTTAGGTTGCTCCTGGATAAATACCTCCTTCCTTTCACAAAATAGATCTGCATTTGAGGACTTCAGGAAGACAATAGAGAGGACAGCTGTTGGTCATAATTCCATTTATTAAGTATAGTACAGAATGAATTTCATGGTTTCATCTGCCACATCCCAGCAACATGTATAAAGCAGAAAGTTGGGATAGCATGGATTTTATTCAGCCTACACAGAAGCAGAGGGAAACTTGGCTCATATTAAATCCAGTAAAATGAAAATTCTGTTCCCCCTCATTTGACCTTAGTGTTCTAGGACTTGTAAGGCGTAAATATTTTTAACTAATCTCATGGTCATTTGACTTTGAAAATAAAGCCTTTTTGTTTAAGATGAGCGTAAACATTTTAGACATATGTGGCAATGTATTCTGACTTACCTAGTTACCTAGTAACATCTTGCAGAGTAATTGCCAAGTGAGCCTGAATATTAAATATTTTGATCAGACAACAGGGAGTAAGTAGTCCTTATTATGGTAATCAAATGAGTTAGGAAACATGACATATTTGGTCGGCATTTTTATTTTGTTTGTATTAGTTCTAAGAATTATAACAGTCTTGCACAGTCTTTTCCAGTGCTGTACCCATCATGTAGAAAATGCCAAACTTCACCAAGAAAGGGTAGGACAAATGTAACACATCAACTATCAATAGAATACATAAGGTAGGTTGTTCCGCCTGCTGTCAACTGTTTTGGACTGTAAGGTATTCAGAAAAGGGTCTATTTATTGCCCTGGTTGTATAGTACAATATATTTGCTGGGTATTGAAAAACTTAAGTAAAAATTAATAATACTGACAATCTGAAGAGGTCTTCAAAATGTGACTTATCAAAATGGCACAATTCACTACTGGCAATTGTGGAAAGATTATCATAATCCCCCCCTTTTTTTTTAAAGTATTCCATGTTTGATGAAGCCCACAGTTTGGTACTGCCTTTATTAGGACCAGTCAAAACACAACAAAAATATGTGAGCTTTCAACTTCCCTGGTCATCGGTCTAAGGCAAGAATCACATTGGTTAGGGGTAATCCTGCAAGCCACATGCAGCTTCACAGGACCATTTTTCTGGAGTCCAAGGCCCTGGAAAGGGATGACTCTCCAAGTTCTCTGAGGGGACCAGTGCAGGCCCACTAGCTTCCAGCAGTTGTGTATCCACATTATTGGTACACTATTGTAGCAGTTGCATTTTTCCAGACTTGTGCAGGGTGGTAAGGAAGGGCAAACAAAATTTGCTGCCTCTGAGTACTAATTTTCTCAATACTTTACTTCCATTACTATATCCATGTCCTTTTCTGTTGGCAACACTTGAATAGTCATATTGGCATAAAGCCCCAACAAGATTCTGGCCCAGGTGGTACAAAAAGTATGGGGATGGGAGGAAAGACAAAAAATAAACAAACAAATAAATAAATAAAAACTCGATCTAATTTTAGGGATATGTCACCCTCACAGTCATGATCCTAATGGAAAGCAAAGGTAAGTGTGTTGGTCTAAAAGAAAGCAAACGAACTCCAAAATTTACACTAGGGCAATGCCTTCTCTTGGGACCAACCAAACATCATAAAATCATGTACAAGCTTTGAGTTCTCCAGAAGATGTCATCAGGTTGGGTAGTATGAGAAACAAGAGGCAAAGAAAACTGTATAAATAAATAAATAGAAAAGAAAATTAGGCTGGGACTAAGTTTGTACCCAGTCTCAGAATGGAGACTGCAAGTATCAGTCTAGTAACATGTAGGACTCTGAAACAAAGGAACAATGACTGGCCCTGATTTTGAAAACATAAAAAGATCTTTTTTTAGAGTTATGTGAACGGGAAGAGTTCCTAGTTATTCAGAAAGCACAAAGAAAGTGAAACATGGCAATCTTCATATTAGCAAGGCCAGAGATTAATTCTGAATTTTGCACAAGGTTTTTTTTTTAAAGTCAAATGAGATTAATTGTATAGTATTACCTAGTTTTGTGGGAGAATGAACCTCTCCTAATGCAAAAATCCAGGTGGTAGTTTTCCTCTAACTAGAGATTCCCAGAACTATTTTAAATTGTTCCTTGATTAATTACTGGCCTTTCAAAGCAAACTCCCCATTAAATGCATACCCTATTGAGTTAAGAATTCTAGAATACCAGAAAGAAAGTGAAATTAACAAGGAGGTCAGTCTTAAAGAACAGGTCTAAGGAGTGTGCTGGACCTGTATCAGAGCTATGGTCTGGGTGTACAAAGTTGCACTATTTCATGCACAGCTTCCTCAAGTGAAATGGCTTCTGTAAATTTTTACAACAGCAATTTATCCAGAACTTAGAAATATTATTTTGGGGGACTGATATTCCCCCAGGTGGCAACTACTAGGAGTTGTAGTTGAAAAGCTAGCTACCTTTTCAAAGCTCTGAACTTAACATTTCTAGAGGCCAGTGAGGAGTTTAGTAGGAGTTTTGTGTGAAAGTTGGGAGGGGGAAGGTGAATGGAACATATTAAGAATGTTGAAGATATTCAGTGGTTCTCAACCTTTGGTCCTCCATATGTTTTGGACTTCAGCTCCCAGAATCTGTCATCACTGGCTGTGCTGGCAGAGAGGCCTGGGAGCTGAAGTACAAAACTGTTGGAGGATCAAAGGTTGATAATTCCTGCTTTAGATGCTGACTACACTGCTCAGAGTACAATTCTAGGCATGCCTGCTCAGAAATAAGTCCTAAGGTATTGATTAGGTCTTATTCCCAGTTAAGTGTGATAAAGATTGCAACCTGAGACAATTAGGTAAATTAAACATTTTAAGTAAAATATACCCCTGATTAATTAGTTAGCGGATTTGATTTGATTTTACATTAAATGTAAATTGGTCAAGAAATGGTGCACAGCTGTGAACAAGTAAAAATGTTCCTACATTGTGTCTGCTGCATCACATGCATTCATTCTCTAAAGCACATATTTAGAACGATTGGTTTTATTACATGCAAATGCATATAAATGAAATTTATTGGCTAAGTAAGTAAAACTCACATGCTCCATCAACTAAGAATTTTGTAATAAAATGAAAGCTCTGTTAGCTTCCTGAGTTTTTCTGTTATTCTGCTGAAAAAAGTGTAATTGTCCTTAACTACATTCCCCCATCATTTTATAGATTTTATGTTGGAATCTTGTCCTGCCAACAGATATCATACTGAAATAAAAGAGAAGAAAGATACATAAAAGAAATATTAGATTTATTTAGACAAGGCAACATGAATACCAGCAAAACTGCAACGTAAACTGTTGCCAGTACACTCCAAGCAACACACGTGCAGTGGCAAGTCATAATGATGTGGTTTGCTGGAGGCTGCCAGCATCCATTGCTGAGTGCCACTGCATGTGGGAGGGTGATGCTGATGCCCTTGAGGTGAACAACATGTGGGACTGTTAACACAGCACTGTGCAGGCAAAACATTTTGAATTTTGAGGTAGAGATGCTGGCTGGGGAATTTTGAGAGAGAGGGAAAAAAGTGACCAAGCTTTGGACCTGTTCCATCACCATAGCCCTATACTGGCCCCAGCTATTTGAACTACGACTGAGTCACTTAAAAAAATGAAGTTCTAGATTCAAACCCTGGATACAGTCTCCCAGTGGAAAAGGCTGGATAGGGTACACACAGGCACTCTTGCGATATAATACAGATCTTCTTACATGTTGCAGAATGCCTCTTGTTTACTCCTGGAGTCCTTTCTTCCCATCTAACCATACTTACCCTGTGACGGATTGCCAGTGTTGGCTGGTTATTGCCCCAGAAGTCCTGCTACATTTGTTTACTGCCTCACAGGAGAAAGACGGGGAGCTAGTAGTACCCTTCTTACCCCTAGAGCATGGCTCAGGAGAAGTTACAAACCATCTGACTGGTGAGGTGGCACAAAAGAAGATGTCACCTTTCTTCCAGTGTGTATATTTCCCCATCCTGAAGTGCAGCTAAGGTGGGAAATCAAGAGAGGATGCACTTACTTGTAATCACAACAGTGACTTTGCTGAAATAGCTGTAGCTTTATTGAAAACCAGCAGTGGTACCAATAGCTTTGGAGTAGATTAGGGTGAGCTGGGGACTTCTCCATGTACCAGTAATGGCCAAGATCAACTTGGTTGTCCCAACCACAGCAAGACCAATTGAATAAATGGGATTTACCTGACTATTCAGCAGTTCATTAAATGGGCTAACTCTAGCTGGGACTAGAAATGGGATTATATAGCTATATATTTCTGTCCTACCCTGTATCAAATGATCTCAGGGTGATGTACAGTAAAATCAGTACTGACAGGTTGCAATAATGTAAAGCAAAAAACATAACTTAAATTGACTAATTCAATATATTAACAAGTTAAAACGGGTTCTAAAGACTGAAACAGTGTAACAGCCTTGTGCATAGCATTTGAAGTAAATCACTGAGCCCCAGAGGCTTGAACAAAGAGCTGTGTTTACTTAGCACCTAAATGAAATCAGTGTTGGCACCAATCAGGCCTCCAGAGGGAGGGAATGCCACAGTGGGAGTGTCATGTCTGAAAAGGCCAGAGGAGCCCCCCTCCCCCCTCCGCAGACCTCGGTCCTTGGGCTGCAATACCTAGCCAGAGGCACTTCCTTGAACATTGAGGTCCCAATCCATTTAGAGTTTTAGTTATTACAAAAACCTTGAGTCCAGACCAGATTGGCAGTCAGATTTAGGCCTGTATGTGCTTTGGAACTAGCTCAAGGCCTTTTGCTTCTTTAGGTGAAGAATGAGATGCTAGCTCCTCCCTCAGTCTTTACAGAAAAGCTAACTGGATTGGCAGTTTGTAGGATATTATCTTATCTTCTACTCCACTGGAAGCGGTAGGCTAGTTTAGAAGGCCCAGTAGTAGATACATATCTCCATCCTGCAACAGATAGGAAAGACTGGGAGGCTCTGAAGGAATAGCTACCAAGCTGCCACTGCTCCCCTCCTAATGTTCCTTTGCCTCATCCTGCTAATGCTAGGGCCTCATATCCTCTCTACATTCTTTCTCAGTAATTCCCATCAACAAATTTCTTACTCGGATATTCATGTTGTCTAGACAGCATAGCATGCAGCAAGTTCTTTGGATGGGGCTTCCACCATCCTCCTGTGGAGGAGACCACAGAGGGTGAACCTCTCCTTTAACTTGTGCTTGTGCTATGAAACTGTACTTTGCAGGATCATGTGAGTGATAACTACCTGGCTAATCTAAGCAACAGTTAATGTAGAATGGAATTTCTCTTGTGCATACAAAAGAGAAAGAAAAGAAGGGGAAAAGATCCAAAATTTGTTTAATTTCTCCTTACATGATGGATATGTATATTTTTTAATGCATGACTTCTGACCCTGGGCTAACAATCTGGCCCACAGAGAAGCAATTCTAGGAAAAGGTATTTATTTTAGAGGCATATACCCCAACCTCCTGTAAATTTCCTAGAGTGGCTAAATGTTTCTGTGTTTACCCATAGCACAGATGAAAAATTAAGGTTTGTTTTCCAGACTTGACCCCACTACCATTTAAATCACCATACAACAGTCTTTCTTCTGCTTCCCTAAGCGGTTTGCTTTACTGTATTGCAGTCATTTCATTGCAATATGCAAAGTGTAGGAAAGTTACACTTTTAGACTGTCACTTCCAGAATCCCTTATCCAGTTGGGAGATTTGAGAGCTGCAATCCAAAACAGCAGCAGCAACAAGAACAAGAACAAGAACAAGAACAACAACAACAACAGGCCTTTCTCAAGCTTAGGTGGAAATTCTTCAGAAAAATCCCTGATGGTATATCCCCCTGTATTTCCCTGCCCTTTAAATAATTTAAGTGGACTGGGCAGGCTCTACCATTAAGTAGGATAAGGCAGCCACCTCAAGCAACAGATTTGAGACTTTGTGAAAGAGCAACAGATTGTTTACTCTGTTATTTTTCTTGCCTTTTTTACTGCCACAGATGAGGAAAGGTATTTGTGGGATTTTCTGTTACTCATTCCAAAATAACTTGGCCAGCTATGCATACTGCGCACCTTGACTTGGGTGTGGGAGTGTGTGGCATTTGTTACTGTGCCTCAGGCAGCAATATGCCTTGGTGCATCCTTACATGTGAACCATCTGTCTGGAATATGTCCCTCTCCTCCTAGTCTTCCAACAATATTTACACTACCTGCTTTCCCACCCACGTACTAGCCTAGAAGAAAAACCTCTGAATGTCATAATGAACTTCAAGAAAGAAGGAAAACAAGCAAAACTTCACATGCAGAATTCAAGACGGCTTTAGCAGTGTCTATCTTTAGCTGCAGTAGTGAGTCACATCATTGTGATCTGACTGCATGGCTACGCTGAGGTAATATGCAGGCCAGGGAAGTGAGACAAAGCATGATGGGATTAAAGCTGTAAAATTCCACTACTCTCTCAATCAGGTTTATAGAGACTTAAGAGGCTATGGGTATTTTTGAGCCAAAGGATAATTACAGAGCCTTGAAAAGCATGGATGTAGATTCCACACTCCAAGGAGCTATACAGAAAGTAGAATGGTATCTAGAAGATACCCAAATGTCCTTGCATGATGTGTGACAGTTTTCTATGTATCTCAGTGTGCCAAATGTCACGTCCAACTAGCCCTACCAGCCATTCCAACCGAATGCTGGATTTTCTTGGATGATGCCGTGTTGCTTAGCAACACTGCTAGGCAGCAGGCTATACATGGTGCATAGCAGTGGTGACTGTGTTGTGCAGGGCCGATTTCTATTATTGTTCGTTAAGCTGTAAAATATTAATTTGCAGTTTGCAAATAAAAACTGTGCTAAGAGGTTATAAACCTACCTCTCTTACCCCCCCTCCTCCCCACATAAATGGCTCACAGCTCCTATTGACTTCAGTGGAAACTATGGGCAGCTTCGAGCTGAATTTAGCCAATGTAGAACATGGGTGGAATTCATGAGATACAAATACTTCTCATGCCTTGGGTAAAGAGGCTGACATGTGCAAACACTTCTCAAGGTGACATTGTGCAAATTGTGTGGCATTTATGTACAGGCACTCAAGTAGATGGGGAGGGGGTCATACTGTTTTCCCCAACTGCATAAATACTAGGGTTTGGGTAGCAATTCAGAGAGAATAGGAGAAGCACAGTTTTGATGAAAAGTGAGGATTATTCAGGGAGGTGCAAATCTGTTGTCAGATAACTGTTTAGATACACTTTGAGATGATGGTTACTCATATCAGCTCTGCTATTCAGCATGCATGATTCAGTTAGAAGTTGTCTCATTAGAAAGCTTTTTAGGAAGCAGAGGATGGAAAGGGGGCTTCTAAAAACATGTGAGGCCATAAATAATTGCTTTTCAAAGGCCTTGCGTGCTGTTGGGTGCATGCACGGGTGGTCATGTTTCATCTGGGTCAAGGGGGTTGGAGGATGAGCTTGTATGAAGCCATTCTCTACCTGAAAGGCTGTTCAGGCTAAGGCTGGATCTACATGAGGCTGTATCCTAGCTCCACTGCATGGTATCTCTGCCCCAGTTTGACCCTTTTACTGACTTTAATCAGTTTGTAAAGCCACACAGAACTCCCATTATGTAGCCACATTGATACAAGGGTGTGCACCTACTGTGTGCATGTGTTCGCTATATCAGTTTATGTCCAGTCACATGATTGCAACGGCTGCAGTTTTTTTAAATTCCTGCTGTATATGCACATATTCACATAGTTGCTTAATCAGATAGCCTTTGCTTCCCCATCATTCTGATTGTCCACCTGCACTTCTAGAAAGTGAGGCCAATAAAGCTAGGGGAGGTGAAGTGATGACCTGTGAATGTGTGCAACAGTATGTATGTGAAAGTTCACATACAAACACCAAGTAAAAAAAGTGGGAGATGACACCACCTTTTCTGGCTGCTGATATAAACAAGGGAGCTGCCTTTCTGTGGTGGTAACATTCCAGTGACCTATGTGACCACCTGACCTAAGTGACCACCCACCAAGCTGCACCCCCTCCATTGTACTGTGTGAAGGAGGCACTGGACAGATCTGGCTCAGGGCAGACAGTCACAGCTCAGGAAGTGTTGTGAAGGGGGTCAGCAGGTGAAAAGGTAGCCAAAACACAGAGGCTGCCTCTGAGAGAATAGTCCGGGTTTTGAGCTGCAGCAGACAGAGTTTAAGACATGACAAGAGTGTAGATTTCAGAGAGACAGAAGAGTTAGGAAGGAGAACTTACTCTGGTTTTGAGGGAGCCATGTAAGAACAGAATAAGAGTTAATGTATTGTATTACTGAGCTTTAATAAATCTATATTTTTTTTAACTGTGTCTGGCTCTGTCTATCAAGCTTGCTAAGGAATCAGACCACACCTACCACAAAGAACCCTCATAACAACACAGTCACAGGTCCATGTTTAAGGGATCAGTCTGAGGCCCAAGAACCCAATTCAGGAAGGGATTCAGTAGGGAAACAAAGGCAGCGTGAGCAACAGGATTCCAACGGTTGGAACTGCAAGGCCAGATCGTGTGAAAAAGCATCTGCCACACACAGCAATCCCAATTTAGGAGTCAAACCACATGTTTTTTAAAAAAGTTCTTTCCCACAACAGTGGAGTACATGAGAGGTTTTTAAAAATCATCTTAAGACCCCCAAGCATCAAAAATAAGTGTTTTCACATTGGAACAAGAGGTACATCATGTGTTCCAACAGGACTGGGATTCAGGTAAAGATGAATTATTTATTCTTTGTAGATTCGGCCCAAGTCTGATTTAATGCTAAAGAACTGTAACAGCAGCTGAGAGGGGAGACCATAAAGTTGATGAGCAACCCTATTAGTACCTGGAGTGCAGATTGAACAGGCACACAAGTCACCAGTACAGGGATCATGAGAATCTTCTTTCTGTCATTCCAAGTCACTTTGGCACCTAGTGTGATGTGTTGAAAATTTGAAGTATGCTTAATATTTCTGAATTTGCAACTAAATGTATAAATGGGTGCATGTCTCTTTTGTAGAATGCTGCACAGTCTCTTATTGCCTCTTTCTCATTCTCCCTTTTTTGAGATAGTCTTTCTTGTGCAACTTGAGGTTAGGACTGTTCTGTAATTCATTTAGAATTGAAATACAAATTTTAGATTTATATCTAGTCCAGCCTGAGAGTTCAGGAAAGGTTACAGGATTACATGACTTTTCTATCATAAAGGATTATAATTCTAATTATATTGCTGTGTGCTCCCTACTTCTGAGCAATGAGAACTTCTGGAGGCAGCACTATGGGATTTAATTTTCTTTGGAGAAGATTACACTGGAGACTTACAGTGTCTTTGTAATGTTTGCTACAGTTACAAGTAGCATAAGCAGAGGCCAATATGTTCCTATAAGCAGTCAGTATGGTCTGCATACGATTTCCTGAAAGTAACCTGTGTGATTTCATGAACATTACATCTCTGACTCTGGCTAACTTAAAGTGCAAAGTTCTCACCTCTCTCTTTTAAACTCACAAATGGCCATCAGCTTCTTAGTTCTCTATTTTCTTGCAATAAAAATCAACAACAAAGCCAAATGTAGTTATTTGTAGTAAAAATAAGTGCCATAGGACTTATTCACAGAAGTAGTCTCGTGCCTTGTTGACTAAAGGTGTTAATTTGCATCCATGAATAGGTAGCTATAGCCCTCTAAATGTTGTTTGGGCCATAGCTCCCATGATTTCTAGGCAGAGTAGCAAATGGTGGAGGAGGAGAGCATGGGAGATAAACTTCAAAAGTAGGTATGGGCCAACTGAATCCTCGAATCCTGGGTAAGGATTCGAGATTCCCAAATCCAAATCCCTGTGCTAAAATAGGTAAACCAAATCTTTCGAATCCACCAACCAAATACATTGTTGGAGACCGGGACACCTGAAAACCTAGGAGACCAGACATACAAGGGAAGATGGTAAATAGGTGAGTTTTAGCCTTGGAGCAAAAATGGCCTTTCCTGACAATTTCAGAAATTACATCTGGGCTTGTATTCTAAGATATTTAAATTGAACATTTCATATTTAATTTCAGTACTTGACTGGAAGCTACAGGCTTGAGATTTCAAGGACAGCTGAAAGATTCCTTTGCACAGCTCCCTTGCAAACCTCTTTCATACACAATTCTGGGATTTGGACTTTTACAAGGTGTCACACTTTCTCTGCCAGAGCGTGCTGGTGCATCATCAAACTACAAACCTCAGGATGCCAGAAAAAGCTATGCAAAGAAAAGCCAGTTTTGACCTGGATTAGCTCTATACTGTAGTATGTGACCCTGTTTAGACAGGCAGGAAAATGTGAGATTAATCCACATTTTCCTGCCTGTGTAGAAAGGGCCTTCATGTCATTTTCAGCCTTGGGAGATCCTGAGGCAAAACTATGACAATTATCTTGGCCAGATTTCTTCAGAGGGAGGTTTGCCTTTGCCTAGGCTTTGCTAAGGTTGAGAGAGTGTGTTTTGGCCAAGATTATCCTTCTTTCCCTTGCTTTTTAAACCCTTCCTTAAAAAAGGATTCAGAAGATTCAAGATTCGTGAGACTCGTGATTCTCAGAACCTTCAATGGATTTGGATACGGACTTGGATTCGGAAAATTCTGGATTCGTCCCATCCCTATTCAAAAACATTTGGAGGTCCATAGCTCTTCGCCCAGAGTTATCAACTCTCAAAGCACTGACTGATGTTTCAGGGAATTGTTATGCTACTTCAAGGCAGGGAGACACATCTCAGGAAGAGTGGTGGAAAAGAAAATGTGACTTTTCTGTGTGAGGTAGCCTTAAAACCTGGTCACCCATTTCCACCCATTTCTGATGGCAGGTCACTCTTGATACCTATAGCTACAGAAATAATACCTTATACTGCCTTGCAAGTTCTTATTTATGAATTCCCATTTTTTAAATATCTCTTTTTATTATATTGCATTATATACCTGTTATGTTATATTACTAGACTTTATAAATTATATATAAATATATAAATATTATATTGGCAGGTTAAATATTCTTATTGAAGATACAGTAGAGATGAAATAATAACTACCACAGTCATTTTACAGTCATTAAGTTTTGTTAGAAGTAAGATCAGGGAAAGGAAAATTTGGAGGTATATTATGGTATTTCAGTGGCCTTCATAATTACCATTTGAGTCTCTTCCTTTGCATATTCTACATAAACTCTGTTCTTGTTAGTATTTATTCATTTGTTCTTAGTTGCCCTGTAGCTGAAGCTTTCATAAAGATAATAATAAAACACATTAAAACAAACAAAATCTAGTTTGATACAATTAAAAACCAAAACCTGCCACAAGCACATTCTAAACTACAAACTTAAATGTCAGAAAGAATACATACTAGCAAGATAAAACAACATCCACGGGGGGAGGGGGGGACAGGTCTCAGAATTCTAAGATACATCAGGGCTATAAGAGTATATAGCAAGCTACCAAATGATATCTAATTGCCTTATTATCCCTAATTATCTGACAATTATCTAATAGCAAGATTACCCCGCTATGAGCCAAAAGCACAGCTAGGGAAATCTATGTATAGAATGTAAAGATCAGCTGATGCTTTTGTTTCATACTGGAAAGCAAAAAAGAAAACCTGTAGTCCTAAGTCTATACATTAGAAGAAACATTGTGAACTTCATAGTTCCATAACCTGGGAGTTATGGCTCTGATTCTGATGCTGCTCCTGGATACCCAGGTGTCAGTGGTGACCAGGAACACTTTCTCCAGGTTTTGACTGTTGTGCCAGCCGTGTCCTTTCCTGGAAGAGCTAGACATCATTCTAGCCTTTCTTGGACATTCATCTACAAGGAAGTGGAGCATGGTACCCTCCCCGTCGCTGCTTCTGTTACTCTCATTAAATGTAGGCCTCAGAGGCCCCTCCCTGAACTGCAAATCCCAGGATTCCATAGGATGTTGAAAGTGGAATAATAGCACTATAACAATCTAGTGCGGAAATGGCCTTTGTGTGACCTTATGAAGAGATGTCGCTCCTCTGTGCATGATGACTCTCCACATGATTTAGAGTGCTGATTTTATAACACGTGAAGGGCAATGGAAATGTTGATAGGTTAGAATACTCCTACTTTTTTGTGTGTTTATTTTCCACAGATAAGAGAATGCCTGAGTAAGACTCAGTCTTCATAATATCCTAGATTTTTGTAAAATGATTTCTATGGGACTACCATTGAAGAGTTTTCAGAAACTTCAGTGGTTTCAGAATGACCAAACACAAACTGCCAGAATGATATGCTTCTTTTCAGAATGTGTATTTTCAGTATTGTCCTTTCTTCACTGGTTTCTTCCCAAGGCCAGATGTAGGTAAAATACAATCCAGGGGCCACATATGCTTCCCCTCGCCCCCATTTTGGCAATCCTCTACCACTCCAGAAGAGGAACCCTCCTTTTAAATAGGTCGCACCCACCTCTTCCTCACTATATCTATTTTTTTAATATACATTTTTTGGTCCCTACTTTAAAGCCACAAACAGGTTTGATCTCTGTGGCAATATCTACTTAGGTATACATGTCACTGTCAGTCATTTAGTCTGTTGTGTTCTGTTCTAAGACAGAGCTGTTTAATTCAAATAATGTAGCTATTCAGGGAGCATTTAAAATAAATGAAACTGGGTGCTAGGGCAGGAGCGGGCAAAGTACAACCTGAAGGGCATTTTTGTGATTCTCATGACCTTCCAGGGTCAACAAATTGCCACCAGATGCCCTCTAGAGGTTGTGGTGGGCTTTTCCACCATGTTTGGGGATGGCACGGGATAAAACAAAACAAATTGTTCCCAAAGGCCCTGGAAGGGTTGTGGGGAGACTTACGCCATGTTTTGAAAATCCTGGAACCATCCTGAGAAAGATGTTTAGAGAAATTAATATGACTATAGGTTTTTGACATAATATATTTGAGATAGATTTGATTTGATTAATGTAATTAAATCATGGATAATATAGTGGAATTAAACAATAGTGTTTTAAAATAGTTGATAATATTGATTTTTGGTAGGGATGGGCCAACCAAATCCTTGAATCCTCGAATCCTTGGCAGGGATTCGAGATTTGGGAATCCGAATCCCTGTGCCAAAATAGGCAAACCGAATCTTTCAAATCCGCCACCCAAATAGTTTGTTGAAGACCGGGACACCTGAAAATTTGGGAGACTAGACACACAAGGGGAGATGGCAAGTAGGTGAATTTTTCCCTTGGAGTAATAGTGGCCTTTGCTAACAATTTCACAAATTACAGCTGAGCTTGTATTTTAAGATATTTAAATTGAACATTTAATATTTAAGTTCAGCGCTTGACTGGAAGCTACAGGCTTGAGATTTCAACGACAGCTGAAACATTCCTTTGCATAGCTCGCTTGCAAAGCTCTTTCAGACACAATACTGGGGTTTCTAGTTTTACAAGGTGTCAGAGTATTCTCTGCCAAAGTGTACTGGTACATCATCAGACTACAAACCCCAGGATGCCATAAGAAGCTATGCAAGGAAAAACCAGTTTTGACCTGGATTATCTCTCTACTGTACTATGTGGCCCTGTTTACACAGGCAGGAAAATGTGAGATTAATCCACATTTTCCTGCCTGTGCAGAAAGGGCCTTCATGCCATTTTCAGTCTGGGGAGATCCTAAGGCAAAACTAGGACAATTGTCCTGGCCACATTTCTTCAGAGGGAGGTTTGCCTTTGCATAGTCTTTTGCTAAGGCTGGGACAGTGTGTCTTGTTCAGGATTATCCTTCTTTCCCTTGCTTTTTACAACCTTTTAAAATAAAGGATTCGAGAGATTTGAGATTTGTGAGATTTGTGGATTCCCAGAACCTTCCATGGATTCAGATCCGGATCCGGATTCGGAAAATTCTGGATTTGTCCCATCCCTAATTATTGGATATAAGAATTTTAAGAAATTTAGAAACTAAAATAATTTAGGTATATAAATATAATAAGCAATAATAAGCAACAATTTTAAAATAATAGAAGGAGATGAATTCAAGTATGTTATATAACTTGGAGCTGTTTGCAACAGGGGTAGGAGTCACTTTTAATTAGATGGGATTTTTAAAAAATAGTTAGTTTAGTATAATATGAATGTTATTTTAGTTTGATATATGTGTATATATATATGTGTGTATAGTTAATATTGATGATAGTGTACATATGTTATGTTATGTTATTTTAGGTTATATGTTATATGTATTGGTATGATTTGGACGTGTCTTTTTTGTTTTGTGTATTTTTGTTAATCCTTTTAAAATTAAAAAAAAACAAACATCCTGGGGCCAATTTAGGTCCAAGAAACTCCCTTTTTGAAGTGGGATGTGAACAGGAAGTTCTTCTTCGTGGTCTCTGTGCCTTCATACACTAGGAGCTTTAGCGCCTGCGCGGTAGCGTTCGGAAACTTCTAGAGCTTGTTCGCTTGGCGGGAACCCCTCCCCCACGCCGGTACTGCGCATGCTCCTCCCGCCGAGCAACGGTCTCTCCTCAGTTCTTTCTCGTCCGCCGCCGCGTACGGAAGGTTCTTTAGTTTGTTCCTCTCACGTCGTGCTTGGCTTGCTGTTTTTTCACGGTTTTACGGACTTTCGGACTGTCTTTGACCTCTCTTTCGGACTCCCCCTTCGGCTTTCGTCTTTTTTGGATTTCGGAGTTTGGCGTTTCTTCGTCTTATGTCCGCGCTCTTTAAGAAGTGCGTGTCCTGCGGCCGCAAGGTTGCCCTCAACGACGGCCATAAGGAGTGTCTCTTCTGTTTGGGCGAGTCCCACAATATCCGGACTTGCCAAATTTGTAGGATTTTACTCCCCAAACTCTTCGCAACCGCTCCGCGAGACTCAAATCTTTTTGTTGGGAGCAGTCTCTGCGGGCGATAGACGAGACCTCCACTTCCAAGATGGCCGACAAGAAGACGACCACGCCATCGACGGTATCGGCGGCTGCCGTTCCGTCCACCTCGTCGGTATCGGGCTCGGTACCGGCGAAACGCCGATCTCGGCGTTACCGAGGATCCCGAAGCTGTCGGCGGCTGCCAAGTCAGCGAAAGGATCCTCGACGGCGAGGAAGGCTGAGGCTCCCCTTACGGGGACGCCTGCAAAAAAGCGCCCTGCTCCGGACGGAGGCAAGGGCAAGGAGAAGGAGAAGAAGAAGAAGAAGAAGGAAAAGAAGCGCTCCCCGGCTGGGGACGCTCAACCTCCTACTCCTCCTCCTACTCAGCAGCCTTCCAAAGGGCGAGGCGAGTCCGTCGACCTCTCGGAGGATGAGATCGAGGACGTTCCCCAACAGCGCCCGGACTCGCCTGTGGCAGATCCTCCAACCCTGGTGGAGGAGCGCCACCGCCCTCTTAGCCGTCGCAGGTCGGCCGACCTGCAGCAGAGAGAGCCCTCTGCTTCTCCGGAGCGGCGTTCGACCTCCTTCAGGTCCCGGTCCCGCTCTTCCGAGCGTCCGGTGGCCTCGCCGCCTCCGAGGGAGACAAGAGAGGAACAACCTCGCTCGTCTGCCTCCAGATACACCTCGGCGTCCTACGTGGCCAGGTACGCGAGGGAATCTGAGTGGAGAGAGCGCCCGGCCTCCTATCGGTCGCATTCGCCATCGTACCGGGATCGGTACCATCGTGGCCCGAGTCGCTGGGAGACCTTCCGGAGGTCCCGGTCACCTCGTCGACAGCGCGAATCGCGCTCGCCTAGAGGGGACGAGGCTCGGTACCGTCGACGCCGAAGCCGATCTCCGTCGGACCGCCGCTCCTTCAGCCGCTCTCCCTCTCCTCGATATCATAGGGCGAGGGAGCCTTCACCACGGTATCGGGCGATATCGCCACCTCCTAGGGTCACGGCAACGGCGACGCGCCCTACGGAGTCGATGGTGACTGAGCGGGCTACGACGACGTCAGCCTGCCAGACTACCCCGGTCACCACCAAGAGGGTGAAATCCGTGGTCAGCCATCCCAAGCGGGACGCTGCTGCTACCACCGCCCCGGCTGCGGAGAAGCCTAGGAAGGCAACACCTGCGGCGACTACGAAGGAGCCGGAGAGCGAGCGGCGAGAGGACTCACCTAGCTCGGAGTCGTACGACTCGAGTGCGGAGTCTGAGGTGTCTGAGGCGGCCTCCCAGGAGTCTCCTCCGTTGGGATTCGGGGACCCGATCCCAGATTCTGCTCCAGAGGACGTCCACCAGTTCTCTGCGATGCTGCTCCGCATGGCCACTACCCTCGGCCTTAAGATCGCCGATGCGGAGCCGGAGGACGACGATCCAGCCTTCTCCGTTTTCGAGGAGAAGCGACCTTCCACGGCCCCGCTGCCTCTCCTGCCCCGGGTATCCAGACTGGTGAAGGCCGCCTGGGATAGACCGGCCTCGGCTCAGCCGATACCGCAGCGGTTAGAACACCTCTACAGGGTGCAGAAGGATAACGCCGGTTATCTATTTAATCACCCTGCACCGAACTCTGTGGTCGTCGAGTCCGCGCAGACGAAAGGCTCCGGCAGGCAACACACCACCCCGCCGGACAAAGAGGGCAGGAAGTTGGACGCCTACGCAAGGAGGTTCTATTCGGCTGCCTCCTTGCAGATCAGGCTGTCCAACACTCAGGCTTGCCTCGCGGCATACCTGAAGAAGGTGCTCGATCGCCTGCAACCAGCGATGGAAGCGGTACCGGAGGACATCCGCCAAGCCTCCTCCGTGATCTTCAATGAGGCTATCTCCATCGCTCGGCACCAGATGGCCTCCTCCCGGCACGCTGTGGAGATCGCCTCCCGGGTCATGGCGGGATCCGTCGGCCTCCGTCGCCATGCTTGGCTTCGACCGGCCGACATCCAGGAGGACACCAGAAGGAGGATTGAAGATCTCCCCTTCGACGGTGAAGGCCTATTCAATTCGTCCACAGACGAAGCTTTGGACAATCTCGTCAAGGCGAGACTGACCGCAAAAAAGATTGGGCTGCAGCCGGCCACGCAGACCCGCAGGGCCTCCACCTTCCGACCATCCTGGCGACGATCTTCCACCTCGTCGTTCCAGCGTTCGGCCCAGTCTGGACAGTCGAGACCGTCCTCCGGCTCATCGGCCAGGCGCACGATTAGGCGGCGCCCGCCTTCGTCGAAGAAGTCCTCCTCCGAGACAAAGTCTCGGTTTTGACGTGCCTGGCAGGACCCACCAATACCCACTCTTCAGCCTACCATCAGCGCTCGGAGACCGACCGACTCTCGCTCGACACCTAGCGGAGTGGCAGTATGTCACTACGGACTCTTGGGTGCTTTCCATCGTCCGTCTTGGCTACGCCATCGAGTTTCTCGATATTCCTCCTCGCGGCGTTTATTACTCCACGCCGTCGAGTCCGGCCCTCCTGGAAGAGATCCAATCCCTCCTCCAGAAAGGGGCTATCGAGCGGCTCCCGCAAGAGGCCAAGACCACCGGCTTCTTCTCCAGGTACTTCACGGTACCGAAAGCCGACGGTACCCTCCGGCCGATCCTAGACCTCAGAGGGGTGAACTACTACATCCGCCCCAAAAGGTTCAAGATGGTCACGATACCGTCGATCCTACCCTTCCTACATCGAGGGGACTGGTTCGCCTCCATCGATCTCCGAGACGCATACTTCCATATCGCCATTCGCCCGCAGCACAGACGGTACCTCCGCTTCGCAGTCGACGACACCTGTTACCAGTACAAGGTGCTGCCGTTCGGACTCTCGACTGCCCCAAGGGTCTTCACCAAGTGCATGGCCCCGGTGGTATCCTACCTGCGGACGAAGGGCGCTTCCGTCTTCCCCTACCTCGACGATTGGCTGTTGGTGGCGTCCTGCAAACAGAGACTTTACCACGACGTCCACATGACGTTGTCACTCCTGAGACACTCCGACTGCAGCTGCCGGGAGACGTCCGCTCATCCCTCCGATGGTGGCAGTCGCGACGCAATCTCATGTCGGGGATGCCTTTCCAACAGCCGACACCGAAGGTGACGGTAACGACCGACGCCTCCCTGTATGGATGGGGTGCCCACTGCGGCGATCTCAGAGTCCGCGACAGATGGACCGACGACGAGACCGCTCTCCATATCAACGCGCTGGAGCTGCTCGCCGTCTGGAAAGCCCTACGGGCGTTCCGCCATGCCGTGGCGGGGCGCACGGTCCTGATTCTGACGGACAACACCACCGCCGTCTGCTACATCAACAGACAAGGTGGGACTCATTCCACGACCCTGCTCGACATCGCGCTCGGCCTGTGGGAATGGTGCATTCGCCTGCACACGCATCCCGTGGCGGTTCACCTGGCCGGGCAGGAGAACACCACGGCAGACGCCCTCAGCAGGGACACCTCATCCCATCACGAATGGTCTCTCTCCGGAGAGGCGTTCAGACTGATTCGGGACCGCTGGGGCGAACCATCGATCGACCTCTTCGCGACCAGGGAAAACGCGAAGTGTCGCCGATTCTGTTCCAGAGCGGGCCACGATCGTGCCTCCATCGGGGACGCTTTCCAGTTTCCGTGGACCGGGGAACTCCTCTACGCGTTCCCGCCGTTCCCGCTGCTCGGCCGGACGATATCGAAGATCCTCGCCGACCGAGCCGACGCGATCCTGGTAGCCCCGTACTGGCCGAGGCAACATTGGTTCGCACCCCTGCTACAAGCCGCGCGAGACGACCTGCTCCGGTTGCCACCGACACCGGACCTGCTCTCCCACTCCGGCGGCCGAGTCCTCCATCCGGACCTGCCACGCCTGGCCCTCCATGCCTGGAGGATATCGCACTAGACGATCCCGTGCTCGGTACCGTCCTCGTCGCGGCCAGGAAGGAATCCACCCGTCGCAACTATCAATACAAGTGGCGACGCTTCCTGACCTTCGCTAACGAGAGGAGTGAGCCGGTATCGCCCGCGGGGCTCTCGACCGTCCTGCACTTCCTCCTGCACCTCCGGCAACAGGGCCTGGCGTTTCCATCCCTGAAGGTGTATCTCTCCGCGATCGTGGCATACCAACCGCCACGATCTGCTGCCTCGGCCTTCTTCAGGAACGATACCGTTAAGCGGTTCCTGAAAGGACTTCATCATCTCTACCCGCCGGTATCGCCGCCGCTACCGCCGTGGTCCCTCTCGCTGGTGCTCTCGCAGCTGACGAAGCCGCCCTTCGAGCCGATGGCGACCTCGGATGACAGGCTCCTGACAATGAAAACTGCCTTCCTGGTAGCGGTGACCTCAGCGAGGCGAGCTGGTGAGATCACAGCTCTTCGTTCCGATGAGCCCTTCACGGTCTTCCACAGGGACAAGGTGGTCCTGAGACCTGACATCTCGTTCCTGCCAAAGGTGGTGTCCAGTTTCCATCTCAACCAGGACATCATCCTGCCTGCCTTCTTCCCGAACCCGACGACACCGTTGGAGCGGTCCCTCCACTCCCTGGACGTGCGTCGGGCATTGGCTTTCTACAAGGACAGGACTGCTTCCTTCCGACAGACGCCGCATCTCTTTGTTTGCTATGGGCGACGTCGGAGGGGCCTAAAAGTGTCCACCCAGCGCTTCTCCAAGTGGGTGGTGAGGACTATTGAACTGGCGTATGAGCTCGCGAGGAAGCCTCCGCCAGTCCTGCTTCGAGCCCACTCCACCAGAGCGGTGGCTACTTCTGCGGCCCTCCTGCGAGGAGTTGACCTGCATGAACTCTGCCGTGTGGCGACCTGGTCCCAACCATCGACCTTCGTGCGCCACTACAGGCTCGACTGCCGGTCGCGCAGAGATGCCCGGTTTGGACGTGAGGTGTTGGCTTCCGTGCTGTAGGACCTGACCCGCCGTCCGACCGGTAAGCTACACAGTCTCCTAGTGTATGAAGGCACAGAGACCACGAAGAAGAAGAACAGGTTGCTTACCTGTAACTGTGGTTCTTCGAGTGGTCATCTGTGCCATCATACACACCCGCCCTTCCTCCCCTCTTTCTCAGGTCCCTGTAGGTTCTACGGCGGACGACAGAACTGAGGAGAGACCGTTGCTCGGCGGGAGGAGCATGCGCAGTACCGGCGTGGGGGAGGGGTTCCCGCCAAGCGAACAAGCTCTAGAAGTTTCCGAACGCTACCGCGCAGGCGCTAAAGCTCCTAGTGTATGATGGCACAGATGACCACTCGAAGAACCACAGTTACAGGTAAGCAACCTGTTCTTACTTCTGCTCACTTCCTTTTTATTAAAAAAGGTTCTCCTGGACCAAAATGGCCCAGGAAGCCTAAAAACCTGGTTAAAATGTATCCTATGCACCCTACTGGGAGTTTGTGGGCATTTGGGGGCATAAAAAGTCTATTTTAGCAGGAAGTAGTGGGAGGTGCAACCCCCTAGCCTTCCCTAGTTGCATACCCCTGATCTAGGGCCTAAACAGCATCACAAAAGTTGCATAGAATATCCTGGATACAAGAATCCATGGGATATGTGCTTTTTCCAGGGTCTCTGTTGCTTGGGATGCTTGAAGCAGCATCTCGGGCTAATCAAATGTTGATGGAAACTCTTCCAGGAGCCTGTTCTGTCCTCTCTACTGCTACTGGTGGGTTAGATGTGGGTGAGATAGGGAGGTGGTGGTGAGAAATAGTGAGGCCATTTACTCTCACTGAAAGGCAGAGAGGCATTAGCAAATAAAAGGCAAGCTGATATATAATATTCTTATAAATACAACAAGAAAGACATGCTTTTGTAAATAATGGCAAGGTACATATGGCACTAGAGGTTCCAAAAACCAAAACTGGGACTGTTGAGATTGTGGTAAGGTATTTAAACTATGGGTTGTACAATCAGTCCTCCCCATTCGCTGTGGTTAGCAGCACAGGACCCTTGTAAAAGTGAAAAAAAATCCAAATATCATAATATGTGAGTCTGTGGGAAGGTGGCCAGGGCATGGTGGGGAGAATGGGCACCCAGGTCTCAGGGGAAGGAGAGGTTGGCATGGTGGCTCTATACATCCTCTCTCTCACCCATCTCCTTCCTTGGGTGTGTGGGGGCATCTGGGGAGGGTTCATGGGGCTGAGAAATTGGGGTGTGAGTTGTCCTTAGCTGTCCAGGCAGTGCCTGCTGGAGGATGAGGATGAGGATGAGGACCAGAGATGGGTTTTTAAATGGTTTCATGACCTGATCAGAGTTGCAGAGAGGGACGGTTCCCCACAAAAGAAGCACTTGAAGTGGGGAGCAGGGATTGGACAAACTCACAAATAATTAAATTCATGAAAGTTAAACCTGCAGATGTGGAGGGCTTAGTATATATCCTTGTACCCGTATCCTCCCCATGAGATGAACTAGCAGGCTGATTAAATGCTGGGCTATATGCAACTAGAGGCTTTTTTGGCTGTCACTAGTCAGTATTTTTCGTATTATAGTGGCCCCTTCACATTTGTGAGTGTTTGAGGTGCAGAACCCTCATGAAAGTGGAAAAACATGAATACCCCCCCATGATCTCCCTCCCATTCCTCTCTGGAGTTCCCCCATCCCATTCCCTTTCCTCTGGCCTTGGAGTGCCCAGGGAGAACAAAAAAGACAAGGTAAAGAGCTTACTTGTACTTTCCTTTCAGACAGAGAAGAGTGGAGCACTGAATTCTAGTGTTCTAACTACTTCTGGTTGCCATCTTGAGAAAGGAGGTTCCTCCTAGAGGGGAGAAGTAGAAGCAAAGAGAGCATCGGACCAATCAGCTGCTGTCACACAGCCACAGGGCAGAGAGGACACACTTCCAGCAATTGTGGGGGGGCTTTGCTCACTCAAAAGGAAAAAAAACAACATTCATTTTAAATACAAGCCTTGCAAGCCTGGGGTGAGGAATGCAAGGAAATGGGAGAAGGAGATTTAGGTAGAGGGAGGTAAGCATGTGCCTCATGAATAATCAAATTCGCGAAGGTCAAACCTGCGAATGTGAAGGGAGGACTGTATTTGTGTATGCAAGACATGTTGTATGTGGTTGCTTGCTCACTGTCCTCTCCTCTTCTTTCATTTTGCAGGTGTTTTATTGCTATCTAATTACTGTGTTATCTATCTGTAACAGCCCTGCTTGTGAAATATTTGCTCCTGTGGAACGAATAGGAGTAATTTACATGTCTTTGGGACAAAGACCTGTCCTTAAAATTGTTTTCTGTATATATTCATTGTAATCTGAAGAAAGCTTTGTAGTCAAAATGGATATTATACAAATTTTGTACATTATATTTGTATACCTACAATCCCCTTTGTTTTTGGTTTTTGGTGCCTCTTGTGTTCTATGTACCTTGCTAATATTTACATGATCTGATTGATATGCACAGGAATAATTAATATAATTAGTAAAAATTAAACAGAAAAACAATACTTTGCACAGTGGGGAAGATTGTGACTAGATGACTTTGTGCCCCTCTTGTTAGTGTGCTGTCCATATCTGAACTGCTGAGTGGCATCTTCACCCCCTGTTTTCCCCTTCTTACAGTTCTTTATATTTGAACCAGACTTTGAATGAACAATCTTTCAAATACAGGACTATCCTTTACAAAACAGAACATATGGCCGCTGAAGGAGAAAGAGCAGGGCAACCCCATTCTGAAGCAGTATCTACATATGGACTCAAATCTCTAAAAGCTGCCATCACTTTTCTGAAGAATCTTTTTTTTTTAATTAGCAGTTCTAAATCTAGGTTTCCAAATACGATGATCTGGATTTCTAAACTGATTGTCTGGCAACAATGGAGAGGATCCTCTGAGAGATATTTCTGAAAGATATATTTCTGAGAGAGATAAATCTGAGAAATATAATTCTGAGGTAAGACTGAAATTGCTTACAAGATTTCTTACAAAAGTGGTGAGGCAGAACTTCTATAGAACAGAAGCAGTGTTACACTGTACATAATATCAAAAATTAACCAGCCAATTGTTACTTGGAAGACGGCTGATATCACAAAGAGATGTTAGGTGAACTTGCTGATTTGCTTCTGGAGAAGTATAACTGAGGCAATAATATTACCTGTAAGTCCCTTCTACCAAAAACTAATAGGATATAATAACTTTTTCCATTACAAATAAACTTGCTGGTGGGGAAAAATTTCCTAGGAATTCCCAGCTAGAATTACTGGGTCTCAGCTGTACTTCAGTTCATCAGACAGCCCCTCCTGGCTGGTTATCAGTTGCAAGGAAATGCCTTGCACTTAAATTGCAATTGCTAAATGAAACTACTACCTCTGGTGGGATGGAAAAAAAATCATCAGCCAGTCCAATTACTTGTGCCACTTCAAAGTATACATATAACCACATCCATTTAATTATAGCATCAGGTATTGTTTCTGCTTATACACCTTCTCTGTGTAGTGTCTGTTTCCAGAAACTGCCAAGGGAAAGAACCAGTTGGTTTCTCTAATATGGGTCACAGTTGGATCAAATGGCTTTACTGTCTTTCTTTATGGAAGAACATAACTATAACACACGGGGCTCATATTAGCATATATGAAAGCACCAAGATTCATGCTGATTGTACCAGGTTAGTTTACTTTGAACATGCTGAGTACAGTTGGTATATATTTAGGCATCTGGAATGAATGAAAAAGAGATTCAGAAAGAACCTAGACTATTATGAAATCTATCATTGCACTAGAGTATTTAATATCCCACTTTACTATAGGAGGTATAGACTAGTACATTTCTTTCCTTAGTATGTTCCTTGGTAAATTCTTGTGGGCAATGAGTGTAAACAGATTATCCAGAAGCAGGAGCTGTAAAAAGTGGTTCTCAACAGGCAAACAAGCAGGACTACATTCACATCTCCAAAGGGGCAGGATCAATACTTCTAGGTGACAGTTTTGCACAAATACCTGCACATTTGGGAATAAAAAGTGTATGTAGCCATCATATTAGGGAAGACTATGATCACATTGTTACCGCAGTTGCAAGCCTGGACTTGTGGAATATTAGATATCACTTTGATATCAATAATTTGGCCTCCTTTACCTATTCCTCTCCATGTGCTGCGAGGTCCCCTGGAGAAGCTCGCAGACAGGCACGGCCACTAATTGCTGTAATATTCCAAACAAATACAGGCTGGCCAGAAATAGCCATCCCACCACTTCAGGAGACCTCAAAGGCAAGTACTCTATTATGTATGCACACTACTTACAAAGAACTCCCTGCCCCGAGCAGGCAGCTTGATTAGATGAATCCTCATCTGTAAAGCACTCTGCGTTTGCATAGTGTCTACTCTATTGATAATTTGGACTCAATCATGCTAAATTCTGACCTTTCGGAGGCTTTGTCTCCAGCTTGAAACTCATTGTTTTCCCCAAGTACGGACTAGCCTATGGCCACATTTTCCCCTATAAGAACCCCTGACTTTGAGAGCTTCCTTGGATCGCTCTCAACTTCCATCCTGCCTTGCTGCCACTTTGCTTGGCGAGCCTTTCCCTCAGTCCCATGTACTGAGAACTCCATACCTCCGAACTGCTGCAGACTACCCGGGCTTCAGGACAGGTGTAGTATTACCCAAACCAACAACTCCTCTAAAAATCCACTCCAACCTTTATTTCTCTAGTTATCTGAGTGAGTGTGCTGCATATACTGTTTGATTGTATTTTAATAAATCCAACAATTATTATTTTACATCTGTTTGCTCCTTGGCTCGGCCTGACCCCGTAGACATTGGGTAAAAGATCTCGCTCTGTTGCCCTGCCTCTCGTATTGCTAGCTTGTGCTCTTTGCTAATTTCCCCAACTTGTATAATTTGGAGCGCACTTAGGTGTCCCTCACAGGACCCCCAGAAATCAAGGTGACAACGTTACTCATGTGGCTGTCCACTTTGTTGCCAGGCATTAAGATAAACCCATCTGCAATTCCTTCTTATGGTTATCTATGAACTAGACAAGCTTTAGAATAGAACAGAATGGGGCTGTGCAGAGCTACAGTTCAGGGGCCTCCCCCCTCCAACTCTATGTGCTATGGCCACCTGGTTCTCTGCTAAACTCTGCACTGCCAGTTTTCCACTGACCATGCTGATTGGGTGATTCTGAAAATGATAGATCATAAAAGTAACTCTTCCAAGCTCTGATTATATTTTTCATATAGATCACTCTTTCCCACTACTTCTAGCTGTAAGGAAAAGGCAGTCAGTATCAGGACCACTGAAGGAGAGGTTGGAGAGAACATGCTCTGTTCCATCCAGCAAGGAAAGAGGACCATCAGGTTGTGCGAATGCATGTGCATGCACCTATGTGCATTTGTATACATCTGTGCCCCTGTGCACAAGCATGTGTATGTGCAGTCCTAGACTCCTAAATTAACATCAACAGTCAGGATCAAAACCCCTGAAATGGGAGATACTGTCAAATACAGGACTGTACTCTGTTAAAAAAAAATGGCCAGTTTATAATCCAAGTTCAGCTACTTTAGTATTGAGATATTTAATTTTGACTTTACCAAACCTTTCATGGGAGGGCATAAATACCCCAAAGGCCCCATATCTTATCAGATCTTGGAAGCTAAGCAGGGTGAGCCCAATATTCTGCATTTTCTTCTGGTGATGGGAAAATGAAAGACATATATACCTGTCATGTATAAGCCTTGCAGACCTTGAACTGGTACATTAATAAAAATATTTGCGTGGGAATTTCTTTTTCATTCCTACGCTGAAGTAGGAGTTGTGTTGCTCATTACTCAGATGTGGCCAGGAATACAATCAGATTCTAAATAGTAAATACTCAAACTGAAGAAAGTAATTGCAGCCAGTATCCAATGGTGTCATTCTACTGGTGCAAGATGATCTGTTCACTGACACACACTTACTAGTGTATATACATGGGGAGAATATAGCAAATTTTCTGATTACATAGCCAGTTGCAAAAGCAACAGTGTGCCTAGGACCCCCAAATATGCTACCACTTTGCACATGCTTTCCCGGTAACAACAGTCAAGGTTGTATCCCATGAACACAAGTACAATCTCGAGGAACCTAGGGATCCTGCACAACAAATGATGAACAAATGTGATTTTCTTGCACAATATTCTAATTGTCTAACATGGTCCTGAATGAGACTGCAGTATCTAATGGGTTTGAGAGAAGGAGCACAAAGAAGCACGGAATCAGAAGGTGAGATGAAATTCTACAAATACCCTATACCATTTACAGTAGGAAAATGTAGTTGAATTGGACAAGAACTTGCTAAGATTTGCTAAGTTCTATGTGAACAGACAGCCAAATATGGTTGCTAGTGTTATTACATTGTAATTCTTGCTAGTATTATTACATTTTTTGTTTTTTATTAAATTTATCAAGTTTATTTCTGGGACTGTTGTAAGTTTAACTTTTATTTAAAAAATGATGGAAGACCTTGGATACATGTGGTTTGGCCTTAGAAGGTACAAGCAAGTGACAGAATGGAGGCAGTGTCATAGTACAAAGTGATTTACTCAGAGGCAGAGCTCAGAAAAGTTAATTTTTAAATGCTAAACTGGCTAGGGGATCCTATGGAACTGTGGTCCAAAAAAAGTAACTTTGAAAAGCACTGCTTAGGTCTGTGGCTGGTCTGTTAATGGGAGGTGATGTCCTTTGCTTCTTTCTTTTCGCTTCTGCCTTCACCTCATTAGGCACATTTCTTGATGTCAGTCTTCAGTCACATGGATTGGATATGTGGGAAGCTCAAAGTTCAGTGCCATAATGTGATGCATACTTTTATCTTGGCTTGCTGTGAATAGTTTAATTTAAAAAATATGGGTGTCATCCTGCTACAGATCATTCTTTATTCTCTTCAGAACTATGCAATGAAGCCCCCAGATGTCTTTGAACTTTAGAGTATTGAAACAAATTTCTTAGCTTTATAGAGTCAGAGACCCATTTGACAAGCAGGGTGATCCATTAGTCTGATTACGCCAGGTGGTTACTACAACAGAGCTAATGCCAGGAATCAGCATGACATATCCCTTCTCCTTTACTCAAACAGTAGCAGAGGCAACACCATCGCAAACCACAATAAGAGAGGTACAAACAGTGCTCAGAAAGTAGCAACACCAAGAGACATACCTGCTGCATGTCTGGTATCTCTGTTGTTGACTGTCAAGTCACTTTGGACTTAGGATGACCATATAAATAAGAAATCTCCAGGTTACCCCATCATCAACAGTTCTGCTCAGGACCATGACTTCCTTTATTGATTCTATCTATCTGCACTGCAGTCTTTTCCTGCTGTCTTCCACTTTGCCAAGCGTTATTGTCTTGTCTAGTGAGTCATGATATGTCCAAAGTCTGACAGTCTCAGTTTTGTCATCTTGGCTTCTAGAGAGAGTTCAGGCTTGATTTGCTCTGGGCCCCATTTATTTGGTTTTATAGCCATCCATGGTATCCATAGAACTCTTCTGCAGTACCAGATTTTAAATGAATTGATTTTCATCTTATTAGCTTTCTTCACTGTTCAGCCTTCACAGCCATACATAGAAACTGGAAATACAATGGCAAGGACAATCCTAACTTTAGTATCCAATGATATATCTTTATACTTCAGTATCTTGTCTAGTTCCTTAATAGCTGCTCTAAATCCTTGTCTTCTTCTGATTCTCAACTGCAGTCTTCATTCTGATTAATGACTGAGCTATTTATGGAAAATCTTGAAATATTGCAATGTCTTCATCATTTGCTTTATACAAATCATCTGTGGCCATTATTTTTGTGTTCTTAATGTTCAGCTGTATACTTGCCTTTGCACTTTCTTTCTTGATTTTCTTCAGTAATCTTTCCATGTTTTTGCTATTATTTTCTGTTAATAATATGGTATCATCTGCATATCCTAAAATGATGATGCTCTATCCTTCACTTTTCACACTATGAGTCTAACCTTGCTTTACATTTGATATGTTCAGCATACAATTTAACCAGAGAGGGTAACAAAATGCAGCCGTGCATGATCCCCTTGCCAATCAGAAACTATTCTGCTTCTCTGTGTTCTGTCGTGGCAGTAGATTCTTGTCCTGAGTACAGATTATACATCAGGACAATCAAATGTTGTGGACACCCATTTCTTTAAGAGTGATTCAAAGTTTTGTATGATATACACAATCAAAGGCTTTCCTATGATCTATAATGCACAGACTGATTTTCTTCTGAAATTCTTTGGTGTACTCAATTATCTAGTGTATCTGTGCAGTATAATCCTTAGTGCTTCTTCCTTTCATGAACCCAGCTTTGACATATGGCATTTCTTGGTCCATATATGACATAGTCTTAATTTTAGAATTTTGAGCTTCACCTTGGTGTTGAGGTTACTGCAATTGCTGGTGTCCCCTTTTTTGGGATTTCAGAAAGTATATCAAATGTTTCCAATTTGTGGCACATTCTTTTGTTTTCCATATTTGTTGACAGATTTTAGTTGGAGTAGATTCTGTCTCTGTAGTTTGAAGCAGCTCTGTTGGATGCTATCTGTTCCTGAGGATTTACTTTTCCAAATTCCTTGAATACAGCTTCCACTTCACTTTCTAGAATTCTAGGTTTATCTTCAAGTGCTTCTACCTTGAACGAATCTATCATCCTTTCATCTGTTTTATATAGTTCTCCAGTGTATGGTTTCCATTATCTTTTTATTTCTGCTTGGCTGTGCAATGTGTTCCTCTAATCATCATAAAGCATCCCCACTCTTGGTTTAAAATTCCCTTTGATTTCTTGGATGTTTTGGAAGAGGTCTCCTATTCTTTCTTTTTTGTTGTCATATTCTGGTTCTCTGTATTGAGTATGATAATTGTTCTTCTTGTCCCTGTGCACAAGGCATTGAACAGCTGCAGTTCTGACTCTGAACAGTTCTGACTTTATATCTGTCACCTTTTCGTTCTGCTTCTAACTGCTTGAAGAGTTTCATCTGTCATCCATTAAAGCTTCTCTTTCTTTTTGGCCACAGATAGTGCCTTTTTACTTTCCTCCCTGACAATGTTCCTGGTTTCAGTCCAGAGTTCTTCTGGGTGCTAGTCAATTAGATCAATTGTTTACAATATCTTTGAATTCTATGGGGATGTTCATCAGATTGTATTTTGGCACACTGGTTGGTTTAGTGTCCTTCTTTAGCTTTACTCTTAATTTTGATGTTAAGTTCACAGTCTGTGCTGCGGTGTGCTCCTTTTTTTTGCAGAGAGAATGGAGTTTCTCCATCTTCTGCTTCTGGTATTTATACATTCCATTTCTTGTTTTATTGTTTTCAGCTTCTCCTGAATCAGACCTCCCACTTTTCTATAATATGTGTTCCTATAATATGTGTTGTGCAGCTTTGGACTTTTCTTCTACTCTGAGCATGACAGCAGCTGAACATCCTTTTGTCTTGAGTCCACTTGTTTCATTAGCCACAGCACTATTCATAGTTGTCCTCTGCTGTACCTCAGTAGCTTGCTGAGTGCCATCTGACCTGTGAATTTCATCTTTTGGCACTATCTCTTATTTCATTTTGGATTGTCTAATTATAGGGTGTTTGTGGTAAAAGTCATTCAAAAGGGCTTTAATGTCTCCTTTTGTGCAGTACTAACAATTCTTAGCTATGGCTCCAGTGCTATTGCCTATGAGTAATCCTTTGCCAGAGTCACTCCCCATTGCTGCTTCTGCCCAGTAGCTCTCTGGCATATTTAGTCTGGCTCCTTAGCAAAAAGCCTATCTGACAAGGGAGACCCTGCCAGCAGCCTGCTGCCATCAGCATAGCCTCTTGCTTTACAGGAGCATGCAGTTCCACAAGCATGGAAAGGTGGCGTTATTGGTGGAGATATCTCCATTGCCAACCGTTAATCATACTGCCAGAACTAGCTATACAAGGAAGCCATCAGCCAATGCATGACAATGGCCCGTGATGTTACTTTGAAATCAGATAAAAAACACAAATGAACTTTGCATTACATACCATTACAGTCCACTGGGCAGGAGGGTACTAGTAGCTCCTAACTCTGTGGCTCCCTGCAGATTTCAGTTTGCATCTGCTGCCAGTATAAATACAGTCCATAGCCTAGAATGTTCCTTTTAAAAATGATCTATTACAGGCTTCTTGTCCCTTTAAAAATCAATTAATATTCCTTGTAATGTGTTATCATTTCTTGTTCCACATTAGTAGAAAAATGGTATTATCCGTTATTAAGAAGGTACTGTTGTTGCTTTGTATTTATTATCTCTTAAAATAAAGGCAAAATATAGAAATGATCAAAAATTCCCCCAAATGACTCCACCCCAAATCAGTTGTTAGACTTATTATTTATTCATTGCATTTATATGTGTCTTTCTCCTGATGTGCCACCCAAGACATTGTAACACATAGATATTACTTGCTGTCCCCAAAGGTAATGGTATTACTAGCTGTTCTTATTTTGAAAACATAACGGACATGTGGAAGACTGTGGAAGAGTTAGGTTTTGACTACAGGGAAGGAGGGATTCTGGGAGCTGTAGTCAAGTAAGTAACATTTTCAAGCTCTGAAAAAAGTATAATCAATTCTCCGCATCCACTAGAGTTGGGGGCACAGGACTCCTGCAAAAGTGGAAAAATTGCAGATACCAAAATATGTGTGTGTGTGTGTGTGTGTGTGGGGAAAGGGGACAGAAGTATGGTGAGGATAATGGGCACCTAGGATGCAAACCAGGTCTGAGAAAGAAAAGGAAAAGGGGGGTGAGTTGGCATAGTGGCCCTATATTTCCTCTCTCTTGCCCATCTCTTTCTTTGAGTGAGTGAGGGCATTGAAGAGGGTTTGTGGTGATGAGAAATAAGGCTGTGAGTAGTCCTTATTCGGCCAGGCCACTGCTTGTGGTGGTGGAGGAGGAGGACCAGAGGTGGGTTTTTAAAGGGCTGCATGGCTTGATCAGTCACTGAGATGGAAGGTTTGTCCGGAAAAGAAGCACTTGAGGTGTGGGGGCAGGGGTTGGAGAAACTCGCAAATAAATCCATGAAAGTCAAACCTGCAAATGCAGTCAGGCTACTGTAATGTGTTCTTGATCCAGTAGTGATTTCCTATAATATGTTACTTAGAATTTCTGACTCAAGCTGACAATAGAGAGTAACCCTGTTTCCCATACAACAATCTGTGCCAGATGAAAAGAGAACAAGTGCTATTCTAGTAAAAAACAATGGGTCAGCTCCAAAGCCCAGTGAGAAAATATGTATTTGTATGTCTGTCCCAAAGATATTTTATTGCCTGAGGTGCAAAGCAGTGGATTGCACTTTTTGTCTAACCCCTAAGTCAAGATGTCTAGTACATGAAATCAAGATGTCCAGTACATGAAGCAAGCCAACCTATTTTCGCATTGGAGGCAGAAAATCCCTCAAATACATCTTTCCATCCCTAGTGGTAAAAATACAAAATTAATTAACTAACTGAATCAGAATTTTAAAACGGCTTTCTGAGTTGGCTGCCTCACTTTGCCTAATTTAGGACTAGCTGTTATGTATTGGAAACACACCAGTTCCCCAGGCATAGGGGTCATGTCTCCCTGTGACTACCATTTTCCCACATAGGTTGTTATGAGGGGAAGCACAGAGTTCCAGGGCATGGTCTGAAGGCACAACCTGCATCTGCCTCCTTGATGTTAAGAAATTTTGAATCTCTACAGCGCCTGGATGTGAAAGGTTATTTGAGGATCCCATGTACACTGCCATAAGTTCAGTGACTGAAGGAAAGTAGAACTTGCATTCTGATGACTGCATGAGGAGAATAATTTTCTCTTAAAAACAGAAGCCACATGCACAAGGAATGGAAACCACAACTGGATGGTCACAGAGATGAACATGAGGAGCCATATGGTAGCTCAGGGGTAATGAGCAGTGCCTGGGAAGATGTTGAAGTCACAAGTATAAGTCACAAGCTTGCCTTCACCAGTAACATTTACTTTAGAAGCTTACAGATCACAGGGCTGGAAAACAAGAATGCAGATTTCCTTGTCACATAGCCAGTGGCCATCCATTGACAGAGGCATGCTTTGAGATGCCTATAATCCCATTGCCTTTCTTTTATGTTCCTTCTATTATGTTTTATGTTTTACGTTCCTTCTATTAATTGCCATTTCCTGTAGATTTAGTTATAATATCAGTCTCTGCCTGTCTCACATCATGGCAGTTACCCTGCTTAGTTTACTGTCATATTCAAAACAAATAGAAAGATGTGAGATCATAGGAAGAACCATGCTGGCTTTCTAGTTTAGCATTCTGTTCATGTAGTATAGTGACTAACCAGCTATTTATGGAAAAAACACCATTATAAAGACCTGGCTTCCAACATGCTAGCAGAAGCAGCTCCTGGCAGCAGCTCAGCCAGGAGAGCTTTCATGGTAAAAGTGCTGACCAGAGGGGTCTCTGGCTGGAATTTTAACCCTCTACCTCAGATAAAGGAGGAATAGAGGATTACTCATTTGAGTCCAGAATTCCCATTGTATGCATTTGCTTATGTGCTGTGAATGTGAAGGACAGAGGGAGTAATAACTTGCCCTTGTTTTGGAACATAGCTGTTTAGATTGGAAGTTCTGATGGTCCTATGCTGGTAACTTGCTTTTTAAAAAGAAGAACTTCTAATTAATCTTTGAAATGGTAAAAGTAAATAACCCTTCTGATTAAGATGGAACAGTGGAGCTTTTGCCACCTTTCTGCAATCAAGAGCTGAGTAAGTCTGTGTAAGACCAGAAGACCACAACGATTGAATTTAAAAATTGGAGGTTGACATTTTAAAAACAGAAGAACTCAGAATTTAAGTTCATGTACTTTGTGAATAGATTGAACTGCATTTTACTTGAAAGAAGGCATTACATTTTAACAACCACAGCAAGAGAAAGTAAGGACATTATTAGTTGGATATTGTTGGCAGCCTCTGGCTAGATTCCTGGATAGTGAATTGTTAACCCTATAATTGTGAGATTAAGTGAAAAATGGAACTTTCCCTGGAATACTTTGACTTGTGTTTTCCAAACACTGGTCTTTCAGACTTCAGCTCCCAAAACTATTGACCATTGGCCAAGGCAGCTGGGACTTCTGGGAGCTGAAGTCCAAATCATCAGGAGGACTAGAGTTTGGGAATCATTCTAGTGGCAGAGCTTGGAATATGTGGAAAGGGGGCTGGAGGGGTGGGGCTACTGCACAAGGGGCATGGCCACTGTGTGTGGAGGTGTGGCTGTGGTGTGTGGGGGTGGCACCAGGGCATGTGGGGGCATAGCTACAGGCTGGGATGCCCCCAAAACATTGCCGCCCTGAGCAAACCACACACCCCCATACCCCCATCCTCCACGACTCTGTTAGAGGATGTTGTACAATGGACTATGAAGAAAGTACGTGGAGAATTTAAGAATATGATTGACATCATGAGGCAAGACTTCAAGGAACTGAAATGATAAATAATATGGGGGAGAGATACAAAAGATACATAGATCTAAAATAATACATGAATGTGAAACAAGAGCAAAAGCAGAAGATACATAGAGAGATACAAAATTATACATGGATGTGAAACAAGAGCAAAATCAGATGCAAGCACAAGCAGAGTTCATGGGAAGAGATTCTACCTTTGAGGAGATTTATGATCAAGAGGTTTTGATTTGTGAAAGTGAGATTAAATCTCAAGGGGGGAAAGGGGGGGGATGAATTTAAGAGAATTAAGAATTAAGTAAACTGTTCTGACCTCTGAAAGAAACCAAGTTGGATCGATTTGAGAAAGATGTTAAAAACCAGAATGTTGTCTGAAGACACTAGCCATTTCCGCACTAGACTGTTACAGCGCTATTATTCCACTTTCAACATCCTATGGAATCCTGGGGTTTGCAGTTTTGAGAGGGCCCTAACAGTCTAGTGCGGAAATGGGCTATGATTTTATAAAGCTACGTGTGAGGGATGAATGGAACCAAGTTGATTTATTCTGTGAGACTGAAGGAGGTGGAAAGATGTCCTGCTGTCTCAGGACAGTGTTTTTAAATGTGGGAAGTTATGTGAGAAGAAGGCAGGGAAAAGATGGCTTTGTGGAAAAGGGGGGAGTCAAATTCAAAATGAAGATTTGGCTTAAACAGGGTTAATATGGTCATTGATTGAGGATGAGAAGTGGATTGGGCTTATGAATTCTGTAATGGTTTTTAGAACATAAAATGATATTGATATATCTAGAAGTTAGTTATGCTACAAAACATGTCATAGGTTTACAGATTTAACTAGTGAATATATATACTGTTCCCAATTTTGGATAATGGTAACTAGATTGTGTTTAGAATGAGATGGATATATTGGAATGTAAGAATGTTATTAAATATATAATAGATTTATACTGTTTATACTTTACTAGTGAAAATAGTAAGGAATTAAGTCAGTAAGCAGTATTTAGAAAAATTAATAGAGTTAAGATTATATAGTAGTATTTATGTCTAATATGTAATGTTCTTTACTATGAAGTATATTACAGTAAAATAAAAGAAATACAGAGACATTGTGCTTGATATGTTAACATGAAAAAATCATTTTTTTTCTTTTTGAAAGCTTGAAATGGGAGAACGGGAAGAAGAGATGGTTTGATATTCTCTTTTGGTAGGTTATATTCCTTCTAAAGGAACAAGGAGGATGACTCTTTTCTGTTCTTTCTTTCTTTCTTTTCTTTTCTTTTCTTTCTTTCTTTTTCCTTTCTTTGACTCTTTAACTTTTAAATCATATATTTGTATGTTTTCTTAGACACTGCTTTTTTCTTTTATATATTCGTTAATGGTTTTGAAGTGTTTTTAGTGTTTCCTGGAAAATGTTAATAAAAGTAAATAAGAATTCAAAAAAAAAATGAAAAACACCATTGGGGAAGCACAGTGTGAGAGACAGTATTATACTTCTGTATACAAGTTGCAGGTATGCAATTGGATTCATATCCTTGTTTTGCTGGCTTTCTGTAGTCATCTGGTTGGTCACTGTGAAAACAGAGTGTAGGACTAAAATGGCCTATGGTCTGATCTAGCACTCTACACAGTCCTCTCCAGCGGATATACTTTAGGGACAGATGTTAATAGAATGGATGTATGGATATAACAGTACAGGGACTTCTTGAGAAATTCAGTGTTTTCTGCCTAAGAAAGGGTTGGTTAGCTTTGTACTGGTCAAGGGCAGCCTGGATCTCAAGGGAAGTTGCTTTTCTGTTGCTAATGGAGTTGAAATTTTATTACCGGTCTTTTATTGTCCTCTGTCCCTTTGTGGCCAAGAAGGTGAGTGGCCTCTGTCTGTACTGATATCCTTCAGGACTATCTTATCTGACAGCAGAAATAACATCTGAGACAAAATGTACACCTGTGACTCTAACATCGCCACCCTACCCACGAAATAACGAGGCCTCAGGCAAGCTTGGGTTGAACTAGGGCAATTTATTAATATGCCTAATTAACAAGGGTTGAACTAACCCGAACATAAACTTGGGTTTCTGGCCTGAGCAGAATGCTAAGGGGGGAGGGTAACAGCACCTTCGAACTAGGGCAAGAGGCCACTCCCGACCGTCTCCCCTAGCCCGTTGAGCGAGATACCAGGCCCCAAAGCCAACCGCTGAAGGTGCCAGATGGCTTTTGGCCAGCCTTTGTCTGGAAGGGAGCCCCAAGCCCACCCCCCGCTGCGCAGCAAGTGGGGTGATCCCAGGGCCCCCCCAAGGATAGTATTTATCCTCCACCCCGAAAGGGGGTGCCATAGGTACACGCCGAACCTCCAGCCCCCCATTTCCAGCCATGGGCAAGGACAAGCGTCTGCTTAGTCCTTATCCCCCCATCCGCTCAGGATCAAGTCCAACCCCTTCTGCAAATCGCGTAAGAAAATCTGATTGCCCTCTGGTGACAAGTGTACTCCATCACGCCAATATAGCTCTGGTTTGCTGAAAACAATATCTGCGTGTGGGATGTAGTGACCCAAGCCCTGTCTCAGGGCGCGTCGAATCTCCCTATCCGCCAGCCGGCGTGCGCGTTCTATGCGCCGGGGATCAGCACCACCACCCCATTCCCTCCTTTGCACCAACGCAGACCATGCGATTGACGTGTGAGGCCATGTGGTTTGTATGAGCCGCATGTCCTGGATGGCCTGTATCACCAAGGCCTTCCCTTTTAACAGTCCAAGGTCATTACCTCCCAGGTGAATGACCAGCACATCGGGAGGAGGTTCACCGCTCTCCCTGAACAACAACGGTAGCAGGCCAGCCCACCGCAAGCCTCTCCTTCCAAGCCATCGTATGGATGCTCGATCGCCCAGCCCCAGGTTTGTGCCCATGTGACCTGTGCGCGCCTGCCGCTCGGCCCAAAAGATGAAGCTGTGGCCGCATATCAGTATTCTCTTCCTCCCCTCTGCGGCCGGTCGACCTGGAAAGGAATCAAAGCATTAAGGCAGATCAATAGGTCTAACATAGCGTCGGAACGCTGAGGACTTCCACCTGCCAATCCTGCTGATGTCGTCCGCTTTCATGCCCATCGCCGCGGCGGTAGAGGCTGCCCCTATACAAAATGAGTGCGTCCCGAAATTGACTCCCACGAGTGGCCGCCGGGGAGGCGGGCCGGGCCCTAAATACCGAGCCCAGCCCCGCCTCCTCCCGTCGGCCCCCGCGATGCCAGCTCGTCTCGCGGGAGGGCGGCAAAGGCCGTCCCCCACCATTTGCTTTGCTCGGTGGTGTGGGACGCATTGTCATTTTTTCTCCTATATGATTTTTAATATCTTTGACTGATGAAGAAGCCAGTGAAGCTTTGAAAGCTTGCATGATATATTTTGTGCATTTTGGTTGCCCAATGAAAGCATTGCTGCTTTGAGGATTTTAGATTTTGTTGTATTTTTATGGATAGACTCACACTGTGAAATTATATTTCCACCCCTTTTTATTTCATTGTTGCTACTTTAGCTCTCTTTGCTTTTTCCTTTGGACTTGCAATTGTACGGGACTGTGCTTAAGCCATTGGCATATCATAAAGATTCCAATGGCAACAGTGGCAACCAGGGTTTGCCAGACCATAGCATTACACTGTTAAGTGTTTGCTTTCAGCCCTTTCTCTTCTGAGGCACAGTTCTTTTAAGATCCGTCCCAATTATGGTGTTAGTCCTAGGATTCTTGAGTTTTAAATATTAATAAATAGTACCAAAGCCACATTGCCTTAGTCCTTTGATTTCCTAAAGAAGTCTGTGAATATCTGACAGGCCTATCATATCTGAAATCATCTTTATGGGTTTGGGATTTTTGGGAGGTCCTCTGGAAGCTTCCTTGTGAAGTCCAGTATTATGCCTGCAGCTGTATTTATAACTCTTGCAGGGCTGTTAATGGCATTTCCAGTCTCACAAAGAAGACCAGGAAGGATTGGCTCATATCCAAATCACCAGCTGAAAACAGTGGTCTATACAGTTATGCACATACAGTAAATGTTATTGGAGCTGGCAGGTAACTTACAGGAAGGAAAGAAAGGACATGAGGCAAGTACTTAGCTAGAAAAAGCAAAACTCAGAGGTACACTGGTGAGGTGTAAATGGAAAAAGGGTAGGGAGTAGAGCTGTTAGCAGAACACAGTTATGGTTCTCAGCATATCAAAGGAGCCCCTTTTACTTTCTGGATGGTTAAAGGCATCATTATAGCTTCTCTTATCAGATGAGACTTTGCTCCAGTCTACCAGCCTATTTAGCACAAGTAAACAAGTGGTGGAGAAACATACAAAATAATGTTGTTTCTCCTGCTGACAGTCCACCCTGTTTATTTTACAAGTCTCTTTTATGCTTTCCAAGGACTGGATCAAACAGTGGTTTGTTTGTTTGTTTTCATCATGCAAACAATTGTGACCATTTCCAGGAATACATTTGTGGGGATAAAGCTTAATATGTGACCAAGTAATCATGCATAGGACTAGTGAGCCACAAAGGCAGATGTTGGGTTTATGAAAATGGGAGAAATTACGTACTCAAATTTCTCTCCACTGTATGTTTTACTTGCATCTTGGAAAAGTTACTTTTTGAACTATAGTACTTAAGAGTCAACTAGCCTTGTGTGGCCACTGGAATACTGACCTGGGGAGTCTGGGGCAAGAACCAGAGTGGTGTAGTGGTTTGGTTTGGAGACCAGCATTCAATTCCCCACTCAGCCATGGAAACCCACTGAGTGATCTAGGGCATGTCAGATATTCTCAGCCCCAGAAAACCTCATGATAGGGTCACTTTAGGGTTGCTGTACATCAGAAATGACTTGAAAGCACACAACAACAACATACTCCAAAGAAGTAACTGTTCCAAGCTCTGGTACTGTCAAGCATTTGTGTAGGCACAACCTATATAAATTGTTTGAACCAGACCCTCAATATGACCTGGGCCCTCAATATGACCTGGGCTGACCGGCCCCTCCTGAAATTGCAAACCCCAGGAGTCCAGAGGATGTTGAAAGTGGAATCATCGCACTATAACAGGCTAGTGCGGAAATGACCCAGGTCATACAGAATTCTAGTGGCATATTTATTTATTAATTAAATTTATAATCCACCATTTCTCCCAAGATTGGATTCAAGGAGGCTTACGGTCATTTTGGATTCAAGGAGGCTTATGGTCATTTAAAAAGATCAAGCTGAAACATTAATTTACAAAGTTAAAAAACAATTAACCAATAATATCATTAAAAACATGATTAAAACAGTTAGAAGACTTTAAACATATTTAAAGCATCATTCAAACACACATAATGTTTTATCACGTAAAGAAAAGCATTCAGAATTCTCTGTATAAAGCAATTCTGTGTTCACACAGGCTTCAAAGCTGTGTGTAGGGCGTCACAAGTCATTACAGATTGAGAAGAGAGCTTGTCTCAGGCACTTCCAGATGGAGAGCTCTTAGTACTGTTAGTCATTGCCTTTCTCCAATAAGCAACTGACCAGACCTCAGGAGTCTGGCACATTTGCTGTATTCTGTCTACCTGGTGGAGACAATGTAGCTGGGTGGTCTGTGTTGTTTTTTCCTTTTTCCCCACTTCTCATTGTTGACCAAAAACACCCTTCTCCTGGTATTTCTAAGTGAGTGTTTCTTAGCACCATTTTCATACTCTCATGTGTGTGTCTGTACATGTGCTTACAGTTTGTGAAATCAATGCAGTTGCTATTAAAAATATTGTAAAGCACTCACAGATTACATCAAGAGGAGTGCTGTTTATATATGAGCAAACATTATTACAATTTGGCCTGTAAGTCATGTTGCATTTGAGATGCCCATACTTGTTTTGTATACAGTCAGCCCTCCACATTTGCAGATTTCTCCAACTCATGCCCCCCACTCCCACTTCAGGCACTTATTTTCTGGGAGAATCTTACTCCTCGACAACTCTCATCAGGCCATGCAGCCCTTTAAAAACCTGCCTCTAATCCTCCTCCTTCATAAGCCACTGCCTTGTCAGCTAGGAGTGGCTCAAAACAAATTTCTCAGTGCCATAAACCCTCTCCTGATGCCCACCCCTCACACCCAAGAAAGGAGATGGGCAAGAAAGAGGATGTATAGGTCACCATGCTGACTCCCCCTTCTCCCTTCCCTGACCCAGTTTGGACCCTGGGTGTCTGTTCTCCCCATCATACCTTGGCCCCCTTTCTGTAGAGACATACACACACATTTTGATATTTGCACTTTTTCCACTTTTGCAAAGGTCATGTACCCCTAACCCTAGTGAATGTGGAGAGCAGACTGTAATCAAGTTTCACAACAGGATCTAATCAGACAACTCAATCTAGTCTATATCTTTACAAATTAAATCAGTTTCACAACCCAGACGAAAGGATTGCCAGCCTGATTCTTCCCTCCCATAACACAATGCATAAATTAAAAGAGAGAAGTAGTGCCTGCAGCATGTGGCTAGGGGAATACAGTTTAGCTTGTTTCCAAAGACCTATGGCCCTTTCCGCATGAGACGGCAGAAACGCCTTGTGGCGTCGCAGGAGCGTAGTTTATGACAATGTTTCTGCAACGCTGTGTTCTGCATGGTCTTCCACTTGAGGTGGAGAAGATTGCTTTCTCCTTCCGCACTACAATGTCCATGACCACTCCTCTGCTTCGCATTTACCCCACCCCTGTGCCTTTGATTGGATGCTTCAATTTTTTTTTAACTTTCCCAGACGACGTTTCTGCTTGGGAACATCTCTATGTAGAAACAACGTCATGGAACTTCCGGCCCCTTTTCACGGTCTGTGGGTACCTGGGGAGTGGAGGATGTCTGTCTGCCCCTGGCATGGCTACTGTCGCCAGCACCATGGGTTCTGCGGTGCTCACTCCTGGGCTTGTAAAGCACTTCCTGGGCATCAGAGTGGGATCTCCTGTTCCCCCACAGTGCCCTCTGAGCTGGCTGTCTTGCCCACTCTGGGGGCATCTCAGGCCACATGGGGGGGCAAGTACAGGGAGAGGGCAGTTTGTGGGTGCATGGGGAGGAGGATGTCTGCCCCGGCATGGCTACTGTCACCAGCATGACGTTAACAGCTAAAAAAGATGTTGCTTTTTCACAGTAACTGTGTTTGTGCGGTACCTTTGCTGCTACATAAGAAATGCCCCTGTCAGCTGGCCCACCCCCTCTACTGAAAGCCACAGGGAGAGGGTAAAGATCAGCTTTTATTAAGAAACAACAAACAGCAACATTTATTAGCAAAGTATATAAAAGGAGAACATGAAAGCATTAGATGTATTGGCCAACTCTCATGATGGCTTTAAATTTTTAACTTTGGACCACTAACATCCTGAGTAGATATGGTCTGAAGTCAAACTGAACAGTTTTCAGTTGTGCCCAGGGACTGCTGGAGTGACTGCAGGTCCCATTAGCTTGTAGAGTATTTCCTGAGGTAGGAAGGCCTGTGGCTCCCATCATGCCTGTGTGCCAAATGGACAGTCTGCTCAACTGCAGTTTACATGATGCTTTCTGTTGTTCGGGGGGCGGGGGGATGCCTTCCGAATACACTGTAGAATCCATGAAGTCCCCGGTCAGGTGAAAGGAGGTGTAGCCAAGTACCTAAAAAGATGGTAAAGATACAAAGAATTTGCGTTTTGAAGTGACTGCAGGTCCCATGAGGCTTACAGAGTGCATAGCAGGGAGGGCCTTCATGTGGAGGGGCATCTTGGCTGGTCTGTAAGGGAGAGAGAGGTGGGTAAGGGGAGGTCAGTGGAGGTTTGGAGGCAGGTCAGAGTGACTGCATGTCCCATGTGGCTTGCAGAGTGCATAGCAGGGGTGGGAGCTTTATGCTTCAGGGCAAGATGGGCAGTTTCCACTGGGGAAATGTATGGGTCAGGGGAGGATAGTTGATGTTTTTGGGATGGTTTTGAGGGACTGAAGGTCCCATGAGGCTGGCAGAGCACATATCAGGGGGGCTTTCTGCAATGGGGCATGTTGGTTGGTTTCCAGGGAGGCATGGGTGGGTGAAGGGAGGTTGGTGGATTTTTTGAGGGGTGTGTGTGAGCGACTGCAAGTCCCATGAGGCTGGCAGACTGCATAGCGAGGTGGCCCTTTTTGCCGCAGGGCATATTTGGCAGGGTGGGAGGGGGGTTCTTTTGGCCAAGGGAGGGCAGTGGAATATTTTTTGTGGGGGATTTGAGTGACTGCAGATCCCATGAGGCTGGCAGGGTGCATAGCAGGGTGATCCTTTTTGTGGTGGGGCATGTTTGGTGGGGGGGGGGTTGTTGGCCAAGGGAGGGTGGTGGATGTTTTTGAGGAGGGATTTGAGCAACTGCAGATCCCATAAGGCTGACAGAGTGGATTGCGGGGTGGTCCTTTTTGAAGTGGGGCATGTTTGGTGATTGCCACGGGGGTATGGGGGCGAGGGGAGGAGAGGGGAAGGGAACGGCGTGTTTGTAGGGGGAGTTCTGAGCAACTGCAGCTCCCACCAGACTTGAAAACGTTTACTGGGGGAAGGGTTGAAACTCCCAACATCCGTGTGAGCAGCCAGAATGCCTGAAGTGACCGTCCCCCAGCCCACCCCTCCCCCTAAAAATTAGCCCAGTGAGAAGAGGGTTCCTAAGTTCTGCAAGGACTGATTTATTATAAAAAACTTACCCGCCACTTTCTCCCTGCTTTTCTTCTCCTCCATCATTTCTCACATGGAAGAAAAATGGCGACTACCTCTGCTTTGGTGGGCAGGGACAAATCAGGACGGGAAGTGACAGAGGGACAAGCCGGGCACACCCTCAACCCGCCCATTCCTGCGAGAATGTGCCTCAACGGTTCTGCATGTAGTTGTAGAAACGTAGTAGAAGGGGTCTGAGGGAGTGAAAACACATTTTTTTCCGTTGCTCAAATACAATGCTTTAGCGATATGCAAAGGCGCACTGGCAACTTCACATCCACTTAATAGTGACGACGTTGTGCGGATGCACGTCTCCTGAAGCTGTCGCAGCTACGCAGTGACTACACTGTGCGGAAAGGACCATATGATTGTTAGTTACTGCAAGCACTAGAGAAAAGAGGGGAATCCATCACATGTTTTTCTTCATCCACATGGAGGCTCCTCCCATTGTGCCTCAGTTGTACATTTTCTTGTTCATGCCTGGTTTTCCTTCCTTAACAGATTTTCTGCTATGAGAAAAATAATGGCAGTGGTGGAAATATGTGGGAGGATTATAAGTGGACAATAATATACTCTTGAACCTGCATGAACAAGGTGTGGTAGTTGCACATTAAAAGCTACAACTGGAAGCACTATAAGATCCTTCTACCATTTATTAAATGAAAACAGAGATTCCAGAAATATTTATAAGGCCAAGAAAAGAAGGCCCTTCTCTTTACTTAAAAGGTTGTTGCTTTCTTTTGCTTCATTTTGCATCAGGCCGTGCAGTTGCATATGGCAGAGGTAACCACACCAAGGCTGCAGGCAATTGGTATATATTAATTATACTAGCTTGATGTGCTGGAAAATGGCCTAGGGGAGGATTTGAACTTTGACCAATAAATATGTAGAACTCTTTATTGTTGACTGCAGCTGGCTCCAGTTGATGCATTAATGAAAAGCTGTAGACCTTCATCTTTCCAAATTCCAGGTCGTACGTGGCATTTCTGTCATAGCTGGTAAAAGAAAAATCCTGGGTAAGGGACTTAACTTTAATAAGACAGTGTGGCTATGAAGAAAATGGCCAGCAGTGACAGAAAGGATATAATGGATACAAAGGTTTACGTGTTTATATCAGGTTCTAGTTTGCTTTTGTCCTCTCCTTGGGCCCTTTCAATTGTAGTGCTATGATTGTACTTTAATTGCCATTGATGTATCCCCTGGACTCTTGGGAACTGTAGTTTGGTGAGGCACAAAAATTCTCTGGCTGCGAATCTTAAATACACCTAGGATGCAGCTATGCTAGTTGAAGTGGAATAATTGTGCTACAATTGTATAGTGTGAAAGGATTCCTAGATAAAGAAGTATCACATTCTTTCTCAATGGTTATTGACAAAGATGATGATAATTGTTGGCTATCTGAATCTCTGGTGTCAATAAAATAGCTATCCTAACTCATTTGAAAAGGATTATCACTCTTGTCTTTCCCATTTAAAGGTGTAGTGTTTGTTCAAGACATTTTAGCTTTGATCAGAACCGTCCAACCACTGTGAAAAGGCTGATTATTGCAGACACTGGCAATAGTACTTACCTGTTTGACAGGTAAACAGGTAAACAGTATTACCTGTTTGACAAAAATGTTCTAGGAGGCTCCTTCTCTATGTTCACAGTTCAGAGAGCATTTCTGCAATACCTTATTACCTTATTCATATGCAATACTATTAATATCAATAAATTGTACAGTTTTTTGGATGGACAGATAATGGAATTCCAGAGATGCTTCTCTAGAATTCCATTTGTAACTTACCATTAACTGGGAGCCAAACTACATGTGAGAGTAAAAGTCAAACAAAATGTGATGTTGCTTAAAGTTAGGTGATTGTTAAGCCAGGGGTAAAGTGCTTGTATGGAGGGGGGCAGTCAGAGTAGGGACCATGATCAATGGGGAAGGGGAATGTAACCATATATTCCTTTACTGCACAGTCAGCGGAAATCCCTCCCCTTCCAAAGCTGCCACCAGCTTGAGAAATTAGTTTTTTTTTTAAATCACCTGTCATGCGCTTTCAATTAGTGTAGTTCATGAAGGTGTCTAATTTCAGTGCATTTATGAATATCTTCTGGGATCTTAGCTGTGAGTTTGCCTAATCTCCTTGCCCCTCCTTCTTTTTCTAGTTATTTGAAATCTTCATATTCTCTTTCTCCTCCTGTTTCATTTTTGATATTTTTCCACTTTCCATTTTCTTAAAGGAGAGGGAAGGGGAAATGTAGCAGTATTTGGAAGCTGAAGCAGCAAGAAGCAACATTAAACATTAGAAAAAAGGTATGGCACAAAGTATTCAAAATTATCTAGAGAAGCCCACAGTTTCTTAATTGTTGTACTTGAATTGGTTTTGTTTTTTTGTTTTGTCTGTTGCTTACGCAGCTCATCCTTATTTAGTCATTCCTACTTTCAGTTTTGTTAGAAATTAACTGCTCAGTGGCAAGAGTTAATTGGAATCAGTTCCTTGAATACGACTTTCAAGAAGCAGATAGTAAAATCCACAAGCTCTCTAATAAGTTGAATAAATCTTCAAGTATCTCAGCCTGAGCAGAAAATTATAGTAATTCAGTAATGTTGCAGTCCTTAATTTCAGTGAAATCTTTTAACAAAATTAGTCAAGTGTAGATGAAACACCAGGGAGTGCCCAGCAGCAAAAGACAGTGGGAAGTGTTCATGATTTAACTGGAAAATTCCCAGAATGTTTCAAATTATTGGGCATGTCAAGATAAGGAGGGCTCCTTTTTTCATATGTGGAGGACTTATAAGAATGTGAAAAGCTACTGGCCTAGTCCAAAAAAATTTAAAGGTAGATTTTTGTAATGTTGTCAGAAATGTGTTTTTTTGGATAAAAGACATTATGGATAAAGAACTGGAGAGCAATTATTTCCTTGACACATGATGACAACAGCAGTAAGAATATTGTTTGCTCAAACTTGAAAATGGTCTGAAGTACCAATAATGGAAGAATGGATTGTTAAGGTTCCTTAGTTAGCCCAAATAGCCAAATTAATGTGGGTTATAAAGTGCAAACCAACTGAAGGAAGACTTTTTGAAAAACTGGAAATTGCTTATAGATCTTTTGAGGCAATAAGCAATCTAATGATGTAATAATTTGTGGCTATGGTTATTAGCAATTTTATTAAGATTATTTAGTTGACTCTGCAATGGTAGATTTTTTTTTCTTTTTTACTTTTCATTATAATCAGAATTGGGGGAGTCCTATTGTGTATTAGTTACATGTCATTTTTTCTTTTTCTTTATTATCTCTTTCTCTTTTTTCTTTTTCTCTCTTTTTCTTCATTCTGTTTCTTTATTTTATGAATAAGTATTACCTTGGTTGTGGATTAGATTGTTTGTGTTAAAAGTTAATTTTTTTAAAAAGGTCAAAAGAAAAGCTGTGGTCATTTCTTCATAAATTCAGATGGCCAGAGCATCAATTCAAGGAGGTGAAAATAGTAGAAAACAAGGTTAGATATAAAACATAAAGCAGAAGTATAAGATCTTCTTAGAAAAAAATAGCAAGAAGGCGGAAGAGACCAGAAGTTAGCCTAAGAACTTGCAAAGTCTGGTCCAGTACTGACCATGATGGCTGGTGGGGGGAGGGATCCTGGAAGTTGTACTCTTCTAAAAAGTCATTTCCCCCCTAAATTCTGGTAGGCCTATATATGAAGTAAGTCGTACCCTACAGCTCCTGCATGCACACTGTCACAGACTAGCAAATCCTAATTGGGGGAAAAAAATAACAACAACTAGAGACTGGACTTCACCCAGGATATAATTCAGCCAATTATTCTTGGCTGCTGCTAACTGTCCTTGAGGGCCTGTTACTAAACAAGCAGAATTTAAAGCAAGCTGAGATTGGGACATTATGAAGACAAAAATAGCTTAAAGCTACCTTTGTTCCATATTCATATTTTCTCTGAAAAAGCACTGGGGTGGAGAATCTGACCCATTGGTTAAGGACAGAAGGGGTTAGGCCAATACTGCATCAAGACAGTCCATTCTAGATTAATTTAATCTTGATGGTACAATGCTGTTGTATACAAAAATGTACATTGTATAGGTGAATAATTGCTGTATCTGTTTTCAAAAGGCTCAGTTACTTTTCTTTGTTGCTGCTTCTATATTCATTCTAACATTTTAGCCTGAAAAACTCTTGTGTGAATTTCATGCTGAAAAAGTTATCTTTGAGAAGCAAGTAGTTACAACTGTAGTTCCATGGCCCCATTTTCATTATAGTTGTTTAAATCACCATCTTTGCTGGTGTATAAGATGTACCAGCATATAAGATGCACTCCATTCATATGCCAGCAAATACTATTTGCCGGTGCGTAAGATGCACTGGCATATAAGATGCACCCCATTTTCAAACAGTATTTTTCAGGGGAAAAAATTAGTCTTATACACCAGCAAATAGGATAACACAAAACACAGATAACTTTGTCTTAAAGTGTCCATCGTTCAAAGTAATCCATCACTTTCCTGTTTCTCAAAACTAATTAAAATGGTTCAATTCAGTTACTTTTAAAAACACTTCAGAATGTTACAAGGTGCTGGCTTGTGGTACAAAACACACTGTCCTCGTATCCCATGTGTCATCACTTCAGCTCCCACAACAAAGCAGGAAGTATCAGCACAAGGCACACCACAAGCCAGCCCATGAAGCATGTGATTTTTTCTTGTCCTTCTCTGTTCAGCCAGGGCACATCCTGTTAGCTATAAATGCAATCTTTAAAAATTACAGTTAGGCTCCAAAAAGAGTGGGCTTGTTGCTTAAATTACAATCATAATAGAAGCCAATCATAAGTAGAATTGACAAAGCTTTCTTGAAGCCTTAGAAAAGATTTGGGTTGGATCCTGTGTAAACTTCCCAGACAGGAAAGGACTACCTTTTGCCCTCAGGAGGTTTCTGATCCATTGAAACATTTCCATTGGCAGGATGGAGGAGTTGGAGATCTTTGTCACTTTTTCTGTCCTTCTGCAACTCTGTCTGCTCTCCCCCGTGCCAGAAAGTTGGAGGACTCTCTACCACAGTTGGAAGACTGTGGGCTGTAACAGAAGTAGGGGGAAATGAAAATCATCTCACTCCATTTCCACTGACAGAAGCATGATGGTGGGGCTATGCTGAAGTGGTGTCCCTGCTAATGGGATGAAATGCTGGATCCAAACCACTAGTTGTGCTAATGAAATTTATAGCAAAATACTACACTAAACATCTTCAGAGTATACACATGCACATGTCAAAGGCAGCATGGACAACAGGCAGGGAGATAGAGGAAATGGGTAAATATTGGGCTGTGTTCCAGGTATTTAGCTTCAGAGATCAATCACTCAGTTTTAAAAAAGTATGTTCTGGGTGATGGAATCCTTCCAAAATGAAAAGTGAGTGACTAGAGGAACAACAGTCTGGAGACCTTTCATTTATATAGGTGATAAAAGGACACTTTATCATGTTTTTTAAGATAAATATTTTTGGGTGACATCTCTCATTCTAGTCTGATGTGTCACCTCTGCAAGTATTAATTAGAAGACCCTGCATCCAGCTCTGGACTGTATATCCTGTAGCTCTTTTTTCAGTCATCTCCATCCTGGCTGCAGCAAGCAATAGCAGAATAATTTTCTTGTGAAGATTTTTCCTTTGGATGGAAGTACATCCTGTGACAAATAGACGAATACCATCTTAGATTTCAACTGGAAGGGATGTTCCACTGTTCTGTTTCTAAAGCATGGGCCTCCAAATACCATAACACATGGCCATAGCAACCATATATGAATACCACTTTCCTTCCATTCTTTCAGGTATATGTAGGCATTTAATAAAATGACTCAGTATAACCAGTACTGTAGAGTCAATGTGACATAGTAGTTTGAGCGCTGGACTACGACTCTGGAAACCAGGGTTCAAATCCCCACTCAGCCATGGAAACCCAGTGGGTGACCTTGAGCAAATCACACTTTCCCAGCCTCAGAGGAAGGCAAAGGCAAACCCTTATCTGACCAACTCTTGCCAAAAAAATCCTGTGAAGGTTGCCATAAATCAGAAGCAACGTGAAGGAACAGAACAACAAAACCAGCATAAAGAAGGTTTCCTTATAAATGTAGATGTGACTTTACGGGGTTGCTTTTCCCATTAAATATCCCATTGGGCCTTGCATGGTGCAGGACACATCATATTGTACACTCTGAGCTGGTGCCAACAAATACTTTCTGAACTACAGAAGAAGGGGCTCTCTTGGGGTAGAGTGAGGGGGCAGATTCTTACCCCTTACAGACCAGATCTCTCTCCATGTTCCCTGTTTTAAATTGATTCATGTTTAATGCTCTTTCAGTCTTGACCTCTGGGAGAAAGTCCAGCTGAAGTCAAAGCAAAGTCTGGAGAAACCACTCAGTGGAGCTCATGGAGAGATGACCTCAAGTAGAGCTTCTCTAGATTTTGCCGAGATTTTCCATTTTTCCTCCTCTTCCTTCCTCATCCACTTCTGTGGCCGCAGAGGGAGAGAAGAATAGGCACTATCTGGCAGATTCTTTCCTCTGCTGCCATTCCCTTTTCCTTATGTTTTTTGTCTTATTTAGGTTATAAGCCTGAGGGCAGGGAACTGTCCAATTAAAGATTTGTAAGCTGCTCTGGGAGCATTTTTGGCTGAAGAGTAGGGTATAAATATAATTAAATAAGCCATAGACTCTCTGCAAGATATCAAGAAAGGAAGTATTGTATCAGTTTTACTTAGGTTGTTGGACTTCCTTCTGAAATGAAACTGATCAAGTTTTGTGGTAGCATATGGAATAGCCTCTTATCAGGTCCATCTGACATTGCTTTGGAAGCTTATTTTTTCAAACAGGAAGTAAGTAAGTAAAGTAAATAAAGGGGAAACTATATCTCCCCACAATTAACATTCTCTTCCCTGGGCAGATCCATATATGGATACATACTTCTGGTATTGTATTGGCAGATGCTCCAGTATTTTTTTTTGTAGTGTGTTGCCCTGTTTCATGTTAAATCAATGTAGCTATTCTAGGGATGGGTCAACCGAATCTGCGAATCCTCAGAGCCTTGGGAAGGATTCGAGATTTGTGGATCTGAACCCTTGGGCCAAAACAGGTGAATCGAATCTTTTGAACCCCTACATGCCCAGAGGCCTGAGCTGGTGTGAGCGCCCCGGATCAGGCCCGCATGGGCATGCAGGACTGGCAAGAGCTGCTTTCCTGCATGCCTTGAGGCCTGAGCTGGTGCGAGCGCCCCGGATCATACTCACTCCTACTGCCTGTCCCTGTGACTGCGTCCCTCTGCATGATAATTATTCTCTTCTTCCTATTCTTTTGACGAGACTGGAGGGTAGGGATTGGGACTGGACTAGAGGCTGGTGTTTGTTTTTGTTAAGTGCCTTCCTTGTTTTAGGATTTGAGTCTGGACATCAGGGTAGAAAACTGAGACTGGACTAGAGGCTGGTGTTTGTTTGTTTTTAAAGTGCCTTCCTTATTGCAGGACTTGAGACTTGACTGGAAAGTACAGAGTTCTTGAGATTTCAAGGACAGCTGAAGAAGATTCCTTTGCATAGCTCCTTTGCAAAGCTCTTTCATACACAATTCTGGGGTTTGTAGTTTTACAAAGTGTCACAGCCTTTTCTGCCAAAGTGTGCTCGTGCATCATCAAACTGCAAACCCTAGGTTGCCATAAGGACCGATGCAAAGAAAATCCAGTTTTGACCTGGATTATCTCTGTACTGTAGTATGTGGCCCTGTTTACACAGGCAGGAAAATGTGGGATTAATAATCCACATTTTCCTGCTTGTGTAGAAAGGGCCTTCATGTCATTTTCAATCTGGGGAGATCCTGAGGAAAACTAGGACAATTGTCCTGGCCAGAGGGAGGTTTGCCTTTGCCTAGGCTTTTGCTAAGGCTGAGAGAGTGTGTCTTTCCCAAGATGATCCTTGCCCTTTTTCTTTTGTAATAGTCAACCCAGGAGATGGCATCATCTTGAGCATCCTCCAATATCTGGAGCTACTTCCAAATTACATGTAATTCTTAATAAGAAGTGTATGGGTATGTTTTCCTGGAAGTGAAAACTGTTATTTAATTTGTTTTTCATTAAACAAAGATGTCAAATTCTGCTTCAAAACACTTTTCAGTAGAAGTGCTTTGTTTCCTTTGCTTTTTAAATGCTTTTGTAAAAAAGGATTCAAAAGATTTGAGATTCATGAGATTCGCAGAGCCTTCCAGGGATTCAGATCCGGATGCAGATCCAGAAAATTCTGGATTCATCCCATCTCTACTATTCACATACTTCTCAGAAAACTTTCCTTTGATCCCACAACATATATTTTACACATCCTTTGACCTGCTTCAGTTCTCCCAAAGTGGAAGTGCTTATGGGTGCGGATTACCCCATGTGATGACCCTGTAAGTATGCCCCTACTGACATTGCCTGCCCCTTCCTATGCTAGCAATCTCTGCCTGTTTTCCTCCACCTCCTGCTTTCAGACACCAAAATACAAGGAGAAGCAAGGAAGAGAAACGTCTAGCATTCAGAGGCTGGTTAGGGCCATTTCCCCAAAGTCAAAAAAAAGAAAAAGAAAAAAAAAAAGACCCTCCCCTCCTCATCAAACAGTCTCTTAAGGCATGCAGCTATACCTCATCTAGTCAATAAACTTTGAACCCATTGTTGTTGTTGTTGCTGTTGTGTGTCTTGAAGTCATTTCTGACTGATGGTGACCCTAAAGCAAACCTATCATGGGGTTTGTCTGGGGGCTGAGTTTGTGATGCGTTCAAGGTCACCTAGTGGGTTTTTGTGGTCACCCAATGGATTACTGAGTGGGAAATCAAGCCCTGGTCTCTAGAGTCATAGTCCAGTGTTCAAATCACTATACCACACTGGCTCTCCTTGAGCCCATATACTGGACAAAAGAGCATCAAAGAAAACAACGGGTAGAGAGATTCTGTGTGCATGGATGCATAAAAACTCCATCTCATGAAATTCCCTGCATGAAAAAGATGAGTTTCCTTCTCATGGCAGGGAGTTTATTGGTAAGGATTTTTTCCCTCCTCCTGAAGTGAAGTGAATACTCTCCATCAATCCCCACACAAGAAGCATCCCACAGAATTCTTCTTGCAGTCAAAGTAATGCCTTACTTCTACATGGAGAAGAACAAAATGAGGAAAGGGTCCCTTTCATAACTTCTTTACAATCTATGCATGCCTGCATGCAATCTGTTGATGGGAACCCAGTGAGGTGTTAATGCACACTGAGCAACCATGACTACCCTTTTCCTTTTCCTTTCTAGGCACCATGAGGCACATGACAACTCTTTTCCACCAAGCAAGAGATAAGAGAGCAAGGATGTGGCATGAGCATGTGCGCAGACACACATACATAGATGCTCCTTCACAGTGAAAGAGACTTTTCTATTTAAGGACATACAAAGGCAAATGATGCAAAACGACTGAAAAGCTCACTATTTTCAGCCTCAACAAGGTGCCAAACCCAGCAGGAACCTCTCCCTTCTTCAGGAGAAAGAGATGCTTCTGCAGTTACCTCTCTTGCAGCTTCCCTTCCACCTCCCCTTATAAGAAGAAAGGTGGGAGTTGCCTGAAGACAAAAAGCATACTCCTCACTGAGAAGTAACCAAGCCTATTCCTTCTCTCACACACAACATTTGTTGTGCATCTTCAGGTTTCCAACTTATGGTGACCTTAAAGTTTTCTTGGCAAGATTTGTTCAGATGGGGGTTGCCTTTGCCTTCCTCTGTAGCTGAGAGAGTGTGACTTGCCTGAAGTCACTCAGTGGGTTTCCATGGCTGAGCAGGGATTTGAACCCAGGTCTCCAGAGTTGTAGTCTAGTGCTTAAACCATTATACCATGCTGGCTCCACATGTACAGCATACACAATAGCAAACCTCTTTATTAAAATTTTTAATCTAAAGAGGTATTTGGAGGAGGGTCTTACTCCCTTGTAAGTATGCCTCTGCCTTATATCCCAAATCTGCTGCGGAATAAGTCTCATAGAACTCAGGGGGTCTTTGGAGAAAGCGTATTGTCTGATTAAGTTTGCCATTGATTGAGATTGATAGCTCTTTGACCCTCCTAGATTTTGGTGACAGAAAAAGCAAAGCTGAGTTTTGCTCTTTGTCCCATATTCCTACCTATTCACACTTTGCTGCTTCTTCTTCTTTTTTTAAACAGTGTCCCTCCACATTTTATTTCATTTTTGTACTACCTTCTCCTTTCCAGTGGAATGACTTCAGAAGAAGCAAAAGTCCATGATGAAGAAGAGAAAAAGCAAGGGAGAGGAAGGGAGATAGAGTGAGTGAGCAAGGAAGGGGTTACGGGGGAGGAACCAGTAGGTACTGCTGCTGCTGCACTTCTGCATGATGATTCACATGGCACAGAGGGCTGTGCGCACACACATCCTCCCCAGGCATATTAGCCAGAAAATGCAGCCCAAAATGTGGCCAGGGGTATGAGGACTTTGCTAATGAGACCAGAACATCCTTATCCTTAGAGAGACAAACACCCTACACAAGTGACTGGAGTAACTGTTGCTTTCATGACCCAAAGGAGGATGTACAGGCAACAGCATGAGAGTGCCATGGGAATAGTTACCAATGGATATTGGTGTGCATCATGTGAACAGAGAATGTGAATGCAGAAACACTAGTAAACTGTTAGATATATTTACGGTTAACTTTCACACTGTTTGAATTCCCCCACAACCAACATGGAATAGGTTCCTGTGACAATTATAAGCAGCTCCCAGATATTCAGAACATCCAAACTTATTTGTGATAGACTTGAATGTGATTTTATTGTGAGAATAATTTCTAGGCTGCTTTGAGAGCTGCTTGGGCTATAAAATGGGTTACATGTGTTGTTATTGTTTCCAATTTATGGTGACCCTAAGGCAAATTGATCTTGTGGTTTTCTGGAACTGAGAGTGTGTGATATGTTCAGGGTCACCCAGTAAGTTTCCGTGGTGGAATGAAGAATCAAACCCTGGTCTCCAGGGTTGTAGTCTGGTGGTCAAACCACTATACCACGCTGGCTCTGGTTATTACTTTCCCCCCCAAAAGCATACAAAATCTTACATTAATAATGGTGGTGAATCATTTTCATGACAACAACATATTGTGGTTTGAACACTGGGAAGATAGGGTGGTTGGAATCCTATTGGGGCAAGCCACTTGTTTCAGTAGCCAATGGCATAAATAGTTTGGCATTCTTGACACTAGTGCTTGCATGTCATTTTTTTAAAGATACTGTCCACTTCAACCAGGCATTGGTCTAGCAGAATAAAGCCTACGGGGCTTTCTTTTCTATTGGTTCAGCTGAATCCTGATCCCATCAATCAAGATGTATCATCTACAAGCAATGTTTTGCAACTGTACATTTATTGTGCAAAACTGGTATTTATTAAGGCCCTCGTTTGAAGATGGTAAATACTTCTATAACTTCAGGTACCATCAGGAGATTGGAATGGAATCATGGATGTTAAAATGGACAAATCTATTTCTCCACAAAAGCAAGATCAAGGGAAGAGAGGTAAACTACCAAAATTTTTTTTAGAGATGTGTGAAGAAATTTCAGTTTTGGATACATGGAGAATGTTTTACCCTAATGTAAAGGACTTTACTTACTTTTCGGAAGTACATCAATCATGGTCTCGAATAGATATGATCTTTACTTCTAAGCATTTGTTAACAGAGACAAAAAAGATAGAAATACTGCCTAAGATCATCTCAGACCATCATCCTGTGATGATGCAAATATAGGACACTGTAAAACAGTTTCAGTGGCGGTTAAATGATAGCCTATTGAATGATGAAGAGATAATACAACAAGCGAAAAAAGTCTTGAAAAACTATTTTAGAGAAAATATAAGAGATGAAGATAAAGACGGTCTGGGATGCATCTAAGGCAGTAATGAGAGGTTTTTTTTAATAACTTCAAGTATCATGGCAATCACTTTGGTATAGGAAACCTTCTACAATAATATAGATTACTATTGTTAAAGATAGCTTGAGCAGTAGTCTGAAAGAGTTCTGCACCACATCAACACACATTAGAATTATTGTCCTTCATGTATTCTAGAGAATCTACAATGCAGAGAGAACCTAATAGCAAAAACGTCACTTACATTAGTCAAATCACTGACTAGATTTCTCCTGCTCAACTGGTCTCAGGTTACTCTAGTGCCTCAAGACATTATAAATCCCAGGATTCCATAGGATGTTGCCGTAGCAATGTAGAATATGGCTTTATATTTGTGTAGTATGAAAGGGTCCTGGGTCTTCTTCCAAGGTGGAATTCAGTCCTCACGAAGAAGGTAAGCCTCCACAGATGATCCTCCGTTTCAAATTCTGTAATCTTCTAGGTACTCACTGGATTGGCTCTGGGATACCCTAGCCTTCTGCAACACCCAAGTAGAACTTGGAGGAATTACTTTTTTGGACTACAATTCCCATTTAACAATAGGTCACCACACAGGTCAACTGTAACATATGCAAATTGCTTCCTCCTGCCTAGGGACTACAGAAGTATATACTCTGTCTCACTTCCATGCCACCAGATCCTCTGAAGATGCCAGCCATAGATGCAGGCGAAATGGCAGGAGAAAATACTAATAGAGCACGGCCTCAAAGCCCAGAAAACCCACAACAGCCTATGGATTCTGTCCGTGAAAGCCTTTGACTTTACAATTCCCATAATCCTATAGCCAGTACAGCCACTAACAATGCTGGTAAGAAGCTCCTGGAAGCTGTAGTCTAAAAAGGAAGCTTTCAAAAGGGAACTTTGTAAAGTGGTTAAAAGACTATTCTTCTGATACTGATGGGATCTTATTGTATACTGAAGTTAACAGCCTGTTCAATCTACAAGAATTCTGGGCAATCAACAGCCAAGTTTGTGTATGTTTTAGTAGCATATCAATTTAGTTTCATGTTGTGTTTCTTACTAATGTGGAGATGATATCATTCTGTGAAGAAGATCCCAAGCCAAACATCAAAATTATTTTGGTAACAAAGTAATTTTAAAGACATTGGTGGTATAGCTTCTGAGCCTGTTTCTTATTTCCAGGCTTTCTTAAAACCAAGGCTGGCACAAGGAATTGCTACTAAAACTGATATCATTAAGAACATACTCGCAGCCTTGCAAAAGAAGAAGCAAGACTGCTGCTGAGTTGAGCTCTACATTTGGAAAGTTATTATGTAGTGATATTTTGCCTGTTTTCAGGATTCTCTCTTTCTGCACTGGGAATCTGTGAAGGTTACCACAGGATTGTTCTAATTCCACCAGTTTTGCTTTGTGTTACTGAAGCACTCATCATCTGATTGTTTCCATCTTTAGATGGTTAAAAAAAAAAGCATGTTTGTGTTCCCCATATTTATGCTAGGAAAAGGGGCAAAATGAATTGCTATGTTCAGAAAATCTCTTTAAATTTTTTTTCAAAAGTAACTTTAATTGTTCTTATTTTTCAGTTATTAGAGCCATAAAGAATTTGAACACAGAGATTTGGTGTGATAAAAACATGGAGGTGGGCGTAGGGTGGAATTCCACATATAAAAATAAAAAAAAATAAAATAAAATGGAATACACAAATATAGGATGGAGGATATGTGACTGGATAGCAGTATATGTGAAAGGGATCTAGGAGTCTTGGTAGATCACAAGTCAGCAGTGTGATGCAGCAGCCGAGAAAGCCAGCGCGATTCTCAATTGCATCAGTAGGAGTATGGTGTCTAGATCAAGGGAGGTAATGGTACCACTTTATTCTGCTTTGGTTAGACCTCATCTGGAATACTGTGTCCAGTTCTGGGCACCTCAATTCAAGAAGGATATTGACAAGCTGGAATGTGTCCAGAGGAGGGCGACCACAATGGTGAAGAGTCTGGAAGCCATGCCCTATGAGGAATGGCTGAGGGAGCTGGGTATGTTTAGTCTGCAGAAGAGGAGGTTAAGAGGGGACATGATAGCCATGTTTAAATATTTGAAGGGATGCCACGTAGAGGAAGGAGGGGCCTTGTTTTCTGCTGCTCCAGAGACCAGGAAAGGAGCAATGGATTCAACCTGCAGGAAAGGAGATTCCACCTGAACCTCAGGAAGAACTCCTGACAGTCACAGCTATCCAGCAGTGGAATATGCTGCCTCCGAGTGTGGTGGACCCTCCTTCTTTGGAGGTTTTTAAGCAGAGGCTGGATGGCCATCTGTTGGGAGTGCTTTGATGTGTGTTCCTGCATAGCAGGGAGTTGGACTGGATGGCCCTTGTGATCTCTTCCAACTCTATGATTCTATGATTAGCATATTATTATCTTCTTAGCATGTAGTATGTAGCTCAGGCTGGTGTCCAACTATCTTGGGCACCTGACTGCATTCCTGAAGATTGTGTGCCCTGCAATACAATCCTAATCAGGTTTTCTTTTGCACCCCATTTTAAATAGGACTTAATTCCTTATACGTATTCATAGTAGTGCAAACTGAATCTGTCTTGCATGTTGGGATATACAATCACCACACACATCAGATAAATGAGAACCTAGTCCACTCAGTCTTGAAAGCAAGTCAAACAAACCACTGGCTGAATCTCTTTTTGGTATCAGCTGGCCATGAAAACACCTGATTTATGAAAGCACATCTTCTGTATTTAGGCAAAACAAAATAGGATAAAATAGGACACAGGAGTAAGAGGAGTATAGGATACGGGACAGGTATATGCCTTGGCAGTAGTACATGTGAGAACGATTGTAGGATTGTATTTCAACAGTGAAACCATTAACTAGAGACATGGTTGGCTTCCCTCGCTGGAAATCTTCAAGCAGAGGTTGGACAACTGTTTGATGATGGGCTGTCCTTTGGCTCTACAGTTCCTGTACTGAGCAGTGTACTGGAGTAGACTGGGCTGGAAAGCTTCTAGCCCTTTAGGTATTTTGAATTTCAATTCTAATAATCCAAAGCATAAAAAAAAAAAAAGTAGAACACTGTCTTACACTAAGTGAGATTGGGGTCCACCTAGCAGTACTGTCATCTCTGACTAGCTGGGTCTCTCCTAGTGTTACCTTGACATTCTGGGTGCTTTCCCATCCCAGTACTAACCAGGCCTGGCCCTGCTTAACATCAGAAATCAGATGAGATAAAATGTGTCCAAAGATGGCCTCACTGGTGGAGACACTTAGGATCTGAAATACAAAACCCTTGAAAGTTCAAAAGGTTTCGTATCCCTGTGTTTGGTATGATGATGATGATTTTTATTTATATCCCACTTTTTTCCTTGAAAGGATTCAAAGCAGCTTATAGTAGTGGTGCACAAGATCTCTCATCAATCTTCTGATTGCATTACACTTCTTTATAAGGTTTTTATCCACAGTCATCTGATTTAAAAGTTTTAGCAAGGGTAGAAATTTAACAGCTGAAGCTTTGTTACTACATTTTTACAGAGCACAAAGCCACATACCTGTTATAGTTGACATAAAAGTAAAGGACTTTTGCCTGTTAACCATGTGATATCAGATAGAATAAAGCATTTTCTTTACGAGGCATGGAGATCAGGCTGTTAAGTTGTTTGTCACAGCGTGTTACTGTAAAAAAAAAATCCAGTCTCATCTGTTAAAACTTGGGCTAAAATTCTATTTTCTGGCCTTATTCCCAGCAGCCCTTGCCTGGACCAGAGCCTACGTGAGTACATACACACACACAAGTATGGCTTCCACCTCTTATATGAATTGAGAGCCTGCCACCTAGCTAAATGTGGTTTGTAAAACTGGCTTTTAAAATTGTCTTTAATCTGTTTTTAAAGAGTGTTTTAAATACATTTTATTATCCTTTGCTCTGAGAGCCCTGGTAAACAGAGAAGAAATTAATATTTATTTAATAGCTTAACTTTGTTCCATAGCTACTTAATTGTTCCTTAAATGTTTCTGGGATAGATTCCTCCTTCTCATCATATTGTGCTTCGGAAAACATGTGGCCCTTCAGATATTGCAGGTCAAAACATTTTTTGTACTGTCAGGTTTTTACAAACTGACTGGGCTTGGGCTTTTAATGCTGTACAGCTCTGTTCTTAAGCTTTGTATATACTTTTTTTTTTAAAAAAATGCATTTTAATACTTCTAATGTTTTAACTCCATAAATTCTTTAATTCTTTTTTAAATCTTATACTTTTATCAATTAGGAATGTTTTGTATTGTTTTTAAATTGAATTGTTTTAAATCTGTTGTTAACCACTTTGTCTCTCATTATTGGGAGAAAGATGGGATGTAAATGACTAAAATAACCACAACGACAACATGCTCCAGCTGAGAGAAAGGTTGTTATTGTATCCCTTCAAGTTGTTTCTGACCTATAGTGACCTTAAAGAGAACCTGTCATGCAGTTTTCTTGGCAAGATTTCTTCAGAGGAGGTTTGCTTTTACCTTCCTCTGAGGATGAGAGAGTGTGACCTGCGTGAGGTCACCCAATGGCTTTCCATGGCTGAGTGAACACTGGTCTCCCAGAATCCTATTCCAGTGCTCAAACCTTGACTCTCCTAGCTTGGGTGTTCTTTCTTGTTAATAATTTTAGCCATTTTGCCGGCATTTGGGGCCATTTCCGCACAACACTCTTATAGCGCTATGATTCCATTTTCAATCTCCTATGGAATCCTGGGGTTTGCAGTTCCTGGAGGGGCCAGTCGGCCCATCCCGAAACTGCAAACCCCAGGATTCCATAGGAGGTTGAAAGTGGAATTGTTACCCTGTGTTTGGGGGGTTCCGGGAGGGGCGCCCAGATTGCCAAATAAAATACCAATTGGGAAAATTAGCTGGAACACTGTTCTGGCTAGCGAGAGGCAGGGTAACTTTGCAAGGATCTTGAAACCCAATATCTATGGCTTCAGGTCAGGGAACAGGCACACAAGTTTTAACGTAACAAAAGATAACAGTTTTATTGAAAAGCAACAGAAAATAAATAACACACACATGTACTAACTAACTGGGAAACAGAACTGGAGAGCTTAAGGATAGGCAATACGACACCTGGTCTCGTTGTCCTGGAGAAATAGAAGGGGTTCGGAAGAAGAAAGCTCAGCGTGGCTGGCTGAGGGGAGTTCCTTAGACAAACCAGCGGCAGGGCAGGGTGGCAGTTCAGAGTAGTCCGAAGACCGTTTGAAAGTGAGGGGTTTTTATAGGGGAGTTTGTGCCTTTCGGCTATGGCAAGCCAGGTGAGTAGTTTTGGCACTGGACAAAGGTTTTAGAAAGATTGAATTTAACATGACGAGTTTAACGCTTGATGACAATAGTATAGCCAATATGTAAATGCCTTGTTTATCAGGCTGGCTCTGCTGAGAGCCGCGCAGCTATTGTGAAGTTTGCACGTGGAAATTCCCTGAAGCTGGGAGCTAAGCTTAGGTTGCTGGCCTCAAAAGAGTCTGGAATGTGAAAGCAATTAGCGGCCGTACTCATGTCCGTGCTTGTCCGGAGAACTTGGAAACACGTGGAGTGTGGTGACTGAAAGCAGGTCCAGCTCAGGCCGAATTAGATGATATCAAATGATATCTGGGGGCCCCCACCTGGGGTGCCATACAGAATTACAGAATTATTACGCTATAAGAGTGTTGTGTGGAAAAGTTTCTGGTCTTGCTTGGCTACGTATGTCCTAATTTTCATCTGTGAAATGTTGGAGAGCATGTGTTAGACTGCAACTGCCAGCAGCCCTGCCAAGCACAGCCAATCGTGAAGAACACTGGCATTTGTAGTCCACCATAATCTAGAGGGCTATGTGATTCCCACACCTGCCAGTGTCATGATGACTAATCGTTTCACGTTGCAATGATAAATTTTCCTCCATCTTTCAGGTTTGCTGTTTCAGAGATTTTTGTTCAGCGTGTTTGTTCTTCTCCTTCCCCTTTCTCACGCCGGTCTCCTCTTTGTTTCTTTTAATGAGAGCATGGTGGCACAGATTATGTTGTGGTTTCAGAGTAATAATGGTGCCTCAGCCAGAAGATGGTCTAGGAATTTTCATAGTATTTTCACCCTACACAGAAATTATGTGCTCATTGGCTGCAACACCAAGCTTAGGTGTGTCAGAATTTTGCCATTTCCTTTTTCCACTCTATTATTTCCCTTTCACAGCTGTTAAAAGCTTGTGGATTTCTATTTCACTTAAGAAATGCACAGTTTTAAATCAGAGAGTATCTGTATGTTCCCTGCTCTGAGCACTCTTCAGACTGAGGAATTGTCCCTAGCTTCAGTAAATTCCTCACAAATCTTGGAAAAGTTACTTTTTGGGCTACATCTCCCAGAATCTCCCAGCAAACATGGTCACTGGTGTTCCTGGAAAAGTTGCTGAACAGGCAGTAGCAGTTTCTACCGTAAAAGAAAATATATATAAAAAAAATACTTTCTGAAAAGTTTTGAAGTCAGAAAATGGAACATGCTTTAATCATTCTCATCTGGGAGAACGGAAATTTCCAATTGCAGTCAGGTATATATTTGTGCTTAGAGTATGCAAGACTTAAAATTAAAAAAAACTATTAAAGATCTATTTTTCTTTGTTTCTTGTGACATCAAGTGTGTAGATTTCATTAAATGCCATTCATTCTGCAGTACTGGAGAGTTACGATAAAAGGAGACAGTGGCCATAAAACAACAAGGTCCTGTTAGTGTTTTTTTACTACAAGTTATCGTGGTGTTATGATGATTGCAGACCAAGCAATTTGAAAACAAACTTTGTTTTAGATTTGAAGAACCAGACTTTGCAGTCCAAATGATGCAATCAGTAGTAATTTATGCTAAGACAAAAAAAAATATGTATGCATACTTAATTTGCATAACGATATATTTCTTGACAGTCTGGTTGAAGCAAATGACCAAACTCACCAGAAACGGAGAGGAAATGGGGTGTTCAGCTGAGAGAAAGTGGCAGCCAGCCATAGTGCCGATATGTAACCTTCTGACTGTTTGCAGAAATATGATTTAACTTTTGAATTTTCACATAGGCTACAGAAAAGAGGAAGACCACATTAAAGATAGTTTCAATCAGTGAAGCCACAGCCCTTAATCTGCAACACCTCAGCAGGGCTGTTGATGATAGGGTGCCTTAGAGATCTCTCATTCATAGAGTTTGCATAAATGGAAGTCGACTTGATAGCAGTTGACAACATCTCACAAACTGGCACATGCAAGGCCAAGCAACATTATTGTATGGTCAAGACAGTAAAAGTTAGTAATGAGGAAGGAAAGGCAGGCTAGGAAGGGCTGCTGCAATTTACTTTTGCATGAGCCCACTGGGAAGAGCAAGATTACATCCCCTCCTTTCTTCTTTCCCTGATGAGTTAATTAAGCACAAGCTACATTTGTGCGTTAAACAATTTGCAGCAATTGAATTAAGCTGAGGTCAAAGGGGGAGAGTGGGACAAGGAGAGAGAAACTGGGCCATAGTAAAAGTGGCTGAAAGGTGGGATGACAGAGATTGATTGGGACAGTTGGAGGATGTGCAGATAGTATTAGCCAAAATAATAGAATCCATGCCAAACAAAACCGCTACTTCCAAGAACCCCAGATTGTTCAGATCTCAGTGCAAAATGACTACCATTTCCAGATTTTGCCTGGACAGCAGGATGTCGAAATCTATCCTGGCTTTTTCTAGTTACACATATTAAATCAATCAGTGATCTTACTGTACACCTAGTAAATTTTTTTTTAGATAACACTGGTGTTACACCACTGCTGTTGAAGGCAGCAATGCATAAACAGTTAACTGCATATGGAGTTGCTTATGTGAAGCTCTTCCCACACACTTCAGGCTGTTTTAATAATATTAGTGATTCCTGATTCTTCATCTAATTATTTCCAGAGCAGGTGAGGGTGGAAGTTTAACAATGTTAGTTTTCTCTAGCCAAAAGCAGCAGACGTTTCTGGCAGTTCAAAGTCTAACATGTTTTAGTTAGAAGAAGCTTTTGTGGACTCTAGGCCACTTCAGTAGATGTATGGAGAGCTAATGTGGTGTAGTGATTTGAACATTGGACTAGGACTCTGGAAAACCAGGGTTCAAATCCTCTCTTGTACATGGAAACCCACTGGGTGGCCTTGAGCAAGTCATGCTCACCCAAGTCTCAGAGGAAGGCAATGGCAGACCTCTTTTGCCAAGAAGAAGGCAATGGCAGACCTCTTTTGCTAAATCTTGCCAAGAAAACTCTATGATAGGGTTGCCATAAGTTAAAGTTGATTTGAAGGCACATAACAACAACCACAACAAACGGAGTACTACCTTCCATGCATCTGATGAAGTCAACTGGAGTTCCTGAATACTTAGGCCAAATAAAACTGGATGTGCCTTAAACCACCATTATTGACTACTAGTGTATTTACCCAGCATTGCCTGGGATTTTGTTTTCTCATACGTAATACTTGTTAGAAAGATTTGAGGTCCTTTGTCTCTAATTCCCCAAACTGTCTTGTCCAGTATCTGTAACTTTTCCCCATATTCCCCAATCCAATCTGGAATCTTCTCAGGCAGCCAATCATATGAGATCTTCGCCTGACGCAGACAATCATATGAGGTCAGGTCTTCTCCTGACACAAACAAACTCACAAACTTTGACTTTTATATATTAGACTTGTTATTTTCATAGAATGATTTACTGCTTTGGCTGATATAATGTACATCCCGTAGGAAACTGTGCCTTACGGAGCGAGAGACGTGCATATTTCCTCTATTTTAACTACAACCATTGCCTTAGCAGTGATTCTGGAAATAGGCCAGAAATATGAAATACTGAAGCAGGTGTTACACAACTGGGTATAACAATAAATGTGCCATGAAAGAGGAGTTTCCACAGATGGAGGAGGATCTCACCTTCAGAAAGTTGCTCTCAATGTGCAGAGTGAACCAGGAATATAGATAGAGGGGACTAAGCTAGTACACTTCCCTCTTATACCAGAAATGTGTATAATTCCTGAAGAGGATATATGTATGTGTGAGTTATTCAGTTGGAAAAGATATACTTTTTGATGACAAATGGCCATGTTGGCAAAGGTATTGTGGATTTAGACCAAAAAAGTAATCTTTCCAGGCTCTGATATTAAAGTCCAAAGAGAGCCTAATGTCATCTAAGGAAAGAACTTTAGAATGCAACGAAGTATTTTATGGATAAATTTGAGATTCTGCTTTCATATTTTGGCAGTCCTGTATATTTTCATTCTGCCTTTTCAAACAACTTCAGAACAAAAACCTCTGCTTTCTCAATCAGTTGTTTCTCAGTCGATATATAGTACCCTTTAATCCTGTAGGAAAGGATTAGAAAAAAAGTGTGAATTATTGTTATGCTTAACGGAGTTTCCCAAGACACTCCCTGAGTGTAACAAGTGGTATTGTTAGTTGCAACACAAAGTAGCTTACAAACAAAGGAGTCTTTATTTTAGAAAATATTTCCACTGCACTTAGTAATAAAAAGGTCCATAAAAGAGGATAAAATGGCTCTTTCATTTCAGAAGAAAATAAAATACCAACCCACTTGGTAGCACACATAGTAAGTGTCCAAAGTGAGTAGTTTGTTTGAGGCATTTACAGTTTTAGGCAGAGGCTCAAGAAAAAGACGGTATGAGGGGAGAGAAAGAAGCCAGAAGGAAGGCTCTAGAACCTGCATGTTGTGCAATGTAATCACTTCAAAAAAATCTTGGTGGTTTATTTGTATTAAATAACCACAGATGAAACATTTTGAAAGAAGAAGCTGGAGTGTTTGCTTAATATACAGTTTGAAATGGAGAGGGAGATGGGCCGGGTGTGTGTGTGTATGTGAGGGAAGGTTCATTCTGTGAACTCTTCTAGATCTATTTTTTGTATTCCTGTTACTCGCATGGGAAAATAACAGGGCATTCCAACCACATCATTTGGCAGATGCAAAATCTAAATGCTCCAATTGGAGTTTCAATAAATCAGTACTGAAATTGGCACAGTCACATTATAAACTCTGGGACATTGGCTTGACTGCCCTGTGGAACTTTATGTTGTCACGAGGCAGGGACTTTAAAGTCAAAAATGAAGAAGGCAAGGATTTATATTCATGCTTGTGAATGGCATATTATTTATTTTGTATGCAGGGCAGGAACATACTATTTACAGTTGTGAGAGAAGGGGTGTGTATGAGACAAATTACAAACAGAAAAGACAAGGTCAGTATGCCTATAGTTTCCTTCCACCTTCACCTCCCTTCTCACTGCTGTCTCAATTACTAGCATGTGAAGCAGGAAATATGAGCCTGTGTGACAACTTCTGTTGTAAAATTGTCAGCCTTGAGCACACTGTATGAGAGAAAGCTTTGTCTATATGATTTTGGATGGACCATCCTTTGTAAAGCTGATTGCTACTGGTCAGAAAGAGCTGGCTCACATGTCCTCACTAGGTAGCTTGGGTGTTAGCAAATGGTTCTTTGTGACCGGAGAGAACAGGCAAACCCTTTTTTTTTATCATTAGGAGATGTTTTGAAAGTGAGAGCTGGCTCAAGATGAAGCATCTTGGGATAAACTCAGCTTGCATGCTTGGCATGTAGAATATCCTGGGTTCAGCTGCTGGCTTCTTTAGATAGGGCTGGGAAACACTCCTGCCTAAAAATCCTGAAGAGCTCCATCAGCCAGTGCAGATACAGCTTTGTATGGACCAATGTTGTGACACAGGGCTCCTCCAAACTGCTGAACAGTTCTGGTACAGGGAAGGGACTTTTTGGTTGAGGATTTCATGGCTTGTAATGGTTGTTTCTGCTCCCATATCCAGAGGTGTACTAAATGTACTGAGATTTTGGTAACAGAGCTCAAAGCTACCTCCAAGCTGTATGTTTCTTTTCAACTGCTGTTTTCTCCCACATCAGATGTCGTTAGGCTGTCATGTGGGTATGATTTCCCTCTTCCTCCCTGCTTTCTCCTCCATGTACGCTACACATACTTCCCCATGCTCCTCTCCCAGTATCCACATTCCTCATCAGACAGTTTTTTTCTAAAAAAGACTTTGTTATAGTGCTTAAGTGCTACATTGCTTTAGCACTATGACTATCAGAAGAAAAAAACGAAGCATTCCATTGTAAATGATATTCCATTGGAACCCAGTGCTGTTAAGCTGTAGTGTGAACATGGTTTCCCTCCATCCTTGCCATCCCTTCCATGAGTCCCAGTTTTAGGAAGAAGGCAGGGTATAAATAAAACGACTGATTAACAGATGAACTCCATCCATCCCCCTCCACCATTATCCACATTCTCTGTGTACATATTTAATTGTTTAAGAAATATTGTGCTCAAAATGGAAAAGTACTATACCAGCTTAGCACTATAACTAAAAAAGAAAAACAATATTAAAATATGGAACATGCAATCAGAAATGCAATGAGGTAAGAAATGTCAGTGGAAAACTACTGTGACAAAGGTTACATCCTGCATTGAAAATGTAATCAGTGGAATCAAGAGGAACTGAGATAATGGATACAGACATGTGACATTCACACCTGTTTGTGTGAAAAACTCTCATGATAGAAGAGGGGAAAAAACCTGCAATGGGTTTTAAAAGTTGCTGCTAATACCAGAAATTCACAAGAAAAATACTGAGACACAAAGAACATTGTGTACAATATGGTTGTCGGGGAAAAAAGTAACCCAGCTATAACTTCCACCAAATCCCAAGGCTTTTGATCAGTTTGGAAGAGCTGTCAGTAGAAGCTAACTTCCTAACTGGGTGTAGGATTAGTGATTGTTCCAGAGGCAGTCTGTGGTCAGTGTGTGTGTGTGTGTGTGTGTGAGACACACTGAAGTGTGGGACCATGAGCTGCAGTAGGTTGTGCTGTTATCTCTCTTACTCTATATATGAATATTTGTGCATCAAATATTACAAAGTGACCCCAAATCTCCAGGGTATGCTCTTATCCAAAGTTAAATCCTGTTACAGTACTCCTGAAACTCCTCCCCTCTCAGAAGTGGAGATTATGAAACCACATCTATCTAAATTGGAAAATTAAGTGAATAGGTAAGAAAAAGAAGAAACTGCTTTGCATCAGAGTATACCTGACTTATGAGAGCCAGCGTGGTGTAGTGGTTTGAACTTTGGAGTACTATGTTGGAGACCAGGGGTTCAATTCTCCACTTGGCCATAGAAATCTGCTGAGTGACCTTGGGTGTGTCACACACACTCAGCCCCAGAAAACCCTGTGATAGGTTAACCTTAGGATTGCCATGAGTTGGAAATGACTTGAAGGGACACAACAACAAACAGCAGCATCCTTTTTATACAGTTTGCCCACCATATTTGTATGGGTTCCAGGAACCCCCAAGTAAAACAAAAACCCACACATATTGTATCCCATTATAATCAATGGACACAACGTGTGCATGCCTGCAGCAGTGCAGCCATGTGCCTGTCACCTCCACTGACCATAGCAGGACATGATGCTTCACAGGACCTCGCATTTGTATGTGTGTGGAGGTTGCACCAAAAGAGGACACTATTACCAGCCCGTACGCTGCCCAGATTTGATGTGGTTTAATTGGCAAAATACTTGAATTGGCATTGATACAAAATGGACATTGAGATGACTGTAAGGCCAGACTGGGCTTAGGAAAACACTGGCTGAACATGTGTGCTGCAAAGTAAGTCAGAAGTTCTCCTCTAGGCATAGCCAAGGTCATTGTCAGGCTCATCACCAGGTAACTCCAGAGATAACAGGCTTAAATTAAGCTGTAACATCTATGCCACCACACAATAGTGGCAGGAAGTTCCTATGAAAAACACTGATTGTTTTAGCCCTTCTTCCTAGCACCTAGACATTTCCCTCCATTGTTCCTTTACCTGTCCACTATTACAGAGTTATTACGACAGCCATTAACTCTTTGTCACCTAACACTAAGACCATTAACACTGTCTGGACACCATTGTCCATGTTGCAACTTCCATTGTTTACTTGGCCAGAGAGCCATTCACACCCTTGTCCTCCAGGCAGATTTGGGGTATAAAAACCCTCCATTTTGGGCAGTCAGATGCAGTATCTCCCTTGCTGAGTGCCACGCTGTCATTCTGATTTCTAAATGAGTACTATCCTTAGGCACAAGTCTAAGCCAAATCACTGCTTTCTTCACTGCTCTCTGGACTGTTAATTATCTCCCATTCCCTAAAATTCTGCTATCAACAACTTCCTCCCTTTGTCCTTCAGTTATTTGTTATGCGAGTGTGTGAGTGCTTGAATCTTTTGCATGCGTGATTGAACTTTTCAATAAAATACATTTCAATTTATTTTGGAATCTCTGGCTGGTTCTTTCCTATGAGGTCTCCATAAACATTGGTAGAAGATTTTGTTAGGTTGCTCTGCCTCTCACAGGCCTCCTAATTTGAGCTAATTAATTCCCCATTGTCATATGGAGGTACTGGCATCATGGATGGACCCTTGAGTCACCCACGTTTTGGAGTAACAACACATATACTATAAAGATAAACCTCGGTTGGCAAAGTGGATCTGTTCTTGGATGTTACATTTTTAACAGACAATTTGGTACCAGAGAAAATATGCCACAAACAAAGAGCAATTTAATGTGTTTCAGCAAATGTTTATTCAAAACTGACATTATGCACATGTGAAATGAAGCAACCAGGTCAGATAAGCCTTGAATAAGTAAACAAAAACATTTTGAACATTTTAGAGCCACATTTAGAGTTGCTTCTCTGCTGTGGGACCCACAGCTGTCAACCTCTGTATGGCCATATTTTCCCAACGTATTTTATAGGTATTCCCTTCCAGACATTAATAGATCCTTTTGTCAATAGCAAAATCTCAAATTTTGTATGCCCCTGCAAACGATCTTATTATTTATCAAGTGCTAACATGTAAAACTGTAGGGAACAAGTCACTTTTATCAGTTGTCATGAGGAAGAAGAAAAGTTGTTTGTAACGTTTTGCTTGTAATGTTTGTAATGCTGGTTATTTAGAAATAATGTGTGCACTTTCCTATACTTGGCATGTCCACTGCAGAAAAGTGGACAATCATTAAGCGTTCAGTTTCTAATCATTTAGAAAACAACGCAATAATCACGAGAAGTCAACATGGATTTCTCAAAAATAAGTCATGCCAGACTAATCTGATCTCTTTTTATGATAGAGTTACTAGCTTGATAGATGAAGGGAATGCTGTGGATGTAGCATATCTCGATTTCAGTAAGGCCTTTGACAAAGTTCCCCATGACATTCTTGCATCGAAGCTAGTAAAATGTGGGCTAGACAGGGCTACTGTTAATTGGATATGTAATTGGTTGACCGACCGAACCCAACGGGTGATCACGGATGGCTGCTTTTCATCCTGGAGAGAAGTGACTAGTGGGGTGCCACAAGGTTCTGTCCTGGGCCCAGTGCTGTTCAATATTTTTATCAATGACTTAGATGAAGGAATAGAGGGCATGCTCATCAAATTTGCAGATGACACCAAATTGGGAGGGGTTGCTAATATGCCAGAGGACAGGATCAAAATTCAAAATGACCTGGATAGATTGGAGAGCTGGGCCAGGGCGAACAAAATGAAATTCAACAGAGAGAAATGTAAGGTCCTACACTTAGGCAGAAATAATGGAATACAGAAATATAGGATGGGGGACACGTGGCTGGATAGCAGTACGTGTGAAAGGGATCTAGGAGTCTTCATAGACCACAAGCTGAACATGAGTCAGCAGTGTGATGCGGCAGCCAAGAAAGCCAACGCAATTCTCGGCTGCATCAACAGGAGTATGGTGTCTAGATCGAGGGAGGTACTGGTACCACTCTACTCTGCTTTGGTTAGACCCCATCTTGAATACTGTGTCCAGTTCTGGGCACCCCAATTCAAGAAGGATATTGACAAGCTGGAGCAAGTCCAGAGGAGGGTGACCAAAATGGTGAGAGGCCTGGAAAACATGCCCTATGAGGATAGACTGAGAGAGCTGGGTATGTTTAGTCTGCAGAAAAGGAGGTTAAGAGGGGACATGATAGCCATGTTTAAATATTTGAAGGGATGCCACGTAGAGGAAGGAGGGGGCTTGTTTTCTGCTGCTCCAGAAACCAGGACAAGGAGCAATGGATTCAAGCTGCAGGAAAGGAGATTCCACCTGAACCTCAGGAAGAACTTCCTGACAGTCAGGGCTGTCCGGCAGTGGAATCTGCTGCCTCGGAGAGTAGTGGAGTCTCCTACCTTGGAGGTTTTTAAGCAGAGGCTTGATGGCCATCTGTCGGGAGTGCTTTGAGGGTGTTCCTGCATGACAGGGAGTTGGACTGGATGGCCCGTGTGGTCTCTTCCAACTCTACATTTCTATGATTCTATGATTCTATGATTCTATAAGTTTACATATGGCAGAATTTGTGTTTGCAGGGGTAGGCAATGTTAGCAAGTACAGGGGCCAAGCTTCTATCCTTGGAACTTCTGGGGATTGCATAGAATGCCAAAACAAACAAAGAAACAAGACCAAAAGCATCCAGAGTATCCAGAGAAATCTTGGAATTTTTCAGAAGAGGCAAATCACCTTTTTTTTTTTTTTGCTAGAAAAGGGGCAGTCTTGGTTGGGGGCAAAGTGTATCCCAAAGACTGCACTATGCCCATACCTACTTAAAGACTTCTTCATATTAAACAGCTCTAAGGATCTTGCCTCTTTCCTTGCATAGACAGGTGCAATAACATTTTGAATTCCATTATGTTGAGAAAAGTGGCCAGTAACTACCCTTTACAACTTCTCAAGAAGTTACTATCATTCTTGATTTTATCCCCAAATTACTGGGTTCTCTTGGCTGCTGCAGGGCGGGGGTCAAATTTCAGCAGTACCCTATCTTCCATTATTTCACAGATGAAAAGCGGGGCACATGCGGCCAGACAACATCAGAGTATGGTCAAAAGTTATTAATGAGGAAAAACAAGCAAGGAGAGGCTGCAACAGTTTGATTTTGCATGAGTCTATAAGGAGAGGCAAGATTCAGATGCTTCCTCCTCCCTCTCTCCACTGAGTTAGGTGAGTGTAAACTACTTTTGCATTTTGAATTCAATCTACAGCAGTTTAAGTTGGTTGAGGACAAAGGCATGAAGTGGAAGGGGGAGAGAGAAAGTGGGACATTTTAAAAGCAGCTGAAAAGCTGGCATGTCACAGGACTGATACTTTCCCTTCCAATGTGAGATGCTGGTGGATGTGCAGTACAATCTTGTCAGCCTTTGGAGAAACAGCACAGTTCCTTCTTGGGGATGCATATTAATGAAAACTTAAATTAAAAATTGGAACTCTGTATATGAAAGACCCTAAATCTGCAGCCATACATTACAGCAAGGTGATACAAGGTTTTTCAAGATGGAAAAAGCAAAGTGCAGGACAGGAAGATGAAACCCATAGTGCTTTTAGTTGACTCTAAAGGAAAGATTTATTATCAGTAAGAGGAAAGTTCTACAAAGTTGATGCCCTAAACACTAATTGTGTCACTTTTACCAGAATCTCTTGTTGCAAAACTCCAAAATGGCATTGATCTCAGGCAGCAGTGCAAAAACAATATATATAGGCTCCATTGTGGATAGCTATAATTAGATAACTCCCATATTTGGAAATATTTACATCATTAAGTGCACTGATGCTGGTCAATCGTCTAGCATTAAGGGCATATGGGTGTTTTAGGTACGTCATCTCTGTCATCATCTAAATGAAACAACTTTACTGTCCTTGTGGGCAGATCAATGGCTGTACCATTAGTGATAATAGTTCTAGTCTTTCCTCTTTTTAGATAGGTCATTAAATGCCAGCGAACAATGTAGCTGTTATGGAAAAAAAGCATAATAAAATGCTGATAATAGTATTTCTAAACATTTTCCTTATGTAGTCTGACCTCTGCTTGTCCAGGACATTGATTCAATATGATGATGAAATATATCACTATGATTTACGATTTATGTACCTCTGCAACATGGTAGCAAGGCCAAATAACAAATCTTGTAGAGGGTTTATAACTCCCATTTATGTTCACTGACCATGACTACTGACCAGGTTGTAGGTTTCTGATGGCTGTGCCACTTAGTCATACAGGGTGAAGGATTCTGGGAGGTATAGTTTAAAAAAACTTTTCTAAACTCTACTAAATTGTAATGCTTTAAATGACTTTGGGATGGAATGAGGGTATATACTATGGTTTGGATCCCGATAATAAAAGCATAATTGTTGTTAAATGCAGCAGTGATACAGCTCGCACTGGTTTCTAGGGGATTCATTGTGCCCCTGGAGCCTGGGAATTGAGGTACACCTGCCTTGAGCAAAAATCCCCAGATTATGCGTTAGCAATGAGTCAGCCAAGAATTATCTCATGTTGCTCAGTGCTATACGGCTGGAAACCACTCTAGGCAGAAAAAAAATGGTGAAGATTTCACTTATATTCAGACTACTTCACTTATGTGCAATAGTACATGAGAGCTTTCGTATCCTTAAATGAGTGGCCCAAGGGTGTTTCATTTGCTTTTAGGTTTTCTTTTAAGCAGCTCTTAATTTGCTGCTGAAAGACATCATCCTCATCCTCATCTTTATTATTGTGCCTTTCTCACAAAATTGGAAATCAAAGTGGTTTACAATTTTAAAAAATAACAATATTATACAGCTAAAAGCATAAAAAGTAAGCATTAAGTTAAACTAGAATTAAGTGGCATTAAAAAAATAAAAAGCAATTAAAACAAGTTCACTTGAAAATAATACAACACCCTTGGTCTGTTCTTTAGAAACTTTCTCCCTATTAGAATAAAAAAGTTTTGCCTGCTGACAGAAGGACAGCAAGGGGTTGGGCATTCTGCGAGTTCCAGAGAACAGCCCTTGATAAGGCCTTATCTCTCATCCCCACCATCTGTGCCTGTGGTGGTGGTGGGACAGAGAAAAGGGCCTTTACTAAGGATCTCAGGGCTTGGGCAGGTTCATATGGGGAAGTATGGGCTGCTTATAGCCTGGATCTGAGCCATGTAAGGTTTGATAGATCACAACTCCAGCACTTTCAATTATGCCTGGAAACAAACTGGCAGCCAGTGTAGCTGGCTAAGAGTCACAGATGATCTCCACTGGAAATAGGCATAGTAAAGTTTTTCCTTCTGGTGGTGTTGGGCAATGAGATTATTTCTTAGAAGAATGGATAAAATGTGTCCTGCACATTTACTGAACAAACCACTGGGCACGTGGGTAAGATTTTATCTTACAATATCTGTGTAAACAGCTATATATTTCATAGAAGGCAAAGACATGATGGTTGGAGTTAGTAGAATATTTTCTGAATACAGTCATGGTAATAATTTTTATGTTATGATAAAGGAGGCATCTCCTTATCTGAGTATCACAGGAAAAGGAACATCATCGTTACAAAATGAGCATCAGAATTAAATAAATAAATCCATAATTTTATTTCAAAGAAAGCTAATAATATAACTTTTTAAATCCTAATTTTGAAATGTCCCATTACTAGTAGATGGCATTAACAAGACTGTCTCATTTGATGTGAGGGTTAAAAAGGATAACAGAAACAACAACCAAGGCTACCAAAATTTATTGTTATAATCATTCAAAGATGTACCCAGGGGCTCTACATAGCAGGGCTCAGAAAAAAATTGGGGAGTCATGACTCCCAGAATCCTCTAACCAGTATGGCCATGGCCATGCCAGCTGGGGAATTCTTAAAAGTAATAGTACAAACAAGTAACTTTTCCAAGGTCTGCTGCATAGTACAGCTATGAAGCCTCCATGCCAACCTTTTCCAAATTCATAGCCTCCAGATGTTAGGGTTACAACAAGTGGCAGTGCTGTATGAGGGCAATAGGAGGTGTAGTCTGATGCATCTCAGAGAAAGCAGTTTATACAGGGCTACTATGCTCCATTTCACCAGCACTTTACCCTGTCACTAGAGTCACTGATCTCCAGAGTGCCTATAGGAAAGACTCCATTACTGTTCTTGAACTTCTTTCAGTGACCACTTTTCATATCCATTCTCCACAGATATTCTTCAGATCCCAGGAGGCTCTGACCTGCATTATGGAGGAGAACAATTGGAAATTCATTTCCTCCCACTTCACTTGTGCTTTCTCATATTGAGCACAAAGATATGATGTCTGCTATTTTGGGCCACCATGGAAATTATCTGTTGGCCTGGTCTTTTTCTTCCTTGCTTAAGAAAGCCCTGTGAAATTCATTGGTTTCCCGTAAGGCGAAAGGCAACTTGAAGGCACATACACAGAAATTGGTCTGCTTGCCTCATGTAGACAGCTGAAGAGCACTGTTGATAGAGGGTGGCATATATCATATTAGAAGATGAGCAAGTGAAAGTACCTCTAATATTGTGAGTGATGTAATTAGGTCCTGTGTTGACATTTCCTGAGTAGATAGGGCACAGTTGGCATCTGGATTTGTGGCAAAGTCTTGTATCTGTCTCCTCATCCATGTCATGTGCCCTCTTGTAAGTTGATATTGGGAGGCTATCTGTAGACACGGAAAGGCCTGCCACTGACAGCTCCTGAGAGAGTAGCATTATTGTCCAGAATAGGTTGTAGTTAATTAATGATACGTTTGAGTGGTCTTATTTGGGAGCTGCATGTGACTGCTAATGGAGTCCTGTCATTTCCTGTCTTTAGCCCTGGCTTCAAGTCTTGTCTTGTTGATTTTTTTTTTTACTTCATGTGGTGGGTACTGTAGCTTGAGGAATTCTGTGAATTTGGCATCCCTGTCTTGTGAGTCTGAGCGGATGCAGTTGTGTTGGATGGCTTTGCTGTAAACTATAGCTTTGGTAGCATGTTCAGGGTAGAAACTGGAGGCATGTGAGTACATGTAGCATTCAGTGGGTTTCCAGTATGGTGTGGTGCTTAAATGTCCATTGTGTAGCTGTACAGTGGTCTCTGGAAACTATCTGTTGAGATTGAGTGTGGGATGAAAGTTGTTGAAATTCTGGTGGAATATCTTGAGTGAATCCTTTCCATGAGTCCAACTTATGAAAATAGCAGCAAAGTACCTCAGGTGGAAAAGAAGTTTCTGGGTACAGGTGTTACTCTGATTTCTGGGGGTCCTGTGAGGGACACCTAAGTGCGCTCCAAATTACAAAGGTGGGAATTAGTTAAAAGAGCACAAGCTAGCAATACAAGAGGCAGGGCAACAGAGCGAGATCTTTTACCCAATGTCTATGGGGTCAGGCCGAGTCAAGGATCAAACAGAAGTAAATAATAATTGTTGTTTTTATTAAAATACAGCCGAACAAGTGTATGCAACACACTCACACAGAGAACTATGGAAATAAAGGTTGGAGTTGGACAGAGGGATTTTTAGAGGAGGTTTTTGGTATGGGTACACCTGTCCTGAAGCCCGGGTAGTCTGAATATGAAGTTTCTCAGCATGTGGAACTGAGGGGAAGACTCACCAAGCAAAGTGACAGCAAGGTGGGACGGAAGTTGGGAGAGATCCGAGGAAGCTCTTAAAGTCAGGGGTTTTTATAGGGGAAAATGTGGCCGTAGGCTAGTCTGTACTTGGGGAAAACAATGAGTTTCGGGCTGGAGACAAAGCCTCCGAAAGGTCAGAATTTTACATGATTGAGTTAGGTCTGAATTGTCAATAGAGTAGCCAGTATGCAAACGCAGAGTGCTTGACAGATGAGTATTCGGCTAATCAAGCTGCCTGCTCGGGGCAGGGAGTTCTTTGTAAGTAGTGTGCATACATAATGTGGTACTTCTCCTGAAGTGGCGGGTCGGCTATTTCTGGCCTGCCTGTATTTGTGTGGAATATTACAGCAATTAGCGGCCGTGCCCGTCTGAGAGCTTGTCCGGAGGCCCCGCAAGCACATGGAGAACAGAGGGGTATAGTAGGCCAAATTATTGATATCAAAATGATATCTAATATCCCACAAGTCCAGGCTAGAAACTGTGGTAACACAGGAGTTAAGGAAGCATTGTTTCAGGTCAGCCGTGAAGATATTGGCATATTGTGGTGCCATGTATGTGCCTATGGCAGTACCATTAACTTGAAGGTATATATTATTACCAAATGTGAAGGAGTTGTGTGTGGGAACAAAGTGACTGATCTTGATGGCTAGGTCAGCTATAGTGCCGTCTGGAATGATAACACTAGTTTGCACCCTAGCTTCATGAAGACTCTTTTGGACAGTTTATTGCATCTCCTTTCTGGTTCCCAGCCAGTATCACACCACATTCCTATAACCCCCTCTGCCATTCACATAGTTATCTACTCACCTTGACCTCAGGTGAGATTTTTCCTCCTGCCTTTGTCCCCCAATGACCATAGTTAAAGCTTAACTTGTCACATCATCACCATACCTACAAGTTTTATATTTCTATTGCTATTCATACATATAGCCTGCTCATTCATAAAGGTCTGTTCCTAGGCACTTCACTCCATGCATCTGGTGAAGTAGACTTGAAACTTCTTTCTCTGTCTCAAAGGTGCTACAAGAACCCTTTGTAATTGGGAGTGATGTACTACAAATTACTCTGCAAATCACCCTGAATAAGGTATAGCAAATAACACTAGATCACTGATCTAACCTTTGCCCAATCCTCAATCCCTGTTTTTTAAAACAGATATTTTAACTGCACAAATCATCATATATTTCAAAATAAGCCAAACAAACACAAAGAATGCTTTGCCCATTGTTTATACCCAGCATCCACATGAACCAGTAGCTCATGTCTGTTCTACAACATACTGATCCAGGTGAATACGTGTGTGTTTTAGAATCACTCCCAATAGCACTAGCGAAAAGCCTTCTTCCCCTAAAATTAAGCTGCTGGGACAAAACAGGAGTGAACTTTTGTGTGAAAGGACTTGTGAGCTTGGTTCTGGTACTCATCAGAAATTTCCGACTTGAGCATCCATTGCAAGCACTTCTCTCCTCAGTTCTCAGCATTATGTCCATCCATCTGAGCCTCTACTTTTTACCTGGCTCCAAGTGAAGGCTGTCAGTGCTCTAGAAAACCATGAAGTGGATCCTGCAAGCCTGAAGTCCCCTTCCATGCCTCTAAAATGATGTTCAAGAGCAAAATGATAAAATTAATTGGTCCCAATCTTGGCAGCAATCCCTGACTTGACAGATTTCAAAAGCAGATTTTCAGTGACTGAGGCAAGAAAATTTTCAGGAGGCTAGATGTGCCTCTGTATCAGGGCTGGGCAACTGTGGGAGGCGAGGAGACCACATAAGCAGCCTACGAGATCTTGGGAGGCTGTATCCCCACATTTCCACCACCAAAAATGCCCCAAATATGCCCCCAATGCCCTCTAGGGACAGTATGGTGAAGCATTTTCACGATGCTTTTAGCTCCTCTGGGCCATTTTAGGCCCAGGAGAGACCTTTTTTCCTGGGCCTAAAATGGTCCAAAGGGGCAAAACATAATAAAAATGGCCTCATGCCTCTGGAGAAGGCATTTGGAAGCATTTGAGAGCAATTTGTTTACCCTTGGGGGCCCCTGAGGATCACACAAATGACCCTGGGGGTTGTATGCAGCCCACAGGCAACACTTTGCCCACCTCTGCTTTGTATAGACTAAGCTCATAAGCTGATATATAAACTCACAGGGAACATACTGCAAGAATGGTCTGATACAGTCATGGGCAGCCTTAAAGGCTTCCGTAATTGCTGGATCCTCCAAGGCCTACATTAGCCCCAGTCAACCACAGTGGAATTTTATTTCTGTTTCTAAAAACAGTTGTTTTTTTTTTAAAAAATGAAAATAAAACAAGAGTTTCTTTCACACCACACAATTATAGCAGTCCCATCACACTTTAATTGCCATGGCTGCATTCTGTGGAATCCTGGGATTTGTAGCTTGATGGGCAGTAAAGCTGGCAGAGAGAATTCTAAACACCTCATGTGATGACAAAACTTAGAATTCTAGAGTATAGAACTATGACAGAACTATACTATATACTATATATACTATAGAACTATAAACTTCACACTCCATGAAGATGCAATTCACTATTTCTGCAAAATTCGGGGGTGGGGGAATGGGGGACTCTATGGAATGCAAAATTGCTCCTGAGGCATATACAGAAGCTGTGTGATTCCCACCCCTCTTCTAATACCTTTGAATAATATTAACATATTGGAAGAATTGTAAGGACAGCAGTAGTCAGTACTGTACAGAGATGAGGGTGTTCTGTTCACTTTGGTTGCTCATGTAGAGCCTCATCTTGTGGATTAAGGAGAATCCCAAAGTGCACACAACTGTGTTGATCCACATCTATATTTGTGCCTCTGTCTGTATGCCTTGCATCATAATCAGTTTATTTGAGTCCCCTGACAGTCACTGTACCGTGAATGGGGAAGGAATAAGGTAATTGTATAGCATATTGGACAGACCTGGATTTGTGTCTCTGATCCAGGGATATGGAGGTCATGTAATGAACTTGGCCTAGTCACTGACTAAGTAGGGACTGGAACATTGATTGAGAGAGCTTAATATGTTTTGTTAACTGAGGGTGAATTGAAAATCTAACCAGTTTACAGTAACATTTAATGGAAACAAGTTTATTTTATTAAAATATTTATATTCTGTCCTTTATCTGAAGATCTCAGGGTGGCTTACCATAAAATCAACTTTAAACAATAAATAATTACAAAAGTTTGAAAAGATAAAAATATATTAAATGGTTTCTCAATTTAAAAACAGACAAATCAAATGATAATATTGCTGTTGTGCTGCTATTGTCTTTAGAACTGTAAAAAAAGGCACGTAATACTTGGGTGGACACAGTTGCCACAAGTGATCCCTTTTGTTAGTGGCTGCTTTAGAAATGCTTCTTTTGGAGATTGGCTTGAGTTCTCCAACCTGGCACTTTCCAGATGTGTACTAATGACAGCAGCTGATTTTTGGCTGGGGATGGCGAAATTCATAATCCATATTGGAAATGTGTTGGGAAAGGCTGTTCAAAGGTATGGCACCTTAACAATCTGTGCAATTAAATTTTCCCACTAATTGGCTGCTAAATTTTCCCATTAATTGACTGCTAAATTTTTCCCCTAATCTGCTGCTAATTTTCCCACTAATCTTTGCTACTGATCTGCTTTTCCCACTGATCTCTTCTTGCCACCAGTACTCACCCCCAGAAACATGTGTGCTGTTCACTCACCCTTCAAACCTCATGGGTTATAAGAGGGAATAACATACAACATGGAAAATTCCTCTCAGAATGAATCTAAAGATTAACTTCTAGAAGTAACCAGAATGCACTACTCATTATACCAAAAAAAAACTGTTATTCTCTCCAATTGATACATTACAATTGAAACGAAAGTTTGTTACACCCTCATTATTAAAAGGGGAAAAAGAACTTGTTACAGTTAACTGCGTTATTTTAAGACATTACTTGCAATTTCTGGTCTAAGTCTAGCCTACTTCACAGCACGGCAGCATGATGTCTCTGTGTCTGTGTTATACATACAGTTCTCGCTCTTCTGTACTATCCTGCTCAGTGGAGGGGTGGAATCAGAGCTTGAAAAAAAGTTACTTTTGACTACAACATCCAGAATGCTCCAGCCAGGATGGCTATGCTGATTGAGGGATGCTTGGAACTATAGTCCCAAAAGGAACTTTCTTCAAGCTCTTGGTGGGATACATATGGGAGGAACATTTATTGTTGAGTGTATAGTAGCACTACTCAAAGTGGCTGTTTCCAGTCCACGCTAATAGCCAAGGGACCATCACTTTGTGGTGAGTTTCCAGGAAGGAAATTAATGGCTGTAGCCAATGGGCATAAATATGGTACCAGTCCCTAGAACGTAGAGAATAGAATAAAACTTGCCAGCCTCCCATATCAAATAGCGTAAGAAGCACCAGTGTAGAGCCTATTACTTAGAATGCTGATGAGCTCATTTTGATCTGTTCATAACAGACTGTGAGACAATTAAGTTATGATCTAACATATAATTATATTAATGTAAACAGCAGTCAGCACCATGTCCATTTCTAGGTGTTTTCACCTGTCTCACTACATAATCTTCTGCGAAGCTAATGGATCTTAATTGCCCATTCAAGACCAAGCTCACCACAAAATTCCTTGCATTAGCTGAGGGACAGCTCACAATGATCTTATGCTGCTAGGAAAATCTATTTGTCATTCACTAGTGTGAGGATTGCAACAATGGTCAAAGGGAACAAGGAAGTTTGAGGGGGCAGGAAGCAGCAGATGATCTCATTTTTAGTAATTGTTTCCCTGTATTTTGGATGTCATGGCCCTGAGTTTGCGAGTTATGTGCAGGACTGGTGATGACGGGGACTCTTGGAGGTCTCTTCTTTGTATGGTCATCATAAACCTATGGTGACATGATGAGACATTAGAACAACAACAGCAAATGTGAGGTGTATTTAGATTTTAATAACTGTACATCACTCAGAGAATCTGATTAGTGGGCAGCTTAAACATTCAATAAATAATAAATAAAATTCATTCCTGCCAATCAAAAAACTTCAGCCCTGTAAGCCCAGGCTCCCTGATTTAGATCAGGAAAACTTGGGTAGGAGAGGATTAAATACTCATCCCTTGAGCCACTTCCCCAAATTAGCAACCTCATGTTTATGCTTTAACAAACAAATGTTGAAAAAATGACAGTGAAGTCACATTGTGGATCTCCTGCATTATGGTTAGTTTAGCCTGAAACGTAAGCTTTGTTATGAGAAAAAAAGGGTTTTATTTCAAAAACATTGAAATCTGAAAATAGTCTGTTGACATATTCGCTGTACAAGTTCCAGGTTGTAATACAGACCTGCATGATTAATTACACTCACAACTTCTAAGGTGTTATACAATACAATAAGGGAACTAGTAAGAATGATAAAATGCCAAAGGCATGAGACAGGAATAAATGAAATAAGATTTGCAGGATATTACGCTATATTTCACTTCTGTGATTGGACATAGGCATCCTGTTCTGCACAACAATTCTGTACTGGCAAAAATATAACAGGTCATTTTCAGTCTTGCCTTTTAGAGTTCTAAAAGGTAACACATTATTGTTTCTATTTAGGATAAATCTGAGTAACTTTGATGGTATGCTGTTGTTTCAGATCAAATGTACATAGGAAAATTCCACTGACCGTTTGAACTTTTTTCTTTCCTGTTTTGATCACCATAATAAAAAAGAACTCAACTCACATGTATCTTTAGAGATTCCATTCTTTTCTAATTTGATGGAATCACATGACAGAGTATTAATGAGATTTAAATACAAAGAGGAGATGTGTTGAGGAAAAGAACACAAGCTGATAGTGCATGTGATTTTGGGGAAAGACTGATTAATCTTGATCAAAAGAACTATGTGACAAGTTCTTTGCAGAGCTGGGAAAGTTAATTTTAAGGGGAATGGATACAATGACTTGTTGAAGCCATCCATAATTGAGCAGTGGTAGGATGGCATCTGTGAGCCATGCAAGAGACATAGGGTAGGTATGTTCTTTGCTACTATCCACTTGTATGCACACACATGCATGCATATGTGCATGCATGTGTACACACACACACACACACATACAGATCCAAGCATACAACTGTAAGAATGTATAGCCACTTTTGGAGTAACTAAAAACATTTTATTACAGCTTTTTCATAGAGTTGGCCTGTCACGTTCAGACCAGTGATGAAAGTCCATAGACTAGGCAGCAAGAAGTTTCAAGTCAACACTTTGGTCTAAGAATGGCTAGAGCTAACTAAGGTCTCTTACACTCCTGGCCCAGGGCTACTCCTTCAAAGTGGCACCCATTTCCAATTAGTAGTAGCCTTGACAAGACAACTGGTCTGCAGTTTGGCACTTCCTCACCTCTCCCAGAACTTCATTTGAACATGAAATTGTTATTGCTTTGCCAGCTCTAAGTCTGCTGGAGCTCCTGGCAGTGGGTTGCCTGCCTTATTTCAGGGGCAAGGCTCAGGAAGTGCCAATATTGTCATGGACATAGCAACCTCAGGTTCAGAGGTTTCGAGCATGGCCAGTTCTGGTGTTACCTCAAACATGGGTGGCTCAGGGGTACACCCATGATGCCAGTACCTCCATGGGACAGAGGGGAATTAATTAGCTCAAAATTAGGAGGCTTATGGGGAGTGGTAACTTAAGAAGAGTTGGAAGAGACCCCAGGGGCCATCGAGTCCAACTCCCTGCTATGCAGGAGCACCCATCAAAGCATTCCCAACAGATGGCCATCCAGCTGCTCCTTAAAAACCTCCAAAGAAGGAGACTCTACCACACTCTGAGGCAGCATATTCCACTGCCAGACAGCTCTGACCATCAGGAACTTCTTCCTGAGGTTCAGGTGGAATCTCCTTTCCTGCAGCTTGAATCCATTGCTCCTTGTCCTAGTCTCTGGAGCAGCAGAGAACAAGCCCGCTCCCTCCTCAACATGACATCCCTTCAAATATTTAAACATGGCAATCATGTCCCAGCCAAATAGACAATGGGAGTTCCAACACAGACATTGGGAGCCAGAGAGAGTTAATTGTCTTAGTGTTTAAGTAACAAAGAGGTAATGGCTGTTGTAATAGCTCTGTATTGTGGAGAGGTTTGGGGGACAATGCAGGGAAACATGCATTTGTGAGGAAACAGGGCTGAAACTATCACTGTTTGGTGAGAACTTCCCTTTTCTGCACAGAGATGTTCCAGCTTCAGGTTAAGCCTGTTATCTCCAGAGTTGCTTAGTGATCTACCTGACAATGACTTTGGCTATGCCTAGAGGTTCCTAGTCCAATAACCAAATCCTATATCACACTGGCTCTCACTGCCCTGCTGCTAGGCCCAGTGACTTCTCTACTGGCTCTTCAGCCTCTGGGTCTGTGTAGAGACCGCTGCGGGCCACCTGGGACATACTTGACCAAGCATTTTGTTAACTTCTGTATATATTGATATTTATATGCTGTCCATTAACAACCATAATTGTCGTGGATTACAGTAAAAGAGAACAGCTATATAAAAGATGATAAAATCTAAAGATAATGTAACACTGTCAGCACATGATAAAGCAAATGTAATAAAACTCACACCCAGCAGCAGGAAGGGCAGGAGCAGCAGAAAGGTAATAAATCTCTAAAAATAAAGCAATAAATACTGACACAAGATTACCAAAATACTTTAAGATTAAAAACTGTGTCTACCAGAAAAATAAAAAGGATTTCATTTGGCATTGGAAAGACCAGAACATAGGTCTTTCCAATGTTCCAGTTTGCTAGATCTCAGGGCCTAGCCACTCTCTTCAGGATAAGGAAAGAAATCTCAAGGCAACAGTGCTGTCTTAGAAGGCCTGCTTACTGGGGCCTGCCCACTCTGACCTAGCCAGCAACCATCTCCAGGTCTTAGATTTTTGTTCCAAAATCTCAGAGCTAGGAGTCTTCTGACCTGCCTATACCAGTGCCTAGAGATCCTCTCAGAGAAGGGTGTCCCCAAGCCCTGTAATCATAAAATATAATTATCTCCCTAGCACTGTGATTCCACTTTAACTGCCATGGCTGCATGCTGTTCTGTTCTGCTGTGGGGTTTGTGGTCTGGTGAAGCTCTATAGGAGTGCTGGCATAGTGTAGTGGTTTGAGTGTTGGATTACAACCCTGGAGACCAGGATTCAGTTCCCTGCTCAAACATGGAAACCAAGTCAGTGGCCCTAGAAAACCTTGTGACAGCTTCCTCACCGGGTCACTATAAGTTGGAAATGACTTGAAGGCATCACAATAACAAGGCTGTCTGACTGAGAGTTCTAAATTTGCATGTGTGTGTGTGCCCTTAAGTCTCTTGTCTACTCATGGCAAGGGATACTCAGAGGTGTTTTTGCCATTTCTTCTCTGTGAAATACTCTTCCCTAAACCACAAATCCTAGGATTCCACAGGATGTTTTCTTGGTTCTGGAGGTGGCAATCCTTAATTAGGACACTTTTAGGACACTTTTCCTTTTTTTATTTGGGGCTTAAAACTGGATCCAGAAATGTAAGGGATGTCAGGGCAGATGACACAACCCTGGTATATGATTCCATTATTAGAATTTCTATCTGATGCTCACAGACTATGATGGAGAACATGCAATGTTCCATATGGTCTTGGACTGAAATTCCTATTGGTCCCAACTTGCACAGCATATGATCAGGGAAGCTGTAGTTAACTAACATCTGGTGGACCATTAATTCTCCATCTTTGCTCTAGACCAGATGTTTTAGACTTCAGTGCCCAGAAGGCTCAACCAGCATGGCCCCTGGACAGAGAAGTTGAAGCCCAAAGTATCTTGAGGACCTATAACTGAGAACCACTGATTTAGGCAGCAAAACCCTTTTATAAATTATGCACCCAGCAATTTCTGTTTGTTCAAGAACATATTTATATCACTTTTAATTTAAAATTTCAGAGTGGTTATAGTAAAAACAGAAACAGTAAATGCCATGGCTAAAAGTAATTAAAAAAATAAAATTCATTAAAAAATTTAGAGGTTACTGACAGCATTCACCTTTCTATTTGTTCTCCATGCATGCCCCAGGTTACGGACCAGTTTCCTCTTGAGTAGTCCTGCCATGTTCACTAACAAAAAGATGATTGCTGAAGCATGGTGTGAAATATGCCCAGGGAAACACTGGTGCTGTGCACTGTTTTCTAACCACTGAGTTGTGGTACTTTGCTATACAAGAAGAGGCACTGTGGGTGCTTTCTGGTAATGTGCTTATACTTTTTATGCAAACCTTGGGAATGTTACTTTTTTTTTGGACTAAGGTTTCCTGAAAACAACCTTCTCTCCCAGCCAACAAAGCTATAACCCATGCTGGCTGGGGCATTCTGGAAACTGTAGTCCAAAAGTCACTGCCAAACTCAACTCCTGTGTGGGAGCAGATATGGCAGGTACTAAGTGATACCTTTGGGTACTCCTTATATTCCAGTATAATATTCCTCCTGCTGCTAAGCATTTATTAGCTAATGAACACAAAATATTCACTCAAGGGGTAGTATTGGAAATGATGTCGTGATTGGTGGATGATGATGGTGTTGCTACTAGGAACACTGTGGAAGTGGCTGTTGATTCTGTCTTACTGATGTTATTGTGTGTTTAGGCACTGTTACTGCTGCTGCACTGGTGTCAGTTTCAGTCTAACAGTACCAGTAGCCATTTCAATTGGACCATAGGATTGGCCAGTCTCTGTGCATTACTTACAGCTGCCTGTGAGGTGCTTACCTGGCTCACATGACAAGAAAGCCAAGGAAAGTTCTAGCTTCTAACATAACTTTCTGACTAGGACAGCTATTCTGACAAATTACAGAAGGCACAGCCAACAGTGCCAAGAGCAGGAAGGCTAAAACCTTAAAGAACACCAAAATCTAGTAGGAACAGCTGCAAAACTGTGTTCAAGTAAGCCCATTTACTCATCTAATTCCCTTTTTGGTTAGCATTTAATAAACGAGGTCATGAAATAATTACATTTTTCTACATGTGGGAACTACTCGTATTTCATAGCAAACTGTATAATAATATCCAAATATAGCAGGGCATAGTAGTAATGTTACATGAGTAAAAATAAGCATTGGCAAGGAAGCTTTCCTGGGTAAAACAAACACACACACAGTCCTTGAGGCTGCACACTTTATATTCTCAAGGGTCTGTTGCTTAGGGAGTTTGGAGGAATGAAACTGTGTTGGATCTTAGTGGAATTTAAAGGCTTAGTAGATCCCAGGAATTAAGAAGCAAAGCCCAAGCTTGGGAAAGTTACTTTTTTGGGCTACTTCTGAGGAATCCCTTAGCCCTCATGGTCAGTGGCTGTGCTGGTTAGGAGACTCGTATGCCCCCCAGTATTTCACAGATGAAAACTAGGATAGATGTGGCTAACCAACATTTGAATGTGGCCAAGATGGAAAAGGTTATTATTATTTTTTTATTATTATTAAAAAATAAATTTTATTATCATCTCAACATCATACATATCCATATACACAACATACATAGTATATACAAATTAGTATAAAGAAAAAAAAGTAACAAAAAATATTATTATTATTGACAAAGGATGCACAAGCTTGGAGAAGCTGCGGCATTTTGTTTTTGCCTAATTCTACTAGGAAGGAGTCTGCCCCTCCTCTGCTGTTCTCTCTTCACTACTGAGTTAATTGAGTACAAACTACTTTTGTATTTTGAAAGTAATTTGCAGTAACAGAAGCAAGCTGAGGACAAAAGGGGGAAAGTGGAAGGAAGAGTGAGAAACTGAAACATTTTTAAAGCATCTTCCAACTCTGTCCACCTCTACAGCATCTGTTGCCTGCAGCACAGATGCTCATCTTGCAGTGGTTGGAATAGGCAATGGACAGGTACCTTCTGGTTTTTCTGCCCTTTTTGTTTATGTTATTGTCAAAAAAAATCTTTATGCCAGCATTGCAGCATTGTGGAATAAGAGAAAGCAAATGTTTCAGTGATCTTTTGCAATCCCTATATGAAAACAGATATTTTAAAATAATATACCTCAAAAAGTGAAGCAGTGTAACCTCACACACTCATCCTATCCCTCTGCATTATCGGGCCAGACATTGTGAAAGAGTACCTTTCTTCTGTTTTTTCCTTTCTTTTTCTTTATGACAGCATTATGGCACTGTAGGGTAACAAAACCCAAGTATTTTGCAGTCCCTGCACATAAATATTTCTCTCTCCATCAAAAGGAGAGGCGGTGTCATCTCAAAACCCCATACGACACTGCAGTGTGTTATTGTGAAAGAATACCTTCCTCTCCTTCTTTTTCTTTATGCTGGCATTACAGCATTGTGGCATAACAGAAAACTAAAGTTTCAGTGGCCTTTTGCAATCTTGACGGGATTCTGTTTTTTCATATTACTACATTATAAGCGGATCTTTCTAGCTCAGCCACCTGAAATGGTACTAAGAGAGAGCACACAGTTCAGAAGGCAGGAAGTGTGTATAGAAGATGTGAAACCTTTTACCAAACTCTGGAGAATAATCACAAGGAGACTGCTTGCATGACAAAAGTCTGGTGCTTTCAAACAGCATTAGTGAATTAATGGATTATTTTGAAGCTGAAAAAAGTTGGCATTGTGGGAAGATGGGGCTGATCTCATGTGAAAACACCTGTTGGATCCCGACAGCAACCGCTCCCATTACAGAGTTAAACACTCCTAGCTTCCTGTTCCCCTGCAATATATCCATTTATGGTAGCATACCAAAACAGATAGGCCCTTTCCACATGTGGAGGGAGAAATGGGGAAAACGCGCTGAAACGGAGCTTACCGGCAGCCGGGTAAGTCCGTTGCCATGCGGAGCAGCGTGAGTTCACTGCTCCGCACTCCTGAGACATCCAAAATGGCAGCTCCAGTGTCCAGAATGGCGGCTTCCGGCTGGCAGAGGCTCTCCACCAACTGGATAAGCTTGTCAGCCGGAAGCCCGCCCCGGCAGATCTGCAGGCATGCACTAGTGCGCGCTTGCAAATCTGCAGCAGAGCGCGGCGACGGAGCTGCACGGGGCTGCGTGCTCCATGCTTTTTAAAAACCTCTGAAAAGAGGTTTTTAAAAAACACGGAGCGCCACCACTTCCGGTCGCTTTGGAGCGGACTGTGGTGCGGAACTACGCTAAAGTAGTTCGCCCCAATCCACTCCACGGTGCAGACGACCTCCATCGGAGGTCGCTGTGCACCGTTTTATTACCCCGGTGTGGAAAGGGCCATAATCTTTACATGAGCTAGACTCTGGCTGAGATCCCACATCGAAAAGATAAAACATAAATTTATGTTTGTAGCATTTACCATTGGCTGTGCAACACTATTTCATTAGTGAATTACAATGTTGTACTACTGTACAACCACATCTGCATGTGTAGATACATGCATGATATTCAAGTTTATACAATACACATGATCATCTATGTGCAATGGCAGGAGTGCAACTTTGATTTAAACAAGATCATTCCGCATTGGACAAAAATGTCCAACTGTATGGGAACTTCTGCAAGTTTAAGACACCAACAGGGTTCCCGACTCTGTGTCATAACCACAAAGTAAGAACTGAAACAGTTTAACTCAAGCTGGTGAGCACATATGTCACCACATGTGTAGCACTTACACAAATACTTATAGCATGTTAATAAAGTAATTGTGCATTTAGGAAGACAGGGAGAGCCTGTGTGCCAAAGGGCAAATGAATTAACTACAGAGAACTCAAAACCCTTACAGCAGATGCACAAATACACCCTGTAAATTTGCTTGCACTTTTCACTGACCCTGCATAATTCTTGTACAGTCTACAATATGATATTTAGTGGACAATCACTAAGGATTAGAGAGTTACATTTTCCAAGCTAGGAGGGCTGAACACTGTGGGATGCTGGGGCTCCTTGTGAGACACTGGGGAGCTGCAGTCCTCCATTTTTGTCCTTCTCTACCTCCAAGCCCTATCCCTAAATCTTTACAAGGAAACATTTATTTAACAACAATAAAAGTAGTCAAGAGTGCTCCTGAGAGACAATTGGCCATTTTATTACATGTTTACCTTCCACAATCATCGGTTTAGCGCAGATAATTACTTCCTGTTTTGAAAAAAAAAACCATTTGTAGGTTCAAAACAGGCCTGGGGGTGGGGTGGGAGAGATGGAATGGCCAACTGGGTACCACCAGAGGCAAAACAAAAGTAACATATTTTAGGAGGTCTGGAGGAATCCTTTGGAGGCTCAAAATCCCCTTGGGGAACTGCAGGTAGCTGGTGGGTTGCAGTTTCCTCATCCCTGTGAATGAGGAACGCATGGCTTTCAGATTTTGTTGCAGTGCAGAACCCATCAATCCTTACCATTGGGAATGCTAGCTAGCTGAGGAATGGAATATTTCTTCATCCCTACAAGCCACAAATGCATAGGAGTAAAAGGTGGTATGCTGGCTCAGCATTTTTTTAATGCTATACACGGAACATTCCTTGTGTGAGAAAACCCTATGAAATTCATAGGGTCACCATAAGTTGACAGGTGACTTGAAGGCACACACACATGAATGAATGCACTGAATATACACAGTCTTTAAACACAGTGAGAGAAGGATTAAGCTGTCTCTTAGGCAGCCACTGGTCTTGTACTGTATAGCCATATCCAGTCTCATCTAGAACTCTTTCTTAGACATAAGTGCATGTTTACCATCCATACCTATGCTATATTTCAAGAATCTCTCTCTCTCTTTTCATGTACTCATAAAGATACAGAATCCTCAAAATCGGTAGCTGCTGCTATGAAGAAAAGATGGAATCAGAATGATATATGTGTAAGGGTGGGGATAGGGTTAAGAAGGTAGGGGTGCAACTTCTACACTTGCCCTAGGCACTGTTTATGCTAGATACGCTATCGCTGCCATTAAGATAAAAACAGTAATCAAAGCCAACGTTACTAAATTGATGCTATTGTACTTTGGAGATGTCAAGAGAAAACACTCATTGGAAAAGATAATAAACCTTGGCAATGATAAGATGACATCTAGTTTCACTGTCAAAAATAGATAAATACATAGATAGATAAAACTTATAAGAGATTTCCGATTTTCAAAAATAAATGGTAAATGCACCTACAGTGAGTGAGATTTTTGAAGTGATTAAGAAGCTCAGGATTGGCCAGTTGCACAGTCCAGATGGCTTATCGATGGGTTATTATAAATATTTTGAAGAATACCTTTTTTAACCTTTACAGAAATTAATGAACTCGATTTTATGGACAGGGAGGATTCCTAAGACATGAAAAGAGGAAATAATAGCCTTCATCACAAAAAGGCCAAGACCTGACTATTACCCTGATTTCTGGGGTCCCGGGAGGGACACCTCAATGTGCTCACAATGGGGAATGGGAATTAGCAGAGCACAAGCTAGCAATACAAGAGGCAGGGCAACCTAGCAAGATCCTGAACCCAATATCTACGGGGTCAGGCCAAGTCAAGGAGCAAACAGACGTGAATAATAATGGTTTTCTTTATTGATGAACAACACAGTCAAACAAGTGTATGCAAACACACTCACACAGACCTATTGAAATAAAGGTAGGAGTTGGATAGAGGATTTTAAGAGAAGGTTTTGCATGGGAAATACTACACCTGTCCTGAAGCCCAGGTAGTTTGAACAAAAGTCCGTAGGAATGGAGATTCTCAGCACGAGGAGCTGAGGGGAAGGCTCGCTGAACAAAGCGACAGCAAGGCGGGATGGAAGCCAGGAGTGATCCGAAGAGATGCTCAAAATCAGAGGGTCTTATAGGGGAAAATGTGCCTGTAGGCTAGTCTGTTCTCGGGGAATACAATGGGTTTCGGGCTGGAGACAAAGCCTCCGAAAGGTCAGTATTTTGCATGATTGAGTTACGACAGAGTTGTCAATAGAATAGACAGTATGCAAACGCGGAATGCTCGACAGTTGAGTATTCGGCTCGTCAAGCTGCCTGCTCGGGGCAGGGAGTCTTTTGTAAACAGCGTGCATACATAATGTGGTCTTAAAGAGTACTTGCCTTGAGGTCTCCTAAAGCTGCGGTCTGGCTATTACTGGCCTGCCTGGATTGGTTTTGAATGGTTCAGCTATTTTCGGCCATGCCTGTGTGCGTGCTTGTCCGGGGGCCTCGCAAGCACGTGGAGAGGAATGGGTGAAGAAGCCAAATTATTGATATCAAATGATATCTGATATCCCATGAATCCGGACTAGAAACTACATGATAATGACAAAGAATTATAGGCCTCTTTATATTGAATAATGTTTTATAATGATTTTGGCAGAAAGATTAAAGAGAATCTTAGAAGATTTTATTCATAAAGACCAATCTGGATTTCTTCTGAAAAGACAGTTAGGTGACAATGCTACATGAATCTTGGACATTTTGGATTATTTAGAATTCTAAATCCAGCAATCTCTCATTTGTTATCACTGGTCAAAATCAGTATGGTCTGGAACAACAACAACATTTTTGGCAGAACATTAATTTTTATCACAGAAATTTTCCCCAATAATGATAATTTATGCTTTGCCTGTTCTTTGCAAATCCGTCTTCATATTGTTCCAGGTCGTGGTTCTTTTTATTTTCACAAGGGTTCTGTGCCTTCAAGCCTTACAAAAGTTGAGGGGCCACTGTTTCTGGAAAAATAAGCAATAAAAGTATTTGAAGGGTATGTTCAATCAGAAAAGTGATTTTATATAGACATATATAACCTTTGTTAGGAAAGCTGGAAGTTAAATGTAATGTAATTGCCAGCATATAAGATGCACCAGTGCATAAAATGCACCCCATTTAAATGCCAGCAAATAATATTTGCTGACATATAAGATACACCAGCATATAAGAGACACCCCATTTTCAACCACCCCATTTTGCTGGCTTATATGCCAGCAAATACAGTGTATTCTTTTAAAAAAACATTCTTTTTCTTTATTATCTTTCTTCTCTCTCTTTTTGTTTGTTTGTTCTTTTTTCTTTGTATGGATCTTGACTTCTTATCTACTGGAAAATGTTTAATAAAAATTTACTAATTTGCCAAAAAGATAAATACGGTAAATGGATCCTAGAACAAATCAAACCTGAAGTTTCTGTAGAAGTCAATGTGACTAAATTGATGCTATCATACTTCAGACACATCATGAGAAGGCATGATTCACTGGAAAAGATTAAAATGTTTCGCAAAGCAGAAAGCAGTAGAAAAAGAGGAAGACAACATTAGAGATGGATTGATTCAATCAAGAAAGCCATGGTTCCGAGTCTGCAAGACCTAGGCAGGACTGTGGGTGACTGGGGCTCTAGGAGATCTCTCATTCAAAAAGCTCCCATAAATTGAAGCCAATTTTTATGGAAGTTAACAACAACAGACAGACAGGTGACTGGACTCCAGAGGAAGCAAGAGAATCGCCCTACATTGCTTTACTTGCAGCAACAGGTATGTGTGGCAAACTATTTCCCATTAAATTAAAACCTAAGTTCAAAATTTTACAAAATGTGTAGAAATGGCAAAACTTGATCACTGTTGTTGCTCTTATTGCTGGATTTTCTTGATCAGCAATTTTCAGCAAAAGCAGATTATAAAAATGTATAAATATATAAATAATAAACACATGTATAAATACATACATAAATACAAAAATACAACTTGTTGTTGCATGTTTTCAAATCATTTTTGGTTTATGGCAGTCCTAAAATGAACCTATAATGGGGACGAAGCTTAAGGACCTTGGTGCGCAGGTGGTCATTTCGTCTCTCCTCCCTGTTCAAGGATACGGCGCACGTAGGGAAAGGGCAATAGTGGAGGTCAACAACTGGCTCCGCACATGGTGCCGCCAACAACGGTTTGGGTTTTTGGAACATGGCCTGAATTTCCATGACCATGGGCTTCTGGCGAGGGATGGGCTGTACCTCACAAAACTGGGCAGGAATGTTTTTGCAAACAGTCTTCCAAGGAAGATTAAGAGGTCTTTAAACTAAGTTCCACTGGGGAGGGAGACAATATTATTCAGGGCAAGGACTCAGAGAACACAGGGGGGAAAGGCCCAAATGATACTGGACAAGTAGTACAAGCGGCCAATGGCGGGAGGAGTAGAAACAATAGTACAGGACTTGCAGGAAGGGCCCAGGGACTTAAGTGTCTCTACACTAATGCAAGGAGTATGGGAAACAAGCAGGATGAGCTTGTACTCCTAGTACAAGAAAATAAATACGATTTGATAGCCATCACTGAGACCTGGTGGGATGAGTCTCATGACTGGAATATAGGAATAGAGGGGTATAGCCTATTTTGTAAAAATAGACCAAAGAAGAAAGGAGAAGGAGTAGCCTTGTATGTCAAGGATGTTTTCACCTGTGAAGAGATCCAGGACTTAAACCCAGAAAGCCAGGTCGAGAGCATTTGGGTAAGAATTAAAGCAGCCAGAAACAATAGGGATATTCTGGTGGGGGTTTACTACAGACCTCCAACCCAGGCTGAGGACTTGGATGACGCCTTCCTCAACCAAATGACTGCACATTCAAAAAGGAGAGATACAGTAATAATAGGAGATTTCAATTACCCGGATATATGCTGGCAGTCAAACTCTGCCAAGACAGCAAGGTCCAGCAAGTTTCTTGCTTGTCTTGCAGACAACTTCATGGTCCAGAAGGTGGAAGAGGCCACAAGGGGATCAAATATTCTAGATCTGGTCTTGACCAACAGGGATGACCTTGTGAATGAGGTAGAAGTGGTTGGATCTTTAGGGGGGAGTGACCATGCCCTGTTGGAATTTAGCATTCAGTGGGAAGGAGAAGATAAGTGTAGCCAGACACTCATCTTAGATTTTAAAAAAGCGGACTTCTGTAAACTTAGGGAGCTGCTGGCTGGAATTCCGTGGTCAGGAATAATGAAAGGGAAAGGAGTTCAGGAGGCATGGGAGTTCCTTAAAAAGGAGATACTGAAGGCACAGTCTAAAACTGTGCCAATAAGGAGGAAAAATGGGAGGCATCTGAAGAAACCAGAATGGTTGACTAAAGAACTCTCAGCTGAGCTAAGAGTTAAGAGAAACATGTATAGGAAATGGAAGAAGGGGGAAACCACCAAAGAAGAATTTAAGCAAGTAGCTAGGAGATGTAGGGAGGAAGTCAGAAAGGCTAAAGCACAGAACGAACTTAGGCTGGCCAGAGACATTAAAAACAATAAAAAGGGTTTTTTTAAATATGTCCGCAGCAAAAGGAAAAAGAAGGAGACGGTAGAGTCGCTGCGAAGAGAAGATGGCGAATTACTCACAGGGGGAAGAGAAAAGGCAGAACTACTTAACACCTTCTTTGCCTCAGTTTTTTCCAAGAAGGATACAAGCACTCAACCTGGCGGTTGGGGAGCAGGGGAGGAAGCAGAGGAAATGAGGCACATAATAAGTAGAGAGGTGGTACAGGAATACCTGACCACATTGGATGAATTCAAGTCTCCAGGGCCAGATGAATTGCATCCTAGCATATTAAAAGAGCTGGCAGAGGTCATTTCGGAACCGCTTGTTATAATTTTTGAGAAATCTTGGAGGACAGGAGAAGTTCCAGCAGATTGGAAGAGAGCAAATGTTATCCCCATCTTCAAGAAGGGAAAAAAAGAGGACCCAAATAATTATCGCCTGGTCAGCCTGACATCAGTACCCGGAAAGATCCTGGAACAGATCACTAAGCAGTCAGTTTCTAATCGTTTAAAAAGCAATGCGGTAATCACGAGAAGTCAACATGGATTTCTCAAAAATAAGTCATGCCAGACTAATCTTATCTCTTTTTATGATAGAGTTACTAGCTTGATAGATGAAGGGAATGCTGTGGATGTAGCATACCTTGATTTCAGTAAGGCCTTCGACAAAGTTCCCCATGACATTCTTGCAAGGAAACTAGTAAAATGTGGGCTGGACAGGGCTACTGTTAGTTGGATTTGTAATTGGTTGACCGATCGAACCCAAAGGGTGATCACGAATGACTGCTTTTCATCCTGGAGAGAAGTGACTAGTGGGGTGCCACAGGGTTCTGTCCTAGGCCCAGTGCTGTTCAATATTTTTATCAATGATTTGGATGAAGGAATAGAGGACATGCTCATCAAATTTGCAGATGACACCAAATTGGGAGGGGTTGCTAATACGCCAGAGGACAGGTTCAAAATTCAAAATGACCTGGATAGATTGGAAAGCTGGGTCAGGGCGAACAAAATGAACATCAACAGAGAGAAATGTAAGGTCCTACACTTAGGTAGAAAAAATGGAATACAGAAATATAGGATGGGGGACACGTGGCTGGATAGCAGTACGTGTGAAAGGGATCTAGGAGTCTTCATAGACCACAAGCTGAACATGAGTCAGCAGTGTGATGCGGCAGCCAAGAAAGCCAATGCAATTCTCGGCTGCATCAATAGGAGTATGGTGTCTAGATCGAGGGAGGTACTGGTACCACTCTACTCTGCTTTGGTTAGACCCCATCTTGAATACTGTGTCCAGTTCTGGGCACCCCAATTCAAGAAGGATATTGACAAGCTGGAGCAAGTCCAGAGGAGGGCGACCAAAATGGTGAGAGGCCTGGAAGCCATGCCCTATGAGGATAGACTTAGAGAGCTGGGTATGTTTAGTCTGCAGAAGAGGAGGTTAAGAGGGGACATGATAGCCATGTTTAAATATTTGAAGGGATGCCACGTAGAGGAAGGAGGGGCCTTGTTTTCTGCTGCTCCAGAGACCAGGACAAGGAGCAATGGATTCAAGCTGCAGGAAAGGAGATTCCACCTGAACCTCAGGAAGAACTTCCTGACAGTCAGGGCTGTCCGGCAATGGAATCTGCTGCCTCGGAGTGTAGTGGAGTCTCCTTCCTTGGAGGTTTTTAAGCAGAGGCTTGATGGCCATCTGTCGGGATTGATTTGAGGGTGTTCCTGCATGGCAGGGGGTTGGACTGGATGGCCTGTGTGGTCTCTTCCAACTCTACATTTCTATGATTCTATGATTCTATAATGGGGTTTTGTTAGCAAAATCTGTTCAGAGGGGGTTTGCCTTTGCTTTCCTCTGAGGCTGACAGAGTATGATTTCCCAAGGTTGTCCCGTGGGTTTCCATGGCTGAGCAAGGCTTCAAACCCTGGTTTCCAGAGTTGCAGTCCAACACTCAAACCACTGTACCATACTGGCATGCCATGGTAGTGCCAACACACTCCTGTGAGGCAAGAGGCTATGCTGACAGTAGCAATGCTGCTAGTAGGATCTCCCATGTTAGACAGGCTTGTGCTGAGGAACCAGACTAAATGTGCCAAACAGCTACTGGGCAGCAACAGTAGCATCAGGAGACACTGGTGGAGAATCTCTGAAAGACAGTGGCAGTGGCACCATAGCCAATGGTTGTTAGTACTGTACTGTAGGAGGCACCAGCAACTCTTCTTGAGTGTCTTTTATCATGAAAACTCTATGCTGAGACAATCCAGAATGAAACAAGAGATAGGGGCAAAATACCTGAGCTCTTTTCTTGGCAATGGTCATCTGCTTCAGATAACATTGACAACATATTCACTGCATTATTATCTGTGCTGGACAAGATTAACTGCCAAACTTTTAAATCTACAACGGTTAACTGATTGTGGCATATGAAGTGAACTAGTTTGAATTTTTTATAGATTTGGAATCAAGCGTACGTTGTTTTTATTTTGGTCTCATGCAAAACTGCATGCTCTATATAGAGACAAGAGGTTATGTATCCCTCATCTTAGCAAGGTATATATATTTTGTTTTGTGGATCACTGAGTGATGTGAGTTACTCCCTTTATTTCTGCCTTCCATATGAAACTATTCTCACCTGGCACTTCTTCTTATGCACACATTGCTAGCCTTTGTCCAAAAAATGGTCAAGATGATTCCAAGTCTACATTCAATTTCTGTTATTTTCACAGTGGCTCTTTCATTTCTGTAATATTAGGGGCAACACAGAACATTGTGCTACTCTTCAATTTATTTATTGTATATTATAAATTACATCCTGTCAGTTTAAATAAGAACGCAAAGTAGATTCTTATTAACTATAGTTTAAAAGCTTAAACAATAATTAACTCATACATTATATAGCTAATCATTAAGAAAAATTATATCTTGTTACAGTGTTAGCATTTTATTCATAATTACATCTTGTACATTAGTTGTGTTCCCCTGGCTGGCACAATATCTGGGTATAATGGCTGTTGCCTTGAGAATTTTTATGTCATGCCTTGTCAGCAAAGATTACTCTATCTTGCAGAATTCATACTAGAGATGTAATAATGCTGTTTCTGTGTGTCATTTCACATTCCTAGCTTGCATTGTTGCTGCTGAATTGTATTTACCAGCCAATTAATTATAATGGATAAAACATAAGAACATGTCAACACTGTTAAAATGTTACTCACCATACTTTCTTGAACATGGGAGCAGGGGAAGGTTCTCTCTGCCCCTTTCATCAGCACTTTGGTCATGTGGAAAGAGACCCATCTCAAGAGAAGCTGGTCTTCATGTGGTTGCTTCTGTTGGGAGTGGCAACCTTTGCATGCTTAATTAACTGGCTAGTTTGCATGTCTACTGTAGGCATAGAACATGCATTTCCCCTTGCATGTTCTCTTCCTCTTTTTTGTTCTTCAGCTTCCCTGCAAGCATGTGGTCTCCAATCCTCACATGCTTTCCTGTAAGCATGTGAGTTCTTATTTTCGTCTTACCTTTCTCCAAGAATTTGAACCCGTGTAAACTATGCACAAGATTTTGTGAATAAACTTTTTACATATTTTTAACCAAACTGTTTGTGTTTATTTTGAGCTAGATTAAGTGTGTCTGGGGTGGAGATAATAAAGTGGAACTGGTAATTTGTTCAACTTCTGCCTGTGTATTACAAAAGACTCTGCTGATTGGGAGACTTATTACTAAAAAATTCTCTCAATTCCCCAACAGCTTCCAGTGTTGTTAATTAGGAAACCTTCCAGGCAAGTAAGAACTTATCTTCAGATATGTTATTTTCCTCATGGGGAACATGATGGTAAAAGAACCCCTTGCTCCTTTAATCAAGAAAGAGTAGTGAGTAACATCTGGCCAGGTCTAAGAAGGGCCATAGATCAGGCCACAGCTTATTCACTCCAGCATCCTGTCCCCACAGTGGCCAACCAGATACCTAAGGGAAGTCCACAAGGATTCTAGAAGATAAAACCCATCCCATATACTGGACATATATCCTAACATGCTCTTTTTATCATTGTTTGATGACAAACAAACCTGTACCTCCCATGGCTAAACTCTCTTAGAACATAACAAAATATAGGAAAGGTTAACATTCAACTCCTAAGGAAGAATTCCTGAAAGTTCTGAAGATACTTATATAGTACCAGTCTAGTGGTTTCCTCAGATATAGGTGGATCCTTCTTATTCTGTTCGAGAATTGTATCTAAAGAGGTGGCATGCATAACATAGACACTGTGCTGAAGCCAGCATGCAAGTAATGATGTATCAACAAGAAGATCTAAAAGAACACATGACTTACTTTGGTGACTGTTATGTTCAGTGTATAGCAAGATAAACTGTAATGGGAATCACCTTTGAGACTGAACTTTTATGAGTATCAGTCTACTTCTTCAGATGCACTGATGGACTATTATTTATTTATTTATTTATTTATTTATTTATTTATTTATGGGATACAGCTATTTAATCACTGTCACACAGTTATGGGAATGTAATAAAACGTAATAGGATGAAGAAAGATGAAAACTGCAAAACTGGAAATAGCTGAACTGTGACATTCACAAATCTACCAACTGACAGAGGTATGAACAAAAATCATGGTTTCTTTTCACAATACAGATATTAACACACACACACACATTCACCCACACACACACACACACACACACACGACAATAGAAATCACCTTAGAGAAAGTTTTGACCCCAAGGAAACTGACTTTTGGTAAGCAGATTTATTGCTTTCTCACATCAGTGCTAACTGGCCAACTACCAACTAACTGAGCAACTACTGAAAGATCTGTACCATGTTACACAACTCTCTGAACATTCAGAGCCAGGGTCATAATCTCATTCTGATTCCTTTCCCACAACTGTGCTCAAATGTGTGCATATGTGCCTTCAAGTCACTTGTCTACCTGTGGCAACCCACCAAATTTTATACGGTTTTCTTAAGTAAGGAAAATGCACCAATGCATAAATACCTATGGCTTTAGAATGTCTGCAGGAGTAAACTAATATCCATGAAAGTTTTTGCTAAAACCAGTCATTTAGTCTCAGAGGTGCTGCTAGATTATTGCTTCCATTTCCCTTTCTCTCTCTTTTTCCCCCTTTTAATGTGAAACAGATTAACATGGTTATCTCTTCAAAAATGTCTGTGATGAGAATATAATTCAATATAAAACTGGCCTACTCTTTATTAAAGCAACTACAATTAATATAACCCAGGTTTTTTTTTTCTTGCTCTACACAGTATATGTAATGGCCTGTTTTTCTTTCATAATAGAGAAAAGCGAATCAATTTCTTTCTCATCTCTGCAAATTTCCCTTGTTCCTATTATTCCTGCCAAAATTACAGTTTGAAAAAGGGTCTGCTTGCCATCACTTGGCTTGTTCTATGCCTTGTTATATCAAAACCTTTTGGGCATTCCCACTGAACATAATACCACAATAGCACAGTGCAGACAACTACTCAGATGTGAACCCTATTGAATGTATTGACGCTCATCCCCTAGTAAAAATGTGTTGATTGTAGCCTACTTTTTTGGAAAATAGGAAATAAATAAATAAATCTAGTTGCATGCTGGTTTTTTAAAAAGCACACACACACACACACACACTTCTGTGATGTTCTACTTTTTTTCTTTAAGGAGAAGTGATCATTTGCAAGTGATTTAAACTTCATATTTTTGGAAAGCTCCTGCTTCCCATTGAAAAGCTCTGCCAAACAAGTGTTCTGAAATATATTATTCAAATTACCAGGGATGGGAGAAGGATGCAGTTAACCATTTTCTTTAAATAAAGAAGAGATAGAAAAGCGTACTTAAAAATCCTGTTTTTTTTCCTTAACATGAGGATGGGGAAGATATATGGGGCATGGATATGTCATTTGCTGGCACTCTGACTTCAAAAGTTGCTTGTGGGCTTATCCTCCCTTGGCACAGAGGTATGTCTGAGAGTGGTACTACACATGAAGACACCAGGCTTATGTCTTCATGTGAAACATCCATTAACAGAAGGTGGGATGATTTCAAGATAAAAGGTGGTGAGAACAGAGGAAGGGCCAGAGTTGTGTGGCAGAACATATGCTTTGATTGCAAGAGGCTGTATGTTCTATATCTGACTTTTCTGGGTAAAGCTAGGAAAGAACTCTGTCTGAAACCTTGTGGGGCTGCTGACAACCAGCACAAACAGTTCTGAGCTGGAACAGCCAGTGTGTGTAGAAACAAGCTTCCAGCTGATACTCACACTCAGAGTACAACAATGTTTAGATCCAAGCCATCCTTATAACAGGAGTGGTGTGGTCCTCTAGGTGTGTCTGGAGGGCCATATATTCCCCAACCCTGCTGTAAATTTCAGAATTTTTACAAAAGATTTTATTTTCAAATTTTAACACTGTAATATTTGAATACAGTTGTGAATCTGATTTATGTGCACAGTTTGGTATTCAAAACACACACTTATCCGTACAGCTTTGTCAAATAATTCAGATGCTTTGCTGTACTTTATGGCTTGTATTTATTTATTTGCAAGTGTGTCTTTTGACCACTAGAAGATGCTGTGAAACAGATACTGTGTGGCCAAGTAAATCCAAGGCATGGGCTGAGATCAGCAAGGGCATCCCCTGAGCCTTTAACGTAGGCTCTATTGTTAAACCACTGACACTTATGTGATCTTGGCAAACCTGATTGTTTTCATATTGGTTTGGCTTAAGGACATGTAAAATAAGCAGCCTTCAGGGAAGGAGATCTTTTGAAGAAAAAGGTCTAGTCCTCTCTCTCTCCCTACCCCTTCTTCTGTATCTTCTTCTCCAAGCTGAGCTTGCATCTCATGTCAGAGCTCAGTTGAGAAGAAAATCTCCAGGGGTGGGTTAGTTGGGTGGGAGAGATATTACAAGATAGTAAACTACAGGAAGAGGAGGATTGAGTTGTAGTACCAAATGCCTGAACAGCCATTTGCTGAGTCAGACTACTATGGGGGGACTTAGGATTGTGTGGTATAATGTTCTGAGAGTTGGACCATGATTCTAGAGAACAGGATTTAAATCCCTCCCTCACCCATGGAAACCTGCTGGGTGCTTTAGGCAAGTCACGCTCTGTCAGCCTCAGAGGAAGGCAAAGGCAAAGCCTACGCCTACTCCAAACAAATCTTGCCAAGTAGGTTCCCCTTATGGTTGCCATACATTGGAAATTAGTTGAAGGCACACAACAATAAGGATTGCTCTACCCCCTTCATTGTTCAATTGATGTTATTCTTACATATCTGAAACCATTCAAAGGAATTTATATTGTCGGACGGTATTCCTGTCTTATTAATAAAAATAAAAATAATCAGCCCTTAGGTGGGAGATTAACTGTGAACTTTACTGGCTTTATATCCTGCCTGGGAATTAAAATGGATTAGACAGAGAAACAAATTATGACCAACGTCAACAAAGCAGGAGATAACCCCTAACAAGTCATTAATTATAAGCAGAAATAGAGATTTGGGACTAAAGTTTTAAGAAATGTAAATATCAAAACATACCATTTTATTATTATAATGCCATCTAATATCCACCAATAAATGTTGATTCCATATATTTTAAGTCATCTTACAAATAACTGTATAAACATTGTTATGAATTCAAAAAAGGAATGTAAGTATAAAACTGGAAGCTAAATTTAAAAAGGAAGAATAACACCTCCCTCTTTCTTTTTTAAAGGTTCCATAACTGCAGGCTACTTTGAGGAATATATTAGGTTTTCAGAATTTCTTTATTTCGCTTAAGTAGTTTGATGTTGTTATGTGCCTTCAAATCATTTCTGACTAACGGCCACCATGATGTGAACACATCATGGGGTTTTCTTGGCAAGATTTATTCAGAGGGGATTTGCTTTGGCCTTCCTCTGAGGTTGAGAGTGAGTGGATCTCCATGGCTGAGAGGGGATTGGCGCCCTAAGTTGTCAGAGTCATAAACCACTACAACCCACTGGTTCCCAACATATGAAAATATGTATCTGTTTAAAAGTTACTTTACAACTTGTATTTAAAACTCCTGCAAGGAAGAGTATTCCCTCTCTCTCTCTTAACTTCTCAATATCTTGCTCAACTTTAACCCAAATTGTTACAGTCAAATAACAAAGGAAAATTTTGTAGATCTGTATTTTCATATGCTGGTGTATTTATACATTAAAGTTGTAGAAAAAGAAGATAATCCTGCTAGTTGTCTGTGCAACATACATGTTAAATATAGCCATGTATATCTATTTTCAGAGCATTTTTTTTTAATGTTGTACACACAGAATTAAATGCGAAATCTTGAGTCAAGAGCAGAATTGACGAACACAGTTACATTTACTTTTTAAAAATATATTCTCAATTTTCATGCTTGCAGATAACATTTGAAAACATACATTAAATGTCTGCAATGACTACAAAGTTCTCGGAGTGACACATTTTTGCCTAGATATGGCTTTATGATGACTCAAAACTGGATGATTTCTTATGGTGGAAAATAAATCTAACTATTTTCACCAATTTCACAGAAGTGATTTTGAGATGTGCAATAATTTTCACACTGGATTGTTATGCATATTGTTTACTTCAAGCATATCCTTGCTTGGCCTTCTGTATTCCTTGGTCAATTACCAGATTTTACCAAAACCTTGGTCATCCACTCCAGTATCTGCACCTTTCAACTTGTTGCCATGCCTCTGTCAAAAACTTAAAATGTTTTAGAACTAAAATTCTAGACAAAAGGAAATGCATGCACATCTTTTTTTTTTAATCAGTCTGAATTATTTGAGGTATGACATGAATTACTGGGGTTTTTTTAGTATCAAATTTGAAAAATATTGTTACAGAGGTTTAGCAATCCTAACTGTTTTCATCTGTTAATACAGTAGAAAGTGTTTTTATTCAGAGGGATTGAAGCATGGAGATTTCACTACAGGTGGGTCACAAACAGAGAAGGGAGCTGTTAATCCCTAACCACCTGGGGATTGCCTAGCAACCTCAACATTTTGATTACAGTACTGTCTTTTTCCTGGCTGGTGAAATGGCCAGGACAGTGTAGCAGACCTGGATTTTAAGCAGCTAGTTTGTTGGGCCTCCTGCTGGACCGGCATATTAAGCCAAATACCTAATTTGCCATTATAAGTGGCCTACTCTGTCCAGAACAAAAAATAGTTTTTTTGAAATAAACAATAGTGTGGATGAAATATATACAGTGGAAGGACTGTTTGAGGAAGTTCATTCTGAGGATGTGGCTGCTTTTCTGCTATTTTCATCAACCTTATAAAATTGTTTTTAATTTAATCTCACAGAGAATTATGTGCACTACTAGATTTCAAAATAATTCATTAGAATGTTGCATAATTGTGCAAAAGTACGTCTCCTCTTTCCAGAGCTTGGGAAAGTTACGGTTTAGATTATAACCCTTAGTATCTCTAGCCAGAGCCTGGGTGGGAGGCCGTTGGAGTTGCAGTCCAAAGCAAAATTTTAAACTCAGTCTCTCCCTTTTCACCTTGGGAACTAGCTTACCTGGTGAGTAGGATTTACCAACTATTCCAGGAAGACGGGAAAAGTAGCCAGAGACATTATAAACAGCCTAAGAATATCAGAAAGTTGCCTTTGAAAACATGACACAGTAACACTGGTGGTCAAATATGGAATTAACTTGAGATTTTCAGTGTCTACACGTTTGTATCTTGTTTCGTTTCCAAGGAAACATAACCTGATCCATGCCAACACAACTCAAGTGTTGTTCTGGAGACAATTCCAGAGAGAAATCCTAAGAGAGACCTTCATTTTTAAATTGGAAATGGGACTTAGCATCACCTCACAGTGTTAATTATGTTTCCTGAACAGTTTTGGATAGCAAAAAAATGGGCTGTTTATGTTGAAATATGAAGAGTATTTTGGAAATGACTTGGGTAAATAATACAAAGAGCCAGTTAGAATAAGGTGGCTGCCGTAGGCTTCACATATGAGTTAGGCAGCAAATGTTATTTATTTAACTTGCTTTTGTATTTTTTTTTCACTGAAAGGAATGGAGGGAGGTATTCAGGGTATTTTCTGCCTGGTGTACCAAATCATTTCTCTTTGGTACTACGCAGTGTGACTTGTTGTGGTGGTGGTAGTAGCAGTGTGCCTTCAAGTTATTTCTGACTTATGCTAACTCTATGGCAAACCTATCATTGGGTTTTCTGGGACTTGTATTTTCAGTATTAGGATGGAGTATTTCTTAACTTTATCTTTATTTGCGATTTTTCTTTTTTTCTTTATTCTACACATTTTCCATCTTTTATGCTTTTTATCATTTTGGGTTATGTTATGTTATTGTTACTGTTGCCATTTTTTTTTTTTTGGTATGTATTAAATCAACAAAGATTAATTTTAAAAAAATATTGGGTTTTCTGGGACTGAGAGCATGTGTCATGCCCAAGGTCACCGAGTAGGTGTCCACGGCTGAGCAGGGAATCAAATTCTGGTCCCCAGGGTTGTAGTCAGTCCTCAAACCACTACATCGTACTGTCTGATATTCCTAAGGCAAGGCTTAAGGGAGGGGGCACATTTTCTGTTCTCCTTAAGATCTTGGGCCAGCCTCATAAGAAGAGATGATAGTGCTCAGGTCAGGATATTTTAGTGTTAAACACAATATTGGCTATAATGTGACCATTTCCTACATAAATGTATTGAAATACGACCGTCATGCATTTGTAGAATAACAAATATCTATTCTAGTTGTGCACCAGATACATTTTTGGTACAGCCGAACACTGTAATCAGGTGGATTCTAGTATGAATACTAGTTTCATGAAAGCAGGTATGTCAGAGACCTAGGAAAATACATGTCTGAAAAATCTGAGATTTCTGACATACTTACTGAGCAAAACAATCTTCAAATTACATCATGCCAGAATCAGAGATATGGTGTCACTATGAAGCCTCAGTAGCCCACTGGATGCTTAGATTGGGAGGAAATAAAGAATATACAGAGACAAAAAGTACAATAGTAGCAGAAAAGTAATAGAACAATGCCCCAGTCAGGGACTGTGCTATTAATGCTCACATGGCTCCCACACAGAAGAAGCCATGAACACACTGTGACAAAAACTCAGTCCTTCATTGCCGCACACAACAATAAGTACGTTGTCAGAACTTTCCCACTTTTCCTAGTGGCACAGCTAACATCAACCCTTCTGCTTTGTTTTCAGGCATTTGTTCCTAATGACCAGGGTTCAAATCTCTTTATGTTCCTTCCAGCCACTGTTTTATGAGCACAATACACAGAGGAAAGGAAGGGGAAAACACACCCAATCCCCTTGTGTTGGTTTTGTAGCACGTTTGTGTTGTGCTGTGATTGGGTGCTGAATTAGCTTCCAAAATGGATGGCCATCTCTCAGGAATACTTTTGTTGAGGTTGGATTACATGGCCCTTGTGATCCCTTCCAACTCTTGTGATTCTATGGAAATCTATATTGGGGTAATACCTGTTCTAGCCACAATTAAAAATCCCCACAAGTTATGAAAGCTTTCAACATATTTAGATTTTTCATCAGAGAGAATTTTTTTAAAGGGTGTGACAGAGAAAAGGGAGTGCAAGAGGGGGAAAACCTATTTTAGGTTAGCTATGGTGACATACGAAGGGTAGCTGTCAACGTGGAACCAGCTGGCCACTACCCCCAACAAGAGAAAAATTTCTTGTACTATCACCAGAGCTGGTACAAAGTGAGTGCCTCAATGGTCTACAGCAGTGGTTCTCAAACTGTGGGATGGAACCCTAAGGGGGGGGGTGACTCAAGAAAAGTCAGCCTGCAAGTACAGCAAATGTGAAAAAAAGACAAAACCTGTGTGTGTGTGTGTGTGTGTGCACACGCATGCATCATTAAGGATTGACTGGTTTTTGCAAAGGAGTGACACAAAGTGGCTTCTCCTATTATGCCTTCCTCCGGGATCGGACATAGCAAAAATCAGCTTCCCTTTTTAAACCCTTTCGTCACTCAGCTTCCCTAAATGTTTTATTGTTGGGACAGCAGGTGTGTGCCCCTCAGTGACCATGAGGTGGTTTCTCAGGAGAGCAGAACTCAGCATTAAGATGGAACAGGTACATGGCATGAGGGGCCTATGAGAGACAGAAGTAGACTAGGCTGTGGAGGGGTGTGGCATGGAGTGGGGGGGTCCTGCAACATCCTCATGTAGATGTAAAGGATGTCATAAGGATAAAAAGCTTGAGAACCACTGGTTTAGAGGAGTATAGGATACAAATGTGCTTCTTCATCATTTGACCCTGTTTTGGTTATTCTGCTGATACTATCTTCAGAGGTGGAACAGAATGTTCCATTGACATATCAAGGTAGTTCTGCATGTTTAGCTGCCATGTTGGTGGTATTTTTAGTGTTGTGCTGATGTAGCAGGACTTCTGCTGGATTCTTATAGCCCTCTGACCACATACAGTGGCAGTGTGAAACAGTGAGGCCCTCCGGTTGTTAATGAACAGAAATTTCCATCAGCCTCAATAGTATAGCCAGGTATAATTGAAGGTCAACAATATCTGGAGGACCACATGTCCAAATCATTATAGTCTAAGTGTATATTTGTTATTCGTTTCCTCTTTGCCTCTTGACCTGAAAAGCCTTCAGATAGGCTTAGAGCACCTATGTAATATAAAACTGGTGGCTGTTCATACCACATAGTTACAGTACTATGATTCTACTTTAACTGCTGTGACAACATGCTATAGAGTTCTGGGATTTGGAGTTTAGGGTATTTAGAAATTATCAGGTAGTAAGCTCTAGTACCTCATCAAACCACAAATCTAGCATTCCGTAGGATGAACAGTGGAAGTTCAAGTGGGAATCATAGTGCGGCTTAAAGGGCTCCTGGTTTTGTTCTTTTATTTTTGCTAGTTGAGAATGTATACAGATCTATTTGTCATATGTTTTTTATGCACAGTTGGTACAGATGGCTGGGGATTACCGAGTGACTGTTGAATTTCACTACCTTTCTGTAAGGCTATTGACTATAAAAGACACCAGATGCCTTCTGATCTTAGAAGCTAAGTACTTGGACCACCACCGGGTACCAGGTGCTGGAGCTTGTAGTGGGGAGGCAGGACCTGGCAAAACCACTTCTGAGTCTCTCTTGCCAAAGAAAACCTGATGAAATTCATGGGTTTGCCATAAATCAACAGGTGACTTGAGGGCACATACAAGCTATAGTGTGTGCCTGTAGGAAGGAGGAGAATGCTTAGACCAGTGGTTCTCAACCTTCCTAATGCTGTGACTCTTTAATACAGTTTCTCATGTTGTGGTGACCCCCAACCGTTATCATAGTGTCAGAAGCTCAACCTGAGAAGGGCTTGAAGCGAGGTCTTAGGCGACCCCTGTGAAAGGGTCGTGCGACCACCAAAGGGGTCCCGACCCCCAGGTTGGGAACCACTGGCTTAGACTAAGAAGTTCGGTCTTTACTGCAAAGAGGAGTGTAGGTCTGAGGTATTTCTGGAGGCCAAAAAGGCGTCTTCATGCACAGGTGTCCCACAACAAGAGCTGAAGGGGAAGCGATCCTGGAAACGATGGGCCGGGAGAGGGGACGGCTACCGGGGCTCATTTGGTAGCCTGTTTCTTTCAGCCTTTGGTGAGGGCTCAGCATCTTCTGCACCTCCAATTGTCTGGGTGGGAAAACAGCCCCAGGTTCTCCTGCACACGAGGGTTCTCTGGGTGGGGCACCAAGATGCAAAGCTGTTCCTGGACCAGGGAGGTATTTCGGGGGAAACAGACCACCCCTTATGGAGAGCCTGTCCCGGACTCTGGGTGGCTTCTGTGCCTCCGCGGACGCTCTCGACCTTTCCGTTTCCTTCTGAAAGCGGGTGGCCGGCGGCGCTTCAGCCTGGGAGAGCCACAGGTGCTTCCAGAAGCTTCTCGAAGGCCGGGGAGGCGCGGAGGGTCCCACACTTGCGGGGGTCTTGCCGTCGCGCGGCGCCCGCGCCCCTCCGGGTCCCCACTGGGGGACGCTTCCTCTCGTCCTCTGAGAAGGGCTCGCCTTACCTCCGGCGGCGGGGCGTGTTGGCCTCACGTGTCGGGGGCTCGCTGGGCTGGTGACTTCCCATGTGTAGCCTCGAGTGGGAGGGGACGGAAGGGAAAGGCAGGGGGAGCGCGGTTCAGTGGAAATTTCCACTCCCTGCAGTAGTAGGAAAGAAAGAGGAGGGGAGGAGGCGGGTCGAGCATCACCAGCATCACCAGGAAGGGGAGACGGCGCTTTCAGGGTCTTTCCCCCCACCCCTTCAGGCGCCTCGCCTCGCCTCGCCTTAGATTTTTTTTTCCTCGTTCAGAGTCTCTCCCGGCGTAATTTGGGTTTTGTGCGGCGAGGAAATTTACTTTATCCGGGGAAAGCGAGGGAGAGGAGAGGGCGGGGCGGGGAGGCGCGCCTGACGCCAGCGAGGAGGAGGCGGAGGCGGCCCCACCGGCGGGCGCGCGCAGCAGCCTGGCTCTTAAGCGCCGCCGCCGCCGCCGCCTCCTTCGCGTAGCCTGGGACGCGCGCCGGGTCGGACCTGCAGCCTGTCTCCGCTTCTCTCTCAGGGGGCCTCCCAGCTGTTGCTCCTTCTCAAAAGATGCCCCGATACGAACTGGCTTTGATCCTCAAAGCCATGCAGCGGGTGAGTGTGTGTGCCAGCCAGCCAGCCAGCGAGCGAGCGTATGGCTGTGTGTGTGTGGGGGGGGAAGAGGACCCTTGCCCTGTCCCTCCCCGCTTCCCCCCCCGGCACCCACCTCCTCTCCCTCTCCCGGGGGCTCGCTCTCAGGAGCCCTCGGCTTCCCGCGCCGGCCCCGCTTCTCATTGCTGGCCGTCCCTCCGCGCCCCCTTCCTCTTCCCGTGCGTCCTCGAAGTCCGTCCGCCTTCCCTTCCTCCCCGCAGGGAAGGCTCCGCTCTCGCCCTTCGCCGCTCCCCTCCCGCCTGCCCCTCTTTGCTCACAGGGGAGCCCTGGGGGAGGAGGGGGAGGAGGAAACGGAGCCGCTGCTCTCCAGATTGAAAACGACGCCCGAGAGGACCGGTCCTTGGGCCACCCTGGGGTCCCTCCTTGGCTTCCCCCGGGCATTTCGCGCGCACGTGCCAGCGCTGTTTTCTTGCTCACCCTCCCCAGAAAGAAGTATCCTGTGAAAATAACAGCATTGAGTAGCACACAAAGAGAGACGGGCTGTCTTCTTGTTTTTATTTTCAGAATTTAACCCGATAGGCTCGCGGGTGTTCAAGTAGGCGTAACCTGTTTTTAAAAAAAGGGGTGTCGCCAGCCACAGGCAGAGGTGTCCTTGGGCGCAGCCATGCGCGCCTCGCCGCCTGGTGTCGGTCCCTGGCGATGCGTCGCCCCGGCTGCTCGTGGGTGCTTCGCGCGCGTTCTTTTCCGCGCTTGCCCTGCGAGCGATCCTGCCAGGACCGCAGGAGCCGGGGTGGTGAAGGGAGAGAGGAGCACCCTCTAGATACTCTGCTCCCGATGGCTTGGATTCCCAGTAGCCGAGGAAGCATGAATGAATTCGAGCCACATAGGTAGAAGCGAAACTAAGGATGGATTTTTTTTTTTTTTGAGCGACTGTCAATGGCAGGGAATTTTATAAGGAGCATCTTTCACCATCACTTAAAGGGCTAGAGCTCCTCCATGGTGAGTGATGTTGAGAAGTGGTGTAGAAAGTCAGCTGGGTTCTCTCTCTCTGTCCGTTTTTTTCCTGGCCAGTATAAATGGTGGTGTGTTAAAACCCAGGTGATGCTCCTTCTTTGAGTGGCTGATTGCGGTAGACCCAAGGGATGGCTTATGCTGCGCCAGGTGAGCTGGCTTTTCAATGTTGAAGGGCCCTGGTTCATTCCCTTGCAGTGCCAGATGGGGGTAGGACAGTCCGTACAGCTGACTGTTAAAAGATGCGACTAGTTAGTGTAGGCAGTACTGAGCTAGGTAGATCCTTGTGTTGGTTGGGGTTTATGAAAGGTAAGAATGTGGAATGGTACCCTCGTTATTCAGTTCTGGAATAACTTAGTCTGTATGGATGTCTTTAACTCAGGTAGTCACTGGTGGTGTTTTTTTTTAAAAAAACACAGCTCCCTTTTTTCTTACAAATGGATCACCTTAAGAAACAAAAGGATTGATGTGTAATAAGTTTTGATAGGATTACATGCCAGTATCAGCCCATACCTATCTAACTAATATTAATTTCCACTGAGTTCGGTGAGACCTACTCCCAAATGAGTTTGCATAAGATTAGCAGTCTGAATGTAGTTTGGCTTAGGAAGATCTTTGCTTAGAGAGGTTCAACTTTATGCTTTACAAGATGCAGTTTGTGTGTCTGTGCACACACTTCTGAACAAGTGTATGCTAAAGTGTAGCTTTAGTTTGTGTCTTGTGTTAGGAGTCATACTGAGAACTTCATGTATACTTTTGTAGTTATTGGTATGTGTTGTCTTCTGCTTGTTCTGTCTTCATTCATTTTATATCTGATTTACCTACCTTCATCTAGAGTTGACTTTTCACTGAAGCTTAATTGCCAGTTTTGGTTACTGTGGCTGAAATATTTTTAAGAACCTCAGACTTTTCTATAGCTACAATAAAAATATACTGAGGTAGAGACTTAGTGTTTCTTTTTGGCCTGCTACTCTCAGTAACCATTTAAAGCTGCAGAAAGTATGTCTTCATAACAAATAAGTGCTTTCAATAAGTGATCAAAATAAAGTTTTCAGAGAGTGTGAGGACAAAACTATTAAAACAGCCAGCACCAACCTTCCTGCTACATCAGCACATGGGAATCTATGAATCAGATTGTTAGGATAAGGCTTAGTACAAAGATTGTAAAGAGGGCAAACTAGGAGATTTGTCATGAAGTGTCTGGGCTCTCATGCCACTTTAGGTACGAGGAAATAGACTTCTCTTGCACACATAGATCTCTTGAACAAAAGAAGGTTGCTGAGGGAGGACAATACCTGAACAGTCTCCATCCACTTGCCATCTCTGTAATGTGTGGGCCTTCAAACCAACCATTTGTTAGTCATTTTGGAGTAATTTCTAAATGTTTAGCTAATACTCACACCCAGATTTAATTAGGAATTTTCTATAATTTGCTATGCAAATCACAAAAATAAATGGATTTGTAAAGTTCAAAAGTCAAATGGCATAGGGAGGGAAACTGTGCCTTTGTATGACTTGCATTTAAATTTAGAAATTACAGTTTAAATATGTTCTGTGGGTTCACTAGATCCTGCAGCTGGCTTCTGCTGTAACCCAAGGTGGGTTGCTGTAGCAGCAGAACTTTTTCTGTCTTTTTTAATAAGAAGTGAAAGAGAGTGAAAAGGGGGAGAAGTTCTAAGTGGATCCCACAATTTGTATGGAGAATACAGTAGGTCTCAAGCTGAAGCCTATTGGTCTAAACCCGTGCTACTCAAGGCAGTGGTCCATGAATGATCAGCTGCCTGTCCCTAGCAAGTTTCCAGGGGAAAAAAATGTAGGTAACAGGCACAGATTGCCAGTCGCCTGAATAAGATAGCTTGAGATGCACTGATGTGAATTTTTTTAAAGTTACTCTTGAATTTAGTTAGCAGGATAATAACTGTATTAGAAATATAAAATGTTCATAATACTGGCTAATTTTAGCATGATGAAATGCTACAGTCCAGGAAATAGTGGTTAGAGAGTAGCTAATCATAGGATTAGAAGTTCAGTTTGTACTCATAAACATATTGGGAAGTTGGAATTAACCTCTGATTCAATTGGAAATCAGTTCTAAGTAAAAGTTTACTAGGCTTCAGGTACCAGTCTTCCTTGTTCTTGTACTCACCAGAAGAGGGTGCAAGAGCTAAAACTGGCCTGCCAAGAGTACAAGCTGTACTGTACAACAAACGTCTTCATTTAGCCCTGTTCATAGTAATCTTTTTTCACTGCTGTTCATCTTGTCAACTTGTAAAGTAAATGCACATTTCTTGGTGCAAAATAGACATGTATATCTAGAATTATATTGATCAAGGTGTTTAAGGTAAATTAATCAAAGATAAATAGTCTCAAATTATTCTGAGTTCAGGAACTGCTTAATCTGTGTAAATTTTCAAGGTATAACACAATGTAGCAATTACTTTTTTATATATAATCTGAAGTAATTTTGGTAGAAGAATGAATGCATATACACTCTTTAGGGCAAATAGATTTCACTATAGATCTCCAGGTTGTGAATGCAGTAGCAAAAAAAATCATATGTAGTAGAAGTAGAGTAATGAGACAGACAATAACTCACTAAACACTTCATCTACTTTCCGAGTGTCATGAGTTCATGTTGCAGTTTTCTTTGTCTCAGACTGGAATGGAAAGGTGAGCTTTTACTTATTCACTGGCAGTTTTTTTTTGCAAAGTTCTGTCTAAGTAGAACAACATATTTTAAGGTAGAATAGACGTTCTTATTTCTCGTTCTATTTTAGAAATTGTCCTTATTGCTGTGGCTTGTCTTTAGGCCCTCTATTAGTTGATTACTTCAAAAATGGAACCTTTTTTTAAATATTACTATATTTTGTTTAAGTGTCTTCATGTTGGACTGAATCAGATGTGGTTAGTCCTGGCTGGTTACTTTGTTAAAGAGAAGTTGCCCAGAGGAGCATAACTGTACAGCAGCTTTTCTCCACATATCTTTCATGGCCCACTGCTGGGGAGTTGTGGGATTTGTAGCCTGGTGAGGTACTTAGCATTTTCTGCTAGAGAGCTGTGGTCCACTCCTGTGAGCTGCATCACTGGCAGAGAAGTCTGAGTACCTTATCAAACCTCAAAAATCCCAAGTTTTCCCTAGACAGATACTAAACTGCTATGTTTAGGTAGTGTAGACACCAGTTGTGTAGGTGAATGGCCACCTATGTACCATTTAACCATTAGGAGGTAAAATTATATATAAATGTCAGTGGATCTTGTCTTGAAATTTTAGTCTCTTCCACAATGGGTATATTAAGAGATGAGTAATGCGAATGAAGTTAGATAAACAGATTTTGATTTTGACAATTCCCATTTACATGCCACTTTAGTTGTTTTAGTCTTACCTGTTCTGCATGTGTATATTTAAGGAAATGGGCCTGCTATCATCATCTTTACCTGGGGTCTGAAAGCCATGTCTGCAACTGGCATGAATCTTGCTGTCTTTCTGAAGAATCTTTCAAGATTCCAGCACCTTTTAAAACCATTTGGAATAGCTTTGTGTGATGGATAGTTGGTGATAGGGCCAAATCAGATGAATGGATCATGGGAAGGCAACGGCTTCATGGCTTCTTGAACCCAACTACAACAGGTTTTATGAGACTTCTTATGATCAAAAGGAGGTGTCTGAGTGAATTCTTCTTGGTGTGTCCAAGAGGTGAATTAAATTAGAAGACTAGTAGACTGTGATAAGAGGGTGCAGGAAAAAGTTGAAACACATAATTAATGTGATGACATGTCATACACATTCCTAGTTCTAAGATTTCATTTTAGCTGAAAAAATAATTTTTCTTTCATCTTTGTATCTCACTTTTTAACAAACAGTAACTTTTTGGGTAGACTGTAGTTGGATATAACTGAGAAGGTGGGATTCAGAAAACCTCTTATGTGAGTGGAGTGTGTGTGTGTGTGTGTGTATGCGCTTAGGCAAGTGGTATATGAATATCAGCATGCCCCTCTGCCTTATCTTTGTGGTACTGCAGGGACTCAAAGCAGGAAAGAAGAGAAGAGAAAGCCATGGTTTTGCTTGCATTCTCTGGATTTTCCCAGAGTATTTAAGACACAGAATTTCTTGGTCAGGATTCGGGCTTGTTTGTATAGCAAATCAAGTTTAAGCTAGAGAGTGTTGGTGTGTTGAGCCTGAATTCACTGGCTTGTTCAGAAAACTTTATCAGGCAATCTGAGACTCCTATTTCCTTTTAGTCTTTAGTTTTATTTTTGCATTAATTTGTTTTTGGATTATTTAAAAGTTTATAAACTGCCTTATTTACAAAAAGGTGGACTCAAAGTCTTAGACACAAATAAGGGAAACAAAGAAGTCTCAAAGGATCTGATAATGCTGTTCAGTCACTGTATTGTGTGCTTATGTGTTTGCAGTTCAATACTGGCTATATCTGTAAGCAGTGAAAAATGATCTAATTTACAGGTAGCAATAATGGTGAGGAGTTAAGAGTTTCTGTTGCTATGGGAAAACATTTGATAACAATTCACTGCTAGTATTAATGCTGCATAAACTGCTTCTTAGTACAGGTCATGTTGCCTCTCTAGAAATATACATGATCAAGCTTGTAGAAGGATTTGTTTTATTGTACCTCAAAACTCATTATTTGTGAAATTTTTCAAATTTAGCTATATCATATTACAACCAATGATCAGTGGAAATAATAATATTTTTGTTTAGCAGTGCAATGTGTAGTGTGTTGAAATTGACTACTGTAGGTTTTGAGTTGGGTACCTCTTTAGTCCTGCACGGGGGTTGTATGTATAGAGTTCTCTCACTCTTGTTGGTTTTCTGTCTGGACAAATTACTGACTTCTTAATATGCTGTTGATTGGGTCAGCTTGTGAATTGTCTTCACTGTCCATTGAACATCACCATCCTAAAATATACCACAGCTTAATTGTGTTGGTTCTGGAAATGCCTGTAAGTTAAATAGTAACACTCAACAGCTCATCTGAAGCTCCTGGAATACAGTAAATTGTGCATCTGAATAAAGTGTAGACCTTGTCTTGTCTTTGTAAAGTTTATGGGTATGTGAACTATACCTACAGATAATTAATTTCATTCAGTTTGTAATAATCTAAAGTAGTTATCTTATTTCTTCATCATGTGCTGTAGGTGGAGTCTTCTCACTTAGCCTCCATTGAAAGTCCTTACCTCATTTGGTTTGAAAGTTGCACATTTCGGTTCAAAAGCTCTTGTGTGCTATATGTTCCACAGTAAATACATATTCATAGCATATTCTATAAAATATCCTTAGAGTTAAAATACAAGAATAATTGGGGATAATGTCTAAAATAATAGAATGGTATTACAGGTCAGAAAAAACAGTGTGCTTGTTTGGAAAACATCACATCCTGATTAGTAAAATCTTAAACATTGTAAAATGGTAAAAATTACAGAATGGGATGCATATCTTGGGAGCTACAATGTTTGTTTCCTTACATATACAGTCTAATGAGTTGTATTTGAGTAATGTACTTCATGTAGTGACCACATGGTATCAGACTTGCTGACTTTGTATATAGAACCTGGAACCAAGGGGGTACTTAATCTTCATTTCACCTCTGCCTTCTCAGTGTCGGTACTATATGAACAAATATCTCTCAATTTTACTTTCCTTTCATAATAATTGGCCCCAGATTTAACTGCTGATAGATTATAGCGTGTGAATTGGAGGCAAAACAGTCAGTGATACTATATTCACTTTCCAAACAAAGGTATTTAACCGTTTTTTGAAAAAGTTAAATCTTATCCATGTTTATGCAGATAGAAGTCCCACTGAGGTCAATAAGGTTGTGTCCTAGTAATCTTGCTTAGTATTAGAGGACCGCTAAGCATTGCACTTGTTGAGTGGATGATAGATTTTCTTGTGCCGAATTGTTTATATTTACAACTTTAGTGTTATGCTGTGGCTGTACACCAGTTGAGAAGATAATGAACTAGACTTAATAGGCAAATTGACTTGGAGTCCAAATCTGCCCATTCTGCCCTCTCCTAGTTTTCTGTCCTTACCACAGTTCTTTTCTGCGCTTATGCCTACATCTATTTTTCTTCTTTGACCTTCTCATTCCCTTTACCTTCTTTGCCCTTTGTTTGTTACCTTGTTTGTGAATGTTTGCCTCTGTCCCACTCTGTTTCTAGAACAATGATGTTCCTCTCAGTTTTGAGGAAACAATTATGAAGGGGAAGGGAGGAGATTAACATGTTGAGGAATGTTCTAGATTAATATTCAGTCTTACACCTTCTCAGGTGGGAAGAACCCACAATGATTGTTTAGGGGACTACAGTGGCAGGAAAAGTCCAGCATTGTGTTGTACTCAGATCACACTACAGAATGTGGGACCATAACAGTACAAGATGTAAGAAAATCCAGCTAAGATTTCCATGCAAAAGCTATAATGTTGGCCTGGCTTTCTCTGCTTTTGCTTCCCACCCCATCTCCTTAAAAGCAGTTGTGACCGGCCTCTTTGGAGATATTCTATAAGGCAAGTCCAAAGTAAGTGGTGGCATCACTCTGCTGTACAAGTAAGCATGTAAATAGCTCTGTTGTATTTGGTGTAGTTTTGCCTCTAGCATAATCTCTTAGAGAGCTGTGCTACACTAGAGAGGCAAGGTATTGGCTCATTTCTAGTCAGTCAGAGTGTGATTTGTCCTGCACCATGAAACCTTTCTGACTCAGCATGTCGATCACCTTTGTTTTCTGGCTTCTGATACTTTAGCAGTCTTTGGAATTTGTGTGCTATATTGTCTAGGTTCTTCCTATTTCTGGCTGCTCCCCCTCCATACTGTTCCTCAAACCAGTGTCCACTAATTGCTGTAGTTTCCTACTTCTGTAACAACTGTAGCTGAAGAAATGCAGGACAGTGCGATGGTATGAGATTAAAGGAGAGTATTGAGAGAGGGATGGGAGGGTGATGAATCTGATTGGGAAAGGGCAATGCTTCTAGTACAGATAATAGTTTGGGAAGTCAAATGATCTTCCTGCGCTAGATGAAGATGGCTCCTCGTCCCTGGAAATTCTTGGAATTGTTTAATCTGTTCCCTGGTGAAGTTTTGTAGTTAATGTGGCTCAGTGGTATATTGTATATCTCATCTACTGACAGCATTACATGGTGATGTCAACTGTCATATCACAGTTTGGAAATCATTTGTACATTGAAATGAATTGTAAATGTAATGTGCTCGTATATGACCAGAATAAAGTTTTGACAGTGCCTGTGTGGTTTTTATGTATCATCATTTTGAGTATCAGAATTACTTTGGCCAGGAAGATTAGTATTAAATACTGCTGCAAGTCTGGAATCCTAATTTTGAAGAAAAGGATGCACGTTCTGTTACTTTATTAGAGAACTTTGTTTTATAGTCATTGAAAGTTATTTCTTGCATGATGCAAAATTCCACATAACGTTTACAGAGGAAGAAAAGATGTATTTAGCTCCTTGTTATAACAAATATTTCTGGTACCTAGTGAAAGCCTTCTCTAATTCAATCTTTGTCTTTTGTCTTTGCTGCCTTGCAGGGTTGGTACAGTAGGCTTCAGTAGACTTAGCTGCAACTAAGAATTTCTCCTACATCAACAAAGTTAATGGTGATGCTCTTGTGGATTGGCGAATAAAAGTTCACGTTAAATATTTAAGAAGCGGAGAATACAATTTTTGTCTTCTCAGAGTTGTACCACAACCACTACCATCAAGACAGCAAACCAATGGACAAAGACTTTGATCCAGAGTGTTTATAAAACTAATGTGATTTATCTTACTAAGGCTTGATTGAGGTCTGTGGTCTGGACATCAACACTTGGAAGTTACTTTGTTTACAAAAATGAGGGCGGCTTTGGAACCAGCAGACATTGCCGTTGTGGCATTGTATTTTGTGCTTGTCATGGGCATAGGCTTTTTTGCCATGTGGAAATACAATCGAAGCACTGTAAGTGGTTACTTCCTGGCAGGGCGATCCATGACGTGGCTAGCCATTGGTGCTTCCTTGTTTGTGAGCAACATCGGGAGTGAACACTTCATTGGACTTGCAGGATCTGGAGCAGCAAGTGGATTTGCCGTGGGGGCATGGGAGTTCAATGCCTTAATGCTTTTGCAGCTCTTAGGATGGGTCTTTGTTCCAGTGTATATACGATCTGGAATATACACCATGCCTGGATACTTATCCAAACGTTTTGGAGGGCATAGAATTCAAGTATATTTTGCAGTGCTATCTCTAATACTATACATCTTCACCAAACTTTCAGTAGATTTGTATTCAGGTGCATTGTTTATTCAAGAATCTTTGGGCTGGAATATTTATTTGTCAGTTATTTTGTTGATTGGAATGACTGCATTGCTGACAGTGACTGGGGGTCTTGTGGCAGTCATCTACACAGACACAGTCCAAGCTTTGCTTATGATCATTGGTGCCTTCACGCTTATGATCATAAGTATTGCAGAAGTTGGAGGATTTGAAGAGGTTAAAAGACGGTACATGTTGGCAAAACCAAATGTTACATCAATATTGTTGACATATAACCTTTCCAGTACTAATTCCTGCCATATTGACCCAAAGCCTGATGCACTGAGAATGTTGCGTGAACCAACTGATGAAGATATACCTTGGCCTGGCTTCATTTTGGGACAGACCCCGGCTTCTGTATGGTACTGGTGTGCAGACCAAGTCATTGTTCAGCGGGTTTTAGCAGCAAAAAATATTGCTCATGCCAAAGGATCCACTTTAATGGCAGGTTTTTTAAAGCTTTTGCCTATGTTCCTTATAGTTGTTCCAGGGATGATTTCACGGATACTATTTCCAGAAGATATTGGATGTATCAATCCAGAACACTGCATGCAAGTTTGTGGGAGCAGAGCTGGATGCTCTAATATTGCCTATCCGCGTTTAGTAATGAAGCTCGTTCCTGTTGGCCTGCGAGGCCTTATGATGGCTGTTATGATTGCTGCACTAATGAGTGATCTGGATTCTATATTTAATAGTGCCAGTACCATATTCACGCTTGATGTCTACAAGCTCCTCATACGGAAGAGAGCATCGTCTAGAGAGCTGATGATAGTTGGAAGAGTTTTTGTTGCTTTCATGGTTGTAATAAGCATTGCTTGGGTTCCAATAATAGTGGAAATGCAAGGAGGCCAAATGTATCTGTATATTCAAGAGGTAGCAGACTATTTGACACCACCAGTGGCGGCTATATTTCTGTTGGGCGTATTTTGGAAACGCTGCAATGAGCAAGGGGCCTTCTTCGGTGGAATGGTTGGTTTTGCTTTAGGAGCTCTCCGGCTGATATTGGCATTTATCTATCGTGTCCCAGAATGTAATCAGCCAGACACTAGGCCATTCTTTATCAGAAGTATCCACTATATGTATGTTGCTACTGGGCTATTCTGGATCACTGGAATTGTGACTATAATAGTTAGCCTTCTTACACCACCACCTTCAAATGAACAAATTCGGATGACAACGTTTTGGTCCATGAAAAGCAGAACAGTAAAGGAAAGCACTTCTGTGGGTAATTCATTGAAAACACAAGAGAAAACCATCTTAAAATACAGTGAAACTCCCAATCCTGTATCTTCAAATGGAAAATCTGAAGAAAATGTTAAAAATGAACCACCAGAAAACGTCAATCTTCTAATTACTTGCAATGATGACAGCAATCCAGTGATTTCTCTAAGTAACTCTGAAGTTGAGACACCAGTTGATTGTTATTCTAATGGCCAGGCAGCTCTTATGGGTCAAAAGAAGACTGAGGAGGAGATAGAAAGTGGTGACAAAAACTGGAAGTTCATAGATTGGTTCTGTGGTTTTAAAAGTAAAGGCATGAATGATAGAGTCATCCTAGAGAAGGGGGAAGATGAGACTGTTTGTCTACAAATGCTGGAAGAGACTCCCAAAGTTAAATTACTACTAAATTGTGGACTTATTTGTGTGTGTTCACTTGGAATATTCATGTTTGTTTATTTCTCTTTGTGAGCAAATGTTTTAATTTTAAGGGTATACTCAGAAGTAGAGAGATGGTTGCTGGAGAAGTATTTATGTATAAATATGTTCATTTGTGTCTTACATCTCAGGCATCATGTACGCTACTATCAGCCAAACTGTTTTTTCAGCCAATCTGAAAATATTAGACTTTTTATGTTACAGCATTTCTGGCTTAGCACAGAGTGTCTGAGGAATTTAGTGTTCAATGTTGGGTTGAGTTTTGGCATACCAAAGTTAAAAAAAATCGTGTATTAAAAGGTGAAATATTATAGCACTCTGTAAAAAGATCCTACAAAGTAAAAAAAATTATGTCAAGGCTAGAAAAAGTATAATTTCATATCTGGTCAAAAATCTTGTTATGAAGTGTGTACCATAACATTTTTGAGTGTATGTTAATGCCATCTTTTGGATTATTTAAATGAAGTAACGTTTCATGCTCCTTATCTTCAAACATCAGTTCTAGTTCATTCCACACAGAAACCTAAAATTATAATGACTTTTATCTGACTCTTTGGACTTCAGATAGCTCAAAATTCTGAACTAAACCATACAGCTCTTTGTCATTTCCAAAGAAACCAAAATATTTTAAAACAATAATGTGTACACTTGGTATCTCCTTTAATGTTCTCCTAACAGTAGTGTTTTAAACCAGTGTATTTACAAAACCAATATACGCTTTCAAAGCAATGCAGAAAGAATTATGTGAACCAGCCTTCCCCAACCTTAAGTCTTTCCACATAGTGGGCTACAACTCCTATCCAATCACTGTCATGGCAGATGGGATTATTGGAGAATATGATCTGGCACGTCTGGAGAGCATCAGGTTAGGGAAGGCTGCTCTGGACAGTGGGTACAATATGAGTCTGGTACATTTATTACTGTATATTGTAACAAAATACTTTTCATGTGCTTCTGATGTTTTCTTATTTTTGAATTTTATTCATTAAAATATTTAGGAGTATAGTTATTTCTCCTAGTGTATATTGTTAGAGGAAAAAATGTAGTATTCTTTTACAAAGCCAATGTCTGTAAAGTCAATTTATAGTGTAATGGTTTTTCTGAAACTACTCAGAGATGGGTATCAAAGTAACAAATATAGCACAAGTCTATTGACTGATTATAACATGATCAATTAAGAGAAACAGAATATAGTGAGCCTTCCATTTTATGATTCTTGGGTTTCTTTTTGGTGGGAGTTGGGTGAGCATAGAGGGGGAGAATAACATCTTGGGCTTTTTTTTCCTTTCTAAAACAATAAATTTTGCAATTCTAGGACATGTTTACTCTTTCATGTTGAGAGTGCATGTCTCCTGTGGAGCTGATTAGCACAGTGTTGCTTACACAGAATTTAACAAGCCACTGCAGGTTTAAATATGATTATTCTCAACTAGAATATGAAATTCAGCAATTGGAATCATCAGCTTCAATACAAAGAGAAGCTTTATAGGCAGTATTTCATTCAGGCCTGGATTTTAATGACAGCCAGAGAAGAACTTGTCCCCTTTGTTGTCGCCATTGTAGGAAGCTGCTCTCCCATCCACCCTGTCTCCACTTCCATTTTCCAGTGCTCTGAATTTTGTAGATGGGAGAGTGGTATATGATAAAGTCACTTCCCTTTTGGTACTTCAGCAGTCACCAGAAAATGAAGAGGGCAGAACCCATGGAGCTGAAAGCTGGCTATTATGAGTGAATTTAGAACTTACAGGGAGAATGCTTCTGTCATGAGATTTGTGATTGGTGATGCCAGTCCAAATTATACATAGAGGATTTTGCAACAGCCAGTGTTTAGGATCAGAGCTGAAATCTGCAGTTTAACAAGGAGTGCATTTCTGTACTTCAGTGTTAGGGAACGCCTGGCATTCCACATCATTTATTCAACTCCCATCATCCCTTACCATACCTCGGTGTTGGAAGGGAGTTTGAATGCAGCAACTGGAAGGCTTTCAGGTTCCACACCCCATGTTCTCATGGTTGAATCCAGGGAGTTGGCTTCCAGACTAATAACAAAAAGAGAAGAAGGCATTTCTTTATAGTTTTTCTCACACCTTGCAAATTCTTAAGATGGCAAGGGCTGCCACAACAGCTGACAATATTCTGGAATAACTAAAAAATAAATGAGGAGAATTTTAATTGGCAATATCATTTGTAATTATATTGCCCTGCCATTTCTCTTGTATCAGTGGAACAGCTTGCTCAGTAAGGTGACACTAATTGCTAAATGGTTCTAGAATATGAACAGAGGAGTTTATTCTGGAATTTAAATGGAGCATGTTGTGTAATGCACTAGTGAGGTTTTGGTTTAGATTGCTAGATTGCTTCTGTTCATGAGAACATGAACGGTGAGGTTCTCTGTACACTGGGCCAAGAACCTCTGTAAACCTTTGGTTTCTTTCAGCCAAAGGGACTGAATGATGCTGGCTCTGGGATGCAGAGAAGTACAATCACTGCTAAGTAAGAGAGGGTTGTTCTTGTCAGCACTTGCAGAGATGGTTGTCTCTGAAGGAACTGCCAGCTGTCATTGTGCGGGTGGACTAGCTCAGGGATCTCTTTGGCTCCCACCCTTTAGTCCTCCTAAGATGCCTTGCATAGACTAAGCCATGTCCCAGGCCTTACTGCCACATTAAAACAGCAATGTCTACTACTCCCTCTGTCCTAAACCCAAGTCACTTAATAGATTATGCAGTATTATGAATGTATATGGCAGAGTTTAATTTGGACCTATGTTAACTCTTAATGCAATACGGCCATATTCCATATAACAGTGCAGCGCATTGGACCATTTTACAGTTTAAACAATAATGAAAAACTTTGCCAAAATCTATAGGGGAAAAATGTCTGCTAGGTTATCCTATTTGGGCCTTTTTAAAATTTCTGTTTCTTTACTGTATGTAGTTGGTTTATGTAGCCTACAACATTGTCAGATTTAGGCAGCTACTTGATAAACTTCTAATGCTTTTGGCAGGCTTGAAAACAAGAGACTGGCCTGTCAGTTTAAAATGTCAAAGGCAGTGAGCAGGTAGGCAGTATTGTCATTTCTTGCCCAGCTGTTCCATCTTTGAATGAGGGGAACTATAGATGCGGTTAGTACTCCTTGGAAAGAGAAGGTGAGCAAAGAGGCTCTTGTGGCACTGGGATGAAACATTGTTACTCTTTTTCCTATATCTGATCTCTTGGGGCAGGTTCAGGTGAACAGCTAAATTGAGTCACACATGTCAGAATATCAAAGTGTAAATTCATATTCTGAGATTGCTAACTAGCTTTGCTTACAGCAAATGACACTTTGCTGAGCATGTAGCTAAAAGGAAACTGATGTGTTCTAAAGTTGCTTCCAACTTGTGAAGGAAAAGGTAAGGAAGGCAAGTGCATCTCTAGGTCCACTGCAGGTTGTTCAGTCATATAATTTTAGATTGATTCCTCAGATAATCATCCCAACCGATCTATTAGGTGATAGGCTGTCTTTGTGGACAAAAAACTGGCAGGCCTGTTTCTTGCTGTTTGTCTCTTTAGCGGAAGATATCCTAAGTGTAACTTATATAATGTAAACTCCTAATTCAGTCCTCCTATGGTTGCAAGAACCATGATCAAGTTGGGCTTTCCATATTCCTTTATTCTTACTACTGAACATTCCTGTTAGAATTAAATTTTGTAATAATGCTGTTTCCTTCAAAATAAGAAAGTAAATCTGTAATAGCTTGTTTTAGTGCCTTTTAGTAACAAAATATAACCTTGTTAGGTTAGTGCGTCTCATCTGTGACGACAATACATCTTTGTTCTGATTCTTCACATTTCTACCGATGCCGTGAGGGAGCATTTATATTTTTCTAAATCCTTCCCGTATGTGTCTTTGTAGTCTTACAGATAAGAAATTATTAAAACAGCAGGTTATAGTCTAAAAAATTAACTGTTAATGGTATGGTACTGGTTTGTTTTGCTAGAAAAGAAGGCATAGTAACAATTAACCTCTAAATAATAAAATATATTGCCACATTTTTGCATGTTGCATTATATTGGCTTCTGCTGTACGACAGTATTTAGCAATGTTAAGGACAGCTAAAACAAAAAAATGTCCAAAGGAGAAAAAAAAGTTTCAGCATATTGTGGTCTCATTACTGCCTGACTAGAATAGTTAACAGGAGTCGTCTTGACAGTTGTGACAAGAGGAACTCTCCTTTAATACTATTTTATGTCAGTAAAAATTAGCATTCTTGATCTTGTAAACCACTGTAAATTCCATCTTTGATCCTCTGAAGTATGTGCTAGAAATTGTTCTTTTGTTGTATTCCATGAACACAGCTCCCATCAGTTTTTGTGGTTTGTAGGATAGACGGAAAGGATCCTTGATTACTGTAGTATGAGTTGGCTGACTATATGTTCTTTTGGTGAGCTAGCAGAAATTCAGAGGGAGTGTTCCACCACTGACTCATACCAGGCTTTTGGCCTCTCTCAGCGGCTCCTCCCCATGCAGATTTCTCAGTGATGAAGCTGGCCAGTTACATGGGAATTCTTTTTGGGTTTCTGGCAATTTATTGTGTTGCATGTCGGCATAACACTTGATTGACCCCTACTTCAGATTTTCATACTGTGTCTTAAAAAGTTTTTTAAATGTTAATTTGAATATTTAAATGAACAGAAGCTTTATCTGAAGAAAGCTGTTATGAGGGCTTTATATTTGCACTGTATTCAGGGAAAACATAGCTTCTGTTCTGGAAAGCATTTCTTACTCCCTTTTGTTGCCAAAGTTTTTCCTCACCCCACCACTGCTTTGCTGTCTAGAAGCAACAGGAGGCTAAGTGACTGTGTGGCCCACATCTCTCCCTTTCACTTCTTCTGCCATCATTTCAGAAACCTGAGCATAGTACCTGTGCCTCAGTACCTCATAAATCATCTTGCTAGTTTGAAATATCTTCCAAAAAGAAAAACATAAGGAAAGGGATGGAGAGTGGGCTATCAATTACAGATAAATGTAGATGGAAAAAAAAATCAGCTTTTGTTAAATCTTACAGCTTTATTTTTAAATTTTATTCTAAGGTAAATTATGATGTATTGGGGTGTGTGTATGTATTATATATATACGTATGTGTGACCCCTCAAAGTAAACATATTAAATTCACAAATCTAGTTTTTTAAGGAAATTTTAAAGTATGGCGATGTATTTAAATTGAAAATATTACTTGTTTTTCAGTATACTGTATGTTCTGTGCCCTTAAAAGTAAATGTTTTGAAAATAAAGCTAATGGTGTTAACATGTGATATTCTAAAACAAAGGCGTGTGAAATGCTTAAAGGTTCTTATCAGAGAAATAGTGCATAACTCAGTAGTTCTAAATGTGTTTTTAATTAACTTTAGGGTAAAGAGTAGTTCTAGAATGTAAGTATATACAACTAGGATTTCTAATTTCACTGTGAGCTCTTTCAACTTCTGTTGGCAAAACAGCTTTTTCTTTCCTACAAACAATTTCTGGGGGTATTGGTTTGAAAGCAAATGCTTTATTTTTGTTCTGATTGTTATCTAATATAAAATGTTACGTAGTGACATCTGGTGACTACTTTTCCATAGCGTTTATCAGCTTTACTGGGCAGTCAGACACTGAGTGAAGATGATGATGACATACGACAATACTTAAGTGTCTATGAATACATGCTTTTAAATGAGGTGGATATAAAAATAGTTGCTGTGCAAAAAATTTAGTAGTCTTCTTCAAGAAGAAAGCAAATTCTTTTCTAATAATGCTAGAGAAATATCTTTTTGTTCATACTCTTAGTTTTAGGTACAGTGTCAAAAGTGATGCTGCTTTTACCTTGTACCCTTTTGATAATAAGTATTATACTTTTTAAAGATATGTCAAGTGTTTTTCTGTTTTTGATGTACTTTTTGTAGCTTTCATGCACATTATAAGTCAATGAATTGCTTTATTTTTTTTAAAGAAACGGTAAACACAAAGATTTTGCAGACCAAAAATAAATAAAAGTTGTACAGCATGTCAAGTCTTCAATCTCCACTCTAAGTTGGGGGAAAATGAACCAAATGAGCACACAGATGTAGTGAACCTTGTTGATTCTAGAGCTCTTTGGTTAAGTTTTATTTTAATGTCCATCTGTCAAGAAGGGACATTTGAGAAAATGTAGTAATCTAGATTGAGAAGCATTAAGAACACAAATCTGTTATTGTTGCCGTCCATAATGACAAATTTATACAGAAAGAATGGCTTGAATGCAGAGAATACAGTGTGTATGAAATTGAACTAAATTCTGATACAAAACAGTTGTCATTGCTAGCCCTTGTGTATATTGTTTGTTGTAAACTGTATTTGTATTATTTTTGCCTCCTCAATTAGTCTTCAAAATAAACTCTTATTAGAGTGTTCTGATAATTAAAACTGTATTTCTTGCAGTTCACATTCCTTTTGAATATTGAATTTGTCCTGTCAACGTTATTGTATGGAAATGTTTAAACTTCAGTACAAAGTTTAAATAAAAGTAAAAAATAAAGACTCTCCAGTGGATCTATTTTAGATAAGCTTAAGGGGGGAACCTCAGTGAAAGTTTTTATTAGTGGAATTGTTAGTAAATTTTGGTGGAAGGGCTTGGGCTATCATTCATTTAGTAGTCAAGCAGCAGATAAACTGAGAGTGCTGAGCATTTTTATGCATTTGCTGTGTCCCTGTATTTGTTCCAAAAAGGGATACACTGCTGACGTTGCATCTCATTTCTGCCACCAGCAGCTGTTTCAACCTGTCTCTCTCCCCTTCCCACAGCAACTCATTAGATCTAGTGGAGTATGTGGAGAGATGGCAGATCATCTTGCCATGGAAAACAGGATGGCAATTAGGTAACAGTTAAATGAGCTGTTGAGCCTTTATGGCTGCAGTTTTACTATGCATGGAAGGGAGGGCCCTGCCTTTTGTGAGACCAAGGAAGGTTAATTAACTACTTTCAGACTGAAAGTAGAGGAAATTCTTGCGGGCTCCATTCTCGTAGGTGGGACCAAAGGCAATAGTGTGGGACCAAATATACCAACATAGTTCAATTGAGAGCTCTGACTGTCCATAATTAAATATTAGGAGAGGAATTCCAAGCTTTTTTAATAGGCAAAAACCCATACAGAACTTGGGAATAAAGGTGTTATTAGGAAGTATGGTAGGTAGCCAAGGGCTTGGTTTGGACAAAAGACTTCAGATTCTCAACTGATGTTCCAGGAGACCAATAATGGGAATACTATAGTCTGAGGGAAGAGGTGATATGGATCAGCACATAAATTGCAGGAGTTCTCATGGTAAAGTCCATCAACAAAAGAGTCATGAAGATTGGGCCTAAATATGTATATCATCTATGAAAACAGCATACAGAATTTTTACACGATACTTTTGAGAGGAAGCAAAAGATGCAGTCATTTCAGTGCAGTCATGACTGGGCCAGTGGAGGAAAAGAAGTAGAGAAACTGAACAAGATGGTATAGTTGCAATAAAGGACAGCATATGGTGCACTTACATCTAGTCTTAACTGGGATTCTGGTAATTAGATTGCTTTCTAGTGTTGCAGTTACATTACTTAGAATTGGGGTGCTTAATATCTGTTCATCAGTGCTAGCAAGCAGTTGTTGCCACATTGTCATACTTGTCAAAGCATACTTTTTCAAGTGCCACATAAGATACTTTTTAGTTTAAGGCAGAAAAATGGCATTCATTTAGAGCTTGGGTGGAGAACATGTGGCACTTCAGTCACTCCTAACTGGCATAGTTGGAGTCAAGCATGATAACTACAGTCCAGCAATATCTGAAGGACTGCATGCTCCCCATTCCTGAGCAATGACATGCCGAAGTTACTCTGAAACTTCTTCTCCAGACTGTGTTCCTCTAGCATCAGATGAATGTGAAAGTAATGATTAATTGGTTCACATTATGCAATTCTTCAATCATTTTATTAGTTTTAACACAATCTTATTCACAAAGAAATCCATGTTCGGAAAAAGGAATAGCAGAAAGAAGAAAAAAACATAATGCATACTAGAACACTAAGTTACTGAAAAACAAAAGGGCTCTGAACCCCCCCAATCCAAACAGTAATGAAACAAAAACAAAAAAATTATTCAACCACGACAGATCCAAATAAATAATCCTACTAGAATGACTATAACCATAGCCACAGATTCAGATTCCTTATTGCTTCAAAAGTTCATAAATGGTTTCCAATTTTTCAAAAAATATTCAGTTGGTCTATCCTTAAAACCCACATTAGTTGGCAATTTGGGCTAACTCAGCAACCTTAACAATCTGTTCTTCCATTGTTGGTGCTTCTCTCCATTTCCAGGTTTGAGCAACAACGTTTTTGCTGCTGTTATCAATTGAAGAAGTAATCCGTTTATACTGCCCAATTCTTTATCTGTAATACCCAGCAAAAACATTTCTGGTGACATTACAAACTCCACCTTTAAAAATTCTTGGATTAACATTTGAGTATTAGTCTAATAACTCTGCATTCTTACAAGTCTTTCACTTATAGAAAAAGGAGCCTCTCTTATCTTGACATCCCCAGCATTGCTTTGAAACCTCCTTAGACATTTTCAACAGCCTTATTTGACGTTAGATAACCATCTGTACATCAACTTATACATGTTTATACATGTTTTCTTTTATACAAAACAAATTTTGTATCTAAAGATAACATTTTCCCCATACATCCGTTTGAACATTGTATCCAACATATGGGCCCACCTTATCATGTACACTTTTACATGTTCAGGGGGTTTCTAAGCTTCTTAATTACAGGATTATCATCTTTACACAACTCTAAATACATCTCATTGTCTTCAACCTCTCTGGCTAGATCTTTCAAGTTGATTAAATCTGTTACTGAATTGCATGTAAGCAAATCAGTTAAGATGTTTGCCTTCCTTAAAAAGGTGTCCTAGTTGATTTAAACTGTAGTGTTCAAAATACAAAAGCTCATCATAAATGAACCATTTTTGATTCTTAACCCAATCTATCCTGAAAAAGGCTTGCCATGATGAGATGGCTAAGATTATTTTAGGAAAAAGCCTCAGCTTATATTTCTATCACACTTGTATGAGAGCCTTTCTAATACAGTGGTTTTGAAATTCAGCATGTGCTTTATCTTTATCATTACCAAAGATAACCATGCCTCCCAAATCATAAATCATGACCTTCAGGTTCCAAGAATCTGTCATCTCTAAGCAATATCCATTCCTTCCACCATGCAAAACAAGGGACCTCATAATATAATTTAATTTAGGAATTCCCACACTACTTTAACACCATATAATGTTTTAAATTTTATTCTGGGTTTTCTTGACTGCCAAAGAGATCCGAAAATGTGTTTCTGCCATTGCACAAAGAGTATTCCATTTCTTATTGCAGAAGTTGTTTGGAAGTAGAATAAAAGTCTTGGTAAGCATTTGCTTTTATTACTGCAATTGTTCCTAAAAGGGATAAATTTAACTTTTCCCATTTTTTGAAATCTCTTTTAATTCCTTTGCAGAGTTTTTGATTTAATTGTTTTGAAGCAATAGACTGTTTTTCTTCTTAATTGTATCTCCCAGATACTTAATCCCCTTTCCTCCACTTTAAAATGGAAAAAATCAATTAATTAATTTTCATTTTCTGAAGCCATGTTTTCAGTCAACAGTTTTGTTTTATCATAGTTCATCTTAAATCGTAAGCGTATCCCAAATGCCTTAATCTTTTTTCCAAAAGGAAGAATCCAGTGGATTTTGTGTCGCTATCACAAAATCATCCATATAAGTCCTCAGTTTATATTGTTCTTTCCCCCTTGCTCACTTCACAAATTCTGTTATTTTGTCTGATATCTCTCAAAGTCTCCAATGCCAAAATAAACAGCAGTGGTGAGATGGAACAACCTTGTCTAGTTCCCTTTTGTATCTCAACTGGTGTTGTTATATTGCCATTTACCAACATCTGGGCTTTTTGAACTGAATATATGATCTTTATTGCCAGACTAAATTTTTCATCAAAGTCCATTCTCCCCAATGTTTGAAGTAAGCAATTCCAAGAAATATTATCAAATTCTTTCTCTGCAGCTAACCCCCCCCCAATCAAAACAGGCTTTTTGTTGTTACATTTTTCAAATACATAATAATATTAAGAATAGTTCTTAAAGTTGTTGTTTTTTTTGACAAAAATCCACTGTGACTTTCATAGATATTCTGAGAAATATGTTTCCACAATCTGCCAAAATAGTGGAAAACATCTTATATAGTTGACCTGCCACACTTGGTAGGTGTCATTTTCACAGATTTGATTATCTATGAGTTTCTCCAATCCTTGCACCCCCCCCATCAAGCACTTCTTTTCCGTGGAACCTTCCCTGTTCGCTCTGATCAGGTCACACAGCCCTTTAAAAACCTGCCTCTGGTCCTCTTCCTCCTTGTGCACCAGCCTCTGTCTGGCCAGCTGAGGATGACTTGCAGCCTAATTCCTCAGCACCACAAACGCTCTCCTGATGCGCCCCCACACACACACACAAGGAAGGAGATGGGTGAGAGATAAGTGTAGGGCCACTATGCTGACCCACCTCCTTCCCCTCTCCTTTCCCTGACTTGGTATGGACCCTGGGTTCCCATTCTCCCCACCATGCTTCGACCCTCCTCCCACAAAGACACACACACATTAAAAAGTGCAATTTTTCCATTTTTGCAAGGGTCTTGCATCCCTAACACTAGCGAATGTGGAGTTATTGTTTATGTTAGTGTCTCATCTGTATCTTCTGAATGATTCCAAGAGTCTGGCATCCATCATATTCCTAATAACTCATCACACACCATTTTTAGTGGTTGAAGTAACTCAAATACAAATTTCTTACAATATACTGCTGATAGCCCGTCTGGGCCTGGAGCTTCCCCAGCTTTAATCTTTTTAATTGCCTTGGTAAGCTCCAGGCCTCTTCAAACTTTGCTTTTGTTCCATAGTTTGTCCAGTTGGAGTTTATCTAAATAATCTTATCTGAGATTTTTTCATTGCCTCTTGCATATACGCCTCTAATATGCCCTGAAGGCTTTTAATATTTTCGGGTAATCCATTACATACTGGTCTTCCTTCCTGATCTTTGTGACAAGATTTCTTTACCCATCCTTGTCTCTGCTTATGCCACTTCATGGGTTTATTCTTTTGTTTAAGATATAGTAGTTTAGTGTCTGTTTCTTGGACTATAAGTGTTGAGAACTGTCGTTGAAGTAACTTAATCCTTTGTAGAATCTCTTTATCAAAATTTTTCTTCAGTTTTCCCTCCAGATTTTGTATTTTGTATGTCAATTTACTTTTTTTTTGCTTCTCTTTTTAAATCAGTCTAGAACCACATTTTATACATTGCCCTCTCATATAAGCTTTTCTTGCATCCCAAACAACCATGGGATCAGTATTACTTAAATTCACTTCATGGAATTTCCACCTCCAGAAGCAGATATTCATTAAGTCTTATCTATACTGTGTTTGGTCTGTTTTCAGAAATATTATAGTAGGATTACGGTCTGGAAAAGGTTTTCACATCCTCTTTGCTAGATTTGTCATATTCTTAGAAATCAAAAACATACCTGTTCTAGGAAAAGATTCATGATGATTTGAGGAGGGAAAAAAGTATAGTTTCTGGAATTTGGCTGAAAATATCTCCAACCATCTATTAACACAAAATACAGTGAGCCTTCCACTTTCACAGTGGTTAGGAGTGCAAGAGCACTGCAAAAGTGGAAAAAACACACAAATTGTGAATGCTGTTTTTTTAAAACCCAAGAACACTTCTTTAGGAATCTCCATATCCTCCAGTGTGATTGTGTGGTCAGCTTCCAGTGGAAGTGGGCCACAGAGTCATGTTGGAGGACCTAGCAATGCCTAGAGAAGTGTTCTCTCTAGGAATCAGCATGAAGTGGACCATAGAATCAAGCTAGAGGACCTAGTGATTCCTAGAGAGAGCATTTTTTTCCCATGGCAGGGGCAAATACAGATTTTTTTTTAATAAATAGAAGACATAATAACCTATGAATAACCAGATCCACAAATGCTGAACCCACAGAAGTGAATGGTCAACTGTACTCTGTATATTTAAAAAAGATTCTGGATATTCTGTCTTAGTCTTCCTTAATTCCTTTATTGGAGCATTTATTAGGATCAACAACTCCATTCTAATTGCCCATGCAAATCAGATCTTTTAAGTCCAGTTTTGATGCCTGTCTTAATAAACAATAGAACATTGATTTCTTATTATTTGGGGCATAAATGCCCATTAAATTAATAATCTTGCCATTTCAGTTAGTTTGCACAATTACACATTTACATTTTCAATATTTTTATTCAAAAGAAAATAATCTTGTAGTGCAGAATATTTCATAAGCCCAAAATAACAATAACAACAAAATATTAAAAGAACAGAAAAGGAAGAAAACACAGCAAACACAAAAAAAGGATAAATAAGAATAAAGGAAAAACCATAACAATTGAGAAGCAACTTCCCTTATCATTCCTTCTTGTTACAAAGTCAGTGATTGCTTATATATCATTTAATATTAAATATTAAACAAGATTTTAGTTCATATATAGAATTCTACCGCTACATATCACTCTTTAAAGCTAATAAGAAGATTATTATGTGTTTCTTAAAACCATTCAAATAAACGTAGTTAACTCAACACCTCTATGAGTGGGCCTTGTCATATATCATTGTATAATTATTTCCCAGTAACTTTACATGTATTATTATTATTATTATACACCTAAGGTTTGTATTTCCACCGAATCCTTCATATATCTCAACAAAGATTTATCTTATGTTATCCAACTAATATCATCTCAATTAAGTTTTAATTCCTGCTGCTATTAAACTCTCCCTTCTAAATTCCCAAATGGGGGAAAGTAAACTCCAGTAATTTCTAAATTGTCTAAGATGCTTATCAGATTATAGAGTTGTCAAAAACCAGTCATCTATACTTCGCATTGTTTTCTGTTTCCATCTTTTGGCAAAAACCATTCTAGCTGCCTTAATCATATGGATCAAAACCTTCTGTTGGGATCTTTTTTTCAACAACTGAATATCATCAAATATATTTAATAACTATATTTCAAGATTTATTGGGAATATAATCTGCATAATTTTAATAATATTTTCATGCATCTTTCCTTTTTTTTTTTTTTTTCCTTTTCACAGCTCCACCAAAGATGGGAAAGAGTCCCTCTCTGATTACCTTTCCAACAGGTATTCTAAGTATTTTTACTCATTTTAGGTACTTGTACTGGAGTAGAAAAGCATCTGAAAAAAATCTTATAGTAATTCTTAAGCTCTCACCTTTGAAGAGTTCTTGGGTATCTTGCCAGGAATTTTCCCAATTTTTTAATAAAATGGGACAGTCTATATTTGTGCACCCATTTCACCATGTTTTCTTTAACAACTTCTTGTTCTAGTTCTAAACATAATAACATTTTGTATATTTTTACAATCAGATGGTCTACTCCTGGTTTTAAGAATTTATCAAAGTATCTCTTATCTGGATCTAATCCCACTGTTTTCATGTCCATTTTAAATTTTGCTGCTGGTTGTCTCCGTAGGAGCCAATAAAATGTAAAGCCATAATCCATCAATTCTTCATTACTCTTCTAACTTATTTTTTCTCCTTGGATCTTTATAAGGTTTTTGTATGAGATCCATTTATCCAGCTGGGTCGTTCTCATCTATAAAAGGCTACATGCAGTGATACCCATAATAATATTTTGGGGTAATGTTACTTTTATTTCTTCCTGACAGCTCTCAGCCTTTTGGATATCTCTTTCTGGGGACTCCTCCTTCAGCTTTTTGAATAGATCTGTTGCTCTCTTCAGAGAGTTTATCATGTATTTATTACCTGCATAAGAGGTTATCAGGCCCGCTAGGACAATCCAGCAAAAGGATATGTCTTTTTTCTGACCACCTCCACCAAGTACTTGTATTCTTCAGCATTCTTTCTGGAATTTCTTTAAGCATAATTATTTAATTGTCATTCATTGTAAGCCTTGTCTTAAATTGTGCTCTCAGTATTTTATCTCTGATGCTTTTCTATGAGAAATAAATTATCACATCTCTTGGAATTCCCCCCCCCATGCATAAACAGAATTTTGCTTATATTTTGTTTCAGTCTCTTTATCAAGCTGTTCCAGATAGCTGCTTGTTTTAAATCAGTCAGCTCCTCTGGCACAGTTCTCAGTCTTAATTTGTGTTTCCCTTGATTTTAAGCAGATCATCATAATTCTGTGCTGGGCCTTTCCCAAATCCTGCTGTGAAATAACAATTCCCTTCGAGTTATGAGAGATCTCCTGTTTGTGTTCGTGTGCAGTGACTGTGAGATTCTGAACTGACGCCATGATGTCTTTAAACTGTTTGTCAGTAGACTCATTAAAATGACATATTTGTCTTATAATACCTTATCTTAACAAGTCCAGTTTGTGTTGATCTTGGATATTGAGACTTTAATTTTTATAAGGAGAAGTTCAGTTTTGTCCAATCCTGCTCTGGATGTTTCTCTAGTGGCCATTTTTATGGTACCTTTTATAGTGTGTTAAAAAATATTTTCTACTTGAGTTCTGGCATTGGAAACTATCTTTATTCCCCCTTTTCTAAAATATGGCTTTCAAATAAGCCTTTTAATTGTTTTAATATTTGAAAGCTGAATCTGTCTAAACTGCCACTTAAAACGGTCTTGAATTCTTTTGAGTTCTATGCTGTTGGTCTTGGCACAAGTTTCAGTTTGCAAGTACTTAAATAATGGAGACCAGCCTAAGGATATTAGCAAATTGTTTGTACTCAGTCAAATATAGTAAATCTCCAAATAAACAGGGGTTTTCTCCTTCCCTGTTCAGTGTGAGACATCAAAGGTCCTGTTAATGATATTGTAAGTCATTGCTTAAAGAAGATTTTGTCTAGCCAACTTTAAAGACTTTTATGATTCCTTTGCCTAGTATTTTCTAGGATCACATCTCAGCTGGACAGCCTCCTGCTCATTCCTGAGTTGGGGATGTCCAGAAGACTGCAATTCTGCCGGTGTGGAATCCTTCTGTATTTTTATAAGCTTAAAAATACTAATAAACCCTGCAGAGCTGGAAGAGCATGTGAATTGTGCTGCCATTTTGGCCAGAGTCACAGTATGCAATTTTTACATCTGAACCCATTTTGATTTCTGGGAAATTCCCATGCTTACCCACATAACTAAAATAATGGCACGGTTATTGAAATTGATTCTTATTCCATAGTGGGGAGGCTATTCTGTAGCAGAGTTCTTTATTTCCTTACAGATATATAAATGAGTCTGCATAGCTTATGAACACCATGCAGGTCAAGAGCAGTTTTGAGTAAAACACTGAACAGTTGAAAACAAAGAGGAATGTGTGCATTCTTGCTTAAAAGCAACTGCAGCTCTTGACTGCATCTTCCTGCTGTATCATTCAGGGCTCCCAGTAGACTCCACTGTTGAGATCAGTCAGCTTCATACCCCTTAAGTTTTAGTAAAATTGTAATACAAGGTAATTCCAGGCCATTCACTGAGTCCGTCCAAATGAGACGATGGTTCTAGTAAGAGGAGCACACATAGAATTCTGAGTTAGGGAGCTAGAATGTGACCGAGAATGAGAAAGAGTTGCAGAAGGCAGTATGAGATTGGCTGGAGAAGGGAAGGAAGAAAAAAGTGGGAGGATGAAGTACTTGCACAAAATGGAAGAAGGAAGGAAACCTATAGACCTTTAGGGTCTGAGATTGCTGGAGAAACTGCTGCAGAGTAGTAGTAATGGTATTTTTGTGTGATGTTCTAAATGTGTTTGGCTCTGCTTGGGCTTGGAAGATGTGGCTGCACTTTTAAAGGTATAATCTAATAGAAACCAGAAAGCCATAAGGTTGTGATTACTCTATGCATTTATTAATGTGTCTTTCAGCAAAGAACATCCATCAGAACCCTGAGCACTTCTTCATTTTTGCTTATTGTACTTAGGTTTCTATTTTGGGGGCAGTAGTGACAAACTTTGTGGAAATAAGATTGTCTTTCATTAGCTTTTAGTGCAGGATCTTATTGCAAAAACATCGCATCCTGGCTATCAGTTGCATATGCTGGGAAGGATACTTAAATATCTTACACGAAGCAGGTACATACATTTCATAGGTGCATCTTTATGATGAGACTAATTCAGTTATTTAGACTATCCTCTCAAAGAGGCATGCTATATGGGGTGGGAATGAGGCAGCTCTCCAGATGCTGCTGAAATACAACTCCCATCAGCTTTAGGCAACATAACTAGTGATGAGGAATGTGGCTGGGAGTTGCAGTTCAGCAGCCTTTGGAAGGCTGCATGATTCCTCCCCTTTGACCAATCTTATCGTTGGCTTAACTTTTATAGTCATCATGTAGAGTATTATGGAAAGTTTCTTAAATTTTCATCACAGCGGTGTAGCTTGGGAAAGGATTAAAATGTCCCATGGAGCTGTGTTGCTGTAATTAGAACTCCCAATGATAGCCCAGCAAAACCCACCTTGTAAACCATGCAGCCTCCACCCCCCACGTTGCTTTTTTGTTGGGAGCAGGTTATCTGCAAGAATGCATGCAGTTATTTTCCTGTAGCTGGAAGTGCTGTGGTCCTCAAAGGCTGAAGGGTACCCAGTTTGTTTCCATGGCTGAGAAGAGATTTGAATCCTGGTCTCCCAGAGCCATAGTCCATCGCTCTTACCACTATGCCACGCTGGCTCACATCACTGTGTGTTCAGCTAAGGGAAAATGTCTGGAACTATAACTGCTGATCTTCCTGCTGTCTACCACAGAAATGGCCATGTTGAAGATGCTGTGTGGCATACATACCCTGGACAGGGGGTATCATTGCATGGTTGGAATAGAATTCTGAACTGTACAATAATTGAAAAATTGAATTGTGATTCATAAGGCAAACTTAAGATGTTGTAATTTATTAAGAATATGCCAGTCAAGAATTCTGTCCCTCCTACTCAAGTGAAATTTTCTTTCAGTTCCCAAATTTCTAGCATTGCAGTAATGTAAAAAAGTTTTGCATCTAGATTCTAGAATGACAGTTTAGGCATCCAAAGAAAGGGGGCAGACAAAGTTACCAAGGGAATGTGAACGCGGCAGACACAAGAATTCTAGTTGTGAACAATTGTCATTGTCTTTCTTCTCTGCAATGCTAGAAATTCAGGGACTAAAGGGAAATTTCATTCGGAGAATAGAATTCTTATTTGGAGGACAGTGCCCTCATTTTTAGCCCCCTCATCTACAATCTTGTTGTGACATAAAGTTTTAAACAACCATATCTTGAATGCAAGGAGGAATTCCTCCCACATGGTTCTCTTTGCTATCTCCAAGTCCATCTTTCTGTGGGATGGGAAACTACAGAAGGAAGAATAAACAGTGTGTATGTCTACATATATGTATTTCCCCAGCACACAGGTTGGTATACGTGTGTATGTATGTGCAGGATCTGTCTGAAGACAAGAAAGCTGCATACTAAATTGCATTTTACAGATTAGGTTGCCTCAAAAGCATTACATTGTCAACACTGTTATGCAGAATTCCTAATACAAATGAAAAACACAAACAAGCCAAAAAACAACTATGGAGAACAAGTCTTTTCTAATTGTTACACAGTGGCCAATCTGTATGTACATGTACAACTCATGTCCCCAGGTTTCTGCACCATCAACTTAATGGTTGCATCTCACATTCTATTTTGATGCATGGGAGAGGGAGTTTGTTTTTGGGGGCTTAGTATTTTGGGGACTGGGCTGTCTTGCCTTCTGAGGCATAAGGACATTTGGATGCTCAGGGTAGATCTGATCTGTGACCTACCAACCTTAATTGTTCCCAGTCCATTAGAACACTAGGCCAGGGGGTCGAATTGGATTTATGCTATAGTTTGTTACTATAGTTGGTGCTTCCTAGGCTAAAAACAGCACAAAAGATTTGGACTCTACTGACTGTTGAGCACCCATCCTACTGGAAAATGGGAAAGAATACAAAAGACTATATGAGGTCTCAGAGCATTGTGCATGAGTGCTTAGGTCTTAATGGAAAGGGTAGTGGAATTGTTCCTTTCAGGCCTTCATCACTTCACTCCTTATTGATGCTGGCAGAAGATGAGCCTTCATAAATGAGCACTGGTGGTGATGCTGGAAAGGGTTCTTGAAAAGTTTAAAGTGCTTTCCTTGGAAAATTGGAGCTGTCTCTGCATTTCATACATTGAAAAAGCAGCAGTTACAGCAGAATTAGTTGTGAGTTCCACTTACCTTTTCATAGCTGAGAAACTTAGTAGTCTAGAGGATCTAATACCAAGTTAGACCTGTGAATTACAAAAGCCACTAGAATCTTGAACATTTTATTCATTGTGATAAATCCTTGACTCATGTTTCTGCTTTGTAGTGTTAGAGATCAAGAAAGCCCATACCAGTTACTCCTGGTGCTTCCCCTAGCGTTGATTCCTATATAAGTAAATTAAGTAAAACTGACTCCTTTTATGTATCAATAATAGGCTAACAAAAAGCAGACAATAGATGTGAAAGAGCAGTTCACACAGTGGAAGAAAACAAGAAAAGATCCTTCAGGATCCTTCAAAGACATCAAGAACTTAGGCATGCCTTCTATATAGTATCTCTCTTTCCTCTGGCTTGAATATTACAATGTCTCCTCCTAAAGTCATATAATACTCGTCTATCAGTCCACCGCAGCTGAATTATTCCAAATGCAGGCCTCATATCTATCAAGCTTGTTTTGGATTTCCATGGCCACATGTATCCTGAAACAGTATATTTAATTTTTATTTGGATTAATCTTGGATTTAGATTTAAAGGTTTCCATTCCACAACTAAAAATAATCCTTTCTATCCTTTAACAAAAAAACCCAGTCTTTTTCTTCTAACTGCTTTGCATCCTAGGTTTTAGCACAAAGGATAACCCTTTTGCAGTACCTGAAGCTGTAAGTGTACACTTGATACAAATTCACTACCAATTCTTGTTTGACATTTACATTGCATGTTCAGAAATGATGAGAAAAATCAAGTATTTAGGATCACCTTCAGCATTTAATTCTCATCTAATTTCTTCTTTAGTAAGATTGATTATTTTCTAGTCAAGTAAGTGTTAACAGCAATTGTTATTAACTGCGTTATATAAACACATTTCTACATGTTCCTCCTTTTGTTTAAAGCCAGAGACAGCTGCAACACTGAAACGCACAGTGGAAGCTTTGATGGAAAGAGGAGCGGTGGTGAGGAATTTGGAAAATCTGGGAGAAAGAGCGCTGCCATATAGAATCTCAAAGCATAACCAAGATCACACCAGAGGAGGGTATGAGCGTTGCATCAATTTTTTTTAGATTTTTGTTAACATATGTTGAAGGTTGCAGTTAAAACTAGTGATTGGAGTGTATCAAAAACAATGTCTGCAGCTATAGCTTGGCTTGTTGTTTCAGCAACTGTTCCACCGCGCAGCAGACAACCTGATCATCAGTAAAAGCTTTGCATATAGTTTTTCCCTGTGTACACATATCACTTCTTTGGATTGCTGCCCAGGTCCAAACATGATTGCTAAAGGCCTTTAATTTCCATTGAGAAATCAGTGTAATTTAGATATCTGTCTTTTTATGTATAACAGTTTAGATGTTTCTATGCCAAGTTCTCAAAATACCCACCCCATAAATCAGGTGTTTCAATAATTGCAAATGGAGATGCAAAAGAACTTGAGCAGAAAACTGCACTGTTCCTATTGAATTCATTGTGAAGTTATAATGATCAATTAATATGAACCCTTGAATTGTTTTTATTGATCTGTTAGCATTGGCTGGTCAGTGTGTACTTTCCCCTCAGTTCAATAAATTTGCAGCATATTGTTATGCATGCCTCCTTGTGAGACTCAACTGCAGCCTTGTAAGTTTGATTGTATTTCACATTTTCTTTCTTTAGAAACATGACTTCTTTACAGAGATCCTTCCACTCAGTGCCAACATTTTGTTTCACAAGAGTCAACAATTTGAGAGTGTGCTATTTTGAGGGGTATTTTATTTTGTTTAGTTTGAACCAAAGGCTGTTTTTGTAGAATCATATAGTTAGAAGGGACTGCTAGGGCCTTCGAGTCAACCTCCTGCCGTGCAGAAATCCACATTAAAGCACTCCTAAGAGATTTAACACCAGTCCAGTTAGCAAAAATGGGGGGAAATGGTAACAATACTAGCTGCTGGAAATGCCAAGAGAGAGGAACCTCATTTCTCATCTGGTGGAAATGTAAAAAGGGCAAATTATTATCGGAAACAAATTCATGATCATATTACAAAAATATTAAAAGTTGATTTCCCTATGTTACCTGAAATCTGTGTATTGAACATTCCAAGATTCTGTAGTTGAACAGCTATCAGGAAGTATCCCCTGTCCTAATGTCTGTAGCAGCAGAAATCAATTTTGCTCCATTTTCTACATGACTTGCCTTAAAGATGGCTGTTGTATCACCTTTCTGTCTTCTCTTGTCCAAAGTCAACAGTTCCCTAAGCCATTCTTTATTAGGCTTTGTTTCAAGACCATTTACCATCTTGATTCCTCTCCTCTGGATATGTTTCTGCTTAGGGATATTCTTGAACTGTAATGTCCAAAACTGGTCACAGTGTTTCAGGAGAAGTCTGACCAAATCAGAATAGAATGGTACAGTTACTTCCCTCTGTCTGGACAGTGTACCTCTGTTAATGAAGCCTGGAAATGCATTGGCTCTTTGGACTTGAATTTATTTTGTGGTCTGCTTAGACTCCTCCATTCTTTTCACATGTGTCATTGTCAAGCCAAGTGTTACCCATCCTGTATTTGTGTATTTTTTTGTTTCCTATCTAAATGTAATACAGTGGACCCTCCATATATGCAGGGGTTCCATTCCAGGAACCCCTGTGAATAGCAGAAATCATGGATGCTCACTTCCCATTATACTCAGTGGTGGTGATGTGCATGTGGAGGCTTTAGTGCGCCCATGTTCACATCGCTGCCATTTATGTGTAGGATGTGATGCTTCACATGAACTGGCAGATACAGAGGTCACAGGGAAGGAGGACTCACTGTTCCTTATATTTATCCCTGTTAAAATTTATTTTGTTAGTTTTGATGCAGCTCTCCAATCTGTTATGGTCATTTTGAATCCTGAGTCTACCCTGTGGGGTACTAGCTACGCTTCCTAATTTAGTGCCATTTTCAAATTAGAAAAACATGCTCTCTATGATCTTAGCCAAGTCATTTATGAAGATGTTGAAAAACAGTGAACTCATGACAGAATCTTGAGGCATCCCACTAGTTATTTTGCTCCAGGATGAAAAAGAAAGATTGGTGATCATTCTTTGGATCTGATCAGTCAACCAGTTAAAAATTAGTCTAAGTGTATTATTTTCTAGCCCAGATTTTATCAGATTGTCTGGAAGAATATAATGGGAGACCTTGTCAAAAGCTTTACCAAAATCAAGATATACTACATCGGTAGCATTCTTCTGATCTACCAAGCTTGTAACTCTATCAAAAAAAATTTACACTGGTGGGACTTCTTTTTGAGAAAACCATGCAGGCTCTTAATAATCACAGCATTCCTTTCTAAATGCTGGCAGACTGGCTGATTAATGATTTCTTTTACAGTCTTTCCTGGTATTGACATCAAGCTGATAGATCAGTAGGTGCTTTGATCTTCTTTTTTCCCCTTTTGAAAGTAGGACATTTGCCTTCTTCCAGTCAACTTGGTATTCTCCTGTTTCCTATGAATTCTTAAGGATTATTGATAGAAGTTCTTAATATTTCATCAGTAAGTTCCTTTAATGCCCTTGGATGCAGTTTGTCTGGGCCTAAAAACTAGAATTTATTTAGTGTACTTAGGTATACCTGTACTACCTCTTTACCTATTCTAGATGGCAATTCCATTACTATATCTGCTCTGTTTTCACCAGAGTAAGCACTGTTTTACTTTTGGGAGAAGGCTGAGGCAAAGCAGATGTTGAACAATTGCTCCTTCTCATTTTCCCCTATTACCTTTTCACCAGCTTTTCCATACTGTGGCCCTACTATTTCCTTTACCTTCCTCTTGCTCCAAACAGAACCAATGTTATCCTTATACTATCTTTAGCATCTGTAGCAAGCCTCAGTGAATTGTGAGCTTTAACGTTACTGACTTTCTCCATAGAGGGACTAGCTATTTGTGTTCCTCTTTGGTGATTTTCCCCTTTCTTCCATTTCTTGTACGTGTCCCTTTAAAAAGAAAGTTCAGCTCATCCAGAAGTTCTTTATATACCCATTGTGGTTTCTTTAGACCTTTGTCCCTTTCTTCCTCATTGGAGTTATTTCCAATTCTAGCTTCAGTATCTTTTCTTTAAGAAATTCCCATCCATCATGAATGCTCTTCCTTTGAGCATTTCTCACCATCGAATCTCACCTAGTACTTCTTCAAGATTACTAAAGTCTGTATATGTGTGTGAATATATTTCCTCTGTATAACAAATCCTAAAAAATATTCCAAGGATCCCATTACTTGTAACATAATGACCAATCCTACCATGTTGGTTAGGGTTATATCCAGAAAAATTATTTGCCTTTTTGCCTGTTCCAGCTTCTGGAGCTGAAAATTGTAAGCAAGACAAGTAAGAATGTGTTAGACTTTACTTTCTTGGCACAGTTTGACTTCCAACAAGTAGCAGAGTTATTACATTACTACTATATATCTCCCTTTTGAACATTTGATCGTTGATCAAGGAGAGACCTTGGACTTGATTGTGTAGCTCCAGAGGTAGCATTGTCCCTCATAGTTCTGCTTATGCGTGTAACATTCTTCAAAGTGTCTGCCTCCTGTTTGGGAATTGCCTTTCTCCCTAGAGGCATCCCCAGTGTGTTGCCCTTCCATGAGAATCTACTTCTTCTGGTCAAAAAAAAAAAAATTCACCTGCCCTTAAATATTTTAGCATAGCTATATGGGCCTCAGGTTGTTGCACCTTCTGTTCCAACAAGGCCACCAGCTTGCACTCACTGCATGTATAATTCACTGTATTGTAAGGCAAGGGAAAAAAGCATTGTACAGATTGTACAATTATACACTGCAGCACATCATTCACCAGCCATAGGCTGTGTCTGAGCATCTCCCATAAAATGCCCACACAAAATTCCTATTTTCCTTTTCTTGTTTCCTGAGCTCCTGTTTGCTGAGCTCCAGAGACCGAAGGAGCAGTTATATAGAGAACTTACTGGCAGAGCACAAAACCGTAAACACATAAAGCAGCCTTCAAATATTCTAGCCAAACAACCAGCCCTAACCCCAAAAATACAAGCTGACCTTATTCTGTTTCTTCCACAAATCTCATGCAAAGTCCCCATTTTCATCCTCTTATTTCTTGGGCTCCTGGTTGCTGGGCTCCAAAAAACTGTTGGAGCAACTATATAGAGAACTACTGGCTGCTAGATTTGTCCTCAACTAAGTGAATGTCTCACTTCTTCTCATTAATTATTTCCTCTCAACAGAAGCTCTGCCCCCTTAGACAATGTGCTCAGGAAGAGCACACAGCTTCAGGTGCACACACAACCTCCCAAACACACAAGCAAGCCTCCAAACAACTCCACCAAATAAATGAACTTACCCCAAAAGACACAAGGTCCCCTTACTTTGGCCCTCAAAGAATCCAATACAAATTTCCTGTTTTCCTTTCCCTGTTTCCCAAGCTGGTGTTCAGCTGTTTTCAATAATACAAAACTGATTAAAGATGGCAATGTGCACAGGTAAAAGAACACAACTAATATTTTAGTATAGTTATTTGTTTGGAGGTAAATGTGTTGCAAACCAGAAAATAGTTCTTTGTCCTGCTGACAGTTAAGATGCTTTTTCGGTGTGTGAGAATGGACTGCAGAATATATCCTTTAATTGTTTAGCATAGGAGTTGTTGCTGTTCCTGATGAACTCCCTGAGAATACCTTTTGAAAGAGAACAGGAAGGATGGAGAAATGTTGCTAAGCAACTATGATTGCATAGAGACTGCATTCAATAATCAAAATAACAATTTGCACTCCTTCTCCCTGGCATTTCAGGATACAAATGTGTGTAATGTGATGGGCAGTCTTTGCAGCTTATCCCTTGCCACTTGTGGATGTGTCAAATGATAGCACTGAGCAAACTGTATTGAAGGCCTCACTAAAATGGCAGCCAAAATAATTGGGATATGAATTGATGGTTTTCTTATATTTTCAATGAAACATCTTAGATTTCAACTATGTAGATTGCTCAACTTGACATAGCTTTCTCAAAAAAAAAAAAAAAGGTATAGATAGGTGCATGGATAGGCACCAAGACATTATACTACTTCTAAAATCTGTTGGTGATATCCAACAAAGGGGAAACATCTTCTCTCCTTCTCCTTCTCCTTCTCCTTCTCCTTCTCCTTCTCCTTCTCCTCCTTCTCCTTCTCCTTCTCCCTCTCTTTCTTTTAATGACTGTACCCTGAGAAAATAGCTAGGAAGTAACAAATAGTAACATTTTGGAAGACAGATTTATGACATAAATTGAATACAAACTAGAGATGGGTAGTCCACCCATGGATTGTTCCTTCTGATGTGAACATGAGTGTGGGGGTTTTGGATACTTAGATTTTGTAGAATGTTCTTGATTTGGTACCCACAAACTTTTCTGTGAACCTGAATCTTTTTTATATTCTTCAGTTCTTAGATCAGGGTCTTAGGGATCAGAAAATAACCCCAAATTAAGTCATTCAGGGTAGGTTCTTTCTTTGTCTGCATATGAACATTAAATGACTTCAAAAATCATACCGGAGAACCTCATGAAATGTACATTTACCAATGGATACTGATCATGATGATTCTATGCAGCCTTCGGATTCAGAAACAAGAATGTCACTTCATACCAGCTGCAGAGGATGAAGAGTGGGAGAGAGCTCGTGCTCTCAGCTCCTACTTATGGACTTCCCCTGGACTTCTGGTTGGTCAGTCTAGGAACTGGGATGCTAGACTAGATGGACCCATAGTCTGGTCCAAGTGAGCTCTTCCTCTTTTCAGATGGAAACATGCTCAGTAGCTGTGTTTTAGAATAGTGGTTCTCAGCATCTGGTTCACCAGATATTGCAGAATTATGTCCTGGGGGTTCAACAATCCCTCTCAAAAGACTTTGCTGTATGCTTTTTTCACGGAGCCCTACAATCTACGTCCCCTCCCCCCTTTTTAAAAAATTCAGTTGTGGATATTCATGGCTGGCATCTACTAGCAGACTGAAACTCTTTTGCTTGATACAAGATTCCCCGCCCCTCTTTTGGATGACTTTCTAAATAAATAGACTTTTGTTCAATTGGATGCTAGATGTTTTCATGAGTGGGTATTGGCTGTTGGATATGGCTGTGTTTTTCAAGGACTTTGCCCACTTCTTCTGAGCTGAAGTATCCTTTCTGGAACAAGGACAAAAAATTACTTTAGCAAACTGGATTGGAATGAATCCTGTATTTTCAAATGGAGCCTTGTGTTTTATCAGGTGTGGAAATACTGGAGCTACAGTTGTTACATGAAACACCACTGAGGCTGCAAAATTCTAAATCCATTTTCCTGAGAGAAAGCTATACTGACCCTTGTGGAAGTGAGTTAGATGTATATCAGATTGGCATATAAAAGCTTTGTCCTGTGACCAGTCTGTCACACTAATGAGGACTGTCCAGCCAGTCTCAGCTTACCCTCAACCAAACTATACCTACCTGCCTCTAAAGTTACAGTCAGTTCCCTCTCCATTAAGTTTTTTTGCTTGTTAAAAAGACAGCTTACCCTCCTCTCCTCCCACCTTCCATTAAAACATGCTTTTAGACTACTGAGCATGAGTGATTGGTATCTGTACACACTCAGAACTTTCCCCCAATGACTGCCCTTGTCAAATGGACTGTGTTGCAACCCTGACATGGGCTGCTCCAGTGACACCTTGGCTATACCTAGGCTTACCTTGCTTTACCAGTTCTAGTGGCATTGGCAGAATATGCAGCAAAGCATGTTTCCTCTACTGTTGGGATTTGGTCTTGTACTTGCTCCGGTTGGCTTATTTTTTCTCAGCAAGAGGAGCTGACCTGGAGAACTCTGTTTTGCATAGAAAGCCATCTGTGTGGGTATGTCCCTTCAGGACCCCTGTTGACTTACAGCAACCCCATGAATTTCATAGGGTTATCTTAGGCAGTGTCATAAGAGCTGCGAAATTAGCCATTTGATCTTTTCCAGAAAATGTTTACCAGCAGCATCCAGCAACTCTGGGATTCTTAGTTTGCCTCTTGCCTGGTGGTAGACAAGAAGCTATTTTAATCTTCTCTCTAGCTTCACAATCCATGGTATTCATCATGACTTATTACGGCTTCTGTGGCAAAGTTTGAAAATTGTGGTGGCATAATGAAATGCTGAAGTTAGCTCTTTATAAAACATGGAAATTTTCTGGGCAGTCTCTTAACCAGGTTCTCCCTTGGGCACCCTGTCATACTCGATCAGTTGAGAACAGTTTCCCCAGTAGGTTTCCAAAGCAAGCTTTGACCCAGGTGCTTCTCTGATGCTGATTAATTCTTTTTTAAAATCCCATTTGGGAATACAATTGTTTAGTATATTTAAAGTCCAAGAATTTGAATTTTGGTCTGTATATAATTAAAGATCCAACTGTCCCCTTTTCACTGCTTCTTTGATCTGAAATGAATATCCAACAAAATCTTCATTTAACTATTTGTTATCCTGATTCTTTGCAAGGGAGAAATATTATTTTCCTATATTTTAATTGGCCATCTATTTAAAAGCACCCAGATTACCAAAATGACTGTGGTTTCCACAATGAATCAGTGGGGTTTTCCTGATTTGTTTGTTCTGCAGTGGTGTTGCAGCTGCCTTCTTCTAATGGGAACTGTGTTTTCGCAGTTTACTCGAAAAGGAGTTTGGTTGTATCTCTGCAAATATCTTTGCACCTTGTTTCCTTTCCTCCATTCCCCCCAGCTCCAAACCACCCCAGGTGCTCTTTAACTCCTACAATATTGCCATGACCATTCATCGCTCATTGCTTTAAATGAAGGTAAACATGATCCTGGTTTGCACTTTTTTAGAGCTGATGGACTGCACAAAATACCACTGTTGTTGGCTTGATAATCTGTTTCTCTCTTGGACTGCAGTTGACTTTTCTTCTCGTTGTCTCACACACACCCCCCGCCCTCACAAGTATACCTAAACTGCAATTACAAAAGAATAAGAAGGTCCTTTCTCAAGCAGGCCTTCTTGTTCATAGACAGAGATCAGATCTGAGCTCTGGTTCCAATGCTGAAAGAGTGATCTGACCCTGGTAATCCAGTGATCTTGTTGCAACTGCTGCATTTTTTTTTAATCAGTAGATAAAATTTCTGGCTGGTGAGAAGGCACAACAAAGACAATGTAGCTGAAGCTCATCTCTCCCCTCCCCTCCCTCCCCACATTGCCTTCAGTTATCAGCAGCTTTCACTGCAGTGGAAATTTCCACTGTCTGCCTTATGTGAGCAGGAGAAAAAAACATGAAGTGTTATAAATCACCCATTTTGGGGGCAGAATCTGTTTCTGTTTTAAAGGCATGATGCTGTGACAGAAAGCAGCCCCAGCATTCTCATTTAGTGGTGTTACAAGAAAATTTAGTGAAACATTAGAAGATGCCTGTGCCGGGAGATGTATGAGGATTACTGCCAAAGGATGCAGACGTTGTGGGCTCAGAACATACATTGTACACCATTTTGGTTTGGCAGGATGAGGTGAACACAACATAGCACTCCAGGAAGACATTAGGGGCTTAAACCCCCCGCCCCCAGCAACCTTGAATTTCCTTCTTGCTCAGTTTTGTAATAAGGCTTCATTAAGACTAATTGCTGCAAGCTCAATGTGAAAGGCCGTAAGAAGATCTCCTTTATCGCAGTCAATGTAAGACAGAGCTCTTCAGTTTTCTACCATATGATATATATAGCCAGAGAGCTAGACAGGCAGGTGTCTTCACAAGCCTTTCAGGCTTCATAAAGATCCTGTACTTGCCAGATTAGTGTGATGCATCGTTTCTGTGTAGATCTGTTACGTATTTCCCTCCCTCTCTCCATCTTTGTGACTGTGCATGCACATTTTGTTGGTGTATTCCATTGTGTAAAATACTATACATAGGGCCAATCCTATGTTTATTTCAAAGTCCTTTCTCTGCACTCTGATGTTACAAGAGTATTTTCTTTTCCATCTTTATTGAAAGATAATTATTATTTAGTGTTGTTGGAATGTGCCTATGCATGAGTTAGAGCCAATGTGGGGTAGTGGTTTGAGTGTTGTATTTCAGATTCTGGGAAGGCTTGAATCCCTGCTCAACCATAGAAATCCAATGGGTGATCTTGGGCGAGCCGTACTCTCTCAGCCTCAGAGGAAAACAGTAGCAAACTTCCTCTTGTCAAGAAAGCCCTATGATAAAGTCATTATAAGTTGGAGTCCACTTGAAGCCATGTAACAACACCAAGCTTGTACGTGACAAAAAAAATAATTTTTTTCCCCTTGAGACTTATTGACAAATGACTGGGTTGAAATTTCTTTTGGTGAGGATTTGCAGAGCATTCATTTTTGTGCTGTTTGTACAGAAAAGGCACACCCTTGGTTTTCAAGTCTTTACAGAACACACATCACAGAGTTGCTTAGAGGGAATGGATGAGTGCATTACTTTGAACGGAGTGACAAACTGAGAGGATGCAGGCCATTTTGAATTGATTTTTTTGTATGAGCTGTAATGAATGCTGCAAGGTGCTTTTGGTTTTGGCTTCACATTTTGAACAGGTGGGCCTGTCTCTAGGACTGTTCTTTGTGGTTGATTAGTTAGATTAAATGATCTGAAGCCTTTTAATCAGTTTTAAAAGATATTTCCAGTTTGCTGGGCCAGCTACAAACCCTGCAGTCTCAGGTCCCCTTCAGAACAGATATCAACGTGTTTTGCCAGTTTGGTGCTTTTTCGGTAGCACAGACCACAGGTGCTGTGCTGCTATACTCAAGTGTGTAATGAAACATAACATAAGCTTATAATTAATATAGCATTGTCAAAACATCTCTAAGCCCGTTATTTTTAAAGATTGTGTCTGTTTCTTATTCAAATGGTTTGTGAATGGTAGCTTCCAGATACATAAATCCTGACATTTGGACTGAGGTGAAAGTGATTTTAAAAAAAACAGGGAGTAAATATAGAGTTGCAAATACATGCACATATACACATTGGCTAGAATCCTGTCGCTGTTGTTGTTGTTGTGTACTTTCAAATTCTTTCTAACTTATGCAACTCCAAGGCAAATCCTATCACAAGGTTTTCTGGGGCTGAGAGTATGTGACACACCCAAGGACATGTAGTGAGTTTCCATGGCTGACCAAGGAATCAAGCCCTGGTCTCATAGATCATAGTGCAACGTTCAAACCACTATGCACGTATAAGTTCCCCTACAGAAGTAGTTAAGCATTTGTATCTGATGTGGAATGGGTATGTTCAGTTCACAGTTATGGAAATGGAGTTTATCATCTAGTACTGTTTTACATAAACATCATTGCATGTGCTCTTTCGTTGTGTATAGTTGTATGTAGTGCAGTGCTGCACATGTGCTTTGGGCACACTTGCACACTAATGTGTATTGCTCATTGGACTGTACAGCATTGCAATTTCTTAACAAGGCAGTATTGTCACATAACTCTGTGAGCATAAAGTTATAATCTTGTCTCCTAAGTATACGATCTCAGCTTTTATATCTTTGCATTAGTCTGTGTAACTTTCAATGTGAATATAGTTCTTATGTTATGGGTTGGATGTGTTTATTTGTCTGTACAGTATTTCAAAAAACTAAATCTAGTTGTCCATTTGGGCAGACAATTGCCTCCCTAGTAATTCCTTTTCTGAGCCTATGCCAAAAACTGTGTTAGCTACGTTCCATTCCTCGTCACAGACCCTGTTGTTGGATCCTCACCCCAAGTGTAAAGATGACATACTCCAAGGAAGATACTGATTCAAGCCATTGGTTTGTTCCTCCCTCTCTTCATCAGGGTCTTGGGGTTAAGCTGGTTTGGGATTGCAAGAAAGCCTAGAGCAGTTTTTTCTCAAGGCAGAGGTTAATCCATGTTATGTCTCCCTCGACTTTGTTAACTGGAGCACTTGATAACCAAACGCTGCATTGGATTCTACCAGGGCTTCAAGTACCCACTCTTCTAATTATCATCTAGTTCCCTTTCTCTGCTCTTCTCTCTGCACAGATAAAAATAAGGTGAGTTTTGGAAGAGAGGAAGGATTTAATAATGTCAAAAGGAGGAGCCAAGTGGCATCAGAGAGCAGTGCCCAACCCCTAAGTGTCATCTGGCCTGCCAAATTGGCTTGGGGAGCAGTCTCCCTGGACATAGCCATTTCCCATTCTTATGCAAGGTCACACAAGGGATGGCTATGATGTGTAAGGGAAAGCTGAAGTATTCTTTGAACTATTTTTTTTTTAAAATGTTTGGGCTTTTAATACTTGTCAATAAATGAATGTAATTGTGTTTGTCCATCAGTCAGTTTGCCCATCAGGGCAAAGTCCTTATGTAGCACTGAGCAACTGAAGCAAATGATTATTTGTCTATTTAAGAACAATTTCCAAAGCTCCCCTCCACCACCAAAAAAAAAAAAAAAAGAGAGAGAGAGAGAGAGAAAGAGAATGAGAGACCAAGTCCTTGAGAGTCAAGTCTGAGACCTCTATCCAGATTTTGAAATGAGCATAAGTTAAGAGTAGGGTTGTATCCACCTAGCCCCTCCTTCTTTTGGAACAGCTTTTTCATGATTCCCCCCAATGCTGTATCTTCCTGCATATCAGAACTATTTCAGAGGGACCCAGTGAGGAACTGAAGGAAAGGAGGAGGGCAAGGGAAGGTTGCATTGCACATGTGGAAGTGTGTGACATGAACTTTCACCTAGAGTTTAAATTATTTCAGTCTAAGCCTGGATCCAAAACATTTCTACAGGATTAGATTTTCACTGTCCATTAGATAACTTAGAACCTTAACATCCTTTTCAACAAACAGATTTTTTTTAAAAAACATGGTAAAGATTTAAAACAGATGAGTCCCATCTGTGAATTATTCCCATCAAATCTCATTTTCAAATATATACATTTGGTTTATATAAAGAAAATGATTTATCTGGCTAAGCAAGTAGTGATCATATAATTATACAAAATAAATACAATTTCTTCTAATTTACGTTAAATCTCATTACTTTTCCATAGTGGCAATTTTTTTTCCAGATTAGCCTCTTTTGAATTTCAAAGCATTAGTGCAGTGCCATCAGCAAATTGATTGATGGTATGTGAGTGCCCATTAACTACCAAGTGATTGCATGGGAAAGGCAAACAGCTACATCAGCTTTCTGAGCATGTAATATATACCATATATGCTGGCGTATTAGATGCACCAGCATATAATACGCACCCCATTTATACACTGGCAAATACTATTTGCCAGCATATAAGACGCACTGGTGTATAAGGTGCACCCCATTTTCAAACAGTATTTTTCAGGGGGAAAAAGTGAGTCTTATAGACCAGCAAATAGGTTATATGTTACATATACAAACATACATTATATACTTCTACCATTAGGGAGAGAGAAAAAAAACAATCTTGGGGAGGTATGGATCCAGTTGTGGTGGTGAACAGGTGAAGATATTCCTTGGTCCTTGTGGCTGGTGAGAGGCCCTCCCTCCATACGAACTGCCACTGATGTGACCTCTAATGAGAGAACAGCAGCCAGGCATAGTGCCATCATCCCTTGTGTGACAGAGCCTGCGGGTGTGGCTAGTGAAGCAGCCCAGTAACAATCAGATTGGCTCTGTCTGAGGGGGAAAAAAAACCCAAGCCCTAGCAAGAGGGAGGGAGTGGGTGAGACAGCAGAAAGCATATATTCTGGGAGCGTGATTGGAATCTAGATTCCTTCAGTGAGAATTGTAGAGAGAACTCTACGTCAGGGCTCCAGTTAACCAAAAAAAGGTTTTCTGTGAGAGGGTTGTCTTCTCAGGGACCTAGTGTGAGGGCAGAGAAGTAACCAAACCGCTTCTGAAAGGGGTCAGAAAGTGGAATCCTGAGTGGGGAAACAGACCATTGTGCTGGAAGAGCCAAAGGAGTGTGTGTGAAAGCTCAATTGGTGAACGCTGTGGTGTTTAGGAGGAATTAGTTAAATATTTTTAAGGAATTACAATTTTGTTAAGAGTATTTTTGAAACCACAATACCTTTTCCCTGATTTCATTCTATTTGTTTGTAAGTACTGCCTCAACAGAGTATTTTTTTCAGTTTTATTTTAATAACATGCTACTACAGCTTATCTATTCCTTGCCCTTTATCCACTAAGGTTGTGGGTTTTAGGGAAAGCAGGGCTGTGAATAAGGGTGGGAGAAGGAGCCAGGAGGTGATAATAAGATTAATAGGGGTGCTGCTACTACAATGAGGGAGAAAAGAAAAGCAGGCCTGGTATGTCTGTGCCCTGGGCTAGCCCAAGCAAGCCTTCCTTTACTGTCCTCTCCTCCCCACATGTGATACCTTGGTCCAAGCAGCTAGTAAGATGTCCTTCTTCCATACCAGCTGTTTCTGCTTTGGTGTCCGAGGCAGAAAACAGCTGCCAGCATTTTCTGGACTTAATCCTTCCCCCACTGCCATCCCCCCTTCCTTGTGTTTCATGTCTTTTTAAGTTGTAAGCCTGAAGGCAGGGAACTGTCAAAATAATGATTTGTAGGCTGCTTTCGGAGTGCTTTTGGCTGAATAGTTGGATATAAATGCTGTAAATGAATATAAAAAAGTGCATTTAACCCACTCCACACAGATCTGGTTTTAACTACAGTACCTCCTCTGTGTAGATTTTCAGATGCCCATTTATCCCTTTGAATCCTTGTCTGGAACACCTGTTGGAGGAGAGTTGTACTATAAAAGTGGTTGCAGAATGATGAAGTCCCTGCCATCTCTCTGCTTCTCTGTTTCAAATATTCTTCTCACAAATCTCCTTGTTCCAAATGGGTCACTGGGGTTTTGCCTTTCTGTTTCATATATAGTAATTCTTTCCTGAAAATAACACTACTGCAGCCTAAAATTTTTTTTTCCCATGCACAAAATACAAGGGTTTTTTTTGGTCAGAGCAGAGGTAGCAGACAGGAAATGTTTGCTGTGATGCTGAGAATTTCAGGCTCTATTGGGAAAGTGTGAAAATCAGATCTCCTGTGTTGGCAAAGGACTAGAGTTCTACAGTCTGGCATGCTGTGAGTGAATGCCAAACAGTTATAGTTGGGACTGCCTACGTGTGACTTCTGTCCATAGTGGCATAATTCCAGAAGTGCCAGAACCTCCTCCCTACATCCATTGGTGCTGCCCCCTCAGTGGCCCTGAGGGGTTTCCTGGTTTTCCAGAGAAAGATTTTGGGGTGCTCAGGGGGCTGTAATGCAGAAAGGAACTCCCTCCTCTTCCAGTTCTGATGATAGAAGTATCTCCACCAGCAGATGTCCATTGGCAGATTTAGGCACCTTGTTTGAATCCTTAAAGCAAGAGAATAATCTATGTCTGGGGATTCCAACCTGTTTACTTGTTTGTTTTTTTGTGTTTTTTCTTTGTGGTGTTGGGGAGAGAACTCACAGTATCTTGTTGGAGTAGATATTTTTTGACAGGAGACATGCGTATCTTATGGTAAATAATTGTCTATCCCTGATAGTGCACATCTGTTCTTGGTAGCCTTCTGCAAATGCAACGTGACAGTCCTCCCCCAAAGGAACAGGAAAATGCCCAGAATGCAAAGTTTTCTTCTTCATGATCTCTATGATGTTTTTCACACAAGTTCCATTAGATACGCAGATAGCACTAAAAGACCCTCTAGGAGCCAAGCATTACTTTTGAAAAAGAAAGTCGAATCCTGTTGTGATGTTTGCACAAAATATACTATTTTCATGCAAGAACTGATGAATAATTTGGCAGAGCATCAGCACCCTCCTCTGGCACCATCCTACAAATCAAACCCCATATATGAAGTTGCACAGAGACCACAGAGAAGATAGTAAAGAGTGTTCTTCAATTGGGTGTCAGCACTTTTCTGTCACATACTCAGATCTCCTTCCCCTCTATAGATATCTCTATTGATTTTAATTTGGACTGCAAAGAAATTGAGCTTTCCTCATCCTTGAAGGGGACACAAAGTCCTGTTCCATGGCAAAGAGTTCTAGAATGTGGCAAGACTTCATCTGTGTGAATGGGGAATCCATATATCCTGTCACAAATAACCATTTGAAACAATGTTGAACAGATAAGCAATTGTGCATAGCAGTGAGAATTTGTACTGCATTCTGTGTGCAGTAGAAAGTCCAAGGAATAAAAAAATGATTGCAGCAGTTTGGGAAAACTATGGTAACTATATTGATTTTTAAGCTCCCAGGCAAAATATTATTATTTGGCCAGTCTAGTAAAATGGTTTGATTGTCCTAATCTTGGTCACTTCCTTGGTTGTGCTTTAACCTATTTGGTCTGCTTATATAGTTGTATTTAACTTACCTTTTTAAATCACATTAGAATCCTAAATATTTTATAGTAGCAAAAGGTTTTAAGTAAATAGTAAAAAATAATTCTAAAGAATGTGTTTACATGTAATTGTTTCTTCTGTACATACTGGTCTGTGAAGGTCTGAAACAATTCCAAAGAATCATTTCCTTTCATATTTATTTATTTATTTAATTTATATCCCACTTATCTCCCAATATGGGAACAGTAGCAGCTCCCAGTATAAGTTAATACCTTAGATGATGCAAAAGTTAAAGCGCTATTCAATGGACAATAGTATTAAAGACATTAATTTAAAACAATTAGAAAGGCAGTTACAATATAGTAATGATGATTATAGTACAGTACACCCCAACTAAAAGGTGTTCTCTGAAGACCTTCTTTCTCAGACTTTTTATGCCTGAAAGTCAAAACAAGCTCTGTTTGATTCTGAAATTGCAACAGTACTTAAGAAAAAAAAAAGTTTAACATTTCCAATGTGTTTGTTTTATGTGCTTTTCTTTCTCTCCAGGTATTTTTTGGTAGACTTTGAATCTCCACCAACAATTATTTCAGACATGAGAGACCACTTAGGACGTGACATTGATGTAATCAGGTCTACTGTTTTAAAGCATCGTGTGATGAAAACAGAAGAATGTATGGGCATTGTTGAAGAAAATGATGTTGATAAACTAATTGGGAAGAAAAAATAAATAATAGGAAACTATTGTAACCACAAATTTGAAACTAATGTAATGTAAGCATCTACACTTTGTGGAAAATAATCTTTTAGCTATTTTCCCTTTATATTCTTATCCATACTTTGAAAATCAAGTGTGCCTTCACTTCTCCTCAATGTTACATTTGTTTTTGAAGATTGTCCTGCCCTAAAACAGTACCGATAAACTTTTATGCATGACTGAACAAAATGGGACTTATTTCCAAGCTAACATGCAGGACTGGTCAGAATCTTTTCACACTTTGTACACTTAACAGTAATGTTTTCTGTGGTGTATATACTGTATAATGGTATTTGAAATGGATGTAATAAAGTTATAAAATGAACACATAGAGATTAGTTTATAAAGAATAGTAAAGGGAGAAGAAATTACCATATGAATTATGTACTGTAGCATACTGCTTCTTGGTTTCAGTGCAAGTAAACTTCATTGGGTCTACCCAAGCTAAGAAAATGATATGGCTGTATTAAAAATAAATTCAAGAGAATTCTTTTTGAAATTTTCAAAGATGTGCAGTTATTCCCCGTTGTCTATAAAACTTACTTTACTCTTGAAAGGAGAAGAAGAGTGACTTGCTATGACAACTTTGAACAACTCTTGACCTAGGTGATTTTAATAGTGGTCTGCATCCATTGTATTGTAGGTATTTGCAACCATTTGTGTTCCCTGTTTAACTGAGAACCATCTCTGTTTAACTTAGAATAGGAGGGCTTCCATTGGCCTCTGATGTAGAGAACCACTGAGATCCACAGCAGTGGTACAGCATCAGGTGCTCCAGAGTCATTCACTAGAGTAGAGGTAAACTGGATGATGTCAAACAATAGAGCTGTTCCCCAGAGTATCTCCCACAACATCATGAAGGCCACCATCTTGATGGCCATTTTACTTTCTCTGTGTTGAGAAAGGCAATGTGAAAGAGACATGCCTGACACTGAGAGGTCTGGCATCTCCAAGCTCTGGCTTCATGGGTCGCTTATCCCACTTAGAAGGTAACTAAAGGATTTTGCCAGGGCTTGGAGGACTGATGGCCCAACCCAGTGCTTTCCAAATGGTATGTCACAACATGTTAGTGTGTCACCTGAAGTATGTAGGTGTGTCACCTCCCCGGTTTGAGAAAGACACCCCCACCTGAGCCTCTCCCACTGCTGCTGCTGCCGCCGCTGCAGTAGGCCAGGCTCAGATGGAGGAGCTGCCTTTCTCGCTGCTGCCACCCTCACCAGGGTCCTTCCTCGGTGAGGGCAACAGAAGCGAGGATCAGGTGGTGGGGGCTGCCTTTCCTGCTGCTGCCCTCACTGGGGCCTTTCCTTGGCAAGGATGTCTTTCCTTGGGGTCTTTCCTTGGTGAGGGTGATGGCAGTGAGGCAGGATCAGGTAGGGGGGCTGCCTTTCCTGCTGCTGCTGCCCTTACTGGTATCATTCCTAGGCGAGGGCAACAGCAGTGAGTCAGGATCGGGGGGGGGGTGCTGCCGTTTCCGCTGTTTAACCTCTGGTTTGCTAGTAAAACCGAATTACTGTGTAGCAAAATAATGCATGTCCAAAAAGTGTGTCACCAACATGAAAAGTTTGGAAACTCTGGCTAACCTGCGATGGCTCACTCAAAGCCATAGCTGTCTGTTGGTAAAGAGAGAGTCTCTGAGAATGTATGCTACAGACTTCTTTTTCACAATTAGCCTCAAAGGTGCTACAAGATACCTATGTCTGAAGGTTTATGTTCTAGATTAAGAGTGGGGAAAGTGCAGCCTGAGGGACATAGGTGTTCCAAACCCCCAACCCACTGACTCCAAAACCTACCAAAATATGTCAAAAGTTGGCTGGAAAACAACACAACCAAACCCAGAAGTGCAAATCAAAAGTGTCTTTTGGTCACTTGGAGTCACACTTTCAACCAATTTGTTGTTCAGACCACTGTGGAGGTATGGGGGAAAGATAGTCCCTACCATGTTGCCTGTCCCTGTTCTAGCTTAAATATGTACTTTGGACATTTACAAGGCCTTACAGTATTGAGCCTGAAAGGTTATGTTCATATCTGCTGATTCTTTTCTAACAAGAATCAATAGAGGGATATTCTATTGATTTAAGCAAGAGCAGGAATGTTGTGAAAACATAGCCATGCTGTCCTTAAGGTAAAAGCAGGCCACCATGCTAAAAAAAGCCAGAGGAAAGCCAAAGGCATTACTGTCTAATGTCCCTCTTCCAATGTCAGCCAGGGAGAAACTAGCCACAAAGATGATGGATTCCAAATACTAAGCAGGCGCCCTGACCACTGAACTTACCAGCTGCAGCAAAGATTTGTATTGTACTAATATTTTGTAATGGCTAAATACATGCCTGGATATTTCTTTCCTCTCAGCCAGAAACTTGTGTATGAACTGTCCACTGGTTGCGCGACATCATTCACATGGATACAGATTCACATTTTCCAATCACCCAATACACACTTTGTGTTTTTGTTCCAAATATAAATTTAATACTCCCTGCAGCCCAGGCCAGTAATTAGCTATTTTAAACTATGAGAATGTAACAGCTCTTAAAGCTCCCTCCCCATGAAGTTTGTTTGGAGTATATACACCAACTTAGACGAAAAGTGTTCTTGGTTAAATTATATTTTAGTAAGCTGAGAAAGTGGGCATAAAATTTCACTAGAGGAACTTCATATATGATAATGTACAAGCAAACATCTTTATGTGAATGGTTTTAGTTTCATTGGTTAGGGTTTTCTCCTATTTGCTTGTATCAGTAACATTGTTCACATCCAAAAGCACTAGACATTGAAAGAGCTGGAATTTCTCAGATATGTAGTTACGTCAGCTTCACAAAACATGTGTTTGGAAATGTCCTTCAAATAAAGGGGGTGGGGTGGGGTACAAAGATTCCCCCCCTTACAGGAAGTAAACAGTAAGGCCCCTGTTTTAGTGCAAGCTAACAGTACTGGGACCATGTCTTTGTAATTTTTTTGGGAACCAAATATGGCAGTCCTCTGGAAATGACAGTAAAATCCCCAAATCCAATGCTGCTTCATTAAGGCAAATGGGAATCTTGCTACAGACTCCAGTGGCAGAAAGTTTACATACCTACTACCTTTGGCAACAGTTATGACTGCTTTCAGGTAAGTATCAGTTTTGTACATTTGAATTCTGCAATTTTTGCCTGTTCTATCTAGCAGGATTCTCCAGCTTTGTTAGGTTTTATGGGAACCTTTGATGAATAGCAACTTTCATGTTTTAGCACCAGCTTTCAGTAGCATTGGGTTTAGGCTTTGACTAGGCTCTACTAAGACATTCAAATTCTAAATTTTAAACTACTCCTGTGCTACTTTGCCTGTGTGTTCAGGGCAGAGGTGTAACACTTCCAGAAATGTTGAAGCCATGGGAAGAAAAAACAACTTTCATTTTTTTGTTTTGTTTTTTGGTAGAGGAGATTAATTTGGGGGGAGAAAATAAAAAGCAAATATTAATTCTTAACAGATTAAAATTCATTTTTTTAAATATAGAAACATAAAATATGTTACAAATAACTAGGCTGAGTGTAAAATATTCATGTTAGATGTATTAGAACAGTAGAATTTTTTTTCTTACAAATTGAACTGCATTTCCTGAATTTCAAGAAACACTTGAACTATAAAGCTACTGAATTTTGGACATACACTTTCATTTTGCTACTTTATGATCAAGCAGAAAACAAAACAAAGCAACAGCAACAAAAGGAGAAAGCAACACTAATAAAAGACAGAAAATTTTTGTAGAAAAAGAAAATTATTTTGGCTTCTCTAGTCCTTTGTGGTGTCAAGCAGACATAAAGCATTCCCATAAAAGGAACTAAAGCAATTAAAGCAACTTTGTATTTGTCTCCTTTCTTCTTGCCTTCAATCTGATCAATTTCTCATTCACTGCTGAGGAATAACATCTCCACAACATGCTGCTGCTACTACCATGTTTCTCCATGGAGGCAATGAGCACTGTTGACTGTGTGCAAGATAGTAGTTTGTAGAAAGGCCCAAAAGGTCAGTTTTAGTCTCATTAGATCAGAGAAATTTTCCTCATATGTTTGCTGTCTCTCATGTGCCTTTTTACAAACTTCAAATGGGCGGTTGTGCAGGTTTGTTTCTCAAATGGCTTTCTTCTCAGCAATTACCCATACGCCTGGCTTTGTGTGGTGTCCTGGTGATAGTTGACCCACGGATGGCTTCTTAGCTGCAGATCTCTTCATCACCTTCAGAATTACCATTGGCCCCTTGCTAGCTTTTCTGACTAGTGTGTTCTTCACTAGGTCACTAAATTGTGGGGTCTCTGAATTCTTTAGGCAGAGTCATGGTTGAGTTGTAATCTTTTTCATTTTGTAATAATGAATTTAACAGTGGTCTAGGGAAATTCAGGGTTTGGGATTTTTTTGATTGGTGCTTCTGTCCAACTTGTTTGGATAGCTCCTTGGTGATCTTGATGCTATTTGTTTGGATATGTTGTCCCAACAAACTCTGGGGCCTTCCAAAAACAGGTGTACAGTAATTAATCTAAGATCATGTGGCACTGGAATTGCACGTAGGTGGACTCCATTCAATGACTTCTATAACTTCTGCATGTCATAGCCAGGTGGGGGGATTATGCTGCCAACAAATGCCAATTCATTTTTGCGTACTTAAAGTTTGTGCAATAATAGAACTATTTTGTACCTTCTCAGTGTTCTATATCTTATATACATCAAGTGGTAACAATGCCACTTAAATTCATTTCAGTTCAGATTGTAAAACAATAAAATGTGAAAAAGTTAAAGTAGGGTGAATACTGTTGCAAGGCACTGCAGCATTAGGCCAGCTTTTTGTAGGCTGGTTAGCTTTTGTGGTTGTTGTTGCTGTTTTTCTGTTCTACTTGCAAAAGTACTTAGAGTGACATAAAGATTTTTAAAAAAGCAAAATCCAGTATTTTCAAACAAACATAAACTGAAGTCAGAACTTTTAAAACCAGGAACAAAACCAGCACAGTGGAACGACAGGCTAAACATTTCTAAAGGCCTTTAGGAACAAGTAGGTTTTTCAGTATTTTTCTAAATATGTATGCATACATACAACATAGCTTTCTACATCCTCCAAATCCTGTGGTAACAAGATGTGGATCTCTTCCAATTCTTTGGTTTTCATTGAAAATGTTTCCAACACTGTTTACCTCTTCTTTGGATTATATGCAATTACGATGTCTGAGAAATGAAAATATTTTAACTGACAACACACTAAACATAGAACCTTTTAAATTATCCCTTGACTGTTCTGATTAACTATCCCAGTGTCTTCAGGAATATGTGGAAAAGTTAGAAATCCACTATACAATGATAGTGGAATGAAAACAAATGACATTGAATATATTTCAAGATATTTGCATGGCTGTTTTAAAAAAGTTCAGCAGGTGGTTTTCAAAGAGAAGAAACATATGATTGTGCAGACTGTCCCTCTCAACAAGCATCAACGACAGGTCTTTCCAAGAACTGCAGTAAGCGTTAACCCACAAATCTATCAGTCCCCACACTAGAATGTATTTCTTTAATAAATTCTTGCCCTATATGATGAGTGTATTCAGAGGAGAGTGCTTACTCTGTTCAGTAAAACTCATAACTTAGTGGAAGACCAAATATTTATGTGTAGAAGATACTGAATTTGATCCTTTTCCTGTCATGCCTCACTATTGGCTGGGTTGTTTAGTTCTAATGAAAACTGGATTCACCAACATGAGGAACATAGTTTCCCCAGCCTTTTCATGTTGGGTACAATGGCAAGTGGAATGGAAAAGAGGATGGGCTAAGCCCCTGGAGATGCACCAACAGATTGAGATGGGATAATTATAAGTGTAAGAAAGTTTCTCAAGACGTATTGCAAAGGTCGAGGTCTAGCCATTTTGCTGCCAAATGCAGAACAGCAAATGATGCTGCCCAGTCATTTAGGTAGAGTGGCAGTGTCCCACATGCACATGAAGTGGTGGAAGAAATAATACACTCTAATCAGCATAGATGTCAAAAGCTGGCCAAATGAATTCCCATTTGCCCTTGTTTTGTTCTACAAATAGCATGATGGTGTGGTATGGTGGTCTTAGTGTTGGACTTTGACTCTGGAGAACAGTTTGAATCCTTGCTCAGTCACAGAAATCCACTGTGTGACCTTGATCAAGTCACACCCTCTCAGCCTCAGAGGAAAGCAAAGGCAAACCCCACTCTGAACCGATCTTGCCAGGAAAGCGCCCTGACAGGGTCACCTTAGGGTCACCGTAAATTGGAAATGACTTGAAGGCACACAACAACAACAACAACAAGTCATCCAAATCAAGATACATAATGGCCAAAGTGAACCTATTTATTTTGGCACTTGAGCCAGAAAATCTCACATCCCTGCCAGTAATAACTAATAGTTCGCTGCCCTGTTGTAATATCCAAAATAGACTGCATGGGACACTTGCTTCACTTTGCTTAATGGTAGGATCAGCCCTGACAATAGAGAGTGAGAGATCTGATTTTAATCTGGAATTTTTATCTTGTTCCCATCAGAAGCATCAGATGAATTGGGATGGAGATGCAAAAGGAAAAAGGGCTGGTTACAAGCCTGAAAAACATAACAAAACAAAATCCTTCTGGTATTAATGCTGAGAAGCACAATAAAAATAATACATTCACTTTTAATTGATTTATTTATTAATTGATCTCATTCTGTTAGTGACATACACAGGTCTAAGTCCAATTTATGCCATGTATATCTTGTTAATGGTAATTGCAGACAGAGAAATTCCCTGTCTCCCTTGATTCTCACCTTCTCAAAACTCACAATTCTCCATAAGTGCCCCCATGGCTATTTCATGGCTGGTGGAAAGCAGGAGGCATTGCAGAAACAACTGGCTATATCTTTAACTAGTTATAATATGACAAGGGCATTTTCTAGGGTCTCCCAGCAGGGATCTGCCAACAGCTATCATGCCTTAGTTTGAGAAGCCCTCCTCAGAAAAATAGGAGGAGGAGGAGGGGGAGGAGGGTGGGCTTCAGTGGAAAGTTCTGATGGGAGACATGACATTCCTATAGCTAGATGCAGAATGAGGTCTTCTGGGATTTCCCAACAATCTCTCCTTGATGCAAAAGGATGACATTACCATGGCTATAGGATATAGGCAGACATTTTATGTGGTGTTCCCCCACTCTCCACCATTCATGAAATGGCCAGGAAAGAGGGCACAGGAGGAAAGTGAATCCCATGGGAAAGGAGAGATGCAGTGTAGTACTGTTAGGCTAGAACTTTACACTCCATTTCCCAGTGCAGGATCTCTGCCTCTATGTAAGCAGGAAGGCAGCTTCCTGGGCTAACAGACACATCCCTTTCACCTATCACTGCTTCCACATGTTGCTGGACAGCAACTCACATTATCCCTAACCATTGGCCATGCAGCTGGGGGTGATGGAAGTTTAGAGTCCAACAGCATTGGGAGGAACACAAGTTTCTGCTCTTGGCCTATTATTTCCTTCAAAGCTTTAATGAAAAGCATTTTGAGTCTGCATAAAAGAGTTTGTATTGCTGAGTACTGGGAGTGCAGGGAAGCATAAATATATGTTTACACAGAGTGGAACACTGCAAGTTCCTGGTGAACATGAGACAATGCCCAGCAAGTTCAGAGTTTAAACACAAGAAAGGAGGGCATGTCAGCATTCTCAACATAAATCAAAGCAAAAACTGTTTGATCGTTTGACTTGTTAACTATTAACTAACATGAACTATTTCAGATTACAAAAGCTACCGGATAAGCACAAACTATTATCTTTAGTAATTCCTTAAATGTTCTGTGAATATCATTCCACCCTGCATTAATGAAAAGTTACATCAGAAAATTGCCTGGACAAATGAAAACTTAATAGCAGATGGGTGGGTGGAAGGGAATACATCAAGGCATGCATTTTTGATCTTGGTTGAACCTATCTTAGCCATGTTCAGAAGGCAGGCCCCTTGCCAAACGACTACTATTGCTTAGCCTCAGGATGGGAAAGGCTTCGTTCCCAAGACACTTTAGGGCAAAGGTTAGAGCAGATGGGCGCTTGTTTGTTTGTAGGGAAGAGGCTGAATGAATACAGTAGATTTAAGAATCAGGAACTCAGTCCCAGAGGTTTTCATTAGAAGCCACAGGTCTTCATTCTAACAAAGCTGTAGGTGCTTTAATTGGCCTTCTCACAAATGACATCTTTCAAACACCTCAAACATCACATGTGAATAAGACAGATATGTGTTTTGATATAGGTTTGGGAAAGAAAAAAGAAACAACAACAAGCAGTAGCTCATCTCTTTCTCCAACTTACACTGAAGGCATGGCAAATTCACTGTCAGGCAAGTGTCCCCGAAGAAAGGACTCCAGAGTTAAATTTGATTTAGTTTCTGTTCTAGATAACTATAGTTCTTAAGATCAGCTTTTGTATGTGGGTTTAAACAATGGTTGGCATCCTGTTAGTGACTTCCAATAGTATAAGTTGAACTTACACTACGATAAGTCCCCCCCCTTTTTTTTGAAGGGAGGGTCATTGCAAAGGTCAGAATTCTCTAGAGACCTTGAACAATGACCAAAATCTACACAGTATTCACCTTTTAGCTGCTGGAGCCCCTTCTCCATGGCCATTTAGTGACCAGTGAAGAATGGATGGCATCAGAAAAACATCTAGCCATATCTCTATAGCCAGCCACAGAATGTACACATCATTCACCAGGACTTCCAGGGGTCCTCCAAAGGTCTCAGTGAATGATGTCATCATCTTATGTCTGGCTATAGGGACATAGCCAGACACCTCTCCAATGTCTCCTGCTCTCCACCATCCACTAAAGAGTGTTCAGCAGAAAAATGGTGAGTCCTAAGAGATTTTGGTCATTGCATAAAGTCAGTAGAGAATTTCAATAATAATAATAATACAGCCTACACCATTGTAAGTTACTAATAGGTGCCAGCCATAATTTCTATCCTACATTGCTGTGTAGTGTAGGGTGATTGATGTCCAACATACAGTGGTGGCTTGTAGCTCCAATGTCAGTGGGGTAGTGGGTTTTAGTTGAAATTTTAGATGACTATCCAAGGTCCTGAACCTATTCGGGGGATAGGATTCAGAACTTTGGATAGCTCCTTTAAAGCTCAGACAAAATGCTAAACGCTAGAATGGATTCACCTCCCCACTATTATGGGACCCATCACCTGCCACTTCTTATATATTTTGGCAAGCAAGCAGATATATCTGCAACACCAAAGAAAAACTTGTATACTCTCTGAGAATACCAGTGAGAATTGTGGGTGGGTATGGTTTAAGTATGTGGTATAGTGAAGTATAAAATTATGTGCCTGATCTTCAAAGCTGTTCCCTATTGAAGACTTTTCTAATTACAAAACAGATTATGCTTTTTTCCCCCACACACAGAACCCAAATATTTACTTCATTCAGTTAGTTGATTACTGAATAAGATACCACAATGCACAATGGAATTATATGTGCAAGTTTGGTTCTGATTGAAAATGGAGAGTGGCCTAGTTTGGTGAAGCTACTATGTCTGCCAGTAAAATGGCATAATTATTCTTTTTTTTTTTTAAAGTTAGAGCAGAGTATGACCCTAGAGACCATGGTTTGATTCCCCACTTGACGGTGGAAACCTACTAGGTGACTCTGGATGCATCACACACTCTCAGCCCCAGAAAACCCTGTGATAGGGTTGTCTTAGGATCACCATAAGCCAGAAATGACTTGAAGGCACACAACAACAACAAGAGTGAAATATAGATAGAGGTTAGCTTCAAAATATAATGAGCAGCTTCAAAAAAAATTTTGTCTGTGTGAAAAGTTCTTTCTTCTCATATTATAACATCAAGTGTTTCATTTTATATTCTTCTAAGCTTCTGCAGAAACCATCATACCATTAAATCATTACAGACCACAGGAAGCTTCTTTTGGAGATGGCTATCTGTGTGTCTGTTTTCCTGCCTTCATTAGCAAAGTTCCTGTAGTGTATGAAAATGATGTATCCTTAAGCAATTTTTCTCTCACTCAAAGGCAAGAACAAGAATATAGCCACCACAAATTTGAGGTGAACCACACTCAGCTCCTTTTGTTTACTTTCCTCTTCTTTTTTGTTCCCTTTGATAATTTATTATTGTTAGCCAAGTGTTTGCAATTCTTGGAAAGTTTGGTAAACAGCAGGCCATAAACTGAATATTTTGAAGTACACATTTCTTAGTGGAACAGGTAATATACTTCTATGGGTCTTGTATACATTCATATAGACAATGTGGTCAGGAAACAGATGTGAAACTAGTATTGATGGTATCTCTGGCTTGGAGTGGCCATCTGCAACCATTCAAATGTGTTTGGGCTTTGGACTTCAATTTCCATAGTCCCTCACCATTGGCTACTATGCTGACTAGGGATCGTGGGACTTATAGGCCAAAAAGTAAAAAGAAATTAAAAAAGAAATAAAAATGGTCAGCTACAGTTCTTACCCCTGCTCTAGGTAATTTCTAGGCTTTTCATTTATAATGCTAATGAAAGTATCCAGCTTCATTAGAGTTCAGATCTCCTATCCTGCCCAAGTATTATTTCAGCAAATGCAAGCTTTGCTTGGGTTCAAAACCATAGCTATCTCTGGAGCCAGCAATAGGCAAGGCTCATCAGGCAGCTGGATTACACAGAAGTAGGACTCATACTGCCCCAGAGTTTAAATAGCTTGGTCCTTTGGTGCCCAACAAGAATCAACTGAAAACATCTGGACCACATTTCAAGGCTCTCACTTGTGAGGAGCCTAGTTTCTGCCAGCCATTGGCTTAGTAATTCATTGTCATCCAATGACTCAGTATGGTACTGCAAAACTACAGATAGTTTAATTTATCCTTTTTTAAAAAAACACACCAAATAATCCTAAGTAATCCTAAAATGCACATACTCAGGATCCTCTTAGTATTCATAATAAGTTTAAGATATATAGGTATTATAGTTTTAGAATTATGGTGGTGATCAAACTTTAGAGGATCAGGGAGTTTCCAAAATCAAGACCTCTTTTTAAAATGACAGAGAATATTCCACACTAGCTATAACACTTTGATACTGCTTTAATTGCCATGGCTCCATGCTATGGAAACCTGAGCTTGGTAGTTTTGTGAGGTATGTATGTATGTATAAATAAATATTCCTTTGCTACAGAGATCCCTGAATTTGAGGGAGTGCTGAATTCAAGGGAGTGTACTAGAGAATACCAAGTATCTCACCAAACTACAAATTCCAGAATTCCATAGGAACTATTCATGGAAAATTGTATCATAGTACTATAACAGTGCAGAGTAGTTACACTCTGAATCTTTTTCTGGATGATGTTTGCATGACCAGGGCTGATCTTATCACTGGGCAGAATGAATCAATTGCCTCAAGCAACCAATGCTGGCAGGTGGCAGCAAATATGGGAGGAGAAAGCTGTGTGTCAAGCATATTACCTTGAGCCCTTTAAGCTATCATGGAGCAGAGGAGAATCATCTTCCATTGCCAGTTTGGAAGAAAGATTCCATTGCCAGTCTAGTTAGGCTTTGTGTACTTAATTGATGGTGGGAGAGAGGTGCCATCTTGTCTTTCGCCTCACACAGCAAATTATTGGATTTAATCCCAGCAGCAAAGCATGGCTACAAATTGCACGACTGTTTGCTTGGCTGTGAAGATTACGGCTTAAATCAGGAGGGGATTACTCCCATATGCTGTCCTCCTCTTCACAAATGTGGTTCTCCACCCCACTGAACAGGCATTTGACAGGCAAGGGAAGCATGTCATTCCAGGCCAAGAAGACACACAAGGAGAATAATTCTCCAACCACCACCACAACCACTCTGCTGTTCTCCCTACTTAAATTCTGCCCCCGTTCTCTGCACCCAAATGAGGAGCACTGGCAAAAACTGAGGAGTAAGTGAGATGGCTATTTGAAATGGGGTTGGGGGAAACTGTGAAATGACAGAGCTTGTAATTTAGTGACAGCCTCTTAGCATTTTGTGTATGTACATGCTTTCAGGTCATCCATTGACTTCTGGCAACCCTATGAATTTCATAGGATCTTCTTAGGCAAGGTGGTTTTGCTAGTTCCTTCCTCTGAAATACAGCCTACAGTGCTTAGCATTCCTTGATGCTCTCCCATCCAAGTACTAACCTGTTTAGCTCACCAAGAGGCTTATGCATTGTTCTGCAGAAGAATCTCGAAATAAATTTGTTCCTCTAGCCTGTTTTTGGACCTTAGAACATTACAGTCTATTTGTGTGTTTGTGGGCAGGCATGTTGGCGGCAAGAAGGAAGTCTCTGTGTTGGAGAGCGATGGCCTTTTCACACTACACAGTTATAGTACTATGATTCCACTTTAATTACCCAGGTGCCATCCTATAAAATCCTGAGATTTATGATTTAATGGGACACTACAGATCTCTGGCTGAGATTTCTAAATACCCCTCATTAAACTACAATTCCTTGAATTCCATAAGACAGAACTACGATTGTCAAAGTGGAATCACAGTGTTATACTCGTATAGTGTGAAAGAGTCCCCATGGGGTAAAGAGTGTCTTTCCCCAGCCAGGTCTTTGTATTTGTATTTGGGCTGCCAGGTAAAATAAGGAACAGGATTCCTGTAGCTTCAGGAGCTGTGCAGAAGAGAGAATTTCAGCATGTGTTGCTTGTTATGCAAGCAGCACTTGCTGAAATTCCCTCTTCTGCTTAACTATTAAAGGTATAAGGGCACTTCCTTTGTATTAGTGCATGAGAGGGTAAGAGTGTGAGGGTAAGGGGTTTCTCTTGATCATGTCCATGCTTGTATTCAGCCACACCCACTGCTTATTGCGACATGGCTGTAAAAAATGGCCGTCTGCCCTTGACCTTGAATCCCCCTTGAATGTCTACAATTAGTAGAGAGGAAGCTTGAGCCACATAGACACATAAGTGGGGGAAAAAGTTATATAAGAAATTGATTTCTTCACAGTAGAGGAAATGTCAGGGAACCAAAACAAGTAGGTTTAGAGCAAATAACAAAGAAAAGAAAAGAAGCAGATGACAAAAGGAATAGTCTGAAGACTAGTGACAACTGGTGTGGAAAATCTGAAAAGGACGGGTGAACTTTTGAGAGAAAAATAGAGTATCGGTGGTAATATGTGCATGCAGAAGTGCAATCAGTGATGCAAGCAGTGATGATGGAAAGATTGGAAGCATTAATTTTTGGACTACAACTCCCAGAATCCCCAGCAGCACAACTGGGAGCTCATCAAAGTTGCAAAATCCTAACCTCTTCCAGGCTTTGGACATGGGTGAGAGGAGACCAAGGGCTGCCTGCAGATCTGTAGAATAGTGCTCCCAAAGATCCTCTCAGAAATTAGTTCTGGCTTCAAACAAAAAGGAGACTAAAAGAAAAAAGAAACATTTAGAAGGAGAACTGTCTGAAGACCATGAAGAATAGACTGAAGTCAAGGCTGTAGCAATAACTCTCTGATCCTAAACTTATTACATAGTGGCAAGCTTTGCTATTACCAATGAAAAATGCTTCCATGTTGTGTATGCGGGCTGGAGAGTATAACAGAAAGCCTGAGTGGGAGTATGGTAGTGTCTAGAAGACTTGTCTTCTTAAGGAGATGAATGGGCTGATGGACATCACATGCAGATGTTTGGACATTTTGCCATTTTTCTTTTTCTAAATAAGAACAACCATCCATCAAATTCTTGGTTTTGAATCCATCTGTTTTTCCTCCCCCCCTAGTTTGGTTCTCACAGCTGCAAATTCCAGTTTTATCTTTTTAATGTGCTATATATATCTACTGTGGGATTCTTTCCTGAGCTGACGGTTTCAGATTTTATATTTGAAACAGTATATTTTTATTTTCTTCCAAAATAAGAGGAACAAAACAATTTTGCCCCCAAAGAAGGCAAAATGTTGAGCCCCAAAAATCTAAAAATCTCTTTTATTTGATCACATATGCCCCCACATCAAAATAATTTACTCTATTGAAAGTGGATATATGTGTAGAAATAAATTTTATCAAACAACAGAATGCATATATATAAAAAGGGGAAGCCGTAACTCCACAACTCCTATTATTATTTTTAATTGCATAACTCTAATTCTAAACAGCTGAATAATGTTGCTGCACCTGTGATGCTGTGAGTCTGCACTACATTGTGTATTGCCATAATAACTTTGAATGACCTTATTTTCCAGTGACTGATAGCAAGGATTGATAACTGTAGCACTGCCAATGTTTCTTTAAAATTATGGTTCACAGTTTCCCTAGCCAGCAAAGCCAATATGGGAGAGTCAGGGGAACTGAAGTCCAGCAACATCTAGAGGGCCTCACGTCCTGCATCCCTGTTTGAGAGAGAGGGGTTGTTAAGACGGTGTGTAAACTATCCTTCCTTTTGGGTACCTTTGTGAAAATGATCAGAATTCTACATGCACTACTTAGTTACATAACTACCTTAGTTGTGTAGCTAAGTTGGATCCCTCTGCCTGACCCCCTTCCCAATGTTGTCTTATTGGGCATCAGCCACTGCTAGTGATGAAGGTCTACTCTCTTGTCAATCAGGATGCAGAAGACTGATGTTTCCATCTCCTCCTGTGAGTAATCTCTGGTGTGACAGTCAGAGACAGGATTGCTGTCACAGTTCCTCCTTGCACAGGAGATTGTTCATAGGAGAGAGGTGAAAATGCCAGTCTGCTGAGTTCCAATCAACAAATCAGATCCTCACTGGCTGATTTCAGGCAGGATTGGGGGAATTTTACAATCCCTATATATTCATTTCACTAGCATTTCTCAACATTTTTGCCCTGGAGGAACCATCAAAATAATTTTCAGGTCCCAAGGAATCCCTGCAAACAAATTATTAGCTGGAATCCTCTGGAGGAGACACATATGTGTAAGCACAATAGTTACGATGCTACATGGTAAATCTTGTCCCCATCATCTCCAGTCTCCACTTACCGGGAAACAGCCATAGTGATTGCTGGAGGTTTGTTCCCCCGTTGATCAGGAAACAGCTAATTGATGGACCCCGCTCTTCCATGAGTGATCTGCAGTGCAAGAGGCAGCAGCAGGACCCCTGTCGCAACTTCCTTTTGTGCTGGAGATCACTTGTGTGGGTGGGTTGGGGGGCTGTCAGCCAGCTGCTTCCTGATTGAATGGGGAACAGACCCTCATCAATCACAGTGACTGCTGCCCAGTAAGTGGGGATGGGGGGCTTTCATGTGAATACATAACCATTTAATGTGAATATATAACAGTCACAAATGCACAAGTGTAGGTTATGGATTTGTAACTGCCGTAAAGGATACTGGCCATTATATCTATAGCTCAAAAATATATCTTTCAATCAGGGTCTCTCATGTAAGCCCAAGCGAGCTCTTGTGGAACCCTGGAATTCCAGAAGCCCTGGTTGAGAAACATATGCTATTGAATATGTAAGCATCATGAATACAAATCAGTTCTTTGATTATGAATTATCCTTATTACCATCATTTGTTTAGACAGCACCATCAATATGCATGGAGCTTTACAAGTAAAACAACAAGAAAAAATAGCCAGCCCTGCCAGAGGTGTACAATCTAAATACATATACACACATGTGAGAAAGATGGAGTAATGCAAATATGAAACTATACAATTCAACTGCAAAACAAGTTATCCAGGCAGAATACAAAATCCCTGCGTTGCAACAGAAAATAACGTATACTGAAAGATATAATCAAAATATACAAGACGATAAAATAATATTAAAGTAAAACTTTAAATGCTTTGTAAAACAAGAAAGTTTTCTGTAAAAACAAGCGAAGAAGCAGTCCACAAACATTCACGGAGACAGTTTCAGGAATATAGATCAGTAAGTGACTTCCAGCCAATGAGTTCTGAATTTAAAAATGCATCTTATTCTAGACCAGTGGTCATTGTTTTTATATGCCTACAAGTCAATGCCAATGTAGCGTGACCCCATCCTAGGGTTTTCTTGGTAAGATTTTATTATTCACAGGAGGTTTGCCATTGCTTGACTTCCCCAAGATCAGCCAGTGGGTCTCCTTGGCTGAACCTGGTCTCCCAGGGTCTTAGTCCAGCATTCAAACCATGACATCATGCTGGTTCTCACAAGATAGATGGGAATATTTCACAACCCCAAAATACAAGAGTGCATCCTTAGTATTGCCTGTAATAGCACTAACTAAACTCACTATAATGAAATAAGTCCTTTGCTGGAGGGTCCTTATAAATGATTTGCATTTGGGCCAAACTCCTTGAACGGAGTGGTTCATGACCTATTGTGCTTACGTTCTTTTGACAAATTACAAGGCTGCACACACACCCAGACTTCTATTCATGTACAAGCTTTCATGTAAAATAAAAATGGCATTTGGCTGACTGATGAGAAAAACAATAACAGAGTCTTAGAGTAAGAGTGCAAGCAGTGGGAAAGGCCAGCCTCTATTTATATTTCTTTCTATGGCTAAAACATTTTAGCTTTGCAAGTGGAAAAAATGGGAGTATAGTTGATACGTTGTGCCAAGGTCCATTTATTTTTCTTCTTCTTGTTATCTCCACTTTATAAGAACATAAGAAAGGACGTGGTGGGGCAGAACACTGGCTTGTTTGGAAGCCCACAAACAATAAATAAAGGCAAAAGCCCTTTGTAGCTGATTTTCTTCCACAACTTGTATTCAGCGACAGGCTGCCTCTGGTTCTGGAAGTACCATTACACCAATGGCCACTCGTAAGCCCATCCACCATGAATTTATATAATTCCATTCTAAATCTGTGGCCATTTCTATATTGTGTAATAGTGAATTCCATAGCTTGGCTGAATGTATCTACAGTATAGTCCTCCTTCTACATTTATAGGTTTGACCTTCATGAATTTGATTATTCACAAGGCATATGCTTGCCTTCCCCTGCCCCATTTTCCTCCTCCCATCCCTTACATTGCTCACACCAGGCTTGCAAGGCTTGTGTTTAAAAATGACTTTTTTTCCCCTTTTGGGTAAGCAAAGCCCGCTCCCACTGTTGAAGGTGTGGCCCTTCTGCCATGTCATTGACATTCTGCAGTGTATTGGCTGCTGATTGGTCAGGTGCTCCTTTCTTAAGATGGCTGCTGGAAATAGTTTTCCCAAAACTCCCCTTTCTCTGAGTGGAAAGTACCTGTAAGCCTTTTAGGTTGTCTTTTTTCTCCCTCTCCCCCACTCCCAAGCTAGGAGCAAGAGGCAAAGAAATGGGAAGGGGGAAGCTCCAGAGGGGAATGGGAGGGGAATTGCATGGGGGAAGTTTGTGTTTTTTCCATTTTTGTGAGGGTTCTGTGCTCTTAACTCTCACAGATGTGGAGGGGCTATTGTATGTTTATAGCCACTTTAAAAGTCATGGCTCCATTCCATGGAATCCTGGGATTTTAAGTCTGGTGAAGCACTTAGAATTCTCTGCCACAAAGTAATAGTCTATTTCCCTGCATTACAGCACTATCGTTAGTAGTTCTCAATAGCAGTTACATTTCTATACTGCTATCAGTGCAAAGCACTCCCTAAGCGGTTTACCATGTTTTTAGTTAATTGCCCCCAATAAGCTGGGTACTCATTTTACCGACCTATGGAAGGATGGAAGGTTGAGTCAACCCAGAGCCCTGCAGGATTGAACTCACAACATTGTGGCTGCAGTACTGGTATTTAACCACTGTGCCCCCAGGGCTCTCAGTAGAGAAATCTAAATAATTCACCAAACTGAAACTATAAGACACAAGATTCCATAGGATGAAGTTCAAGGAGCCCTGGTGGCGCAGTGGTTAAATGCCAGTACTGCAAGCCACAAGGTTGTGAGTTCGATCCTGCCGGGCTCCAAGGTTGACTCAGCCTTCCATCCTTCCGCAGGTCGGTAAAATGAGTACCCAGCTTGTTGGGGGCATGTATAGAAAATGTATCGAAATACATGGTGTTTGTAAGTTGTTCGCTGCCTCGATCCATATGGAGAGGCGGGATACAAATAAATAAATAAATAAATAAAAATAAATAACTGTATGGTGTAGCTCAGTGTTATTCAAAGTCATAGTCCCAGATTGGTGCTATTCCCTGATCCATTGTCTGCTGGTCTCTAATGAAATTCCAAGAAACAAACAATTGTTGCCAACAGGCACAAAAATGGTGCCAATCCCTAGTACACTGTAAAAATAATAATAATAAAAAATTAAATTAATTTTAAAAACACTGGTCCCTTAGATCAGAGAGCCTGAGAACTGCTGGTGTAGACAATATCCTCTACATCAGTGGTTCTCAACCTGTGGGTCCCCAGATGTTCAAAAACTTCAGCTCCCAGAAGCCCTGAGCATTGACCATAGTGGCTGGGGCTTCTGGGAGCTGAAGTCCAAAAACATCTGGGGACCCACAGGTTGAGAACCACTGCTCTACATGCTGTGTGAAGCAATTCTTTTTGTATGACCTGAATCACCCACCTAAATCGCCCACCATTCAGTTTCATTGGATGACTTCATTTGTCACTGAGGCAAAACATCTCATCAGCTGAGGCTCCCATCCTGCTCAGAGAGCTTCCTTTTGTGGTATTTTGTGGGGATAAACTATCTATGAATGTGTAACATACAAAGTAGTTTAAGTGTGTGGCTTTAATCAATAGGTTTCACTCTCCTGCTGTATGTGATAAGAGAGAAGGTAGAATTATGCCTTCTGAGGTAGACACAAGGTTCTCAACCTTGTGTTTAGCTTTTAAGGCCAATTAAAGTGGAAAGAAGGAGAACGGGGATGGGAAGAAGACTTAATATTCTCTCGTCCCCAACTTTACCCTATCAATACTTCTGTAGATTACTTGTAACATCATTTCCCCCTCAGTAGACAAGAAATAATCCTAACATGGAGAGAAAAAAAATTGTAAATAGAATTTGTAGAGAAGAATTAATGTGCACATACGACAAAACAATAGAAATTTTGTTTCTTTGGTTTTTTTTAAACATTACTTTTATTATGCAAAAATCATATAAAGAAAGAAAAAAAACCCCAACCCCGTGCCACTCTTTAAAAACACAGACACATACCTGCAATACAGACAGAAAAACAATAGTGGAATGCAGGGAACTCTACACATAAATTCAATGAATGACATCCAAATATCCAAAAAGATATCTCCACACAAAATTGGCGTTTGTATGCCACATAGTCAAAGATTTAAATACCTGTAAAGTGCTCAATCCACTGAATAATGGAAGGTGATTGTGTAAAATTGTATCTTCCCAGTATTGTAGTATAAATTCCTAACCATGATTAAAAGCACCGAGAATCCATTCCTACTGAACAAGTAGTTGAGTTCCAAGAAACAGACAATATATAGACCTCTCCAAAATTCAGACTGTCCCAGCAAAAGTTAATATAAATAATGAGCTCCTCCATAAAAGAAGCAAGAACTGAACACAACCAGATCCTGTTTGAAAAATACATCAGACTAGTGACAACACCAGCATTTAGACAACTTATTCAAGGTTTTGCAGAAAAGATGTTGTGACATCCATTTTTTTTTACTAAATTAGTTGCAATGTAAGATCCGTATATTCAGAGAGTATGGAAGTAAAATCTGCAGTCCATGGATGAGGCAGAATAAAGCAGTTCAGTTCCCAATTCCTTTTATTCCTGAAATCCTGCCTATCATATTTATTAACCAAATGCTGAGGCACTCTAGGCTGCAGGACCATATTTAGATACTCATAGTACAATTTAGATACTACAATATCCACAGTATCCATATATATATAGTATACAGTATCCACAGATACTACAATTCAACAAAAGCTGGCCATTTGTATTCAGCCCTTAATCTGAGACGTGAAAAAAGCTCTTCATCATGACCAGTCAATTGATCCAAAATGAAAGTCTACTCTGTTTGTCATCTACTGAGATTCTTCCCAATCTGTCCCCTTTTTCTAACTGGATGGCATTTGTGCACGAACAGATCAGAATAAGTTTTACTCCCTCTGCAGTATTTGCATTTAGAGAACTTTGAAGCAGAGTGTCAGGACAATGTTAATTTTATCCATTTTCTCAGACTAAACTAACCATAATTAAAATCAGTTCTAACTGTAAAAAGAATTTCCCAAATTCATATTTCCTGAACTGACATGTGAACTAGAATATAGTTTTTCATAAGCATTTATACTTTTAAGAAGTCTGCAATGGAGTTATCCAAACAAATAAACTGTATACAAAAATGTGTATGTTAAGGGAAGGTGAACACAAAAAGAAATATACATGGATGGGAAAAAGTCATTTGCAAACAGGCAGAAAATTATTACAAACATTGTGTACAGTTATGTGTTGTTCTTGTGTGCCTTCAAGTGGTTTCTGACTTATGGTAACCCTAGGGTAACCCTATCACAGTTGGTTTTTTTTGGGGGGGGGAGTATTTGTTTAGAGGAAGCTTGCCATTCCTTTCCTCTGAGGCTGAGAGATCATGACTTATCTGAGTGGGTTTCCACAGCCAAGCAGAGATTTGAATACTGCTTTCCTGAAGTCCTAACCTAAAACTCAAAGCACTGCACAACACAGGAATGAAAATATGTGTGTTTTTTACTTAATTTTTTTTTTAAATATTGCAAATTGATGCAGAAATGGCAGGGAACGGGAAAAATAGGAAACAGAAAGAATCAGAAACTGACAGATTTCTTAATCTCTAGCATAGGAAATGCTAAGCAACAGCTCTCAACCATTAACTTTCTGTTCCAGGTGCCTCCCACCTGTTGCATTTCTATTATCCCAGCAAATGTAAGTTTGGCAACATATATCTGTAATCTTGCCCCCAAAGTGAGATGGGTATAAGATTCTAACAGAAAGGAAACCTGCTCAGTCCACTGCAAAATCATGTTTAGCTTGCTTGGTATTTTTGAGCAAATGCATTCTATCTAATCTCTGCTTTGAAAGGATGAGTATCTGGTGCCTGAAAAATGTTGACAGCATCAGCCATGTATGGTAACAGCAGTTGCTTATGAACTTAATTTTGTTGCTAATTTGTGGGGTGCGGAGTGAGGGGGGGTAAGATAAATTTAAGAATAGCAGTGTGTCTTCTCATTTGGCTTTGCTTAATTTATTTGTGCTATTTTTCAAAACTGGCCTCACAGGGCCAATAAAAATGGATTCTGCATTTCTTATTTTCCTTCCTCGGACTAAAGTATTTTAGTCACCAAGTGGTGAAAGTCAATGGAGTAATATTGCCGAAGACATCTCTTCCCTTAAAGGGTTTCAGCGGTTATCACTACTACCTCCACCACTATCATCATCATTACTTCCATTGCTTCCTCCTTAAGCATATAATAAATATCTTCCAGGACTCTCCCAAAAGATTTTTCTTGCTTTTGTTGATTTAAAAGTGGCATTTGATTCCCTTCCTAGAAAGCGCCTGTGGACCAAGCTACAGACTTTGGGGAATGATCCACAATTGTTAAATTGTAGTATCAGCCTGTAGTCAGAGACATCCCGTAAAATCAGAGCAGGCTGGAAAGGAAATTTGTCCAGTACGATCCCTGTGACAAAAGGAATCAGGTAAGGGTGCTTATTTGCTTCATTTCTTTTTAATCTTTTAAAAAATGATATTGTAGAGTTTCTGAAGCATGATTATTATTTCCCAGTCAAAGCAGGACAAAATAAGATCTCAGTCCTTTCTGCTGCTGATGCCATTCTAATATCTCACGCTCATGTAGGATTACATAGTTTGTTAAGGCAATTTAGTCATTAGTGCCAAAATGAGCAGCTCTGTGTAAAAATTATAGCAAAAACTAAAGCATTGGTGTTTAATAAATCTAAGCAAATTTATAACTGGAATATGAATGGAAATAATGTACAAGTCTCTTCCTTTAAGTATCTTGGGGATACATTCCAACAAACAGGGACTTGGTTTCTCCAAGTGCTAATGCTTTGCTGGCTGATAAAAGTAAACGATTGAGAAGCTTATGGATTTGCTTTAATAACTATATTGAAAAGGAAAAATATTAAAAGGTGTGATCCTCAGGGTCCTATGGAAACCCAAATGCAGCCCCAGCCCCATTGTAGTTGCCCACCCTGATTTATTTGTTTGCTTGTTTTACATCCTGCCTTTCTCCTTATGCACAATCCAAGGCTAGCTGATTGTACAGCATTCCCTCTACCAGTGGCTAAGCAAAAGCCTTTTGCGAGTTCATGGAAGGGCATCTAAAGTCTTAAAACTATTTTAACGGCTCATTGCAGCCCCTTAACATTTGAGTTTGAGCAGAAGTACGGTGTTCCGGGTGCTTGTGTGCGTACTGGGTTTTTTTATTTCATTGGCATTCTTTCTCTCAAAGCATTACTTATGTGTGCCTGCCACTCCACAAAGGAAAAAAATAACTTGAGAATCATTTTGAGCTTGAGAAGAAAATAGCCAGTGCAAAGGAAGGTGAAGTCCCCTCCTAAAAAAAATCAAGTCACAACTTATAAATTCCCATGGAGGAGTTAGGTGCACTTACATGTTATGACTAGCTTGGTCTTAAGACGCAGTTAATAGACATATGCTAGAAATAGTAGAGTAATTCTAAAGAATTCAGAAAGTTTTATCATTGACAAGATTTAATTCCTTGTACACTGACATTAAAGATTTAATTGGCTCATTTAATCATGCAAGTATAGGATTAAGTGGAACCTCTCCATATCTCCTCAGGTATTTTGCTACCATCATATATTTAGGAATGCATTTATTATCGTAATTACACAATATAAGTATTTCATAATTGCATAGTGCACATATTTCATGTATTTTATTGTAGTCTCCCACAGAACACCTACAAATAGTCATTGGCATCTAGGATAGCAGATCAGTTTGTTGCCAATTACCTGTAAGGCAGGGTGTGTAGAGGAGCTTTGAAGGGTCACTTACCACATAATTGGGCTGAAGGAGAGGCTCCCTCATCTATGTTACTCCTATTCCTTTTCTCTAGCCCTATAGAGTTCAATGGGACACAATTTTGCAATGTAGAGGTCCTATCATATCCCAGCCATATGGTCAAGATTTTCTTTGGAAAGGGCAAAGGAAAAAGAATTAGAGACAGGGCAAGGTGAGGATCAAAAAAAGATGATGAATGTAGCTAGAAGTGTAAGTAGAAGGTGAAAAAGATGAGAGAGAGAAGTAGAGAGACTGGGAAAGAGGAAGAAGACAAATGTAGACAGAAGAAGTAGGGAGAACATAGAAAGAGGAGATGAAACAGAGATAGAGGGAAAGGTAGGAGAAGATGTCTAGCTATGAGTTGGGGAAGAAGGACTAGAAAGAGAGAAGGAGAGGGAACAAGATAAAGGAGAAGGTGAGTTGTGGGAGGGAATATAGAGAAAGAGAAAGGAAAAAAGATGATAGCCATTTCTGCACTAGTTTGCTATAGTGCAATGATTCCACTTTCAACATCCTCTGGAATCCTGGGGTTTGCAGTTTTGGGAGGGGCGGGCCAAATACTGCCTATGGTTTAAGAAACTCTGAGAAGGTAAGAGAAAGAGATGCCCTGACAGATCCTCTGGACGTTCCACTGTGAAGCAGCCTGCAGTATCAGAAGTGAGCAGTGTGTGTGTATGCATGCATGCCTTCAAGTGCAAAGTATATATATATATATATATATATATATATATTTAAAAAACCCTTTCTATTCAAGGCAGTATGCTATCACCAGGATTCTTCCCCACTCCCTCTCCCATTCTGAGGACCAGGGGAAAGAGACAGCTTGTGACATTTGGGAACCCTGAGGTTGACCCTAACTTGAAATAGCAAAATACATACCATTTATATGTGTGAGAAACTGAGGTAGCCCCTGAAGGAAAATCTAATTCTGTGCTAATATACAGTCAACATGGCTGGTGTATTTGTGGAACTTGTCTGGGCATGTGTGCAATCAGCAGTGTTAATATCCCCTAGAAAATTTGTTTCAGGGAGCAGACCAATGTCTTCCCTCTTTTCTTCCTTGTGTTGGTGCTAATCCTTTCTCCCCACTTTTATGCAGAAACGTGGGGAGCATTTGAGAGGGCAATCATCAGTTACAAAGAGCACACTTACCCTTCTCTTTACAATCATGCCTAAGAGTACTCCATAAAGTTTCTCAAGCAGTAGCCTGGAATATAAAAGCAGCTTTGAATCTCAATCCAGAAAATACTAGAAATGATGATTAATTACATGTCTGCTGTATTTAACCACTAATTAGGACTGAGTCTACCAAAAGGTCAGGTGCAGATAAAGCACAGTCTCAGTGCCCTTTAAATCAGGGATGGGAATCATGCAGACCTCCAGATGTTGTTGACTTGTCCCTCTCAACATTCTTCCCTATGATCTAGACTGGCTGGGGTTGCTGGGAATTGCAATTGCATGGAGGACAACATGATTCCCACCATGATCTAGACAAACAGCTCTTATATCAGGCAGAGGAGAAAGCCATTTCATTTAGCCTAGACTAGTGCTAGCAGCTATTTATGTGCAAACATGCCAACTGGAGTTGAAGGATGATTTGATTTGTTTATTTTAAGTATATTTTTAACACTATCCTTCAATTTTATTCCCAGAGCACTTTACAAAAGGAATAAAATAATAAAAATATAAATATAAACTAACTTTGTAGACATACAACTTGACCCAAATCCACCTCTCTAGAATTTGGACTCCATTCTTCAGTTATCTCCATGAGAACCAGTAACATTCTACTTTGTTTTCATAAAAAAGAAAAAAAATTCTTTAGCCTCATCTATATATTCAGGGCTCCTTTCACCTAACACAATTATAACACTACATTCCACTTTAGCTGCCATGGCAATTTTCAATGGAATCCTGGGATTTGCTGTGTAAGGAGGGAATTTAGCATTTAGAATTCTCAGCCAGAGAGCTCAGGCAGTGCCACACCAAACTGCAAACCCCAGGATTCCATAGGATGGAACTATGGAAATTAAAGTGGAATGACAGCACTATAACTGTGTAGTGTGAAGGGGCCTCAGAGATATCATGCAAAATATCCATTCTAGGACTGTATCATTTTAAAATGCAGGTAATAATTCACATAATGGAATGCTTCTTCCCCTGCACCTGGAAAGGTAGCATGTCAGAAAGAGAAATAATAGGTTAAGTTTTTCAGTTTTCAATCTATCTCTTCCTCATTAAATGCAGGAAATTCTATTTGTCATTTGTATTTTGCATACCACCCAACTGTCCCAATTTGACAAAGACAGTGCTGGTAATCCTTTGTCATTCCACTTTCTCAGCTACTTTTAAAATGTCCCAGTTTCTCTTTCCTCCTTCCATTTTCTTGCTTCACTCTTGGTTTACTTCAATTGCTGCAAACTGAGTTTAAAGCACAAAAGCCATCTGAATTCAGCTGACTCAGCAAGAAAGAGAGGAGAGGAGGCAGAAGAGTTATCCCCTTTCTAATAGGACCACACAAAAGCAAACTGCTGCAATCTCTCCTAGTTTTGGAACAGAGTGTCTGTCAAGGTTGTTGCCAGACAGGCAAAGTTTTCCTATGGGTAGATGGCAGAGATAAGAGATGGTGTGGACAGCCAGCCAGGTGCAAGGCCAGCAGAATTGTTATGGCTATGTCTTGTGTACTAGAGAACGCCACATGCCAGAGCTCTGATCAGGTCACCCCACTTGTTCCAGGGTGATAAGGTAGCATAAAAAGGCTGGTGTTTGCCTTGACCAGCTGCCAGTTAGCTGCCCTAGTTGGACCTGCCATGCCATTGGCAGTATACCAATTGTAAGGGGAGATGCTGCCCGTTTTTTCTCTGTTATCTTCTGTTTTTCCTCTTTGTCTAATTGCTGGAATGCTAGCATGTTTTTGCTAAATCTTATCTTAGAGTGCGGCAATAAATCAGTACTCTAAGCCTAACTAATGAGCCTCTGGAATTTTTAATGCTTCACTGGAATTCTCTGCTGCGATGAAGTCTTGCTTCACAGATAGCACTCTGCTCATGCTCAGAGGAGCCAAATCCTGCCAGTGTCTTGCACAGTGTGACACAAATTACTTTTTGAGGTAAGTAAAAAGAAGAAACATATCTTCTAAAAAGCAGGGGAAGGGAAGAGCCCTACCATTTTAGAGGTCTTTCATTGGGGAGTCCCCCTTCGAATTACTGTACTTGTAGTACTATATAGCAGAGTGTCTTCCTCACAGACACGCAAATCCTCCACTTCTGATTTCCCTAAAATAAGATCACTATTGCAGAGGAGCATTCCTAATTTGATTTTTTTCCTCCCTTTCAGTTCTGATTTTTATTTGTTTTTAAGATTTGCATAAACTTTATAGTATAAGGCTTTCTTTTACTGGTTGTCTTTTCTCCACCCCTTCCTTTTGATTTAATAATCTTCTGTCTGTGCCAGACTTCACACTGTTACAGGAAAGAAATTGTAATTTATAAGGATTGAAAACTGGGAGAGATTTACAGTCTACTTACTGATTTTTTTTCCCTGCAGAGCAATGTCCAATTTACATTAACAGTTGAATCACACACATATCCACTCAGAAATAGGTACCAATGAATTCAGTGGAACTAACTCCTAGGTAAATGTATACAGGTTTGTAGTCCAAGACATTCTATGTGGTCTGATGCGCAATGGTCACTTTGCTGGGTCGCCTACTTCAAAATGTAACATCAGTCCCTTGCTGAATATGGATGTTGCAAAACTGCTCAGTTCTATTTCCTTCAGACTCAAGTCCACTTATGAAGATGTGAGTCCAAGTGAATTCTGGACTGTATGTATGATTAGTTATGCTGTATACATGTATGCACACGCTGAGAGTAATGTATTTATTAATTTGGTTTTATTTATTTATTTTTTCTTAAAGCTTTTAAAAATTCAGTATTTAAATTCCAGGGTTACTCTGCTTAAAATAAAAGTTTTTGTGTTCTTTCTCATTTCTAACTTGTTGCCACACCCATTTAACCAGCTTTGATGTTGCTGGTCACACGTGTGCCAGTTTTCATCTGTAAAATGTTGGAGGGTATGATTCTTGCAGAGGTATTTTTTTATTAACATTTTCTAAAAACACTTCCAATACATAAAAGAAAAGAAAAGGACAACATAAAAGAATAAAAACATATGATTTAAAAGTTGAAAAATAAGAGAAAAAAACTAACAAAAGAAGAAAGAAAAAGGCCTCTCAAAAAGAAATATCCAACATTTCTGTTCTTCCTTCTACCCCAGTATGTGCTTTCAAGAAGAAAAAGCAAATGAACTTTCTTCTACCAAAGGTTAAGATATCAAGCATCTATGTTATTTTCTGTTAACATTCCATTACAATTTGCTTACATGATGAATAGCATTACATGGTAAATAACACTAATACTACTAAATAACATTAACGTGACTAATTTTACTACCGGTAAATGCTGCTTGCTGGCTGAAATACATAGTATTTTCACTAGTTAAAACTATAAATCTGTTGCATTTTTAAAATGATGTCTCTTAAATCTAGGTATTTAAATACCATTTTATATTACAAAATCAGTTTCAGAATTAATTTACTCAATCTAGTTATCATTATCCTAAATCTGTAACGTTATCTTAACTTAGTTTAAATCAAATCTTTCATTTTAAATTTAATTTTCCTCTTCTGTTGTAGCCATCCTTTCCATTGACTATGCACCAACACCTCAGATTCCCATCCTTGCCTTTAATTACAATTTTTAGTTGCTTCTAAAATTTCATGTGAGAAGCTACTTAATAACTCTTTTAAGGGCAAGGATCCCTGTCCTTATTATTGATATCTTTCTCATACACCCTTCAATCATACAGGTTAAATCAATTTGGTTTTATTCAACCATCAACATATTTTGCTTTCAGGTCAATTGCTCTCTCCTCATTGAGATGTGATCCCCCTTTCACAAACTGAAGCTTCTTAATCATAAATCTCCTCCATACCAGTAACTCCCTCCATTGACTTGGCTTAAGTTTGTCTCTTCATCTGGTTTTCATCTTTCATTTCTATGTTAGTCCATTTCCACACTACACTGTTATAGTGCTATTATTCCACTTTTATTTATTTATTTATTTATTTATTACATTTCCATAAAAACTAAAATTTATATCATGTGTTGTTTACAATATTACATATTGTACACCATTCTTACATAACTTTTCTATTATTATTAATATTTTCTGTACAATATTAAATAATTATTTCCTTCCTTAATACATTAAATCAACCCCTCCTCCCTCTCTATCCTGTCCCCCCCCCATATTTACAATGCATTATATATTAACAATGTATTTTTGCCATCAATTTATCCTTCCCCCTCCCTTCTCTATGTCCCTTCCCCCTCCCCGCTCTTGCCTTCCTTTCCTTACTAAATGTTTTCCCCCTCTAGTCTCTTTTTTTGTTTCTTATTGTAAACCACCTTGGTGTGAAATCTCTTTTTGTTATTGTAATCTACCTTAATTTTCCTACTCAGTCTATATTCCCGCCTTAACTATTATTCCACTTGCAACATCCTATGGAATCCTGGAGTTTGCAGTTTAGGGAGGGGCATTTAGAATTTTCAGCCAGAGAGTTCTTTGGTCTCACCAAACTACAAACACCACAATTCCACAGAAGATTGAAAGTGGAATAATAGCACTGTAACAGTGTAGTGCAGAAATGGTCTTGGTGTCTGTGTCTCCTCTTTGTCTTAAGTCTTAATTAATGCTTAATTCTGTGTCTCCCCTTTGTCTTAATGCCACAGTTCCTTAATGCTAAACTCCTTGCTCATAAACCCTATTGTGTTCTTCTGCTGGTTTAGGAATTCCAAGCTTAGTGCTTCCAAAGTGTAAAATATTCTCAGAATATTCCTGGGAAATTTCCATTTTTCATTTAATCTAGCAGTTACAGAGTTAACAACTCACTTTCCTCCTGTCTAGCTGCCAGCCAGACAATGCTATCAACATCAACTTGATAACATCCATAATTTCTATGCTGTAATTTTCCCTTGTTAAAATCCAATTCTGTCTTAGAAATAAAATGCAGATTGGTCTGTTCATAAAGTGTATGCACTTAAATCCTTAATTATTCTCTTTCCAGACATCAACCCCCAATTTCCTAATTCATTTGTTCTAATCCTGTGGAGCAAACAGACTTACTTAGCTCTTGATTGCAGAAAGAAGATCGTTGTGTAGAATCTGCTGTTCCTTCTTAATCAGAAAGATTCTTCATTTTTATAACTTCAACAGTTAATTAGAAGTTTCTTCTTTAAAAAAGCAGGTTGCCAGCACAGAGACATCAGATTTTCCAATCTAACCAGCTGTGTTTTGTGACAAGGGCAAGGTGTCACTCCCTCTGTTCTTCCCATTCACAATGCATTTACTAGAGAATAACTGGAAATAATGGGAATCCCAGACCATAATGGGTCATCCTCTGCTCCTCTGTATCCAGCCAGTGAGTGATCCATCTGGCCAGCACTTTTACTGTGAAAGCTCTTCTGGTTGCTGAGCTGCAGCCAGGAGCTTCTGCCCATTGGCCTGCTGGAAGTCAACTCAAGGAAAAGTGTGATTCTGAAGGACCTTCCCCTGTTATTTTCCTGAATGGACTGATTTCTCGAGTTCACTCACCTATTTCTGTATAGTGCTGAAACTGCTGATATGAGGTCAGACTCTAATAAACTTTTCTGTTCAGGGCAACATTATTGCTAAGAGAGTAGGGTGTTTCACCAAGACAAAGAATATCCTAGATGGAAGAATGGAGATCTGTTTTAAGTTCAGCTTTGTGATCATGAGTTCCACTCTGCTGAGCTGAATGGAACTCAACTGTATGACTGCAAATGAGCAGTCGCTTGTCCTTCTGTCTTAGAGTACTTGATTCCATCTCACAGAAGACGTATAATCTCACTGAGGATGGGGAGAATAATCAGACTAAAAGCTCCAAGGTACATTGGTACCACGGTGATAAGAGCAAAATAAATAACGAAAATACTTGAAATCCATCTTAGTGTTTTCTTTCAGGTCTGGACATTTCGAGAGTAGAACAGTGCCCCCCCCCGCACCCCGCATGGTGTTTTGCTTCTTTCCCAGTATGGAATGTGCCTCAGGGCAATTCCCAATGTCAAAAGATGAAATTATTTTTATGTTTTCAAAATGGTGCCTTCCAGGGAGGTGACTGGCTTCAATTGATTGGCAGGCACAATGGCTGCTTTGCCAGAAATGCTGCCTTCTGGCATGAAATCATAGCATGTTTGCCTGATGAAATGGTTGGCCTCTGGGGAGAGTGTGAGTTAGCAAGTGATTCACTCTTGCATTGGCTGCAAAAAGTTTTCAGTTCCCTGGCTGGTTTTGCAAATAGTTTAGGTATTCTGCAAGAAGCTGAATTAAAACTAAAACTAAATTATATCCATTTATCAAACACCATTGGGCCTATTTTTTTCCTGTGTAAAGAATTCTCCATAGAACCATTGGGGCAGGGATATCTGAGCACTAAAGTAGCCAAAAAAATAAATAAATCATTATTAAACGTATTATTTTAGGTTTGTCACTGGCCCTGGAGACTAGCAACCTACACATACCCCAGTTTAAAAATCATGCCACCTTGTATCTCATTAAGATCATCAATGGATTCCATACAAGGGATATTGTATCCCTGTAACATGTCCTCCACCTGTCTGACTAGGCAGTATCTTCATTTCTCAGCTAAAGAATGATTATGAAACTACCAAGTAAATTAATAGAAGCATTTATTTTCCTTTGCATTCATAAACACTGTTTTTTTACCAGGTAACAAACATTCTTTGGTTCTTTCAAATTCTGGACATGTTTGTTCAAAGTAAGACTCGGAAGTAACTACATTGTTCCCTGGGACTTTCAACAAAGCTTGCTGACTTTTGAAGTTGTAGTACAAAAGTAACCTTTTCCAAGATCTGATTTTCAGATTAACATATGTTCATAGAATCATAGAAATGTAGAGTTGGAAGAGACCACACGGGCCATCCAGTTCAGCCCCCTGCCATGCAGGAACACCCTCAAAGCACTCCCGTCAGATGGCCATCTAGCCTCTGCTTAAAAACCTCCAAAGAAGGAGACTCCACTACACTCCGAGGCAGCACATTCCAGTGCCGGACAGCCCTGACTGTCAGGAAGTTCTTCCTGAGGTTCAGGTGGAATCTCCTTCCCTGTAGCTTGAATCCATTGCTCCTTGTCCTGGTCTCTGGAGCAGCAGAAAACAAGCCCTCTCCTTCCTCGACATGGCATCCCTTCAAATATTTAAACATGGCTATCATGTCCCCTCTTAACCTTCTCTTCCGCAGACTAAACATACCCAGCTCTCTAAGTCTATCCTCATAGGGCATGGCTTCCAGGCCTCTCACCATTTTGGTCGCCCTCCTCTGGACTTGCTCCAGCTTGACCACGTCCTTCTTGAATTGGGGTGCCCAGAACTGGACACAGTATTCAAGATGAGGTCTAACCAAAGCAGAGTAGAGTGGTACCGGAACCTCCCTCGATCTAGACACCATACTCCTATTGATGCAGCCGAGAATTGCACTGGCTTTCTTGGCTGCCGTATCACACTGCTAACTCATGTTCAGCTTGTGGTCTATGAAGGCTCCTAGATCCCTTTCACACATGCTGCTATCCAGCCACGTGTCCCCCATCCTATATTTCTGTATTCCATTTTTTCTACCTAAGTGTAGGACCTTATCCTTCTCTTTGTTGAATTTCATTTTGTTAGCCTTAGCCCAACTCTCCAATCTATCCAGGTCATTTTGAATTTTGAGCCTGTCCTCTGGCGTATTAGCAACCCCTCCCAATTTGGTGTCATCTGCAAATTTGATGAGCATGCCCTCTATTCCTTCATCCAAGTCATTGATAAAAATATTGAACAGCACTGGGCCCAGGACAGAACCCTGTGGCACCCTGCTAGTCACTTCTCTCCAGGATGAAAAGCAGCCATTGGTGATCACCCTTTGGGTTCAGTCGGTCAACCAATTACAAATCCAACTAACAGTAGCCCTGTCCAGCCCACATTTTACCAGCTTTGTTGCAAGAATATCATGGAGAACTTTGTCAAAGGCCTTACTAAAATTGAGATATGCTACATCCACAGCATTCCCTTCATCTATCAAGCTAGTAACTCTAAAAAGAGAAAAGATTAGTCTGGCATGACTTATTTTTGAGAAATCCATGTTGACTTCTCGTGATTACCACATTGCTTTCTGATTAGAAACTGACTGCTTAATGATCTGCTCCAGGATCTTTCTGGGTACTGATGTCAGGGCTCATAGATATAGCCTTGAGGAATTATACTTATTTAATAACTTTGCATGCATCTACAGACAGAAAAAGCAGAAATACATGAATGCTGTGATCCTACATTGGCAGACATAGCTACAATGACAGAGCTCCATGACTGCAATGTCTTCTGCTGATGTTAACCCCCAAAACCTACCCCTCAAGCCAGGGAGCACGTCAAACAAAGTGTTTCTGAAGTGCTTCAGATCAGGTTGCAAATTTACTGAGGCACTCTCCTGGTCACTGGGACAGGCAGCTGTAGAAAGCCCTCAGGGTCTTCTCACAGCTGCTTGTCTCAATACAACTGGGATTACTATGGGTTCTTCACTTTCTGGGGTAGAGTAACGCTCCCCTAGCACCACTATTTGGGATCTATCAGAGTAGCCCTAAAATAATATCATACTTGACAGTTTCATACTCTGTGCCATTTCCCCAATTAAAACAATTCCTCTTCCAGAGCTGCTATTTGCTATGAAAGGCAAGAAAAATATACACATTACAAATTTGCACTTTCATATCTAATCCTAGGTGCTTTGCTGTTGGAGAATTTAGTCTTACAAGGGAGTCATTGGATTGTAAATCCTTATCTTTTGAAACTTGTGTAACTTAAGATAATGGCTACCAAAATAAGCAATGAGATTCTATTGTCTTCAGTTAACATTCATAGGAACCGGCTTCTGTGTCCATTCTGTCAGCTCTCAAACTAGCACAAAACTCTATTGTGTCGGGGGTGGGGGGCTGGGGGGTGGGGGGGTGGAGGCAACATCTAGCTGATGAGAATTTAATCCAGCAACATATAGGAGGCAACATGTTGTCCAACCATTTTCTACTGTATGATATCCTTAATTTATATTGAGTCATGCATTATTCTAAATCTTAATCTTTGCTACACTATTTGAATGACCAATTCACACAACTTCAAATGGGCCCAGATCCTGCATCAGACTTGTAGCCACAATATCATGGCTATGATCTGTTTCCTGAACAGGTCCCCCAAAGCCACCTTAAAATCCAACAAGCTACACCGAGAGATGAAGTTCTGTAGCACTGATGAGTGGGATGTTGAAGTATAATGCATTCAGCCCCCTTTTTATCAGCCATCAGCAGTGTACTGATCAAAAGCTGAAATCGCTGTGGGGTCCTTGATGTACTGCCAAGTATTGGTGGGAAGGGGCTGACTGTATCCTTCTTCAGCATCCTGCTTGTCAGAACCACAGCATTCGGTGAAGCTGGCTTTATTTTAAGATGAGCAGGGAGGCACTTATGATTATGGTAATAATACCACAATCATAAATATGAATAGGAAATTTTAGGAGGCATGAACTTTCCAGAAGTTGTCCAAGATACTGGACAGAGTACTATCTCCAAAATAAGGCAGCTTCTTAAGACTTTGGGTGGGACCAGATTCACAGTCCTGCTGACATGGAAGCCACCAATTTCACTGATGACAGTTTACTCCTGTTGTTCTTTTGTTTACCTTTATAGCATCTCCACAAAGCAGGTTGGTTAGTGATTGGACCAAGGTGACTCAGAGAATGCTATAGCTCAGTAGGGACTTGAACCTTCATCTTCTAGTCCAATGTTCTTGCCAGTATACTACATGGCAGTAAGTTCAGGTTTTCATTGTGAGCCACTCAAACCAGGTTGCAGCAAAGATGGTAGGTCCTGAAATATGAGTTTGTGGCAATTGGCAGTTCCTTGCCTGGACTCAGTAGACCTCCATGGCTACAAAACTGATGAAACTCAGCATGCAGGCTGTGTGCCCATGCCCACTTTGTAGCCCTCTTGTATGCAAGCAGTACAACTATACAATAACTCCTTCATGAGCTTCATAGTGGTAACAGCCTGATACAAGAGACGGGATTGTTGCATGGAGACAATACAATAGCTATTATTTTCTCAGCTGTAACTGCGTGCCAGTTTATCTGTCTTTACAACAAACAACTGAAAAACATTTGCAGCAGCATCATATGTGCAATTTCAGCATTAAGATTCTCCCGTCAAACCAAATGAGTGAATAAATGACAGTCTATTGTGTAGCTCTTGGGAAATGCTCTTGTGGATTTTCCAGGGAGGCCCTGCTCAAAATTCTTCCACTAATAAATTTAGGAGGGACAAATATCCAAGGCAAAACGGAAGCCTTCTTGACAGTGATACCAACATTAGAGAATTCTGTCTGACATGTAATGTTTTTTTGCATCTTTCAATACAAACAGAATAATGAGGACTAGCATTAAACACAGCTTTAAATCTGCAGACTCACTCAACAGTTTGTCCCATAGTTATTAGACATTCTCTGATCCAACTTCAGGTGATCTAAAGATTACTGTTTTCTTAATTAAATTAATGGCCATTCCACAAAATGGGATGCCTCTAAATTATAATAAACTTTCACTGTACCAAGGGGAGTTCGTGCTGTTATTCCCTTTCTGCTGATTTTGCCAATCTAAGATGAGGCTTTTTTCAGAGAGTCTTTGGGGCTGTCTAGAAATATACTCACAATCCTAAATGTTCATAATGACCTTGTGGGAGGCTAGGGGGATACTGGTAGCACATGTCCCCCCTCTCGTATCCATGCACATTTCCATATCTTCACCATGACAGTGTTCATACAAGCATTGTCTATGATCACCTTGGTCATTCCCCATGTCAATAAGGTACAGAAGGCACTCTGATATCCAGTCTGAACTTTAAAGGAGCTATCCCAGGTGCTGAATCTATTCTGGGAATAGGGTGTAGTGCTGCCTGGGAAAGTCTCTTTAAAGTTCAGACTAAAACCCAGAACAGATTCACCACTCCACTGACATAGAAGCCATCAGCACGGTTAGGGACCCTTTGAAAACCACATATAGCAAGGGTGGGGTCTGCTAACAGCATTCCACCTGCTCCATCTGCTTCCATTGTTTGTGTGTAGGGTTGGGTGAGTAGTGCTTTTGAATTAGCATCCTCTTCACTTGCTGTTCCCATTGGTTAGTTCCTGCTACGTCTCTAAATGATTATAATACCATTTATTTATTTATTATAGAACCTGCCTTTCTCTTGAGAGAAGTTTAAGATATATCTAAAAACCTGATGATAAAAACATTTAAATCCAATTTAACAAACTATCATATTAAAGCATAATTAACTTTCAAAATTATATTGCCATTAAAAACGTAACAGTACATTTAAAAATACAGTACTCCCCCTCAACCCTCCTGTGCAAGCAAATAAGCATCAATACATAATAATAACAATAACAACAACAACAATAATTTTATTTGTTACCCACCTCTTCCCAAGGCTCAAGGTGGGCTACAACATAAATTAAAGTACAATTAAAACACACTGTGGTTAAAATACTAAAAACACATAGAATCATTTAAAATATAAATATATTATAATTAAAATTAATCATTATCAAAAATAGACTGGGTAGAGTCTGCCGGAAGAGATAGGTCTTTAAGTACTTAATAAGAAGTGCCTGCTTAAATAAAAAGGTTTATACCTGCCAGCAAAAAGAAAACAGAGGGGCCAGCTTAGCTTCCCATGGAAAGGAATTCCACAGCCTGGGAGCAGTGACCAGACACATCCTCACCAGATGGATTTGTAACAGTTAAGGGACTGAAAATCCTTTCCAGACGATCCTAAAACACAGGCAGGTTAATAGAAGGTGGTACATTCTTATCATATTGTACCTCTTTTCTTAAATTTTATCATTTCATATTTTCGTTTTGATTATGCACTTTGCTGCTATGGATTTTGAAATCTCATTAAGTATCAAACTGAAACTTTTCATACCAAAGATGGCGATCAAATGTTAAAAGAGGGAGATATATACACTGAAAAGAAGGCACTGTTACAAAAAAGATTCCATCTGCTAGCTGCAAAAAATGTTTTAGAGCTAATGTACTTTCTGGGCCTATAAGGAGTGTAAATTGCTCCCTGTCATTAATTAAGAATGTTTTCTATAAAAGGATCATTGAGGAGCATGACATGACTAAACTTCTCTCTGGAATGAGAGCGTATGTTGGCAAGGCGGCACAGAGTCTGTTTGGCACTTATGCTGAAAATGTAGTCATAATTCTCAACCATTACTAATATTATTACTTACTCCTTCGTATTTCTCATCCATTTATAGTGGAGTTTGTGTGTGTGTGGGAGATTAGGTGCAAATGGAAAAAAGACAAGGACTACATGTCAAGTTGGCAAGCACATAACATTGGCAACTAGTTCTGTTTCTGGAATGATCTTGCCCATTTTGGATAGAGGGTAGGGGGCACATAGTTGTTTATTTTTTCTCTTTTACTGCAAAGAGCTAAAAATAGTTCTTTGGATCACATGCTACTATAGTGAGGGCTTTTGTTTGGATATGTTTTTACCATGTTTTCAAATGTGTTATGAGCATTGCACATCTGAAAACAAACATGAAAACAAACACCATATATTTCTAGTGGGTCCAGTGAAGATTGTCCACACAAAGAACCAGTGAGTGATATGATGGACAGGGTGTTGGATGAGGACTGAGAGACTAGGGTTTAAATCCCTATTCAGCCATGGAATCCCACTGGGTGACCTTGGGTAAGCCATACACTCTTAGCATTAGAAAAAGGCAATGGCAAAACTTCTCTGAATAAACCTTGCCAAAAGTACCCTAGGATAGCATTGTCATATGTCAGAATCAACCTGAAGATGCCTAACAGCACAACAACAATGTATACATAAACCACAGAAATGGCAGCTTGAAGGAAGGAACAAGACAGACTAGGAGAAAGCTGAGTTCAAGGGCTCTTAGCAGCACTTTGGGTACTACTTACTTCCCTGTGAAGCCCTCAAACTCTGGAGCTTTGTTGCAGGGCAATTGATTTATCTGTTTGTTGGCAATGTTTAAATTGTACCCCTACCTGTCTACCTACCTGTCCATCCATCCATCCATCCACCCATATGTGTATGTTGAGCATGAGGAGAAATACAGCTTAAATTTCTCAGTGAAAAGCAAAGGAGTATAAAGCAACATCCTGATTATCTGATTCAATAATACTGTATGGCAAAAAACTTTCACCAAATGAAATTAAAAATCAAGGCACCTAGAAGCATGCAACAACATTCATCAGTTACTATCCTGATAGGCAGTCTGAAGGAATTCAGTGCTCCAGCAACATATGGTACAAAAAGGCAAGGCTTGCTTTTTTTTTTTTTGTAAAGTTATGATTAAAGTGAATGATTTGGAGGCAGGAGAATTAAAGATGCAAAACGACAGTCAGGGTGCCTAGGAGGCTTTGGCTGGGGGAGGGGGGGCTGCTACTCTTTAGGGATCTCAAGTGACAGCAGAGACAACATCTGGCCCTCCAGATGTTGTTGGACTGTAGCTCCTATCAACATAGCTGAATGTGAGAGATGATGTAAATTGAACAACATCTGGAGGACTACAAGGTCTCATCTCTCAGTTGGAGCATTAAGGTCCCATATTAAAGGATGCTTTGAAACTTTGATCATGACCGGACTGGTAATTTTTGTAAATTCACCAAGGCTTTGACTGCAGGAAGCCTGTCACTTTACTCACTGATAATGTCAGGGCTGACTGAAGATTACATCAGACTGTTTCAAATACATTAGTTTTTGTTTTCTAGTTTGTATGGATTTCCTCTGTATTACCCTAATCCATCATACAATTTGCATTTGAAGTCACTCCTGGCTGTTCTACTATAGACTTATTGCAGCTGACTCTTACTGGTTCTGCGAAAGGAAGGCAAGGTACAGCTTCAGTACAAGCAGTATAACTAAAAGTTTGAGTAGATGGACTACTAGCTCACTTCCTCAACCAAATGCATATGTGTGAAGTTGATTTGCAGTGTATAGCTTCCTGGGTCAGTTTTGTTTTTACGGATTGGTATATATATATGTATGTATGTATTTTATAACTTTTTTCTGGTAATGATTCAAACACTGTTCCTGGACCTGATCTTACTCTAGCCATTTCTAAAATGGGGAAATTTGTCTATGCTGTCTTTTAAGATTGTACAGAGAAAATTAATCAGCCATTTTTACAAATACTTATTCTTTGGTAATATGTTACACATATCCACCTGAACACCGGTGGCTGTCTTATACCAAGCCCAGCATTTGTCAATTCCAACTGAAAGGACCTCTCCAGAATTTCAGAGAGGAGTCTTTCTTATTTCTGTCCAGAGATCCCTGGAATTACCTGGTGATTTTTCATCCAAGTACTAACCAATCCTGGCCCTTCCAGTATCAAATGAGATTGGACGTCTTTAGGAAAATATATTTTGTGAGCTAATTTAGTTTGTAGGTAAGATCATGGACTTAGATGATTTGGAACCCCATATCTTTCAATTGCTATTTTCAGTAGCACATGGTTCTACTCTGGTTTATGGTTGGTTGTGGTGACCACTCACCTTAGCTGTGGATCTTTCTGAATTAATTAGAATGCTACCCCTGTGTAAGAAGGAGAGTCACAAAAAGATCTAAAACTAAAGCAAAGGCAAAAGAGAAATATAAAGCTAGACTAAAAGGTACATAAAAGTATAAGTCATGGTCTGTTTTTCTCTTGTGTGGCTAACTCTCCAGAAGCTACATGCCAGAGATGGGAGGGGGAAGGTATCTGACAGAAAACAAGTGGTATCAAATGTAAAAGCAGATCCACATGCATTGTTACATATATACCCATTCATACAGACACACATGCATTGTCACATAGAGTATGTTGCCTGTCGACTTATAGCGACCCCTCCAGTTTCATAGGGTTTTCTTAGGCTAGGAATACTCAGAGGCAGTTTTGCAAGTTCCTTCTTCTGAAATAAAGGCTACAGCACATTCATTGGTGGCTGACCCCACTTAGCTTTTAAGATTAGACAGGATCTGGTTCCTCTAGGGCAGTGGTTCTCAACCTTCCTAATGCCCTGACCCTTTAATACAGTTCCTCATGTTGTGGTGACCCCCAACCATAAAATTATTTATTTATTATTTACAATGCCTCCCCTGTAGCTTGTCCCCCCCAAGAAAGGAAAAAAAAACTTTCAAGCTGCGTCTCCCACTAAGTCCCTCGTTTGCACTATCTTCTTATCTGTATTCTTTATTTTCCTTTTTTTACTCTTTCTTTCCTCTTTTTCTTCCACTGCTTTAATCCTTGTTTGCCACCTATCTTAGAAAATCTTTTAAAATCCCACTCCTGATTTTAAGCCTTAGTCCTTTTACTTCCTCCTGTCGTTTTACAAAGTTCTCTTCACCTGCATTCAAATTCCACAGTCTTCCTAATTCCCAGTTCTCTTTATTCAATTATTTTTATTTTTTTACTCTTATTCTTTTGCTTCCTCTTTGACTTTATGTGGAAGTGCTATCTTCTTCTTCTTTCTTCCTTTTCCCTCTTATTTCTTAATTAACACGTTTTCTTAAATATATTTTCTTTCCCTAGTATTTCTGCACTTACTGCTTCACTTACTGCTTTTCCATTTGCTCTTTTCATCTTAATTCATCTTGATATCTCTTAATGTTCTTAACCCCTCACTCAACGTTGGATTTTAGCTTACATTCAGCTTATATTCTTAAGAGGCATGCAGTAAGTATTTATTCAATGTTCATACATACGTTTTTTGTAGCTACTTGTTGCTTCTCCTTTCAGCAATCCAGTTAACTAACATAAAGACCATGAGAGCTCCATTCACATGTGCTCCTTTTCTGGGGATTTTTCCTCCCCCTTAAAGGGACCTCCCTCTCTCAGTTTCTGTTTTGTAGAGCCAAACTCGTGTTGGTTTTACTTCACCAGCTTATACAGGAAAGTAAACAAGCCAAATGATAAAAATAAGCCAAATTTGTCCTTCTTCTTTCTTCCTCCAAACTTAAATTAAAAAGTGGTGGTGAGGATGTTTCTCCTCCGGAGCCCTTTCAAGGTAATGGCCACTCGATAGACCCACCCCGCGTTTTCTCAGTCTTGAAGTTTGTTGTTTTTTGTTCAAGCCTCAACGTGGGGTTTCGAGCCCTTTGCTGGCATCTCTGAACTCACTTTTCCAAGGGGGTGTTCCTCCCACTGTTTCCTTCTTAAACAGTGGGTTCCTGACCTTTAAGGGGATCAACTCTCCTCCAATTCTGGAGGGAGACGACCGTGCTCCTCACCGCAACCACTGGAAAGCCCCCACGGAAAGCCAAAGGGGGCAGGAGGATGCGAGCGCGTGGCTCGCGCTTGCGCACCACCACCGAGGAGGGAATGGAGCCTAAGACCATTGGAAATATGTATTTTCCAATGATCTTAGGTGACCCCTGTGAAAGGGTCGTTCGACCCCCAAAGGGGTTGTGACCCACAGGTTGAGAACCGCTGCTCTAGGGTAACTTTGGTCTTGTGGAAAAAAGGATACTCTGACCATTTTTCTTCCAGTTGAGAACATCTCATAGTGGTCTAACAATCAGCACCCATGGAAACACATCACCTGAATACAGCAGGCTATTAACACTCTTTTGTCAGATTCAACATCCTGGCTAGACATTGCCTTAAGGAAGCTATGAATTATAGTTTTACTCAAAAAAATTGGATAACAAAATCCATTACAATATTAATGCTAATTCTTCTTGAAAGCAGTGTGTTATATTCCCTCTATCAGGTTTCTCATATTTTGTAAACTTTTGCTTAAAATCAAAATGCTTTCAGTACAATATGTAGTGGTTCAAAACTGTGATTCTTTCTTATGAAGGAAGTAACAAGGTCATGTATAATAGCACACGTCTCTAATCTTAAGGCCTTTATTCTAATGAACCCATGCCTAGCCAGCAGATCAGAGCATAAAAACCACTATTTTCACAAACTACAGCTCCCGGAATCTCCAAGCCACACTAAGTGGAACATTCTGGGAAGCACAATCCAGAAAGTAAGTTTTCCAGGCTCTGCAGCAGCTAGAGTTGATACAATTCCTTTTAGATATTGTGAGTAAACTGGGCAGTTGTTTGGCAGAGAGTGGGAAAACCTAAATTCAACCCAGTCCTAAAGAGCTGATGAGCACTGGGAGAATCTAACTGGGTACCTTTGTATACCTCCCAGTCTACTGGAAGTGATAGAGGAATCACATGTACTGGACCAGCCTGCATATATGATATTCCATCCAGTGTATGTTTCTTCTTTAGTCAACAACCATGTCACTTTCTTCATGCCTTACAGCAAAAATATTCAATTTTGGAAATCTTTGAATAAAATACTTTTTTAAGAAAGTGTCATTAGTGGGCTGGGGAGCTCATGATGAATCTTCCTATTTCATAACAATACAGACAGTGTTAAAAGATAGTTATTTCAAGTTGTTAATGATGATTAATAGCAATGCTAAATTGCCCAATAGGTCTGCAACTGAGAACAGTGGTGTTTTTTTCTTGTTCATCCTGACTGACCTCAGCACCAAAATATGCACACATCCCTTCTGGCCCTATTTTCTGTGGCTCTTAGTATTAGTATGCGTAACATGGAGAAAGAGCTTTAAAAATTATTTCATTTTTATCCCACTTCCGGAGTTCAAAACAAGAACTTTTGAGGGAGCTAATAAATATCACAAAAAACAAGTTAAGAAATAAAACTAATCTGAATCTTCAGAAGAAGCAAGCATCAATAAACATCTTAACAGTTGAAAAGGGCCAATTTAATAGATGAGTCTCTGTATTCTTCCTAAAAATAGCAAATTGCAACTGTGTAGGGAAGGCATTCCATTGTGGGTTTGAGAGGGTGCCTTTCATACTGATAAATTTTAAATATGAATCCTTTATAGTTTGACCCAGATTGTCAAACCAGCACTGCTATTAACAGCACTGAAACAGTGGATCTCCCACCAGGTAGCTAATCAACCTGCTTGCAGGGGGAGAAAAGCAGGTGGGTTTCCCCAATGCCCATGGTTGCAGACCTTAGATTATGCAACCATGGTTTAAATACTCAGATCCAGCTATGGATGACCCCTTTTTCTTATTACTGCTTCCTTAATGATTTCTTTGCTTTCATATAAATGTTCATTTGCATTATTTTTTAAACTTCCATTTGTCCTATTTGGAAGCTGAACTTTCAAGTCTAATCCTTTTCGTTTGCTTGTTTCCATTTCATTTTTTAATAACTCCTCTGTTCTTGTTACAAAAAATTTATGGGACTCTCTCACAGAGCATTCTGTCATGCTTCCCCCGTATATACAAAGGTAACTTAGACTTTCCTTATATCTCCATATGTAGCCAATATGAACTCTGATCTTGCCTAAGATTAAATAAATCGAAGCCCATAGAATCCATTTACAGCATGATACAATCCAACTATGTAGAAAAGGGCAGGCAAATAATTTGAGTCAAATGAATGAAGTATGACATTTGATTAGCATTGTATATGCCACTTTTCCCAAGCTGTATTCTAATTTTTTTTCAAACATTTTCCCCTCTTGAAACTCTTCTTTCAAATTGCAATTGCAGTGAAGTAATGAGTCACATTGTATTCTGAATTTGTTGAGAATGTTCCCAAGCTGACAGGATTGTATCTGATTATCTTGTTACTGCCTAAAGGATCTTTAAAAAGAAAGAGACATATTTTTTCTGTAGCAGTCATTTAGTGAAAAGGCTCAGTCACAGAAAATAAGTTATGCTTCTGTAAAATGAAATGTCTGGAGACCATCTCCCTGCCCCTGGAACAAGCACATTCGTGTTAAAGTTGTCAACACCAGAGTTCTGAAATTAGTAACAAAGAAATGCTATGTTAGTGTGAAAGAAAACAGCCACCACAGTTTTTTTTAAAGGAACTAGATTTTTGGTTAGCTGTACACCAGGGCAGAAGAACCTCAGACCTTGGGGAACCCTGCTAAGTTTCTCCAGAATCCCATCATAGTTCTTTACATATAGAAACATTGGTTGGTGGTTTCCTTGCTTCTGTCTGGGTTCTCCACATTCTGAAAGGCTGAAATGCCTCTCTTAAAGGTTAATTATTGGCAGTAAGTCCATCCAGTTAAAATAGGCTGTTAGTTTTGGTTTCACACATTTCCTCCATGCACCACTGGAATGCACTTCCCCCATACAACATTTTTGAAATTTAATCTGACCCCCCAGGCTGAAGGAATTTCTTCGCTGTTGCTCTACACATTAACACCTATTGAAATCCCATAATAAGAACCATAACAAGCGCATGGATTAAATTAAATAGGCAGAGTTGCAGAAAATGTGCCCGAGTAGTGCTTTGAGTCCTTTCGGTCACTACCACTCAGTCAATTATGAGCGATGTGTGGTCTTGGAACTGCTGAGGCCTCCCCCTGAGGTGACTATTCTCTTTGCAATTTGCCTCAGTTAAACAAGAAATAAAGATAGCATCATATGGAAACAGGTGTAGCTGGGGGGTAGGTCCAAACTGAGGATGTTGTGCCCCCAAATAAAAATGCTGCCCCTTCCCATGAAATTTTTCTTCTGTTCTCAAATTTCTATCATTGCACAAACTTAAAACTACTAGCATAGCACTAACTTAAAACAGTATTTAGAAATGTAGTTTACACATCCAAAAAAAATGTTCAAGTAAAGGCACCAGGTGAATGTGAATGCAGTAAATATTAGATTTCTAGGTGTGAATGATTTTTAATGTCTCACTCTCTGCATTGCTAGAAATTTGACAACTCGAGGAAATTTTCATTTTGGGGACCAGAATTCTTATGAGATGGTGGGGGGGCAATGCCCTCATTTTGTACCTTATCCCATAGCTATACCCCTGTTTGGAAATGTAGAAATGACAAATTCCTAAAAATAGAGGAGAAGCAACTATGCTTTGAAAGTGTGGATTCTAAAAACATTTCAACTTTGTGATATGCATACGCTTAACATGTGACATGAAAATTGTGACACATGTGGCCACATCAAAGTAGAGTGTGGTCAAAATGGCAAAAGTTATTAAGGAGGAAGAGCACAGAAGCTGCAACAGAGTGGATGCAGCAGTTTATTTTCACCTGAATCTACTGAGAAGGGCAGGATTTTCTCCACCCTTTTTCCTCCTTCCTGTGCAGTTAACTGAGTCCAAACTGCTTTTGCATTTTGAACTTAGTTTGCAGCAACAAAAGTAAAATGAAAACAAAGGGGGAAACTGGGATGAGGAAAGAGAATCTTGGACATTTTAAAAGCAGCTGAAAAAGTGGGGCAACAGTGAGTTAACTGGGACTGACACAAGACACAACATCAAAGGAATAAAAAGGAGGAAGGAAGGGGTAGAAGAGAAAGGAAGGTAGCAGCAGCACCTTTGAGACTAAATGGTTTTTGTTTTAGCATGAGTTTTTGTGGATATAAATCCACTTTCTCAGATGCAGTACAGAGTGTTATCCAGGTCTCAATATAAATCATATTTACATAGTTGTTAGAATGAGAATGAGAGTGGCATAGACTATAATAAGATCCAGAAGGATGTAAAGAATGACCCTTGTCCTAAATTTTCAAAGGGCTGAATAAGGTGATACCGGTCTTTCAGATCCTTACAGTGGTCAGTTAGTGTTGATCTGTGAAAACAATAAATCCGCTTACCAAAAGTCAATTTCCTTGGGTTCACAACTTTCTCTGAGAAGATTGCTTTAGTTGCACCTGCAGTAGTGAGAGGTCTTGTATTTATACATGTAATGGGTCACAAAGCAATTGTCTTTGTTCATACCACTGTAAATGGATTGAAATTTGTAAATATAATTCAACCCAGCTGTTTCTCTTTCTAATCTTCCTTTGCAATTTCCTTGTCCAAGGACTGCAACCTTTAATTTCTGCATTGTATGTCTAGGGAGGTTAAAATGTTCTGCAATGGGTTTTTGGGTATTGTCATTTCTTATGGACACAATTTGTGTCCATTTATCCTCTTGTGTAGAGTCTGTCCTGTTTGTCCGATGTAGAGTGCAGAGGGACACTGCTGGCATAGGATGGTGTATAGAATAGCATCAATTGTTTATAGCCAAGCTCTCTAATATAACCACATCTGCTCAGACTCACCAGACAGAGACTCAAAACTCTTGGATTTATAGCAGGAATTTCTCAAACACAACATCTACTTAAGGAGGCAAAGAAACAAATAAATAAATAAATAAGGCAAGATTAATTCTCAGGAACAACGTACTACAGGGCAGACCAGCAACACAAAATAACAGAATACTCCTAGTGGTCATCTACATTCCTTTTTTAAGAGCACTCAAACACATCATCAACAAAATACAACCAGTTCTGGAGATAACTCAGCCCTCTCACAAGCTCTGGAAGGCAGGGCCTGCAGACAGCTTCCAAATCTTAAACAGCTACTCACTTACAATAGGATGTATAACATGGATGGTAATATTGGGACAAGACCTTAGCACAGATCCAGATGCTAACTGTCCCAACATCTACTCTGGGACCAATATGACAGGACCCAGTAATATCACCCACAACATCAGAAGTACATTCACTTGTTATTCCTCCAACAAGATATGTGCCATGTTTATTTGCATATGGGTTCTTCTTCCCTATCAGAAACAAGTTGCATGGACAGGACACCTACAACTATATCTGCCAAGAAAGGTCAGACTGTCATTCCAGTGGTGGTTGTCATCAGCACTGATGAACATACATCTGATTTGAGTTATGCTAGATCTACAAATAATGACACATGTGAGCCTGAGGAGGGGTAGAGAGTACTATATAGTTTCTTTACACACAAAGAAAGTGAGATCAACAAGATCAGTCCCACAGCAGAAATTGGCTGGACCTGAACGCCACAAGATTAGGCCTGATGGCATTCCATCAAGAGATACGGACATCAGTCCTGATCGGAAGGACAATGTAATGGTAAAGGTGCATGTGAACTGTGAGGGGGAAACTCTTGGAGTCACTGAGTGCCTGCAGAGAACACTTCAAACTGCTGGTCAGACAGGATTGACACAAGGCCAAGTTTGTTACCTCCATGCATGGAAATTGAAAGGAACTTCCTACAGAAAGAAGGATTCAAACTGAAAGTGGCTAAGACTATATTAATTCTAGATGTCAGTCTACAAGAAGAATTTACAAATATACCTTTGGTGCCTTTGCGAGGTAGACCAAAAGGAAACATCTCCATTGGGAATCAGTAACACTCAGCAGCTTATTACTTTTTCTACAAGACAGTCTGGACAAGAGTCTAATACTTTTAAAAGACAAGTTGTAGCATTTACTTCAGTCTTACCAGTAGTGCAATCAAGGAGGATTTCTTCACACCCATATGTGAAACACTTTCTTAGAGTAACCACATTAATCAAGCATCTAGTCATCCATAGGTATCCCACCTAGAATATGCATAAGGTTTTGGTGGCTTTGACAAAAGATCCGTTCAAACCCTTGATGGAGATTTCTCTTAAATTCCTTACTTAGAAGATCCTATTTCTGATGGTGATAGCATTGGTCTGAAGGGTGTTGGAATTGGGAGCTCTCTCAGTAAGGGAAGAACTTTGTATATTTCACCAAGACTCTATGGTCTTACAAATGGTTTCTATGTTTATGTTGAAGGCCAATGCTGCATTTCATAGGGCTCAGGACATTATATTACTGTTGTTCTGTCCTTGACAATAGAAACACCTAGGAACACTGTGGCATACCCTCAACTGAAGAATATCCAGATTCTCAGGGAAAAGTGGGGTAGTAAACCAAGTTTAATGAGTCTCTTGAGTTGATTCTCTACTTATATGTATAGTTTACTTACCTGTTTTTCTGAGTGATTCACTAGCTTCCCGTAATTCTTTGGCTGTAACATGGACTGAGGTACAGTGAGGATTGCTCCCTCTCCTGGCAGCTCCCTTGAAGTCTACCTCCTGTTTACTGGAATGATGATGAGGAGCAACCTACAAAAGGATGTTTCCACCTCCACTGCTTAAAAAATTTTTTCACAGGCAAGACCAATATTTCTTTCTGCCACGTGTACCAAAATAACTTGGAAGATTTGGATACCATTCCATTTGGCATGTATGTGAGGGAACCATTTGTTGCTCTCTCTTAGGCCACACACACACGTGCACACACATATAGCCAATCATGTAATGAAGTACGTGTGAACGGTCTCTTGAACAAAAATAATGCTTGCCTAGTACAGTGTACTGTGGTATGGAACTGTCACCTCAGATCAGCTGACCCAGAAGTTTATATGCTTGCTCACCTGGGAAATAGATGAACTGGAACCTAAAAATGAGGACCAGCTATAAAGTCCAGCTTTCTTAATACTATGTGTATATCAATATTTCTATTTCTGTTCAAAGAACTAATTTTTAATTGTGTTTTAAGGCAGTCATTCAGCTTTCTCTGTTAGTTTCTTGTTATGATTTAATTAGGTATATGGAATATTTGTAAACAGAGAAATGCTTTTACCATGACAGGTTAATTGCTAGAATTGGTTTGAAGTTGGTACAGTGACATTTTATCTTTTCTGTAATTATGTACTTTAAGAGATACAGACTTAAGCTTTGAAAAATGACACAGGAATATCTGTTTAACAAACTGAAGTGCCTGGGGGCAGTAACTTGTAACTTGATTATAAGATGTACTATAAAGAGATGATGCCTTTCTGGAACTTTAGAAAAGAACTTAGAAGTGGCCTAAATGGACCATTGCTGTCACCAATATAAAGAAACTTTACAGTGTTCTTATTCTGTTATCCTACTGTTAGAATTGTAGCAGTCTCAAGCTGAAAAACAAGCTGGAATCATTACAGTACCGGAAATCTAGAGGGCAACAGGTTGGAGAATATCTGTCTTGAGGAGTTAGGAGGCCCCTTCAGGTACCTGAAGTGGTGGGAGAAATAATATACATGAGTCAAAAGCTGGTCAGATGTATTCCCATTTGTTCTTGTTTTGTTCCATGAATAGAATGGATATGTGGTGTAAGTAGTTTGAGTATTGGACTATGAGTCTGGAGATCACAGTCCAAATCCCTAACCAGGCATGGAAACCCACTAGGTAATCTTGGGCAAGTCATAACTCTCTCAGATTCAGAGGATGGCAAAGGCAAACCTCCTCTGAACAAATCTTGCCAAGAAAAACCCATGATAGGTTTGCCTTAGAGTCATCATGAGTCAGAAATGACTTGAAGGTACACAACAATAACTTCTTTCTCCTTCAGGATGGCTGAAAGCCTCCACAAGAAGTGTAAGGTTTTCTCCATCCTTGTTGCACTTCACTTCACTTTGCTCCTCATTCCCAAAAAGATAGGAAGAGAAAAAAACCTGAAACAAGATGAAGAAATTCGGTTTAGCTTCTTCCAATAGTACTGGAAATGAGCAAGGTGTTTACAGTAGAGGTAAGTGGTCCCAGTGTCAATGGAGTGGTGGATCAAGTTAGGCTTCAGTCCAAACCTTAAAGGATTTATCCAAGGCACTGAACCTGTTTTCAGGATGGAGTTCAGTATTTTGGATATACCCTTAAAGAGTGGGTTAAAATCTGAAGAAGGTGACACTAGAGTCAGCAGTCTCCAGTAGGTACTTAAGCAAAAGAGACCTGGTTTGCGTGGCCTCTTTTTAGGGATGCAGTCAGCAGATAAACCTTCATATCTCCATCCAGACTTTCCTTTGCAATTATGATATTTAGTGGAATGCTAAGGACCCCATAAGTTCACACACACACACACAGTTAAAAATTGGAGTTTTTATAGGCCATTTCTGCACTACACTGTTATACCTGTGGAATTCTGGGATTTGTAATTTACTGAGCCCAAAGAAGGCCTCTCTCTAAACTACAAATCCCAGGATTCCATAGGATGTTGAAAATGGAATAATAGCACTGTAACAGTATAGTGTGGAAAAGGCCATAGTCATTTTGTGTTAGTTTTTGTGTTCCTGCAATATTAGATGAATATGTGCCTAGTGTTACTAAGAGTATATCTAACCGTATCAGAGGCTTCTTAAATGGTAGAGAAATGGAAATTTGTGAACAGTTGTTTTCTTATGCTGTATAATTAATCTATTAGTGGCTAAGATGAAATTGTGAGGACTCACCTTTCTTACTGCTCTTATTGTTTGATCAGAAATGGTTTCAGGCAAGACTGTATTGGCAGAACAGAGGAAAACAGACCTATTTACATCCTCATTATATTTGTTTATTGTGGTTGCTAAAGTGCCAAGAGTGTCACTTACTGCATTGCCAAAATTGACACTGTAAGCTATTTCCTTTCTTAAAGGCCTAGCACCTGAGATTATGTAAGAGTTCTACTTTTTGTTGTTTAAAATAATTCAGTAAATGAGATTTACCACCTACAGTATCCATGAAAAAATATAAACTGTGATAATATTATGCATATGTATTGATAAGTATAGGAATGAAGGAAGTTTCAAGCTGTAGTCATAAACACCTAGGGTGGCAATAAGACATCACGAAAAAGAAGGAAATGGATCATCAAAAGAGAGGATGCAGGTTTGCACCAAATGTACATACTTGGGCAAATTTGTGTTTATGGATGCAAACATGGAAGTAATTACTGGGTTAGTCTGAAAAAGTACGAGTTCTCAGCATTAAGCTCCTTGTGTTTTGTTAATTCTTGTCACTTGTGCATCTATTCATTCCATTCTTTCTGAGGAGGAGCTGTTGTGTCAATTTCTTGTGTCACTTTCTTAGCATTGGCTTTCCTATTTTTTTAAAAAAACATTAGGATATGATTTGCTGAAGTGACCCTATGGTCTGAAGGACAAATTCTTCTCTTAATTTTTAAGCTTTTAAAAGTAGAGTTATAGTGCAAAAGTGCCATTTCACTGATCAACTATAACTCTTAACACAAATTTAGAAAAGAGGAGAAAAGAAGGGAACATATTGTACCAATATATCTTGGAAATAAAAAGAAACCCACTTGAGGCTGAGAAGAAAGTGATGCGGCTGGTGCCAGGAATAGCTTGTTTGGGACAACTCAAATATCATTTAGATATTTTAAAAACCAGTGAGAACTACAGTAAGAAATACTGCAACCTTCTGAAATATTTGCCCCGGGCTGGAGGAGCCCATTGTCATTTAAACAAAAATACAGTTGGCCCTCCACATTTGTGGGTTCCACTTTTGTATTTGCTGCCACCTCCACTGCTGCCCTATGCCATTTTAACAGGGACTGTAAGCTTCGTGAGACTGAAAGACTGCGAACAAGACTTGCAAATGCTGATTAAAAATGGTGTAGGACAGCAGTAGAGATGGTGGCCACTTCTGCATTGCGAAAGAATCCCAACCCCTCAAAGGCATTCATGGTGAGTTGAATATGCAGATCATACCTTTTTTTGAGTGTTAAATATGGTTTGGGAGGACCTATTCACAGTTTTTCCACTTTTAAGGGGGTCCTGCACCCCTAGCCCCAGTGAATGAGGATGGATGACTGTAAAATACATCATACCACAGTGAGAAGTAATGGGATTAGCTGATCTATGTGCCTAGTGATTCTGATATCCACATGCTAATTCATTCATGGGAAGTGTCAAACACCCTCTGATGACCCCCAGCCCCTGCTGCCATTAATGTACAGTTTGTTATATTTAGATCAGACTTGGACCAGACAGCATTGCAAGCAGAGGATGTTTTCAAATAGAGGACTCTGTCCAACAAGACAACAGGCCATCCTATCAATATTCTTTCTTTCTTTCTTTCTTTCTTTCTTTCTTTCTTTCTTTCTTAACATATATTCCCTCATTTCTCCAAATACAAGACCCAAGGTGGATCACAATGTGAGTTAAAACAAAGATTACAATTAAAACAGACAACAGTACAAAGGTTAAAAAGCAATTAAGCAAACAATGGCTGCAATCAACATCTGCTCAGCATAGCAGAAATATTCACATCCAGAGATATGCTAAGCCAGCACTACACAAGCCCCATGCAGAATAGCTACCTTGTGCAATATATTAATGGAGTGGTTCTCAACCTGTGGGTCGTGACCCCTTTGGGGGTTGAATGACCATTTCACAGGGGTCGCCGCTCCTCTATCTCACCCCACCCCCTTTTGAAAGAAGGCAGCCTCACAGTCAATGGGAGCACTGTTTCTGAGACCCCGCGCTGGGAGGAGGTGAGAGGAGGTGTGCTGGGCGCGTGTGGGGATGTTTCCCCGCCTTTCCCTGCCGGGCGGGAGGGCAGAGGTGGTGAGAGGAAACCCCATGCTGGCAGGAGGGGAAAGGCGTGCTGGGCGCGTGTGGGGACGTTTCACCGTCTTTCCCTCCTGGGTGGGGTGGTGGTGGAGGTGGGGAGACCGAGAGGGGCTCACAGGTGTAGTGTGGTCGAGAGGCTACAGCGGGTATTGCACCCCACTCCCGAGCCCTCAGGAGGAAGGAAAGGGCACCTGTGCGACGTGGGAGTGAGAGCGTCTGAGCAGCCACGCTCCCCTTAAGGGAGTGTGGGAGGGTGGGAGAGAAACAAAATGCGTCTGCTTATGCTGCCACCATCTTTCCTCTCTCCCTGTCCTTTCTTCCCTGCGCCTCGTGTAAAATCTGGGCTGTTTCAGCGTTGTCTTTGGGAGTGACTGGCTTTTTGAACTGTGGAAACCTAACATTCAGAACACCACTGCCTTAATTCTGGCATTGATGGATGCTTTCTGTGCTTAAAAAAAAGGGGGAGGGTTACCAGTTTTTAGGCATTAGAAGTCTATCCAGAGCAGTGATTTAGGGCAGTGTTTCCAATCTATTTGATGTTGGAAATAACTAACTAACTAACTAACTAAACAATAAATAAATAAATAAATAACGAATATAATTTTATGGTTGGGTGTCACCACAACATGAGGAACTGTATTAAGGGATCACGGCATTAGGAAGGTTGAGAACCACTGCATTAATGGGTGCCACTGTATAATCTGCAGATTGTGAACAATGCTCAGTGCCTAACTACAATGTACCATGTTGCTGTATGTGTGACTCCACTCCTGCCACTGTCAGCAGAATACACCTGTTGAGCTATGGCAAATTATTTGCCCTGTGTGTACAACATGACTTCTGCCTGTGTATCTCACAAATAGAATGCCATCTATTCATATTAAAAACATTACTTCAAAACAGTTCTTAAATGGCTGTTAACATTTAACAAAGATGATGATATAAATATAAGACAGCATGTTGTTGTTGTTTTCAATTTATGGTGACCCTAAGGTAACCCTATGACAGGGCTTTCTGGGCTGAGTGCATGTGATGTGCCCAAGGACACCCAGTGGGTTTCCCCAGCCAAGTGGGGAAATGAATTCTGGTCTCAGAGTTGTAGTCCAATGCTCAAAACCACTACACTGTGCTGACTCTCATAATACAGCATACACCTTCTGCATCAGACAGTTAACACTCAAAGGCCTAGGTAAACAGAAAGGTTTTCACCTGCCAGTGGAAAGAGAGTAGACAGGGGTTCCTAGACACATAATAATAATAATAATAATAATAATAATAATAATAATAATAATAATAATAATAATTTTTATCCCACCTCTCCCAGTGGATCGAGGCGGCATTACAAAAATATATAAATACATTAAAACATTAAAATGTACCCCATCCATCCTTCCCACCCACCAACCCTTCTATCCCCCTAAAACACATTAATTATTAAAACAAATTAAAAACAAAATTAGAACTTATCTCTGAGTAAACACGCATAGGATTGCACAGGAGAAAGCTGTTTCACAGGAGTATGGTTGGAACCTCCAGAGCACAAATCAGATCCCCAGTGTTGCATGTGCCTATCGTAAGTTAAAGGTTGATCTGCTTGCCTAGGTAGTTTTCCTGATTGTTAACTGTAACCCATTGCTCTTAGTTTTTAATGAATTGTTTTGAATGGATTGTATTTATGTTTTTTAAAAAATTAGCTACTACTTTGCAGTTGTTTTTGTTGTAAGTTGCTTTGAGATTTTTCAAATAAAAAGCAGTAGAAAATGCAATAAATAAAATTAATGAGCACATTGGACAAGTTTGGACACTGGACAAGTTTAGTAAAACTTTGTGCCTAATGAAGGCTCTCTGCAATTTTATTTGTTTCTTGTTTACATAATAAGATGTGGTGGGGGGAGTTATGAGGCAGACAATGTTAATTTTAGAGGCACATACAAAATTGTTTATAATTCTCTCTCTCTCTGTCTTATATACATGCACACCCACACCCACACCTCTTGTCTTTATGCAAAAGTCTGCACAGATACACAATTTTTCTTAAACCAACTCAGGTGCATGTCCTAGTTTCAGCAGCCTGGAAGTCTGGTTGCCTGAAGAGTGGAATGTAAATATTAAAAATGGACCTAAACCTATGGTCATAATACAAAATACACTGCTCATTCTATGGGATCACCTCTGTTAACATGCATAACCATTGAGAAGAAATGTGGTAGCTGCAGGAGGTAAGGGATCTCATTTATTGATTTACAGTATTTTTGGCTGCCTTTCCCAAATTCAAGGTGAGAAACAAGAAAATAATACACAAGCTATTGGAAGCAAAAAAGTTACACATGCTTAAAAGACATAAATACATATATATTTTTGTTCCAGCTGTGATTTTAGTTAGAGATGGACAGAAAAGGAGGAGAAAAATAACAGTGCTACTCTATATTTCCTTCAAGGTGAGACATACTGAGCAGAATGGCAGTTATTCCCATGTAAATGTGAATAGGATCGCAGCCACACATTATATTCTTGCTGCCAGATGACAGACAGTTGGGGAGAGGGAGGTGAAGATTCACATCTGAAAAATATCCAGGAAATGTTATAACATTTTCTCAACTGGTCAGATGGATGGGACATGGTTGGTTTTTGAAGGCAACTAAGTAAGAACTCTAACACAGATGCCTTAATTTTTATTTTGTCCTACTAACACTAAACTTCTGTGCTGTTCAAGTTACACACAAAACACAAAGCTTTTGCACAGTCCAAGAGAATTAATTATTTCACATAAGAAGTGTGTGCTTGTATTCTACATTGACCATTTAGTTACATATGAGTAATTTACATAAGTAACATCTCCTGGCTTGACCCCTCCTCCTCAGTCCACCTTAAAAACCACAGCCCTATGGGCATAAGGAGGATGTTTCCACCTGCCTCCTGCCAGTGAGCAAGGCTGCAACAAGAACTTGTGACAGGGGTCCTCCTTTTAATTATTTCTGCCTTGTTTTCAGTGGGAGGGAAGCAGAAACATCCTTTTTCTTGTGCCCTGATTGGAAGCTGGACAGACATCTTTCGCCTTCACTCTGGGTTACAAATCTAGAACTGCAATACTGTATGCCAGCCATGAACTTTTCCAGCTTTTTGTGGTCAGGATCTAACATTGGCTCCAGCAGGTACTGTTGAACAAACTGTTTACAGAGATGGCATATGCAGTTATTGATCGCTTTCTCATAGCACTTTTTTAAAAAAAATAATCTACAAGGCACATACAGCATTAACCTTGTTTTTCTGGAGTATGGCAGGAGCTTTCTTGATGTTAGAAAAAGTCTGAGTTTCCTCTGTCTTTGATTTCCAAGGTTAGTAACCTTTATTTTACTGTTGCTTGAAATGAAAGTGCAATTTATATCATCAAAAGAAAAAAAATGTCATCAAAAGAAAAGAAGTAAATTGTTCATAAGGTAATTTTAGCTTTTCAGTTTCTCTGTTTAATTTCATGGGAATAGGCACTGTAGTTTGCCTGATTAGATTTAGAAACCCATGTCCTCCTTTGCACTAATATTTCTAAACAGCTTAAAAGAGCCTATGATGAGAAGCAGATCAAAAGTTAAGACGTGTAATTATTCTACAGTTAATGCTTGTTGACTATTAAACTGTGTGTAAAGCACTAAACTGCAGCCAGCCATTCCATATAACTATAATAAAATGATACTGACATAACAAAGAAGCCATAGAAACCCATTGGGTAACACTGGGTAAGTCAGACTTGCTCAGCCTCAGAGGAAGGCAATGGGAAACCTCTACTGAACAAGTCGTGCCAAGAAAATCCCATGATAGGTTTGCCTTAGCGTTGCCATAGATCAGAAACAACCTAAAGGCAAACAACAACAACAACAGCAGCAATTGTATATATATAACACTAGCTGTAGTACCTACCATTGCCGAGGAGATTCATTAACTATTGTTAATGACTGTTCAGTTTCAGTTGCTCTGAAAGATGGGTACCTTTCTCTTTAGATGCTCAAATGTTCTTCATGATCACATCAGTCTCAACTGCCCTTGAGAAAGCAGTGCTCTCTTGACAGGTAGCCAAGCATACTGGTCTAAATGATGGGAAAATAATGGGGAAGGGGGTTGAATCCATTTTGGATACACCACATAGCTTATATGTTAACCTATAGCATCCCAAACGTATCGATCAAATTTTGTGGAAATCCATTCATCTATTTTTGTGTGATGCGGCAGCAAAACATGGATACGGATGAACAGACATTTAATTTTATTTGTATAGATGGGCCAACTTGATTTGTATAAAAGGGATTGACTTAAGTCCCATAGGTTCCAGTTGGATGGAGCGGATGTACTGAAATCCATGGGACTTAAGTTAGTAATGATTAACTTGACTCACTGATTTGAATCCATAATTAATATTATATCCTCTCCCAGTCTCCACCGCATCAAAATGCTCCTTTGTCAGCTTTAACATTATCAGTGACTTCTCAGCTTAATGAAAAGCTTTTTTATAATGTGGCATGTAATTTATCGCTCTTCCTGCTGGTGAAGTAAATTATTGGAAAGTTGAAAATGAAGTCTGACTTCTTACTGAAGTGTTTATTAAGTGCAGCTTTTTTCAAGTATTATTAAACTTCAAATACTGGAGGGAGTGGACACAGGCTGAAAGAATATACAAGAGTTCTACAAAATTTGTTTTCCTCTGCTCCCTTTAGCACACAGAGGAGGTGACAGAAGAATCCTATATTTACATATTTGGGCAAGTTATTCTACACAGTTATTCCACTTAAAGCCAAATAGACAGCCGGAGTTTCTCGAGTGGATTGCCATTATTAGCCACTTAGAGTAAAAGCTTAAGCAATTCACTTAGTAAACACTGAATGAACTTGAACTTAATGATCTATGGGGAGAATTTTTCAGAGCCAAAGTGGTGTACTGATTTGAATATTTTACTAGGATTCCAAGAGACCAGTGTCTGAATCCCCACTCTGTCATGGAAACCTACTGAATTATCTTGGACAAATCACATTCTCTCAGCCTTAGAGGTTGTAAATGTCTTCTGAATAAATCTTGCCAACCGCCCCCCCCAATAGGGTCACCATAAGTCAGAGCTGACTTGAAGGCATATAACAACAACAACAACAACAACATTTTTCACCTTTTTGTGCTCTGAAGTGAACCACTGTAGGGAGTTCTGGCCTACCAAGATTTTCTCCTCTACACCAAATTTTGCTGCTGTTTCAAGGCATTGTTAAGGAATAGTTGTGTGTCCAACTGGATACCCAGTCCTACTTTTGGAAACCCAGGGTGTACAAATGGACACTTTCCATTTAATCGATGAACCAAGAATCCACATGTAGACTGAAACCAATAAAATACTGAAACACTGACTAGAGGCATCATCTTTTAGTAAAGTGGAATACAGAAATGCGTGGAAAGACACATACGACCAGTAAGTCACGTGATTCTCTCCCCTGCCAACTTAGATGGTCAAGGGGGACTTTTTTATTAGTGATTCAAACATGGCACAAATTAAGCCTATACCAAGAAAATTGGGTACATGTGTATGTGGAGCGGGGGCAAGATGGATGTCCACCTTCAACTACAAAGCTTTTGCTCTGTCAAAATGGTGTAGGACAGGGGGATGGAGAGAGAAAAACTCATTTGGTAAAAAGAAATCATTTTTCTTTTACTACAAAATATAAAAATGAAATAACAAATATTTCCTTTTCAATTCTGTTTAAATCTAGAACAATTCACATGTAATCTTAAAAGTTCTGACATTAGAGGACTCAGTGTTGCTAGCTTTGGGGGTGGGGGTCACACTAGTAGTGTGACCCCCACAATCCTACCTTGCCAGACATCAGCTTCATCAAAAGAAGGATGTCCATTCTGCTGGTGACTGGGGCGTGATGGATTATGTTTCTATTCCCATTGTGTCAGCAAGTAAGCCTAAGGCAAGGAAGTGGTCTTACTTCTGATTGTCATAGCGCCACTTGCTAGCAGGAGGAGAGTTGAAACGTCATCCACCCATACCCAGAGTGGGCTTCCTCCTCATGGTGTGACTGATGCTCTGCAAAGTGGTTTGGGGTGACCAGTTACAATCATGGCAATAGTACTATGATTGTGACTGTAGGGCTCAGGTTGTGCACCTATAACTGTCTACATTTCCTCACCAGGAAGTTAAAACGGGCCAAGGCGTCCTGGCACGGAAGTCGTCTGCACCTTGGATCAGACTAGGCCCCGACTACTTGCCTTAGTTCTGCACCTTAGTCCAATCCAAAACACCTCGAAATGGTCCTCCAGTGCGCTATGTGAAGACTGGAAAAATCCGGTCTTTCAATCTTCTGGAGTGCGCCATTGTGTTCCTGCTGACTAGTGCAGATGCACAGGCTCGCACCAATGCGAGCCTGTGATCAGCGGAGGGTGGGTTGTGGGCATGGCCAGCATCAGCGATTGGTCCAGACCCATAAACGAACAGGAAGCCGACATTTTCAGCTGGAGCAGTGCGAATCTAAAGACCTCGCACTGCTCTGATTCGCCCTGGACTAATAGAGGAGCCCTGCAGAGGGGCTTAAGGGAAAGTCCGCGTTACTTTGGACCCAGAAGACCCGGTAAGTAACGGCACAGAGCGATTCACTTGCCTTGTGCGGAAAGGGCCTGTGATATTGAATTTGAAAAGTATTTGCAAAGATGAATTTATTCTCTTTTTTAAAAAAAATCTCTTTCACCTCAATATGAATGATAGTGTTATACCTAGTAAACAAGTGTCTACTCACAAACCATTTAACTGAGAAAATGCAAACCCTGCATTGGGAGATGAGCCTATTACAGTGAAGCTTTGTTGTAGCAGCTATGTCTCTTAATGTTACCCACCAAAACTTACCTTGTCAGCAGTGCAGTCCCCACAACTGAGGGATTTCTAGGGAGCTGGAGAGCAGAGCAGTGTATGACAATGCTTCCAGCCCTCTCCCTCTCCCTCTCCCTTTCCCAAGAAGCTGCCTGTTGCAAAGATATTTACTGCCAGGAAATGGTTGGTGGCATCCTTGCACATTGCCCGACTTTTCAGCACTTTGAAAATCCTTCTGTGGTGCTCGCTTCGGCAGCGCATATACTAAAACTGGAAATCCTTCTGTGGGTGGATGGGGGGCATGGCTGCACTGATGAAACAGGAAGTTTTGGGGGCAATAGTGCTCATTGCAATAGTGAAACAACCATAAATGTGAATTCCAAAATTTACAATGTCATAAGTCCAGTTTTCATCATAGACATTGAACAGGCTGCCAGCCAATATCTTAAAAAATCCCCCATATTGTTTCAAGGTAATACTTCTCTAATGTTTTTGAAGAAGGCCTTTTTAAAACACTGAGAAACCCAGCGAGGGGGGGAAAGTCCATTTGAGACTCCTTCCCTGAGGTCTGCACAAGGTAATGGTTAGAGTGTTGGACAGAGGCTTGGGAAATCCCAGGTCTGAATTCCTGCTCAATCATGAAGCTCACAGAGTGATTTTGGACCAGTTGCTGACTTTCAGCCTAACCTTTCTCACAGAGTTCTTAAGAAGGTAAAAGAGAGACTAGGAAGATTAAAGGATGAGCTCTATTTGGTTCCTTAGAGGGGAGAAAAGGAAGAATACAGATATAATAACAGAAAAAGAAGAGATCTGAGTACAGATTAGGTTGGATTGTTACTGCCAGTGTTGCCTCTTTCTGGAAACAGTTTACTCATGCTGTCATGATAAAAGGACTCTGCCACAGCAAAGCTTGTTCTGTAATTATTTTATTCCCTTTATTACATTTGTGGTATTAGTGGGATTCAGAAAGAAATGTGTTGGCAACAGTACAGCAATGCCTGGGCTTGTATGTGTGAGGTCCTCTCTCATATGTGAAGTCCAGGACTATTGCTTCCTTTGTTTTCCCTTAGAAAGACTCTGGAGCCATTCTGGATAAGTGGGGTGGTGGATGGCAACTCCTGATGAGTTACATGTAAGGATGAGTGGTGAATAGTATGACATGGTTTTGCTGATCTGTGGCAAAATCATATCTTCTCACCCATTTTTATCTGGGTAAGTTAATCCTTCTCCCTGCAGTGACCATTTTGGCTTTGTGCAAGGGTTAGACTTGAAAAGGCCTCCCACTGGAGCCAGAACGTTTTTCCCCAATTCTCACCAGGGAGTGGGATCTTCACTGTGATCACAGCAGGGAGGAGAGTATTAACCATTCCTTCCCATGGCACACTCTCAATGACAATTGCCCCTGTTCCCCTCCACATGGTAATCAGGCTCAGATGGGAATTCCCCTCTTATTCAAACAAAGGGGAGCTTTCTTCTGAAAAAACAAACAAACAAACAAACCCCCCCACAGTTTTTCCCTTCCTGGTTGTCTGGATCAATGGTTCAGTGTAGGGCTTCCAAAATAAGTTAAAAACATTAAAAATGTTTAAAATGGTTTAAAAAATAAAAAACATAAAATTACAAAAACCTGTAACAATGTACAATTTTATTGGACTCTGACTCTGGAGACCAGGGTTTAATTCCCTGCTTGGCCATGGAAACTCACTGGGTGACCTTAAGCAAGTCACACTCTCATACAAGGCACACAACAACAACAACGACAATGACAGGGAGGAAGGTACTATTGCACACATGTCCTGAGCTTGTGCACTTTGTGTAGATGGAGTTGCCAAGATCATGCTCGGGCCCCAGTGCAATTCTTTTCCAGGTCCTGGAAATTGGCTCATTCCCTCAAAGTCCCTCAAGGCCTAGGGGGAGGGGGTGCATAGTCACTGCCACTCCCAGTTAGCACCCTCTTCATCAACCATCTGCTCAGCTTCACTGTTTGACCCATATCCAAAGGCTGCTCCCATCTCATACCACATGCCTCCTGGTGGCCAATATAGACCAGCCAGGAGCTGTACAGGAGATGCTCTTGGAGGTAGACGGCATGACAAAGAATTGGGAGAGCTACTCACTCACTCAGGCTATGGACAAGGAACTGCTGCTGCTGTTGCTCCTCCTACTCTGGGCAGTTGAAACCACAATGCCCAGGTCTTTGTTCGTAGCTTTTACCACAGAGTGTTGTGTTTTTCCTGTGACTTTTTCTAATGCCATCTGCCCACCTCCTCCTCTTTTTCATGGGAACTATTGTATTTGCATATCCTCCAATAATTCATAGATGAAAATTAGGACACATGTGATCAATCAACATCAGAATGTGGTTAAGATGGTAAATATTATTAACGGGGAAAGACAGAGAAGCTAGGAGAAACTGCAGCAGTTTGCTTTTACCTGAGCCTGCTTAGAAGGGGAAGACAGGCCCTCTCTTCTCCTCTCCTTAATTGGGTGCAAATAACTTTCGCACTTAGAAATGAGTCTGAAGCATGCAAAGTAATTTGGGGGGAAAGGGAGAAAATGGTAGGAGGAGAAACTTAGACATTTTAAAAACAGCTGAAAAAGTAGGAAGATACAGGCTTAACTGGAACTGTCCTTGCCAAACTGGGACTGTTGGAGAGTATGCATTCTTTTGCCCACCCATGGCTTCTTCTCCCTCATTTGGATCCCAGTCCTTCTTTCTCTTGCAGTCAGACCAGTTAAAAACCTTGAATATTTTGTAATACAGAATTTTGTACATTGTGATTATTTTCTTTGAAATTTGCTAGCTTTACAATGGATGCTAAAAACAATTGACAAATAATACTACCAAGAAAGAAAAAAGAAACGTGCAACACAGGCAGGTCTTGGGACTCCTTCTGGACCATTAGGTCTTTGTTACTGATACCAGTTTCTTCTGCCTTTATTGGCCCTCTCCATAGACCCCGGGCTGCCCACTATTTGCAAATTGAATGCCTGACCAGATAGGCACCTTTGGTCTGATGATGATTCAGCACAATTCTGCATTCTTTTGCTCAATAGGGAGGTTTTCAGTAGACATGCTGGCCTAAGTTGGCAAAAGGCACTCACAGCATGTTGTCCCTCAAGCCTTTCCAATGCGCCAAGATATGTGAATGATTTTAATTTTAAACCTGTGACATGGAGAAGAGGGATTGTTCCCTCTTTGGCATATCCTTTTTCCATGCTACCTTTTGGAAACCATTTTGCAAGAAAGTACATCTTGCCCATATGTTTCAGACTAATGAGCTACATGGTGTTCTTCAGCTCCTAAATGGAAAGAGACCTGACATTTGCAGTCTTCCAAAGGGATATCAGCTTTCTCAATATGATCCTTATAATATGGTGTCTTGTGGCTATCCAGTTTGTTCTCATTGACATCAGAAGTCATGGGAAGAGTTTTCGAATGATAAAGTTTTTCAAAACAGCCCATGGTTCAAAAACAAGAGTTTAGTTGTAACTAAACACTTGATTCTTATACATATTTGTCCAATACCCTGAAGGTCCCTCTAGTTGTATTATGTGTTGTCTCATGCATAACCCTAGCTTTGGGCTATTGGACTTCAAAGTTAATCTTAGATAATATGTGATTCTTAAAAACCTCGAGCTGTGAAGGAGACAGCCTATAAATAGAAATGCCCTTGAGCTACCTTGTACAGTTTCATTATGAAACTGGAATTAAATGACTTGGAATAACAATTTTAGCTTTTTTATTTAGAAAAACTGACATTAATTTTGGCTTTTTTCATTTAGTTTTTACTGTAAAATAAAGAAATCCAGGTGTCAGAACGAACATAGGGTGAGAGATTGTTCTCAAAGATGGGGCATGTTTAGCCAGAAGGAAGGGAGTTGGTTCTACATCTATATTCTTAAGATCTGGTAAAATAAAATTACATCATAGAAAATCTTATGGCCCTAGTTCAAAGCCCAGCAAGTCATGAGCCAAATTCTGCTGTCTTTGATTGTATCTAATCGACTGTGCCTAATTTCTTTCTTCATTATCTATGCAAAAAACATATTGCACATAGCAGCCTCTCCTGCCTTGTGCCCTCCAGATGAAGACATTACAAGCCCTTCATCTCCAGCCATTCCCATCACAGCTTCTTCTTTCCTTTAAGAAATGCTGCTCCTCTTCATTATCTAATAGTTCTTCTACAAAAATTGAGTGCAATGCACATGGTATAAGGAGCATGTTCCGTATGAGTATCTGGCAAAGAGAGATGGCTCAAGACATTTTGCTACCTGAGGTAAAGGACAATGTGATGCCCCTGGCATTTCACATAGGCCATTTCCACACAGGGTATTTAAAACAGTGCAGTGGTCCTCCACAGAGGACACCTGCACCTTCGAGCAGACTGGTTCCAGACTACTTAGTGTAGATCTGCACCTCAGTCCACTCCAGAATGACCCCAAGTGGTCCTCCAGCATGCTTTTGAAAGATCTGATTTTTCCGGTCTTTCAAAAGCACGGAGCGCACCACTGCGAACCTGGTCCCTTGTGCAGATTCGCAGGCTTGCACCAATGCGAGCCTGTGATCTGCCAAGGGCAGGCTTTAGGCTGGTGAGCTTCAGCGGTTGGTCGAGACACATGACCAACCGGAAGCTGCCATTTTGGATGCCGGAGCAGTGCGGATTGATGGCCACACACTGCTCTGGAGTAACCTGGACCAGACCAGGGAGCCAGAAGATCCGGTAAGTAGCGGCGCAGGGCGATTCCCTTGCCCTATGCGGAAATGGCCATAGAGAAGCTGGGCAAACTGGCAGCTGTACCTTACTTACAAATCTGGCAGCTCATGTATTTGGTAGGCAAGATGTCTCACCCCCAAATAGTGTGTGTCTGCGGCAACAGTTTAATCCCTTCTTCTGTTTTTAATGAAAGAAAAAGCTTTGAAGGTAGCAGAATGTATTTCCTCTCTGTCCCTTGCAGTTTGCCCCTTAGCGATCTATGGAAGCCAGTAACCCCCTTCAGATAGTCTGGACCAAGCTGTGAAGGGTTATGAAAGCTATAATCAAACTTTGTACAGAGGTACAAAGTGCTGGTTATGGCCTTCATAGCCCTACACAGCTTGGGTCCAGACTATCTGAAACACTGTATCTTCCCACATGAGCCTGTCTGAGCTTTAAGATTTGGGGAGAAGGCTTTCTCCCAATCCTACCGTCATCATAGGGATGCTGGGTGAAGACACGGGAGAGACCTTTCTTGGTGGTTGTTCCCAAGTTGTAGAACTCCCTTCCCCAGGAGGTCTGGTTGACTCCTTTCCTGCTCCCTTTTTTCCAGCAGGTAAAGACCTTTTAATTTATGGAAGAGTTTGGCTTTTAATATGCTGAGGCAGCTAGAGCTTGTTGTTTCTGTTTTAAGAAATCCTAAAGCTTTTGGCATGAATCTGTCTCAAAAATGGCCCATTCTGGACCACTCAGTCCAGGCTTTTACCCACAAGCAGTGGGAGAATTCCAACTGCCTTGCCTTATTGTATCTCTCCTTCTTCACTCTAATGGCTCCAATGCTTTCTGTGAAGTATTTTCAGTAAGTTTGGCAGAAGCAGACTTTCTATGGCCATACTAAACTGTTCTGCAGACTTGTAAACTTGGCTGAGAAAAGTGGAGAAGGAAAACCCTGCAAAGTTGTGGGCTGCAGTTGTGTGGTTGTGAAGGACTATGGCAAATTAGTGAAGACATGGGTCTTCACTAATCCTTATGTATATTTCTGGTGTCACTGGCCCAGGAAACTGGAGACTCAAATTGAGAGATAGTGGGTCTTGGTTCATGTATATCAATATAGTTTACCTCTATCAATTCTGTGAGATATTTCAGTTGGCTACACACATACAAAGGCCAGGTGGATTTGTTTCTCACAAACCAGAGTGGTTGTATGTTTTGTCTAGTAATGCTGCTTGTAGAAGGACTGGAGCCATGCTTTTTAAGTAAAAGTTTAGAATTCAGCCCAGATGATAGTCCAGCTTGGTTGGATGTCTAGAATGTGGATAAAAGCCACTAAACTGAGGGTATGGCAACCTGAGATATACATAATATTGGCTTTTTTTGTCTTCCTCTAATCTCATATAAAACCAATTAAAGATATTTAAAAACCATGGCAGAAAAATGGTAGTAGAATTTAGGTGCAGTTTAGGTGCAGAAGACTTTATGTGCAGTTTCCAGCATCTCTGGTTCAAAGCAGTAGCTCATAGATGATAGAAAAGGTCTCTCTGATTGAGGCTCTTTCTGTACCTTACCTTGCTTTGTCATTGTCCTGGCGTCATCCTGGCAGTGCCTCTGCTGGGAAGGGAATGTGTCCCCAATGCACCCCTCCACGTGTGACTGGCTGCCTGTGGAAGGGAGCACAAGGGACATGCCCCTTCCTTCCCCATTGCAGCTGGCCTTCTTCCTATGCTGCAGTAGGGAAGGAAGCACATGATCACACTTCTTCCCCTTTTACATGGCTGGCTGCAGTGGAAAGCCTGCATGATTGGGGGTCATTGATGGAGTTTCTCCATCAATGAAATACCCTGTGATTGTGCTGGCTGGCTATGTGAGAAGGGTGGGACTGTGATGATGTCATGCAGAAGTGTCATTGCAGTCCCATTCCTCTTGTGTCCCCATGCCAGGATGCTACTGTCCTGTGGAAAGGGCCTGAGACCTTGGAGAAAAACTGCCAGCCAGAGGAGATGATCCTGAAATAGATGAACAGATAGTATACCTGCACCTGGAGATCTGTAGTACAAGATGGTTTCATGAATCAAAATTTTGGAGGAATAGGAGCAGCTGTGTTTTTGGAAACATCTGATTACAAACAGCTAGTTAATTGTATTTAATTTTCCCTGATCCTGGAGTTATAACTCCATTATGTTACAACTAACTGTGTGAGAGAGGCGGCTTCTTTATGTGAAGGAGGAGGAATATCACATGCTAGTTCATGCTGTGCTAGTTTGTGTTGTGCTGTTTAGGTAATGACACAGCAACCAGGAGAAGAGTGTGCTTTGTATTGCAGGCCAGTGTGTTACCCTGCTTGCTTGGGGTCCCTTAGGGAGATTCCCAACGCCTGTCAAAATAATCACTTGTGGGGAAAATTAACTACGAACGCCACTTTAGCAATGCAAAGAGGGCAGGGTAATTAAGGATCTTTTACCCAATATTTATGGAGTCAGGCTCAGTCAGAAATCACACAAAAAGGTCCAATGAATGACTTTATTAAATAGTAATAGTTTGCACTAATGCAAACAAGCAGACATGCATCCAAGGGCTAAAAGAAATAAAGAGTGGAAATAAGATAGAGGGATTGCTGAGGGATTCGCAGCTTGGGTGATACTGTGCCTCTTCCTGAAGTCCTTGATCTGGGAAGCAGCGATCAAACAGCAGCTCAGTAAAGAGACGCTGAGGAGATCACGCAGGTATTGGGAGGGGGGACCGGTCAGTTGGTATGACCGGGAGGCATCATACTTCTTCCCCTTCCCTCGCCTCTTGCCTAACTAGCCCAAAAACAAGGACTATTTGTAGGACAAATTTACTTTGAAGGCAAATCCTTTCCCGGGAAAAACAAACAGGGCCAGAAAAGAAAAACAACTCCACACCTGGCATTTCTTGGAAGATAACAAGTTGTCATCCCAGTAACAGGATCTTCCTCCGCTTTGGGGCTATGGTGTGAGTTTCTGAAGATTGATTTGATAAGGTTTTATGGCTTCCAGTGCCCAACTTTCCAGGAACACTTTTACTCCCTTCAAGTGGACTCCTTAAAGGTTAAAGACCTTTTGTTCACCATGGGTTATCATAACATGAGCTCTCCTGTGGCTACGTAACTGGGGATTTTACTGGCCTGACCTGGTTTGTTCGATCGTATGACCATTATTGCCTACGTGAGCATTCAGGTGACCTCTCTGGTAGGTTAGATTAATTTTATATCAAAGTTGTAGACCCCAGGACAGGGTTTACCAAGGGGGCAACAAATTATTTGAAACATTCAGACTGTTACAAGAGAGGTAAATGTCACCATTATTTTAGTTGCTTCTGAGAAAATAAGAAAGTAAAGAGTTACTTTTAAAGAGATACTTTTAAAAATTATACCCACAATGATAGCCAACTTGAGGAGGGTGATTGGAATTATAACCCTCCTATAAACCTATAGCTACAACCTATGAGTTTTAAGAATCACTTCCCAAGCTCTAGATGAATTGTGCTGTTCTCTTTAAGTCTTCTTTAGGTATACTAGAGCGGGGTACTCCAAACTAGACTTTCCCCCTCTTCATATATTTCTGTGGTTCTCCCTTCTGGGAGAATGACTTTTTAAAGTAGAGAGAATATTCCATAGAAGTCTAGGTTCACTTCTAAATTTTTATCTGAAAGAGAGCAGTGCTGTAGGAGATTCCTGACTGAGAAGCATATTTCATTTATTTGTGACATGAAACATTTTGGAACCTAGCAAATATGTTTTCAAGACCACATATTGTTACGTCACTCTCTGTGGCAGCAAAGTTATAGAACTGTTTTTGTTGAGTGGGTACAATGGTTAGCATAGGTCACCTTATTATATTACTGCTGCTCTAAGCAACTATAGAATTTCCCCCAGAACACTGGATGCAGAATTTTGTTGTTGACTGCAGCCAAAACATGATATGGCTTTTTAGCTTGCATTGTATTCAGAAGTTTTCTGTCAGTGTCCTGCAGAATTGTGTGCAGGAAGCAGAATGATAGTGTTAATCCCTAAAGTATATTTAAGAAAGGAAAGGTTAATTTTCATTATTTGTGAAAACTTATCAGTATGTATGTGTGTGTGAGAGAGAGAAAGAGAAAGAGAGAGGGAGAGAGGAATGACTTGGCTAAGTATATTTTCTCTCCAGACTCCAGGGCAATGAGACCATGACATGTAGAGAGGAAGATTAACTCTTTTCATGGTCTCGCTGTAGTCTCAATAGAAAAGGCACCATGGAAAGCTGCAGTGGACTTTAGAAAATTTCCTCCCATATCACATGGGGTGTTTTTTGTTGGGAACATGGCCATGATGCCGGAGCAACTATTTGGACATGTTCATTGCTCATCTAAGGAGAAGCCCAAGACTTTCTTGTAGAGATTGCAGCAGTGGTAAGAAATAATGGTGGGAGATGGAGAGAAAGTAAAAGAGGCAGTCACCCTAGATGTACTCCCTAACAGAGACCAGCTTTATCTACAGTTGGCTCTCACTTTAGCACCAGGCTTTGAGGGAGTCTTTAAAGTAATTGTGCAAGGGGTGGCTTGGGACATCCCCTGTTGAAAAGATATAGGCAGTTTCCTAGGCCACTCTTCCTATTATGCTGTGTTTCCAAACGACCCCCTGGGAAACCAGCACTGAGGTGGCAGACAGTTCTTGCATAAGTTGTATGATCTTTGTAGTAGTAGATTGTTATGTTCTTTCAAAAATCTGTGTGATCTTAGCCATTGTGTTGAAGGAAAGGATTACGCATTTTCTCTCCAAAAGCTATTATTTACAATTTTAGGAAGATCCATAGAAGTATGAGTGATGCATTTAACATCATGTACAGTTTGGTTCTCTAAGAGTTGCATTTTTGCATTATCTTAGATAATATGTATTCATATAAATACACATACACACAAAAATATCCACCATGAGGGCACATTTAAACCTAATGTGTGAAAATTGTAAGAAAGGCCCATATATTCTGTGGGATGAATTAAGTGGCTAAATGCCATTGAATCACCCATTAAATTTGTTCTTCCCCTTCATGGTTTAAAATATCTAGCCACATTTTAAAACTTCCAGCTATGCTGCTTCTCCCATTCCCTCCTAATTGTCTACCACCTAGTCTGAGGAAAAATTTCTGGAGCAGTCAAAATCTTCCATATTGTTGCAGAACTGTAGCTGGTTCTAGCCAAGGTCTAGCTTGGCTGTAGCTTTGAGCTTTTGGTTTTCTTTCTTTAACTGTACATTGCTTGTTATTCTTTATTATTATCATTCTCCCTTCAGCTAATGAAGTTTGGAAGACACCTAGTCATTTTTTCTCCTGTTCCAAGAGCTAATTAAGCATGAAAATCACCAGTTAGATAAAGAGCCTGCAAAGTCAACACATTCAGTTGCAAGGTTTTCAGTTGCTACTTTGAAATGAAGCCAGGTCAGACCAGCCCTTCTGAGCTCTGATAGAAAGTGTTGCTCCCAGAGAGCTCATCTTTTCATGGAAAAGTACTGAGCCTGTTCAGTGCTTTTTCTATTACTGCTAAGAACAGCTGAACAACAGCAGGTCAGTGGAAAATTGAAGAAAGTCATCATCTGCACGTAGAGCGTTAAGGGCATTATTTTTAGATGCTTCTTTTCTTTCTGATTTCATTCAATTCACTGAAAAACAAAGAGGAAGAGAAAAGAAACAGAAACATAACTCTGCTGCCCATCTATGCAAGTTTATTGGCAGCTGACATGTTATGCATATTGCGATTGCCATGGGATAAGAAGGAAAATAAGTAAGAGGGGAACAGATCTATAAATACATCCCATTTTTTGAGAAGGAGAGCCAAGGGGATTACCACATGTGACCCTCTGAAATGAAATGAGTTGATATGTGCCTACTCAGTTGAATATAGATCTTTTAAAGAACTAACACTCCTCTTTTTCTCCAAGGGGGAAGCCTCATTTTTTTGCTAAGTACTGTTGCCTATTGTGACATGGAGGAAATATCAGATATCTTTGGATTAGCTCAAAGCACAAATGAGGCACCACACAGAGCCGATAATTTGCAAAATGGCAAGTCTGTGTTGAAACTGATAATTAAGCATGTAGCGCTTAACAGAATGATGTATCTCCAGGCACCCCAGACTTGTAGGGAATCTCATTCCTGTTCAGTTTAAGTGCCAAGAGGGAAGTTTGGAAGAAGTTCTCTGAAAAAGGAGACACTGTGTAGTGCAAGGGAGCCCCACACCTCTAGTACATGTTGCAGTAAAATTAGGGTTTCCAGGAGTTCAATTTTATATGGGCTATCACATATTTGGGGTCCTAAAATCAAATCTAGTATGAGGGTCATACAGGAATGCCCAAACCCTGTATATGAGAACAGTCACCCGCTGTGCTCCCACCAGACTGACCCTGAACATTTGGAATGTATGCAGCAATTGGGTCTTACAGTCCAAACTCTAGGGTTCTATCTGTTAGGATCACAGCCGAAATGGCTCTATTCTTCATCCTCCTTTTCAAATAGCAGAGTTGAGTTCTCTTCTCATGATGGCTTGCCTACCATTGTGAGATTTGCATGAGTTTGGGGTTCCCATGATATTTGAAATCTTATAGGAGCCCTGAGATCTTAGAAGAGGTCATCTTTAATTAGGACACATGGCTGTCCCATAATATGGCTTCCCAGGATGTGGAACGGTATGATGATGGTTTTCTGATGATGGTTTTCTCCTCCTCATGCTCTCCTCCCTTTGCTTCTGCCCCATACTTCTTGTTTCTTATGCAATAGTGTAATCAGATACATTTTTGAGTGTGCTAAAGAAAGATATTGATGCTTCTCTTCTGTTGCAGAATATAAAATATGAGATAAAAATGTGATACCTCTATCCATTTGAAACAACCAGATCAGCATGTTTTTTCTTTAGGTGACTGGAAAATGTTTGTCAGATTAAAATTTCAGAAATAAGTAACACACTGTTACAGTCTTGTTCTTCCTTCACTGATGCTGCACATTACAAATGCAGGCCATAACATATACTATGAAGTAGCCTATGGCCATTTCCCACTTGGCCCCTCCTGAAACTGCAAACCCCAGGGTTCCATAGGATGTACAAGTGGAATCATCGCGCTATAACAGTCCAGTGCGGAAATGGCCTATATTATGAGACCCAGCGTGGTGTGGTGGTTTGAGTGTTGGACTGCAGACCTTGGAAACCAGAGTTCAATTCCCTGCTCAGCCATGGAAGCCCACTCGGTGATCTTGGGCATGTCACACATTCTTAGCCCCAGAAAACCCTGTGATAGGTTTCTCTTGGGTCGCCATAAATTAGAAATGACTTGAAGGTACACAACAACAGCAAAGCCTATGCATTTTGGAACAGCAGATGCTGCTTTAAAGTGAAACTGCTATACTATATACAAGAATGACACTGTGTCTTTCATTTCAAGTGCCTTCTTCTACAAAACAAAACAAAATGGTGAGTGGGGGAGAACCCAGATGCTGATAAAAAGGGATTCAAACTACTTGCACTTAAAGGAAAAATGCATCTGAAAAGGAATAATAATTGCAGCATTTCACCTTAGAAGTCGGTCCCTGCAGGACATAATGGTGGTGGTGAGAATGTGCTGAAATCATAGTTAGTTCTAGAAGAAAGAAGGTCTGTAGTTAAAAAGATGAAGTTGCTTTATGTGCGTCGCCTCAGGCAAATGCCTGTGTCCACAAGACACATAGTTCTGCATGTAGCTTCAGAACATGACCTTGGCCTACTGACTACTTTTCAGTACTTTTAATTCCTCTTGGATAAAAAATGGGATTCAAACATCATAAAATTAATGGGGGGGAAAGGTTTGAAAAAGTGTCATGATGTTAGTGTTGCATTTTAGTGAGATACCTAGCTCCCTGAGCTGTTGAATGATTCAGCAAATGATGCTCTGAATACATCACTGCAAGAGCTTAAACATGTTAATGAATAATATCTCCCACCTTCAGTTGATTCATTCACAAAGGGCCCATGAATGAGATCATTCTATATACAAGGGACATAAAACGCCTAGGCCTTCTAGTTCGGTCCCCTAGCCAGGGCATGAAATTCCTAGCTAGAGAATCTTAGCAGAGGGCTGTCAAGCTTTGCTTGAAAAACCTCCCTAAGTGACTTCTCCAAGTGCAACTGTTGATGATGCAGACATTTGAACTCAGGTCCACATCTTCCAGGATCACTTTGCCTCTCACTTTGTGCCTACCATCTGGCAGGTGGCCATGCTCTCTGACCTCCTTCAGTGGGGAAACATGGAAGGAAATCATGAAGGTCACAAACATTTTAGCTTGGATATCAGCCACAACCAATCAAGATATATATAAAAAAAGAGACTCTTTGACCTTCCTTTGGAAGACATCTGTAGCACTGCCATAGGCAACTATGAATGAACAGAGCATATTCTTTTTTTCCAAGTGGGGAGGACAACTGAAAGAGAAACATTTTGTTTTCCCTCATGGAGACACAAACTAAGAACCACAGTTTTGTCTTAAATAATCCAACTACTTCTGCGAGTCTTCTCTTCTCTTTCCTTTTCTTTTCTCTTCTTTTCTTGATTCTCTCTTATGAAGGACAAACACAGGATTCCCAACCTCAGATTTTCTTTGTAATAGAAAAGCAAAGGCATTTTGTGGGGAGAAGTCACAGTGGCATAGTCTGATTAACTCTTTCCTTGTCTATTGATTATTTCCTAGAGATGTCTTTTGAGTAATTAAAAATGTATTTTTCTTCTTGTCAGGCAAGAAGCTAATATGATAAAGAGAAGAGGGGTGAGGTAGGGGAAACAGTGAAGAAGAGATCTGTTTAGACAATCTGTAGACATTCCTATATTCTACTTAATACCTTTGTCTTGCTGGTTGTCTTGCTTATCTAGCTGGGCACTATGCCTGCTGGTAGAACAAACTGAGAAAGTAGCTGAATACTGTTTTTTTCAATTGCAAAAAGTAAAATAGAACATTGACATATTAATTGTGTGATGCAATACGCTTCACAAACCTGTAATCAAATTTCTAAATATGAGGATTCAGCATTACTGCAGGAGAAAACCTTCTCATTTTAGCTGTGTTGGTGACTCTGTGGTCCCTTCCTTGCTCAGCAACTGTGAAGTCTTAAATCAGGAAGGCACCATATTGATAATGCAACTTCTTTCACTTCTAAGTTGAATAAATGGCTATTGAAGTGTGTTCCTTTAGTCTGGGGTGGATGAAGACCCAAGATAATCTGTTACTCCACATACCTGCCACATGTGGCTGTTGGTTTCTGTGTCAGTGGTGTGCCAAAACCACTCCATATTCTGTTCTCTAAAACAGCTATCCCAGGTACTAAGCCTATTTTGGGGATAGGGTTGTGTAGCCTGGACAGCTTCTTTACAGGTCAGGCTAAAACCTGGCATGGATTTCCTGCCCTACTGAAATGGGAGCCACTGGTTACCTCTTCTCCGAAGCCAAATGTTTTAATTTTTTTAAAGTGGTAAAACTTCCTTTGTGGCCCCTAAGACAATTGCACCAGGCCTTTCAGAGATTTTCTTTAAAGTTGTTGGGGACTTTTTTTTTCAGACTGAAAGTTACTTTTTGTCATTTCTGAACAGGAAAAAAGGGTCTTCTGGGGCCTCAGTGATGTTGGGGTTGGGACCTGGCACAATTGCTCCCATATCCCCTAGAGGACACGAGGAGCCTTTTTCAGAATTTTTACAAAATATTTCTGGTGATGGGGTATGTTGGGGGAAAGATGCAGGTGTCTCAAGTTCAACCAAGGGGGTGTTTGTGGCTCCCAGACCTGGGAAGTTTCTTATACACATTCTAGTCAAAGGCTGATGAAGTATCCTGAAATTGATTTTCATTTTAACAAAAAGTCCTGTTAAGACTGTTGTAACGACCAGTGCTATGTCCAAGTCGTTCAATTAAGAAACAGAAGAAGAAAACTCTTTAGGGATGTTTTTAAAAGAATCCTTCCTTCCTTCCTTCCTGGTTACACATTTGTGGTTCATGTGCAAAAGTTATGGAATGCTTTCCATCCAAACTAATCAAACAAAAATAAGCATAACCATCAATGGTGTGGCTTTGCTTTGTGGTGGTACTGTTGAGGTTCTGTTCCAGCTGGCTTCCTGATCCAGCCTCCATCCTGGAGTCTGGATTGTCACTCTTCCTTCCCCCTTACAAATGGAAGAAAGGGGGCCACTTCTGTCAAGAGTGCCTTGAGAATGGCCTGTGGCTTATCTTTTTCGGAGATGGTGATTCTCCTGGTTTGCTGATTTAAAGCTTGCCAAGTGTAATATAGAGGCTCTGAGAAAGAACAGGGAGGCCTGCACTCCTCAAGGTTGTTTTGATTTGTTTAGTCCCCTTGATTTAATACACAGTCGGAACTGATTTCATTCCCCTTCTCCTTGACAATGTTTGCTGCTGCCTCCTCCCACGGACAGTAAGCTGCCTGCATTATCTTGCCCGAAGTATGATCTCTTTCTGAAAAACTGATTATTGTGCATTTGTCAAAAGCTAAAATCTACTAAAGGTGACTGTCACTTCATTTTGATGTGGAAAAAGTAATGTAAATTAATCCACTCCCTCACTTAAATCTCTGCTGAATATACACTCATAGATCACTTAACAAGATGCTTATCTCAAAACCCCTAAGCATTTAAGACTGAGAAGGCTAACAGGGTCTGCCCAGGATATTCTGCTACCTGAGGCAGAATGTGCCTCTTTGCTCCCAGACTCAAGCCTCAGTAGTATTCTAGGACAGCCAAGTAATTTAGGCATCTGTGATAGAAAATTTCACAAATGTCTCTCCATCTTCTTGGAAGTAAAAACACAGTAATAAAAACTTAAGGCTGGCAACCTGTATTGCAGTTGCAGATCTGTAATTTAGAGTTATAGATCTGTGACTGCTCAGAATTCAGTTACCATATAGTATATATTCACGATGATGGCACTGTTGCCACAATTGTAAATGCCCTCCAAACCCCACCTTAAATTCCATTGTTTGGAGCAATGGAGGTCTGTTCTGCTGGTGATTGAGTGGCAACAGAGTTGATGTTTCCAGCCTTCTTCCACTGATAGGCAAGGCTGTGACAATCAGAAGCAGGACCCCTATTGCAATTCCTCATTACAGCCTTGCTCACTGGCGAGAAGGGGCTGGTAACACCATCCGGTTGAGTCCTGACCTCCAGCACAACAGTCCTCCAATCATTTGGGGCCCAGAGATCCTGTTTGATCTTGGAAGCTAAGCAGGGTCGGCCACCAATGAATACCATGTGCTGTAGGCTCTATTTCAGAGGAAGGAACTGGCAAGACCACCTTTGAGTATTCCTTGCCTAAGAAAACCCTAGGAAATTCATAGGGTTGCCATACAGGCAACTTGAAGACACATACACACACAGCACACTCTCTAACTGCACCTGATGAAGTGGATTGTGTCCATGAAAACTTATACATGAAATCTAGTCTTCTCAGTCTCAAAAGTGCTACTGGATTCCTTTACGTCTTTTCAAATAATCAATGGATTTCTTTTCAGAAGAAAATAAACCATAGCTCTAACATACTGGCTTTCCTAGTAATGTTTTTAAGCTCTAACAATAGGGTCAGTAGACTCTTTGCTTAGTTTCAAGTTCAGGGATGGAGGCAGGGTCCATTTCTTAGATGCAGACTGTGCTGTAATTGTGTGTGATGATTCTAAGTCCAAGGATTCTGCATGTATGAAAACTTAAGGTAGCCTCAACAACTGCTATCTCTCAGTGCGAAGTACAAGATTCCCAAACCTCACTGGATTGCTTTGCATACTTTCCAACTGACTATCAGCTTCTAAAAGGAGAGAGTTGGCTGCACAGTGAAAGACTCACTGCAATCACTGTCCAAAAGGTATCCATGATTCTTTCATATGACACTGCTGTATAATTAAAGAACAACTCTGACCTTAGTATGAACACTGTGCTCTGTTTGGAGTAAGTTCTGTAGAGCTGTTATCCAGCCTATCCTCTCCTTGCAAGGCCTGCACATTCTGAGTGGCTCTTCCTCCTCCACTCTTCCTGGTTCACTTTCCAATTCCACCTCCACACTGTTTCAGTGCTTGAAGCCCTGGCATGTTATCACAAGGTCATCCAGCCCAAATGCCCGCATATAGCTGATTGTACTTCTAGGGATTTATAAAAGGCTTTATGAGGCTACAGAATAAAATTCCTATGAAACTCTAATACACCAGCTTGGCCAAGAACAAAAATACAAAAAATTAATATGTGTACCACAGCCTGTTAACAGGATTGCTTCCAGTGACTGTTGCCTGTGTCCAGATGATGGATGGAGTTTAAAAGAAAACCTCATTTCTTACTCTTAGTCACTGTGATTCTTCCATAATATTCTGGAATGCTTTACAAGTATACATTATTATGACTTTGTTGTTCTTGGCTTTCTCTAAGTAGTTTTACTGCAAAGTCCCATACACAGTTACCTTGGGAGTAAGACCCATTGAGGTCAGTGGATCTAATCTGCCAGTAGACATAGACAGAATTGCACTACTCCTAACTTGTAAATTGCCAAATGGGGCACCACTCACCCACATCATATAATATTGTCTATCATAAATATATTCAGTAGGCATTGTTCATGAGCCAGTTATGTGCAGCGAGCAGTCACCAATCAGCTTAGTCGTTCTTGTCAGTTCTGAGTCCTGATGTGGCAGTATAGGTATCTGGAACCAGTCGTTGCTAACAAGTGATTTCCATGCCCAAAACTAACCACATACATTTTCAAAATGAACTTCAGTTAATTGCCAAGATTCCATATAGTTTAGCATAATGTAAACATATATTAGCGTCAAGGATGTAGCTATTGGGAAGAGGTCAAAATGATGGCACTGCCCCCACCAAATAAGAATTCTGCTCCTGAAAATAAAATTCCTAGCATTCCAGAGAGCATTCCCCCAAATTTCTAGCAATTTCCAGAGAGTGAGACATTGCAAATCTTTTAGACCCAGAACTCTCATATTTGCTGTGTTCACATTCCTTTGGTAACTGTGCTGTCCCTTTCCTTTGTGTGCTATAGCTGTGTTTCTAAATGTTCAAGTGAATTTTTAAGTTACTGCAGTAGTTACTGCAGTGCTGGAAATTTGGGAACTGAAGGGAAATTTTGTAGGATGAAAAATTCTTACTTGGGAGGGCAGTACCCTCATTTTGCCCCTTCTCTGTAGCTATACTCCTGGCTGGTGCAGTTTCAGAGGAGATGACAAGCTCTAAAGCTCACTTATTGTACAACAGTCAAATAGCTCCCCACTCACCCAGTCATAAAAGGGAGAAAGTATACTATCCCTGTGCTTGCAGAATGATTGACTGCACCAGGGATCATGCTTAAACAACCTCTAATAAAGTCAAGCTGTTTGTGTAACAATTTTTATGCTAGTGTAATGTCCCAACAAGTTTCCAGTCTATGATTCGGTGACAGGAATAAGATGTGGGATGCAGCTTAGTACAACACCTATTTACTGGGCACTTCCCAGTTTGCTGGTGGATATGACAGATACCATTATGCCCCAATGATGTCTTGAATTCTGATTTCTTCTTGCATTTCTTGTACTCCTCATTTCAGAGTATGCTTTTTTTGAAACTTTTTTTTTAATTAGTGAAATGTATATTCCACCTTTCCGCCAAAGTGCTCAAAGCAACATATATAGATCTTGTCCACAAGATAATAATCTTGTGAAGCTGAGAAAGAGCAACTGGGTCAAAGTAACATTGTGAGTTGCATGGTTCTGTGGGAACTTGGATTTTACAACACCCAGTTCAGCACTCTTAACTATTGTACCACATGGACCTTGTCTTTTAATACAAAAGAAAGTGAATCTTTTTTTTTTTTAAACAAACTCTTAGACAAATAATTTGGAAACCAAGTATTGCTAATACTTATATCTGTGGCTATTTACACACTGGACTGTTATAGTGCTATTATTTCACTTTCAACATCCTATGGAATCCTGGGGTTTGCAGTTTAGGGAGGGCCCCTAAATCATCTCTGTTTGCATAGAGATAGTTCCTTCTTGTTGAACCCTGTATTTTCTGATTTTGCCTTTCTTTTGTTAATGGAATCAGTGGTGAGGCATCTGGTAATGAATGAATAAGTATTGGGGCTTCTGAAGACACATGAATGATAAGCTTTCCACATCTTGAATGTGGCTATATATTAAAGGAAGTGGGAGCAATGTAGGTGAGTCACAAGCATTTTGAAAACATTATGTTCTTGGTTTCTCTGGAAACAGAGTTATTAAAGTTCTATTTATTTAAATGTCGTTCTGAGAAGACTGCATAGATGAGAATGATCTCTAAAGTAACCACGAACTTGCTGTGGTTAGCATCATTCACTCATGCTGTGCATTTATAGCACAATCCTGTACACCCACTGAGAAGTATCTACTGTGGAGCTCCATGGGGCTTACTCCCAAATAAGTGGGCAAGTGTTGCAGGTAGAGTATTTTAAGCTAGGGGTGTTGAAGTTAAACAGGTTGATTCACCATTCAAATATGACTAAAGCTGCAATAATACTTTCACCAAACAGTAAGTCTCAGGCTGAAAAAAAATAGATTTTTATGTACACAACCATATGTGTATATGTATGTGTGTATGTGTGTTTACGTATGAGGTTGTACTGCATAACCGCAGTTAGCCCCTTTGTAATTTCTTAACTGCAGATAGTTAAGACAGTTACATGGCACATATAAAAAGTGCAACAGAGTGCAGTGTGCCATATCAGGAACCTCTAAAAGCAGTGCTTCTCAGGCTGATGTGGGGGACCAGCAATTTCTTTCTAATGTGCCAGGGACTAGTGTTACATTGGTGTCTGTCAGCTATAACTGTTTATGTCTTTCCTGGCAATGCATCACAAACTGGCTTCCTATGACTTGTGGACCAGTGTTGGTCCATCAACTATCACTTTAAGTAATGCTGCCCTAAAGGGCTCTGATCCAGCCCTCTGGCCTTCATGAGATACCCTTTTTATTGCCCTCTCAAAAGTGACCATGATGTAAAAAACAGAACAAGCACAATGTGCCGAAAACAAATGCTGTGCTTATTTTCATGGGCAGAACTCACATGGCAATTTGTCAAACGTCTCTGAAAATGGTCTAAGCAGAACATGAATTTGGATGTTCTAGTACTTCCCTAACAGAAAGAAAATGAAGGAAGCATCTTGCTATGAGTCTTATTTTTGTTTCTTGGGTTGAAATTCTGTGCCACTTAGATGAGACTGTGCCACTTAGATGAGACTAAACAGAACTGTTACAAACTATGCCTTTCTTCAGGGTTTCTGTCAAAATATACTTTCTCTTTGTTTCTAGTCCTAATCTAGCCAGCAATTTAGCATGTTTAAATCTCTTTACAACCAATTGTCATCCAAAGCGGGGATGGACTTTCTTTGTCACAGTATGTGCACACAATAATTAGTTAGGTAAGAGATCAATCCGTGTCTGTTTTTCATTCTATTATTGTTAAAAACAGAATGTAGCACTAAGCAACATCAATGAATACAGGATATATGGCACAAGACATTTTCATACAGCTTGCTTCTCCCCAGTTCTGCACAGCCAGGCTACTTGCCTTTTTTTCTAATAATAAATGTGCTAATGGATTCTTATGCCATTTCTGCACTAGCCTGTTATAGTACTATTATTCCACTTTCAACATCCTATGGAATTTTGGGGTTTGCAGTTTAGGAAGGCACTTTGAAGCCCCTCCCTAAACTGCAAACCCCAGGATTCCATAGGATGCTGAAAGTGGAATAATAGCACTATGGCAGTCTAGTGCAGAAATGGCCTTACTGTCTCTTTTTATATATAATTTTGATATCCCCAGGTGGTGCCAGACTGTCTATCACTTTCAGATAGATTTTTAAAACTGTGACATAATTTATGATATCTGAAATGACTTTATCATTATAAAACAATTATTTTAGGAAATTAAATATGCTGCTCCTGCCATACATTTTCTTCATATTGGCAACCCAGGAATTCTTATCACACCACATTCTTAATTTCACTGCTCTTCATTTCATAACTGTACTGGCACTTGAAGTGTCACATTTTGGTATCTCCATATCACATCAAGATTGATACCGGCATCCTTTTTATAATTAAATGCCTATCATTAAATCCTCAATTTTACTGGAGATACTAGACTCCCTACCAGTGTAGCTGGTTCAGCATGCCTGTAGCTTGTGGTACATATGACGTTAACTTCCTTTTGTCTGCATGTGTTGGATTGTGCTGCTTGTTTAGTATGTTTCTTGAAGACACTTCCTATTCATTTCTCTCCCTCCTGCTGGCATATCTACTGGCTAAGATGGGGGTCCAAATTCAGATTAAGTGCATAATTCAGTTGGCTGGATTGGCTTGGCATGATTTTACAATGTGCAGGATTAAAATTTGTTTTATTTGGCATGACTTTTAGGAACCAATGTATTTTTCAGGTCTTCTCTGTATTTCAGTCTTGGATTGCAATGTAGATATAGCACTATGGGTATTCTTGACAATATATGACTATATATTGTTTTTTTTAAATTTTTTAATTATTTTTTTTTTTGGCATTTCAGTATAGTAACTCTTTCCTTCTTCTTCTCACAAGACCTTACTAAAACATATCCTACATTTGTGTACCTTCAGGTCACTTGTTGATTTCGGCAGCTCCATGAATTTTATAGGTTTTTCATAGGCAAGAAATACTTTGAGATAGTTTTGTCAGTTCCTTTCTCTGAAATACAGCCTGTGGCACCTGGTATTTGTCAGCGGTCTCCTATCCAAGCACTAATCAGAGCTGACCCTAAATAGCTTCTGAGGCTAGACAGGATCTGGTGCCTTTAGGGTATTTAGGCCTTATCCTACATTTACAATGATCCAAATATAATTTGGCTTTACAGTCATAAAACTTAAACCCACCCATTAGATAATCAACTGTTTCTGTTCACATCTTTTCTAGCTTGCCAGAAGGGAGATTTATAAAAACCTCTCACACTTTCAAAGAACACACGAAAGTTGTGGGACTATCTGGGGCAGCTCCACCTCCTGCCACCACATCTCTAGTGGCCAGTGCCAGTGGCAAGTCTCCTTTGTTTGCCTATTGGCTGCCTATTAGTTTCCGGGCTCAGTACAAGGTGTTGGTTATTACCTTTAAAGCCCTTCATGGCTTGGGGCCAGCCTACCTGCGGGATCGCCTTCTCCCATATAATCCGCCCCGCACACTAAGGTCCTCTGGAAGGAATTTACTGCAGCCAATCAGAACTAGGTTGACTGTGATTACCCAGAGGACCTTCTCTTCTATCGCTCCCAAGTTATGGAATGGCCTGCTGGAGGAGACCCGGCACATTACCAGTCTTGACTGCTTTAAAAAAGCAGTCAAGACCGCTCTCTTCCGACAGGCCTTCCTAGACTAGTACTTCCACCGCCTCCCACCAAATGTCTTGCTGTTCTTTTAATAGTCAGTTGATTATTGTTAATTGTTAATTGTTGTGTGTTTTAGGGGGTTGGTTTTAGGTGGGTTGGTGGGTGGGGAGGATTGGGTATGTTTTTTAATGTAATTAATGTATTATTGTTGTTCGCCGCCTCGATCCATGGGGAGAGGCGGGATAGAAATAATAATAATAATAATGATGATGATGATGATGATGATGATGATGATAATTTGTTTCTTAACTTGTATTGTGCCTGTCCTCTAGAAATGGGATTCCAGGAGGCTCACAAGAAGATTAAAAATTGGGATAGATAATGATGGGTTAAAAATATATATAATGTTAAAATGCATTATAATATTAAATAATTGTAATATTTGAGCACTATTAATTTAAAAATAATTTTAAAACACAGCAATAACACAAAACAGAAAAAAGCACCAGTCATTTAGATGTTCCTTTTACAGCAGCCGGCCACTTGCTAAATCTCACCTGGAAAAAAAAAAAGGTCTTGGTTTTGGAAAGAGCTCTCCATGCCTACTGATGTGTGCACACAGAGCTTCTCTATTCATAGAGAAATACTCTATGGGGGTTATGGGAAGGCATTTCTCCTGCAAGAAATGGGGACCGGCTGTGTGGCTGTGCTGTGCAGTGGCGGAAGAGAAGGGGACAGCCAATGGGCCCACCTTCAACCATTCTTTCCTTGCATGGGTGGATTTTGTGAGCTTCCCTATAATCTCTGTTCTAAGGTGAGAAACCTGTGGCCCTCCATATGTTGTTGGTCTTCCATCATGACCATTGCTCATACTGGTTGGAGCACATGTGAGATGGAATCCAACAATACTAGAAGGCCACGGGTTGTCCACCCCTGCTCTAGTCAAATTGGATTCATGACTTAAATCAGCTCTGGAATGGATGGTGGTGGTGATGATGACGACAGACTGTATTTGTCTTTTCCTTGTCAGTGAGTAAGCATTCCCAGCCACAAAATGATGATGGCTTGAAGAAAGAAGCATCACCCAAGGATCAGTAAATATATAGCATTCTGCATTTTTCAGATCTGAGACTCAACACCTCTTCTTTTAACTATTAAATCAAGTAGATGTGACTATATTTTGCTTATCTAGTAAAGAAACAGGAAGTCACAGTATGAGTGACTTTTGATTAATCATTAACATTTCTGTTTGAACTTCCCCCTCCCTCTCACCCCCACTGCCTCTGTCCCGCTCTTGCAAGAATTCCGGTGAAAACCCCTTTTCTCTGAACTAATCAGCTGCAGGAGTGAGGGCAGGAAGTATGAAAATGTGGACAATCACAACCATTTCATGAATTAGCAAGGGAAAGTACTGCTTTGAAAGTATGACCTTGTCTCAACACAGTTGCATTTGGACAAAGTTGTGTTTGTGTCTGGTTGTGGGTCATGGCTGAATGCATGTGGAGGAGTGCAAATGAGTTGATAATAAAAGTGGAAGATATTGTTTCTTTTCCAGGTTTCCAGAATGTTTAAGGAACACTTGGGCTAATTCACCTCATTGTCCTTTTCACAGTGGCTCAAGCAATGCCAGGTGTTCTTGAGCACACATGCCAAATACAGAAAAGGAACCTGTGGACAGCAGCTTGACAAGATACCCACCATGCTCATGGAATTGTTCCAGTATGTTTATATCTTATGTTCATCTCATATGTCAATTATCTCCAGCTTTTGGAGAAAGATTATTTTCTGGACAACAGCTCCTAGAAGCCAGCATGTGGGATTCTGGCAGTTGAAGTAAAAAAAAAAAAAAGGCAGTTCTTTTAAGTTTATGTTTTTCCATTTAAGTGCACGGCACTCTGTTTTTTTTTTTATTATTATTCAAAATGCAAGTTTGTACAGTGCTTTTCTCTGAGGAACATGTGCATGGCTAAGGATAGGTCACCACGGCTGAAGTATAAGTGAAAAAGACTGCACAAACCGGTCTTATGCATAAGAAATGTTGGAGTCAGCCAGAGCATGTAGAGTTACTTTTAAAAAGTAATTCATTTGTTGTCTGGCAAGCAAACTGTTGATGTTTCAGCGCTGAAGAAGTAACCCACTACGTTGTTTGTTGTGGAATTCATTGTTTTTCTGTTATTTACTGTTATTTTTGTGGGGCAAGGACCTGAATGTTGATAAAAGAATGGCAAAAATGGAATTGGGGAGGAGAATCCTATTAAAATGCCTCTAAAATGGCCCTAAAAGTGGTTATTTGTTACACCAGTGAAGGACATTCGTTGCTACTCATTTTGTTACTTTAAAATCTAAATTTGTTGTAAAATGTAAAGTGGATTCCTATACAACTTTATACTCAACATAAATTTGCATGCACTTAACTACATAGCAGAGACACTAAGAATCTCTGTTAATGAATTGAGAAGATGCGTAACAGGACACCAGTGAGAGTGCTTGATGCTTGCAGATCCACTGTGCATCATCCCATTGTGCATCAGTCAGTTTGCTGGCTTTGTAACAGCAGCTCTCTACTGGATCTGGACATTCCACATCTTCGCAATTCCAATTCCTGGACACTTAAGTCCATTTATGATGACGCAGCTCCCACAAAGAATTCCAGCATTACAACTTCATTACCCAAGCAAGTAATGTATTAAGTTATTGCTTCCAAAGGACTTATGATTGCCCTACCTTTGGGGAAAGTAAGGCGATCACTTCAGGTAGTAGATAGTGGGAACCAGGAGCAAGGTGTTGGAGAAAAGACCTGAGACTGCTCTATACTCCTTTGCTATGGCCGTTCCCACACTACACTGTTATAGTGCTATTATTCAGCTTTCAACATCCTGTGGAATCCTGGAGTTTGTAGTTTAAGGAGGGGCATTTAGAATTCTCAGCCAGAAAACTCTTTGGCCTCTGTAAATTACAAACCCCAACAATTAGTTGAAAGTGGAATAATGGCACTACAACAGTGTAGTGTGGAAATGCCCTATGTCTGCTGACCTGAGGTGGAGGGAAGATGACATTTCATTGCTAGTGTAGAAAAAAGATGCAGCTGCCCTTTCACATGGCTTTTTGTACATGGAATGGAAGCAGGTGCCATTTTATATTTTGCCTTGGCATACAAAACTTCTCATGTCAGTCTGAAGTAAGGGGTCAAATGGGTAAACACATCATAATAAAACCCCTTTAAAAACAAGGAAAAGCAGATGCAGTGGGAAGGGATTTCCATTGGTTTGCTCTATGTGGTAACCCTTTCCTCCCTTGAAAAGATCTGGAGGAAAATTGTCCAACTGAATCTGTGGTGCCCAGAACTAGATGTAGTACTTCAACTGAGGTCTGGCCAAAGCAGAACTTCGGACACTATACTTTGCTGATGCAGATTAGAACTTTCCTCATGCTATGTGCTTCATATTCCATATTAATCCCTCCCATTATTGGAAAGATTTAGTTTAATAAGGAAGTCCTTAACCTTCCTGTGATTGGTCTGAAAGAGATTTATACTCCACTCATTGTCTGTGGTTGCCAGTGTGAATATGGGACTTGATAGTATGTCCATGGTTCAGAGATTTGCAGAAAAAAAATAAGATCTTCCCCACAACAAACAAGAGAGGGGAGAAAGGCAGAGAGATAAATGGCTTTTAGAAGATGATATTGCTAATGGTGATCTTGAATTTTATATTCATTCAAGCAAACTGAAGACTCAGAGAGGTAGAGATATAGCTCTTCTTTCTTACTAGGTGTGTAATTATTACCAAAGTAATTTTGTTCTGCAGGTGTTCATAACTAGTGTAGCATTGTGTAAGTTTTCATTATCACTAGTAGTCTAACTGGTAGGGGGAAAACTTTGGTATTTGAGATGTTTTAGATTTCGGTTCCTGTAATGACTTGCTATTGGACATGCGGGATGGGGTTTATGGGATTTGGACATCAAAAAATCTGGTGGGCCAAAGATTCCTCACCTTTGTTGCTGTGGTATGAGAAAAGTGAATCCATGAGATATATCCTCCTATGGCCTAGAGTAAATAATCCATTATTAATAACAACTATGGTGTTTCTTTGCATAAGCACTTACACTAGGTATTAACCTTGGCTGTGTAATCACTATGTTATAAATATTGTCTAAAAATAGCTAGCCATGATAGACTTTAGATCTATGTTTTTCACAAATAGGACTTGCAAATGGAAACCACTGCAGGCTTGAATTCTATTGATAGCCCTAATTGGAGCAGACCAATTGAATGAATTTTTGAATTGTGAGTTAACATTTATAAAGGTTCTGTTGATGTAATAGGTCTGTCCTAAATTCTCCTTTTTTGTGCATCAGTAGTGCTGTTTCAATAAAGCCAGTAGGGTGCATTGGACTATAACCCTGGAGATGAGGGTTTGATTCCCCACTTGGCTCAAAGGCCCATCCCTAAACTGCAAACCCCAGGATTCTATAGGATGTTGAAAGTGGAATAATTGCACTATAATAGTCTAGTGCAGAAATGGTCTCAGTCCCAGGAAACCCTGTGATAGGTTCACCTTAGGAAACAACAACAGTAAGTGCTGCTTTGATTACCTAAACAAGGATACTCTTACCCTGAACACTGAAAACAAAGGAAATGATAAAAAGGAAGAAAGAAGGGGAGAATTTAAAAAAATGTGGCAGCTCCTTTAACACTTTGGGCTTATCATAGGAGGCAGGTAAATTCCCTTACAGTAAAATAATAGTGTCTTCAGCTGGGACTGATCACATGATATCATTCCTCTTCTGTTGTTCTCTGGGTGGGAAAAGCATTTCTTTTACAGAGTTCATTACTGGATTAATCCATTAATGGCTTCCTTTGTAAACAAAACACTTTCCAATGGTTTCCCACGGGGAGAACAACAGAAGCGAAGTGACATCATGTGAAAAATCCCAGCCAAGTCCCTGCTGTAAGTGCAGTTTATCTGCCTCTTGTAATAAAGCCCAAAGTGTTTTTTATTTTCACATGAGCTCTTGTGGATATAAACTCACTGCTTCAGACTGCATCTGACACAACACCTTTAAGATTATCTGGTTTTTATTTTCACATAAGATTTCATGGATATAAGCCCACTTCTTCAGACTGCATCTATTCTTATTCCCTCTACCTTCCTCCTTTTTATGCTGCAAGAGACTAACAAGGGTACTTCTTTGAAAAGTAGTCGTAGCAGTAGTAGTAGTTGTTGTTGTTGTGTGCCTTCAAGTTGTTTCCAACTTGTAGCAACCTAAAGGTGAACCTATCATGGGGTTTTCTGGGGCTGAGTGTATATGAGGTGCCCAAAGTCACCCAATGGGTTTCCATGGCCAGGCAGGGAATCGAACCCTGGTCTTTTGATCTGTTACTTCATCACTCACATGTGAAATTATTCATGCTTTTACTAGATACTTTAGCAACAAGTGACAATCTCTTTTCCCTCAGTGTTTCTTTACTATCTTCCAACAAGATTATTTTTAATGTCTCTCCAATGTCAGAAGTCCTGCTGTTTAATTTATGCTTTTTATGAACCTGTGTCATTTATTAAAAATTCTCCTTGTTTTTTGTGGAATATAATTAATTGACTTTGAAGGAATATAATCTCTTGGAGGAAAAACATGCTGACAGAGCAAATCATTTCATTTCAAAAGCTCCTTTAAAAAGCTGATTATCTGGACATTCTTAGACCAGTGTTTTATATTGAATTCAGTTTGATTCCCAAAGCTTGGCATCAACCCTTGATATTTAAGCTGCAATTTATGTCATTTATTAACCAATGCTTGATTGTGGCAATCTGATTATCAACTCATTTGGTGGACCCTATGAAAGCTTTTCTTAGCAAAACCAGAACCCACATAACAACTGGTTTGGTTTATACTCAAATGTGGAAACAGAAAGAATTTGTGTGTTTGACCAAACTTCTTTGGGTTTTACGATTTGTCCACAAACACTGAAAGAACAGCTTGTAGCAAATGCCTAGATTTTTACTAGATGAATGTGGGTTTTTTGTGGTAAGTTGTCCATTGTAAGTTGAAAAATAGGTCTCTTAGAAATCTGAATATATATCGTTAGAACTGAACTGCAAGTATATCTTCTGCCATTCTACCTTTTTCACAGCAGATGAGCAGTGATATCTTAAATGCCATTTTGTTCTTCTTTCCAGGGTGGTTATAATGTACAAATTATAGGAAGAAAAGGAAAACAGGGCCTAAATATGTGGGTCCAGCACCATGTGGACCTCCAGATTTTGTTGGATTGTATCTCCTAGTAGCCCTAGCCAACATAGCCAATGGTGAGGTATGCTGGGAGATGCAGTCCAACAGCATCTGGACAGCTACATGATTCTCATCGCTAACCTAAACCATACTGCTAGTTTCAGCTGGAGAAGGCCTGTGGGATCAAGTACTGAACTGTAACACATATGTAAGCTCCATTAATTCAGTGATCCTGCTCTAATTGGCACTTACCATTGTATACACTTTTTTTCATGCTACACAATTATAGCAAATCAAATGCACTATAACTACCATGGCAGCATCCTATGGGATCCTTGGATTTATAGTTCAGGGAGATGCTACAGCTCTCTGGCAGAGAATTCTAAATGCCTCACAAGAGTACAGTTTCTGGGGATTCTATAGGATGGAGCTATGGCAGTTGAACTGGCATTAGAGCATTATTGACTGTATAGTGTGAAAAGGGGTCTAGGCCTGGGGATTTTCATAGAATCATAAAATCACAGAATCATAGAGTTGGATAAGACCACAACAGTCATTGAGTCCAATCCCCTGCCATGCAGGAACACACACTTTAAGCATTCCCAGCAAATGGCCATCCAGCCTCTGTTTAAAAACCTCTAAAGAAAGTGACTCCACCATACTCTGAGGTAGCATATTCCACTGCCAGACAGCTCTGATCATCAGGAAGTTCTTCCGGAAGTTTAGGTGGAATCGCTTCTCGTGTAATTTGAATCCATTGCTCCATGTCCTAGTCTCTGGAGCAGCAGAAAACAGGCTTGCTCTATTTTCAACATGACACCTGTTCAAATATTTAAATATGGCTATTATGTCACCTCTTAACCTTCTTTTCATCAGGTTAAACATATCGAGCTCCCTAAGTTGCTGCTCGTAGGGCGTGATTCCCAGACCCTTCACCATTTTGGTCGCCGTCTTCGGGATACATTCCAGCTTGTCAATATCCTTCTTGAATTGTGGTGCCCATAACTCGACAGAGTATTCCAGGTGAGGTCTAACCAAAGCAGAATAGAATGGTATTATTATTTCATCTCTATACTATACTCCTATTGATGCAGCCTAGAATCTCATTGGCTTTTTAAACTGTCGCATCACACTGTTGTCTCATGTTCAGCTTATGGTCAGCTAAGACTCCTAGATTGCTTTCACACGTACTGTTTTCAAGCCAGGTGATACTCATCCTATATCTGTGCATTTCCTTTTTTCTTTTTAAGTGTAGTACCCTACATTTCCCCCCGTTAAAATTCATTTTGTGTGTTTTGGCCCAGCTTTCCAATCTTTTATGATCATTTTGAATTTTGATCCTGTCCTTTGGAGTATTAACCATCTCTCCTAATTTGGTGTCATCTGCAAATTAGATGAGCATGCCCTTTATTCCATCATCCAAGTCATAGGTAAAGATGTTGAATAGTACTGGGCCTAAGACAGAACCCTGTGGCATCCCAGTGCTTACTTCTTTTCAGGATGAAGATGAGCCATTGGTGTGTGTTTAGCTGATCAGCCAATTGCGTATTTGGGGTCTGAAACTCTGTTTTAAACTGTACAGTTTGGTTCTCTACTGCCTTATAATTATCAAAGGTTAATCCTTTTAAATTCTAAGTTCTGGAAGGAGCAGGGAAAGGTATATTGCTAAGCAGTGGGTAGCTCACTGAGTGAAGGAGATTTAAGAAGATTCTATGAAAAATATTTGTGACTGGAATATCCCTATGCAGACTGTTACTAAGATATGCAATCCAGGCTTCAACCCTGTAGTGAAACCAATTGACTTGCACTTTGGGGTATATAGTACTTCTGAATAGACGTGCATAGACTTGCACTGCAAATGTTTCTAAGCACATATGACTTTGTATCAACACATGTAATTATACTTCTTGCATGCTAAACAAGGCAGGCGGAAGAGAGCTTTGTTGCTTTATAAATATTTGGCAACATTAATGTATTATCAAACAAAATAAGCTATGTAGGTCCATAAGAAAAAATACCGTAATCCCAAATCTATGCACTGAAAGAGGCAAACAAGCTGTTTCTGAGTACTTTAGATCTCTGTATAGAAACACAAAATCATAGACTCTGAAGGGTCCTCAATCCAACCTCCTACCATCAAGAACACATTTTCTTCTAAGATAGCTATGCAACTTGGTCGTAAAGCCCCCCAACAAAAAGAGTCCACCACAGTTTTTATCATCAAGAACTCCTCCCTAATATTTAGGTGGATTCCTTTTCTTCTAATTTGAAACCAGTAGTTCAGCTTCTGGTCTGTGGAGCAGCAGAAAACAATCTCACTTCACCTTTTGTGTGATATTCTTTTCTTCATCAGGAAAGATATTACAAAAGGGGCAAGTAGGGGAGAAGGAGGAAGGATGACTTGAGACTGAAGTCCACATAGACAGTTATAAGGTGAACTGGGAGAGAGGGGAGAAGGTGCAGACTTAAATGGAGTAGGCTATACTACAGAGTATACTCTGCCCTATACTATAGAGTACTATAGGGCAGAGTGTGGCTCTCCAGATGCTGTTGAACTTGAGCTTTTATCATTCCCAGTCAGCATAGCCAGTGGTGAAGAATGTTGGGAGTTGTAGGCTAGCAAAAACATTTTGACTTTCCCTAACCTAGGAGACGTCTGACAAGATATGTGATCGCGTGTGTGTGTGTGAGAGAGAGGGGCTCTGACATGAACATATCTGACATATCTTTCTCCACTCCTCACTTGTGCTTTCAGACCCTATTTGTGTGAACTCATGTTTAACTGCTTTTGTTTATTTTTTACATCTTGGGTGAGATGGCACTGGTGCCTCTTTCCAGTTTTATGATTCTGTGTCTTTAATGATATCCTGAAGTAAGCTGGAGTGCCCCAAAATATCTTAAAATATAAGGCAAAGAATAATTTAAAAAAAGAAAAAAAAAGAAACAAAGATAATGGCATTATTTAAGCTGAAGTCTTTCTCTTAACTAGGATCTAGTCTGAAAACTATGAGAATAACTAAGTGGGAGATAACAAAATAGCTGAATTGTACTTCCCAGACTTTTCTTGTTTGCCTCCCAGATTTGGTGTCCAAACCAGGTTAGGTTGGAGAAACTCCCAAATAATTAAATTTGTGAAGGTGAAACCTACAGATGTGAAGGACTGACTGTATTTGTCTTTTTGGCAGTCTATGTCATCCATAGATCTCTCTACATTTCAAATGAATTGATTTTCTTCCAACAGATTTCTTCATTATCCAGCTTTCACATGCATACATGCGTCGGAATACCTCTCAGCAATACAGTGTTTTCAAATGAATATCTTTTTTTAATCTGTGGGAACATACAGCATAGCAGATAGCAATCCTGACATCTCTTCAGACTGCAAACATATATGCTATATGTGGTTATAGCAGTTTGAAACCACTTTTGCTCTCATGACTCTTTCTTATGGGATCCTAGGATTTGTGGTTTGGTGAGGTGCTTAGAATTTTGTGCTAGAGAGCTCTGGTGCTGAAGGTCGGGAGCAGAATTTTCTAGCAGGGAATTCTAAGTGCCTCGCCAAAGTACTGATCCCAGAATTCCATAGTATAGTATAGATGCATTTTCCCTCTTTTGTTTCCTGATAGGGATTTCAGAACAGCTGGTTGTGGGAAGGGAATGCTATTGCCCCCTTGTGGTGAGCAGAAATAAAACAAAAACCCTATAGCTATAATAACAACGAAAGTCAAGTAGAGCAGAAGGGAAATTTAATATTTGTTTTTAGTGGATCATCTATGGGACTAGAAAAATTATGGTGGAGCATTTATCATATTTTCTTGCATGAATGGTCCATTGTGGAACCTTTGCTCTGTGGCTAATATTCACTCAAATATGTCATTGATAGATTCAGATAGGTAGATGAACCAGCCTTTATTCTCAGATAAATCATGCAATGGGCATAACTAAAACATACCACTGCAGCAATGGTATTTTTAGTTAGGCCCTTTGTATACAGTCCTGGTACTCATGATAATGGAAACCTGGTCTAAAACTACTTAAATAGATAAATAAATGCTGTGGGATATTACTATTTAGCAGCTCCATCATTATTGGAATACTAAGTGCCTTTAGTCATTAAAGTCTAGGACAGTCTCTTTCAACCTAATGTAGTCTTGCACTACATTTCCAACAATCCTCATGTGGCATGACCATGATGGGAATTGTAGCTCAGCATATCTGGGTGGCATGAGGCTGGGGAAGCCTGAACTAGATATTGGAAACAACCTCAGAGATGCATAACAGATTGTTTTCATTCAACAGAAGTACCTTGCTGAACACGTGTCCAATGCAGTACAGAATAGAATTAACTAACTTCCTTCCTCCCTCCCTCCTTCCTTCCCCACCTATCCTATTTATATTCTATCTTTCTTCTGCAAGTGGAAGTCAAGGTGACTTACAGTAAAATAGTATTAATAGAATTAAAACTTCCTGTGAATAAAGCCATTTAAAAAATATGAAGAATATATCAATAAAAGAAAAATATAGCACCCAACCAGCCAAAAGCGTCTTATATAGCAAATGAAGTCAGCCACTGAAAGCTTGCCTGAATACAAAAAGGTCTTTGTAGAGAAAGACAACCTGTGTTTATTTACCAGTGGTAACATTACTGCCCCTGCATGTACCATTAGTTCATAGCGTGGAGAGGTGGAAACAGTGCTGGAACTGCTAAATGGAGGCTGAGAGCTGTCCAGGGGACAGAGGCTGCTCCTCCCACCAGGTCTCCATGTGGGCCCCAACATTATCCTACCATGATGGGAAATGATGTGAAGTCTGGCTGGAAAATGGCAGTTTTTCTTTGTTTTGGGAAGAGTATGCAGTTTTGGGGTTGGAGGGAGGACAGTAGGGGATGCATCCTACCACATTATTGCTGGCTAGGGGATTCTGGGAGCTGTGGTCCTGAAAAGGAACTTTTACAATTTTATTTAGGCCAGTTTCACCATGTGGCCAGTTACTACACATATTATGGCAATGCACAGGACTGACATCACCACAAGACAGAGATGCTAAGCAGTCTCCCACTCATCCTCTGCAACCAACAGGTGCATGAACAGATGCTAGTGCTTAAAAAAAAAAAACCTATCCTGATGACTTGAAAAAATTTGTAATACAAATATATTGCTGCTAGGAAGAGGAGGTTGGTGATTAATGAATTGGGGATGAAGGTGAATACTGGTCAGCAACTGGTGAGTAACATGAGAGGCTTAAGTAATGAAATACTCTTTTAAATAGTGTGGTCCTAATAGTCAGATTTGCCAGACCAGGCATGGAGAGGCCTGGGTTCAAATCTCTCCACAACTGTGGAGTTAGCTGGATGATCTTAGGCCAATAACATCATCTCAGTCCAAGTCTGACAATAAAACTGGAAACTCAGAACTGTGCCACGTATGTCACCTTTGGACTCCTTGGAGAAAGGGCAGGAGAAACATGTAAACCAAGCAATGAAGAAACATAATAAAGCTGCACTTAAATACTAAGAGCCAGGTTTCACAGGGCACAAGAAATGCTTGAGAAGATCTTCAAAAGTTTTCATTCTTATTTTAAAGACTCTGTCTTTGACTGGAATAGCAGGGTTGTTATCAGTGGTGGGGTTCAAGTGTTCCTGCTTTTCCAGACCTGCAGTGTTAATATCCCAGTGCAACAACTGGAACATCTTTTCTAAGACATTCTAAAAGAAAAACAGAAGAGGAATGGCATGATGTGTAAGTCCAGCCAAAGACACTATAATCAGCTCTCCACATTTGCGGGTTTGACATTCACAGATTTGATTATTTGTGAGTTTCTTCAACCCCTGCCCCCTCCCACCTCAGGCCCTTTTTTGTTTTGGGGAAACTTCTCTCTTGGTGGCTCTGATTAGGTCATAAGCTCTTTAAAAACCTACCTCTGGTGTTTCTTCTCCTTCACCAGCCACTGCCTGGCCAGCTCAATTTCTCAGCACCATAAACCCTTCCACAATGCCCTGCATACACCCAAGGCAGAAGATGGGCAAGAGAGAGGAAATATAGGGCCAACATGCCAATCCTCTCTTTTCCCTGACCTGGTTTGAACCCTGTGTGCCTGCTGTCCCCACCCACGTCTCAGCCCCCTTCCCACAGATACACACACGCACACACATTTTGATATTTGCAATTTTTCACTTTTGCAAGGGTTCTGTGCCCCAACCCTAGTGAATGTGTGTGTGTGTGTGGGCAGCTGTATTGTTGTTGTGTGCCTTCAAGTAGTTTGCAACTTAGGTTCACGTTAGGGTCTCCCTATCACAGGGTTTTCTGGGGCTGAGAGTGTGTGACATGGTCAAGGTCACTCAGTAGATTTCTGTCATCAATCAGAGAATCAAATCCTGGTCTCTGGGATCGTAGTCCAACATTCAAACCATTACACCATGCTGTGTTACCCTGCTGTAATTGTGATTTACCTGCCTTGTTTGATAAAGCGCTTGATCTTTTCTTCTTAACATTTTTAGTGCAGTGGCACAATAGCTTTGTAAATGAAAATAAAGATGATTTTGGAAAAAAATATTGTTGCAGTGAAGGTGAAACACCATCAAAAATTAAAGCTTAAATGTAGAGCAGCTAATGCTACCCTATGAAAATCAAGGTGGATTTTCAGCCCACAAAACAGTTGGATAAAAATAATATTTCAGATCTTTTAAATTTCATTTAAACCTGGGGGGCAGGGGAAGAATAAATCATTATAACTATACAAGCAGCACAACACCTTTTAAAAAGGAATCTGGAAATCCATGTTACAGCTTTTGAAAAAGAGAATCTGGGATATTTAAGTACCATTACCTCAGTGAAAAGGGAGAGTTAAATTAACTTTTGGGCACATTCTATTCCTATGACTTATCTTTATATAAGGCATTCTAGAGGAATAGCTGCTATTCCTCCAACCATCCCAATTTGACAGCATGGTCCCAATTAATCCTCTGTTTTCCCACTTTTAATATGTTCCTGTTTTTCTCTCCTCCCTCTTTCTCCCTTTGTAATCAGCTTGCATCCACTGCTTCAAATAGAGTTTGCTGTGCCAAAGTAGTCTACATTCAATTAGCTCAGCAGGAGGCACAAGAAAGATGGGGCAGAATCTTGTCTTTCCCTTTAGGCTAGGCAAAAGCAAACTGCTGCAGTCTTGCCCAGCTTGTCTGTTCTTTCTCATTAATAATTTTTGCCACCTTGATGGTTTTCTGATTTTGCTTGGCCAATGTTTTCATCTGTGAAATGTTGGAAAGTATGGTGATGATTGTTAGCCTGTTGCAGGAAACACAATTGAGACATGTGGTACCTTATTGTGGCATAAGCTTTTGTGGATTACAGTTTGCTTAATCAGATCAGTATTTCCAAATATCTATGGTATAGTCTTTTGCAACAAAACCAGAAAGAATCTTGTGGTACCTTAAATACTAACATGGTTCATCTGGAATAAGCTTTTATGGACTATAGCCCACTTCATTAGGAATATATGAAGCTTAAAATGGTAGGGGGGAGTACTTTTTTCATTCCCAGCAGAACTGTTCTAACGGATTTATATGTCTTCCTCCTACTTGGTATACCAGTTACTGAGGTAACTTCTCTTTTACAGCATTCACAACTTTGTTTTGCTAAGGAAGTCTGTTTTTTCTCAGTAACTAATGGTTTGCTGCCTGGCCTGTCCAGTTCAGCAACTGGAAGTGTTAAGTCTCCAATGTAATCTTTGGGTCTGCAAACTAGATTGGGTCCATTTGGTGCAGATAAGTGCCTCCCATAGCCACTCAGTTTCCTAAACACCCATCCATGGTGCTGTGATTAAAGAGTCTACCATTCTCACAAAGATAGAGCCAGATGTGTTTACTTGGCAGTAAGTCCTGCTGACCTCACTAGAGCTTAGCATAGAAAAGGGGTGCAAAAGACTACAATCTAAAGGTTTAGCCCTGGCAAGGAAGTCTGATCAACTGAATTCTGTGAAAATTACTACTAAATAAACTTGCTTTGGAAGCATGCTGAAAGAGAGACCCAATAAAAGAACTCACACAGTTTTCAAGAAACATCTTATAGTTGTAAGAGATAATAGAATTTTTCTGAAGTCCTGTATACTCCAAAGGTACCATATTCCATCTGACCGTGGATGCCTGGTTAGTATTTGGATGGGGGACTGCCAAGGAATTCCAGGTACTGTAAGCTATACCTCAGAGGAAGGTAATGGCAAATTATCTTTGAGTATTCCTTGCCAAAGAAAACCCTATGAAATTCATGGTGTGACTCACAGGTTGACAAGATGACTTGAAAGTAGAATCATAGCATTATAGAATCTTAGATTTGGAGGGGGCCACAAAGGCCGTTTATTCCAACTCCCTGCCATGCAGGAATACACAATTACAGAACATCCAACCTCTGCTTAGGCCTCCATAGATGTGGAGTTCACTACACTCTGAAGCAGTCTGTTTCACTCTTGAACAACTCTTCAGGTGGAATCATTTTTCTTGTAATTTGAATCCATTGGTTCATGTTCTAAATCTCTAGAGCAACAGAAAACAAGTTTGCTCCATCTTCTACATGACATCCTTTCAGATATTTAAATATAGCTGCCATTTCACTAAGCTGTATCTATCCAGTGATTCCTCATAAGACTTAGTTTCCAGACCTTTGATCATCTTGTTCACTCTTCTTCATGTTTGGACTTGTTAATATCCTTCTTGAACTGTGGTGCCCAAAACTGGACAAAGTATTCCTAACCAAAGCAGAATAGAGTGGAATACTACTCCCCCTGATCTGTATGCTTCAGCAGTGATTCTTAACCCTTTCTTTACCAGGGACCCCCTTTAAATATCTTTTGTTGTCACAGACCCCCAAGACTTAACTCTAGATTTAAAACCCTAAAGTGCATCAAATATTTATTTAAAGTTGCTCATCAAGGTTCTTCAAAGTAAATGCAGACTTCCCCCGAGGTGCTGAAGAGGCAAGGAAGGATTTCCTGCTTCTTTTCACTGGCTTAAGGCTAGAGTGGATTGAACTGCAACATGCAGGCTCAGCCAGCCAGCCAGCATTTGCCCTTCTCTCCCTCCCTCCCTCCTCTCTTTTCCAGCCATACAGTCTATCAAAAATGCTCAGGCACTCCCTTTTCTGCCTTCTTCACTAGGAGAGGGGACCAAGAAGTGCACAGGAGGGAGGGAAAAAGGCAAGATGAAAGCATGCACACTTAGGAATGGAAACAAGAAGGTGCATTCAGGGTCTTTTATAGAAGGGTTGCTTCAACCCCCTTTTTTACCTTCAAACCCCAGTTTTTTGCTTTTTGACTTTTTCCCCTTCTTCCCTCCTTTGCCCATCTCAGTCTCCTCTTCTGATAGTACACTGGACTGTGCTCTGCTGGAAAGGAGGGGAGAGAGAAAGAGAGAAAGTGGCAAACACTGTCTGTCTGTCTGGCTGTCAGCCCCATTGTCACTCAGCTACTGACCCTGCCTTCTTCCCCTGCAGTGGAGCAATCACATGACAGACGACATGCAGGCCCAGCCAGCCAGCCAGGCTGCCTACCTCCTTTTGCCTAGGTTCTTGTCACATCACCATTCCATTGCGAGCGATAAGACTGACCGAACCCAAAGGGTGCTCACCAATGGCTGTTTTTCATCCTAGAGAGAAGTGACTAGTGGAGTGCCACAGAGTTCTGTCCTGGGCCCAGTGCTATTCAACATCTTCATCAATGACTCGGATGAAGGAGTGGAGGGCATGCTGATCAAATTTGCAGATGACACCAAGTTGGGAGGGATTGCTAATACACCAGAGGACAGGATCAAATTTCAAAATGACCTTGACAGATTGGAGAGCTGGGCCAAAGCTAACAAAATGAATTTCAACGAGAGAAATGTAAAGTCCTACATTTAGGCAGAAAAAATGAAATGCACAAATATAGGATGGGGGACACGTGGCTGGATAGCTGTACGTGTGAAAGGGATCTAGGAGGCTTGGTAGATCACAAGCTGAACATGGGTCAGCAGTGTGATGCCGCAGCCAAGAAAGCCGATGTGATTCTTGATTGCATCAATAGGAGTACGGTGTCTAGATCAAGGGAGGTAATGGTACCACTCTATTCTGCATTGGTTAGGCCTCAGTTGGAATACTGTGTCCAGTTCCGGGCACCTCAATTCAAGAAGGATATCAACAAGCTGCAGCATGTCCAGAGAAGGGCGACCAAAATGGTGATGGGCCTGGAAGCCATGCTCTATGAGGAATGGCTTAGGGAGCTGGATATGCTTACACTGCAGAAGAAAAGGTTAAGAGGGGACATGATAGCCATGTTTAAAAATTTGAAAGGATGTCATGTTGAGGAGGGAGCGGACTTGTTTTCTGCTGCTCCAGAGACTAGACAAGGAGCAATGGATTCCAGCTGCAGGATAGGAGATTCCACTTGAACCTCAGGAGGAACTTCCTGATGGTCAGAGCTGTTTGGCCATGGAATATGTTGCCTTAGAGTGTGGTAGAGTCTCCTTCTTTGGAGGTTTTAGACCCCCTATGAGGGGATCGCAGCCCCCTGGGGGCCCACAGGCCCCAGATTAAGAACCACTGTGCTACAGTATATATTTTAGGAAGTTAAAAAACCCACATATTTTAATACTGTATTTTGAAAAAAGCCAGCACCTCTTTATGTTCAAAGGTATGCTTTGCTTGTTTTGCATACTTCTCTATATCCAAGATTATAAAGATTTTGTGATCAGATTTTCTATTCTATCCTATCAAAAGTGAATTTAGGAACTTGTTTTGGGATCTAGAACAATGCATATTCATTTCTTCATTGATGTTGACATAAGGATGATTAATACTTTCATGTGTATGCTTTATCACGTAGGGCTCTGTCACATGTTATACAGTGACAAATTACTTACTCACTGTGCATGCACACGCCAGAGACTGTGACGAACCTCACATGTTTTTGCGTGATATATATTCTAGATACCAAAGGATGCCTACCCAAGACAAGAATTTACATGCCCACAAAAGAAATACAAATTACATGGCAGGCATGAATTATTTTTGTATGTTTGTGAAAAAGATTTCAAATTTGAGTCTTTCAGTGACAGCTGGCAGTTTACAGCTGAAGATGGAAATTTCTTCACCAAGAACACTTGTGTTTGAATTGTTATATGAAAGTGTTGTGCAATGCATTTGATCTGTGGTGGCATTTTTATCCATGCAAAAGAACACTCAATGTTGCAATGACCAAGTGAAATGCATCTAATCTTCAATCCTGCTCTTTTTGCATATGTTAAAGCAGCTTTTTTTGTATTAAATCATAGTCATAGGAATATGAATCAGATGGCCATTTTACAGCTATCTCCTTACAAGAGCTCTAAACAATATATTTTAATTGGTGTTAATGTGCCAGGCATTTCCCTCTTTTCTTTCAGAAAGTAATCTGGACTGGCTGGGGCATGTAATACATCTGTTTTGCAGTTTAAGAGAGAGACATATAAAGAAGTCTATTGTACTCTCTCTCTCTTTTTTTTTAAAGACACAGAATGGCATCTAATACCAGGAGAAATACCAAAAGGAAAACTTGGCCGTTTAACACTGTAAACCCTGCAATTAGAAGCCTGTTGAAGACTTTACTGAGGACTGGATGAGCCTTTGGGGAGGAAAAAAAAAATGTCCAAAAAGTTGAAAAACAACAAGACATCCTCTTAGTAAATTCTTAAGGAAATGTATATGCACATTGCCACATTGTATTGTTATGAAACAGAGGACTCAATAGCATAAAAACTTGATTTGCCTTTAATGATTTAATAGAGCATTTAAAAGATTTACTGTGTTAAATAAGAAAGAATCCTACTGAGACCAAACTCTCACTGTAACTTTAAAAGAGAAAAAGAGATAAAGGGAGAGAGATGGGTCTGTCTGCACCAGGGCTAGAGAACCTGTAGCCTATTGGACTAATCTGGCTTCATTCAGACCACAAAGACCCCCCCCGACCTCCCCCTCCCACAAGCTCCTCCTCCAGAGGCTAGTAGGCAAAGGAATCTTAATAGCTGTCACTGATCAGTGGTTGGAGATTACAGTTGGCATCTGTTGCTTTTCCGCCCAGTTGGTTAGATTTCACTCATTTCATTTGGCTTAAGGATCTCTAAACTTGTGTTAGAATAGATTGTGGCCAGTGTGTACACTATGAGTGAAGATGGCTGCACATATTTGCCTTTGACCATTCCCTAATTTCATGCCCTCCAACATTTCACAGATGAAAACTGGGATACGAGGGGCCAAGAATATCAGAGTGTGGTCAAGATGGCAGAAGTTATTATGATAGATAGGAAAGGCTTAAGTAGTATGCTTTTGCCTAAGCCTGCTGGGAAGGGCAAGATTCTACCTCTCCATTCCCCACACTGAACTAATGAAGTATAAACTAGTTTTGCACTTTGAACTCTGCAGCAACTGAAGTAAGCTGAGGACAACGGGGAAGTGGGAGGAGGAGAGAGAAACTGAGATATTTTAAAAGCAGTCGAAGAAGTGGGACAACACAGGATTAGTCTTGACTGTCCATGTCAAACTGGGATAGTTGTAGGGTATGTAATCTACTACGATGACTTTTCTTGTGTGATTTCTAACTCAATTGTAGTTTTAAAATGAGAATTTCTTGAGTTTTGTAAACTGCTGCATAACTGAGAATGTAATCATTACATCATATGAAATATATGGGAAATTTTATTATGATGCGATTCTCATTTTGTACTAGACAGTCAATTCATTTTGTGTGTGTTTTGTTTTGTTTTTTTAAAACTGTTCTTGCAGCATTTTACTACTGCAAGATAAAACAATGCTACTAGGAAGTTTTGATATTTAAGAAAAAGAAAAACATTTATTGAAAATGTGTCACAGTGATCAGTGGGCTAAAGGTTATGCTCCACACCACATAGTGAGTTTTGTACTCCAGTGATTTTATTTAGCCCTGCTTTGCATGTGAAGCTTTGCCAACATGTAGGGTCATTCCAGACAAATGCATCTGAAGCTAATAAGTCAATCATTGGTCTTTCATCGGGAGTTAGAAGTCAAACTGGGACTGTGTTTTCCACACTACCAGGGAGTCTTCTGAGTGTTCATCCCACTGTGTTCCATCCATACTGGTGCCCTTGCTGTTATTCTTCAGTCTTCTCAAAGTTTTTGATGTGAGTAGTGATTTATCAGGCAGCCGAACCTATCACAGCTCAGCACACATTCAGTCCACCCTCTGCAGCAAGAACCATTTTGATCCTTTGTTCTTAAGCCAGTCGTTTGCTGAGTGCTATAACACTGGCCCTTTCCGCATGGGAGCAGACTGGTTCCACACCTCAGTCCGCTCTGGAGCAACCCGAAGTGGTTGCGCAGCGTGATTTTTAAAAACCTGTTTTTACAGGTTTTTCAAAAGCACGGAGCGTGCCACTCCGTGCCACTCCATTCCCGCGCTCCAGTGCAGATTGCAAGCTCACACCAGTGCAAGCCTGCAGATCTGCCGGGGGCAGGCTTTAGGCTGGTGAGCTTCAGTGGTTGGTGGGGAGCCTCCACCAACCGGAAGCTGCCATTTTGGACGCCGGAGCAGTGTGGCGCGACGAGCTTGCACTGCTCCTCGTCAGGACGGACCCAAACGGACCCACTAAAAAGCCAGTGAGTAGCGGCAGGGAGCGTTTCCCTCGCCGCATGCGGAAAGGGCCACTGTTTCTATGTGCTTTTTAAAATTAAAATATTGAACTACTACTGCAATGTAATATAGGGTCTTTCTGTACTATACTGTTATGGTGCAATTATTGTACTTTCAACATCCTATAGGGTTTGTAGTTTACTGAGGCCAAAGAGCTCTTGGGCTGAGAATTCTAAATGCCCCTCCCTAAACTGCAAACCCCAGGATTCCATAGGATTTTGAAAGTGGAATAATAGTAATATAACAGTATAGTGCAGAAAGGCCCATAAATCCTATGCAGCAGTGTATGTGTATTGCATGGCTTTATCTGTCTGTCTGTCTCCTTATCTACTGACCTATCTGCCTACCTACCTGCAATGTAGGTCGATTCTACATGAAAAAAACAAAAAACACTTTCTAGTCATTTTAGCAAGGTGGTTAAAGATAATGGCCAGAATTCACTAGATCAGTTACAAATGCATAACCTAGAGTTAGACATTTATGACTGTTTTGTATTCATAATCCCTACATTTTTCCTAATTTAGAGGATACGGCGGGACTGTGAAAGTCTCACCATCTTCACTTACCTGGGAGTTTTGCTTCTGCCTGTCACACCAGAGACACTCACCAGAGCGGTTGAGGCCACCAGCCAGCTATTTCCCAATCAACAGGGGAACAAACTCTCCTCACTTGCAGCATCTGCAGCCTGGTAAGTGGGGATGGGAGGGGTCAGGCCAGGAGTCACTGTGTAGCTATCTAATTACAATGGTTACACATTCATAATCACCCAAGTGAATTCTGCCTAATGCCTAGAGGATAATTCTTATAATTAGTATTCTAGAGACAATGCTATAATATTAATAAATGAATGCTATGAACATCATGAAAAACTGTGCAGTAGTGGAATATATTACCTTGAAGGCTTGAAAAGTTCAATTCTCCTTAGAGATTTTTATTGAAGATTTTTTAAGACAGATGGCCTGGGCTGGCTTGGATGTAGGTTCCGGCACTGCGAGGAATTGGTCCAGCTGACCACTGAGGCCCTTTGCAACTCTTCTCTTGAAACGTTGCTTTAAAACAGCATTACTACCACTACTATTTCTACTACATCTACTGCTATATTCATTTATCCCATACTTTTCCTAAGCGGGGAATCAAACCCTGGTCTCCAGAGTTGTAGTCCAAAACTCAAACCACTGCCCCACATTGGGTCTCATGTCAGTGCCACACACTTTAAAACTCATTGTACTTAACTAGTTCCTAAATGAAATTTGGTCAATATGCAATATGGACCAGAATACAGCACTCAACATTTTTTTTGGACCCTTGGCTATATCATTGTGAGGTTTCAAACAGAAAGAATAAATCAGTTATTATTATTGGCTTTCATTTAACTCTGCTATTTTCATCTTAAAGAAGGACTTTTGGAAAACTGAAATTTGACGGAAAAAATGACGTCACTGGAATTAATGTTCACCTCGACCATGTCAGCTCAGGGGTGACTCCAGAACTATAAAGTGATGATTTAAGCTGTACTTTTTGCCGCCTGACAACTAATGTTGCAAAGAGAGGTAGAACAGAATAGGTAAGGCAGTGTTCAGCTAAGCTATCCTTCAAACTATTAATCTGGCTTTGAAAAGTCTGTTTGTACCACAAAATGGCCAGCAATTACAACAGATAATAATATGGTTTAATAAAGATTTTCATGGGGAAAATCTTTGACACTTAATCTCATTCCTTTTGCAGTTTTTACCCTTTTATCCAGTGTACTGATGGGCATCACATTATTGCAGATTAGTGAAATGCCTTGTTTATTATGCAGTCGTATGAATTTCAGATTCTAACACAGTTGTTAAAGAAGCACTTTGAAGTGCCCACATGAGTAGGAAAGCCAAAGGGCATTAGGCAGTCATATGTTGTATAGCTTTCAGTATTTTTAGAAACCAGCCGGAGTTCAATGGCCAACAAATAGAAAGGCACATTTAACATTATGAGGATACTGAAATTAGCATGCCAAGTTTACTCCCTGAGGACTAAAGGGACAAGATTTTTTTTCAACCATCTTCCCACTCTCCCAGAATCACAGATAATAAAAATAGCATAGAAATAGTTGCTCATTTAATCCACTACACTTTAGGGCAATTACTCAGTATTGTGTTCAGAATACTGAAAGTCTTAGTGAACTGGAACATTTACCGTTTTTACACAAACTATGGGAAATATCCAGGAATAGACATCAGTGAATAGAAATCCATGCATGACTCACACAAATGTGATGACCATTAGCTTAAATGGATTTTATAAAAGGCTAGAGAAATTTGTGGGGTATATGTTTGCCACAGGCTATGAGTCATAATATCTCTGTGCATATGTGATATTGGACATACATTCATGTTGTTTGTATAAAAATACAAGTGGTTGTGAGCATCCATACATTCCTCCTCAGAGTGTTTCTGTCTAGAAGGACCAGAAGAAATCTGTGGTGATCACTTGTTTGCTTGCCCTCAATTTCACTGTGTGCAAACTTTTATGCATGTGGTAACTGCACAGCTGTATACAAAGTTGTCTTCAGAATCACAGAGACAGTGATGTAGAGTGATATAATTTGTTGAACCAACATTTCTTACCCGTTGTTTCCATTCTGTTGGTTTTTACCTGATTATTTCCTACCTCATTCCTACTATAATACTTACTGGAATACTGTCTTGAAATGTGCTTTCTTTATCAAGCACAACTTGGCATTTGAATGTACAAACAAATAAAATGTTTCCATGTAAACACTGAGAATTGCTTGATGCATGGACAAGTGAACAAAGATGTGTACATTTGTGAACAGAAATTTAACATAACAGCTTAACATAACACTTGCTAATTATTGTAGACTAGCTGCTGCTACATGACAGCCACAGCCAACTTAAAAGTTGACACAGGCCTCTTGATAATCTCAACCATGTCCAAGAGATTTAGAAGTCAATTGACGTCACCTGTCCATTTTGCAGGAATTCTGAGGATCACTAACAGAGAAAATCATAAGAAGCCTCTTTCATAACTGCTAAGCAAACATTGTCCACAAGCTGCAGTGAATTAGTGGTTTGTGGCAAGATGTTTTAAGTACGCTACAGTTGTCTTGCTTTAATTGAAAAACAAAAGCAAAACCTCATGAAGAGAAATCTAGAATTGTGTTTTCAACAGATGGGTTCTTAAAGAAAAAGAAAACTGAAATTCTGAGGCACTCAGAAACCTATGCCCCTGCAAACTCAGCAAAATGTGTGCTTCCTAATATTTCCCTCACCTTCAGCTCCTACCTCACATCTGAAAACATCCCAGCTCTTTCTGATGCACCTACTCAAAGTTGTCAAACAACAAGGTGTATCTTCCTTTTTGCCAGCTTTTTAAAAGATTACAAAACACTCAGTGTACAAATACCATTACATGCCTTCCTCAGTTAAAAAAGCCACTGAGAAAGAAGCTCCTTTTTACAGTCCTTTTAATATCCCCCCAGCCCTACTTTTTTCTTCTTGTCCTCTGACTTGTTGGATGTTTTTAGCAGCATTACTATTGGGAGGATGGTGAATGAGGGCTAGAGAAATGTAGATTTTTCAATGCCAGATTGCAGCAGTGTGTCTGCAGTAAACAATGCAATAAAGCTTGAGTTGGGAAAAGAGTGGGATTCTGCTTGCTTTCAGCAGGCAAAGTAAACACCAGCTGCCTCCAGAATCCCTTTCATGTGCAAACAGCAAAACATAGCAAAAAAGGGGCACACAGATAAGCCTGAATCACCAGCTACCTCCAGAATATTTTAAAAAAGCATAATTTATAAGCCTGGCCACTAAACTAGAAATAATAAAAATGGAGGGCTGATAAAAGGGAAAAAAATAATCCCTTGATGCATTTTGGAAGAAGCTTTCAAGTCATCTCTAGAAGATTGAAACCAGTGTTCAGTTGCCCACTTGGCCATGGAAACCCACAGGGTGATCTTGGGTGCATCATATACTTTCAGCCCCCAGAAAACCCCATGATAGGTTCACTTTAGGGTTGCTATGTCGGATGCCATTCCCGCATGGGACTGTTATAGTGCCATGATTCCACTTTCAATGTCCTATGGAATCCTGGGGTTGGAATCTGGCCCCTCCCTAAACTGCAAACCCTAGGATTCCATAGGATGTAGAAAGTGGAATCATCGCGTTGTAACAGTCCCATGTGGAAAAGGTGAGAAATAGCAGAAAGAGACACAACACCAACAACAATACAAGGCTTAACTGACCTGGCAGTTTCATTTCACAGGAGCACATTGTTAGTTTTGAATAAAAAGTCTGCTGAAACCTGTGGAACAGCTCTTCTTTTATGATGATGTAAGAACCTATCCTTTTTTTTTTCCTGTACTCCTTCTCCCCCTATTATCAAATTTTCTGTTAAAGCAGTAATGCCCAGGAAAGCATCTACTTCATTAACTGAAATATACCTGTATTACCTCTATGTAAATTTGTTCAGATGTGCACAGAGTTTATGCACACTGACAGAAGCCATTATTCCAGGTATTCCTTGGTGGTGAATCACTGAAATTCTCACCTGAAAGGATCTTCCACAGATTTCTACAGTATCCCTGCTTCCAACATCCTTTTGTGATAATGAACTGCCCACCTCACAAGATACATTTGGTCAGCTGCATAATGGGAAAGGATCCAGGCCATGGCAAGCTAGCGTGGGATGCCAGGCAACATCATGTTCATTATTCATACCTCTATTCTTTTCAGCTTCTATTTTGGATTTTAAAGCACTAAAGCAGATCCAGATGCTGTTGGGATGCAATTCCCAGCATTCTTCAGCATTTCCTAGGCTAGCTAGGGCTGCTGGAAGTTGTAGTCCAATATCTCTAGAGGGCTGTATGGTTCCTATCCCTGCACTAAACTGAAAGCACAATGACACCTGCTGAAATATCCTGACTATTTTTTTACTTTTTACATCAGAAAGTTTAGCAAAGTTTAGTATCACTAGACCAGTCCTCCAAACACTGGATTTTCACCAAGCATTCATTTATAATTTTGTTACATTGTCCCATTTCATTTGGCTTCTTGTTATTTCAAGAGCATTTTGGTAGCTTTTCCACCAGTACATACGTCAAACAGAGAGTAACTCAGTAATAGCTCTACTTCATGCCAAAATTATTGGTCCAGCTTCCAAATGCCACATTCTTGTGTCTGACAGAAGACTCTTGCAGTTTTAATAATTCATGCAGAGTTCCCTCGCTCTAATGGCAGAACAAAATGTTCATTTTACTCTTTATCATCATACCTGGGAAGAATCTGTGTAAGGTTTTTTTAAAGAAATATAGCAAGGAAATGTTACTTTCAGACATTGTGGGACACTGGGAATGTGATTTGACAATTAGCAATCCAGGACTGCTTCATATGCCCTTTTTTTGCTGGCTTTGCCTCTATATAGTATTAAGAGGAGTAAGCATGGTGTCGTGGTTTGACTATTGAGGTATGACTATGGGAGATCAGGGTTTGAAAACAGAAACAAGTCAGCAGGGTAAAATATTTTATAGAACTAAGACTTGGAAGGTCGGCTGTGAAGGAATTAGACAAGATCCAGAAGTGTCAAGATATAGCATTGAATACTAAGGTTAAGACTGTCCATGCCACCATATTTCCAGTTTCTATGTATAGTTGTGAAAGCTGACAGTGAACAGAGCTGATGGGGCAGGGGAGAAATCAACTCATTTAAAATATGGAGGTGAGTTCTATGGATACCATGGAATGCTAAAATGACAGATGGGTCCTAGAGCAATGGGTCCTAGACCAAATCAAGCCTGAAGTTCCCCTAGAAGGACATATCATGAGAAGACATGACAATAATGCTTGGTAAGATAGAAGGCAGTAGGAAAGGAGAAAGACCCCATTACAGATGGATAGACTCAATCAAGGAAGGCACAGCCCTGAGTCTGCAAGACCTGAGCAAGGCTGTTGATAATAAGGTGACTTGGAGGTCTCTAAAATTCATACGGTTGCCATGAGACAACTTGACAGCAGTTAATAACAACATATGTATGACTGGAACTCCCATCAGTCATCACCAGCATTGCCAATGGTGAGGGATGATGGGAGATCTTGTCCAACAACATCTGGAGAGCCAAAAATTGTCCATCCCTGCCCAAGACATAGAGGAAGAAATAGATTAGAAAACAGACGTATTTTAACCCATTAATACTGTCAATGAAGAAGGGTTCTATTAATGGAGGATAATTAAAAGTCTTTTTGAAGACTTTTACAAGTTATTGTGTAATGTTTTTCAGTAACATGCATTCTGTTGTTTATTTATGAGCCATCACTGGATGAGGAGCTTTGCAGCCTGGTTTTTGGTCGGGGCTTGGCTATTTTGCTCTGTCTCTCTCTCTCTCTCTTCTGTGTATGTTCGTGTGTATCTGGTATCCTGTTAGTGACTTACCCAGGCATTGCATTACTCCCAAGGAGTGATTTTTTTCTTGCACCATATGCAATCCAGCTGATGGCAGCATTAAATGTGGAACATTGTGCATGTGACAGTGTATTAAACAGAGCAGTAAGTGAATGCATATTGCCTCTATGCATTGTCTTTGCACATTGTGCATTGCAATTGCACAAGGGGTTATTAGCCATGTGCCTTGAACATTGATCCATGTACATTGTGCTACCTCGGTATTCAGTATAGAGATTATTTGATGTAACTCCGCTGTCCTCTGCTGGCAGCCAGCTGAGGCTTACAGATATCTAATTAGAGCCTGTTATCAGCAGCTGGGAGCAAAGTTTTTCTCAGTTTGCTAGCAAATTACTGGTTGTCATTTTGCAGTCTGAGTTCACAGTAAATCCAGAACAACAGTCCAGTGGCAAAGTCTGCAGACAAGTGGAAGTTCAAGGTTTCTAGGAACATGAGCAAGGAATCTGAATATGAGCTAGGCTGCTTCCACCAACAGGAACAGTTGACTGCATCAGCTTCCTCCCATTCTTGTCCTTCTTTATATAGGCTTAGAACTTTCCCCAGCTGTCTGCTTAATTAATGAGTCCTTACCATATAAACACTCTGAGATGCCTGGGTCCACCTACACTTGGGTGTTGTAAGCATTGTCCCTCTCATGGCTCTGTGTTGTGGCTAATGGGAAGGATCCTGTTTGGGTCCTGGGATGGGGGTGTGACATCTACCAGCAGATTATTTGTGAGATTCCAAAATGAGGTAGGATCCCAGCCTGTGTATTCACATGTGTATCATGACAACAGACTAAGGGGTTCAATTTGTGTGCATTGCTGCAGAATTTCTTGATTGTATACATACACATGTACCCCAGATTCAACATGTGGACTATAGGTTAGGTCACTTATGAACTCTACGTCTGTTTTTATTTCCCTCCTGTGGATACACTGTCTTTCAAATTGGCCTTAATTTTAGGATGTTTTCAAATGGAGGGCTCATCATTCTAGCAATCAGAAGGCAATCTGCTTCAACCACCCTCAACCTCCCCCCCCAGTTTTGCACAGGAAGAAAAGAAATGGAAAGAGCCATACAAAAACACTGATAGGTTACAAATGGAGGACAAAGGCATCTGAGCCCACATAAAATTCAGTGAATGCGGCAGGGCAGTGGCATGATCAAAGTCTTGTCTGAAACTATCCTATAGAAAACTGATTTCTCAATGGTTTGTTGCAGATGTGAGCAGCATGTGGTCCTCCATATTCTACGTTGTTGGACTGCAGTTCACCATTAGTTATGCCACCTAAAGCTGATGGGAGCTGCAGCCCACCAACAAGTGGAGGGCCAGATTATTACTACCCCAGTTTATTGCTTCATTGAAGACACTGGTTTATTGCTGTTTCTTGCATTTTTCTGTACTTTCCGTATAGATTATTTCCAAGTTCCTGTTCTGACTCAATATTCTCAATTGGCTTCTCCCTTATTTCTTGCATTCCACTGCTCATTTTCACTACCCTTCTACTCTCTTTCTCACCTTACCCTGCAATCTGTCCCTCTCTTGCTTCTTGCATTGCACCACTTACGCTGTTCATTCTCTTTCCCTCTTATTCCCACCTTGCTTCTTGGACTACACTGCTCACCCCACTTCCCTCTTACTCCCTTGTCTCATCCAGGGCTGCCCTATCCATTAGGCACTTTAGGCACAGTGCTTAAGGCCTACAAAAACAAGATTAACAAAAAAAAAATTACAGGAACTGTGAAGAAAAACAAAATTTCAAATTAAAGATATTTTATATTTTCATCCACAAAAATCATAAATAATTTTTTTTAGAAATAGGTTAGGTTTTAGAAATAGGTTTAGAAATAAGCAACAATTTTTGAAAACATAAAACATACAAGAGTGCATCGGGCCTATGAAAACCTTAATGTGGTCCTGGTCTTACCTCTTGCTCTCTAAATTAGGTCTTCCTTACCTTCTTGTCCTCCCTCGCTTATGCCACTTAGTCTCCTACTCCCTTGCCTCTTCTCATGCCCTTGCAATGCACCCTCCACCACTAATGCTGTTCATTTTTCCTCCCCTTTTTCATGAAAAGCAAGGGCACATTTGTTTCTCAAAGAACAATTTCACAGAAGAGTGCCTCCACATTTTGCCCCATATCTCAGCTCCCACATAGGCAAAAGATATACTTAATATGAAACTTGGCATCTAGGTCAGATGCTGGCCCACACAGGCACTGTTATGCCCAAAATCTGGGTAACACTCAGCCAAATAGGGATTATGGCAGCCTTATTGGTACAAATTTGAAGAAATGGTTTCCTTTTTTTTTTTTGTAAAATAATTTTTATTAAAGAAAAAAAATACAATACATAACAAAATAACACAAAAACACCACGTGAATAACGTAAATGTGAAAAAGAGAAAAATTACAACACAAATGGCTTACATTACTATTGCTCTCCAAATCCTTTATCATCATATACTTATTCCACATATTTTATATCACATTGATTATATATTTTTATTTCATGTTTCTCCTTGTACCCATTACTACTATAATAATTTCATTCTTAAATCTATTCTTTTCAACTATATTTTTAAATTTTTTTATTATAAAAAAAATTAACGATACAATTGCAAATAAACAAAACCCCACATAATTAACAAAAAATATGAATACCCACCCCCCAGAGCCAACTTTTTGTTTACTCCACTTTCCAAAATTGCCATTCTTTCTGTGAAAGGGTAGCTTTACCATCTCTTATCAAAGCTTTTTCCAAAAATATTTTCCAAATTTCTTCAAAATCATTCCCTTTTACAAGATCTTTCATAAATCTGATTCTACTAGTTAACTTATCATTAATTGCAATTTTCCACACTTCTTTATACCATTCCTCTATTTGAATTTCTTCATCTATTTTCCATTTTTTTGCTATTATTAACCTTGCTGCAGTTAACAAATTTGTTATTAATTCCTTCATTGCCTGAGTACACTCAACCTTATTATATCTAGACAACAACCCTATATTTGGACATATTGGTATATCAGTTCCTTCTATCTCTTTTATTTCTTTAAAAACCTTTTGCCAAAATTCCATTATCCTATTATAATTCCACCACATATGCATATATGTACCAATTTCTTGACATCCTCTCCAACATAATCTAGAATATTTCTCATCTATCTGATTTAATCTTACTGGAGTTGGAGAAATGGTTTCCATTGTCAGTTCATTTGGGATGCTTCAGGGATGAGAAGAATCATCAGTCCTAAACTTTCCTCAGTGTCTGCTGAGTCCTTAGCCAAATTTTTTAGATGAAATTAGCAGCTAAGTAGTTTTCTGTTTCACTAGGTGCAGGGTTTCCAATCTGGAGGACAATAGGCTAACTCTTCTCCCTACTAAGATCCTGATCTGCACAGTGGCAGAGCTTGGAGTGTGTGGAGGGGGGCAGGAGGGGGCGGATCCACGGCACAGGGGGCATGGCCACTGTGCATGGGGGCATGGCCACGGTGAATGGGGGCATGGCCAGGGCATGTAGGGGCATGGCCAGCGCTCATGGGAGCATGGCTATGGGCCAGAACGCCCCAAAAACATTGCCACCCCGGGTGATCTGCCCCCATGGCTCCCCCGTCCCTATGTGACTGTGTCTGCAATATATATCTCAAGACAGCACCTCATTGCTATCACTGTTTTGTAACATAAATAGGAGACATGAGGGAGACATGAGTAAAAATGACAACAACAACAACAACAACAACAACAACAACAACAGATATGTCACAGCCAGCTATATTAGCTAAAGTAATAGCTAGCTTGGGCTCTAAGATGAGTGCCTCTCAGTTTGAATCACACAGAATTAACTCATAATATGCACAAAAATCCACCCTGGAAACAAATTAATGGTGTAACTAAATCAGGAAATACAATGGAAGCTGTTCCTGATAGTCGAGAGTCAGGTCTGTGTCCTTTCTTCAGCAATGTGTGTAATTAGTGATCATGTTTGTATGACCTTAGGCTTCATGTTCTAATTCCACCCTTATTTCTGCTGTCATTCTCTTCCAATGTTTTAAACACTGTATTTCATAACTGTAATGGGGTTACAAAGCTAAAAAACTTATCTGGCATGAAGTTATAAACACTGAGCAATGAAGCCCTATTGCCCCTACCCACGCAAATATCCACACATCCAGCATAGAAACTTGAACTGCCAGACATTATTTTGAAGGCGTAAACAACTTTGTTTCATCATAATAAAAGAAGAAGAAAAGGAATCTTATGGCACATGTAAAACTAACAGCTTTGTTTTTGAATGGACTTTCCTAGATTACAGTCCATTTTCTCAGACGCAAGTTGCAATTCCTGTTCAGGGATCAATGTAAAGTGAGACGCAGTGGCAGGAATAAATTGGGGTGTCATAGTGGCTCCTTAGCCTCAGGGCAGCAAGAGTCTTCAACTGGGAGAGGGTTTGTGGTACTGAGAAACTGGGCTCCAATCCATCTTTAGCTGGCCAGTCAGCATGTGGTGGCGGAGGAGGAGGACCAGAGGTGGGTTTCTAAATGGCTGCATGGTCTGATTGGAGTCACCAACAGAAAAAGGTCCCCCAAAAAAGAAGTGCTGGAGGAGAGCAGGGTTTGAAGAAACTCCCACAGATCAAATCTGTGAAAGTGAAACCCGAAAATGTGGAGGCCCAACTGTACAAAAAATTTCAGAGGAGGAGATAGGGGTTAATCTGTTTCAACACAATCAGACTGAATCTGAAGTAGTGGGCTAAAGTCCAAGAAAATTTATGCCAGATAAAACATGTTAGTCTTTATGGTGCTACTGGATTCTTTGTTCATTCTGTGATACGACAATGTAAACCAACACCTGAGAGATCATGTGCTATAAACTCTCCTTGTGTCTCAAGAAGCGCTTTGTTGTATTTCACATACTGGAGCAATCTGAATGAGATGTTTTGCTTCAAATAATTTATTTCTTTTTTGTTCATAAGACATTAAACAGCTGGACTTGTTTGTCAAACAAAATGAAATTACATGCAGCTAAGAAATATTGTTGGCTCTGCATTGAGTTTTTTGTTTTAAAGGACTTGATATTTGAGCTTCATGTAGAACAGCTTGTATTATTTATTAGCAAAAGAAAGACTTATTAAACTCTGCCATGTGTTGCAATTATTGTCTTGATTTCTGTTTAATTTTTTATTATGGTCATCTAAAAAAAAAGCCACAATAAAAAACACATTTTATATTTGACTGGTATCTATGCCAAAGCCTTTTGCTTAATGTAAATTATCAACAGTGTTAAAAGATAAACTCATAGCTGCTTTTCCTCCTGCATCCAAGATTTTTATGTTATAAAGCAAAGTGCCAATGAATTTTTTATTTGGGAGAAACAAGTGTTGCCATTAAAACTGACCTAGCTCACAGATCAGCAGAAAAGGAGGTAAATCTGTATTTATATCAAGTGTGGGGACTGGACTCATATAGTAATGATAAGAAAAACAATAAATACAGAAACACTAGTAAATTAGCATGTTAGGAGAAGTGCTAGGCTGGGAACCATTTTCCAAATATTTAGTTTTCTCTTGTACAGAGGAGCATTCAGCATGTGAAACACCTAGCACCACACACACACACACACACACACTAGCAGTGTGATGTAGTACAGTCCAGAAACACTCATTGTCTGCTATCTATGAAATCAGAGCAGAATCCTAACTGGTAAAGCTAGCCAAGGACAAGATGATCCTACACAAAGCTGGCTGAGGCTATGCTGAATCCAGACCTTCTGCAAAGAGTTGCCCAGTGGAGCTATTGGGGGAGGAACTATTTATGCTTTGGCCCATGAGAAGAAAATGCAGACCATTCACCAGGCCACTGTGAACAATTTGCACAACATATTGGAGATAAAATTGCAAGCATCCATTTTTTTTTGGATGCTAACATTTTGTTCCCTCTTCAATTTTTTTTAAAAATTTGTGTGTGTGTTAGAAGAAGAAAATGAGAGGGGGCTGGTAGTGGTGGAGGTGCTTGTGTGTGTGTGTGTGTGTGGGAGGGTTTTCCTTCCAAATCTGGACATTTTTAAGTACTGTCACTTCATTTTTCTGTCCATTCCCCAACAGTGAAGGGATTCCAGTCTTTCCTTTTCCCCCTGAACCTCAGTTGCCCATTGATACAGCTCCAGTGGTTGTAACTTTGTCAAGCTACTTGTCAAGTCATGGTGGAAAATTCTAAGTTTGTGCATCCTAAAGATTTGGAGAGGAGCCTGGGAGATGTGGCAGCTGCCACTTGTATACTAAATGCTTACCCTTCCTGGCTCATAAAACAGGCCAGAAGGAAGTTGGTGAAGCAGGCAAAGGGAGTGGCCAATGCCTCTTTTGAGCAAGGAAAGGTTCCATTGTGCTTGAAGGAAGCTGTTGTAAGATATTTGTTCAAAAGACCACCTTGAATGTCCAGCTACCAGTATTTTATTTTTGAGAAGACAGATTATCCAGTTCTATTTCAGTTTAGTTTCAGGCTTGCTTAGATCACCTTGGTCTCTGTTGGTTCAGCTAGACCTCTTGGTGGCTTTCAATATTATCAGCCATGGTATCCTTCTGGGTTGCCGCTTTAGGGTAGGATTTGGTGGCATGATTTTCTAGTGGCTCTGTTTCTTCCTGGAGGGAAAATTTCAGAAAGTGATGCTGAAAGATTCCTCTTCAATGACTGAGGGCTTGTTTTGTCCCTTATGCATGAAACTGCCAGGTGAGGTTGCCTGGAGGCCTGAATGCACTAGAGTGCACTTGCCTTTTATGTGGGAGATCCATTCCAAGCACCTCCACATAAAACACAAAATGTGAGTTTCACATCCTATTGTGGTCAATGGATGCAATGTGTACGTGTCTACACCAGCGTGGGCTTGCACCTGCAATATCCATTGTCTATAATGGGACACAATGCTTCACATGATCTCAAATTCATGCATGTGGTGGTTGTGCCAGAAGAGAGTGCTATGTTGATGACACCAAACTCTATTTGACCTTTCCAATAGATTTGGGGAAGCTGCTTCTAAATTGGTGTCTAGATGTCAGTAATAAACTGAATGAGAAAGAACAAGGAGAAGTTTAATACAGACAAGAGTTACATCATTCAAAAAGTAGAACAGGAATAGGAATCTCAGTACTCTTGCATCAGTTAGGGCCAACCGGGGAGTGGGGGTGAGTCAGTACAAATTAAAGTGGGGATGGGTGGTTTGGAAGGAGGCCCAGGACCTGATTGTATTGCAAATGTTTTTTCTCCTTCTCATATTGTCATTATTTAATAATTGTTTTTGACACCCATTGTAAAATCAGTGCATAGGTAGGTAGATAGACAGGCAGGCAGGCAGACTAAATTCTGCATATACAATACTAACAATTTTTAGATGGTCTAATCTTGTTGCAAGAGAGAACAGGACTGACGTCCAAATGAGAGAAAAGAACGCAAGAGGTAAAGGAGAATGAGCAGCATAGGTATGGAAAGGCCCATGGCCTGAGGTAGTGGAAAGGGCATGGCCTGAGGCAAGGGAGGGAGTAGGAGGGAAAGGATGATTGAGCAGTGCAAATGGTGGAGGGCAGGAAGCAAGGGAGGGATGCACTGAGAGGAGCTTATTTTCCTGCTCTTGTGGGAATTATATATATCACAAAGCAACCATCCCGCCTCCCCCCAAAAAAAGACAAACCAGGAAAGGGGAGAGTGACAAGTTCTGTTTAATCCCTCAAGCAGCCTGGCTTCTTCCCTTCCTTCTCAACTCTGAGGGTGTTTTTTATGCTTTCTTGTTTTAGTAATTCTTTCACAACTATTACACATACAAATATTTTTAAAATATATATTTATCCATGTTAAAAGGAGAGAGAATGTTCCCTGAACATTTATACCCTGCTCCATTCTGCAGGAGGATTTTTCTGCCTCAGACACCAGAAATGTCACTGGAAGAGAATGGGAGGAGGAGGTGTGTCTAGAAGACTACCTCTTGCACGTCTGTTGTAGACCTCTGAGGAACAGTCACAGGGTGACTATTCACACAACAAAAGTTCAGCAGTTTCAAAGTGGTACTGCAAAAATTAATGGCATATTTTGGAGCTGAGAAAAGTCATGTTTTAAAAGAGGAAAGTGTGGCATATTGGCAAGACAGGGGTGACATTGTATGAAGACACTCATAAGCTCCCCAAAATTAAACATGTCTGTTGTATGTTCAAAACCCCTGTTTGAAAAATGCTCCTGCTGTTATTCCCTTGGAAGAGCTCAGGTCTTCTCTGTCATGTAAGACCTGAGGCTGTTCCTTTCTAGAGGTAGCCACTTTATAAACTGGAGCAAGTTACTTTCCCAGTGAGAGGAAAGCACAGACAAAAAGAGAGAGATTGGCCATTTCTGCATTAGCCTGTTATAGTGTTATTATTCCACTTTCAACATCCTATGCAATTCTGGGGTTTACAGTTTTGAAAAGGGCCTTTGAGGCCCCTCAGAGGCCCCTCCCTAAACTGCAAACTCCAGATTCCATAGGACGTTGAAAGTAGAATAATAGCACTATAACAGGCTAGTGCCAAAGTGGCCATTGAGAGAGGGAGAGACAGAGGAGTCAGGGAGACAATAAGCAGTATTCATTTCATGAGGGCAATGTGAAGCATACAACTTTCATGTTGATTTATTATGCCAACTCCTCAGTGGTAGTACAGAAGAGATGGCAAATTCTGTCTCACATGCAAAGAAAGATGCCATTACCTTCTAGATACTGATAAAATGGAAGAAAATTTTAAATTGTTTTGCTGAGGAGTATAGTGTCATTAATATCATCATTGTTACATAATGGAGGAAGGATAGTGGAGGAAGAATGTTTTGACCATTCTTACTGTTAGTTGAAACCAATGTTTTTATTGCTCCCTTCTCTGAGAAATTGCAGTGGAAGCTGATAAAGGTTTACCACTTTTCTGGCAACCAGTGGCATAATTATAGTCTCTGGGTGAGATAAGAAAACAATTATGGATTCATGTGGAGGGGCTGAATCAGGTGAGTTATATGGTATACATCCACAATCATACCTATCTGCTGTGTATGAAGGCTGGGTTAGCTTTTTAAGAATTTGGTCCAAGGATGACAAATCTGAAAAGGCTTAATTCATGCCCTCTAATCACAGTTGCATTTGCATCATCTTCATCCATCTATAGCAGGGTTTCACATAAGATGGTTGTAATGTGAGTGTTTCTCTTGGGCAAGAGGAACCATTTGTGGGTGAAATTCCATCTCTGCTCCTTCTGTTATGAAACCTCTTTGGTTCCAAAGAATAAATCTTTTAAGAAACCTTGCCCAGAAATAGTTCATAAGGAATCTCTAGTTTATATGAACTTGTAAATATTATCCAAAGTATGAGGACAAAAAGAGTTGAAAAGCAATCCAAGATGTAAGAACTGTAGCTCCATGCAGATGGTCACCAAGTATATACAGATGTGTATGCATGTGTTTATAAACTAGGATTATGTTCACTGGCTTCACCCCACCTGACTCACGTACTGAAAGCCTTGTCTGTATGGCATACATCCCAATATCCATAGACTTTGCACATTCAGTCTGTATTCTCTAAAACCAGAACCCTTTCCTCTAATTGTTGAAGTACTGATTTATATGCCTTCTAAAATCTGACAGATGAAAAGTGTGACACATGAAACATCAGAGCACGGTCAAGATGGCAAAGTTAATAATGGGGAAGGACACACATGCTAGGAGAGGTTGCAGCAGTGCTTGCTTCCTTGAGCCTACTAGAAATGTTCTGCCCTCTTGACCCCCCATGCCCAGAGAGTAAACCACTTTTGCACTTTGGAATCAGTTTGCAGCACATGAAGTAAGCTGAGGACTAAGGGGAGAAGTGGAAAGAGGTGAGAGAAATTGAAATAGTTTAAAATCAGCTGAAAAAGTGGGACAAAAAGGCTTAATCGGGATTCTCCCTGCCAAGTTGGGACAGATTGAGGGTGTGGACTCCTACTTGTAAGTTTGGTGCAGATTATTAGGTAAACAGCTGAATAGAAATGCAATCAACAGGGAAATGTAATGAACAAGCACCTTCCCTCTCACCAGGGAAAATGGTAGTCAGACCCTCAGATAAATGAACATGTGTGAGGCCTGATTTCCTCTCATTTAGTCACAATCGTAAAGACAGCATCACAGAAGCTGATGAAAGAGCTCATCCTCCCCAGTAGTTTAGTCACTGGAACCACATGGGGTTAGGAGCAACAGGCTATAAATCAAGACCCCTCTCCCCTTCTTTTTTAAGGCTCTTCTACATCGCACAATTAGATCAGTATGATTCCATTTTAAATTCTATGTCTCTCCCAGGGAATCCTGAGATATGTGGCTTAGGGATAAGCATTTAGAATTCTCAGCCAGAGTGCTCTAGTGTCTCATCACACTACAAATCCCAGGATGCCATAAGATACTGCCATGTCAGTTAAAATAGAATCATAGCACTATAATTGTATGGTGTGAAAGCACCCACGGGCTATTGCTGCACTAAACTGTTATAGTGCTATAGTTCCGCTTTCAACATCCTATGGAATCCTGGGGTTTGCAGTTTAGGGAAGGACCCTTGAGGACCCTTCCTAAACTACAAACCCCAGGATTCCATATGATGTTGAAAGTGGAATAATAGCACTATAACTATCTAGTGTGGAAATGGCCTTAGTCTCAGGATGGTCAGTCAGTTGTGGGACTGCGACAGTACAAAAGTATTGATTTATAGGCAAAATTTGTTCCAGCTGCATGGTCATAGGAAGAAAATGAATTAAAATGGTTAAGATCATAGCATGGGTATATGTATGTGTGAATTAGTGTATTTTTGGGGTTTTTTTTTAAAAAATTTCAACTCTTTTAAAAAGTAGATGTGCAAGTATAAAACTGGGAAGGAGGAATCAACATAAAACACTAGTTTAGAAGGACATCCTTCTGTTCCAGGAACAATCTATGTTGCACGGAGAATGAAACAAATATCTAAGATTATGAGACCCCCCCCCAAATCTAGAAAAGGAATAATAAAAGTAACTAAAATGCCAGTTTCACAGCAGATGAAGTGAAGTTATCCATCATCTTATTATTGGAAAGGGAATTAAGCATTATTAGTTATCCCCAAGCTCTGTATACATCCAGTTAGCAAAGTATAGGGCAAAATTTTGGAAACAGCGTTATATATACACTTGCACATTTTTAAAAGATCGTGTGTGACTCATGAGAACATATCCATCTTATTAAACAGTATAAAAAGCAGTCTTGTGTCTAAAAGTAGCTTATAGATATCCTGGTATTTTAAGAGACAAAAGACAAATAAGGGATGGAAGGATCAAAAAATAGTACAACATACCAGTGGCTTCATATGATCTGAAGGTTCCATTTTGAACACAAGCTTGACATACAGATATTATGGACCTTGTGAAAGGGTGTATAAAATGCATGTTTCAGATTCACACCTAATCTATTAGACACTGCAATAACATTATGTGCATTAGATTTTAAAAAAAAATCATTGAATTTGCAAACATTTGAGAAAGGAATTGTGGGACTCGCCTATGCATATAGCATATAGTTAAAAATCACCTCAAAAACAGTTGAACAAATAGTTTTAATTTTTTTAAAAACATTATGGCACAGGCAGATTTCTCACTGGCTTGGCACTATATTGTTTGTGGAACCTTCCAAAAACTTTACCCAACCTATAATTAATGAGATCAAGTAACAAGAAAAGTGACCAAGCATCAGTAAATTATGCTATTTCTAGTATTATAATTGAAAATATTTTCCAACTCATTCTGCTACTTTAAAGTCACTGTATCATAAAATGACTGTTGGAGCTACTTAATTTGTTCAAGAATACAGGCAGCACCTGGATATCTGTAATAATATTGCTGGTACAGTTTAATCCCATGAGCCTTGGACATGGGCCTCAGACATCCAGGTAAGAAAATTTTGGTTTGAAATTCCATAGAAATATTTTTTGATAGTAATTTTCCTGCTGGAAGTGCAGCTTCACAACCGGCCAATCTATGATGTTGGGGGCAAGGGTGATAAGGTACTGACATTTTGTAAATAGCAGTTGACCAAACAGCAGCCATCCACCAGAGAGAGCCTTGATGAACCAATCCTCCTGTCAAGTAAACCCATTCTCCCATGCCACTGCAAAAGAGTTAGCATAAATGTGGCTAATGTGCACAAATTTACCATTCTTTGCAGCTGTCCTTGGAATGTAAACCAAACATGTTTTTGTTTTCCAGCCTGGCTCTTTTGACATATCAGTGCCAAGGCCAGCTTCACCTCCAAGCCCCCTAAAAGCTTTTAAAAGTTAGAGAAAATCATTCCACACACATATGCTGATTTATTTACACTGTGCAAATGTTGTTAACTGCCATCAACTAACTTTGATTTATGGTGACCCTCTGAATGAGAGATCTCCAAGTCACCCTATCATCAACAGCCCTGCTTGGGTCTTGCAGACTCAGGGTTGAAGCTTCCTTGATTGAGTCTATCCATCTGTAATGTGTTTGTCTTCTTTTCCTGTTGCCTTCTGCTTGCCAAGTATTATTGCAGTGATGTATTTCAGTCTTTTACTCCAAGTCTCAAGTCAAGTCTCAAGTCCTTGCAAGATCCTTTCAAGTCAAGTCTCAAGTCTGGAAGCCAACTTTACACCCCAACCTGCACTCCAGAATTTCAGGACAGAGTCAAATAAGGCCAGTTTTAACAACTTAAGTACATCCATCCCTCCACTTTTGTGATTTTGCCATCTGCAGCTTTGGAAATGGGGAATAGGCTCCTTCTTACTTCTCATTTGCAAAGCTGGAGGCTTTTAAGTGGATAATAGGATCCTTCTTATTCCTCATTACTGACGCTTTAAGAGCTTTAGTATCCTTCGTCCTCAAGTCCATTACTTAATACATTTTCTGTTCCCCTTTGAGATACGCACCCTGCACTCTGGGCACGAGTCTTGCCTTCTACTCTTAGGAAAAGTTTTAGAAAGCTCCTCTTATATGTAGTGCGGACAGGCTGCTGAGCAGATCTCAAGCCCACCACAAGCCCATTGCCTAACCCATTTGCTGTTCCCTCTGAGAAATGTGTCCACACTTTGAGCTTGAGACAGATTGTCATGTGACCAGTAAGTTGTAAGGTTTCTGCATGAATGTGTTACGTTATGTTACTGAACCAAGGGCAGCAAGTCACTCACTAAAAATATGCAAGTCTCAAGTTGAGATGAGTCAGTGTGTAATTTTTGCTGAGTCAAGTCTGAGTTGAGTCACTGAAGTGACTTAAGTCTAACTTGAGTCTGAGTCAATCGGCTCAAGTCTACATCACTGCATTATCGTCTTTTCCTACAATACTTTGTGTGTGTGCATCTGTGTATAGTACATATATTGTAAATATATTATATAATACATTCTTCTAAAATTAAAATGCCATTACTAGACCTGCTTAGAATTAACATGTTTTCTCAGATCAACTGTATGAAATATGCTTATACCCAACAACTCTATGGAATGCACATTATAGATCAGATCAAATCTCAGATTCCCTATAACATAACACCATACAATACAATGTTAATGTCGTCACCTTATGCCAATTGCATCTTCTCAACCTAACGGACTGATTGTTCTTACATGATTGTTCTTACAATATAAATGCTGTGGGAGTGGAGAAAATGTAATTGAATTCTTAATATAAATGGAATGCTGCTCTGCAGATAAAAAAAAGTTCAGATTTAATAGACGGCAAAATCTCTTCCAGTGTTCAACTTCATGAGTTATTTTCGTTCCTACAGCACTGTACACACAGCCCTGGCACACACAGAGAATTAGTCAATGAAAAGAAAGGGGTGGAAAGAAGAAAACTAGCAAAAATAAGTCTTAAATAAAATTTAAAAAATAAAAATAAGGTTTATGCCAATCTTTAAAAGATGGACGAAATAAAAACCAAAAAAATCAGAACTCAAGGGAGAATAATTTTGCTTTAAAATCAGAAATGCTTCTGTGCAATATTGATCCTCTTTTGGGGAAGTTAGACATGATGGTGGGAAATCAGTGTGTCTATGACACAAAGAGACTGAGATTAACACTTGGTGCATTTATGTAATTCAAAGAGGGTCTCTTCAAGGAAAGCCCATCTTAAGCACCCTTAAGCACCCTTCCTCTGCTTTGTACAAGATATGTTTTTTTCCTTTTGCTTACCTCAGGAAGCAAATTGGAGTTGTACAGCAAAGAATGTTCTGTTTTAAAACTAGGAGATGCTGTAGAAGTTTGCTTTGTGTTTGTGCCTGCTGGGCAGGGCAAAACTTTGCCTCATCCTCTTGTATCCCTTCTACCGAGTTAAGTTAGTGCAAACTAATATTGAAATTTGGGGGATATGAATGGGGTCTTAGACCCCAAAATAGACCATGTACAAGCAGACACCAAAACAATCATGGCAAACTTCCTAAGAGTTTCTTTAATTTGATGGAAAATACGTCACTTACAGATATTTGAAGATTAAAATATGGAGATTCTAAAGAATTCACTTTTTATCCAGATTATCATAAATTGATGTCAAGAATAGACATGTTTTTAATCTCCAAAGCTCTTCACACAACAATAAATGACATAGAAATATTACCCAAAATTGTCTTGGACCACAACCTGATACAGTTAAAACTAAATGTCAAAAGAAGAAATCAAACTTAGAATTGGAAATTAAATGACTCCATACTTCAAAAGGAAGAATACTTTTAAAAAAAGCCAAAGAAACGTTGAAATACTACTTTAAAGAAAATACAACTGAAGATCTAACTATGAAAATGATCTGGGATGCCAGCAAAGCAGTAATCAGAGATCAATTTATTAAATGGAGCACAGAATGGGGGAAAAGAAACAAGAGAAAATACAGAAACTTATGATGGAGATTAAATTCAAAGAAGAAAGACTAAGAAATGATATTTCTAACCATAAAATTAGGAAAGAAATTAAGACACTACAAGAACAAATCAGATTGGAAAATTCATTTGAAATTGAGAAGAAACTTAGAAGGATTAAACAAAGACAATTTGAGTACACTAACAAACCGGGCAAGTGGTTAGCTTACAAACTAAGAAAAATTAAAGAGAAAAACCTGATTTTACAAGTTAAAAAAGGGAAGTCAGTGGTCTCAGGTCAAAACTCAGTAAGACATGTGTTTCAGAAATACTACAGTGACCTGTTCAGTTGTACAACATCAGCAGATAAAAAGAAAATACAAGAAACGTACTTGGAAAAACAAAATATTTTAACATTGACTGAAGAACAAAACAAACTTCTTAATTTCCCAATAGCTATCAAGGAGATCAAAGAAGCAATTCAAAAATTGAAAATATCCAAATCACTTGGACTAGACAGTTTGACTGCACTCTACTATAAATCCTGTCAAGAAAAACTATTTTTTCCAAAGTATAAAATGTTTAACGAAATCACAAAGGCAGCGAAGCCACAATCATGGAACAACATGGACATAACTCTGATCTTAAAAGAAGGTAAAGATTCACAAGATCCAAGTAGCTATCGGCCTATCTCGCTGCTGAACGTTGATTATAAAATCTTCACTAGCATTATAGCTGAAAGACTTAGGAAAATACTGCAAACAAAGATCCATGAAGATCAAAATAGTTTTCTGCCTGGAAGACATATAAGAAGTAATATAAGAACAGTTATTGATATGATAGAGTACTATGAAAAACACATTGAAAAGAAATTCACAATGATCTTCGTGAACGCAGAAAAAGCTTTTGACAACGTTGATTGGAATTTTATATTATCATTGTTTAAAAAGATGAATTGCAGTCAAAGATTTATCAATTGGATTGCAGAAATTTACAAAAATTCAAAGGCTGAGCTTATAATTAATGGGAAAAAAATGAAATCATTTGAAATCATGAAAGGTACAAGACGAAGCTGCCCACTATCACCGCTATTGTTTATAATGGTTTTGGAGGAGCTATCCGTTTTGACTCTAAAATCAAGGGAAGACAAAAGGACAAAAATATAAACTCAAGGCCTACACAGATGATCTGGTGATTTTTCTAGAAGATCCAAGGCAAAGTATTGAAAAATTATTGGAAAACTTTAAAAAATTTGGTGATGCTGCTGGGTTCAAAGTTAACAAAGAAAAAAGAAAAATCTTATGTAAAAACATCAGGAAAATGGAGTTGGAGGACTTACTTAAGATAACGAGATTTAAAAACAAGAAGAAGATAAAATATCTTGACATCACAATTACAAAACAAAATAATGAACTTTTTGAGAATAATTACAAAAAAATTTGGAATTATATCAAAAATGACATTCAGAGTTGGTCGAAATTACGTCTGTCTTTATTGGTTAGAGTGGCCACGATCAAAATGAATATCCTCCCCAAAATGAACGATCTTTTTCAAAATTTGCCTATAATAACAAATGAAAAATGCTTTAAAGATTGGCACAAAGATTTATTATATTTCATATGGGAAGGGAAAAAAGCAAGAATCAAATGGAAGACTTTAATAGATAAGAAAGAGGTGGTTGCGGACTCCCAGAACTAAAACTCTATTACTATGCAAATAGGTTGACATGGATCACAGATTGGAGTAAGTTACAAAGTGACAGAATTCTAAATTTAGAAGGACCAGACTTACGTTTTGGCTGGCATGTGTACCTATGGTACAACAAAGCAAAGATTGATAAAGAATTTATGCATCATTACATAAGATGTCCATTATTGCAGATTTGGCTAAAACTTAAACGTAAAACTTAGAGAACATTGCCCCGATGGCTGCCACCACACAAAGCCTTATATGGTAGATGGAAGGATCCAAACGAAAGGTGGCTTAAATATAAAGACTTAATAATTGAAGAAAGAGAAACTCATCTGAGATTAAAGACAAGAGAGGAATTAGAGCAAGAGGGTGTGAATTGTCAATAGTTCCTCTATTTACAATTAAAAGAAAGATTTAAGATGGATATGAAGCTTGAAGGGATTGATTCAAGTAAACAATTCAACAAATTCGAGAAGGTTGTTTTTGAGAAACCTCAACCTCTCAATTTTACAACTTTCTTCTAAATCGAGAGTTGGAAACAAAGTGGTGAAAGAGGTAATGATAAAATGGGCAAGAAGTATTGGATATGAAATAAATTTAGAAAATTAGGGAAAATGTCAGAAAAATACCCAAAAACTTACAGCAGCTCAAAACTTAAAAGAAAACCATTTAAAAATGATGTCTAGGTGGTACTTAGATCCAGCTAGATTATGCAAGATTTTCAAAACAAGAGAAGATAAATGCTGGAAGTGTGGGGTTGAAAACGGCACTTTGTATCACATGTGGTGATTGTGCTCTGATGTGAGAAAGTATTGGAAAAATATACGTAGATGTATAACAGAAATTTTAGAGATAAATATTCCATTTCCCCCCAAAATCTTTCTGTTGAATATGTTGCATGATATAGAGAAGACACTAACAGCAATGTATTGGAGACTAATATCTTACATGGTTTCAGCGGCTAGAATTGTCTATACCAGATATTGGAAGAATAGTGCAACTCCCGAAACAGAAGAATGACTATCTAAAATTATGGAATTTTCAATATTAGATAATCTTACACAAGCATTAAGGGGAAATTTACAAGAAAAAAAAAGATAGAGAATGGTCTCCAATTAAAAACTATCAAACAAAAATTGGATATTGATATGTCATGATATTTCATGAACGCTGTGATAAACTAGATCTGGTAGATAAACGAGACGAGACACGAAATCAGCAGAAATTGTTATTCCTTTTGTTACTTCTGTTTTCTTACTTTTTTCATTATAGGAGCAGGCAAACCATCAGTAAAAAGATAGAAGCATAGGTAACATTTAAGTGAATCAATAATCATACAGCTCCCCCAATCATATTATACCAACAGTGCAAGAATATTGCTGATTTTAATGTAATTTTATGTAACATGAAAGATATAATTATTTCATGTTTATATAATGTACAAGTTTTTCAACTGATTTTTTAAATAAAAAATATACAAAGAAAGAAAGAAATTTGAACACAAGTCTGTAGCAACTGAAATAAACTGAGGACAAAGGAAGAAAAGTGGGAGTAGGAGAGAAAAACCAAGACATTTTAAAAGCAGCTGAGAAAGAGTGATGTCAGAAGCTTGGCAGAAGCCATCCCTACAAAACTGGGACAGCTGGAGGGATTGTGTGAACACATAATAGCTTTACTTATCTAAAGTCCTTTTCTCAAAATGGTGAGTTTGGTGCATGATGCTTCTCATATTTAAAAAAAAAAACCCCAACAGGAACTGAACCACTTCCAGAAATGATAGGAGCATCCATTTAACATTTTACATTTTTTTAAAAATAATTTTATTAAGTTTTGCAAATAAAAAGCATCATCTCAAATTGTACTTTTACATGTAATGTTTTTGTTCTTCCACTCTGATCTAGTTTTCATTTTCTAGATATCTACTCACATATAAAAAATTATGCCTCACAATTCCATGTTCATCTTACGTGCTTGATCTTGCATTTCTCTCATCAAGTCCTGTTATGTTACAGTTATTCCTCTTTAATTTCAACCATAATTCAGACATTTTCACTTGGCAGTTCCCAGCAGTTACTTATTACAATTTGCCATTCTGCTTTTGTCTGATCATCCCCTTTAATCTTTGTGAAACAATATCAGCATTTCTAGTCTCAATAAATGTCCCCCACCATTGTTCAATTGTGAGTATTTGCTGAGACTTCCACAATTTGGCATATTCAGTTCGAGCTGTCGTTATCATGTACAATATTAATCTCCAGTGCCTCTTAATGTTAGTATTCTCAAGAACATTTGTCATGTTTAACAAATAAATTCAGGCTTTTTTTTACAAATTGAACCTTCAGTATTTCACACATCTTTTTATGTATTTCACTCCAATATTTCTTTGCCTTGGGACATTGCCACCGCATATGAAATATTGTACCCACCTCTTTCTGACATTTCCAACACATTCCCGTACCTGTGTTGTAAATCTTTTTTAACTTGTCTGGTGTCATGTACCATCTATGAAACATTTTAAAATAGTTCTCTTTGAGATTCTGAGCCATTGTAAATTTTTGTGTCCTTTTCCAGCTGTTCCCATTCATCTAATTGAATTGAATGCCAATATTCTGTGCCCACAAAATCATTGCAGATTTCACAGTCTCCTCCTGTCTCTCCTGTGTTAACATTTCTTGATATATATGGGATAACAGATGTGGTGGATTGTCAAAGATCCATTTAATCACTCCTGTCCTTTCTTTGGATTCTATTCCATAAGTTATGAAATAGAACTTAACATTTTACATTTTTAAGAAGCCACTTATTCTCATTATTGTGCAATCTTCTTTAGCTATGTGGTAAAACAAAGGGTAATGTATTTTCCTCACGGTAACACATGCTTTGGTCTAATAGATTCAATTGGAAGTTTAGCATGCATGACTGTGTGCAGGATTGCAACCATAAAGCATATAAAACCTCATCCTCAAGATGAGGTTTGAATTAAATCCTAGTACAGCAAAGGTTAATTATTTATACTTTTACATAATATTATAATTAAGTGGGCATGGTATGGGTTCATATGAGGCCCTTTTAAAAATGCTAGTTAAAAAAAATACACCATCCTCTATCAGATACGTAATATCCTGTGGTATTAATTCTTTAGCACCAGTATAGTGGGGTTTATACTGTAATGGTGGCTCAGTTCTGGGTGCTTCTTCAACTTCTGAGTGTGAACAGAGAGCAAAAAGAAAAGAAAAGAAAAGAAAAGAAAAGAAAAAAACAAAAACAAACCTCCTTAAAAAAGGGACAATCTTGTTCCCCCATAGTAGGGATTGTTTGGTTTAGACATTTGCTAGGCTTCTGCCTGAGACCACACCTTGATCTTATCCTGTAGGGAATGCATGTACCAGTCTAAGGAAGCCATATTGGTCCAGGGACAATGCCTGCAGAAGCTGTGAAAAAGGTCCGCTTCTATGACCTAAGGGTGGGGTATGAGCTTTTCAGTGCCCTAGACACCTGGCACCAATAAAATCTTCTTTTACACCAGTGACATGTTTCAGTCTTGAAATCAGACAAGTCTCATAGGAGAGGCCGGGAAGAGCTCAAGCCCTAGCTCAGAACAGAAGACTCCACTCTACTATGAAACAGACTAAGGGGTCAGTTTCAAGTGACAGATGCTCATTGATATATAGGGAACAACAGGAGTAGCTTGGCTACTCCTCTTCAGCTCTGAGTCCTCCAACCACATGGGGATTTTGGACATTGTAGTCCAAACATTTTTCCCCCGAGCTCTGGTTCTGGCCTAACCTTGGACTCTGTAAAACAACCTGCAACTCTTAGTAGGCTCATGCCCTGTGCTGAAGGAAGACCCAACAATTCTGTTTGAGTTTTGTGTGTGGAACAGAGAGGGAGATTGTTTTGTTTTTAACCTCAGACAGCAGATGTCGTAGATTGGCCCAGCTCTAGAAGATTTTCGTTTTGCCATCTGTTTATTTCATATAGGGTTATGGCAGTTTTAGACAATGAAGCTGCCTTAGGGAAGGCCAAGCTAAATATATATGTGGCAGACCGTTGTGTGTATCTTGTCTGGGGTTCTAAAAACAAAAGCTCAGCAGGTTGAGAGTATGAAGTCAGGCAGTGCTGGCCCAAGGTATTTACTGCCTGAGGTGGAGCAGCCAAAGGACTCCTTCCCCCAAGATCAAGGAATATATTAGCCAAGTTCCACAACTGTTCCTTCTGCACCACCACCCCTGTATGAAACTATCATGCAGGAGAACTGAGAATTTGCTGTCCTTTCATGATACTCAAAAACTGCCGTCTAACATTTGGTTCTGAAATGAGGGACTGTGGGGTTGTGTGGAGGGAAGCTAATTTCTTTCCTTTCTAGATTTTCCCACCTCAAATCCCCCTCCCATTTCCCCCTCTAACATGGCAAAATAAAGGATTAATGAAAATGGTTTTAAGACCAGGAGCCCCTTCACACTACAGAATTATAGCACTATAATTCCATTTTAACTGCCATGGCTGCATCTTATGGCATTCTGGAGTCTGTTGTTTCGCAAGAGATATTTAGAATTCTCAGCCTGAAGGTCCGAGTGCCTCAGAATAGTAAGAATCTCAGGATTCACAGGATGCAACTATGGCCATTAAAATGGAACCATAGTGCTAGGATTGTGCAGTGTAAAAGGACCCCATAAGATACTACCATGTTAGTTAAAATGGCATCATAGTGCCATAATTAGAGAGTGTGGTAGGACCCCTGAAGATGTGAGCAGAAAGACCAGAAGCCATGAATACTAAATCCTTGCAAGTGCCTAGTTTTCTTTCACCTTCACTTCTAGTATTCCTCTTGCTGAGTCACCAAATTAAGTTTTAAATTTGAGGGAAACATTCTGACTTATCTGGGCCATGGATCAGACCATCCACTTCTGAATCATTGGATCAAGATTTAGTTCATACCATGAATAACTGCTGTCAACACTTGATGACATTTATTACTTGTGCCATCTTCTTTGAAAATAGTACAAACCTGCTTTTTAGTATTTATACAATGGAAGTACCCAGAAAAAATGCCATGAATTCACTTAGTCTACATTTTGCTGTATCCTGTATAGTGCATTTGTTTCTTCGATAATTATTAGTGACTCAGTAATGGTGCATGCAAAGAACAAATTCCATCACCAGGAGATTCCTTAGTCCAGATGCTACAGCATCCACTCCTCAAATGGTAAGACTTGCTTTGTTCTGTATGGTTTAAAAAATTAAGCATGTTTTAATGATCATTTCTTCATAAGCAGACATAAGGCACTGCCACTTGCAGCCTTTTGATATGGAAATCTGCTTTCATCCTCTCAGGTTTCTCAACAGGATAAAAATGCAAAGCAGCATTTGTGACTAAGCACATGAAAGTCAGTAATGAGGGTGAGCGTTCGCTTAGCTGGCCTCCTAAAGGCTGTACTGGTGAAGCTTCATACCAGATCTCCAGAGTGCTACGTTATCTGCACGTTCCTATGTTCTGCCTCAGGGGTGAGAATTGTGTAGGTTTTCACTGGACAGCAGCTCCCAGCATTACCACAGACTATGTTGGGTGAAGCTTCAGGAGTTGTGGTCCCACAATATTAGAAGAGCTGCATGATTTCTGCCTCTGCTCTACCTGTACATTTGTTTTTTTCAAAACCAAACTATAAAATCACACTAATCATCAACTGCTCTCTTTCTAAAGGATATTCACAATTGCTCACTGGTCAGTGATATCAATGGACAACTCTGTCAGTGTTAATTTCCTCTTAGTTTCTCTTTCTCTTTAAAAAAAAAAAAAGAGTCTATCCTGAACTTTAGGGGGGTTTTGCCCCCAAAGTCTACATGAAAATCCATATGCATTTTTCTATTTCTAATAAGTAAACATACATATTTCTGCAAGAAATTTTTCTAATGTAATGGATTTTGGGATGTTATTTTTATGGATATGTGGAATTTGTATGCACTCTTCCCTAATATGCACATTTTGAATATGTTTTTGATCACAAGGCTCCATTGTAAAATTTGGAAAAGTGCACATTTCTTAGCACAGCTGGGCTTTGGTATGCATGTTGGTTCAAAAATGCTAAACACTCATATTAAAATATGAAATAAACAAATATCTTCCCATCCCTAGTTAGAGACATAGGGTATGTGTAATGGAAGAGGCTGGGCATGTGTTACACATTCATCACTTCTCCGACTAGGGTCAGAGAGAGGTCAGTTATCACCCCAAAATAATATTGCTTCACAATGAAGAAAAGGACAATCAAAATTTGTCATGGATTGGTATTACAGACGGACAAATCTGTTGGTTTTGGTTTCTCTCTTTTTCTTCTGTCTTACATTTTTCTTACAATTTTACATGCCTTCTTTCAGTTTTTTTCCATTCTGTTTCTTCAGCTTTTAAACTTATGTGTACATGAAATCTGTGCAGCATTGCATACAATTTTGCCAAATATACAATTTTGCAATATAATTCATTTTTGTATATTATTTACTTTAAAATTCAGATTTTTGTGCACATACATGCTTTGTATGCTTTAAAATAAAAATATTTAGACAACTTTATCTTTAAAAGTCAGTGATGAATAGCAAAAGACAATTCGTTTCAGTTTGTATATTGGTTCAGGAAGTTCACATTAGAGAGGTTCATATTAAAATGTGAACTGGCTGAATTACTCCCTCCCATTGTCTGTTAGAACACTTTTATAGGAAAAGGTGTGTGAGGCTTTTTAGATTTGGGAAAAAAGACTTAGGTGAGAGAGAACAGAGATTTATAATTTTTGCACATGGAATGGAAAAAGTAGACAGGAATTTTATTATCTCTCTGTCTGAAAATGTGACTTAGAACTCACAGCTATTGAATAAAACTGAGTGGTGTCCTATCTCAGTCCTGGCACAGCTGATAAATCAAACAAAACAAACTGAATATCTCCCAGCTTGTTACCTACTTCCAGGCAGTAAGCAAGGAGTCATAAATAAAGTCTAGCATAAACAAAGTCCAGCAGGGTTTCACCGCAAGGGAGTGTCCAAGGTCAATCTGAGCATTTGTCAAGGCATCCAGCAAAGTAGCAAGTCAGATAAACTCTGACAACTCTTGGAGGGGAAGGATGCCAGCTAAATAGGTCCCGATCCTAGTGTAGCTGAAACTTGATTGATTGTTGCCGGTTGTAAATCCTGAGAGAGAAACACTGGCTCTCTCTTTGCTGCCTGTGCACTGTGAAGCTGGGTTGAGGTAAGTGTTCCTCTATATCTGAAGAGGCAGGACTCTCTGTTGGCACTGGTACTATCCCTTGTTCTGTTTCTGGCACTATAACCTCTCTCTGTACAGGAGGCCCTGGCATGCCTTCTGTTTCAGCCTCTGGCATGCCCTGTGTTTCAAAATCTGAGTCCATGATTGCCGGTCATTGATAGGGAAAAACCAGCAATGATTTGCAATGCACCACGTGTGGACAGGAGAAGGATGGGTCCAGGGTGACATGGTGCATAAGTGTTGTCCTCGCCCAATCTTCCTCCAGTTCCCATAGCAGATTGGGCGCGTTGCATGGAAAGGGCTTCAGTTATCCTTCTACCAGAGGTATAGAAATTTTTATTCAGACAGGCTTTGGGCAAGTAAGGTGGTCCATGGCTAAAAGAAGCTTAATTGACAGGGTCCTGGCTATTGCACTTATTGTTCTGTTCTTCATCATGGTTTTAACTGATCTGTTTTTACATATGGTTTTAAGCAACATTTTGTTTTAATGTATATTCAAGTGTTCTTAGTTGCAAAGTATAAATAAATTAAAACTAAATAAAATAAAGTCCCATAGAAAATGGTGCCAGCTCATTCTAGAAAATGTCAGGATTTTGTCTTAAATATATGGCACAGTATTCATATTACATAGTTTTGAAAAATACAAGGAACAGTGGTGTTTGACAATTCAACATGTTTTGCAAGATCTGTTTGTTGAGCCAAATATGGTAAAATGTGGTATAGGTAGATGAGGAAGAAACTGAAGGGCAGATAGGACAGTTAGAGACTGAGAGCTGCAAAGGGTGGAAGTGGTTAGCTGTGGGGGTTGGTTTAGGAACTGAGAACAGAATAAGCAGGAAGAGGATTTAAAGTTACGTATGAGGGCTCCTGAGAAACACAAAGTAATAAATAAAAGTATCTGGAGGAAAAAAAAAACAGTTTCAGGAAAACACTGTGAAATGTTTATTATTATTTTTATTATATATTGTTAAGAATTTCTTTTCATTGTTCAAACCTCACCTGAGCGCTTACAAAGCTGAAAGGAAGAGATTCATGCTTAACAGTGGCATCGGAGTGTCTGGGAGTGTGGAGAATCAATAGAATACATGAAACTCAGAAAGCAAAATTGTCTGAGCCAGACAGGAGCTCTGGGAGGTTTGATGTTTGAAGATGTCAAAGTAGAGTAGTGTAAAAGCACTGAGGAAAAACCAAAGTTTTCAGAAACGCTATCATTCAAGGCTGAAAGTAGGAGAAGTGAGAAATGCGTTTTTAGGAGTACCCTCTGCTCTTTAAGAGAGAGCTCAGAATACTTATATTTGTTGTTAATTTAAAATTGCCTTTGACTTATGGTGCCCCTGTGAATAAGACACTCTGGAGGGCCTTGGCTTCTTTGAGTGAGTCTATCTTCCCGTAATATGGTCTACCTCTTTTCTTACTGCCTTCAACTTTACAAATCATGATCTTTTCTAATGAGTCATATCATGATTCACATTGTCTTTCTTGGTGAAGGGACAAGGACAAGCAGTGAAGAAGGTGTGGCCATAGAGCTGGGTTTTTTTTTGTGTGCTTATACTTAATACTCAGAACATTTTTCTTTTACGCTTTTGTGAGCATTCATTTAAGAGGCTTTTTCTTATAAGCCTCTTAAGGCTCTTTATGTTACTTGTGCCAAATTATCATAAGAAAGTCCCAGTTCAGTGTGTGTGTGTGTGTGTGTACATGTGTGTTTGGGATTTATATATCACACACACACACTTCAAACGATATACTATAAAGCCAAATTACCTGTCAGAAAGTTCAGTTTGCTCCTGTGCACTTTGAACACATACTATATATGCAAAATGGAAATGCTGTGGTGAACTCTAAGCCACATGGTTTTTTCCAGGGGAAGAAGCAATAGATTCCATTTGCATAGACTACTGGATACTCATTGTCTTCTCCCTCTCCTCTGTAGAACTTCCTGAAAGTTTCACTTGACTGATCCTTCCTAAGAAAGAGGTAAATTGGTATGAGAGGACAATCTCATGTTCACAACTTGGTAGCTACACATTTTCAGCAACATTCTTTTTTGTTAGATGGTTAGATGGTTGACCGTCTGAACTGTCATAATTCTCTCATTCCAGAGATGGTACAACAAGAGGTGCTTGGTGGGTTGCAGAGTTTGTCTCTCATTCTTTGGCGCCAAAACAGCACTAGCAAATCAAATATCTGGAGTTACCATAGACCATGAGAATATAAATACCAACATAATTATTCTAGGACATTGAAAACGTTGTACCCTATTAACTTCTTAAACCAATCAAGTAACATGCTGAACTGCAGAAAATATAAAAATATTAACAGAGTTCTCCAATAAAACAAACCACTCATTCCTCAGGCAAAGTTCTGAGGAGACCATTTTCTTAAGCCACCTAAGAAACAGACCAAAAAAAAAAAAAAAATTGCCCCAAATACTTCTGAGCTCAGTAGTATTGAATGTTCAAATGGAATGGATGTTTAACTTCACTTTTAATTACATTTAAACACATAACATGAACTAAAACTGCATGAAAGCTCTTTTTGTCTGATATGTAATTTGAGTGGGAACAACGAATATATATCTTTTCTTTAGTATTTTATTAATGCCAGCTATGGTATTATGGTTTAAACAAAATTCCACAAACCACCCACCACTGGATATTTTGCTCTTTAAATATCTCCCATGTGTATATGAAAATTCTAGTGGTTATTCTTCTCTTGGGACATTTTGAGTGCCATCTAAATGATAGATTATATACAACATCTGGTCAAATAAATGAGAAACTCATTAGCTGGCATTTGTTGAAATAAATACAAGTATGCCCATACAAAATTCAGATGTAGAAACCAATTTCCAAGGAAAAAACAATTGAAAAATTCTGGAATGTATGCCATTCCAGAAGTTTTAGTTTAAGAGAATAAAAAAATATTTCAAGGTCAATACTATAGTGAAACCAAACATACAAAAGAAATACAAGCAAAAGATATTTCATGTATAAAGGCTGCAGGGCGAGGGAACATGCTGCTGTCCAGCTATTATTGGGCTCCATCTTCAATCTGATGAGAGCTGATGAGACTTGTAGTTCAACAAACATCTGTGGAGCCATGCCTGTGGGCTGCAATTCTAAACTGAAGTGTTTATTTCAGCTTGAATCAATAAAAGGACTAAAAGAAACTCTTTATATTTTGTGCAAATCTGTAATGTGTGCAAGTCCTAGAGATAAGATCTATCTCAGCAGAGTTCAAGACTTAGGAGAGGGCTGTTCAACTTTGCTTGCTTGTTCAACACTCACCTGAATGAATGGATCAGACCTTTGAATAATTTCTGATCCGCTGTTTCTGTCTAGTAGAGCTAGGGCTGAGATTATGATTTGGAAAAGTTAAGAAATGTCTTGATTTCTTTGTATAACATCCTAGCCCAGGAATTTGCTTTGTGACAACTTTGTTGTGAGCTTTTTTGTAACTTACTGAGCTGCTGCTAAGAAATTTCCTCATTGTCATCCACCAAGAAATGATGACCAAGAACAATGTAAGATTATTATCAAGATACTGCCTGGAACAAGAACTGTAAAATGCTTGTTTTGTGGGAAAGTCAAAATATCATGGCCGCTTTCTTTCTCGTCTCAAAATGATTATTCTAAAGATACATATTTTTGGATCTTGAAACTACAGCCACAGTCCAAATGAATGGCTTTTCCCAGTTGTCCTCCATTGTTGTGGTGCCTTAAAAGTGGGCCCTCATCAAGAACAAGAAAGTATGTCACCTTTATTTTTTTATTTCCAGTTGCAGAAAACATCCAAACTGAGGTCCTTCTGAGAAGTCCATTTTGAGATGGTTGAATGTCAGCTGGAAGCAATGTTGCCAATAGTTCATTAACTTAGTTCAGAATTCTTTACTTGATAGAGAAAGGCTCACACTCTCCTGACAAGATGAGTAGGATCTAGACCAGTTTATAAGAATTCTGGTATCACCTTCAGCTATAGCATATTGTAACTCTCTCCCTAGGGAGGTTAGGATGGCTCCATCTTTGTTGTCTTTCTGTGGCAGGTGAAAACCCTCCTATTTCAGCAAGCCTTTGGAAACTGATCATTAACTAGAGAAGGGCTTTTTATGGTTCTATACTGTTTTTAATCTTTGTTTTAAAGTAATAATTGAAAAGATGTTTTAATTCTGTTGTTAGCTTAATTCTGTTTTAATCTCTGCATTTTCACTAACTGTATGTGTCATTGTTGTAATTTTCTGTCTCTTATAAGCCACTTTAAGTCCCAGTCTGGGAAAAAGGTGGGATATAAATAAAGTGGTGATGGTGGTATATATTATATGTGATAGAGCGGAATCGCACTAGGTTCAGCCATCTTTATATCTTGAGTATGTTACTTTTATTCATGTTTTACTTAAGTTTAACATTTTCACTTCCGTGTCCAAATAACTGTGACTGCAGTAAGAAATAAGATCAGGTCAGTGGGAAGAAAACTGCTCACATTGACAACATAAATCAAAATAAAGAATAAGTAATATATATTTAATGTATGTTTTATAGCTTTGCTTATGCCAGTGGACATGCCATTTCTAGAAATTGCCAGGTTTGTGAGCAATTATTTATTATTATTATTATTATTATTATTATTGTTGTTGTTGTTGTTGTTGTTGTTTTATGGTGTGTTTTAGATCCTGATTGTTTTATTAGAATGTGTAGTTTGTATTTTAATCTGTGCCTTCCCTAACAGACACTCCACTGTAATTTTTGCAATGGGCTATGTCTAAAAGCCATTAAAAAAAACCCCTTTGCTAATTCAGAATAATAGCAAAAGTGAACATTTTCATTTCTCTTGAGGTGATAAGCATTTCTTTCTCCACCCCGTGGTAATTATTTACCCTGTGGCATTTACTTAGAAGCAATGTGAAGAGACATCACACACACAGAAACAGGACTTGGGGAAAATTGGCCACAACCTTCATTGAGCACAGCTTATAAAGTCTGTAAAGCCTTTGGCATGCCTTAGGGCCAGGAGCTTGGCATTAGCCATTGGGTAGTTCACCTGCTGGCTGATATGATTGCACCCAGTCCAATAGTTGGAATAACATGGGAGTGATGGGACAGACAGGTCTTACTGAGGTCCTTTAAGGTGATTCCCCATTTTGGAAAGTGGGTGCTACACTCATGCTCCCCCTAAGAAGAATCTGACCCTATGCTTCTATCTTCAGCCATATGGTGAACAATCAAATAAGAGAAATATGCAAATACCATAAAAATATCATGTGTGTTGCCTTCAATCAATCACTTTCTATCATGATGCCAAACCCGATTGTACCAATGAAGAGTATTCCTTTTTCACCCCATCAGTTGGCAGCCAGTCTTTTCCACAGCAACATGAATGGTGGAAATCAGGAAGGGGAGTCAGTGACCACCATAGAGACCAAGACCATATGCAAAGATTCCTTAAATATATGAGAGGAGGGCCTCACTTCCTAAGACTGCTCTCAGTTTGAGGCAGGCGTCTTGTGGGATTAGCCAGAATAGCTGATTGCTCTTTATCCCATTCCATTCTGGCACATGGGTAAGAAGTTCTTTGCATACTTCTGGCCACAATGTCATAACACACCCCATGGAATTTGAGGAATCCAATGCAGAGGAGTCAGATAGAGAAAGGTCTCTGGCTCTGGATACCAGCTACCTCCACAAATCTGAGTAGCTAGTGGCCAATATAGCTGATGAAGAACTTCAGCAGAATGAGCCCTCACCTTAGCTAGAACTGAGGAACATTAGAAAGAAACTCCCATGACATCCTCATGACAAGGATCAGCTGTGGAGGAGCTTACACTGAGCAGCAAGCACTTGGCATTTCAAGGCCAAGTTGGCTATAAATCCCATAGCAGTTGCTGGGAGGTTTTATTGCTCTGCCTTCTGTTTTCATGGATTCGTTTGGATTCCTGACCACTGGACTGGTTTATGGCATATGGCTCTTTATCCTTCCCTTATGGTAGCAGGTAATGTGATTCATGGATTTTAGAAAGGCTGGCACTTTGCCACTGTACCTCCCTTCCACCCTGGTAAACTCCCTTGACTACCTGTGTATGATCCAGACTGGCTTGACCCATTTGTAAATCAGCCTGCCAATCTTAGCACTTTGCTGCCTTCATAGGACACATACTAGAGGATGGAGAAGTAGAAGTGTCCTTGTGCTCTTTGTCCTGCTAAGTGGAATCAAATGGCATGGTTCTTGTGTATAGACTACAGTTTTCTGTATTTCTGCAATGCTAACTCAAATCCTTATATAAGATACAGATGTAGCTGTTTCTGAACTGAGGATTGAGACTTGGGCTATGAGCCTTACTTGAAGGTGGCAATATGAGAGCAAATATGAATTCTGCACCCTGAAATGAAGTTTTTCTTCAGTCTTGAAATTCTGGCCCTGCAGAAAGTGAAATGCTGAAAATTGTTCACATCTAGAACTCTTCTATTTGCTGAGTTTGCATTCCCTTGGTAACTTTGCCTGCCTCTTCTCTTTGGATGCCTAAACTGTATTTCTAAAAGCTTGACTAAAGTTTTAAATTGCTAGAAATTTAGTTTTAAATTGCTAGAAATCTGGGAACGCAAGGCAAATTTCATGGTGGCATAGAATTCTTAAGTGGCAGGTGCAATACCTTCATCCCCCTCAGAATTATATCCTTGCTTATTTGGAAATAAATTTTTGTTGGATCACTGCACTTATTTTCATCTACTGATTGCAGAATGAATAGGATTAGCCAGATCTAGAACATCAGCAACCCATCACGGAATTCAAGCAATATATTTTACCCATTTCTTATAAAATCAGACAGATTTTTCAAATATAATATTCATTAAAGCATGGTAAGTGAGTGAAGGACTGAAAGCTATCAAATACAATTAAGAAGCAAGAAGAAATTGGAACCTCTCATTTTAGACTGGCAAAACTAAGTGATTCTTGCAGAAAGGTCATGTTTAATGAAATTAATACTTTGATTTCTTGTATAGCAGTTCTACAAAAGAATGCTGCTATCAGAATATTCTGCAAATGATATTATTTGATTCCATGGCACTAATTTTAATGCACTTCTCTGAATTAGTGCAGCAGTGCCCTAAGACTGACAGAGAAAATATTGTCAGAATGATCTGATGACCTGTGGGAAGAGTCAAAAGTATTTCTCTTAATCGTGGTGTGGATCATTTCAGAATTCCCCTGTGTGCTGTAGAACTACTTTATGTGGAAACAGTAAAATATTAGGGACTGTTTTCTATTCTTGCTGAGTTCTGTTTGTTAAAGGATGGAAACAGAACAACACAACTCTAATCACATTTATTATTTCATTGTTCTCTTATTGCTTTTGGTCAAGAACCTGACCAGTTGTCTGTAGACAAACAGGTTGTATGTCATTTCATGTTTTGGTCTCCTATAACAGAAACCTTTAAACTGGAGCATAGAAGTACTCAATTTATGTGCAATTCTAGCTTCTTGTGAGCACAGTACCTTCAGTATTGGGCTGGCTACTGGCCACCTTCAGACTACCCTGTGCCAAAGTTATCATTTTTGGAAAGGGATTGGAAAGGGGTTGAAATTTTAGGCTCAGAGTTTTTAATGTGTCAATACAGTGGGTATACCAACTAGCCCAGCATGGTGTGGTGTTTCTATGCTATCATTGTTACCAGCTATCCTCTCCTCAGACATGGGCTGTATCTGTGCACAATGATAAATAAAGAATTCTGGCTTATCTTGACATTCTGTGCACAAGTGGCCCATTTACTCCCCATTTCATACAGACACATAGCACTAATTAAACATTGATGGCTCTGCTATTTGTGACATTTGAATCCAGGATCCTGATTCATCACTCACAAATGAGCTGTGTTATGACCATTACTTGGTTTGGAATGAAACAGAATCTTAGGTTTGGATGTCATGATAAAGTATTTCTGGTTAATTTTACCTCCACGAAGCAATGGGAAAGCTCAGCAGGAGTCAATAGCTTAGTAAATTCCTCATTTTAAAGGCCCTTTCACTCTGCACAATTGTAGCTCTACACTTTAACTGTAACAGGCAACTTCCTATGGAATCCTGGGATATGCTGACTAGGGAGGGGCATTTAGAATTCTCTGCCAGAGAGCACCAGTGCCTTACCAAACCACAAACCCTTAGATACAGTCATGGTGGTTCAAGTGGAATCATAGTGCTACAGCTGTGTAGTGTAAAGGGTCTCCAGTAAACAATGATAAGGCAACTCCCAACAGATTGTGGAGATTTAAATAGGGGAAATAAGGTCCCCTCTACCATTCAATGCTTCCTTCTACCTTGAACAGGAGCTAGGAATTGCCCCCAAATCTCTTAATTCTAACTGCCACCACCCACTGAATTCTGAATTATTCCGTATCTGAGCAGCACAGTGGGACTCTGCTCTGAGGATCTATGCTTAAGGTCCTTTCCCTTCCCTCTCACCTCCCCCTTCTGAGTGAGAGAAATCCTATCTAAGCGTGTGCTGAGGAATGGCGTGGGGATGGAGAGGAAACAGAGGTTTTACTGACAAGTATTTATTTTAAGGCATGCAAGTAAAGCAAGAAAATAATACTCATGAGAGGCTGTCCCCGCTCAGGTACGCTTAAGTTAGAAGTAGTTATAAAAACAGGTACATTCTCCAGATCAGCCAAACTTCCAAAATAATAAAAGACCTAGCGCGACTAACTACTCATTCTAAGTTACTTACAGCAAGTTGGTCACTTTCTGAGATGCTCTGCAAGGGTAGGGCCAGGAGATGATTTACCCAGCATCCATGCCCTTTTGTTGATATTTTTGGGTGTCCCCTTTGTTCTCTCTACTGCATGGTCTCTCAAAGATTTTCATAACTTCTCTTTGAAGCCTCTCAAAGATTCTCACTCCCCCCCTTGATTGGGCAATTCTCTCCCATGATCTGTGAGGCTGATCCACAATAAAAAGTGTAACTTAACCCCAACACCTCATTAACCCTTGGTTTACCTGGAGAAGGAAGTATCCCTCTTCAGCTATGTCTAGGTCATTACCTAGAAGCCCCTTTATCACACAGATATGCAACATTCTGTGACCACAGAGCATGCTGAGTCCTCATTGGGGTTTATAGAGGGTTTATGCATCCTTTCTTGTGAAGATTTTTTTAAAAATACAGTACTCCTACAGTGCTATCCCTAATATGCTGAAATTTCTCCCTTGCTGACAAATGTGTTGGTTCAACTGAGTAAGATAGGCACTTGGAGATGTGTTTGTTAATAGTACCTATATGAAACAACAGTCAGGGCTACATCTTCATCAATGACTTGGATGAAGGAGTAGAGGGCATGTTGATCAAATTTGCAGATGACATCAAATTGGGAGGGGTTGCTAATACCACAAAGGACAGGATAAAGTTTCAAAATGACCTCAACAGATTGGAGAGCTGGGCCGAATTTCAACAGAGAGAAATGTAAAGCCCTACACTTAGGCAGAAAAAATGGAATGCACAAATATAGGATGGGGGACACGTGGCTGGATAGCAGTAAGTATGAAAGGGATCTAGGAGTCTTGGTAGATCACAAGCTGAACATGAGTCAGCAGTGTGATGCGGCAGCCAAGAAAGCCAATGTGATTCTTGGTTGCATCAATAGGAATATGGTGTTGATCAAGGGAGGTAATGGTACCACCCTATTCTGCTTTAGTTAGAATCTCATCTGGAATATTATGTCCAGTTCTGGGCACCTCAATTCAAGAAGGATATTGACAAGTTGTAATGTATCTCGAAGAGGGCGACCAAAATGGTGATGGGCCTGGAAGCCATGCCCTATGAGGAAAAACGTAGGGAGCTGGGTATGTTTAGTCTGCAGAAGAGAAGGTTAAGAGGGGACATGATAGCCATGTTTAAATATTTGAAGGGCTATCATGTCGAGGAGGGAGTGGGCTTGTTTTCCGTTGCTCCCGAGACTAGGACAAGGAGCAATGGATTCAAGCTGCAGAAAAGGAGATTCCACCTGAACCTCAGGAAGAACTTCCTGACAGTCAGAGCTGTCCAGGAGTGGAATATGATGCCTTGGAGTGTGGTGGAGTCTCCTTCTTTGGAGGTTTTTAAGCAGAGGCTGGATGGCCATCTATTGGGAGTGCTTTGATGTGTGTTCCTGCATAGCAGGGGGTTGGACTGGATGGTCCCTGTGGTCTTTTCCAACTCTATGATTCTATGATTCTATGATTATATTATATTATATGCCACTAACAGAGTTGGGAAACAGAGAGATATCTGGGTGGGGCAGATAGAACATGTGCCCCGGGTGCCAACACCAGGAGGTGCAAAAAAGAAGTGCTGGAAGCGGCAGAGGAGGCAGCAGCCCTGGAGGTGGGGGTGCAACCTCCATGCTTGCCCTAGGAGCTGTTTATGCAAGATACACCTTTGCTGGGAAAAGTTACTGTTTGGGATGACAGCTCCCAGAATTGCATTCCATCCATCTGTCCCCATTTGGCAGGTACAGTCCTCATTAATCCTTTGCTGTCTCACTTCTTCAGTTGCTTTTAAAATATCCCAGTTTATCCCTCCTCCTCCCACTTTCTTCCTTTGATCTCAGTGTACTTCAGTTGCTGCAAACTGAGTTCAAAGGGCAGACGTATTTTGCACTCAACTCAGCAGGGGGCAAGAAGGTCAGACATCTTGCTCTTCCCAGTAGATTCAAACAAAAGCAAACTGCTGCAGCCTCTCTAGCTTGTGTGTTCTTCTTCTTTAATAACTTTTGCCATTGGGACCAGACTCTGATGTCGCTTGGCCACATGTGTCCCAGTTTTCGTCTGTGAAAATTTGAAGGGCAGGAAATCCCCAACCAGTGCACAATGCTGGCTGGGGGATTTGCAGAGTTACCGCCATAGAATCACAGAATCATACAGTTGGAAGAGACCACAAGGGCCATCGAGTAAGGCCAACTCCCTGTCATACAGGAATACATTATCAAAGCATCAAAGCCCAACAAAGTCCAAAAAAGTAACCTTCCCAAGCACTGTCAAGAAAAGGTTAGAACATAGTATTTCTTTAGTCTCCTTATTTCATTATTTCACTGCTACCTCTTGTGTTAAATAAAACAGAAAACCTTCTGCCTTTTTTTTTTTTGAATTGAGCACTAATGAAAACCCTGTGGACCCACAGGCTGGAGCTTTTGTAAAAAGCTGAATATATTATTTTCAGGGCCAGTGAAGACCAGTAGGAGTTTAGTGCCAGACTTTATTCAGTTTCAGATGATGATCTGTTACTTTCTGGCAACAGCCTCACTACTGTTACCAGAAAAGAAGCTGATTTCTGGGAATGTGTTTTGAACCCAAATTAACAACTGAAGTAGAGTATTGGACTGGTAACATTGGGGTGATCATCTCCTCAGTCTTGTTTCCAGACAGATGCACACACTTGACAGGAAGCCAGGCATCTTTTTGTTAATAACTCAATCATGAGCTTATTAACAAAAAGAAGAAGGGAAGGGAGAAGGGAATATCCACTGTGGAGGCATATTATGTAAGTGGAAGAAGAGGATGCTAGACTAAAGCAGAGACTGAAAACATTTACTTTTTTAGTCCATGGTTCCCTGAATCCCCCAGCCAGTACAGCCAGTGAATATTCTGTCTGGGATCATTATTGAAGTTGTAGCCCAGAAAAGAGATATTTCCAAGCTCTGAGCTAGACAGGCGAGTTTTCCTCAGCTTGTTGCCCTCCAAAACTGAAGACTGAGATAGGCCATTGGTCTGATCCAGCAGCAGTGCCCTCCTTAGATTTTATCTAACGAAACTGGGGGAAAACAGCCGAGTAACATGTGCAGCTCTTCTGCATGGCCTCTGAATCTGACATGTTGCAGGACGTATGAGGGTGAGAAGATTACAGGGAACATTTGAAATCACCTTCAATCCATCATTTACATGGTAAATATTCATGCAAATAAATACCCATACAAGTCAATCATTCACATGGCAATACAGACTCCAATTATTATTAGTTTAGAAGGTTTGGAATGGTATCTTACCAGTAACCAGTAAAAGTAATCATTTTTTTAAATAAAATGAACATCAGCCTGCTTTACTTCCATGTGAAAAGTTGGTTTGAAATAATACTTCCCACAGGGATTAGGCAAAGTTACTGTTTTCTTTAAGAAAACATTTTTAACATTTTTGAAGGGATGTAAGAGGTTTAATCTGATACAGGCCCCCTGTTTAAGCGCATTGTACTTATTTGGGACACACTTTGGCTCACAGTGCCAAAGGGTGGGATGTACATGTTCTGTTATTGACTTCTTAACTGTTGATGTATCATTTTAAGATAACATACCGTACTTGAAAAATAGGAAGGCCTAAACTGTAGTTAACAGAGAATTTTCTCACTATGTCACAGTGTTCCCCATTAATATGGGAGGTACAGTTTCTGAATTTAAATTACAGCAATTATTTCTAAAATTCATTCTGTACTTGTACATTATGATGTGCAAACCTATCCTTATTGGCCCTTCTTTTTGGTGATGCAAAAGTGAATACCCTATTAATAGATTGACTTATGTGCTCTAGTAGTGCAAACAATGGTTTGCATAATTGCTGCAGCAAAAGCTAAATCATGGGATCAGGGAAAATGTTACTGCAGAATGTGCTCAAGCAAACAGGCTCCTCCCTGACTGCTCCTATGCCTCTCCTTCTATCTGATCAAAACTCTACGGCTTCCATCTTACAGCAAAGACCAAAGGACGGTCCATGGACTGTGACCCCATCATGCCCCACTTGCCATTGAAGAGGCCTTTTCACACTAAACAGGTATAGCACTGTGATTCTGTTTGAACTGTCATGGTGATATCCTTTGGAATCCTGGGGTTTGTAGTTTGGAAAGGCACTAAAGCTCCCTGGGTGAGAATTCTAAATGTGCTCCCCAACTGTACCTCCCAAGGTTCTATAGAATGGGACCTGACCAATCAAAGTGGAATCATAGTGTTATACCTGTATAGTGTAAATAGGACGCTTGTCTCCTGCATCTCCTGGGGAAGGGACGTAAGCTCAAAATTGGCTACGTTCTAAAATCTGCTTTTGAACTGTTAGTATGACTGAGTTGGATCCCAGCACAGGAATCCCAGTTGCACACAGGACATCAATCACCTAGCTACATCCCACTGTAGCAGTTTTAAAGCTCCCCCCTCCATAAAACTAGATATTAAAGAGAATATATAACTCATTTCCCTTCTAGAGAGATATTTCTTCAAAGATACATGTCTCAACAACCAGTCTTAGAAATGAAGTTGGTGTTTTAATTTTCAATGATCAATCACAAAACAAAGCATGCTAAGCACAAGATAGATGGGTGAGGACCATCACATGCTATGACAAACAGATGCCTTGGGGGACATTTCTGCAAAAATGTGACAACCATATCATCTAATCTGATCCCAAGCTAAATCCTCTCACTTCTGGAAAAAAAAAAAAGGTCACAATGTTCACATTCCATTTGGTAGCTCGGCTTTGATTTTTGCAACACTTCATTACACTTTCATAGGAACTATCATTACTGTTAAATCAATACAGATAAACCTTTTTCTGCATTTAAATGGGGATATAGAAAAGATATTGATTATATATAATCCATACTTTCTCAGGATTGCTAAAGACCTATGTACCCTGTGAAGGGGGGATGGAGGGGACAGGCTCCTTTCTCACGCACGCGGGGGGGAATGGACGGGAATGGAGGCTGCCGCTTCCCCGCTCGTTCCTTCGCCTGCGGAAGGAAGGAGGGGGAAGCGGCAGCCTCCCGGAGAAGGCTTCTTGCGCGAGCCGCCCTCCTCCGTCGCGCGAGCACCGGCGCTGCGAAAAGGGCCCATATAACACTGGTTGTGCAAGAACTGCACTGGCTTCCAATTTGACTCCAAGCTTAATTCAAGATGCTGGTGTTGACTTACAAAGCCACAAACTACTTGGGGCCAAGATAACTGAAAGATTGCCTCTTCCCATATGAGCCTGTCAGACATTTAAGATTTTCAGAGGAGACCCTATTGTGTGTCCCAACACCTCGCAAAATTAGGTGGGGGGTACGTGTAACAGGGCTTTCTCTGTAGCAGCAGCTTAGATGTGGAACTCTATATCCAAGGAAGTTAGGTTGGCCCCATCTCTTTTAAGTTTCTGGCAGGCAGTCCAAACAGTTGTGTTCTGCATTGCATTCATTGAACAAAACTCCTGTTTTAACTGTTTCAAAACTGGATTCTACGACTGTTTTCAGACTTAGTTTAAAGAGTATTTTAATATGTCTAAATAATATTTTTATCTTTGTATTGTTTTAATTAGTTTTTATTTGTCTGTTGCCTTAGGAGCCCTTGTGGGCTGGGAGGTGATGAAGAAATACTTAAAATACGTAAAAGAAAATAATAAATAATTAAATAAATAAGCAAGCAAGCTCATGCTATAATAATTTGTTACTTTTTAAAGTGTGAAAAAGTCTTTGTTGTCTTTGCTGCACTTTGAAAAATTCATACATACATAAAACATCAAACTCAATCACAGTCAGAGTGAATTCTTGCTGCTCTGAAGAGAAATTATTGTGAAGATAATATCTGAATGTGAGAGAAGAATATTTGATCATACGTTTCATATTATAACAGGAGTATGTCCATGCCCATGTAAACTTTCAGCGTCCAGGCTCTTTCCAAACCATTCTCCTTCCTTATCTCTTTGACCATAAACATCATGCTAGAATATGTCTTTGTTACTCTTTGAATGAGTCAGGAAAAAAAAATAAAGCCTTAATGAAGACAATGGAAAAAATGCTGAGTTCTTTTTTAATGAGGCATTCACTAAAACTGCTGATGCATGAAATGTGATAGTATTAACTGATGCCAGGTTTAAAATTTTATGAGGTGTGCTGTGCTGTTTTCACTGCCCCATAACCCTGAATGCTGAGGTTCAATAATGCAGGACACTGAGGATACGTAACTATTTTAGTTACTGGCAATTAGCTTTTACTTTTTAAAGTTACAGTGTCTCTCCCATGGATCTGGAATCAAAATTCCAAACAAGGATTGGAGAATAGAGGTCATGAGAAAAGGTTGCAGCTCTGGAATGGAGACAATTTGTTTTCACCTGTTAAAGATGTCAGGTCTAATCCTACCTATCCATGGGTGGCTCATGAACCAAGAGGGCAGAGTTTTCCCTACCATTTCATGGTGCAGCAACCTCAGCTTCTCAGGCCACAAGCCACCATGGCCCATGCCTCAAGGTGAAATGTCATGAAATCATGAAGAGCTGATATCAATTGCCTAAACAAGAAGTACAGTCTAATGTGACTCCTAAAACTGTTTTCTGGTCCCTAATCCCTCTCCAGACTGCCTGTTTTCTGAGAGAAAAGGGTGATTTGCCTCTCTTGGAAGATTTCAGGAATGGCAGTTGACTTTAAATAGGATATAAGGACCCATACACTGCCTAACATTTTTTTTAAAAAAATTATAGTTTTTCAAAACAAGAAGTGGACTTTCGGCATCAATGGTGTGTTCAATTTTGTTTGGATTTTCAGAAGTTTGTGTGGCCCCTGAAGGTCATTAGGCAGGAAATTGGACCTTGGACCCAGCAAAGTTGCTTACTCTTGCCTTAAATAACAGTGAGCTAAATAAACAGGTGATCTGATTTTGAATATATGTTATTCTACTGTATTTTTAACAATTCATCTTAATAACTCAAATCATCTTGACAGTTTTAAAAAAGATGTTAAGTCATAATTTTATCTGGCTCATTTAAAAACCTCTACTGTTCTCATCTCATGCACTTATTTTTGTGTATTTATTGATGCTCTTTCTTTGGAAGCCAGGGGTTCTTTTTAAATATGAACATAGAAATTTATTTATGGGATAAAATAAATAATACTAATTTCCTTTAACCACTGCTGAAACCAATGAGGCTCATGTAAATAGCGACTATCTTCCCCTCTTCTTTTAAGCAAAGCTAACCTTCATTGAATTGGAATCAAGGAAACTTGTGGGATCTTAATGAAATGGAGCACAGTTCAGTCAAAGGGCTGGGAAAATGTCTATTTTTGAGCTCCCTGGAGTGCAGCAGCCACATACATTATGCCTAGATATGCCAGCAAAAGCACCAGTTGTATTTCTGTTTAGGGATACACGAAACATTTCCTTTTCCCACCATTAATGCAGAATGTTTGAAACTCAGCTTTACTGTTAACACTGCCTCACAAGCATTCCTGCTACAATATATACTGGGAAGCTAAAGGTACTGAAGATGACACGGCAAATGCAAAGTGCAAGACTCCCTAGAAACCCTTCACTTATGCTAAGACAACAGGTTTGCAGCCATGGTTTGCAAGGAGTGAACTATTTGAATGATCAAAAATGGCATCATATTTGATAAATAACAGAATACTGCACCAGCAACCATACATATGAGACCAATAATGGAATATAATAGGCCCTGATGAACAGTGGGAAGTCACCTGAATGTTTGTACTGTCTGTAGGGCTAATAATGTAATTTTGAAGAGCTGTAGCATTGGATAGCCTAGTTATATGGCTGGGTGTTCTGAAAATGCCACCAGCAGTGCTTCTGGAGGGCTTTTCTGAACATTCGTAAGCAGAAGCATATCTAGGGTGAGGCAAGTAGTGCACATGCCCTGGGCAACATGGCCGGGGGGTACCAAAAAGCCAGGCATGTAGGGGGTGGGGGTAGGGGTAAGAAAGGAGGGGCATGACTTTCCCATTGGCTCTAGGCACTGTTTACACTAGATATGCCACTGTTTGTAGGCCTTTGAAGAAGCTGCTTGTGTACTGTGTAGCTTGGATTTCTGGTTAAAAGACTGAGGCCATTTCCGGCCCCTCCCGAAACTGCAAACCCCAGGATTCCAGAGGATGTTGAAAGTGGAATCATCGTGTTATAACAGGCTAGTGCGGAAATGGCCTGAGAGAGAGGAAGGAATTCTGTTTTAAGAGGAAGAAAATTGCAATGGTGTGTCTTTGCTGGGAAGTAGAGTCATTTACACTTCCTCTTTTGTTTAAGGGGGATATTTGGGTGATGCTTTCTAATTTTGGTAAAACCCAGGAACAAGATTGTAACTCATAATAGGACAAGTTTGTGTGGCAATAAAATTAACAGCAGCAAACTGCAGTCGGAGGGGCGGGTGTAATAAGAAGTGTTCCAAGTTCTAGAAGTAACTTGTTAAAACAAATTTCATGCAATTAGCTTCTTTTTTGTAATAACTAAGTCATATCATGATTGTACCTTAATGAGGAATAAATTACCTCCTTTGAAGGGGTAACTAATTTTAGTTTTATATTGTGGCAGCCTAGTGACCTGAGGTGGTGCCTCACACTGAAAGGAAAGGGTGAGATGCTCCATTGCTAGAACCAATTTTTGTATTGTTACAGAGCTTCGGCTTCACTAAATGGGGAAGAGAAATATCCTATAGTTCAAGGGCTGACTCATGCTGCATTTTGGGCTGCTGCCTCATACTCTCTTACAGATGATGAGCTGATGACAAAGTAGGTAGGAGTGTGTTTTGTACTAATGGCCTGTAGCATTTAGATTTCTTAGAAGTACCTGAAAATTAACTATTTTAGTTACTTTGGAGAAACACAAGAGGAAACACTCACCTTTACAAAGTCTATTAACTGTAGTAACCTCTAATTACTTTTGGGTCTAGGGACTATAACTGTTGCTGGTTGTTTTTAAAATGTACTGGTAGCTTTCTGAAGCCATTTCTGCACGAGACTGTTATAGCGCTATGATTCCGCTTTCAACATCCTATGGAATCCTGGGGTTTGTAGTTTTGGGAGGGGCCGGTGGCAAACCCCAGGATTCCATAGGATGTTGAAAGTAGAATCATAGCGCTATAACAGTCTCATGCAGAAATGGCCTGAGTCTGGATGTGACAGTGGAACAGCATGACCTGAACTCTCAACTTTGTTGGGAGTGTTTGTATCTTCTTTGCAGATCCAGCACTGGATCTTCAACTTGATTACTCTCAAGGTCCCTTCTAACTCAACCATTTTTCCATGATTTATTCTTGAGGAATTCTTGAGGAATGGCAACAGTAGCATTCAAAAATGAAAGCAAACAAATACCCCCCTCCAAACTCAGAAATACTTTAAAAATCCAAGTCCCTTTTGGAAAAGGTTATTTCTTTCCTAAAGACTAGACATGGACAGTAGACCAATGAGATCTAATAGTGTCTCTTTTGTATAGGGATTATTTTTAAACGTTAGAGAGACGCAATGTCTACTCCCCCCCACCATTATATAGATTAGGCAATGATTGACTGAAAAGCAGTGGAGGGAGAATAAACAGTAATAATGTATGTTATGTAGAAGAGGGAGAAACCTAACTCAAAGACACCAATAAAAATGAGTTTACACTATGGAACCACAGGTCAAAACAAATAGAAGACAATGTTGAATTACTTTTTCCAACATTGCATGTAAAATTCAGTGAATGTGGCAAGGCTGTGTTTGGAAGCCTCCTTTCCAGTAGTGATTCTTTCTTTCTTTCTTTCTTTCTTTCTTTCTTTCTTTCTTTCTTTCTTTCTTTCTTTCTTTTTCTTTCTTTCTTTCTTTCTTTCTTTCTTTCTTTTTCCAAGCTCCAGGGTCAGACAAGATTTTCTAAGCATGTCCCCTTTAAGCATGCTTTCTGAAGCGATGAACTTGTTTCTCAGCATCATATCAATGGAGATTCCAGATTCACAGTGCTAGGATCCACATGCTGTGTGACAAAAAAAGATACTTGCTGCCTTATTGTGGGGAAATTGCCAGAACTGGAACTAGACAAAAAACAGGCTTTCTCTTTTCTCCAAAAGAAAGCAGCACCACAGAGATTTTATAATCTCTCTTACTCCTCCTTGGCTTCTGAATGACTGAGCTTGGTTTAAGCAGTTTCCCTTCCCACATCTTTCTAATTTACACTTAAGTTTCCAGTAAAACTTAGGTTGAAGGGAGTTTGGACATGTGCCTTTTTTCTGGTAGTCTCAGAAATCCATGGTTTTGTGAGGAGAGCAACCCATTTCTCATAACATACAGTGACCCCCTGGAGTGTTCAGTATGGGAAAAGAGGAGGTTACTTGCACAAAAGGATGAGCTTATCTACCTCCTAGGCTTTGCTGTCCAGAGCTGAGGCAGCACACAAAACACACTATTCATTATTATTTACAACCAAGGAAACACTAACTCCTGAAAAATGTATACTTTCCAACTGCCCCACTTTGGCAGGGATAGGCCCAATAAATCTGCTGTTGTCCCATTTTTTCACCTTTTTCCAGTCCCAATTTCTCTTTCCTCCTCCCAGTTTCCCCCTTTGTCCTCAGCTAATTTCAATTGCTGCAAACTGACTTCAAAGTGGAAGTTTGGGCTCAATCAACTTAGCATGGGGCAGAGGAGTGTTCTTCTGTATTTATAACTTTTGCCATCTTTGAACAGCTGCTGGGTATCTAAAGCAACTGCATCTTGACCACATCCTGATTTTCCATAGCACCCAGTATTTCACAGCTGAAAACAAGGCCATAACTCTTGCCTACCCCCTCCCCTGTATTTCAGAGTACAACTCCCATAAACCTCAACCATCACAGCCAATGCTCAGGGATCATGGGAACTGTTGTCCAAAATATCTGAAGGGCAAGAGGTTTCTATCCCTGAGCTACATTAACCCTGTTCAGGGTCAATAATGAAAGAAAGGCCGATCTTTGCAGGTACATTTGAAGCTATATAGATATATACATCACAAAGAGCTTTTTGCTACCTTACTGTATTTTTATACAGCAGTAAAATTCTGTGGCAGGATGTCTGTGCTGCAGAGTTCAAGAAGCATCACAGCAGTTCTGCAGCACTGTGATTCAGTAATATACATGTTTAGCTTTCAGGCAGTAGCTAGTTGCTGCATTCATCTCAAGGACGCCAGAGAAGCTAGGCTTAAAAGACAAGCTGAGATAAGAATATTGTAGTGTTACCAGTTTAGGTTTTGCCCTGGATATTCCAGATAATTTGTAACAACAAATAATGCCTAGCTATCCACTACAGAATTTCATGTTGTTCTGCTGTTCCCACAACATAAGAGAAACTTTGGTAGACTCTTCCTTCTGTTTACTTCTCCCCTGCTATAACAAGTCAGCTAAAGGGACTCACATTTATGAAGTTACAGATGCCACAATTTCTAGGGTCAACCTCTATCTAAATATACATGGAATTTGATTTTTATGTAAATCAGGGAAAACTCCCAACAATGCTTTCTTCCTCTCATAAATCTCCTGTGTTTTCCCATCACTTCCTTTCTTTAAAACAACAAAACTTAACAACTTTCCACAACAACAATCCTGATAAGGAGGGAGAGATGGCATAGAAGCACAACCTCTTTTGTTTAGTAGTGCTAGGAATCCTTCATCAGAACTGGGGCTATTTCTAGCTTCTCATTCTTTAATTTTGCATTGGCAAAGCTAGGACCATATTCACAGGGTATTCGGTGATGAATAAAATATAGTACTGATAAACTGATTAATAATTTGAATATATGGTCACCTTTACTTCTTGCTAATCATATGACAAGGACTGCCACTGATGCGCACCCACCCAGACATTGCCTGGAAACCATTTCATTTATTCCAGAATATTTATTTAACAATGCAGGACAGCACTATGGGGACATCATGTGGCCACTTTGAGAATGACAGTCAACTTTGATCAAGTTACCTTGCTCAGTGATTCTTAACCTTTTCTTTACCAGGGACCTTAAATATCTTTTGTTGGTGAGGACCTCCAAGATTTAAAATCCTAAAGTGCATCAAATATTGACTTAAATTTGCCCATCAAGGGTCTTTAGATTTGGAGAGAAGAGAGAGATAAATAAATGCACGCACTCCTAATCCTAATTTTTTTTACTGGAATGATTCTGTACAAACAACTCCTCCCCCTCCCCCTCCTCTCTGAACAGCAATCCATGGTCCAATATTACTTGTAAATTTTTATTAATTAATTAATGAGAAGGCAAGCAACTGCATTTCACTTACAAACATATTGTTACACATTCTGCTTCAATTCATAGCTTGGATTGTTTCTATCAGTTATTCCAGGGAACAATGGAGTAGTGCTGAACAACTATTCAGGAATGCTTGTCTCCAGCAACAAATGGAAGCTTCATGAAATGAGAACAACTCCCCCACCCCCAAGAACTGTAGAAACCTTCAGTACAAGACATGCACTCAGCTGATGTAAGAGCTGTGAATGATTCTCAGGAAACATCTCTGAACAAATCTTTCCAAGAAAACCCTATAATAGGATTGCCATAAGTTGAAGATGACTTGAGGGCACATAAGAACAATGTATCATTCAATTCCACATGTGTTACAGCAGCATGGTAGAAACTAAGACGTGTTTGTTTTATCACAGGTAACAATACTACTCAGTGCTTATGTGTACATACCTACCCCACAGCCATCAGTAAGAAATGATGTAGAAAATGCTGAAATAACTTCAGTTGGACTTTTCTGTATCTCAGTTTAGAATTGTTCTTACACTTACACTGCATGCCATAGACCAGGAGTTGACTATCTGTGTTGAACTACAACTTTCATAATCCCCGAGAACTAACCATGCTTGCTGGAAGTTCTGAGACTTCTAATTCAACACATACGGAGAATCCCAGGTTGACAACCCTTGTCCTAGGTTATAGTTGGAAACAACATATGGGGATGAGGGTAAGTGAGTGATGATTTTAGCAAAATTGAAATATTATTTGTATAGATAAATTATTACAATAAGTACAGTCAGGGCAGAAAAAGAGACATGAAGTTGCTACTTTTTTTCTGTCACTTTCTCTTCCTTTTCTGGTAATGCCTATTGTAACACAATGCACAGTGGGACATCATACTGGATCCTATTTCACTCACCTCATATTACTAACTAAGAGTAATGGGACTAAGGTAAATTACCACAGATATTTTGTGTTATGTATCACATACTGCACACACAGAGGGTGTCTACATATGAGAACAAGAAGGAGACACCAGTGGTCACCCTGACGAAGACATTCTGGAGGTTATAACCCAAACAAGTAACTTTCTGAGGCTCTGAAGGAAACTGAGAGAAAGATTCTGCCTAATCCTTCTCCTTCGGGAGTTTCATGTTTCTTCTCTGAATCAAGATACATTCAGCCACATGAACTTCCACCTGCAATCTGACATTTACAACTTGACACCGTTTTCCCATATCTCAATGAGAAGCAGGCCTTATTTACAAGTAAATGGGATGTTAGTCTTTAAATACCAAGATGAATGTCTCTATGCCCTCCAGAAACAAAGCAGTTGTTTCCCCTTCAGCATTATGTAGATAGCACATACTGTCCCAACTTGCTAGATAAAATTTATTTGTCCAAAATCTCCACTTCAAGCAACATTTGTTTGGAATTCCCTGAGCAGATTAGAGAGATGTTTCCAAGAAAAAGATCTTTATTTGCAATAAGCATCTTTTAGAATTGCATTTATAACAACTTTTGTTTTGATTAGATGAATAAATAATGCTGTAGAATATCTGTATTGGGGATTTTAATCTTTCAGTCTGCAAAAAAACCACATAAATTAGAAGCAAATTTGAAAATGGTAAAGTCATTTTGAAAATGTGGCCCTCAGTTTTCTGTTTACTTTATGAACTCATTTGAATGCAAAGACCTAAAATTGTTTGTTTCAGCTAAAATAGACCCATTGAATCAATGGAACATACATAAATGTTGATTTACCAAGTCCTTACTGATTTAATAGGTTTTCTGTAGTTGAAAATAGAAGAATATACTCTATTGAGGCAGAAATTATAAAAATAGAATGAAATCTTTATTAAAATAACAAGTAAGGAAAAAGATATTGTGGTTTCAAGAACATTTAAACAAAATAACACTTCCCCAAAGAGGTTTAACTAATTTCTTCAAAACATCACAATACTCAATAACAGAGCTTTCACACATACACCTTTGGCTCCCCTTAACACAAAGGTGTCATTCCCTACTCAGGATCCCACTCTCTGACCCTTTTCAAAAGCGGCTTGGTTTCTTCTCTGTACCCACACTATGCCAAGGAGAAGATAACTGTCTTTCCAGGCAACCCCGCTTTGATTAACGAAGCCCTGACTTGAAGTTCACTCATTAAGAATCTCACTGAAGGAAGCTAGATTACAGAGTATATAGATTATATACCTGTTCCCTGTATATACACCTTCTGCTGTATCATCAACAGCCCCTCTCTCTTAGTAGGGCTGGGTTTTGCTCGAACCAAGCCCATCTGATCATATCACCATGTGTTACGAGGGCTCCTCTGCTTAGCTACACCCCCAGGCTCTGTCAGACATGTAAAGAAAGATGTTTTATAGATATTTAATATATCACTCCCATCAAACTGTAAATTCAAGTACTGAGTGCTGCTGGGACTGCATATTTTAACAGGCCACCAAGAAAAAGGTGGATACAAAATAGAGAGAGAGAGAGAGAGAGAGAGAGAGAAGAGGAGGAGGAGGAGGAGGAGGAGAGCAACTCATCCCTAAAAACAGTCCATCGGGGACTGAACATGCTCAATAGCCGTGGAAATGAAGTGACAGTTGGAAAAGGAACACCAGGGGGAAGGAGAGAATGGGATGTTCTGTTTGAACTCCCCAAAGGAGTACCTTTTCTTCAGAGGGGGGATAAATTGCAACATCTTGTTGCACTATCTTGGCCATTTCCACACTACACTTTCATAGCAGTATTATTCCACTTGCAACATTCTATGGAATCCTGGGGTTTGCAGTGGCCCATCCCAAAACTGCAAACCTCAGAATTCCATAGAATGTTGCAAGTGGAATAATAGCGCTATAACAATCTAGTGAGGAAATGGCCTTTATCTGGAGTCAGAATGTGTTCTTGGCAGTTATGATGGACTTAATACCCTCCAACTGTCTTGATTGAAAGGGACAGTCCAAATTAATGCTTTTTGTCATCTAACTTTTTCATCTCTTCTTTAAATGTCCCAGTTTTTATCTCTGCTTTCTACTTTCCCCCTTTGTTCTCAGCTTACCTTGAAGTCAAAGTGCAGAAGTAGTTTGTAATCAATTAACTGAGGGGCGGGGGTGGAGAGGAGAGGGCAGAATTTGCTCTTCCCAGTAGGTTCATACAAAAACAAACTGTTCCGCCTCTCCTAGCTTGTGTGTTCTTGCTCATTAATAACTTCTGGCATCTTGAGCTCACTCTAATGTTGCTTAGCCACATGTGTGTTAGTTTTCATCTATTTAATGTTGGAGGGCATGGGACTTTGTTTAGTCACTTGGAAATAATAGTGTTCCCCCAGGTGGCTCTTTCTACTTAATGATTTTGGTCCAGCATTTCTCCAAACAGCTCTGAGAAAATGGGTCTATTAAAGAAGATAGAGCCTTATCACGTACCAGTCATGTGAGCAGTCCTTCACAAGATACCACCATTATTATTAGTTGTTGTTGATATTCTGTCTCTCCCTCTCCTACTGCCCCAGTCAGGACTCAAGGTGGCTAACAAATTAACTGAAATGCAATATAACTAAAACATGGGAAAGGTTAACATTACAATGTAAGGAATAATTTTCAAAACAAATTAAAATGTACTACAGTTGGCCCTCCACATTTGCTAGGGTTAGGAGCAGAGGAACCTTGCAAAAGTGGAAAAACTGCAAATATAAAAATGTGTGTGTGTGTGTTTCTCTGGGAAGGGGGCTTCAGGGAGAAAAGGCACCCATGGTCCAAATCAGATCAGGGAAAGGAGAGACAAACAGGGTGGGTCGGCATGGTGGCCCTACACTTTCTTTCTCCTGCTCATCTCCTTCCTTGGGTGTGTGCAGGGCATTGGGAGAGGATTTGTTGTGCTGAGAAATTAGGCTGTGAGCCATTCTTAGCTGGTCAGGCAGTTGATGGTGGAGGAAGAGGTTTTTGAGAGACAGGTTTTTGAAGGGCTGCGTGGTCTGATTGGAGCCACTGAAAGGAAAGTTCCCCCCAAAAAAGGAACAGTTGAGGTGGGGTGTGGGCAGAGGTTGGAGAAGTTTGCAAGTAATCAAATTTATGAAAGCTAAACCTGCAAATGTGGTGAGACGACTGTGGCCCTTTCCGCATGAGGCTGGTGAATCGGTTCATGCTGTTTCTTACCAGATTTTCTAGGCTTGAAACAAGGCGGACTTTCCCCCATTTCCTTCCGCACAGCTACTGCGTATATTCTATTCTGATTCGGAGGAGTGCGAGTTCATGAATCCACACACTAATCATCCACCGTGGTCTCTCCCGCTACTCCCCTCACCCCACCCCATTAGCTGTGGGTTGGCCCTTTTTTCTTTTTTTTTGTATGGTTTAGTACGTCGTGTATGTGGGAAAGTCCATACTACCCCCTGGCCCCTGCCATGAGCCCTCCCCTGACCACCAATTCTCATTGGTGCGAATGTACGTGTCTGCACCACTGTGAAAGTACAAATTGGATCGATCTGGAAAATTGAAAACTGATTTCTTCCGATTTTCAAATAGTGCGCTTTACCACCACATGGGGGCACATTTAGTTGGAATTACACGCAGAACGAAGGTAAATAAACCGAACCTAGTCCACTCCAACGTGCAGAAGACCTCCATGGCAAGACGCATTGGCCCGCATTAATAACCGCGTGCAGCAAGAGCCTGTATTAAAAATAATAAAGTGCAGTTAAAAGCAGTGTGGTTAAAAAGCAGAACTATACACTATGAAGAACCCCTTCCTTAAAAGTACTCAGTTCTTCAAAGCCTGTGAGAGTGGGGTTTTTTTTATTGCCCACTAATGGAGGAAGAGCAAAAGGGGGAATGCTAGCCTCCCCAGAAAGGAAGTTCCAGAATCTATGAGCAGCCCCTGAGAGAACCTGTGTTTCATTCCTGTGAAATGTGCCTGTGAAAGTGGTGGGGCTGAAAGAAGGGCCTCTCCTGAAGGTCTCAGAGGCCACTCAGGATATACTCTATCAGACAGCCTGGATCTAAGCTGTGTAGGTCAAAGCAATCCACACTTTGCACTGTGCCCAGAAACAGATTGGCAGCCAGTGGAACTGTTGCAATGAGGGTCTTGTACATTCCCTGTAAATATCTTTAGTAAAACTGTCCTTTCCTAATCTGGTAATTTAAAAGGAAAACTGCTTTTAAAAAATAAATTTGCATACTATAACAACATGGACAAACAGGTTTAGCACATTATATTCATGCCATGGACATTTAAGTCAGAATGGCACCAAGTCATGGGGTAGGCGGTGGGGTGTGTGTGTGTGGATTTACTAGGGATGGGACCAATCCAGAATTTTCCGAATCTGGATCTGGATCCAAATCCCTGGAAGGTTCTGGGAATCCATGAATCTTGAATCTTTCAAATCCTTTTTTAAAAAAGAGTTTTAAAAGCAAGGGAAAGAAGGATAATCTTGGGCAAGACACACTCTCTCAGCCTTAGCAAAAGCCTAGGCAAAGGCACACCTCCCTCTGAAGAAATCTGGTCAAGACAATTGTCATTGTTTTGCCTCAGGATCTGCCCAGATTGAGAATGATACAAAGGCCCTTTCTACATAAGCAGGAAAATGTGGATTAATCCCCCATTTTTCTGCCTGTGTAAACAGGGCCACATACTAGAGTACAGAGATAATCCAGATCAAAACTGGCCTTTCTTTGCATAGCTCCTTCTGGCATCGTGGGTTTTGTAGTTTAATGATGCACCACCACACACTGGCAGAGAAGGCTGTGACACCTTGTAAAACTCCAAACACCAGAATTGCATCTGAAAGAGGTTTGCAAGGGAACTTTGCAAAGGAATGTTTCAGCTGTCTTTGAAATCTCAAGCCTGTAGCTTCCAGTCAAGTACTGAAGTTAAATATAAATGTTCAATTTAAAGATCTTAGAATACAAGCCCAGCTGTAATTTGTGAAATTGTTAGCAAAGGCTATTATTACTCCAAAGGAAAAAAAATCACCTACTTACTATCTTTCCTTGTATGTCTGGTCGCTCAGGTTTTCAGGTGTCCTGGTCTCCCAGGTTTTCAGGCGTCCCGGTCTCCAACAATCTATTTGGTTGGCGGATTCAAAAGATTCGGTTTGCCTATTTTGGCACAGGGATTCAGATTCGGGAATCTCAAATCCTTACCCAGGATTCAAGGATTTGAGGATTCGGTTGGCCCATCCCTAGAATTTACCATTTTGTTAATTCCAATGGCAAAAAAGAGGTTCCTCTTACAGGAATAGTTTGTTCCTTTGGCAGAAGGAACTGGTGCAGTGAAAACATGGGGACAAGCCCTGGCTGCATTCAAACTTAGCCTGTATCTGCACATACAATCCTTACAGAGGATGCGAATGGCCATCTATGTGATATACCTCCAATCAGATCCCAGCATCTGCTTGTTAATTGCTGTTGCAGCTTTCCCCAGAGGGGAAACCTAGGCAAATATATGCATGCCTCTCTGTAAATATAGGAATGCTTTTTAAAGGTATCTGTCATTAGCACGGGGTTGAGTTCAGTGAGGCATATAATATTGGGGCAGAGCTAGGTGGCTCTGTTTCCCCTCCATGTGTTAGTCATGTTAGAGATTGGAAAAGTTCCTTTTTTGGTCTGCAGCTTCCAGATTTTACCAGTGGCCATGCTGCCTAGAGGATTCTGGAGTTATAATTTTTTAAAAATGTAATATTTTCAAGCTCTGACCCATACATAAAGCTAACATGAACAGAGGGCTACTGCTTCTTCAAATTCTAGTCATTGGATTCTAGCACCAGAGATGTTGGAAAGTGGGGTTTTCTGGAAACTATGTTGCATGTTCTCTTGAATGTCTCACTCTAACACACGATAATTCATGCTGGCTGTAGAGGTAAAAAAACAGTCTATGTACATTAAAATCTGCATTATCATTTTATCTTTTCCAAAGTTTGATCATGCAAAATAAAATCTAGGGCTATTGCCTGGTGATCTCTAGGTTAATCCATAGTTATAATGCACGTATTTTAAGATTTTTTTGGTGGGGGGAGGGAAAGATCTCTTCCTTTTGCATATAAAACCAATCTATAAATTACCATACTGGACAGAAAGAACTGCTGGAAACCATTATAAACTGATACTTATCATGTGTTTTTTTTAATTTTTTTTTTAGTATTTTCTGAGACTATTTCCTTCATTTTGTTCCACACTTTTCTCACGTCTTATACATTTTGTTCCTTCAAGCTCTACCTCATTCTCTTTACTTTCTGGCTCTGTGTACTTTGCATCGTTGTGAAAAGGCTAAATATGGTCAGCAATTTAAGATGGGAGAGAATTTAGAACAGCAAAGAAAGGAAGTAAGACACAGATAAACATCTATGAATCTAGATTGGCCCCTCTGGGTATTTTGGACTTCAGCTCCTGTAAGCCCCAGCCAACCTGACCAGCAGTCAGAAACTTTGGGAACTAAATTTCAAAACATCTAGATGACCAAAGTTTGGGAACCACTGTCTTAATCCTTTACCTGATTTCTGCTCTTTTGCTGAAACCTCTCAGCAATGGTTCAGTGGAACCTGGGGTTACAGCCAGACCACTGAGATCTTTTGATAAGTGGGGTCAGTGGCATCTTCTGCCATACTACTTGGGGAAATGGATTTTCCAAGTGATAGTGTATTGTTATGAGCTATTGCTGTCCTAATCCAAAGTGTGTGTGTGTGTGTGTGGGATTGGTCTTAAGTGGGCAAGAACCATTACCTTTACAAAAGACCTGTTGGAGATGAAAAGTATTACAATAGCAAGAGATACTGGAGAGAGGATAGGAAACTGTGAATTTTTGGATTCTCTTTGGAGGTGTTACTATAGGGGCTGTCATGACAGTGGCCATTTCCACACCACACTGTTATAGTGCATTATTCCACTTTCAACATCCTATGGAATTCTGGGGTTTGTAGTTTAGGGAAGGGTATTTAGAATTCTCAGCCAGAGAGCTCTTTGGCTTCAGTAAACTACAAACCCCAGAATTCCACAGAATGTTGAAAGTGGAATAATGCACTATAACAGTGTGGTGTGGAAATGGTGAGTGTGTTATTTCCAGACTTCTCACTACATTATTTCCCTGCATACCTAGCTGTTTTTCCTAAACAAATACACATCTACAGTGTTGCAGGGAGAAACTACTGTGGGACTAATTTGAGTTGAAAAACAGCTGGCAGGAAAAGGTTAAGCAAGTCACCCTCCCCAACTCAAAACTGCATTCTCCTGAGGCTGTTTTCCATTAAGGTAGGGGGAGAGCAGAACCTTTCTGGGACTTGTAACAATGCATTTCTGTAAAATGTACAACCTGCCCCTAAAATGTTTTCTGCTAGAGCTGGGAACTAATAAAAAAGGATGAATCACATATATATAGCATCTTTCAACCAGGGATCCTGCAGTTTATTTGAAATGCAAATTAACATCTTTTAAAGCCTTCTAAAGGTACACAAGCTGTTATTCTTAGGGCAGTTTCTAAGCCTGTTGTGTTACCAGTGCTGGCCACACACACACACACAAAAGATGCAATTGCTTCAAGGTGTTGAGATATAGTCAGGTTAAGGTGAAATTAGATGCAATTTGAGTTGCTCTTTTGGCATAAGTAACTGTATCACGTTAGTCTTTCACAGCACAAACAACAGCAGAGTTCAATGGCACCTTACAGCAGTCTGATAGTCCAACCTATACAGAATTCTGGGATATGTAGTTTGGTGAGATACTTAGAATTTTCTGTTAGGGAAATTTAGTGCTGCAGTACAGTGAGGTAGACTAGAACTCTCTAGCAGAGAGTTCTAAGTACCTAACCAAACTGTAGGTCTCATTAATCCAGTGAATGGTGTCATGCAAGTTAAAGACTGCTGTAACTGTGGGCCTTTCCACACTATACTGTTATAGTGCTATTATTCCACGCTTGACATCCTATGGAATCCTGGAGTTTGCAATTTAGGGAGGGGCATTTAGAATTCTCAGCCAGAGAGCTCTTTGGCCTCAGTAAACTATAAACCCCAGAATTCCACAGGATGTTGAAAGTGGAGTAATAGTGCTATAACAGTGTAGTGCAAAAAGTCCTCTGTAGTGCATGTACATTCTGACAAGTTTTATTGGGCACACACTGTCACAGACCACAACCTTCCATCTGATGAAGTAGGTTGAAGTCTATGAAAGCTTATGCCAAATAGAACTTGTCAGTCTTTAAGATGCCACTAGATTCTTGATTGCTGGCTTTTATGTTGAGGTAATTTCCATTATTGCTTGCTCAAAGTGAATTGGTTGAAAATCAAACATGCAGAAATATGACATTGTTGGTGATATAGATAAATAGCCTGTGTTATCTCTTTACATGAAAAACTGTAGAATTTGTCAGGGATTTTTCTCTTGGTTCCAGAAGTAAAAGCCAAAGGAAGAGGACAAGGTCAGTTCAGAGATCAGAAACTTAGATAAACCAGTTGCATATGAGATCATACACCAGTTTGATGAATTAAAGGTTCATTGAAGGTCCATGGAGAGCCAGTATGTTGTAGTGGTTTGAGCATTGGGCTACAACTCTGGGGACTCGGGTTTGATTCCCCACTTGGCCATGGAAATCCACTGGATGGCCTTGAGAGCATCACACACTTTCAGCCCCAGAAAACTCCATGATAGGTTCACCTTTGGGTTGCCATACGTCAGAAACAACTTGAAGGCACACAATGGCAACAAAGGTCCATGAGCCCTGGTTTCTTCATTGTCTTGCCATCCTGCTACACCTACATGGGAGTAGGGTGGGAAGATTTCCCTTCATTCTGCCTAACAAATGTGTACATTAAAAGCTTCAGTCTAGGATGAAATACAGCTGTCCACATCTGGAAGACAGCCACAGTGATGAAGAGAGCTGCCTTTGTTGAGTGTTTTGTGCTATAGTTCTCTTGGATGATTGGCCAGAGTGACTAGGGGATTCTGGGAGCTACAGTTCTGCCTAAAAGGTCATTTCCCCATGTTCTAGTGGTCATTTAGCAACCATACTGCTGTGGTCCCAATCCAGTTGCACCTTTCCTATACCTACAATCTGTGTAGGAAGAAAAAAATTCAACACTGGTATTGGCAGGAACTTTCTTTTCATCCCATATACTGGGCATGGGCTGGGATTCTGGTAGATGGCAAAGGGCTAAGTCCCTCCTACCCTTTGCTAGGGTGAGGACTGGGACTCTCTGTACTAATGATTTTTTTTAAAAAAGTCATTCACGGAACGACTAAAACCTCATTTAATTTATCCCAAGGATATGTCATATCTTGTCACTTTTCCCAGTTCTTGCAATTGCTGCTGGTATTGCTGCAATTTCTTTTTTTTAAAACCTCCCAGATGCTTCTATGAGAAAAAATAACCCTGTGTATACTGTGAAAATCTCAGAAGCTGTTGGAGACAACCTATAAAAGTTAATTGGTTTGGGGAAGTGGGGGTGCTGGTTTTTTTATGGAATGTAGCTCAGGCCAACTTTGTCACTCTGGTAATCATTAAAAGGGCAAAAAGACCCATAAAATGGTAATGATCTTTAGAGGAGAGGCAGCCAAAAGGTCAACGCAGATCATTTAACTGGCAGATTTCTGGATGATCTGGAGTAGACTGGCAATCAATTCTGATTCCTTATTTTTCAACAAGAGCAGCAACAACTACAGCAGCAGTCCTGTTCTAAATTACTTGGCTGGAATGGGAAAAGGAAATCAAATCCAGATACATGCTGCACCCCTAAGTTCTCCATTACGTGGGGTAAGAGTAACAATTTGTCTATCTCTCACTCCTTTTCCTTACCATAGCGCTACCTTTCTGTGGTGGTGGGATTGCATGCTCCTGTGAGTCAAAAGACTATGCTGATGAAAGTGCTGCTAGTAGGACCTCCCATGTCAGACAGACTTTTGTTGAGAAGCCAGCGTACATGTGCCAAACAGCAACTGGACAGTGGTAGTAGTGGGCTGTGACACAAAGACAACAGCAGTGGCACCATAGCTAACACTTGCTAGTACTGCACAGGAGACACAGTAAGCCCCCTTTCAATATCTTTTACCAAGAAAACCTGGTGAGGCAATCCAAAATGAAATAAGAGATAGTGCCAGACGATGACACTCCCAGGTAAGAAGGCACTTAATAAGATTCTGAGGAAGTCCAGAGGACAAGTGCGATTAGTGCTGTGGCTAAGGATGCAACTGGACTCCAGCCAAAAGGATGTTCAGCTGTTGATGTGCTCAGAGGTAAAAGAGAAAGTCTGAAGCTGCACAACTCATATTACATGTACACAGAATATAAAAAGCATGAATCAGGGCAAGCTAGACATTGTAAAGTAAGAAATGGAATGTGTAAATGTTGCAGTACTTGGGAGTGAGCTAAAGTTGACAGGAATGGGACATTTTGAATCAGATAATAACAGTGTTTTACTCAGGAAATGAAAATCTAAGGAGAAATGGTATGGCATTAATAGTGAGGACAGATATTGAAAAAGCAGTCAAGGGATATAATGCAAAATCCGATAGAATAGTATTAATAGAACTTCAGAAAAAACCTATCATTATATTATAATCCAAGTGTGTATGCTCCAACTACAGAGGTAGAAGAGAAAGAAATTGAAAGATTCTGTGCTGGAGTTCAGGAGGAAATTCATCATCCACCCAAACAGGACATGTTGATAATCTTAGGTGATAGGAATGTAAAAGCAGGAAACAGGGCAGAGCCAAAGAGTGTTGGAGAATTTGGCTTAAGATCAAGAAATGAAGCAGGTGAGCAACTGACTGAATTTTGTGAGGCTAACAGTTTGTCCATCTCAGGCAACCAAAGGCAACCAAAGAAGCAAGTGTATACATGGACGTCACCTAACGGCCAATAGAGAAATCAAATAGACTACATAGTTGGAAACACAAGATGGGGATGATCCATTTTCTATTCAAAAGACCAGAAGCAGATTGTGGCACAGACCATGAACTGCTAATATCAAAAAATACAGTTAAGTTTAAGAAGAACACTAGACGAATCATTGTGCCAAAATACAACCTGAAGATCATCCCTACAGAATTTAACAACAATGTAAAAAGTGAATTTGCATTCTTAAGCCTAACTGACTGGGAGCCAGAAGAACTCTGGACTGAAGCTAGAGGCATTGTCAGGAATAAATGCAAAAGGACACTGTTTGCTGCCAGAAAGAAAGAGAACCCTTAATGGATGACAAGTGAAAGTCTTCAAGCAGTTAAGGAGAAACAAGAAGCAAAATAAAAGGTGACAGAAACAGGGTCAGAGCTCTGAATGCAACAGTTATGTGCTTGTATCCAGGCACAGAGAAAACTACTATAATAATCAATGCAGAGAAATGGACAATGATAAACAAAAAACAAAAAACAAAACAAAACAAAAACCAACCTCTTCTACAATATCTGAGAAATCAAAGGGAAATTTAAACCAAGAGTAGGGATGCTATACAATCAGCAGGGGAACACATTACATGATCAAGCAGAAATGAAAAGATGGAAAAGTATACTGATGAACTATATAAAAGAATTATATGAAAGAGATGAAAGGATGACAGATTAGTTCAAGGAGGAACCATATGAAGATGAGCCTCCAATTTTAGAAAGCAAAGGGGAAGCTAGACTCAGAACACTTGGGAGAAATAATTCACCAGGAACAGATGATATATCAATATAGGTGCTTCAAGCTACAGAAACAAAATCTTCTCTTGTTCTAACTAAAATCTGTCAACAAATTTGGAAAACAAAACAATGGCCCACAGATGGGAAACATTCAATGTACATTCCAGTTCCTATGAAAGGGGACACCAGAGTTTTCCGTAACCATCAAACTATTGCATTAATCTCCCATGCAAGCAATGTGTTGCAACAAAGGCTTTTACCATATATAGAGCAAAAAATGCCAGATGTCCAAGCTGGGTTCATTAAAGGAAGAGGCATTAGAGAACATATTGCAAACATACTTTGAATAATGGAGCACATCAAAGAATTTCAGAAGAAGTATAAATCAACCTGTGATTTATAGATTATAGCAAAGCCTTTGATTATGTTGACTTGGAAAAACTATGGATCGCTCTTAAAGAATGGGTGTGCCACAGCATTTGATTACAGTGTGTCTTCTGTATAGATGGGGTTTCCATTTCAGAAACCTTCATGTAAAAAACCCCCTGAAGCATCACATCCCACTATAGTCAATGGACACGACATGTGTGCACCTGCGACAGCATGGGCATGTGCCTGCTGCATCCATTAACAATAATGGGATGTGATGCTTCATGTGACTTCACATTTATGTTTATAGAGGTCTTGGTAAGATATGTATCTTGATACATAGTCTGTACTCATGAGAAGTGGCTACCATCAGGGCAGAATATGGAGAAACAGAATGGCTTCCAACTGGCAAGGTGTTAGGCAAGGATGCATTTTGTCACCGTATTTGTTTAACCTATATACAGATCATATAATATGTAAAGCAGGAAGGAGGTGTGAAAATTGGAGGAAGGAACATCAACAATTTAAGATATGCAATTTAAGTAGGACACGATACCACTGGCAGAAAATAACAAAGACTTGGAACAAAGGCAGGTTTACAGCTGAACGTTAAGAAAATAATGAGCATGGATGATTTAGACAACTTTAAAGTAGATGACAAAGACAATGAAAAAGTGAAAAAATAGAAAGAGGAAAAAAATGAATCAGATTTTTCAATACAGAATCCTATTTGATAGATAACTCATCTCAGTCCCAAATTAGGTACTAGAAAATCTTTCTCTTCTAATCTTAAACCCTGGGTTCCACAACAAAATATTCTGTCTAAATTAAACAGTTGAGGAGGTAACTCAAAACAATATAGCAAAGACTCAGGGTTAAAAGGAAATGCAAAGCACAGATTTTCTTGCTCACCTTGCATTTGGGTAGGAAGCCCATTAAAATAAAGATTGCATGCAACACAGATTTCATAAGCAATACAAAGGCAACAGCAGAAACGCATTTCTTCCTTGTTTTTTTCATGAAGGCAATAAAATCCACAGTTTGTGCTGTAACAAAAATAATTCATTGCCAACTGACAATGAAAATTTGCTTCTCATAAAACTTTCTGTAATTTTGGTTTGGCTACCAAAATACTTCTGGTCTGAATTCAAGGTGTATGTGCTGACATTAGAAGCCTGAAATGGCTTGGGACCTTGATACCTGAAGGAACACCTCTCTCCATATCTACCTGCCTGAGGATTAAGATCTGCTGAGGGGCCCTCCTCTTTGTTCTTTCAGGGGGAGCAGTACACTGTGTGAACACAAAGGAGAGAGCCTCCTCTGCTGTGGAATCCAGATTGTGGAATGCCTTTGAAGGCTTAATCAGCACTAACGCTGGCTTCTTTCCAGTGCAAGTTAACACATGGCTTCCTATCAAAGCCTTTGGGGTTGAAGCATTTTGCACAAATCTGTACAAGTTTTCACCCATTTTATTTGCCTAATGTTTTAAATGGTAAATTGCTAGATGTAACAATTATATGGTTAAATTAGTCCTCATTGCTTTACCTTTAAATTGTTCTGAATTGTTTTACATTGACTATATTTGTATGCAGCCCTGAGATCTTGTGACATAGGTTGGAATACAAAGAAATGGTGGCAGAAGAACTGCATATATGAACATGACTGGAAATAGAAAAGTGTGATTAGGGGTGTCTGGAATCATGGAAAGACATATAGGCTGGCTTAGTAAATAGTTGCATGACTTACAGTCACTGTGAAGAAGAGATAGGATACCAAGAGCCCTGTTTGTATTGTACATTCCATATTTTGCGGCTTGAGATCTGGTCCTGTATCAGGACCATATCAGACACCTCAAATCTTGGGGCCTTTCCGCACTGTACTGTTATAGTGCTATTATTCCACTTTCAACATCCTATGGAATTCTGGGGTTTGTAGTTTACTGAGGCCAAAGAGCTCTCTGGCTGAGAATTCTAAATGCCTCTCCCTCAACCACAAACCCCAGGATTCCCTAGGATGATGAAAGTGGAATAATAGCACTATAACAGTGTAGTGCGGAAAGGCCCTTGTATTCCTTGATCTGTTGAGAGCAGGCACAAGCCACACTACCCACGGACCAACCCTTGAGCATTTGGCATGCAGTAATCCAACCTTACATACCAAATACTGGGGGTTCAATTGGTAGGATTGCAGCCAGCATGGTGTTGCTCTTCTACAGTATCTCCAGTCAGCCAGGCAGAGCAGCCCCAAATTGTGCCTCATATGCATTTGCCTCAAGTTGCCTAGACAGTGAGAGCAGGAAGAGTGGGAACCAGCTGTGTTTGCAACAGACTAACCCTCATCTGAGGCCATTTTAATACATAACAAATGCTCTACAGTCAATCTGTTGTGAGCATGGCTAGCACCTGCTCTTCCGACCTACTGTGAGTGGGAAAAGCTGGCATCAGAAACACTCACAACAAACCAACCATGGAGGATTTGGTGCACAGAAAAATAGCCTCAGATGAAGGTCTGTCTGTTGTGAGTGCAGTTGGCACTCGCTTTTTCTGCTCTCAAGTCTACAGGTGATTGAGACAGCAGTGTGTGAGATAGGCCTGCTGTAAGTTTTTTTTTTGGGGGGGGTGGCTTCATGTGAGAGTTCTGGGCTGCTGTGAGATCTTTAAGCCTGGAACTCTATGAGATGCCCTCTGCTCATGAGCTCTGAGGTGTACCAATCAGTCTAGAGCTGGCCAAGCAAGAGATGCACTTCTCCATACTGGTGTCTGAAAAAAATGGCAACCCTGAGAAAGGAGAAAGGCTCTCTCCAAAGTGGGGAAAGTCCTCTAACTCTCTTCACACAATCTTCTTGTCTCTCTCTCTCAATCTCTCTGTGTTGGAAAATGATGACAAGATTGCACTCCAGAGCTTCCATTCACTGAATTAAATGGAGCCTTTTGAAAAGAACTGGTTTTTGAAATACCTGTGTGTATGTTAGGACTGTACACTGGTCGTGCAAATTCTGTATGTTTGGATAAGTGACACAAGAGTGTAGAAAAGTTACTTTTTGGGCTATAATTTCTATAACTTTTTTGTAGTTCAAAAAAGTAAATTTTCCAGGCTTTGGGCGATAGCTCTACCACCTTTGAAAATAACTAGACTCTTTCTTTCTTTCCTCAGCAAGGTTATGTCCTCAACTAGTCTTAGTGGTATATTGAAAATAACTGCTTCCCTTGAGTGCTTCTATGGACACACGAGCTCTCTCAGTCACTGCAATATTGGGAACATCTCCATCCACAAGAGCCTTCTGAGAGTTGCATCCCATTGTTTGTGGTAGCAAAGTTCTCCTTGTGTTTTCTGCAGTAGGTATGTAAAATGTACATTTGTAAATAGTAAGTGCCCTTAGAATTTTTCTTTCAGGAGCTGGTTGCTTCCTAAGGGATAACAAATTCAGGAAGTGGAGCTGCATTTGCCCAAGAAGGGCCACTTTGAGCCCTTTTCTTTTGTGTTCATTTCCCTCTTCAAATGTGAGCACCAGTGTTTTGGTTTATGTAACTGGAAAGGCTTTGAAAAAGAAGGCAAAAAGAGGGAAGGGAAAACAGCAACTTTAATAGAACCAATTTATTTAAGCAAAAGCACTTGTGGACTGCAGCCTGCTAGTTCAGCTTCACTAAGGAAAAGCTTCTTTGTCCCTTCTCTTTGGGAACCATTTTATTAATCTACCAAGTGGCCTTCATATACATTAGTAGTTATCTGTTTTACAGGACAAAGCTGAGAAAATGAGAATTAATGAGTATTCCCTGATGACTTATTTGAGTAATCCTTAAATCAGCAAATTTTTCATAAAAGGCATCCTTCTTTCCTTACAATCTCCAGATGGAATCTCAAAACTGAAACAACACAATAGCCAGGACAATAACAGGACAATAGCCAGTAGATGACAGCTGCATGTAGTATGAAACCTATGCTTAGAAATAGGGAACCTTCAGTAACCTTCATTATTGAAACTGTGAAGGTTTATTCTTAGAATACTTAGATAAGGGATCTGCCATCCCATCACAGAGCTTTAGATCCAAGGTTGTTGCAAGGGACAGGTAAATACTGAAGTACTGTGTTGTAGCAGTTTGCTTGGCAACAGGGTAAATACTGAATCAATAACATTTGTTTGCCCTCGCTATTAATAAGGCCAATGGCTGACTGCACTTCCTCTCTGAACTGAACACCTTCTTTGCCTCCATCTTCTCCCAAAAGGAAAACAAAGTTTCACCTGGGAAAAATGGAGCAGATGATGTGGTAAGAAAAATATAGCACAGTATAGGTAAAGGGGTAATTGCTTGAAAGACGTCCTTCACTCTGTTACAGTCTGAGATCATCAGCAGTCAGAGGCATTCTGACTTGCGTATTGGTAAGTGTGGTTAGGTTGGAGAGTGCAAAGGAAGAGGCCATGTTGATTATGGTCCTCCACAGTTTCTAAATACACTATGTCTTTTTGTTGTTGTTGTGTGACTTCAAGTCATTTCCAACTTATGCTGGCCCTAAAGCAAACTTATCATAGGGTTTTCATGGCAAGATTTGTTCAGGAGGGGTTTGTCTTTGCCTTCTTGGAGTCCAAGAGAGTGTGACATGTCTAAGATCATCCAGCTGGTTTCTATGGCTGAGTAAGGATTAGAAGTCTTGTCTCCAGAGTCATAGTCCAACACTCACTACACCATGCTGACTCTCTCAATATGTCTTCAGTTTACCCCTAAATATAAAATTCAATGTAACAGAATGAGTGAGATGAATTAAGATTTTTCTGTTGGCTTGCTTGGTCTAAATGACACGTTTGCCCTCTCCTCTTGAATTATATAACCTGCCCAAAAGATGAATTTAGAGACTATCTTTTGTGGGGAAAAAGTTCACACTGCAATATGGGTCATGTGAAAATATCTAAATGCAATCTAGATTGCACCAGCTCAGTGAGAATATGAACTGATTTACTTCTTTACTACTTCAGTAGGCTCAGTCAGGTTCAAAATCCACTGAAGCTGTATCATGTCACACACAAAGTGGTACTATTTCCCATTTCTCCCAACTGGATTTTCACTCCTGCTGAAAAGAAAGGGGGCAACAATTTAAATGTTAAACTATACCATTATTATGAGCTCATCGGGGAAAAATGAATCAAACCGGAATAACAGGGTAAAAAAAACTCCATGTGACTGTACCTTTTAAGTTTTATATCACAATGATTTATATGTCCAAAAAAGTACTGTGCCAATCATCAAGGTTACCTGTTGGGTGTCAGCCAATATTTAACTAGCCTGCAAGATTAAGGGTAAGAATACATTTACTTTACTTTAAAGATAGATCTCTACCAGGCAATTATTCAGCAGCAGAAGGTTACTGGTTACCATGTTCCAGGCAGGAGTATTGTAACAGAGTTCATGTCTATTCTCCGTTGCTTTGAATTGCTTTATACAGGAGCACAAGTAGGTAAGTCTCTGGTAACAATGTCTAATTTCTTTTAACTCTTCCTAAATGATTCACAGCTGAGTAGATGGAGTGTGATGCTTATTTTTAAATACATCTTGACTAACTCTTCCACTGACTTTCTATTACCTGTGTTATACAGAGACAACCGTATAGTTGGTTTTCTTGTTACAGCAGTGCAGCATGATTGGAGATGCATGCATTTAGGTCAGAAATTGGCTTATACCTGCCAAAAACATGTAACAGCTTCCTCTAGATCAGTGGTTCTCAACCTGGGGGTCGGGACCCCTTTGGGGGTCGAATGACCATTTCACAGGGGTCGCCACTCCTCAATCCTGCCCCCCTTTTAAAAGAAGGTGGCCTCACAGCCAATGGGAGCAGTGCTTCTGAGACCCTTGCGCTGGGGTTCAAACTGCAAACCCCAGGATTCCATAGGATGGTGAAAGTGGAATAATAGTGCTATAACAGTCTAGTGCAGAAATAGCCAGGATGACTTTCTCCTCTCGCTTTTGTTGTGCGTGGACCCTTGGCGCTTGCCACACGCACGTGTTGTGTTCTTCGCCCTGACTGTTTTGCATTCCTTGCTTTTTGTATGTTCAGCGTCCGCACTCCCTTTAAGGGAGGGAGGAAGGGAGGGAGTGAAACAAAGCGCGTCTGCTTATGCTGCCGCCATCTTTCCTCTCTCCCTGTCCTTTCCTCCCTGCGCCTCGTGTAAAATGTGGGCTGTTTCGGCATTGCCTTTGGGAGTGACTGGCTTTTTGAACTGTGGAAACCCAACATTCAGAACTAGAACTACTGCCTTAATTCTGGCATTGATGGACGCTTTCTGTGCTTAAAAAAGGGGGGAGGGTTACCAGTTTTTAGGCATTAGAAGTCTATCCAGAGCAGTGATTTAGGGCAGTGTTTCCAATCTATTTGATGTTGGAAATAACCAACTAACTAACTAACTAACTAACTAATAAATAAATAAACAAATAATAACGAAAATGATTTTATGGTTGGGGGTCACCACAACATGAGGAACTGTATTAAGGGGTCGAGGCATTAGGAAGGTTGAGAACCACTGCTCTAGATAGTTGTGACTAATCTTTCATGGGTGCCTAATAAAGTACAGCAAACATCAGAAAAAAATCTCTGTGCTAGTATAATTACTCTACATCTGTTAACCCTGAAAAGTAGCATGAACTTTTCACACAGTGAATCAGGACAATCTTTGTGCCAGGGTGGTGGAACAGAGGAAGATGCCTTATACTGAGTCTGACCATTGGCCTATCTTGTTCTGTACTGTCAGTTCTGACCAGCAGCAGCTCTTCAGAATTTCAGCCAGGATTCCTTTCTAATCTAATCATCACAGGAACACCTTATGCTATGGAGGTTTCCCCTCATGGACTAATCAGGCATGACTCTACTTAGTCTCTGAAATTACATGAGATCAATTGTGCTTGGGGTGGTACCGTGGTGTGTTCTGAGATCTCTCCTGGATGGTACGGGTCTGAGAAAGAATTTATTGGAAAATTTATTTGGAAAGAATTTATTGAAATCAAACACTTTCTTTAAGTGTTTAAAACTGATCTTTTATTAATGAGGACAAAGTCACAGATCGAAGGCCAATATTATTACTACCATGTTGCAGGCTGGGGTTAAGGCTAAGAATCTGTAAGCTGAAACTTGACCTGGAAATACAAGTATACCTCAGTTAACAAGTTAGATCATGTTTCTGGGTATTATTTATTTAACATAAACTTTGGCACCACAGACAGAAATAACATAGAAAGAATAGGGATAGATTGCTACACAACACACACTAAAAAAAGAGAGAAGCAGTTCAGTAAGTTTCAGCAAACTTTTTATCCAAAACTAACAATATGCACATGTGAAATGAAACAACCATCTTCAGTAGTCTTTACATAAGTAAACAAAAACATTTACAACCTTCTAGGGTTCACTTGAAAGCTTCTTCCAAAATGCAGCCAAGAATGTTTTCTTTCACCAACTTTCTCATGATTTCTGTTTGGGTGGCCAAACATATAGATCTATGTTCTTAAAAAAAATATTGCTGGGAGACAGTAAGGCAGGCTTCTCTATTTTCTCCCTTTTGCATTTTAAGCATTCAGTGAGGGACTCTGGAGGGAGCTGCTGCTTACTTTGTCTGCTGTAGGCAGCCATACAAAGCTACTGTAGGATTTGCTAGAGTAAAAGCCCATTTTTTCCTACTGCATTTTCATTTTTCTTAATATATTTAATTAATTAATTAATTTATATTTACATTTACTGCAGACATGCTGCCTCTGAAAATCTGTGTTTCTCCAGCCTTTTTTCACCATGCTCTTAACAGCAATGCTGCTAAAAACCTTCCAGCTAAACAACTGATGAGGAGAAAAGCAGGGCTATATAGCCATAAAAATGCTATGAAAAAGAGCCTCTTATCAGAGGTTTTGTAAACTGAGGCTTCTTTTTCAGAGGATTTGCCTATACTAGTTCACATATTTCTATCACCACCCTCAAGGATTGAAAATGAAATGTTAAAAGAGAATCTTGCTGATCAATTATCCCTTTTTCTGTGTATGATTTTGTCCGTTTTTCAACTCCTATATATTATACATTTTATTCAGTAGGCTGCTCTTCTTCTAAGCTTATGTTGAATCAGCAATTAACATATTGATAAGTGAATCTGTCATGAGTCAATTAAACCAATCTCCAATTTTATGCCTATCTCTTAAATTTGCTATGGGATTATTTAATATTTCTGTGTCTGCCTTTCACATATTTTTTTTACCCTTAAGCCTTCTCATCACAACTAGTTTCTAGGCAGTTTGTCCCCAGCAGCAATTTTTGGAGGGCATCTGGCCTCGTAGCCACACTCCCGTGTGCTGTGGCCACACCCCCATGCACTGTGACCACACCCCCACATACCATGGCCACACCCCTGCACATCATAGCCCCTCCCCTGCCTGTCCCCCCTCCACGCATTCCAAGCTCCGCCACTGTTTCCAGGCCATCTTCATGCATTTTAAGTTTAAAGAATGAAAATGATTTCTATCTTAGCTAGCTCTGTGGATATCAGTCTTTCAAAGTCTGATGTAATTTAACAGTTTTTCTGTGGCTAAAAGTACACTAAATTTAAAGAGCAGACATTTTGGTAAATATAGCCTGTATTGTTTCTGTCCACATCATCATATTAGCTAGACTTGTAGAGAACATTATTTCTGTGCTTCCTTACATTGCAAGCAAATTTCATACACCTTCTCTCCAAACAACTTTACATTGCTGGTTCTACCATATGCTGATAACTGATATCTTTTTTTTCTTTTTAATGACAGTTCATTGAATATGGCTGCTTTACAGAACTTCACCTGGGCTCTGGAAGATACTTTTAAGAATACATTCATCAAGTATATGAATAATTGGCGTCGAAATACTACAATTGAAGAAGAGATGCTGCAAGCAAGAATTGAGGCTGAAAACCTAGATTATGTCATTCTGTATCTCATGGTGATGATTGGCATCTTCTCCTTCATTATTGTGGCAATTTTAGTGAGCACGGTGAAATCAAAGAGGCGAGAGCATTCCCAGGATCCTTATCACCAATACATTGTGGATGACTGGAGTGAAAAGATCAAAACTCAGATTCTGCTCCAAGATGATCTTAAAGCCACCATCCATGAAAATATGGGGGCAAAAGACAAAGTTTAGCTCCAGGTCTGGTTGATCTGTGGAAGAAATCACTATTTTATGAATGAAGAAGTACAGATGTAATTATAAAGTTAAATATTTAAATATACACAAAATTATGAGGCAAGCTTTCAAGATCTCCAAAGGTTACAACATTCAGCTTGTGAGGAGTAGGATGGAGTGGAGAAGAAAAGACTGTCTTGATTTTGAAGTCATGGTTAGAGTCTTAATATGGAAATGGAGGAAGAGGTAGAGATTTCTGTGGATTGAACATACTAGAAATGGCACACTAGAAATACCACCAAGCAAGGATTTTGAAATCTATATAACTGTATTAAGTAGGAGGAAACTGGCTTGTATTTTAAAGTTACATGCAGTAGCTCTTTTGAAAATCCTTCCAAGGGTGGATAATCAAGTGTAGATTGCCAGGGAGAACATACTTATGGTCAGCTATCACAAGTTCATTCAACCAGCTTTCCACTCTTCTTCATTTTCCTCTTCCACATCCATCTTCTTCTTCACCTAACATGTGGACAGAAGAGGAAGTAGAAACCAGTGAGATGAACATTTCTACCTGCCGCTGCTTTATTAAACTGGTACTGAGTCATCTCGCCTTTCAAGGATGTCACAAGAAATAATGGCCTGTGCCTGGGAGTAGTTGAAATGAACTGGCAGCATCACCACCTCTTTAAAAAGTCCACTGTCGTAATGAAATATTATTGGTTTTATTGACCCAATGTAAGCCTTTTTGGGAAATTTGTCACTTGACAATAATGAAACCTGAAATAATAAAAATGCTCTACATAAAGATATCTTTGTTTTAGTTACTTCAATATTTACCCTGCAACTGAAATGCCTGGTCTTCTTTAATCCTACTCCATGCAAGCATCCAAATTACAACAAAGGAACAGCAACAACAAAAAGTATGTGTATGTAATAGCAATAGCATGTATTTCTATACCGCTTATCAACTGAGTGTTATCTAAGCGGTTTACAATGTATTTTAGCTAATTGCCCCCAACAAGCTGGGTACTCATTTTACCGACCTGCAGAAGGATGGAAGGCTGAGTCAACCTTGGAGCCCGGCAGGATCAAACTCACAACCTTGTGGTTGCAGTACTAGCATTTAACCACTGCACCACCATGCGCCTTCAAGTTGTCTGTATAGTTATGGTGACCACATACATGCACTTTAAATTGGGTGCCTAATTAATATTATTTGGCATATGGACTTGGCTTTGGTATATTGGAATACAGATCTCAGGGGTTTTTTTTTAATGGACCCTACAGTCTTATGCCATTTAGTTGGGGTAAACACTGAATTTATGAGAGTTACTTCCGTGTATTGCTTAAGTTGTGAATTTCCTCAAGTTTACATAAACTTTTTATATCTTGTACCTAGCAGTGGTATAGTAACAACAAAGACAAAAGAAAATTGTAAAAAAGAGCATCCCTTGCTTTATATTACTTGTCAATTAGCATCCTTCCAGCAGTTATCTGTGTTGTATAGGGTAACATGACTTCCCAGCACAAAAATATCTTGCCTCCCTAACAGATCCTCCCCTAGGAGCCAGTGCTGAAAAGGTTAACATCTTTAGACTGGTAAGTGACGTAGTGTTGAAGCCCAAAGGACTCTGGGAGTTGTAGTCTGTAGTCCTTTTTCCGTGTTTCAATGGCTGCGTGTTGCAAGGTAGGGTACCTTTTAAATCATGAAATGCATGCTTTTGTAAGGATTGCTTTTAAAAAGGAAAGGAAAAGAATTGAAAATGTAATGGGAAATGGCACGATTGTGGCCCTTGTCTCCTGTATTTGGAATGGCGCAAAGCAAGTTAATTTTTAGGCTGTTATTATTTGCATATATTTGTGAACCTTTGGTGGTTTAATTCTACACAGTGCTTACTTTTGACTTAGGTTAAAGTTTTATTCCGTGGGACGTTATTTGCATACGATCAAACTTGCATGCGATCAAACTGCACAATGCACAGTAAAGAGAAAAAGTAAAATTATTTTTTTATTCTGTTTGCATAATAGTCCAATATTTGACAGAGCTCTCCGAGAAAACGGTGATTCCTCGAATATAGGTGGTGTGAGTGTTGGATTAGGACACTGGCAGACCAGGGTTCAAATCCCCGCTCCGCCTGGAAACCTACTGGGTGACTTTGGACAGGTCACACTCTCTCAGCCTCAGAGGAAGGCAAATTATCTCTGAACAAATCTTGCCAAGAAAACAGCGCAAAAGGTTCATTTTAGGGTCACCATAAATTGGAAATGGCTTAAAGGCAGACAACAACAAGGGCTTACTCACACGTGGGCAAGAAAGTATATACTATACAGTATATAATTCTTGAGAGTGAGACTTAGGCCATTTCCGCACTAGCCTGTTATAGTGCGATATTCCACTTTCAACATCCTCTGGAATCCTGGGGTTTGCAGTTTCAGAAACTGCAGTTTCAGAAACTGCAAACCCCAGGATTCCAGAGGATGTTGAAAGTGGAATCATCGCGCTATAACAGGCTAGTGCGGAAATGGCCTCAGATGACTCCAGAGGGCTTCCGTGTATATAGTTAAATGAAGATTGCACTGTCAGCGTACTAAGATTGCAGCTTTTCCCTGTATCAGTTGCACTCTGAAGTCACCCCTACAAAGTTTGATATGTTTATTCCCGTGCAAGCAGGAGAGAGAACATGAAGTAGCGGTCTGATTTTGGAGAACAGAGTTTGAATCCCGACTTGGCCATAGAAACTGGGCAGGTCACATTCTTTCAACCTCAGAGGAAGGTAAAGGCAAACCCCCCTCTGAACAGATCTTGCCAAGAAAACCTGTAAGAGAATCACAGAATCAGTTGGAAGAGACCACAGGGGCCATCCAGTGCAACCCCCTGCCATGCAGGAACACACATCAAAGCCCTCCCAGCAGATGGCCACCCAACCTCTGCTTAAAAACCTCCAAAGAAAGAGACTCCACTACACCCCATTGAGGTAGCATATTCCCCAGGACGGAGAGCCCTGACTGTCAGGAAGTTCTTCCGGAGGTTCAGGTGGAATCTCCTTTCTTGCAGCTTGAATCCATTGCTCCTTGTCCTAGTCTCTGGAGCAGCAGAAAACAAGCCCGCTCCATGTCATGTCTTCAACATGACATCCTTCAAATATTTAAACATGGCCTTAGGGTTGGCATAATTCCGAAACGACGTGGAGGCACACAACAACAGCAGATGTACCTTGAATTTCAACTGTACGGAATATAATCCCATGCATTTTTTCTCTTAAATGCTATCCACAGCATAAGGCCATAATCTTATGCCTTTGGGGCTTCCATGGGGTGCTGATTTTTTTTTAAGGAGTTACCCCCACCTTGGTCTAATGTTGTGCCCAGCATCATGGTTGTGTGACTGAGCTAGAGGAGGTTTGGACCTGGCATAACTTGGATCATCCTTCAACCTGCTCGTTTCCCCCTTTCAGGCTTTACCTCCTGACAGTTTTAGCCCTGCAGAGCAGTTCTGCTGGCAGGCTGCATTTTCGACAGATCTCTGGGCCTTTTTACCAGTAACTGATGGGATCACTTCCCCAGTCCAGATTATGGGGGATTTCTAATTTAATGTATGTAATGCCTTAAACAGAATTGCTGTTTCATGGTTGCTTGTTTCCCAAGAAAGGTGATATTATAATAACTGTCTTTAAGTATCTGAAGGGATGCCATGTAGAAGAGGGAGGAAGCTTGTTTTCTTTTAAAAATCTATTGTTTTTAAAAAAATCTATTGTTGTTATATAATTTTGTCTTTTAATTGTTTTAATTGTTAATTTGTAAATTTTTAATTGTTTATATGCTTTTAATGTTTTTACCTGTTGGAAGCTGCCCTAGGTCCCATCTTGGGAGAAAGATGGCATATAAACGCAACTAATAATAATAATTTTCTGCTGCTCTAGAGACTAGAACACAAACTAATGGATTTGAAGTACAAGAAAAGAGATTCCACCTAACATTAGGAAGAACTTTTTTATTGTAAGCTATTTGATAGTAGAGTAGATTGCTACAGAGAGTAACAGATTTTTGATTTTAGGAGGTCTTTAAACAGAGGTTGAATGATCATTTTTCAAGAGTGGCTTAGTTGTGTATTCCTGCATGGCATGGAGTTGACCTTCTGGTTCTTTCGAGCTCTGAGATTTTATGATTCTATGAAAATAAGAAGTTACATTATTAGCATGTGGTTTCATATACAGTCAGCCCTCCACATTTGTGGATTTCACTTTTGCGGATTTGATTATTCATGGATTATTTGCTGTCACCTCTGCTGCCTTCCTAAGCCATTTTTAATAGGGACTGCAAGCCTTGTGAGACTGAGAAACTGCAAACGAGGCTTGTAAGTCCCTATTAAAAATGGTATGGGACAGCAGTGGAAGTGGCAGTCAGCCCCACCAGCCTCCCACTTCTGCCTTGTGAAGGAACCCTGGTGCCTCAAAGGAATCCATGGTGGGTTGAATATGATGATTGTACTTTTTGTGTGTGTTAAATATGGTTTGGGAGGGCCTAGAGTTATTCATGGTTTTTTCACTTTCACTGGGATCCTGTGCCCCTAATCCTAGCGAATGTGGAGGGATGACTGTATTATTAAAAGCCCGGGGAGAATTATTCAATGCAACGATAACCTTAACGTGTTTCAGGAGTACCACTTTGTTCCCTATGATAGTTTTAGTTAATTGTAGAATCCCAAAATAGTTAGCTGTTATTATGAAATCGTGACATTTAACTCTTAACTATATAAATTTATAACTGCATTTAAGTAGCACTCATGAGAGTGGATGGTTCTTTCTTGCTTTTGTCATGAAATATCCAAATTAAATTCATCTCCCCCTGTTTTCTCTGTTCTCCCTTGTTCTTATTGGGTGCCTTCAGGTTGTTTCCTAAGGCAAGCCTATCATGGGGTTTTCTGGGGCTGAGAGTGTGTGATGTGCCCAAAGTCACCCAGTGGGTTTCTGTGCTGAGCGAGGAACCCAGCACTGGTCTCCAAGGTTGTAGTCTAACGCTCAAACCATGATGCCATGGGGTTAGTTCACTCAAATACAAGTTAAAAAAAAAAAACAGTGTGAAAAACAAAATTGTACTTTAGAATATGTGTGGTATAGTGAAAGTAAAATGGATCCTTCTCATAAACAAAAGCATGTCTGCTTAAACTAAAAATCTTACCAGATTAGTTAGAAGGTACTCTTAGTCCTGACCTTGACATCAGGTGCTATTCTGATGCCATTGAAAAGAAACAAGCACAATCTGCACAAGGATATTCTAGTCTGTTTGTATGACCAATTGTTTGGCCAAGAGATTGTATCTAACCAGTTTGGTGGATTTGAAGTTGGGTTGAACATTATCATAAAAGAGAATCTATACAGGTGTAGCTCAGCTAACAAAGTCTCTGACAAAGAGGCTCTTTTCTATAAGAAATGCCACATGCTTTGTCTCAGCTACTCAGCGTCATTTACCTGCATATTTTTACCATGTGCAATAGTAGCTGAGTAAATTTTTTGTTATCAAGTAGTTATTTTGATAACTTTCAAATGGTTTGAGATATTGTAGCTTTGTGCAAATGATGTTTATCAGTAGCAAAAGACTTCTTTCTTTTCTTTCTTTCTTTCTTTCTTTCTTTCTTTCTTTCTTTTCTCTCTTTCTTTCTTTCTTTTTTATTTTAACTGTAAAAGCTCATAACATTTCTTCAAGCTTTTGTTGACCCTTTGTGAGGACATTGCAGTCTGCTTGGGTGTGTGTGCACAGACCACAGGTTAAGAACTGCTGCCCTATAGTAGTGTTGAAGTCGTATGCCATTTAATTTAGATGCTAATCCAGGGTCTAGTTGCAGCATGCCTCAGGAAAACAGGGAAGTGAAAAATGGCAGGGCTCCTCTGTTGTTGTTGTTGTTGCTGTTGTATGCCTTCATGTCATTTTTGACATATGGCAACCCCAAGGTGAACCTATCACACAATTTTCTGGGGCTGAGAGTATGTGACCTGCCCAAGGTCACCAGTGGCTTTCCAATCAAACCCTGACCTCCAGAGTCATAGTCCAATGCTCAAACCACTGCACTGTGTTGGCTTTCTATAGTAACATTGAAGTTATATGCCATTCAGATGCTAATCCAAGGGCTAGTTGCAACATGCCTCTGGGAAATGGGCAAATGAAAAATTGCAGGGCTCTCCTAGGTGCTGATAATACAGTCATTAACTCCTGTTTGGAGGACAGTACTGGGAATAGTCAGCAAATAAGCAGTAGCTATCATCATGAAGGTGCACTGGAAAAATTTCCATGAGCACTGCTGCCAAGGGACTAGCAATGTAAATAGTATGTTTTATATCACTTTTGGTATGGACTCCTATAAAAAGCATTCGTGACAAGCATTTCAGAGATCACTGCTGTTTATTGCTAGTTTTTGCAGCCTCAGCAGTTAAGTGAATGCAAAACCCTGGTGACTATGTTTAGGTCCAAATAAAGTTCTGATTTTGACCTGTAAATCCCCCTCATGGCTTAGGACCTCAGTATTTGAAAGTTTGCTTTTCCCGGAGGAATCCTCATCTGAGGTTCTTCAAGAGCCCTTGCTAGTGGGTGACAGTACTACTGTAGGGGAAAGAAACTTTTGAATGATGGCTTCCTCACTTGGTGAAAAGGGACTTCAAAGAAGTCCACCTAGCTTCTACTTAATTTTTATTTTAGGCACTTGGAAAGGTCTTTAACTTTCTCAGTTATGTAGCTTTTAAGATTGGCATTAACTCCCCCCCCCATTTTTTTCATTATCTGTTTTATGAGCTTTTGATCTTACTTGGTGTTGTTTTGTTCCTGTTTTCTCAGATTTTATTTTTCAAGTTGTATTTTCAATTTGTTATGTTTACTAAGTCAGGGAGCCAGAGAACTGTTACAAGGTGGTTTGTAAAATTAAAAAACAAATTAAACTGCTTTAGGAGAGTGGAGTTGAGGCCCAAGGTGAAAGGTAAACACAAAACTATTTTTTCACAGGACATTTTCTGCTCCAGATCTCTCCTCTCTATTTGGGAAAACACACACACAAACTGTAGCCTGGCCGCTTTTTCCCATATGAGCTTCTGAACTTGAATTATGAAAGAACTTATTTTATCGATTGGATTTGAGAGTTAATAAATAAAGTACCTATGGGCTTTTAGTTACATGTGTGTGTATCTAATGTGCAAGCTGGCCTCTAGTATTATGAGTCTTATAAAGTTTTAACTCTCCAGATTTACTTCTCTGGAATCTGTATATAACCAATTTAGAATACTGATGCTGTTCAGATTTTTATATAGGACTGCTGTACATAATGTATTAAATCCTGGCATCTCTGGTTCTCATGCTTTGGTTTAAAAAGACTTTACAGCTTTAGAACAACAAATCACAAGGGAGAATAGTTCCCGCATATCTGTACTTTATCTGACTTTGTGAGAAAAATAATCAAAAACAAATATGAAACTTGGTCTGCCTGTGTGATTATAGTGTTTTCAAGACAAAATTTAACCTTCAAACCACATATGGAAGGTTTCTTTTTAATCTACACTGAGACCTAATTAATAAATCATATCATAAAACAAACAGCGTGTTACTATGTCAAGTTAGAGAACCTTCCTTATTAGGCAGGTGCATAATACTACTGTGTTGTTTTCTAAACAGCTGCTAGGGCTTTAGGTATGAATTAGAAAACAAAGTGAAATTATAGAAATGGTACAAGTTGAGAAAGAAATAATTGAAGATTGTGAGTGGTCAAGCAAAGTGAGTGCTTGAAATAGACACAGACGAGTGGTTTCAGAATAAACCAGAAGGTTATAACATGGAGGTTGGATTCTTTGGATTTGTTAAATTACTTCCAAGAATACATGATTAGCACCCTGTTGTAGATATCAGAAACAAGCCTGGAGATGGAAATCCTTAAAAGAAGGGGTTGTATTTCAAATGTTGTACAGCAACTCCCATCAGCTGTAATTTCCATCATCTCTTAGAGAGCATAATCAATGATGATTAGATTGAGGGAGGTAATGGTACCACTCCATTCTGCATTGGTTAGGCCTCATTTGGAATAATGTGTCCAGTTCTGGGCATCTCAGTTCAAGAAGTATATCGATAAGCTGGAACGTGGGAGGGTGACCAAAATGGTGAAGGATCTGGAAGCCATGCCCTGTGAGGAACGGCTTAGTATGGGTATGTTTAGTCTCCAGAAGAGAAGGTTAAGAGGGGACATGATAGCCATGTTTAAATATTTGAAGGGATGTCATGTCGAGGCGGGAGCGGGCTTGTTTTCTGTTGCTCCAGAGACTAGGACAAAGAGCAATGGATTCAAGCTGCAGGAAAGGAGATTCCACCTGAACCTCAGGAAGAACTTCCTGATGGTCAGAGCCGTCCGGCAGTGGAATATGCTGCCTCAGAGTGTGGTGGAGTCTCCTTCTTTGGAGTTTTTTAAGCAGAGGTTGGGTGGCCATCTGTTGGGAATGCTTTGTGTGTTCTTGTATAGCAGAGGGTTGGACTGGATGGCCTCTCTGGTCTCTTCGAACTCTGTGATTCTATGAGGAATGATAGGACCTGCAGTCCAGAAGCAGGATCACAGGTTGCCCTAGCAGAAAGAATTCTGCCTTACAGAAAGGATTCTGCTTCAAATATACCATGTACAATAATACTGTAGGGAAAATCAGAGTAGTGTAGAATAATAGATACAGAATTGATCCCACCCACCCCACTACAGGAATTTTCTAAATTACCTGATTTTTTTCCTCTGGCATGAACAGAACATACATGCCAGAGAGAGTGAAAATAAGATGTTTCTACAGCCATGTAGATGGAAGGTTTGAGTGTGTAATAAATACGAGGCTTGTTCTCAAATATGAATTTGTTGTGACTGCCTGTCTTTCTACTCTCCCCTTGTTTGTTTGTCTTTTTTGTTTCATTTGCATGACACGTGCCCACTTTTGTTCCACCTATGCAATACATCCTTGTGGTGCCAGTCTTGGCCCTCAGCTGTTGCTTCTTTCTCTACTGCCAGTGCCAGCCAAATTCAGTATTACCCCAACAGTGGACATGCCTTGGCTGAGGGATGGGTGGCTAAGGTCTTGGTTTCCAGCTGGTTTGGGAGCAGCTTGGCCATTCCTTAATATACCCATTTTCCACCCTGAGCCTTTCTTTTCTGTGGGAATATTCAAATATGCAACTTCCTTGCCTGCATTTGAACTGGCATAGTCCCAAGAAGGCTGAGCATAGATCTAAGTTACATAGATCAGTGCTTCTCATGCAATCTGATGTAGGGGACTGGCAATTTTTTTTTCCAGTGTGCCAAAGACTGGCACCTTGTTTGTGACCATTGGCTAAAATTGTTTCATTTTTTCCATGCTAGGGTCTGGCAGCTAGTGGCACAGGGACCAACACTGGGCCAGGAACTACCTTTGGGTAGCACTGATGTAAACTTTATCTTTGTTCTGGTAAGTAAAATCTAGATTGTCTTTGTATTGACAGCTGACTTGGTTCTCTTCTATTTTATTTGGAGGGGCAGTTTCCTCTGGAATCAGTGCCTTTATTTACTTAGTGTTAAAATAGGGGGTGGGCTTACTTTTGATACTGAACATGGTCCCTGCTTCTTCCGTCTCAATGAACTGATCCCAGTCAGTTAATTCTCTGCTATTGACAGTGATAGCTGGTAGTCCTGCTCTGAGTTTTGGTGTGAACTTTGAAGGACTTATACAATGTGTGGAACCCTTTCCTGAAAATAGGCTCAGCGCTTTGGATAGTTCCTTTAAAGGAATCCCACTGGCATGGAGGCCCCCAGCTGTCCTGGACTGCTTTGTTGTATTCATCAGCTCAAGAGCAAGCATCTGGGGCTCTACAGCTGCATGCCATCTTCAGCCTAAGGCCATATCCACACTACACTCTTATAGTGCTATTATTCCACTTTTAACATCCTGGGGGTTGCAGTTAAGACGCCCCTCCCTAAACTGCAAACCCCAGGATACCGTAGGATGTTGAAAGTGGAATAATAGCACTATAAGAGCATAGTGCAGAAATGGCCTAAGTGTGTAAGTCTTCTTGAAGAGGTCAGTGGCGGGAGTGATGTGTCCCCTGTCTAGCAACTTCATGGCTATGAAATAAGCTTAGTGAAGTTTAAAAAACAACAACCCAAAAACTCTTCAGTGCTTGGCTGGAGTGATTCTGGAAGGTGTACTCCAGAAAACTGTTTTAAGTAAAGGAGAGTGTGGCAGGGTATAGAAGAAGTACATTTTTGTGCTGGTATGCAGTCCCCTTATAGATTACCTTAAGGGAATATGGTCTGTGAAAAGAAAAAAGAAAAAGTTCTCCACTGTTGCACAGGATTGTTGAGACACAGCCTTTCCCTCCTTCCAAAATGAAAAAGTGCGTGAGTGGCACCTGCCCTACCCTGGACTGTTGCACGATTGTCAGTGCGTTGTGCAGATCGCTCCTCAAATATGTCATGCTGGATCTGAGCCTCTCCCCTTTTGTACATTGTAAATAAACAAAGATATTCAGCTTACAAAAAATTACTATACCAAAAATGCACCATGACCTAAACCAGCTAAAGGTTGGCATGACTATCCTCCAAGTGAAACTGAAGGGAAGAAGTGCATTGTAACCAGTTGCTTTCCATAGGACTTAGTCACAAGTTGCTTTAGCTGTTTTGGAGCATCTGCGTGTGTTCCCAGTGCAACCAGCAGAGGTTTTTAGCTGTACTTGGCTGCTGGAATGTTCAGCCCGTGGAAGAGGAGAGCAGCTTCCCTATAAAGCCATGGCACCTGTCCCTGACTAGGCAGTTCTCTGCTGTGTATAGCACTCCAAGTGGTCACTGTTCCTGTCACTCAGTGGGAAAACAAATCTGTTTCAGTAGTTGTGAGAGCATTCTTGAATGTTCTGTATCTCTCTTAAGGAGCAGAGTGCTGTGTACATTGTCCTAATGCATGTTAACCTGATACGGCTGTAATATTCAAAACTTGTTAATATTTATTTGTTGAGAGTGGTTGGTTGGATATTTTTGTCAGGTGATTCTGCCTGTAACAGCTTCCTATATATGTGAGGCACAAACAGCCTGTCTGAATCTGTTTTTCAGGTGGCTTTTTAACTCAGTTAGTTTCTTCTAAATTTCACTTCCATCGTTTGGTTCAGCTGGTTGTGTAAGCCTTGACGCTCTTCGTGGAATCAAGATGTGGCTGTTGAACTGGAGGGTGAGAACACTTTTAATTTGCAAAAACCTTGCATGCAGATTTCCAGAGCTTATCAAAAATAGTCCTCTATATTCTTTGTGGACGCCTACCTCTGTATGAGAACAGATTTTCTGGTGGCTATTCATCATGCAAATTAATTGCTTTTCAAGTCATTTGTGTTGCGTTTGGAATTTTTTTTCACCCTTTGAGTGGTGGATGTGGGACTTTATTTTGTTTCTCAACTGCCAATAGGCTGTAGTTTATGTAAAGTATTGAATGCATGCTTCAGGTTGTCTTGGATTCCTGTGTTTCCCTTGGGTAATCCTTTCCTAAGTCTGCCATTAAGTCAATGCTGTTCACAAGCCTGTTGTAGAATAACAACAACAAACAATAATAATAGTAATAATAGTAGTAGTAGTAATATTTTTGTTTGTTACTCACCTCTTCTCCTGGGTTTGATGTATATGGAATTGTTCTTGTCACTTATCAGGAAAAACCTCACATCTTTTGAATTGCAAGGGGCAGTTTAAAAGAAAGAACTGCATATTGATATGGTGGCTTCATAATCAACCCTGTTACAACTCTTGTTAATGTGTATGCAGAATATTGGCCATACTTTTCTCTTCAGGGATTTTGTTAAAAAAAATCTAAATAAACAAGAAGTTGGGACCTCCTGGGACTCTTGGTTCTTCAGATGCTGTTGTGTTTCATCTCTTCTCAGCTGCAGCTTGAGAGTTGTAGCTTGAACCACATTTGTAGGGCCAATGTTTCCTTACTCTTGAACCTAAATGCAGCAGTTTTGGATGTATGGCATGGGAACAAGTTTTCTTTTAAGTGCATGCTTTTCAAATATACTAATTCTGAGAGTTGATTCCAACTAGCCATACAGCATGCAGTCCAAAATCTGTCTCCCAACGTACTTGATATTGATACCGTTTGCAATGTATAGTATATTTTAAAGAGATTTAAGAGACTTAAGAGATAAAGAGATGATAATAGCAGGGCTGAATAGCTTCTGTTTATGTTACTTTTGGGGATTGTCAGCAAAGATGCTTTTGACTACAACTTTCATATTGCCTTGTCTTTGGCCATGAAATATCCAGAGAATCAAAGGCTCTGTACACTTGTTATCTTGGCAATACAGAATGCTTGATGTATTCTTACCTAAAGTCTAGCTTTCTTGGTTTTAAATATGGCAGTGCCTTTGGCACTATTGTCAATTTTCATGATATTTTGCCCTTCCTCTTCTTTTACTATATGCTGAATTTTATAGAAAAATTTAATGTTATGATTACTTAGGTACCCAGTATGAATGCTGTGTTCCAGAGTTTTTCAGATGACAAATAGATGATGCATTAAAAAAAATCTTTTCAGAATATCTGAAGATGAGGATTCTGAATCCATCAGGCCATGTTAAGAGTAGGCCTGTTGCTTGCAAATCATAAATAAGATTTTCTAATAAAATGTCTGTAAGATTCCCATTGTTGTTATCTGCCATCAGGTTGGATTTCACTTATATGACCCCAAGACAGACCCCTCAAGAGACCCTATTATTAACACCCCAGTCTTGTAAATTCAGGCTGCGGCTCACTTTGTTCAGTCAATCTTTTTGTAATGTAGGCCTCTTCTTTTTCTTCCACTTTACTGAGTATTCTTTTCTAATAAGTTGTTGTTTCATGATATATCCAAAGTACAATAGTCTCAGTTTAGTCATTTGGAGTCTAGTAAGAGTTCAGGCTTGATTTTCTCTAGGGCCCTTTTTTTTTCCTTTTTGGTGGTCCTTGGTGTCTGTAGAACACTCTTCTTTGAGCACATTTCAGATAAGTTGATTTTCTTCCTGTCAGTTTTCTTCACTGACCGGTTGTTACATCCATATCTAGTAACTGAAAATAGTATAGCGTGGATGAACTTCGCTTAGGTATATAATAGCTTTATATTTGAGCATCTTATCTAGTTCCTTCACAGCTGTACTTTCAAGTCTTAATCATTTCTAAATTCTTGACTACAGTCACCAGCATCCCTGATCCCTCCTTAAAATATGCCTCTACTCTGCTGTCTACAAATTTCCAAAGTGTGAAATGTGTGTCTTCTTTTTCCACTTTCCTTTGGGAGACTGGAGTTTGAATCCTTGCTCATCCTGGAAACCCCTTGGGAGACCCCGGGCAAGTCACAGTCCAGTCAAATCCAACTAAGAAAAACCTAAAATAGGGCTGTTGTAAATTGGAGTTGACTTGAAGGCACATGACAATAATTAGTTTTATAAACTGCATGTGAACAGCATGGCACCACTTTTTTTCTCAGTGTGCACCTTTTGACAGGTTACTAATATTATTTGAACAGCTGTTGTTTGGGGGAAGAAGTGGAAGTGACAGATAACAGAGTGGGAGGAAATAGCATTCAAAAATAATAAGAATGACATTTCCTAGAAAAAAATGATTTGGCATTAATCTAGCATAAGTATTGGATAGGACTTCCAAAGGACAAAATATTGCCAATATTCTCGCAGCAGTATTTCACTGGAAAGCACAGGGGACCCTAAACGTAGCTACCAATGATCCATATGCTTTTACGCAAGCGCACAAAGTTGGGATTTTTCCTTCTATCTCAAAATGTTGAAATCTGCTGTAGTATGAGACAGGCACAGTCATTCTATTCAATAAACCCTTTACAGATTTTCAGTGAGGATAACATACATGGAGAATATAAAGTACTATATATTTTCTTAAGATAATTAAGATCGTGATGTGGCATGGAGGCAGCCAGCTAATTACACATTATGGGCAACTTTAATGGAATCCTTAGATAATTGGTTAAAAAGCAACAGAGACTAATTTGGCTGGAGCCTTCTTTTAACATAGCACAATGGCTAGTCCAGGCCTGTAGTAGTTGGGCAGTTACAAGAATGGCTGAAAATCTCTGTGTGTGTGTGTCTGTGTGTGTGTTTTTTGTTTTAGGCGCTGGAAAATTTTCCACTGCTGATGTACATTTTAGCTGCCAAAACATTAATTCTTTGCTTAGCATTTGCTGGGGCAAAAGCATACCAGAGGAAAAGGCTGGAAGAAAAAATGAGAAAAGAAGAGGAAGAAAGGCTGAAAAGAGCAGGCAAGAAAGAAAACTGAAGCATTTTAAAAGGTATGGTCTGGTTGAGGGGAAAATTTATTCGATAATATGGAACAGTCCTTCAGGGAAGTGGGAGGGGGACAGACAACCCTCCGCCCCACTCACACCAAAAGAATCTTGAAGGGATTTGTGTGGTTGTATGTTTTAGTCCTGATACCCATGCATTTATTTTTATGTCAGAATGAGCCCTGCAGTATATGACTATAGAGCCCCTCCTAAGGGGGGAATTGTGGCCAAGTCAGCCCCTCCCCCAAAACTCAATGTGCTTAATTGATGTTTGTGGCCTCTAGATACAGAGTGCTGCTGTAACCTCACTCACACATTCTTCTGATTGTCTGACACCCCTCTTGACACTGTCTTCATGTTTGGTGACTTTATTACCTCAAGTTTTCATTTCACATCCTTCAGCATCTAATAGTCTGTAAAGATGTCCCATAGAACTTGGAAATATGATATCATATATCCTAACTAACATAGATGAGGGACACTTTAGACATTATTAACTTCCCTTGCTGCAAATTTTCCTTCTGCATACATGAAACATGATCATTGCACATAAGCACTCTCTTCAAAAGATTCAAATTGCTTCATACCCAGAAGTTCCCTTACACGTGGAAATTTTTGTGATATGAAAAATGGCCCTGCCAAATGCTTTTTATTTTTACTTGCAAACACTTGTGCTTGGTTTTACCTGGGTAAAATACATTTAAACATGTTTCTTTTAGGTTTCGTGGTTTGAGATGTAAATATCTCCAGGGGTTGTGATCCTCCAACCTTTTTTTCTAGTATAAACTGTATTTTAATTTAGTAAGGCTTGTGCCAGTGCAATGCTCTGGAGACCACAGTTCCCGTGTTTAAACTGTGCTGATCACTATGGGAACATGGACACCAAAAATATTTAGTCTATTTTAAAAATATCGTAGAAACAGAACAGGAGTGGCATATATTTTAGCTGTTACCCTGGCTTGGCCAAGCACCTTATGCAAATAAACTCCACGTAGGAATGCTTGCTTTGCAGGGACTCTTGAGGGCTGTGTCATCCAAGGGCAGAATAGCTCCTACTGCTTTTTAAATCAAAGGATCACCTTTCTAACTTCAGTGTAGGTTCAAAGGAGCAGCTCCAGTTTCTAAAGCAATCCTTCATTGGTTCTTTGTGCTGGTCTCTTGGTACCCAAGGGCTCAGGATAAAGGGCTATTTGGAGAATGGGGTGACCATTGTGGGCACAACCCATGGGTCTTTCCCCTTTCCAGCTCAGAGGGTGGATCAGGAAGATTGCAGGCAAAAGATGTATGGGGCTGGGTTTCTCTTTCTCTTTTTTTCTCACACACGTGCATACACGTATATGCATACATGCACACACATACCAATACACCAGATAATAACAGTACATAAAATCACATTTGGCCTTGCTACTTTACAAAGATGTTCCCAGCCAACAACCCCATGGGGCAGTGAAGGCAAAAGCTCTCTTGCTCTTACATGAATAATTATGAATGATTATTAAGTAGTAATTTATGCCAAAGATGTATCAATCACATTAGAATTTGTGTTTATCTTTCTTAAAAGGCTCAGCCATAAAACAATGAGAGAAGGATTTTCAGTGATGTATTTAAGTCTTTTACTGCAAGTCTCAAGTCAAGTCTCAAGTCTCTACCTTCAAGTCTCAAGTCGAGTCTCAGGTCCTTGAAGATACTTTCAAGTCAAGTCTTAAGTCTGGAAGCAAACTTTATACCCCAACCAAAATTCCAGAATTACTGGACAGAGTCAAATAGATAGTTTTAACAATTTAAGCAGATTTAATCCACATTTGTGATTTTGCCATCTGCAGCTTCAGAAGTGGGGAATAGAATCCTTACTCCCCACTACTGAAGTTTCAAAAGCTTTAGAAGGAAGGATCCTTCCTCCTCAAGCCCATTGCCTAACTCGTTTGCTCTTCCCCTCTGAGAAATGCACCCATACTTTGGGCTTGAGATAGATTGTCATGTGACCAGAAGGCAAAAAGAGATGGAGGCATTGTTCAAAGTTGTAAGGTTTCTGGATGAATGTATTATGTTATTGAACCAAGGGCAGCAAGCAAATATACAAGTCTCATGTCAAATCGAGTCAGTGCCTCATTTATTACTGAGTCACTGAAGCGACTTAAGTCTGAGTTGAGTCTGAGTCTATCATCTTGAGTCTACATCACTGTGGTTTTTCAGCCTAATCCTGTTGCTTGTTTATTTATAAGAGCTTGACCTTTGGTTTTTTCCTTTCATGTGTAACATGGATGTTCTTTGCTTGAGACACACTGTAACCTAAAAGCTGTAGGATGGAAAGAATGAGTGGTTGATGGCCTTGCTTTATTATATAGGATGGTCTTTTGGTCCCCTTTTAGGTTTATTTTAGGAAGGTATTTTTTATCATTTTTATAAGATAGAAAACCAGGGAGTGGTTACAAACAGAAATGTAAGGTTTAAATTGTGACAACAACAACAAATACTGTAAGCATGAAAAAACAAGATACATCAGTATAATCTAAACATGGACTTGTGTGAGATCAAGATGATCCCAGCAGTCTACGTGGGTAACAAGAATGATAACAAAAATTAATTTAGGATCTTTTCACACCACACAATTATAATGCTTTGATATGGCTTTCATTACTACAGTTCCATCCATTGAATCCTGGGATTTGCTGTTTAGGATGAAGCATTTAGAATTCTCAACCAGAGAACTTTACACTAGACTGTACATCCTAGGATCCAGTAGGATGGAGCTATGGCCCTTATAGTGGAATCAAAGTAATATAATCATATACATACAGTATAGTACTATGATTATTTTAAGTCTGAAGACAACAGTAGTTGTCTGGCTTGATAGAACTTACTATTTTTTGGACTCCAGCTCCAGAATCCCCCAGCCAGCGTGGCTACATAGCTTTTCATGTGGGAAGATTGATTTTTTTTAGCTACTGGAAATACAACTGCTTTGTTTTCTGTGCAGATTTTTAAGCATTTGGCAGCTTACTTGGATTCCTTTCCTGGGAGAGTTGAAAACTTTCTTGAAACTGAATGCTTTGCCAGAGAAATTGATTTCCCAAGAGCAACAATTATTTAAACCAACTTTGTCTTGAGTTTTTTTTTTTTTTGTATGAGTAAAAAGAGTATTTTGTCACTGCTATATACAATAAAAGCTCCCTTTGTAAAACTGGTGTGTTTTGTTATAAATTATGCATATAAAGCTGGTATGATGAAAGAGTCTGTTTACAATTTCCTAATGGTACTAGTAACTCAGGATTAAACAAATGAAATGTTTCTGTCTAAACTGGAATTGTTTGGAAGTTAATTTGCTAAACTCCCTCGTTTTCCCTGTGTAGTCTGATCCAGCTAAGTTGCTGTCCAGTAAGTCCCACAAGGCAAAAATAAGTTAGGTTAATTTTACTATTTTCAAAGAAACTTAGCCATTATTCACTAGAATCATAGAATCATAGAGTTGGAAAAGACTACAAGGGCCAGTGAGTCCAACTCCGTGCCATGCAGGAATATACCATCAAAGCATTCCCAACGAATAGCCATCCAGCCTTTCTTTAAAAACCTCCACACTCTGAGGCAGCACATTCCCCTGTCAAACTGTTTTTACTGTCAGGAAGTTCTTCCTAATGTTTAAATGGAATCCCTTTTCCTGAAGTTTGAAGCCATTGCTCTGTGTCCTAGTCTCTGGAACAGCAGAAAACAAAACTTGTTCCATCCTCCATAGGACCTCCCTTCAAATATTTAAACATAACTATCATGTCACCTCTTAACCTTCTTTTCTCCAGGATAAACATACCCATCTCCCTAAGCCTCTCATACAGCATGGTTTCCAGGCCGAATTTAGTTGAACTGACCCTACATACAAGAGATGAAAATCATGCAGCCCTCCAGATGTTGCTGGATTGCAGTTCTCAGCAACTCTAGGTGGCTTAGCTGGTGATGAAGAATGCTGGGAGCTGTAGAAGGGCCACATGATTTCTAGCCTTGAGGTGTACATAGGAAAATGAAACCAGGCTTGTTGTGATGGTGTCCATTGGCTAGACAAATGGACACCGAACAGAAAATATTCTCCCTACCTTCAGCAAAGGGAGCTCTTCTGATCATATGGGGATGAGTGACACAAATTGGGAGAGAAGCAGAGGATGAAGTCCAATTGTGTGCAGAGATGTCCATTCACATGACCTTGGTTTTAGCCACAGGATTCCACACTGGGCTGAAAGGATATTATTTTCTCCTGACCCTGTAATCAGTCCCCCTGAAACATTGTTTCAAACTTGTAAAAAGTCCATCTGAAATTGCAGTTGTTAAATGATCAACTATGATGGCAGTCCTGTCTGGTGAGGGTGACAGAGGGCCAATTTTGCCCACACAAGGCCCATGCAGACTGTGCTGAATCCAAATCCTACTCAGCCTTAGGATGTTGGAAATTCCTATGGACCACCTTGACACTGGCCTGACCTTGTGCTGGCATTATTGCTGCTTTGCTGAACTGGAGAAGGTTTGGATCTTGCCTAATTCAACTTTTTCCTTACCCTGCCCCTTTTTGCACAACATTTCATTCTTCTTCCAGGGAACCTTAGCTAGTATGGCAGTTCTGCTGGCAGATTGCTCTGTTGGCAGAACTCAGATAATCCAGCACTTTTCTGGCATTCAAAGAGCATTTCTATGCAATCCTAGTGCTGGGTGTATCTTTGAATTAGGATTCCACTGATATTTAAGAATGTATTTAACAATTGAGACTGCACTTCACAGATTATCTCATAATTAAGCTAATTTAAATCTATAATCTTCATAGTATCATAGAAATGTAGAGTTGGAAGAGACCACACAGACCATCCAGTCCAACCCCCTGCCATGCAGGAATACCCTCAAAGCACTCCCAACAGATGACCATCAAGCCTCTGCTTAAAAACCTCCAAGGAAGGAGACTCCACTACACTCCGAGGCAGCACATTCCAGTGCCAGACAGCCCTGACTGTCAGGAAGTTCTTCCTGAGGTTCAGGTGGAATCTCCTTTCCTGCAGCTTGAATCCATTGCTTCTTGTCCTGGTCTCTGGAGCAGCAGAAAACAAGCCCTCTCCTTCCTCTACATGGCATCCTTTCAAATATTTAAACATGGCTATCATGTCTCCTCTTAACCTTCTCTTCTGCAGACTAAACATACCCAGCTCTCTAAGTCTATCCTCATAGGGCATGGCTTCCAGGCTTCTCACCATTGTGATCGCCCTCCTCTGGACTTGCTCCAGCTTGTCAATATCCTTCTTGAATTGGGGTGCCCAGAACTGGACACAGTATTCAAGATGGAGTCTAACCAAAGCAGAGTAGAGTGGTACCAGTACCTCCCTCGATCTAGACACCATACTCCTATTGATGCAGCCGAGAATTGCATTGGCTTTCTTGGCTGCCGCATCACACTGCTGACTCATGTTCAGCTTGTGGTCTATAAAGACTCCTAGATCCCTTTCACACGTACTGCTATCCAGCCACGTGTCCCCCATCCTATATTTCTGTATTCCATTTTTTCTACCTAAGTTTAGGACCTTACACTTCTCTCTATTGAATTTCATTTTGTTCGCCTTGGCCCAGCTCTCCAATCTATCCAGGTCATTTTGAATTTTGATCCTGTCCTCTGGCGTATTAGCAACCCCTCCCAATTTGGTGTCATCTGCAAATTTGATGAGCATGCCCTCTATTCCTTCATCCAAGTCGTTGATAAAAATATTGAACAGCACTGGGCCCAGGACAGAACCCTGTGGCACCCCGCTAGTCACTTCTCTCCAGGATGAAAAGCAGCCATTCGTGATCACCCTTTGGGTTCGGTCAGTCAACCAATTACAAATCCAACTAACAGTAGCCCTGTCCAGCCCACAATTTACCAGCTTCATTGCAAGAATGTCATGGGGAACTTTGTCAAAGGCCTTACTGAAATCGAGATATGCTACATCCACAGCATTCCCTTCATCTATCAAGCTAGTAACTCTATCATAAAAAGAGATAAGATTAGTCTGACTTCTGAGAAATCCATGTTGACTTCTCGTGATTACCACGTTGCTTTTTAAACGATTAGAAACTGACTGCTTAGTGATCTGTTCCAGGATCTTTCTGGGTACTGATGTCAGGCTGACTGGGCGATAATTATTTGGGTCCTCTTTTTTTCCCTTCTTGAAGATGGGGACAACATTTGCTCTCTTCCAGTCTTGTGTACTCTTACATTAAAAGCCTTGTTGAGGACAGTCAGGATTACTTCTGAATAAAACATTCAACTTGGAGAGTGTGATGTAGTAGTTTGAGCATTGGACTACAACTCTGGAGGCCTGGATTTGAATCTCCACTCAACCATGGAAACCCACTAGCTGACCTTGGGCATGGCATACTTAGCCTTGGAGGAGGGCAATGGTAAACCCCCTCTGAACAAATCTTGCCAAGAAAACTCAGTGATAGATTCAACTTAGGGTTCCTATAAGTCAGAAATGACTTGAAGGCACACTATAACAACAGCAAAACTTTCACATGGTTGTGCTCCTTCCCTTTTGATTTTAGCTGGAGAGTTAAATACTTGTTTAGCTCTTAATTGTGCAACAACCTTTGATCCTCCAGGTGTTTTTGACTTCTGTTCCCAGAATTCATGAGTGTTACCTAAGCTGGCTGGGGTTTCTGGGAGCTGAAGTCCAAAAGACGTGGAGGACTAAAGGTTGGAAACCACTGTTACGGAAGAATAAATTACTGGTTGAGATTTTCTTGTAAAATTATTGCAGGGCTTTTGTTAAAGTCGCATGTTTTTTCATGTTGCCTGAAGAATTATGAATAGAACAATGACTCTGTTAAAATAATGTGTTTATCTGATAGATATTTGATATTATTCTTATTCTGCAAATTTTGAATAAGAAGTTCATTAGTTTTAATCTTACACATTCAGATTGTTTTATTATTACAGAGTCATGCAGCTTAGAGAAATCAATTGCAAAGTCCAAAGAATGGTTAGTACTTAGAACTAAAACAATAATAGTGACAAGTATCAAGTAGGTCTATAGAAATGGGGAAACTTTGAAGGTCCTTTTTATAATTCTATTTTTATACCAGTGCCAGAATGTACAAAGATGGCCTTTCCAACAGAAGTATGAGCAGTTAACAAAGAAAACCAGAGTTTTACCTTGTCTTCCTCTTCTCTATCTCTCTCGCTAATTTAACTTTTTATACCTTTCCCTATTGGTCAAAAGGTATAGTTTTCTTATCCTTCCTAAGACAAGATGGTTGATCTTTGCTACCAAATGTATTTTATTTTACTTGGAGGCTGAAGCAGACAAAATCTTAAAAAAACAAGCACATGTAGGCATTGGGAGAGAAGCTCTGTTCCCTAAGAACAGCATCCCTAACAGACAAACAATATATATGTTTAGATGTTAGAGTCACAGGCCTCCATTTTGACCTAGATGTTATTCTCTTGTAAATTAAGACAGTATTGAGGGGTTGCAATGCAGGCAGAGGCCACTCTTGGCCATGTGAGGACTAGGGACAAAGGGCACTAAAAATCAGGTAATAAAATTTCATCTCCACTGCAGGTGTGTGAGTTTAACATTGGTACCTTTCTTTTCCTGTATGATTTTTAACACCTTTGCCTGATGAAGAAGCCAGTGAAGCTTTGAAAGTTTGCATGCTGTAATTTATGCTTTGGAGTTGGCCCAATAAAGGCATCACTCTTTGTGGGTTTTGGATTTTGTTACATTTTACTGCATGATCAACATGCCTACCCTTGAATATGTTTCACAGTATATATTGCCATCCTGTGGAAATAATATGGAACTGCTGTAGCTGGTAAAACTGCAAGGGAAGAAGATCATGCTAAATATAGAAAAATATGGCAAGCTGGTAATAGAATCCAATACATCAAGGTTGGACAGCTGTGGTTTTGTTTTCTAGCCAAAATAGTCAGTGGTGATAGATGCTAGGCATTGCAGTGTGACATCTGGAAGGCCACAGTTGCTTACCACTGTTACCCATTCTTGGAATAAACCCCAGGCAACTGAAAATGACTTTTTTCTACCCTAGCTTCAATATCTAAAATTTCTTCAGATTTAAAATTAAAATTGGTTCAACAAAAATTGCTGTTTTGTATATACTGGCCACCATTATGCTTATTTTGAAAGAAATTGTCTAATTAAACTGAATGATGGCAATGTACTGATGATACTTCCTTTGTTTCATATGATTTGGACATATGATTACTCCTTTTTTGTGACAATGCTTATGGCCCTCTAGATGTTGGACCACAATTCCTATCACCTTTGGCTATGCCTGCCTGAGACTAATGGGAACTGCAATATAGCACTGAATATCTACATTGAAGCCAGAATCCGACAATGCAACACGTTCTGTTCTGACTTGTTGCATACAGATGCTAAAGTCCTGTTAGTGACATACCTTGTGTAAGTTGAGCTTTTAAGCTTGTATTGGAAGAAGTACTCGGTACCTCCTTGTGCAGCAATTCTCCTTGATGAGTGTAACTCCTCAGTGACAGAATGGCTCCATGGCCAATTAGTGGGCAGTGATACTGAGGCAATGTCCAGCTACAGCTTTACAGGCTGAGAAAGAAAGACGAGGATGCTCACATATAAGAGAATGATGACTTCTCCTGGCTGCAAGACTACAGCTGTGAATGCATACTCCAGTATTGAAGAAGTCAGTTGCACTGGGACAGAAAGGGAAGGGGATAGTAATATACCAGTACAGCGTTATGCTCTGCCATCTTTATGTAAGATCTCAGACAGAGTTGTAACTTAAGAGCTTGCATTAGGAATTCCTTAGATTGAGATAAACATCTAAGGAAATAAAGCAGTGGATCAAGAAGGTATTAAGTACTTTACTGGTGCTGAGGGATACTTTACTGCAGGAAAAAAAAATGCAGCCAAGAAAATGACAGAATACCACCAATTTACCCTTTCCAACTTGTTTCTTCTCACTAGAGTGTTACAGTGAGCTATAGACCATGCTGAACAATTATGCTTCTATCTCAGAGTGCTTGGTTGGTAGGTCTGTGTTTGCTTAACAGACAGCCCCTTAAGCAAAAACAAATATCCACCAAAAGCAGCCTACTCAACAATAACATAAACTCAGGGACTAGACTCTGCAACAAACCCTGATGGTCACTTTTTCACCATATTTGCTTAGGCAAATTAGTGGATTTAATAACATCAGCCACAACAGCAAAGGTTCACGGGCCTTCTCATCCTTTAATCATTAGAACATAAAGTGGTCTATGCAACCATCTCCCAGCCATGCCTTTCTGCATCCTGTATAGGACAAAGATGTCAATTGCTGTATGGTAGAATAAATGGATATAAACCTGACATCAAGAAGACTAATAATCCAAAACCAGTAAGAGTACATGTCAGCTGCCCAGAACATTCTGCTGCTGATCTTAACAAAGAGACTTCAAAAGGAGTGTAAAATAACAGCCTGCTGTGTAACAATTCATCAAGAGGTTCATTTTTATCAGTTTTATCCCCCCTGTAGATATCAATTAAGTTTAATCTATTTCCAATATTTTTGTACAAAGTTATTTTAACACTTCAGCATTTTTCATTTTAGAAAAAAAAATCTGAAAAAATGGTGTCCAGGACAGTAGTCATATATGCTGGTAGAGATGGGGAGAATTAGCTGAAGGTGATTTTTAGAGGAAACCATGGAAATTTAATTTGACAAGAAGTATTATTGGATTTCACCTGCTTATCGAAATGTGATCTGCTCTGCTGGCAAAGCATGATATATTACTTGGCACAATTCTGTTATTAAATATACAAAAGTAAAAGCTGTGGAAATTGAAAGTCACAATGAAATAGTAACTGGCCCTTAACTACATTTGCTATTTGACCTTTCATATATTGTGAGCAATGTTGTATTTAAATTAATAATTTGTATTTTTACCAAAATACAGCTGACTTTTAGCTATTTTAAATTAACTTTTAAATATTATTGTTTATTTATTTTTAACTCTTGTGTTATCTGTTGATTTAACTGTATTTTCTTTTATTGTGAATCACCTTGGTTTCCATGTTGAGAGAAAGGTGAGTTATAAATTACATGAAGAAAATAAAATAAGTTCTTTCCAAGTTGCCAGAGTTTCACATCCATTATTTCTATTACCTTAAAACACACCCATATATTAGACAAAGCTTGGAAAGTAGCCACAATGGACGGGGGATTCTGGGAATTGTAGTCCAAGGGCGAAATCCATTTTTAATTCCAACTAGAGTAAAGTCATTGAAATCAAAGGGACTTCTGTAAGTCCCAACAACAATAGTGTTGATAACTTCCTTCTTTTTCTTATTTCCTCCCTATTTTCTTGTGGTCTCTTTTTCTTCCGCTCCACAAGTGCCTCCATTCAGAGCTGTCCCAGGGCATCTTCCTCCAGACTAAGGTGAATATTATTTTAGGTCAGCCAAACTATTCTGGTAGCTGAGACAGACAGTGCCACAAATCCCTCTCCTTTCTGGCATCTAACATATACTAATTTTGAATTAAATAAGTAACAATTTGCAACCCTTTCCTGACATCAAATGTCTGTTTCTTGAGGTATGTCAAACAGTCATTTCACCTCTCCTAATCAGTCTTGTCTGCATATCTGCAGATATTATATTACCCTTCTCATAACCAGATTGACTTAAATCCATCTATTCAGATTTATTCATCTATTCAAATCCATCTATTTAAATGCACTGTTATAATACAACATCACAGTGTTAAAAGTAATCTTAAAATTGGTTCTTTTCCCCAATTTATTGTTTCCATTTTTTGCTCTAGAAAGGTAAGTTAGAAGATGAGTGGCCTGCAAATTTTGTGCACCAGATAGCCAACTTTTAATTAAAGATGACTGGAAAAGGTTAGGAAAACTTATCCAGGTAGTAGTTTTCCCATCTCCGCACTTTGCTAATAGCCACCTTCCACTTGCTTGGGGACATCTTCTCTATTCCCTTTCCAATTAAGGCACTGAAGAGGATGCACTGATATGAGTAGGTTCTCTCCAAGGAAGTCAGAGAAAACTCCTTTCTGTTATTGATAATAAACCATTTCAAAGATGACCAGGCAGCCTCCATCGGGTGGAGATAGTTGTAGGAGAAAGGCACAGAGAGAAGTTCGTGACCTGTTGCCTTAGCAATCTCAGGGCAGCACCTAATGCTCAGTAAAGAAGGGAGAGAAGGAGATAGAGGTTCACATATCTCAACCTCCTGGCTGGACTCTTCAGTCTTCACTCTTGACTTTCTTCTTTCTCTGACGACAATGGCACATTTCCCATAGGTGATGGCTAGAAAGTCACAAAGTTCCTGAAATATACCTTCTTGCTGGCCTAAGGCTAAGTCATCCCTTAAAAACACTCTGTATTTCCATGGCACCCATCCTTGGCTGTGGCCAGCATGTACTACTGTCCATATGGGCCAATTGAGACCATTTTCATGAGGAACTTTTTCACCTGTTATTAGACTTTCTGAAAGATCAGTTTCTCCTAAATAGATGGTGTTGTAGCCATTAAACTGCAGATTTCTTAGAGCTTTTAAGTACTGCAAACATTGTTTTCTTGAAGTTGCATCAAGGGAACTCCTATGGATGATGTGCTTTAAAAGAGGATTTACAACACGATACATCTTAGACCAACAGATAAAACTGAAGTGCACACAATGTTCTGATGGTGTCCAGGACAGTGATGATCTCACAATGGACTTTCCTTGCATGTTATTCAACTGCATTGAAACAAAAGCTGAGCAATGCATTCACACCTTTCTGTGGCTAAATCATGGAGCAAAATAACAGCAGCGTAGATGTAAAATGCAAGTCTCATTTTACTGAGTGTAACCAGTACAACACTGCTAAATGTCCTGTTCTCTCAGTGCTATATGTTAATAATGAATTTGAATGAGCCACTAAGAAAGGCATGTAGAGGGTTGGGTGAGAAGAGGTATTTGTAGACTATGTCTCTGAATTACAAGGGCAGGGCAGAATAAACTCCAGATACTGCAGCCTACTTAATAGCTGGGAGACAGCTGCCTTAAACAAGGAACCAACTTGCTGTGTCTGTAGGTGTGTGCATGCAGGTAGGTGTGTACATGATCTGCGGGGCAGATCATGTATTTGAATACTGTTATGCGGCCATCAAAGGGAAGCATTTGTGGATGAAAGCCCACACATGGATAATGGAATATCTGGATTTTCTCTGTCTGTTCTTCTTAGTTTCTTGATCATTTTACATTAAAAAACAACAACATACAGACTTTGGACCAGATGGGGTCAGGTAATGAATCTTAAGTTCTGCCTTCAGCTGCAATCTTTCCCTCTCTCAGTGAGATTTCTTCTTTCCCCCCTCCCGCTTTTGTTCTCCAGCTTGCCTTTTGTTATGCTTGTTCTGGAAACATTACTGGCTCCCTGCTTGACTCTTACATTATTGGAGATGGCAGCTGTCAATTTCACTCCATCTCCTCCTCCCCAAATCACCACAGGTGAGATGAAAGCTGAGTGTGCATCAAGGACATCTATCCAAATTGCACAGTAGGAAGCTGGTGGAAGTGGTGGAAGAGAAGAGAAGAGAAGAGAAGAGAAGAGAGAGGAGAGGAGAGGAGAGGAGAGAAGAGAAGAGAAAAGAGAAGAAATGGCTGTGTGACTTCTGGATGCAAGTGGCAGGCCAAAGCAGAGCCAAGAGGTGACCTGACCTGGTGCAGAAGTGTAACTGCAGCATCTTTCTATTTAAGGCCTTCTTCTAGGAAGTGAAAGAGCATCTTGGCTGAGTCACCAGGCTCTCAGTTCCATTGTTCAATTCTCCAGGCATAGTGCTGTTATCTCAAAAGGTGGGGGATCCTTGAGGTCCTTCAGCAGTACCTGCCCCTCCATGCAAAAATGAGGAATTAGTTCTAATTAGGAGGGTATAAGAGGTGCGGTAACCTAGGGAGATCTTTCCACCAGTGTTTATGGGGTCCCTGCATGAAAACCAGCCAGGGACTCCAAAGTAAACTAGAATGTATTTATTGAGGGAAATTCAATCATGCGTGCACACAAGATTCAAACAGTCTTGCACTCACACAAGAGCTAACCAACGGAAAAGGAGGAAAGGTTGATATCAAAGTTTCAGAGTTTGGGGTGATAATTACCAACCCGGCAAAGCAGTGAAGAAACAGTTATGTGACTTAGACATGTGTCTTAGGGCAGTACAAATTGGGGTTCATACTGACATAGTGGCGTTCAGCATCTGATGTATTGCAACCAACTGTTCAAAATGAAGGATTTTTATATCCCAAATCTGCCTGGAGGGCATGGGTGCAAATGCCTGTGTGGCCAAGTAAATAAAGGAGTTTGCAACAGAAACAATGGAGTCCAGAATGAGTTGATGGTCTTACTTTTAAGTGACAAGGACTTAATAGATGTCATGAGAGCTCTGTGATAGTGAACAGGCTTGGGTACAATGAGGAAAATTTCCAGTTTGGTGGGAAGAGGATTGAAACCATCAATCACTATTGTCTGATAGTAGAGCTGTTACAGCTTAGCTTAAGCCTATCACCTCTGCAGCTATCTGGTGATTTCCTGACAATGACTTGGCTGCTTGGAGAGGATTTCTGACCTACTTTGCAGTGAATGTGTTCAGCCAGTGTCTTCTTCTTGTCCAGCTGGGCCTTCCAGTCACATCAGGGTACATTTCATATCAAAGCCAATTAATGTATCTTGTCAATCAGATCATATTTCACCAATTAAATCATATCAAAAGGTGGGGATATATGGCTACTAACAGTGCCCATATGTGCAGGTCCAAAATACTTTTAGGTCTCCCTTCTGTTGAAAGGGTTAAATTCAGAGAATTACTGCATGAGTAGAAAAATAAGTGAATTGGACAGCAGATGTCCCTGCCTTATCTCAATTTTAAGGTATGTTGGCCTTGTAATGCTGTACTTAGGTGCCTGGGAAGAAAAAGGGAGTCAAGCATATTCCTTTGCCTCATCTTTGTGTCATTTGGTGACTGAAGCCTTTGTTCCCTTGTTTTGGGAGTGGTACTAAGCTCCAAATGTGATTGATTGCTGACGTTGTTGGCCGAAGGTATAAGAACTAAGTGTTTTAATCAATCAGGGTGGGCAGTTTGGACTTGTTGCTCCACTGCTGCCCTGCGCAGTAGAAATAAAGCTGTTTATTTTAAACTACCTGAAGGTCTTCATCTTTTTCTCCACCACAACACTGTCAACCACTGTGTGCCACCAAGGAACAGAGCTCTGGGAGGTAATAGGAACAGAACAAAACAAGGCAGAGGAGGAGGTAGATTGGCAGGCCCTTCCCCTTTCCCTCATACAGCTTTTCATGAACTGAGGAGGAGGAAGAACCATGCTGGGGTGAGACAGAATGGCAGAAGGGAGAGAAGAAACTCAGATGTAGGGAGTGTTTCGGTTGTACATGGCATGAGGATAGACTAGATGGTTCCTTCCAGTTCTAAAACTCTCTAATTCTGAGTCTTAGATCTGAGACCGGAATCTCTCTCTAGGGCCATTTCTGCACTACACTCTTATAGCGCGATTATTCCACTTTCAACATCCTGTGGAATCCTGGGGTTTGCAGTTTTGGGAGGGGCTGGCCCCTCCCAAAACTGCAAAGCTCAGGATTCCATAGGATGTTGAAAGTGTAATAATCGCTCTATAAGAGTGTAGTGCAGAAATGGCCTTGTGTAGATGCCACACCTGAAGTGTGCCTGAATGGGGAGGGAGAAATTATTCACCTGTACATGCATACATACATTCTCCCATTTTGTGCAAGTTATGAAAAGAGAGCCTGCCTTTTTCTGCAACTTGTCACATCCCATCCCTTCTCAGACTTGAAAGGGGATAAGTACTGGAAACATACAGGAAAAGCCGTAATATGAGCAAGTAGTACAAAATCAATAATGTGAAAAGCTTTAACTTGAGCTGGATTAATCGGAACTTTGGTCTATCACAGCTGGAGGGTACCTGGTTGGAAAGGCTGATCTAGCATATGGGAGGAATTATGCATAACTGTAATCCTATAACTATAATCCTCTCTATTCAAAGCCCCTTCTCTAAAGTCTATAAGCAACAATTTAACTCAGGATTTACTAAGGTTGGTTATATATATTTTACAAGATAACATATGGGCTTGTAACCTAAGATAGCAAGTTTCCCACATCTACTGTTGCATCTGCAGTGTCTACTAAAATCTTAACTCAATCCTGACTTCACTGGCTGTGATTTCCCCAGATCCGCCTGCAGCAATCAGTAATATGAAATGGGCATGGCTTTACTTCATGGGAAAGGAACAGTTTATGTTTCTCGCAGTGTTTAGTTTTGCCCTCAGTTTAATGTGGACTTTAGCTTTAATTTGCCTTTTACATTTGCCTGCACTTTAATTTCCATTAAGTGTCTTTCTGAAACTGTGAAGACTCTTGCTGGGACAGGTTATTTGCCTTTATTTTTCACCTTCAGGATAATCATCTCTGCCAAGCATGAAAAAATAAATACTTTATAAATCTGATTCAAGGTAGACAGAAATAAGGTGTACCCACATCAACCATAGCTAAAAAAGCAAATGTCTTTTGCCAAAGCACACAATTCAAAACATAGAGATTATTTTATTCTACTATTATAAAAACACATGTTGAAAACACACACATACACACACGTGCACACAAATGGGTGGCAATCGTCCAAGTCTGGGCTTGATATCTAGTCTGTCTTCAGAAGATTCAGCACTGGAATAGGAAATCCATTGCGCTGTTTAGGAACTGATATTTTTTTCACCCATTGGGAGTGGAAAGTTTGCTCTGGAAAATGCTCATCAGAACTCGTTCAGCCTAGTTGAGGCCCATACTTCCATGAGCCAAATTAAATTAAATTAAATTAAAAAATTAAAATGTTCACAGTTAAAAATAACCTGTCATACAGCATACAAAGACCCACTTTCATACATTTCTCAATACTGATTCTAGACTTGGGACTTCTGCTTTTTTTGTACAGCTGTCAGTCTTTTGGCACTGGCCAGCAGCGTTAGGTTTCAACATAATGCTCTTGTCAACCAGTGTTATGTTGTGGAGAGGTCGTCTTCCAGTTCTTGGCAAGTTCTCTTGATAAAGATAGTCCATGTAATTTTCCCGTTGCCGGGAAACAATATTGCTCATCATCAGAGAGAAAAGCAGGAAGCCAAAAAACCCAACAACGATCAGGATGTACAGAGAGGCAGCAATCTCTTCCTGTTCCACAAGATATGGGTTTGTGTAATTAAGGTACCCTTGTTTTTCTCTTTCTTGAACGTAAACATAGAGCAAACTCTTCAGGACTGACCTTACTTCAGTGGGGCTGACATTCATTTTATAATACCACTCGGGCTGCAAAGAGAAAGAGCAGAGGAAGAGAGAAAGAAAGTTATGTTCAGTCTTACACTTGGCCTTAATTTACTTGAAATATTATATGAACATTTAGAAAAAGATCCTATAGCACAGTGTACACCAACATGGTAATGCCAATTGCACAGTTAAGTAACTGATTGTCAGTGGCGGAGCTTGGAGCATGTGGGGGGGTGGAGGGAGGCAGGGCTACAGCATGAAAGATGGGACCACTGTGCTTGGGGCAAGGCTGTGGTGCATGGGGGCATGGCCAGGGTGTTTGGGGGCATGGCTACAGGCTGGGACACACCAAAAACATTGCTGCCTGAGGCAAACTCTCCCGCACCCCCCAGCCTTACATGACTGCTGATTGTGTGACAGACAGCAGAGACTTGGCCTCACATAGTGGTTAATTAGTGCCCCCATCCATCAAGTCAAAAATAAGAGACAGGGCTGTGTGCGTGTGTATGTGTGTGTGCTAGTAGGACGATTGCAAAGCCTTCAATATTTCACAGATGAAAACCAGGATGTGTGTGGCCAAGCAATATCAGAATATCAGAATGTGCTCAAGATGGCAAAAGTTATTAATGAGAAAGAACAGACAAGCCAGGAGAAGTTGCAGGAGTTTGCTTTCACCTGAGCTTTCTGGAAAGGTCAAGATTCCATGCCATCCTGTCCTCTCTACCCTGATGAATTGAGTGCAAACAACTTTGGCACTTTGAATTCAATTTGTAGCAACTGAAGTAAGCCGAGGAGGATGGAGGAGGAGGAGGAGAGAGAAACTGGGACATTTTAAAGGCAGTTGGGAAAAGGAGATGGCAGAGAATTAATCAGGACTGTCCCTGCCAGATCTGTACAGATGAAGGATATATGATTGGCCATGTTTGAGATGGCACTTGGACAACTTCTGAGAAAGTGCAATCACATATGTAACACAGTGTTTATCGTAATGTTATATCCCAGCATGATTCCAGCTTTATACGCTGTCTTGCTGGTGCACCACTCAAGACAGCTAATAACTTTTAAAAATAATTAAAGAATAGACTAAAGATCCAAAACAATACCAAGAACAGAATAGGTGTATTACTGCTACAACAACAACAAAAATACTTGCTACTGTACATATAACAAAACAAATCTTCTTAGAGAGCATTTTGAACTCTGGGAAAATGACTTTAGCAGATTTACTGTTTTCATCCATCAACAGAAATTGACCATTGTAAAGATCCAAAAGACCTAAATCACCTTACATGGCCCTTTGAAAATTTAGGACAAGGGACATAATTTGCATCTTTCTGGATCCTATTACATTCTGTCCCATGTTTACAACTGTGTAAATATGTTTTATGCTGGAGGCTTTGCTACTACTTGATACTGCATCTGAAGGAGTGGCTTTGTATCCGTGAAAGTTCATGCAAAAATAAAAACCAGCTAGTCTTAAAGGTGCTGCCATATTTTCCCCTTCCTTCCTTCCTTCTTTCCTTCCTCCTTTTTATATTGCCAGAGACTAACATAGCTTCTTTGAAAACAAAAATAACAGTACTACTGCTACTGCTACTGCAGCAACTTCTACTATTACTGCTACTACTAATATAGATTAGAGATGGGAATCATGTGCCCCCCCAGATGTCATTGGACTGCAGCTCCCAGCATTCTTCACCACTGCCTATGCTGGCTAGGACTACTGGGAGTTGTAGTCCATCAACATCTAGAGGGTCACATGATTCTCATTCTTGATGTAGATAATAATACAACAGACAGACGTAGCGCATAAAATAAAGGCATTGGCTCAGTCTTACCCATCTGATAAAACCAGGGCTTGGAAGTAACTTGTTCCTAATAACTAATTCCTTTGTGGAAGAACAAGGTGTAACTATATTGCCTTTTGATTATAGATTAATGAAGGACAACATTACTGCTTTTGTAATGTAACTGTTAAGCTTTAAGATATTTTTTATAGTAGCAGAAGCATGTGCTAACTGAACATTGGAGGAGGAATGTCCAACGGTACCAGTGTTTCAGGATACTGCTTTGTGCTTCATTTTGTGTGTTGAGGCAATGGCAAAGAGGATGAAGACTGTGCATTTGTTAAGAGATATTAGCAGCTTGTAGCATTCAAGTTCTTAAAAAGTAATAGAACCTGTATTAACTTTCAAGAAATTAGAATGGAAAGAGTTAATTTTAAAAATATATATATAAATATAACCATACTTATCTGTATTTTAGGAACTTGGAAATATAATGGTAACCTGTTGTGTGCCTTTGAGTCATTTTTGACTTACTGTGATAGAATTTTCTATGGACTGAAAGTGTGCATTGTGCCCAAGATCATCCAGTGGGTTTCCATGGCCAAGTGGGGAATCAAACCTGGTCTCCAAGGTCATAGTCCAATGTTCAAACCACTACACCATGTAATGTTAACCAATCTCTATTTAAAAGTAACTCTGCAAGCTCTGGATAAAATCTGCCTGGGTTTTGCCATGCAGCAAAGCAGTGTTAAAGACAGTGCCACCAAACACCTAGTGTCACAGGGCAGAAAAATCCCACAATTTAGGTGAAAGAAGACTTTTTCTCTTGCCTCCAATGTATTGGAGCACATGGAAGGACCTCTCCTGTTGCACAGATAGCCTGGTGTGGATTACTTTAACATCCCCACTGCTTCAAGAAAAGACAACAAGCAAGCACAGACCATTATCTTCCTATTCTTCCTCCTACTTTTCCCAAAAGATTGTCTTCCTTAAGAACCTGGGCTTGAGACAAAGCATTATTGTTATGTCAAGCACAATGAAAATAAAGTGAATTCGTTCATTTATCAGAGTGGAGCTGTTGCCTGAAAAGCTTTAGATTGCCTCTATCCTTTCGTGCTGGTACCCAACATAATAAATTTATGGTAATGACTTGTGTTCCTTTGACCTCAGACACAAAAAGAAGGAGAAAACTGCTGTGATGCAGTATCTTTGTTTTGTAAGCAGAAATGTCATTTAATTTCTACAATGTCAATGTTCCATACAGATATGTGGCTGAAGGAGCAGCTTCATTCTCTTTCCCTTATAATCTACCAAACATTCTCTTGATATTTTGATGAAGAGAAAGCAGAGTTCCTCAGCGCAATAATTCAGCACTCATATTCCTCTGATACAGCTTTTTGATCCTGGTACATCATAATATATTTTTCTTGTATTATAATAAAGCCAAAACATTTTGCTCTTAATATACATTTTCAATATACATTTTTAGTTTCTGTTTGTTTCTCTCTCTCTCTCTAATATTTATATTCTGTATAATAGAATATAGAATATGCTCTATATTATATGTTATATTTCTATATGATATCATATAGTTTCATCACAGTATAATTTATTATCCTCAGTGCCACCAAAACCTAACTATACAACCACCTTTTCTTGTTAAATGTGGGATTCAGAGGAAACATGCTGAGTCATGATACTTCAGAAACAATGTGCACCTTTTCAAAATGATAGCAATCTTTTAAAAAAAATCATAAAAGCTGTACAAGCAAATTCCAGAAAAATATCATTACAAATATGAAAATTATGCCACGTTCCTCCAAACCTCCAAAATAATAATTGTTATCATTTCTAGACTTACACCACTATTAAACAAGTGTTGCCTTAGGACAAGAGCATAGTGAACCACCAACCTTAATGCAAATACCAAGTTGTGCTGGGAATCTTCCTCTTCCAGCCAGTCATGATACCCTCTCCCAAATACTGTGCCTGCCCCTCTGTTCTCAGTCAGCTGTTTTATATCCTCTGTTCTCCTGACACTCTGCTGAACCTTACTTTTGACTGTGGACAGCAAGGCATTTCCTTCCATGCAACATTGTTATGCTGTGTGTGCGTGTATGTGTGTGTGAGTGAGTGTGTCTGCATGTGAAATCTTGAGGTAAGCTATCACTGGCCATGTGAAGCTGCAGGAACATCCTGGATGATTCAGGTCTACGATTCCAGGCAACTCATCTTCCTCCTCCTCCTCCTCCTCCTCCTCCTCCTCCTCTTTTGTTATTATTATACTTTAATGATAGTGTTTACTCAGTGTTAAGGCTTGTGACCAGGCCTGTTTGGAATACTACTAGTCATCAGCATTCAAAGAGCCACTATAATCCATGAGCTGAAGGAGTGAGATTGCCACTTCATATACCATGGACATTTAATAGTAACAACCATAACATCGGAACAAGTAACACGGGCAGTTTAAGTTTACTGCATGTAAGCATAATGAGCCATGTCAAGCAAGAAAGATACCCTCAGTGGAGCACAGAATACAAACTCAGTTCACAGTAAATATTCTATTGCCTTTCTGCAGAGAGCGCTTGCCTTGGGGAGGGCATAGAAGGAGAGAGTTAAAACGAGTTGGACAACAGGGAAACAATGAGGTATATCCATACTGCAGAATTATAGCAGTTTGACACTGCTTTAACTGCCATGTTTTCAGTCTCTGGAATCCTGGGATTTGTCATTTTGTGAGGTATTTAACCTTCTCTGTCAGAGAGATATGGTGGTTCATCAAATGACAAATCCCAGGATTCTGCAGAATGGAGCCATGGCAGTTAAAGCAGTGTCAAATTGCTATAATTCTACAGCGTGGATGCTTCCTTTTCAAGTGGATCAGAATGCTACTCCCTACATGGAAGTCTGTGGGGACTAGGGAGTTGTGAGGATTATTTTTAAGAAGCATTTACATCATTTGCAATTGCTTCATATCTGAGATTTGAAAAAAAAAAAACGTGAGGTTTAAGAATCCTGAATATAGGAGAGAGTGAAACTGATACCTTTCTCCTCCTCAAGATAGGACTGTGGTGGGAAGTGGGGACTAGACTTAGAAAGGGAAAGAGTGGCCCTGGGGTTGGTAAAGAGTTTGGAAATGTAACTTTTGCTGGTTGGAGGTTTCTGGGAGCTTTAGTCCACAATGGAACATTGCTTAGCTTTAAGATAGATGTAGGGGTGTGTCTGATGTGTGGTGGTGGTGGGGTGTGTGTGTGTGTGTGTGAGAGAGAGAGAGAGAGAGATGTGCAATACAGTCAAGCTGTATGGGCGGAGTTTTCCCCACAACTAATGAGTTTGTATTGAGAAGCACAGCATTTCTCTCCCCAACTGAGATATGATTTAAGTGCCAAATACCTTAGACAAAATGTTGTTATAACGTTGTTTTGTGTCTTATCTGTGATCAGGCATCAGGTACTGTGAGGTAAACTCTTTCTAGTCCTCTTTTTTCCTGTAAAGTAGAATATAGTCTGTGAACCCCAGAAAGCTTTTCCAGATGCATTGAGCAAAATGATGTGCAATGTTAACTCCTGTTTCAGCAAAATGAACACATTCAAGCTGAGCACCATTAAAACAAAAGGGGCCACAATACCTTACCCTAAGCTATCTAACATTTTTGGAGCTTTTGCATATTACATCATCTTAACACTCTCTGTGCTTGTCTCACAATTTCCCTAAGCAGTTAAGGACAATTTACAAGAATACAGGCTGGCTTTATGCCAGTGGAAGACACATTCTGTACAGATGATGCCAGAGAAGGCTTTTAAATTGCGCAATTACTTTGCTTCAGGGGGAAGGGTGGAGAGGAATTATCCCAATGATAACCTCTTCCACGTTTAAGGTCCCAGTGGTCCCTCTGTCATTTTCTTATCGCAAAAAAGTAAAATGTACACAATATTGATGGCTATGTTTTTGGCAAACTTTGGAGAAAATAGACCATTCATATTAATTTAATACTACTTCCCATACACTAAAGGAAAAAATGCATTAGTGGAGATTATAAGTACATTAGGATGGTAATCCTAAATGACCTTTATTCATACTTACCCCTGAATAAACATGCATAGAGTGTACTGTTCAAATAAAATATTGCTCCAAGGGGTAGCTAATTCTTGGTATGAAGTTTGGTTTTGACTAGTATTTACACACCCTTAAGGTTATTTGTACAATCTATACATACTATCATTTCCAGTTGGGGGTAATGTCTTTCCCTTACATGGAGCAGGGGAAGAATTCAGCAACTCAAAGTTTATTGTGCAGTAATTTCTTGCATGGTGAGTATAATAGCGTTATAGTGAGCTGATCAACAGTGCAGAAGAAGGGCTAGTGTGTTGCAGGTTCTTAATTTCAAAGGGTGTGTACACAAATTCTGGATCTCATGATAGTGGAAATATTGGCTAGTAGTGTCAACTGTACTGTTCACAGCACAATATAGGGTTTGGGAGCAACTCTGATCTGTGTACTTCATTCTTCATTGGGGTGGGGTGGAGTGGGGTAGGGAAGTACAATTTTGTATAGGACAGTCTATACACCATTACTTCTTCAACAGTACATTGATTTTGCTTGGATTAAACTATTGAGTTTCTTTGCCCTTCTTCACACCAGGATTAACTCCAGACACAAGTGAAGAATTAACTTTCAACTACCATCTTCTCTGGACTGTCAGATGGTGAAAATAAGAAGTAAAGCTAGATGTCATCAGTACATCAATGGCATTTCAGAACAACCATTGCAAGTGCTGTTTTCATATCAATTGTCATGATTTTTTCTATGACAACAGTTCATATGTTTTACTGGAAATTGATCAAGGTGCATGTGTGTGTCCATCATTTAGAGAATCTTCTGAAAGAAAGCTATTTTGAATTTGTCTACAAAATAAAGAATTTTTTTAGCATTCTTTTAGAATTCTTTTAAAAAGAACTAAAAACAGTGCTGCATCTGGTGTGAGAATTTGCTTTGCGCTCTCCCAAACAGCCCAGGCTTCACTGAGAAAAATTTCGTATAACTTTATAGGAAGAAAACTGTATTATCTTTTCCCAAGTATTGTCTTTGTGATAAAGAAAATCCCATCAGAGAGGCAATTCTTATCAGACATTTATATGATAAGAATTGAATATATGAAAAACCACATACATGTATATAACAAATAAATAACTGCTTTCTCAAGATTTCATTGATAAAAATGGAGGAGGGGATCAAATAAACTTAACAAAGTATATAGTATGCCTGTAGGTATTATATCATCTATTTGATGCACAGATTTTTATGACATAAATATCCTTTTCAAGGATGACAAATTCTGAAAGGCATATCTGAAAATGAAAAGAGCAAATTACTTTTTATGTGGATACAAAATTTAAACGTCTTTTCTTTCTTTCTTTGAAATGGCTATAGTGGAAAAAAATCAACCTTAAAAATATGGGATTGAGCAGAGAAAGAGAGAGAGAAGGAAAGGAAAGGAGAAAACGAAAAAGAATGGTCTTTCTTTTCATCCCTCACATTGTTATTACTGAAAACTTAGGCCTTTGAAAATACAAGTTTATAACAAAATGTATAAAGTAGCACTCAGGTTTTATTAATATACTTACACTTCATGTTTGTCTCTATCAGATATGAAGAGCAGTCCTTTCTGTGATAAACTTGGTGGAAGCTTTAAACTGACTGTAGAAAACAAGAGAAGAGGAGGAGTGGCTTCTTTTTCTTTGTAGTAGTCAAATATTTGAGGAAGTGGACATATGACGGAAGTCTGACTCCCAATCATGCTTACTCAGCTACTATCTATGAGGTGGACTCATTGATGTTTTGAAGATTTCTGCCAGAATGTCATCCAAGGGAATGTGATAATATGCTTGTTTAATTTTTGAACTGTAGGAAATAACTTGATTATTGACTCTTGTCTTGCATATGTTGGGTAAATATATTCAAAATTCCCATTATTTGAAAGGTGATTGCCCTTCATACTGAAAACATTCAAGTCTATTGCAGAACTGTAGATGGATTATCAGCTGTTGCTTAACACGGGAATTGCTCACATGGGAAAAACTGTAGATGTCTGAGCCACAGCTTTCTGTGGTACGTTGATTATATCTTACCCACTGTAAATATTGCTTCCATGATTCTTACTTTTACCTCAAGGCAAAAGAGTCATGGAAAAGGAAGAAAGGAGCATTGTTGCAAGATTCTGAGATGAAGTAACCTCATGATGCTCCTTCCTGTTACTAGCTTTTCCTGCTATGCTGTGCTTCCCGCACTGGCCTGGGTGTGGATTCAGTTTGCACATCTCTCACATATCATATCAGCATGTGCTATATCACTTAGCTTGTATGCCCATTTCATGACTAACTTACAACAATATAATTTGCAACATTAATCCTGATGGTTTCCGTAGAAGCTTTAGCAATTTATTTTTCTTGAGGTATAAAAGAACTTGGAAACATAGAATCATAGGATCATAGAGATGGAAGAGATCACCACAGTCATCAAGTCCGACTCTCTGCCATGCAGGAACACACACTCAAAGCACCCCTAGCAAATGGCCATCTAGCCTCTGTTTAACAACCTCCAAAGAAGGAGGATCCCATCACATTTTGAGGCAGCATATTTCACTGTTGAATAGCTCTTACCATAAGGAAGTTCTTCCTGATGTTTAGGTGAAATCTCTTTTCCTGTAGTTTGAATCCATTGCTCCATGTCCTAGGCCCTTTTCGCATGCTTTTTTTTTTGCACGTGCAAATGGGAGCGTCGCTCCATATGATGCACTCCCACTCGCACGACGCTCACAAGGCTAAAGCGAGATGTGTGTGCATTTTTTTATTTTTGGCTTTCAGCCGAAAATACTGCGCGCTTGCGCAATGCTCGCGGTGCCCTCATGCACTTACCTGTATGCGGTGTGTTGGCAAGCTGGCCTGGTCGCGCTTCCTTCCCCCCACGCAGCCTACAGCTCCCAGACTGCGCTGCGGAAGGAAGGGGCGGGGCGCGAGTGCGACGGTCATGCTACAAGGAAGGCGATGCGGGAGGCAAAAAGGGCTGTTGTGAGCAGCTCGTGTGAGTGACTGCTCGCACGAGCGCCACTCCCCACTGCCGCGATGAGGTAAGGTGTGAAAAGGGCCCTAGTCTCTGGAGCAGCAGAACACAAGTCAACATGACCTCCCATCAAATATTTAAACATGGCTATCATGTCACCTCTTAACTTTCTTTTCATCAGGCTAAACATACCTAGCTCCCTAAGCTGCTCCTCATAGGGCATGGTTTCCAGACTTCACCATGTTCCAGCTTATCAGTATCCTTCTTGAATTGGTGCCCAGAAGTGGATGCAGTATTCCAGGTGGGGTCTAACCAAAGCAGAATAGAATGTTACTTCCGTTGACCTAGACACTATACTCCTATTGAGGCAGCCTAGAATCTCATTGGCCTGTTTAGCTGCTGCATCATACTGTTGATTCATGTTCAGCTTGTGGTCCACTAAGACTCCTAGGTCCCTTTCACACATACTGTTTTCAAGCCAGGTGTCAGCCATCCTGTATCTGTGCATGTCATTCTTTCTTCCTAAGTGTACTACCCTACATTTCTCCCTGTTAAAATTCATTTTGTTAGTCTTGGCCCAGCTCTCTAATCTGTCAAGGTCATTTTGGATTCTGATTCTAATTCTGTCCTCTGGAGTATTAGTTATCACTCCTAATTTGGTGTCATCTGCAAATTTGGTGAGTGTGCTTTCTATTCCATCATATAAGTCAATGATAAAGATATTGTGCAGCACTAGGCCCAGGACAGATCTCCTTAGGTTTCCCAAGATTGGCTGGTTGTTGTCACCTCCATGTCTTATTTGTTCTATTTTTCTGAGGAACTGTTTTTAGTGATTTTTTTTGGATCACCTCTTCCAAAGGTTTTTGTTTTGTTTTGTTTTGTTTTGAATTGGGGCACTGTACTTCAGAGACCTTTCTTCTTCCTGAAAATTGCTCTGAGATCTCTAGATGAATTCTCAACATGCTTATGCTTTTATAGCATCAAACCAAGAAGTTTCTGTTCTGGCAGAAATCTGACCTGTCAAATGGAAGTAAGCCCTTGCTCTTAGGCAATGTCCAGCTGCTGCACTGTGAATTATTGCATTGTTAAATCTTTACTTTGTGTTTAATTTGTTGGAAACCACCCAACAATGTGAGCACATTTTCTTAAATAAATTGGGAAAACAGAGCTATATGAAGCCACTTTCTACTTGCCTGAGCTAAATCAGCCTCATGGAACCAGACAGGGCCAGGCCAAATTATTTTGCTGCCTGAAGCAGCGAACAAAATGGTGCCCTTCAGTATTCCATGTACATAAGCCAAATGGGCTGGCTGTTGAATCCTATGTCAGCTTTGTCCATAACATCCTGAGCCTCACCCACAACTGAGGGCAGGCAGGCAGGCAGTTCAGCAGATCAGACAGATGGTGTGGCAGCAAAGCATTGTTAAAGAAATTGTTACTGGGTGAGCGTTTTCTCATTCAAATGTTTTATGAGTAGAATCTTCTCTACAATCCTGAAAGTGGTTTTGAAAAACAGAAAGTAAATATAGAGTTGTCAATACATTTACATACATTGACCTGAATCCTGCTAGTGTCTTACATATATGTAACTTTCCCCTACAGCAGCAGTTGGACATTTTTGCCTGATGTGGAATGGCCACGTTCAGTTCAAAGTTATAGAAATGGAGTTCTGCATGTGGTGCCTTCATGCATGGATGCTGTTGTACATGTTCATGCATTGTTCACGGCTGTGCATTGATGCACGTGCATTGGTCATGGTTGCATGCTGAGACACATTTATGTGCATGACACAATGGGTTGTGCAATGTTGCAATTCATTAACAAGGCAGTATTGTGCTATTGCCATATAACTCTGTGAGCATAAACACACAGTCTTGTCTTCTTGATGTTGGATTTCAGCCACTATAACTTAGCCTTAGTCAATGTATCCACCAATCACACTCTGTGTTCTTGCTTCATTGATGAAATTGCTAGTGGTTTGAGTGTTGGACTACTACCCTGAAGTTCAATTCCCTGCTTGACCATGGAAACCCACTGGGTGACTTTGAGCATGTCACGTGCTCTCAGCCCCAGAAAACTCTATGATAGGTTCATTATAAGGTAGCCATAAGTTGGAAATGACTTGAAGGCACACAGCAACGACTGTTTGTCTACACTGGATGCCCCAGAACTAGGGCTAGGTGTCCATTTGGACATACAATTATTATTTTAAAAATGCCTTGTGTGGCACACATAGCTACGAGTGAGGGAAATGGCTAAGGAAGGGGGCTCAAGAGGAAAAATTCAGGGAGCTGATTGCTACTACTATTGCCCCAGAATCTGCTGCCAAGGCAGCTGCTTCCCTTGGCCTAATGGTAGGCCCAGCCCTAGGTCTAGGTCTCAAGTCTTCTTTCCATTCTCTAGGCTAAAGCAGTGATAAGAGATTGCTGATGCCATCCATTCTAGGACTCTGCAGCAACCATGAAACATTACTGACAAACAACAGTGTATTCCCTATCCACTTGTACATTGAAAGCTCAGCTTGAGGTACTGCTTGACTGTGTTACCTCATGATCACAGCAATAATTCTGCAAAATCTGTGGAGGGTGCCATAATTGTGTTGATTTAGTCCAATGAGAAGAAATAAAAATCTAAGATCTACAATCTAAACATTCCACAGAATTCAGATATTTGGGATAGATATTGAAGAAGAGATATGTAGGGAAACAGTCATGGCTTAGGAAGAATGCCAAGAATTTTTCTGGGAGGTATTAGGATTTCTAGAGTAGAAAAATTCCCCTCATGGTTTAAATGGAACATGAGATCTATAGGATGTTTTTGACCATGTTATCAGAAAATGTCAGGCCAAAGTTGAGTTTTGTTGTAGGCCCAAGGTAAATATAATACATCTCATCATGGTGGAGAGGACTGTGAATAGGGGGACTGTATGCCTCCTCAGTCTACTGTTCAGGTGCTTAATATTGACTGGCAACTTAAAGACCCCTGCTCTCCATTGATCTGGACCTGGGACTGGAATCCTGTCATACAAAGGATGCTCTCAAGCAGAGGATTTTCCTTTGTAAAGAAGGATACCCAGTGATCCTATTACCATCAACCAAAATGTCATACTGATACAATACTTTTACTTTTGCAGTGGTTCAAGGTAACTGAATTCTAAGCCAAAATATCCTGCTGTTGACCATCTCATGATGTTTTAAAAACCCCTTGCCTTTAGTCTGTGTTGGTTTATCCCTATTAATTCCTAGGAGGAAGCTGGTGGATGAGAGAAAGCTGAATCTTTTCCATACTACATAGGTATAACATGCTTTGTTGTTAAAATTTCAAACAAGACAGCCTAGTTTCTTGATGCATCTCACCACTGATGGTGTAACATGTAAACACGATGGCTATGAACATATTCTATCAGTTACAATGTGTATTGAAATATGTAATACAAACTTGATTACTAGGTTCCTTTGTGCTGCAAATTTAGTAGAGCTATTTCTTTTAATACCTACATCCCATACTACATCATAAGATCTCAGGTTGGTGTACTAACAAAAAGCAATTTAAAAACTTTTTTTTAAGAAATGAAAAAGAGCAATTGAAAACGGCTCTTTGCTTACCCTCCTCCATGCACCGTAGCCCTGCCCCCATTGTAGCCCCATCCCCCTGTCATAGCCACACTACTCCGCACTGTAGCCATGCCCTCATGCACTGTAGTCCCGTCCCCACACACCGTAGCCCCGCCCCCATGCACCATAGCCACCCCTGTGTGCCTTAGCCCTCCGTGCACTGTAGCTGTGCCCCCGTGTGCCATAGCCACGCCCCCTCCACACACTCCAAGCTCCACCACTGTATTTCAGCATAAGGATTTGTGGCCTGCAACTCACTTCTTCAGATACATAGAGTGCAGAGTGCAGAGAAACATTTGTATAGAAAAAGTAAATAAACCCTTATATATGGTGTATGAGGGAGAGAAAATATAATAGAAATGAAAAATGTGCTAGCATAGTGATGGGGTGACAAGTGCAGCTCTTAACAAAGGCCATTAAAGGTTGTTAAAAAAGCATAAGTGGACAATAAAAGAATAAATATTTATTTCCCCTTAAGCATAAGAGACTAGATTTTTACAGGCAATAGAAATGCTGAGTAATTAACCATTGTTTTGCTGATCAATTTTTCAGTCGCCATTTAAACAGCCCTTGGTAATTGTTGTTTCTGAGCAGGTTGGTCACTGCATAATTATTACGTTCTTGTGCACATGATAATGATGTGAGTCAGATTACAGTAATTGATCAGCTTAAATCTACCATGCTTATCTTCAGACCTCATGTCTCATGCTCTGGCATAAGACCAATTTTTTTAAAATATACCCAGGGGCATTTCGTATAATGACTCTGTAGTTGAAATGATATAGGATTCCTCTTTCAGCTGGCTGCTCCCTTGTGTTCAAAAGGGCTGACTCCTGACTAGAATGGGACACTCTTAGACAGTGAAGCATGCAACAGTTTTTATGTTTAATCAAGTAAATCTTCAGTCCAGAGAATGATATATTCATTTATTTTAAATTTCTTCCATTGTTTAATAGAAGTTAAGAGACGATTTGAGTGCCTAACCACACTGAAGCTCAGTAATGCCACTACTGATGGCTCTGTAGATGTGTTCTTCAAGCCAAGAATCACCAGACTAATGAACATGTAGCTGTATTTCAAAGTGCGGAGACTCTTTGCATTACAGATTTTAAAATGTGTAGTGGTGGGTTTGTAATCAAAACTATAACTGTTAGTGTTGGGGAATATAGAAATACAGTTGGCCCTCCACATTAGTGGGTTTGACTTTCAAGGATTTGATTATTTGTGAGTTTCTCCAACCCCTGCCCCCCACATCTGAGGCATTTCTTTAACGGGGGAACCTTCCCTCTCAGCAGCACCAATCAGGCCACGTAGCCCTTTAAAAATACTCTTCTGGTCCTCGTCCTCCTCCATCACTCACTGCCTGCCAGCTAAGGACAGTTTGCAGCCTGATTTCTCAGCACTACAAACCCTCTTCCATGCCTTCCCCCACACAAGGAAAGAAATGGGTGAGAGAGAGGAAGTATAGCGCCACCATGCTGATGCATCCCCTTTTTCTTTCCTTTCCCTGACTTGGTTTGGACCATGAATCCCTATTCCCTCCACAATGCCTTGGCCCCCTTCCCACAGCCACACACACACATATTTTGATATTTGTGGTTTTTTCCACTTTTACTGGGATCCTGGGACCCTAACCTTAGCAAATATGAAAGGGCAACTGTATATCAAAATGACATTTAACTGTTGATGTGCTCAGAGGTGAGAATGTGGGACGCATGGATTGAAGGAAACTAGTTATTGTAAAACAAGAAATGGAACATATAAATATTGCAATATTCAGGGTAAGTGAGCTAAAGTGGACAGGAATGGGGCATTTTCAATCAGACGATTACACTGTGTTTTATCAGGAAATGAAAATCTAGGGAGAAATAGGATGGCATTAATAGTGAGGAAAGATGTAGCAAAAGCAGCCGAGGGATATAATGCAAAGGTATGACCAAATAATATCGATAAAATTTCAGGGAAAACCCAACAATATAACCATAATCGAAGTTTATGCTCCAACTACAGAGGCAAAAGAGGAAGAAACTGAAAGATTCTATATAGTTGACCTTCTGTATCCACAGATTTGGTATCCACAGATTCAACCAACCATGGCTCAAAAATATTTTTTAAAAAATCCTGAGAGCAAACTGTTGAGTTGTTCATCTACTATATAAAAGTCAGTGTTTGTCTGTGTGTTTGTCTGTTTGTCTGCGTCAGGTAGGCGAAGACTTCGCACAATTGGCTGTGTGAATCAAGAAGACCTCATATGATTGGCTGGCTGTGAAGATTCCATGGAATCCTGGGGTTGGCAGTTTAGGGAGGGGCCTTTAGAATTCTCGGCCAGAGAGGTCTTGGGCCTCAGGCTGGTTGCTATGGAGATGAGGCCTACCATCAATAAGGATGCCAGAAAACATTTGGGAGGTATATGTGAGAAAAATTAAAGTGACATACACAACATAGTTACAAGGCCTACTCACCTCACACAGTAGACTATATAAATTCCATATGTGAGGAATCTTAGGCCCTTTTTGCATGCTTTTTTTCTTGCGCGAGCGCCCCTTGAGTGTCGCGTGAATGGGAGCGTCACTCCGTACGACACACTCCCACTCGCGTGACGCTCACGAGGCTAAAGTGGGGCACGCGCACATTTTTTTGATTTTCGGCTTTAAGCCAAAAATACTCCGCGCTCGCGCAATGCTCACGGCACCCTCGCGCAATGCTCGTGGCGCCCTCGCGCACTTACCTGTGTGCGGTGTGTTGGCAAGCCGGCCCGGTTGCGCTTCCTTCCCCCAGCGCAGCCTACAACTCCCAGACTGGGCTAAGGAAGGAAGGGGCAGGGCGCTAGCGTGACAGTCGCCGCTAACAGGAAGCCATGCGGGAGGAAGAAGGGCTGTCTTGAGCTGCTCGTGTGAGTAGCTGCTTGTGCGAGTGCCGCTCCCCACTGCCGCGACAAGGTACGGCGCAAAAAGGGCCTTAAAGTTGAAGTTCAAAACAAAAAATGCTTCCAGAAAAACATAAAGCCATTGCACAAATTCAATTCAACAGAAAGAAGGAGGAGGAGGAGGAGGAGGAGGAGGACAAAAGCCAGTACATCAATGTCACAAGATAACACAGATTGGATTGGGGACTATGGGAAAAAGTTACAGGTACTGGAAAAGGTTGGTTGCTATGGAGATGATGCCTAGCAGCAAGGAGGAGGACAGTGTATTCCCACAGGAACCCAACCTCTGTATGTTAACAACTACGAATACAGATTGGATTGGGGAATATGGGGATAAGTTATAGATACTGAAATAGGCCAGTTGCTATAGAGATGAGGCCTAGCAGCAAAGAGGAGGACAGTGTATTCCCTCAGGAACCCAACCTCTGAATGTTAACAACTCTGAATAGAGATTGGATTGGGGAATGTGGGGAAAATTTACGGGTACAGAAATAGGCCAGTTGCTATGGACACGAGGCCTAGCCGCAAGGAAGAAGACAGTGTACTCCGTCAGGAACCCAAACTGTGTATGTAAATAACTCTGAATACAGATTGCATTGGGAAATATGGAGCAAAGTTACAGGAAATGGAGAAGACAGTTTGGTGAGTTAAGAGGAAAATAAAATCCCAGGCAATGCCGGGTAAATTCGCCAGTCATTTTATATAAGAGATGCCATTTTACTATACCACTGTGCACAATAGAACTTCAGCACTCAAGGATTTTGAAATCCACAAGAGGTCCTGGAACCAAACCCCAGAGGATAGTGAGAACCCACTATACTGGAATCTAGGAGGAAATTCATTTTTGTTTGATTGGAACACAGAAATAGAAAACAGAACCAAATATAGTACGAAAATTTGGCCTAGGATGAAGAAATGAAGCAGGATAGTGGATAATGAAGTGCACCAATTTCAGGTAAAAGTCCCCTTATGAGTATAAATTATAGTTTGCGATTATAGATTATAGAAAAGCCTTTGATTGTGTAGATCATGAAAAATTATGGATCACTCTTGAAGAAATACAGGTACCACAACTTCTGATTATCCTTATCCGTAACCTATACTCAGGACGAGAGGCTATCATTAGGACAGAATATGGAGAAACAGAATAGTTTCCAATTGGTAAGGGCAAGGTTGCATTTTATCATCCTATCTATTTAACTTGTATGCTGAATGTATCATGCAGAAAAATAGATTAGACTGTGAGGAAGGAGTTGTGAAAACTGAAGGAAGGAACAGATGCAGATGACACCATGCTACTAGCAGAAAATATCAAAGATTTGGATTGATTGCTGAAGAAAGTCAAGGAAGAAAGTGCAAAGACAGTTTTACAGCTGAACATTAAGAAAACAGAAATAATAACCACTGGTGGTTTATATAATTTTAAAGAAGACAATAAGGACATTGACATATTGAAAGATTTCCTATACCTTGGCTCAGTCATTAATCAAAATGGGGATCAAAATAGATTATATTTATTTTATTAAGAAAGTTTTTAAAATATTATCTATGGAGACAAAGAAATAATACAATTATAGACTTGTAGAGTTGGAAGAGACCCCAGGGCACTGGTGGAATAAAATTCCCTCAGCTTCTCCCAGTCCATTTGGGACATCTCTGGCCCAAGATGGTTTGCTGCCTGTTCCAAGTAACAATATGCTCCCATTCCACATACAAATGTCAACCAGACTTGCAGTTGCAGCTGCCACCAATGGCAATGTAGGCTGCTTCTACCACACTTTGAGGGCACAGGTTAACTTTGGGGTGCAAGGCAGGCTGTGTAATGCACATACAACTCTGTCGTTTGGCATCTCACTGTCACGCTTCTTTATCTCCCAAGAACTGCCTCTTATGATAGTTGCCTCACTCTGCCAAATGAGCATGGAAAGATATTTAAAAAAAAAGACTGTTGTTTTTGTTTGTTCATGTTTAGAACTGTTTTCTCACGTTTAGAAGAGTAATTTGTTGTCATTGCAATGTTTTAAGAGTACCTCATAGCATTGCTTTTAATTTCTTTTTATTTCCCAGGAGTAGGAGAGAGAACCTCAAGGCAGATAAGAGCATGCTGCAAAACTCAAAACATTCCTCTAAAATGTCAAAACACCTCTAAAATGCCTTAAGCATGTTTTTAAACTAATCAGAAAATGTTACTCATTACATTACATGTACTGCTTGTTATATTCCTTTTGAAATGAGGGCTATGCCCTCATTGACCCAAAGGCCATTAGTTAAGGTTTCTTCCAAACTCTGGATAGGGCCAGCTCCTGCAACACTTCAGTGAGAAGTAATTTATTTTTTGAAAGTACGGAAGCAAATATAGAGGGTGGTGATGATGATGAGGCTACCACTGCCATCACAGATGGGAAAAGAGTCTGTCAAAAGAAACTTCTCATCATTCAATGTTTCCCTGTAAAGTGACCTCAATATACTTTGTTTTCAAACTCCTCAGCTGTCAGTCTCTTGGAGAAGAACACAGTAAAAGTAAAGAAAGAAAATATCTGCTGTCACATGCTAGCATGACATTCAAGACAGGATATTAGAACAATTAAGTGGAAATAGTAATATCTGAAGACAGAATTGATTGACAATTAATATGGCAAGAAATGTAATGCATTGTGTTGGCTGTCTGACCTCGTTTGCCACTTCCCGGTTTCCTCCCAGTATTATGAGGAAATATTGAATGATAAATGGAAAGATGGGAATGGACATGTTCATATCAGTACAAGATTTAGGTCACTGTATCAATGAAAACAGTTTTCAGTAAGCCAGTTAGGGTTGTGGAGTTCCCATCTAGGAAGACTGGTTCAGTGCTTCTTAAGCTATCTGATATAGCGATCTGGCAGGTTTTCCCCTCAGTGTCCCAGGGACTGGCATTATATTTGTCCCATCAACTACAACTGTTTCTTCGTTTCCTGGATGCTCTCCACAGACAGGCAGTCAAGAGCTGGTGCGCCAGTGCTGTTCAACAGATCTCCACTTCGAATAGCACTACTGTAGAGGAAGCTTGCAAAATCTAAGAAAAGCATAGCTGTATCTGACATGAAGGCCCAGTAGGGTTTCATGTATTAAACCTCCTATTTCATTTGCTTCTTTGGAAGTTCAAAACTAGGAAGTGTCAGGTATTTGGCAAGTCATAATAAATGTCTGGTGGGCTGTTTTCAGTTTGGTTTGATGGCTCCCAAGTTGTGCAGGCCAGGCCTCACTGACCCTTAATATCCCATTAATTATGTTAGAAGTAAGGCACATTATTAGTTACTTCCAAATATGTAGGTTTGTCTGATTTGTTACCTTGGCACATCAGTACTCCCATTCCTCCTCATGGAAGCTATAGGATGGAACCATAGCACTGAATGTTGAACCATAGCATTACAATTGTGTAGTGTAAAAGGGCTCTTTTCCTTATGCAGTACCAGGAAGAGCATAGGTTTTGGTCCTGCTTTACATTCCTGTAATCAAGCTTATAGGATGGATTCAAGTGGTTTGGACTGGGATGCGGGTGGAACTGGCCCATCAAGTCATGAAAAATTACTGCTCAGCTCCATTTTCCAAGATCTAAAAGGTTTATTAAGAAGAAGTAATAGAAATATGAAGCAGCATAAAATAACATAACCCTATCCTAGATAAACATATAGTGGGAGTACAGTTCCATTCAAGGGAGTTTGAGCAGCCTAACCCATTCCAACAACAATTTCTTCCATTTGGTCAGGATTCAGTTTCAGCTTCTGAGCTGACAAATGATAGTTTAAGAGTTCAATGAGCTTTCTAAGATCAGATGAAAATGAGATCTGGGTGTCAATTACTGGATGACTCTCCTCAGCGGATTCTGTAGATGTTGAACCACATGAGGGACATGATGCAATCCTATAGGATCCCACATAGGCTACAGGCCAAGGGGAATAGTAGTAGTTGTGCAACACCAGCTTCTGAGTGTCTCTCAGGATTGAATGAAAAGGATGAGAAACAAGTGAGAACTGAGAGGATATTCTTCTCTATTTCTGGTAGACTGTGTTAGAATAACTTGGTTGTTCATGGCTGCAAAAAAAAAAAAAAAAAGCATAGTGCAAGAAATTCCAGTACTATCTGATGAAATTTTAGGTGCTGAAATAGCAAAATTTGACTGAAGTATTTTCCATGCCGCATATCTATAGCATGTTGACTCTGTGCTAACTGCCATGGCTGTATCCTATAGGATCTTGAGATTTGTAGCTTGCTGAGGCACTAGATTTCTCTGGGAGAATGTTCTAAATGCCTTCTCATTATTACTGTTATTTTTGATTGTACCTGGTTTTAAAAATCATATTAGCCACCTTGGCTCCCAGTTCTGGGAGAAAGAATTGGCACAAAACAAACAAACATAGCTGAAATGCCATACTAAGGGGTAAACCCACTGAAGAAAGCATTTTGAACACTAACATGAATACTATACGCCTTACCATTAGCAGAGTGATCTAGCCAGCCTCTTTAGACAGTAATTCTGGATGTCACAAAGGGCAAAAAGTTGTTCGGTGCTTGAATGATTATTGTCATACTTCTGTCACAGTGAAAGGAGATTATGAGATTTTCTCATACAGGTTATATAACTCATCTGGCCTTTGATGTCACACAGCTTAACTTAAGGGATGGAAATGGCCACTTCACCTCAGGCAGGAAGAGGCAGGGGTTTCCATCTCCAGCTCTCCTCCATGGCTCTAAAAAATCCAGTCCATCCCTTCCTTTAACCTTCTTACATCTCAGTCTTCTTTGTCTGCGCTGGTCTTTTCTTCCTCCTCTCCTGTGCTATTCTTGGCTCCCATTTTAACCTCCTCAGCCTCTGTGACTTTTAACAATTTTAGCAATTACTTCTAGCAAATGTATGAGAACCAGTGGAATGACATCACTAGGAAGAGGGGATCAAAGAACGACACAAAAAAGGAAGCAAGCAAGTGAGACATCTCACTGTACCGAATGACTAACAGGACATTTCAGACTAAGAACTAAGCGACTGGAGAAGGTTGCATGATTTGATCTCCTTCAAAATCAAGACTTCTTTCACCAGGTGGAAATTTCTGGCCTCTGCAAGCAGAGTGCAAACGCTCAAGACGTGGTCCTTCATCATTCATATTTCCTAAGTCAAATCACCTAAATGGGTGTTGGTCTCCCTCTCCCACACAATTCTGGGAGAGCTGTCTCTGGTTTCCCAGCTGTAAATTTCCTCTTAACATATTGCTGCAATTAATATTCCCCTTGGCCTGTAGCCTATGTGGGATCCTGTAGGATTGCATCATGTCCCTCATGTGGTTCAACATCTACAGAATTCCACTGAGGAGGGTCATCCAGTAATTTCCAGGCCCCTTCCTAAACTGCAAAGCTCAGGGCCCTTTCCACACATTACCTTTTTCCGGTGCTGGGGTGCAGGGATCGTGCAAGCAGCCTCTGGCGAGAGGCTCTCACATCCCTGCTGCTTCAGCTCTGCACGAGCTGCCTGCTCATGCAAGAGCCTAGTCTCTTCCTTCTGTAGTGCAGCCTGGGAATTTCCCAGGCTGCGCTGGGGCAGGAAGCGTGACCAGTGTGGCTCTGGAGGCTCCGCACTCCAGGTAAGTGCACATGGGGCTGGGGAGCAATGCACGATCGCGCACCATTTTCAGCTTCCAGCTGAAAATGAAAAGGTGTGCGATCGGCGCCTGCCGGTCCCTGGAGCATCACGCGATTGTGAGTGCATCATGCAGATCGCTCCTCACAATCGTGCAATGCTTGAGGGGCCCTTTGACATGGTAAATGCCGTGCGGAAAGGGCCCAGAATTCCATAGGATGTTGAAAGTGGAATAATAGCACTATAACACTCTAGTACAGAAATGGCCCTAGTGTGCTGGACTTTTCACACATGCCACCTATTGCTAAATTATATTTGATGTTGAGCAGGTAGCTCCACTCATATATTCAGAGTTTTCTTTGAACAAATAGCCTGAAGGGCCGGACTGAAACTGGAACATCAATATAGCTCTTTGTCCCCTATCAAGATGAGCTTCACCTGGATTGGGGAGAAGACGATTGCCTGAACTTTGCATTACAAAGCGGTTCCCACTGAAACAAGAGCCTTTTTTTTTTTTTTTTTTTGCTGCAGTGCAGCTTGCAGGTTGAGGAGGGGATTGATACTGATCAGGCTCCAGGAAGACACAAAGGTGTTACTACCCTTCAAAGGCTAGACCTCTGGGTCAAATATTTATTAAATAAAACTAGAATCCTGTATTTAAAGGGCTAAGGCAATTCTTTTATGCTGAATATCTGAGCCACACTGCCTCTGTTTCTGTGTAGACATGGAAGATACAAATGCATTTTGAAAATTCAGATACTAGATTTTCAACTGACTTCTGGCCTTGAACAAAAATGAATTTACAGTTAAATTCTGGCATTTTTCTGTATCCAGTAAACAGATACTTTCTGTTTGATATACTTTTTCAGTCCTCCACACACCACTTTTACTATAGTATTGTTGACATTTGTTAATCCAGATTTGTTTGTGCAGATTCCTGTCCACTGGGAGGACTAGAGCTACTGGAAATCAGATCCCCAGTCCCCAAACTACACATTAGGACTTCGGAACGATGACATAGTTAATGATATTAAAAGTACCTGATACGAGACACCAGTAAAAATAAGAAGAACCAGAGACATGTTCTCTTGATTCTTCTGACACAAATCAACCACTAGGATGAGAAAGACTTTTTCTTGCCTATCTATATTAAATGTGGTCCAGAATGATTTTTAACTTTTTTTTCTTAAACTTGACAAACAGCAGTTCTGTTAGGTCCTGCCTCTAAGAAACAATCCAGAAAATCTTAGTGCCAGAAGACCATGCAGGAAGAAGGGAAGGGAATGCTTTTTCCTTGGGTCAGAATCTAATAGAAGAAATTGGGGCTTGTACAGTAGGCCCTTGGTATCCACTAGGGTTTGGTTCCAGGACCCCATGTGGACACCAAAATTCATGAATGCTCAAGTGACATGTACATTGGTGTAGTACAATGGCATCCCTTATATAAAATGGCAAAATCAAAGTTTGCTTTTTGGAATTTTTATTTTTAAATATTTTCAAGCTGTGGTTGGTTAAATCCATGGATAAAGAATCTGCCAATATGGAGGGTTGACTGTATTACTTTCTAAGAGTTGATGAAGGACAACCCTGAGCCCATGGCAGGTAAGCTTTATTTCTTTAAATTCAACAGTTGCTGTATATCATGCAGTCTTTAAGAAATGTTATTTGAAGACATAGCTATGTGTAACACTGTTTCCCTTATTAAAAAATAGCAATCTTTTAAAATAATCAAACTTTTTTTAATTTTATCTTATTTTATATATATCTTATCTTTCTCCCGAATGGGTCTAAAGATAGTCAGTATCTTTGTAAAAACCATGGAGTTGCCTGGAAACTTCTCACTTGGGTAATTGTTCCTAAATGCCAAGGTCAGGTCTGGTTGTGAGGTAAGCAGAATCCAAAAATGATTTCTTGGAACAGGGTCTTGGAAGCAACTGTTAATATCTGCCTGCCAGAATAAGAGTATTTCTAATTTTTTCAGTCATAAACTGGAGGATGTTGCCTGCTGATTTATATTTTGTGAAGAACGGGAGGGAGACAATGGAACTCACAGAGGGCTATTTCAGTGGTATGTGGCGGGTAGGATACAGTAAGAGAGAACAGGTATGTGGTCACGGGAGAAGAACCCAAAATAGAGTGTTGGTTGTTCCTGAACTGTCCTCTTTTCTGAAAAGTCTGGGTATCCATAGCAACAGTCCCCTTGGTTGAAAATGCTGCTGCTTAATGCCAAGTCAGTGAATGGGGAAGCAGCTGCCATTCAAGACTTGAGCATGCCAACCTGGGTTGTACCTCAGAGACCTGGTTGGATAAGGTTAGGTGAGTTGACCTGTCACCTTTACTCACCAGATTGCTATGTGCTAAAGCAGCTGAGACCTAAAGGGTGGGGAGGTGGAATTTCAGTGGTCTATTGTGATTCTATCCCCCTAACCAGTTGTCCCATCTCACAATCTGCAGGGTTCAAGTCTGTGTTTTCAAAGCTGAGTGGCTAGGACAGATTAGGGATTCTGTTGGTGTACCACCCATGTTGCTGCTAACAAGTCTTCCTTCCTTAGCTAGTCAGGATGTCTTCAGGGTTGGTGCTGGAGTTCCCTCAGCTTGTGGTGTTGGGGATGCTGAGACTGCCCTTTCAGGCATGGCTCTGGACCTTATGCCCACCAAGATAACTATGGGTCTGTCCCAAGTGATATCTCAGACAGCTGATGTTTCTGGGCACACTTTGCACCTTGTCTTCTGTGCTGGGTGGGATGATGGTGATCTGGGAGTGGAGGAACTTTCTCTAGTTCCATGCTCATAGATAGACTATGACCAAGATGCTCAGCCCTGAAACTTATAGATCTGGATAGCTCTGGGGGAGTTTCCTGCTGCTTTGGCTAGGGCAATGGACACAATTGTTCCTGAGCATCTTCTCTCACAGAATAGAACTAAACCAGCTCCATGGTTCTCTAGGGAGTTGGCAGCAATGAAATGAACAAGGCAGCAACTAGAATGATACTGGCAGAAAACTTGGAGTAAATCTGACTGAACATGGGCTAGGATCTATTTGAAGGCCTATGCTGTGCCAATGCAGGTAGCAGCAAAGTCTTTTTCTCTCTGCTACCATTATGTCTGCAAACAGCCATCCAGAAGAGTTGTTTTGAATCATTAGAGGCCTTTTACACCTTGGCCCACAAGAGCAGAATCTAGACCACTTGATAGCCTGCTGTGAACAATTTGCTAAATGCTTTGCAGGTAAAATTTGTCAGATTTGTTCCAGCTTGGATCCTACAGTTACTACAGATCCTGTGGATGTAACCTTGGGTCCTGCTTGTCCAATGTTAATGGATAGTTTTCAACTTGCACAACCTGAGGATGTGGGCAGGATCCTTGGAGAAATGAGAACTGCCATACATATGCTGGATCCTTGCCCTTCTTGGCAGTGTCGTACTGAGGCTCAACAGCACCTAGGGCAAGGGGGTTGGGCAAGCAACAGTGGATGGTGGAGGGGTGAGTGCTGGGCGAATGGGGCAGGATGAGCAGCGGCAGGGGCCCAGGTGGGGGGGTTCCTGTTTTTTGCACTCCCCAACATTGGTGGCTGGGGCACGAGCCCCAGTTGCCCCACCAAGGGCTTTTTCGCACGTTGGGAAGAAAACGGGGCATTCTGCTACTCACTGGACTGGTGTGCTTCCTCCAATCATCCACGCTGATCCGGAACAGTGCGTGGCTGCACTACACACTGCTCTGGGGACGAAAATGGTGGCTTCCGGTTGGTGGAGCCTCTCCACCAACTGGAGAAGCTTACCAGCCGGAAGCCCACCCCCAGAAGGTCTGCAGCCTCACGCTGGTGCGAGCCTGCAGATCTACACAGGTACGCAGTGATGGAGTGGGGCGCACCAGGCTATTGAAAGACCTGTTTTAAGTAGTCTTTCAATAGCATGGCAAACCACCAGTTCTGGGCGTTCCGGAGTGGGCTGAAGTCCGAAACTACAAAAAGTAGTCTGGACCCAGTCTGCCCCCAAGTGCAAACGTCCTCGCTGGAGGACACGCTGCCCCGTTGTAGAAACAAAATGTGGAAAAGGCCCAAGATCTGCCTCTGCTTCTTGGCTTATTAAAGAGGAAAGAAAAGGACTGCCTAGATTGGAATGCGTAATGTTTTTCTCCAACAAGGCATGGTCCCATCCTGCCTAATGGAGGCAGTAGTAAGGCTCTTATTTTTAAAAAGGCTACTTTGAATCCCACTCTATCTTAAAACTATTGCCTGGTGTCCAATACCCCATTTTTGGGCAAGGTTCTGGAGCATGTTGTGACCTCTCAGCTCCAGTGGTTTCTGGAAGAGACTGATCTGGATCCATTTCAGTCCAGCTTCAGGCCTAGTTATATGACAGAAACAGCTGTCACAGCCTTGATGGATGACCTATACTGGGAAGTAGACAGGTAAAGTGTGTCCCTGTTGGTTCTGCTGGACCTCTCGGTGTCATTTGATACCATCAAACATGGTATCCTTCTGGGCTGTCTCACTGGGATGGGATTTGGAGGCCCTGCAATGGCTCCATTTCCTGAAGGGGCAAACCCAGGTGGTAATGCAGGGAGACTCCTGTTTGACTCCTTGGCTACTGGCCTATATGTCCCATAGTTCTTTGTTTTGTTTCCCTTGCTATTTAACATAGATATGAAACCCCTAGGACAGATTTCTAGAATGCTGGGGTTAAGTGTCAGCAGTATTCTGATGATAACCAGCTCTATTACTCCTTTTCACCTAATTCCAAGGAAGCTGTTTCTGTGCCAAACTAGTGTTTGGAGATATAATGGACTCAATGAGGGAAACGAACTGAAGTTTAATCCAAACGAGAGAGAGATGGTTCTGGTCAGTCAAAAGGCAGATTAGATATTAGGGGTTTAGCTTGTATTGGATGCTGTTACACTTCTCCTGAAGACAAAGGCGTGCATTTAGGGTATACTCCTAGATTCAGCCCTGACCTTGGATCTCAGGTTTCTGCAGTGACCAGGAGTACATTTGAATGGTTAAAGCAAGTCTGTCAGCTGTGCCTGTTCCTTGAGACATCTTACTTGGCTGTAGTAACACATGCCTTAGTTACATCCCAACTGAATTACTATAATGCACTCTATCTGGAGTGCCCGTGAAGGGTGTTTGGAAATTTCAACTAGTCCAAAGAGCTGCAGCCAAATTGCTAAAGGAATCACACAACAACTTTGTTGCAGTAGCTCTACTGACTGCCAGTCTGTTTCTGGGCACAATTCATAGTGCTGGTTGTGACCTATAAAGCCCTAAACACCTCAGGCCCAGGCTGTTTGAAGGACTGTATCTTCCCATATGACCCTTCCTGAGCTTTAAGATCTGCAGGAGAGAAACTTTTGTCTTTCCCATCACCTTCACAGGGGCAGTTGGTGGGAATGGGGCCTTCTCTGTGGTTACTCCTATATTTTGGGACTGCCTCCCTAGGGATGACTCCTTCCTTTTCCTTTCTGCAGCTCCTTAAGACCTTTCTTTTCCAGCAAGCCTTTGGAAACCAAAAAGAGGCTTTCATGGTGCTGTACTGTTTTTAAAGTATGATTTTGATCAGTTTTAATTCTGTTGTTATTTAATACTGTTTTAATCTTAATCTTTAATGTTTTTAATTATGTGTTATATTGTATTCACTGCCTTTTTGTAAGCTTCCTTGAGTCTCAGCCTGGAAGAAAAGTGGGGTATAAATACAGTGATGGATGGATTTTTAAATCTCTTCTTGACCACATTGCCAATCTCGGATTGGAAGCTATTGCCTGCCAAAATGGGTAAGGTTTAAGTATGCACACTCCAACTGTCTATGGTTCCCATTAATCCTCTGCTGTTGCACTTTTTCAGCTGCTTTTAAAATGTCCCAGTTGCTGTCTCTTCCTCCCTCCCCCCTTCATCCACAGTTTATTTTCATACTTCAAATTGAGTTCAAAGTGCAAAGTAGTTTATTTACCCAAGAGGAGGGACAGAATCACACCCTTCCCTGTAGGCTCAGGCAAAAGCAAAGCACTACAGGTTCTTCTAACTGTTCTGTTCTTCTTCAGTATTAACTTTTACTAGCTTAACCACATGCCAATGTTGCTTGACCACATGTGTCCTGGTTTTCACATGTGAAATGCTGGATGGTATACAAGAGAGTACACAAAGGTAAGTTTGATGTTCCCTAGTAGCTTCAATTTCAGATGAAATCAACAGAAAAACATTCAAGCAACCTAGCCTTCTGCCCTGCAGAAAATCTAGTGATGAAGAAGAGATACAAGTTACTCTGTCGGCGGCAGGGAGTGTGTGTTCAACACTGCTTCTTATATCTGCCTAGCCCAAGATGTGCCTCTGCCTTAGATTGTAGTAGCTCCTCTTGTTCCTAGGGTTCATGTCTATAAAACTAGACAAGGAACCTTGTCAATGGTTACAAAACTAGAGTAGGAAGCTTTTAAAAACCACTAGTTATAAAGGCACCACAAGGCACCACAAAACTAAAGATCCTTGAGGATTCTTGAGGAGGGGGAGTCAACTGGAGAACAAGCACTGCAGTCTTTAAAAGGCTTCAAATGACTCCAGCTTTTCTCCATTATCAACTGTAGACTTTCATGTTCATGACAAGGCAGCTTCGAAACCAAGATGGGCTACATTATTTTGAACCTGACTTTGCCTCATGTGACCTTACTGAAATAGATTTGACCTATGGTTGCCAGAATAAAAGCCAGAAACAGCTTCTGTATCTTTAAGGGTAGTGCAGAAGAAACAATTTCAGAAAGTGTTGCTTGTTCCTTGTTTGCATGACAAGTACCAATTGCTGAAATTCTCTCTTTTACACAATCTTAGAAGCCATCTTCTAATCCTTATTTTGGCCTGATAACCACATCTAAGCCGATCTGCAAACAATTGTATACTGAGTCTCACACCCTAGTGGTATGGGATAAGCACTCATCTTTGTTTCCCAACAGTAAATAAATTCCATTGGTATAAATCAACTGCAACACCTGGCAAAGGTGATGAATCATTGTGACTCCACCCACCCTCTTTCCTTCCCTCTGCTGCTGCACCACCAAGTACCCATGTAGGGAAAGTATTATGAAGGAAAGACCAGCTGGGTCATCCACCTAAACTCTGTGCTATAAACTAGACTGACTGCTTTCTTCTTTCTTAACATAAGGTTTTATTTTAAGCAAATTTAAAATTTTATAGAAGTAAAAAATTCATAGTTGGCAAAAGCAATCAATGAACAAATCAAAATAATCAACAGAAAAATAAGATACTGTTGTTTGAGCCTTCTTAAGAAATTCATCTTTGTTATGACTTCATGATGTCATTTTCGTTCACTGGAGTCAGGCCATTTGTGCACCACACTGTTATAATGCTATTATTCCACTTTCAACATCCTGTGGAATTCTGGTGTTTGCAGTTTACTGAGGCCAAAGATGCTCCTCTCTAAACTGCAATTTCCAGGATTCCATAGGATGTTGAAAGTGGACTAATACCACTAGAACAGTGTAGTGCAGAAATGGCCTCAGTCACAATAAAATTTGGTGTTGTTCTTTATTTTCAGGTTGAAAAAGTAGATTTCAAAATATTCATTAAATGAGAGGGGGGTTCATAAGGTGATGAATCCTTTGAGATGGTCAAATATAGGGAAAATAATGCTGAGAAGTCTTTGTTTTCTCCCTCAGCTGGAAGAAAGGTGATTATTCATCCTTGCATATGGGGATGAAATAGTTAAGGATTTAAATCCCTCTTCTTAAGACTATTTGAAAATTTTATTTAGTGCAGAGATATTTCATAAATTGCTCATTAGGATCACTGGGTAGGAACATCTAATCTGGTAGAGCTTGAAAAATTACTTTTTAAGACATTTTACTCCTAGAATCCTCCAGCCAGTATGGCTATTGGTTGAGGACCAAGTCAAAAGCTATTCTCTGCCTTCTAGGCAGAAGATGTACATGGAATCTGTTTAGAACAACTTTTGCTAACTCCAGATTGAAGACCCTTAACAAAACATTTGGCTTCATATTTACACAGCTGGAAAAAGGATTCAAGCATGTAACTTGCTTGACAAAGAGCTTCCTGGTTTGAAATAAAGTTATGTCTTGGCTTGCCTTGTCAAATCTGTCACTTTGCATGTTCAACACCAGGCAAAAGCAAAGATTAAAATAAATATTGGCATCATTTTAAGCATCTATTTATTATATATTGATGCTGTCCAATAGCTGGAACTCAGGGTGGTTCATGAAGTAGAGGTAAAGCCAAACTGTTACTTCATCTACACGCCAGGTCAGAATATACATATCTTCCCTTGATGAAGATGTCACTGGAAAATAGACTGGGGTGTCATCAGCACCTAGATGGCCATTTCTTTTGTTAGTAACCCAGAATGATTGGTAAGTGTTTTCACCATGGGAAACGACTATTAGGATGTGACTGGCAAGTATTTTGTATAGGAAAGGTCACTAGAACTGAGAAAGTAATACCGTTGGCCCAAAACTAAGGGGAAGGAGTTTGCACAAGTTATGACTGTGTGTTCTTACACTTTATTCTAGCTAAATCTAAGTGCACACAACTGAAACAATAATACTTTGCTTTTATGTTTATTCCTGACATCTCTTCCTTTGTTGTTTCTGTCAAATTTTAGACTCTAATCTTTTGAGGGCATGGCTCTGTCCTTGTCTCACTTCATAAGTACCATGCATATTGAATGTTCAATACAAGTGGACAATGGGTATCTTAGTAAGAGCAGGTACTGTGAACCACGACTGGATAAGGGCATACTGAGACACTAAGCAGTGTCAGGTTTAAGAAGTCCCATAGCATTACCAAGAGAACCAGCCAGTATAGTGGTTCGAAGCTGGAATACGACTCTGGAGGCCAGGGTTTGAATCCTTGTTCAGCTATGGAAGCTCACTGGGTGGGCTTGGGCAAGTCATACTCTATTACCCTCAGAGGAAAGCAAAAGCAAACCCCTTCTGAATCGATATTATCAAGAAAAACCTGTGATAAGTTTATCTTAGGGTTGCTATAAGCCAGAAATAACTTGAAGACACACAACAGCAATAGCTGTATGTTATTCTGATAAGTAGGTGTAATGTTTGGGAGATCCTGAGCTACTTAGGTCCTTAGGTATATTGAGATAAGACTAAGTTGCTGAGAGTACAAATTAGGTCCTTAGGTATATTGAGATAAGACTAAGTTGCTGAGAGTACAAAATATATAAAATGATAAAAAGGAAGAACAGAAGAGCAAGAACAGAAGATATAAGCAACTATAATATTCTCACATCCCTTCAGCTGAAACTCCAACACAGCCTCAGATCCAGATGGTCCCTGGGGCCACAGAAGAAGGCACTGGTTGTACATTTAGTTCCATATGGGCTTTCAAGCTTCCCCTTCACAACGAAATCCTTTCCAGGTAGGGCTTCTGTACCTTAACAGAACAATCTTTCTAGAAGCTATAAGATGATATTCACAGATTCAGGGGGATTGCAGTCAGGGACATAGTCAAACAATTTTGACTGAGGCTGAGACACTGACATGAACTGAGGGAAGGAAGAGTCTGTCATCAGTCTCTCTAAAAGGTTTCTGTGGAAAAAAGTTTGTATAGATAATGGCAAACATAATTGTTGTGTGCCTTCAAGCCATTTCCTACCTACAGGAACCCTAAGGCCACCCTATAATGGGGTTTTCTGGGACTAAGTGTATGTGAGACACACCCAAGATCACCCAGAAGGTTTCCGTGTCTGAGCAGGAAATCAAGCTCTGGTCTCTAAGACAGTAGTCCAATGTTCAAACCACTACACCATGCTGGCTCTCAATGACAAAAATAGCCTTTCATTAAAATATTTTAATTAAGAAGTATGGTGCAAGACTTCCAAAAAACAATACAATAAAACAACAAAAAACCCAACCCACAAATGAATTTAAAATATTTCTCATGTTAAACAGTTGTGTGAATTAAACAATAGTGACAAGGAAGTAATTTAACACTCTACAAGTCATCGTACATTCATAATCTGAACTGTTAATAAAGCTGTTGTGATTTTTTTGCATATTTATGGAGAATCTTCATTTGAAATTCCTTCAAATATGGTGCTTTCAAAAATCAAGATTACTAAATCTGCTTTTCTCTAATGGAAATACTGAATGAAAACTCCTTGCCAATTTTCTGCATACAGTATACTATAATATGTAAAGCATGAAATTCTGTTTTTAAGAAATTCTAGTTACAGGTTACTCATAAGGCCCTAAATCGTCATTCACTTAACTTCTGCATATATCAAACCCTGCTGTGAACTATGGTTGGATACATTTCAGGATGCCTCTTTCTGGAGTTTTCATGTGGAATGATAGCACAATTGTTGTCTGCTTAATGTAGTTACATTGTTTGTTATGCCTTTTATACTTCTAAATAAACCAGACATTGTAACAGTGTGAAAAAAGCCCCCAGGGCTTTGTTCTCTAGAAGGGAACCAAATTTGGGTAGCAGAGTCCTTAAAACAGCCTTCCTAAACCTGCTGCCAAAACAAGATTTTCCAAAATTAAATTTTGGAAGTTGTTAGGAGTATAGTTTTCACCATCGCTCCTGTAAAGAAATCTTGTCTTACTGTTGAGTCCTTGCTAGTTTCCTTGTAGCAGTAGCTAGTATGCAAGCAGTTTTTGAGAAGTTACTTTAGAAGGATGTAGTGCTTAAATGCTTAGTGCCCATTTTATCTTTTGTTTCTGAGTAATTTAAGAATGTTGAAAGACTTTACTCATTAGCAAGAAAATGATTTCATCTGTGATGAGAAAGCACTAGCCAGGATGTTCTGGCTTGTGAAGGTCATGATTGGTTAATTATGTTCACCTCATATGTGGCAAGTCTCCTTTATAAAACTGAGTGAAGCTTTTGTTTTTGTTTTTGTTTCTCAAGCTGGAAATAAGTTTCTGAAGTTGTTCTACCTTGTGGAATCTTTTTTTTTTGGTCTGCTTTCTCTCATGCCCTTCAACACCTCAGAGATGTCAACCAGAGCACACGTGGCCAAGATGGCAAAAGTTATTAAGGAGAAAGGAAGCACAACCTAGAACGGGCTGCAGCAGATTGTTCTGCCCAAATCTCAGGGGAAAGACAAAACTCTGTCCCTTCCTCTCCTCTGAAACGTGTAATTTGTTATCCCTGTCATTTTAGAGCGAGGGATCAAGAATTATTTGTTGTTTGTCAGTTAATCTGAATCTATTTGGAGGTCACTTTTATCAATTTCTGGTCTCCTGGCCTTCTGCACAGGTAAAGTTAACACCAACAGTACACCTAAACATTCTTAGTTATTGGAATCTCAGGGTTTTTGTGTGGGAAAATGAACATGCTTTCTTTTAGGCTATTTATTAAAATGCATTTCTGTAGCAGGTGTCTCTGTCTTTATGTGTAAAAGAATGTAACATCTTAAACAATATTGGGGTGTCCTAATCCATATTCCATCCACGGAGGAACACACAGACATGCAAGGGAGATAATATTCTTGGGCATTGATATATCTAGCAGCAGCCATTAGAAGCAAAATGGGAAATATTTCTTTACCATATCTAACCTATTTGAGAGTGGAGACTCATTCTTACCAGCATGGTCTGTCTTCCCAGCACAGTCTCTCTTTATCAGCTACGAACAGTATTATTGGTGTTAAAGCTGTCATGGACAACTGTCTTCCTTAGTTTGCTTATTGTCTCTCTTTTCTTTGCCTGTTTTATATCCTTCCCAGCCAATCTCATCCAGTCAGATTACAGAGATTCCCTATTCTCTATTTACATAAATGTTGCTCTATTCGAAGGAATGAAGAGAGCTTAGTGAGGTCCTGATTTTTGACTGCCCTCCATCAAATTGCATCAGTCATCTGGTTGCCTCAAGTGGTACCTTTTTACATGACACCTGCCTTGGGTTCATTATAGGTTAATTCGCTGTTCCCATCTTCCCACTAGCTTATCATTATCAGGCTGGCTTTATGCCCAGAACTAGCTAACACCTATGCTTTTAGTAATATGCACGTGCTCCATGATACACCAAGCTTTCTGGTTTATAAAACTATTTACACATCCGAGTCTTTAGTTTGACAAGCTGTATCCCAAATCAGTGCCTAGACTGGATCATCTGCCTCTATGTTGAGTCCATTGAGCACAAACTTGCAGCAACTGAAGAAAGCTGAGGGGGAAAGTTGGAGAAAGATAAAGTGGGACATTTTAAAAACAGCTGAAAAAGTGAGCAACAGAGATTTGATTGGGTCTGTCCTTGCCAAATGGGGACAGTTGGATGGTATGTTATTTTTTTATCTTAAATTGTGCTTTGCAGAGGTGCTTTTTCCTCTGTTAGTTTTTTGTATAGATTTTTAATTTGTATACCTTCCAACTGTCTTGTTTTGGCAGATTAATCTATGCCTTATCTATCCTTTTTCTCATGTATAACATTCTAAATAACATAGTGTTCAGTAAATGCACACATATTAGTACTTGTTGGATGTATTATTTATAGAGTTATCACAGTTATCCAAGTATTGAATGAAAGTAGCAAAAGAACTGTAACGGGTTGAATGTCCCATTCTAATTTCACTTTCTGATGAAATACATAATTCTCAGAGGTCAGCATTCATTGGCATGTATTAGCTTTAAAACAAATACTGCCTACAAAATTATTTCTTTGCTAAGATATCTGACTTGTTTATCCTACTAGAACAAAACATTCTGCAAGGCATAGTGTACACCTGACCAGTAATGAATACTCACTTAATGTATGTATGAAAAGTTCACTGTGTCTTTATGACTCCGGTTTTAAGAAGCAATGCCATCCACATCCTCTGCTTCACTTCCTGTTACCAGAGGTGATGGATAAGGATTTTTTGTTGATGATCAAGATGACTTCACATTGTGCATTTACTCTTAGTCCTTCATGTGACCACTAGATGGTGCTCATGCAAAACTAAACTCCACAACTTGGAGAAATGTGTGTTTGTGCACCTCATTTCCACACAATGTAAAGGGGAAAATTCATTCATTATACTTTGAACGTATCAGCATTGGAAATATATATTACATATTAACTGAAATTCATATGTGTTCTTCATTTAATTTATTCTGCTGTCATTCACTGTGTACAATGTGTACAGAGGCACAAAAATACATGCTATGATGTAATACTGTTGTGAATAAAAAGGCAGAAACATTTTGATTTGGTTTTTTAAAGCCAACGTTAATGGTAACAACTTAAGCATGAAGGAAATGTTACTTCTGGTTATTGTACTCTGAGCATAAAATATCTGCAAGATGGATTTGGTGGCCAGAGAGGAAAAAACCTTGGAGAAATTATTTCTTTGAACTGTGCTTCCCTGAGAATAGTAACTCACCATGCTGGTTGTAGGATTCTAGAAACAGTAGTCCAAAATATTTTTTTCCAAGCTCTGGAAGTGAGTCATGATGGGTTTTGTGTAATTAGATGTGTAGCGACAGGGAAGTTTATAAGATAATGTGTGTGTGTGTGTGTGTGTGTGTGTGTGTGTTTATCTTGTCTTTCTTCCAATATGGGAGAATATAAGTGAAGGTAAAATACAGTTAACATAATATGTAATAGAATGAGAATAGAAAAATTAAATAAACAATCAAATTAAAACATTTAGTTAAATAATTTTGTCACAATAATACTAAAAAATGCAATACACTCCAGCTCAAAGACTTTCTACCAAGGCCCTGGTCTTATCACACTGCACTGTTATAGTACTATTATTCCTCTTTAACTGCCATGGCAACATCCTATGGAATCCTGGGATTTGCAGTTTAGGGAGGGGCATTTAGAATTCTCTGCCTGAGAGCTCTTGGGCTTCACTAAACTACAAATCCCAGAATTCCACAAATTGTTGCCATTGCAATTAAAGTGGAATAATAACATTATAACAGTGCAGTGCGATAGGGCTACCAGTTAACAATCAAAGGCTCAGTACATATTTAGTGGTTCTTGCCTCTCCAAGGATCCTATCTGCATTCTCAGGCTGCATAAACTGAAACTGATGCAATAACACAGGTCAAACAGGAGCCAAGATGAAATCCACTGGAGCCATATAAATTATAGCATCCATGTAAGACTGGATCCAAGCAACTTTATCAGCAAAGTGTCATTCAAATACTTCACAGGAGTGTCTGTGAGTGTTCTACATTCTGCTCATGTGGGACAGAGTGGTAAGCTCCTTAAGTACTCAAGACAACTTCACTGGACCACACTGTGCAGATGAAATAGTGACGCAGAAGCATTATTTCTTCATTGCCACCACTGTGGCATAGGCTGTCCAGTGGGCTCTAACCCATGTTGAGTTGTACCTGCTCTAAGTCCTCCACCATTGGTATTCTAGTCTCCATCCCAGTCATTTTATTGCTGCCAACTACCTGCTGAATTGAAGAGCTCCATGGGAGGGAATCCTCAGGAGCAATCAGGTCCATTGTCCTGGCCATTTCTAAATTTCAGAGATCAGCCAGGGCTTCATCTGCCAAAGCAACAGGAAAGTTCCCCAAGAGCCAACAGGAATCCATCTGCATCCAACAGCCTCCATGATTCAGTATAGCTCTTCTGTATGTACTCTGTTTTTAGGCTCACAAAAGATGAAATATCTGGAACTCTTTCAAAGTAACTTTGATTTTCTTGTTATGTGCTTGCCATGTGGTAACTCAATAAATCCATACAGAACAAAACTGGAGCCTCTATTGCCCCACATTTATCTGTTTTTAGAATTTGCATCCCATTTTAAGTTCTAAAAGACCCTCCTATTTTTCTCCCTCTCTTTTTTAAGCTCAGGAAACTTACACTGAGAGCTGTTATTTCCCCGTAGTATACTGAGAGAAGGCTAGACTGCACAACTTAAGGCTATCCGTTCACCTTTAGAACTGAATGGGAATCTAACTTCCTTAAGACCTATTTAGGGCCTGCCCTACTAAGAGACAAAATGAGGTGGCTGCTGCAATTTTGGATGTCATGATGAGGGAGCAAATTGTTAGCTCGTTGCTGTATTTTTGCTTGCAGATATAGGCATCTGTGGATTTCTTCTGGTTCAGATACTGAAATAGTTTGGCCAGCTTTAAAATACACATTGATAATACTTTTATTGAGCCAAATAAAAGGTGCCCAAAATTATGCTGGCTTTTGAAACTCACTGGATTCTTCATAATGTGAAAATGGTGCTTAGATCGTAGATACCATGCATGTGAAAAAAACCTGATATTGTAAGTCATAAATTGGAAGTGTGCATGCTGTTTTCTTTGAGGTTGCATAAAGAGTGTGGGATAGATCCCTCCCCCAACAAAAAGAAAGAAGCAGAGATGTGATAAGAAACAAATGTGGTAAACAGATATAAAATTTCAGCTCTGCATTGCTGGCACAAACTCTTTGTAACAACACTAGGAAACTCACATTTTATGGTCTTCTTTTATTGCCTTTGATCTTGTTAATTTTGTGCCTCTCTTTCATTGGGGTGGGGAGTAGAGTTTAAACTTTTTGCCTGCTCCATATTCTCTCTGCACTATTGAAACAAACAACATGCACACTTATAGCCTGTAACTACAGCAATGCCATCCTCTCCTCACATGAACTCTGTACCACTTTCATCTGATGGAGAAGCCAATGAGCTCCAAAAGCTAGCATAATTTTTGATGCTTTCTGGTCAGCTTAATAATTGCATCATCAATGTGTAATTTGGAGTCTGGATTTGGAGTCTGCAGTCTGGACATCTTCTTCTTCTTCTTTTTTTTTTTTGGAGGGGCAGCATTGAGTACTATGGACCTTACCTTCAACAGTGGGGGCAACACTTGTTGCAAACTGCACTGGGTCAGCCCTTGAATCCATTAATTCAAGTCACATTGCAGGTCTCATAGTAGATTAATTTTGGCTGATGTACATATATGGAGAAGGCCAAGGGTCCACAATAAAATTGAACATTCATCTGTCAGAAAATACAATCAGCCATTTTTTAAAATCTTTTGCTGCCTTTAAATGGACAAAATGGAAAGAATGCTGCAAAGGGAAATAGTAGGCAATCATTTCCCAATGTTTGTCTCTCGAAAATGAGATTATTGCTAAATTAATCATGGGCAAGAGAGCACATTGCTTACTTTGGATTGTCTCATGCCACTTTATCAAATTCCTTCTCTCTCTCTCTCTGCCTTTCACAAACACGCGCGCGCGCGCACACACATACATACCTGGCCCCCTGCAAACCCCAGGATTCCATAGGATGTTGAACACATAAATGGCCATGGTTATTTTGTGTGTGTGTGTGTAACAAGTAGCATTGATTACTAATTTTAAGAGGAGCTAAAATATTTCCTTGGGGCATTTGGAAAGTGATTTTTTTTTCTCAGTGTCTAGGTCATTATCTCATTTATTTGGATTGGACTTAAAAAACAAAAAACAAAATCAAAGTACTAAGTATTGTATCAAGTGGCATACACACACAAAATATATCATCTCAGAGCAAGAAGACTGAGGGGATTGTGTGTATATTGTGTGTGCATGCTCTGTTATGAATTACATATTGAATTGCTGTCAAAAAGTAACTCTCTCAGCTGTGGGCCCTCCCACAGATGCATGACACTGGCATACAACCATGGGCACATTTCAAAGGGCAATTGCAGGAAGTAAGGAACTCCTTGGAGGAAGAGTGAATATGGAGAAGACACCTTCTAACTATTGATTTGCTTTAAATGCTGGAGAATGAATGAGGAAATTAAGAAAGCATTTCAGAAATATGCCAAAAGGTTCTTTCTGTTGGCAAACTGGCTACCATACTGAGGAGTGCCAGTGAGGGCTCAGGAAATATCAGGTGCAGTAGAGCAACTATTTTCTGTAATTAATAGCCAAGACAGATTTGTCATGATGGGGAATAGTAAACACAGGACAAAAGTAATACAGTTCTGTGATCAACATTTTTTATTAATATTTATAAAGAAAATTGATACACCATTAAGAAAGAACTGTGATCACAAAGTATACAATGTAAACTTATGGGTATGTAGAAGTGCCAGCTTTTAACTGTCCTTGCTCTACAATTTAATCTACTATTTGGAAGTGTTTAGCTCCTCATCAGGAGAGACATTTTTTTTCTGGTCAGTTTACAACCCTTTTGATATATTCTCTTACCAGTCCCTTAAAATAATAATAAAAAAAAGAGCTAAAGAGATATTCCTCAAAATTGATATTGCATAAGCTGCAACTTCTATTACTAAAAAAAAGTAAATAGTTTAAAAACACAGACATTATATAACAACTAGAAATTAAAGACACGTAAAATTCATATTGTAGGAAAAACCCACTATTTCAGAAGAGCAATTGTGTGAACCAATAATAGGAATTTGTGCATAGTGTCTGAAAATTAACTGGCAAGATTTGTTTTAAAGTGCTTTCTGGTGCAGTTTACATTCTATGGATTTCATAGCAAATTTCTCATTGATTGTAATGGGTGTGGACCACATAATTTGTTTAGCAGATTTAACACAGTCATACTTAGTTTTTCAGTTCAAATACACTGCCTTTTGAAGATCACAACCCTAATCTAACAACAGGATGCAAGAGAAATAGGATGCAGACTTGGATATTGGAATTATATGTTTTATTATTGTTGTATGCGGCTTTCAAATCTTTAGAAGTAGGTGTTTAATAAATACTCATAAAAAAGTAAAAGTAAAAATATTTCAATCAGCTGTATTAGCAAAAGAGTTACCATAGGGCAATTTCAGTTTAGGGTTTTCCAGGAACGAAAAGATGGCTGAAAGCCTGTGGGGCAGTTTCAAATGTGTAACCTATTTCCACACTACACTCTTATAGTGCGATTTCCACACTATACACTCCTATAGTACGATTATTCCACTTTCAACATCCTATGGAATCCTGGGGTTTGCAGTTTTGGGAGGGGCCACTTGGCCCCTCCCGAAACTGCAAACCCCAGGATTCCATAGGATGTTGAAAGTGGAATAATTGTGCTATAAGAATGTAGTATGGAAAAGGCCCTTTTAGGATCTACATAGGGACTGTGAAAGTACCCCAAACCCCACTTACCAGGCAGCAGCCACTGCAATCAGTAGGGTCTGTTCTCCTGTCATTTGGGAAGCAGCTGGATGACGGTCCTATGCTCACTGCCATACAAGCAATCTATGGCCTGAGGGGGAGTTGCAATAGGGACCCTGCTTCTGTCTGTCTCAATGAAGATCACTCATGGAAGGTATGGCAATGTCAGTTAGCTGCTTCCCAGTTGACAGGAAAGAGCCCCCCCCAATTGATGGCAGCCGCTGTGGCCCAGTAAATGCGGATTGGTGGGATTGGGAGAGCAGCCACTGTGTAGCACCATAAGTACAGTGCTTACACATTTGTATCTCTCTAACAGGATTCCAGCCATAAGCTTTGAAGAGCTGAAAGGTTTTATGACAGTTTTGAACAATAGCAACAGAACAATAAGACACAAACAATGGGAAAGAAATATTCTCATACATATTTCAACACATACTTTCATTTGTTCTACAGTGTGTTCATTATGACCCTTCACAGTATTAGCTAAGTGTGTAGAGATTAGCCTGTGTTTTGTTTTTGTTTTTGTTTTTGCCTTCACATTTCATGGAATCTGCTTTGAAGCTGCACAGTCAGTTATGGATCTTTCTGATTCCTTCCATAGTAATCATTTTAAAAAAAGTGTCTCCCAAAGCATGAATTTGAAGTGGTTAAAGTCTTGCTAATTTAGATGACTTTGACCACTTCAAATTGATGGTTTGGGAAGAAGTCTTGTATACAAGGAAATTATGCGACCAGCATTACATTAAGCTGACTTGGTCTTCCTTCATCCTTGTTTACATTTGGTTACTTAAACTATGTGAGACCAAAACAGACATCTCTGGCCTGTTAAATGCACCTGAGCAATTGGCTGCTACTGCTGTGATTTCTCATTGTTCTTAAAATTAGGTCTGTGGAGTGAGGCTCATGTTATATTTTTGCCCAAATTCCTCTGGAAGAAACTACAGCAGATTTTATCCTACAGGCGTCTATATCAGCAGAAGCTAGTTGATACTCAAACTAGAAACTGCAGCACTGTTACAGAACAATTGTCCAAAATGCATTGGAGACCAATCTTCATTATACTAGCATAAACGCATTTCCTTCATTAAGCTAAGGCAGCCTCCCCAGCCGGTGCCTTCCAGATGTCTTGGACTATAACTCTCATCATCCTCAGTCAGCATGATCAATCATGCATTAGAGGATTGTACACTGATTACTGTTTTCCAGTCATGTTCCTTTTGAAAACAATAGGCCAGGAACTTCTCCTTTTCTTTTGGTTTTCTGGAACTTTTTGAAGATCTGGCATGATGCCTGCAAAATTAATTGCCCATTTACTATGAAGATGTTTCTTCTGGAATGTGACTAGTAGGTTGTTCTACTGCATGCTGGTTTTTCAATACACAACATGATTTGTAGTTTTCCACCACTTTGGCTTGCAAGCTAGCCTTAGCTTTCTTGTGCCAAATGTCTGTGGCAATGTATACATTGTATGGATCATTTGAATGTTCAAGCTTTTTGGAACGGATGTAGCTCGTCATGATCCCAAATGTGAAGAAGCCAAAGAAGCAGAACAACAACAGTATGAACACTACTTCCAGGTGGTCAGTGGTTGCTGTGGCTGGTGTAGGCAAGGGGTGGTTTGTTTTAGCTACGTAGTCCTCTAGCAGTTTTGAAAGGAGCAAGTTCAGTGCTGTATTGTTGGATGGCACTGCCATTCTTCTGTCACAAATGACACAGCTTCCTTTAATTCTGATTTATGGAGTGGTATAGGAGAAAAAAAAAACAAAATATAGGTACAATTAGATTCAAATAATAATCACACTGACTTCTATTGCAGTTGAATTAGAAATTTGGGATTGATGACTATAAGTGCATGCATATCCATATCTAGTTAATTTAAATGAAACCATATACATACACCAAACAAAACCCCTTGAATGGGTGACTTTGGGCACATCACACACTCTCAGCCCCAGAAAGTCACCATAAGTTGGAAAGATTTGAAGGCACACAACAATAACAACTCCTATCCAAGAACCAAACCATTACACCCTGCTGATTTCCCTCTGGTCTCTGCTCACCTCTTTTTGAGGAGTGTGTATGTCACTAAATAGTATTTGCCTGGTGGATTCTGAAAAGTAAAGGTTTATTCACACAACACAATTACAATGCTATTATTCCATCTGAACCACCGTGGTTCTATCCTATGGAATCCTGGGATTTGCAGTTTAGGAGACGTGTTTAGAATTCTCAGCCAGTGTGCTCCAGTGTCTCACCAAACTATAAACCCCAGGAGTCTGTGGGATGGAACCAGGGCAGTTAAAGTAGAATCTTAGGCCATTTCCACACTACACTCTTATAGCGTGATTATTGCACTTTCAACATCCTATGGAATCCTGGGGTTTGCAGTTTCGGGAGGGGCCAGCCAGTGCAATAATCGTGCTATAAAAGTATAGTGCAAAAATGGCCATAGTGCTATAATTGTGTACTGTGAAAGGATCCTAAGTATATAGCCTCTAGGCCAGTGCTTCCCAAGCTGTCTGATGTGGGGGACTAGCAATTATTTTTTTCCAGTGTACCAAGAGCAGCACCATATTTGTGCTTACAGGCTACAATTCCTTCCTTCCTTCCTTCCTTCCTTCCTTCCTTCCTTCCTTCCTTCCTTCCTTCCTTCCTTCCTTCCTTCCTTCCTCGATACTTGTCTTGGATGGAGAACCAATGACCCAGAGAGTGGCACTGGTCTAGGGAGCACCACTATGAGTAGCATTGTCTTATGATATACCTTTGTCAGTGAAAATAAAGTAAATTTACTAATATATTATGCCCTGTTTCTGAGATTGTAGTCTATTGGCTATAATAGATCTGCCAGTCCTCTCCAGCCAAATTGAAATTCTACTTCTAGTTTTGTGAACACATGAAACTGCCATGTATAGAGTGAAGATTATTGGCCCATCTGACCAGAGTTGGCCAAGACATTTTGCTGCTAGAGGCAAAGTAGAAAGTACTTTTTGCTGCCCACACAAGTGAAGGAATATAGTATCCCAGAGTAGCCAAGTGATTTTGGAACAAGAGGCAAGCATTCTCTCCATCTCCATCAGTAAAAAGGAAAAAAAAAGACATTTGGTTGCCTGTTCATGACACCCTGAAGCAGCTACTTTCCTCTAATAGTAGGATGAATCCTCTACCTTGTTCCAGTTATCAGTTCTAAAGCTGTTTCAAGCTGAAGCTGCTCTTCAGCCTTGATATCTGAAATTCTTTGAATTGGAAATGTGGAGAATTGAGCCACAGACCCTATAGCAAAGTGGATTTGTATTTTTTCCCTGAGATGTGTCCCACATTTCCTTGGCTTCACTGGTACCAAGTTGGTATGGAATAGGTACTAATAAGAAAATGTGATAGCTACATTTTGCTTCTGATTGCTAGCATGAAGGGCCCAGCATTGAGAAGCACACGTGGCCTCTTTATTCCAGGCAGAACTTTTTGAACGATACTTTTTTTCTGATGTCATTTTGTGCTGGTGGGCTGAGAAAGGCCAAGAAAATGGTTCTAGCTCAGAACTGAAGCACGTGCTTTGCACACAGCAGTCCTGGGTTCAATTGCCAACCAGTTATGATTGGAAAAGAGGCCAGTCTGAAATGCTACAGAGGTGAATAGCCAAACACTACAGAGTAGCTCTCTCAACCTCGTTTCCATCAGATGTGCTGTGCTGACTAGGGATTATGGGAGTCTGACACATCTGGAGGGTACTAGATTGGGGAAACTTGCTTGAGACAATATTGGACAAAGCAAGAGTATGACTCAATGTAAGACAGCTTTCAATGGTTAAGAGAGCCACACAATAAGCCTAATAAAATTGTAATTCAGTCTCTGTGATTAATCTTCTCAGCAAATGATCACAACTGTATAAATATTACTTTATACATTGTCCAGCAGCTGTTTTGCACCATTGTTTAAAAAACAGAGTTGTTGTTGTTGTTTAAAAAAGCATGATTCCTGGTTTGTATGTAAGGAAAAACTAGTAACTGGAGAAATAAAAATTTAAGCATAGATTGAACAGAAATCTTCCTTCTGCTGCCTATGACTCTGAGATGTCACTTTCAAGTCTGTCAAATCTTGTGCATATAGCACTAAATTTTGTCTTAGTATAACATGTGAAAGAAGCTAAAGGTCTAAAATTGATTTTAACTTTAGTCAAGGAAAACAGTGTGCTATGGAGTCTTGTGTTTTCCAGCTATATAGACAGTAGCACATGTGTACTTGTCCCCTTAGGCATGCTGATTGTACTATGGGGCAGGGTTGGAAAAAGCAGGCTATATATGGCCCCTGGATCCCAACCCGCCTAAACCACCCATTTAAAAAAAGTTGCATGATTTTCAGGTAAAACTTGCCCCAAAACTCTCCCAAAAGTGTCTAAACATGCAAAAGCTCTTCCTCACCCCCTCAGAAATAGCCACCCTCTCTCAATGGCCTCATTTTCTTCCTTTTTAATTCTGGGTGCCATTTTAAAAGCTAAATGGAGGGAAAAGAAAGTATTTTGAAACACTCGCGGGGGGGGATTTGCCCACAGGGAAATGGGGTAGAAAATTGACCCTTGGCAGCAACAGAGTTGCCCTTCTCTGTACAATGGCTTGTGTAACTGACTGTGCAACTGGAAAGTATATTTTATTCCACCTAGGCTCATAGTGTGGAACTAGACATTAGTCAAATACAGTGTTATCTGTAGTAATGATATAACTCTGTTGGATACTGGCTAACGTTAGCAGTTCCACTGGGCACATTTGAAACTTTCTGGTGACCTGGTCTCAGTTGTGAGGATCTCAGATTTCATTTAAGAATGGACATAATTTGAGAGGCCTACATTGGACTTTCTGGAATCCACTTCATCCTAGCTGCCTGTGCTGAATTTTCTGTCATTGGTAGCAGTGACAAAATCTCCACTTTTAATTATATAAACAACATGCTCTAGGGTTGTAAAAAATAATAACTTCATATATGTAAACAAGGCTCTCAGAAAGCTTCCAGGAGGGTGATTTTCCTTTTAAAAAACAGCATTTTGGGTCCATGAATCTTGTTTCCATGTGGCGATTTTGCTGCCGTAGCAAATATAGCACACATGCACACTGAAAATGACTGCGGGGCTACATGTGGCCCACAGGTCACGTGTTACCAGCCTCTGATTTAGAATATCAGGTGATTAACAGTGTAAGGAATCTCTGGGTGAGCCTGCATGCCTTGCAACCATTTGAGCCAAATATTTGCAAGCCTTCAAGCAAGCTACTTGGAAGAAGACCAATTTGCAGGCTGTTTGGGAACTTGTGAACTTGCTGAGATGTACCATGCTAAACATCTCACATGCCTTCTACAGAAATTTAAAAAAGGAAGGGAGTCAGACATCTGAAGCGCTGCAATACACAGCTAGCTGGTATTACACACCTTAGTCTTCCAGGAACAAGGGAGATAGTGTTTTGATTTTGTTTTGTTTTTTGGTACTCTGGAATCTCTCAGATCCTCCCAACATATCATGAATACCCATACTATGAGTCCACAGCTGCTTCCCTGTACATCTTTTCCTTTGTTTCTAACCTAAGTATTTTGAACTCTGTAAAAGTTCTTTCCTCATGGGAATAAACCAAGAAAATTAAGCAGAATTGTGCAGCTTTTGCAGAATACATTGTGCAGCACGTTTAAGAAAGACTTGCAATCAAGCTCAGTTCAGCCTTTTCCAGTGTGGAAGTGCATAGAGCCTATATCTCTACTGTAGGTAAAGTTCTAGAGTTGTCACAGAATTATCCAGTAAGAGTGTCAGTAGTCCATGCTACGGTATACATATCTTCCTGAAGGGAGTGGAGCCAGGGTTTCCATCTGTTGGCCTCCATCCTGATTTCATGTATTGCACCACTCTCACCTCTTCTACTCATGCAATTTATGTGGCATCTGACATGTGTGATTTTGGGATGACATGTGCATGTATGCTCATATAAGAAGCACATGTGTAGGGTCTCCATTCAGTTGGTAATCTAAGTCCCTTTTCGTATGGCATTTGCCATGCAAAAGGGTGCCTGGAGCCTCGCACAATTGTGAGGAGTGATCTGCATGACGCACTCACAATTGCACAATGCTCCAGGGCCTGGCAGGCACCACTCGCACACTTTTTCATTTTTGACTTTCAGCTGAAAATGGTGCACGATTGCGCATTGCTCCGGGGCCCCACGCACACTTGCCATGCGTGTGGAGCCTCTGGGGCCATGGTGGTTGCACTTCCTGCCCCAGTGCAGCCTGGGAAACTCCCAGGCTGCACTGCGGAAGGAAGAGGTGGGGCTCTTGTGCTATCTGCTCAGGAACAGGCAGCTTGTGCAGAGCTGAAGCAGTGGGGACACAAGAGCCTCTCACTGGAGGCTGCTCGTGCAATCGCCGCACCCCAGCGCCAAAAAAAGATATGGTGCGGAAAGGGCCTTAGTATTGTAAAGTATCTGATCATATGGAGACCTTGTAGACTGGCCTGGCATCACTACCTGGCATCCTTAGGCTGATCCTTGGACTTCCACCAATAGTGACAGCTGAAAAGACTTCCATTCCTGCCATATAGCAAGTATTTCAGTTTTGCTAATGCCTGGTGGAAGCAACTGACCATGCCCATGTTTTCTGTTGAATGCCTTCTTCCCATCCCACAGTACACCTGGAGGGTGAAATGTCTAGTACAGCACAATGGAAAAACTAAATGGTGGCTGCAACAATGCGCATTGGGGCTTATTAAGAGCTTCCTCTATCCTGATGCCGCCACTGCTTACTCACATACAGATGTAGACATCATGAGAATATTCATAAAGGAAGTAGAAGCTCTAAATATGAAAATGTTCCCCAGGTCAATTGTCATGTACACTTGTGAATAGTAGATGTAGTACCCATCTATAGCTGACATGTGTACAAAATGAAGGCTTGAGTGTTTCCTGTGTTGGTTCACTGAAATGTCACAACCACAGTGAGATTTTGGCTTTCAGGACTCTTCTTCTGGTTTAGATGTTTCAAAATTAAGAGACTGTTGAAGGAGCAAAATTTTCAGAAATCTGACCAGATGTTACAGCCAGGCATTTTATCCTCAGTTGCAGATGTGGGGGAGGAAGGGGAGAGGGAAGAAGCGGGGAGAGAGAACAAAGAAAGGAGTGGTTGTGACAAAATGAGAACAGATTATGTCTCTTATTGTTTAAAACAGAGGTACGGAATATTTGGCCCTTTAGATGTTGTTGGGCCCATCAGCCAGAATGCTACTGGTGGGGTTGATAACAGCTACAGTCCAACAGCCTCTGTGGGGCCACATGTTTCCCATTACTGGTTTAAAAGTTATAACCTCTCAACTCTAGCCTTTAGGGATGTATATTTCATTAAGAGTGGGAGGCATAATAATGGAGAGCTTTGTTTGGATGCTAAGGTACACTGTGTGAAAAAGAACTTTTAGCAAATATTTTTCTGGGTTGAGGTAATGGGGTTGAATAACTGGGTAAAGTTCTACAACATTGCAAAGTATGTATCCTCTACACACTGGAGTGCCTTTCCGTTCAGAGTTCAGGGTCGCACCATCTACTCTTAGCATCTGTTTGTATATTTAAATCATGGATTATAATAGAGAAAATACTTGAAGGAACTTTTTGTTTAAGTTGCATTAAATTATGAATATTTCCCCTTCACAGAAGGGAGAATCTGGGGACAGTGTGAAGATATATGTGAAAGAAATGCTCATTTTATTATATTTCAAGGACACCATTGGCACCAGTTTAAAACATACAGCCTTTCCACCAGCAGCTAACCAAACATGAATACTGTTTCCACATCTAACTGGATCCACTGCCTGCTGCCCTTATAATCACTTCTACTTAAGGTCTCATCATTGTAACATCACATACTATTATTTTAAAGTTGCGTGCTGTTGTGAAAGTAGTCCACCTTCATAGAAATTAACTGCCGTGAACAGCTTTCCAGCAATCAGAAGGCATGACTGTCAAGTTTGTCGTGATATCTCATTCTTTTTCCACCCCCAAATGAAAAACACCTTTGTCTCAACTGATATATAGAAGTACACACCTATCTCTAAAGGTAGATGAAAAAATGAAAATATTGTTAATGTTAATATTTCCTTTTATTTTTTTTCCATGTAGAACATGATTTATTTCCAAACAGATACAGAGCAACTTTGAGATGAATTACTGTATTGATTTGAATTACTCTTTAACAGGTTTGCCTATGTCATTCTAATTGCCATGTAGAATTTTCTAGCTGCAAAAATCCTTCTAGCAAGATTATTTTCATACTGAGAAAACATGGAGATAATGATCACTAGCTGAACTGTCATTGTTGTGAAAACAGTATGTAACTGTGAATTGTGTTCACATTTTAAAACTTTTAGCTAGAAAAGTTAAAACTTCTTATCTACGTCTTGTTTCCAACACTGCAGTTCTTTGAAACATGTATCCTTTCTGCTCTTCCCTCTCTAGATGGAAAAAATTATTTTACAATATAGAACTGCAGAGGGAAAGTAAGGCAGTAGACCAGATGCCAGGTGCTCTTCAAATATAATGGCACAGAGCGCAAAAACAAACATTTCTGATCAACAGTCAGTTTTTAAGCAGTGGCGGGAGCTCATCTCCTGTAACAAAAAGGCAGACAAGCAAACAGGAATAAACATGCAAACTCACCAAGCAGTGTGGAGGAGGGAGCCTGTAATCTAGATGCTGTGAGTCAGGCTCACACTCTGAGCTTGGCTGGGAAGAAGCCTGAAGTCTGGGAGTTAGGGAGCAGCATCACACTGTGACTGTCAGGTTGGGAGGGACTTACCATGTGTGCATGAGCAGCCAGCCTTATGCTGTGAGCGCACAGGGGAGGGAACCTGTAAGCTTCTGGGAAGACAGGTTTACATAAAGGAAGGTGACACAGATTTCCAGGCAGGGAAAAGGTATCTGGCAATACAGACAAGTAAAGACACGTGCCCAACACAATGGGAGTATCTTGCTTTATATGCAAAGCTGGACAGTTCTAGCAACTTGATTTCCTTTCATCATTTTCAAGTGCTGATATATTTCTGTGGAGTAGTGCACAGATTGAAGACACTAACCACCCAATCTGTTCACATAGGTTAAATTATGAAGTGACTATTTTCTACTTGGCAAAAAGTAATGAGATCCAATGTGGGTCAACAGGGTATATGATTGGGAGCAGAAATAATAAATTTTGGGAAGTTCCTGTGACCCTGCCACAGCTCACCATGAGACAAGGGGCCCAGTCACACCAAGGAACTATGGCACTGTTATTCCACTGTCATGATTCCATCCTATGGAATCCTGGGACTGGTATTCTGGTGAGGGACTGGGGTAATTTGACTGAGAATTTAAATGCCCCTCTCTAATCTTCAGATCCAAGAATTCCTTTGGATAGAACCATGGCAATTTAGTTGGAATAATAGTGCTATCTTTCTGTAGTGTGAACAGGTTCCAAAGGGGATGTATCTACGCTACGGTTACAGCCATTTGATACTGTTTTGACTGCCGTGGCTCCATCTGATGGAATTCTGGGATTTATGGTTTGGTGAGGGACTTTTCACTCAAGGACAAGCAGTTGTGTAATTCAGGAGAATGGATACTAGAGCTCTCTCAAGTAGAGAATTTTGAGCACATATTCCAGAATTTTCAGAGGATAGAGGCATGACAGTTAAAGTGGGATCAAACTGCTATAATTGCAGTGTGGACACAGCTAGGTAAAAGATTAAACATTGCATCATAACTGCTTCTTTTAGCTAAAAAATACTCCTTCCAAAAGTTATAAACATGTGTAACTCTTCTTCTTAAGCTTTCCACCCTTGATATTTCACATATTTGCTCTCCTGCTTTTGGAAATAAGTATCAAGGAACAAGATGGTACCTAATCAGTCAAAAATCAGTTCTGGGATCTCACAAGAGGGAAAGCAACTGAAGATACATTTAGAGTCCCAGATTTAGCTTCTGTTCTTTCTGATTTTATTTTAGAGATCCACGAATGTTTTCTTTATTCCAGAATATTTTCTGTCAGCGCCTGATACAATCAGAAACTTTTTATACCAACTTGTAACAAATACCAACTCGTTTATTTTAACTAATTAGGAAGGATTTCCAAAGAAAATGGTGGATAGGTAAAACATTAAGGGCTCTTTCCCTATCTATTGCTGAAAATTGCCCCCATTTGAAATAAGTAGTGGATTTTAAATATATGTCAATGACATTGTTAGGAATGGATCCAATGGACTTTTGCCCCAGATCTTCTGAACTGTGTCCTGGATCTCTTGAGATCTCCTGAGGTGTCATGATGACATCATCTTCCGGAACCCAAAACTGCTTATTCCCTCTGAGCTGAAGCAGACCTTAAAACTTTCTTCCTTAGCAGACCAGTAGGGGGCGTAGCACAAAGGCAGCAGTTTTTAAAGGCACCATGTTGGGACATTTTAATCCCTGATGCAGAGTTTGTTGCACACTTTACACAGAAGTAGATCCATTCAGTCCTTCTGAGACATTGTGACCTGCACAGAAGTGAACAGTATTTCCAAATTTCAGCTACTTGCTGTTTACATTTTGCTTTATATAAACAAAAAAATGCTAGGTTGGTGGGGAATATCAAAAGTCTTCTATTAATTCTTGCCATTAGGGTGCTGTTTCCCAGCCAATGTAACATATTGGCCATTTCTGCACGGGGTGAGGGAATTGCCCCGTGCCGGTACTTACTGGACTTCTTGTCTCCACACTCGGGTCCAGGCTGGTCCGGAGCAGTGCATGGCTGCCACTTCGCACTGCTCCGGAGACAAAAATGGTGGCTTCCGGTTGGTGGAGGCTCTCCACCAACCGCTGAAGCTTGTTAGCCTAAAGCCCGTCCCCGGCAGATCGCAGGCTTGCACTGGTGCAAGCCTGCAAATCTGCACCGGAGCGCGGGCACAGAATGGCGTGCTCCATGCTTTTGAACGACCTGTTTCAAGCGGTCTTTCAAAAGCACACTGGACGACCACTTCGGGTCGTTCCGGAGCGGGCTGAGGTGCGGAACTTACTAAGTAGGTCTGACCCAGTCCGCTCCCAGGTGCAGACATCCTCCCTGGGGGATGCTCTGCACTGTTTCTTTAAGCCCATGCGGAAATGGCCATTGGGTAGTTATATACATTTTCTGGAAAAAGTACCACAGAAATATATAAGAGCAGTAAGTTTTCCACTACTCACCTCTGGTACTGGGATAGAAAGTACAATATATTGGATTTCAGTGGTGTTCTATAATATTAGCACTGTGTTTTAAATATTTTATTTGATTACACACACACACACTCACACACACATGCTTTCACTGAGATGATTTTATATATATGTCCATATAAAACATATTTTATTCAGCAAACACAAACCCTCAGTTAGTTGTGGAATATTTTAATTCCCCACAATATTTTGGAATTCTTGGAAGGGTGGAAAAATGTCCAGTGATATGAATAGTGCAACATTTTTAATATCATAGCATGAATAAAATATGAGAGACTTTGCCAAATTTGGATATATTTTGTGGCATTGTTCATGTTCCAAGATGAGGTGGGGAGCTCAGAGTTTGTAGCAGCTTGGAATATATGTTTTTAAAAATGAATAAAATGGTATAGGTTAGAATAGATATTGGCTTGACAAAAGCTTTGCGATGCAAAGATTAAAATATAAATAAAAGAGGAAGTGGTGTCTACAGAATGGATATGTAGAAGATGGGGGGGCTAAAACTAGGGCAAAGCAGATGAAGCCAATGAGAGTCAGGAAGATGGGAAACCTTGGGTTTTGTGTGGCTGCACAGATAGCTAAGAATTTTGCAGGTCAGGTAATTCATGCCACAGTAGGCGTGCAGTATTCTAGTTGGAAATGTGTCATGTTTTTAGGATCACTGCAAAAAAGGAATCATAAGCAAAATGTGTATGAGAGGAATAGGGAAAATGTGATTATATGGGGTAGGAATGACCACAAGTAAAGGGTACTAACTAATGAGACTCTAAGATTCTTGAAACAACCAAATGTGATATTTGGTCCTGAGTGGGAGGCTGATTGGATCTTTCGTGTAACAAATACCTGAAGAAAGAGCTCCACATATAACACTGATATTTTAAAAAAGATGAATTTGCTCTACATAGTTGTATCAGTCTGATATCACTTTGACTGTTATGTTATCATCTGGAGGAAACCTGGGATTTTACTTCAGTTAGTTACTTAGGATTCTTTGCTGGGGAGCTCTGGTCCATTTCTAAGAAATAAAGTTTCCAAGATACTTTGATTTAATCCTCAATTCCTCTTCTTGAGGTACCATGGAAACTGTAAGCAGTAGGGTGGGGGTTCACTAGGACTGTCTAGCAGAAAATTCAAAGTACTTCTCTAAACTACAAATTCCAGCATCCTTTAGGCAGCAGCCATGTCAATTCAATTGATATTGAACTGCTATACTTGTGTAGTAAGATACAGCTATAGTGTCTCACTTTACTGCCACAAAATGCAAGTTGATTTCTACAGAAGCTTGGTAGCTTTAGTAGCACAGAGGATTTGTCTTCCACATATTTGCAGATCATCAGGAGCAGAAAGTTGGGACTATCTGAGTTCATGTTCCAGGAAGTATTGTATGAATGTGTCTGCCAGCTCACGAGAGGCCTTTAAAACCCTTTTGCAGACTAAAAACAAGAATAAGCCCTCAGCCACTTTAGTTCATAATATGAATTAGGATATATACAGTCCTTCTGCTTTCCAGCTCTCCAAAATTCCTCTGAAGTTCTATCCCATCTGAAAGCAGGCAGACACTTGGAGGATTCCCTCGGTCCTCTCTCCATTTCCTCTCTCCATTTTCCACCCCTTCCTTTCCTCTTCTGTCCTGGCTCTTCTTTCACTTGTTTATTCTGTCTGAAGGGTGGTACAAATTCTCAAGATGGGAGGATGAGCATAAAGAGACATTCTGAACCAGATCTTTAAACAAACAAGAGGACTTGTTTTTCTCATCTATGTTACCCTGATTTCTGGGGTCCCTTGGGGGACATCTCAATGTGCTCCACACAATGGGGAATGGAAACTAGCCAGAGCACAAGCAATAGCAATGCAAGAGGCAGGGTAACCTATTGGGGTCTTTTTACCCAGTTTTTACGGGGTCAGGCCAAGCCAAAAACCAAACAAAAATGTCCAATAAATGATTTTATCGATGGAAAGTCTCACGCAGCAACGCAATCACTCACACACTCACTCACTCAAAACTTATTAAGAAACAAAAGAGAGGAAACTGCATAGGGGAGTATTGAAGGGGTGTAGCTGGGGTGATACTACACCTTTGTCCTGAAGTCCTTGGTCCGGGAAAAACAGCAGAGAAGTGGGGCTCAGCACGGAGAGGGCTGAGGGGATCACTCAACAGATGGAGCAACGTCTGCTGGGATGACTGGCGGTGATCCAAAGATCCACTCAAAAATAGGGACTATTTGTAGGGGAAAAAGTACCTGGTGGACTAATCCTTTCCCAGGGAGAACAATGGGTGTTGCAGTGGGCATGAAGCTCCACACTGGTAATTTCCTTTGTGTGATGGGATTGCAAAGTGTTGCCAAGGTCTCAGGATTTTCGGCTGTGTTAGTTTGTGGTGTGACTTCATGTAAACGGTCTTCGCCTGATGGAATATTTGCTCAACTTGGGGCAGACACGCTAATCCCCTCAAGTCGGCTTCCTGGGGCTGTGGACCCTTTTCTATTGTGGGTTTAGACATCTTGAGGTCTCTTAGGGCTACGTGACTGGGGATTTTACTGGCCTGACCTGGTTCTCAGTCTTTTGACCATTCCTGCCTATGTGCCCCTTCAGGGGACCTCTCTGGCACACAGAATCATATTTTGATATCAAAATTGTAGACCCCAGGATAGGGTTTCTCCAGTGGACTAACATCTTCTTTGATTCCTCCACTCTTTGAGAAAACTGGGATCACATAATTGCAGAAGAAGAAAACCTGAGGCTATTTTTCCTTGACAGCCACAACTATCCATCAGTGGAAGCGCCCTGTTTAATAAAAACCAGAGTTAATTTGATGAGGGAAAGAATCAACTACTGTACTGCTCTTTTAAACAACTCTATAGTCAGAAGAAATGTAAGAACAGTTATGTTGGATCAGCCCAAAAGCCTATCTCATTCAGCATACTGTTCTCACAACAGTGGCCTGATGTTTTTGGAAAGCCCACAACTAGAACATAAGAGCAATAGCACCTCTCAACCATTGTTATCCAGAGGAGCAAACTGCCTGTGATACTGGATATAATATAGTGCTATCAAGGCTTTTAGCCACTGGTAGCTTTATTGTCCAGGAATCTGTCCAATCCTTTTTTTAAAATCATCCAAACCAGCAACAATTCTTACATCTCTCTGTATAACAAATTTGCTATGTAGTTTGACTATATACTGTGTGAAGGAATACCCCTTTTTGTGGTCGTAGCTCCAGAAGTTTCGATGCTTCACTCCATACATCTGAAGAAGTGGACTGGAGTCCATGGAAGGTTATACCAAAATAAATCAGTTAGTCTTAAAAGTGCCACAGGATCCTTTCCTTCTTTTTATATCCATCATATATAGCTGTATTGAGCTGTAACTCAGTTTTTATAACTGTCAATTGTATCCATCATAGGATGGTGCTGAACTGATTTTGTTATTCAGAACCTCGGAAAGTGTGAATAAGATTGCAGCTGTAAGCACTGTGTGTCCACTTGTTCCATTCTTTTAGCCAACTGTTTGTGATGATTTCTTTGAACTACACTAGAGTATTGCTGATGTGATTCAACAAATTTTCTCCTCCCTGTTTTTTTTAACTTAGTCATAAAGTTATAGTTCAGAAGTGTTATTTCACTGAGATAGCATGACACTACTTGTTGCTGTTGTTGTTAATTGCTGTCAAATTGACTTTGACTTATGGTGAACCTATGAATGAGAAACCTTGAGGTCATTGGAAAGGCCCCTTCTTAAACTGCAAACCCCAGGATTCCATAGGATGTTGAAAGGGGAATAATAGCACTATAACAGTATAGTGCGGAAATGGGCACCGTCATCAACAGCACTGCTCAGGTCTTGGAGACTCGGGGCTGTGGCTTCCTCAAATGAGTCTGTCCACCTGTATTGGGCTCTTCCTCTTTTCCTACTGCCTTCTACCTTGCCAAACTTCATTATCTTTTCTAGTGAGCCATATTTTCTTGATATGTCCAAAGTCTGACAATCTCAGTTTAGTCATCTTGGCTTCTAGGGAGAGTTCAGGGTTATTTGCACTAGAACTGATTTATTTTTGGCAGTCCTGGACATCTGCAGAACTCCCCTCCAGCACCACATTTCAAATGAGTTGATTCTCTTCCTTCACTGTCCAGCTTTCACAAGCATATGCAGAAACTGGAAATACAAGGGCATGAACAATCCTGCCTATTCAATTATGTATCTTTATATTCGAGGATCTTATCTAGTACCTTCATGGCTGCCCTTCAGCTATAGCTCTATAACAACATTTTTTTAAAAAAGGAGGAGAAGGGAACATATCGCTCTGATGTGTTTCAGAACTGAAAAGAAATTGAAGGTTGATATGAAATGTTGCAGCTAATGCCAAGAATTGCCAGGAAATCATTTGGGATAACAAAATGTCATTAGAGTATTAAAAAAAAAAAAAAACCTACGAGAACTACAGTAACAAATATTGCACCCCCTTATACATTTGCCCTATCTGGAGTTGCCCTTAGTCACTTTTTGGTAGAGATAATCTTGAGATATGATCATAATAATGCAAGCTTAATCAGTTCCTCCTGCCCACCACTTACAACTCTACTGCCTTGGTAACACTTTCTAACCAATCGTATGCCTATTTGTGCTTTTCCTTTTTTGCATGCATTCTGGCTTGAAATCAAACTGGCAGAGTAACTATACATTTTGTGAGGAAAGGACTGAACATATGTTATATGCAGTTATCCAATAGTGAGGACTAGAGGTAGTTGGTACATGCTCAAAGATACTTTTGCCCTGGGAATGAGATTTTCCCTTGTGTTGAAAACAGATTCCTTGTCATAATTCTCCTGAATTCTTGTCATAAATTAAATTACAGGGAGGAGAAGGTAAGAAGAACTTGACTGTGACATGGAGAAGGTAGAGGAAGCCTGCAAAACCCAGAAAAATATTTAGAAGAAGGACAAATAAGTGGAAATTGTTGGATGGAAAGGGACAGAATTTATGTGTGATCTGGTTGTATCTTGTTTTTTGCTTTTTAATTATGGTAAGCCACCTTGAATGCCATCTTGGGAGAAAGGCAGGATGTAAATTCAATAAATAAATACATGCAGACATACATGCATACATGCATACAAACTAACAACAGTTGTAGCCATTGTTTTAAAATGGAATGCTGAAGCTATACTCTGTATGAGAGATGTTACTTTGTAAATGTATGGCACTGTATTAAGCTTTAACTGCTCAATGATAAAAGAGATTTGTTTGGTAGACACTCTGAGGTAGTCTTATTATTAAAATGTTATAAACTATTCATTATTAACATTAGCAATGCAATCTTCTGTATATTTTCTCAGACCTATTGACTTACTTTCAGGTAAGTATGTACAAGAGGGGCAGGAAACTGTAGCCCTCCAGATGTCACTGGACTGCAACTCTCATTGGTCCTAGTCATCATAGCACATAGTGAGACATGCTGGGAGTTGCAGTCCTCCATAATCCGGAGGTGACACAGTTGTGTAGTATAGTATTGCAACCGAAATGAATTGTCTAGATTCTCCAAATATGTTCTCTTAGTTGTTGTGTGGTCTGGTATTGTGGCTAGAGTATCAGTTTGGAAAGTGGGAGTTTTATGTTCAAGCCCCTATTGAAGCCATGAAATTCTTTGAATTATTTTGGGCCTACCACACTGAGTGTACCTATCTCAAGGAGTTGCTGTGAGGATGAAGTGGGGAGGAGAGAGCACCATACGCCATCATTGGAGCGTGGTGAAGAGAGAGATACACATTTCATGAATAAATGAACAAAGAAATACACTCAATTTATTGGGGAAAGATCTTCAGCCTCCTTCTGCAAATAATGTCTATTGGCATTTTGTGATTGAGTTCAAATAAAGATTCCTCTCTAGACAGTACTTCTGCATTTAACTATTTGTTCCCTTTTATCGATTCGCCTCCCTTTACCCCATATTTGCCAGCCCTGGCTGGAGTGAGTCCACTCTTCCTCCATAAGGCCAAAGGGATTATTTTGGCTGAAGAACTGTTTCATTGGGGGTTGGTAGGCTAGTGATTCATCGCACATGGAAAATGCACTGATGCAGATTTCATGAATGCTGAAATCACGTGGGGTATAAATAGGACTATACTAGTTCATAGGCAAATGACTAAGCCCAATATAGATTAGGGCATGTGGGAGAAAACACATACAGAGCAAACCAGTTTTTCCAAGCTGGGCATGCAAAGACAAATTTGTACATGTTCCGCAAGTGTGTACAATAAGCTATTTCCTAACATGGCCGCATGTGTCTACATTGTTATAATTGGAGATTGAAAGCAAAGTGTGAATTTGTAACTTGACCAAAATATCCCAGTGATGATGACTGGGAATGCATGTGGATTGGAATTTGGAAAAGTAAATTTTGGACTATAGCTTCTGGAGTCTCTGAGCAACCCTGCTGCCTGAGACAATTTCAGGATTTGTAGCCCTCAATTGTAGTCCCCCTTTTTCCAAACTCTGTTTTGGTGTTGAAAAATCTCTTCATACAACATAACTTCCAAGCACAAATTGTCTCCTTCCAATTATTTTGTCTTTAAATACACAAAAATGTGTTGACTAAATGGTCCATATCTTACATTTCTGCACACACAATTGGCTCCACCATAATCCTGTGATCTGTAGATCTCCTAAAGCAGATATCAGCTGCCAGGAACAGATGTAGACATTACAGAAGAATGAGGAAATTCACAATAGTGAGGATAAGTGGAATAAACTAAAGGATTGTGGTGATGGTAAGGAATTGGACAACTAGTGAAGCAGCACTATTAAGAAATGAATGATGACAATGGTGAAGAGAGCAAGATCATGTAGCATCTTACTCTTAGGTCTCCATATTTTCTCTCAAGGTCAGATAATAACCTACACAAATGTAATTTGTACATGGGAAAGACTCTTTCTCTCTAAGCCCATGCATGAGGAACCTTTGCTGCTCCAGATGTCTTGAGTTATAATTCTTACAATCTCATACGAGTCATCAGCTCAGTACAAAACCACTCATTCTACCCTAACAACATGATAGTAAGAATATATATTTATGGAGGAGGAACGAGAGTAACCACAAGAGGTTGGAGGCAGTCATGCCATTGTAAGTTGTATGCTACAAATTGGCCACTCAACAGCAGAAATGGGTAGAGCTGACAATGAGGAGGGCAGTTGAGAGCTGGCACTGGGCCTGGGGTGAGATACATCACTGGGCTGCCTCTCTAAATCTTACAAACCAATTGTTGCTACTTTCTTTAAGCAAGTTTTTAAGTGACTTAGGTTTAATTTAGAGTAAGAAGCACTGAAAGTAACACAGTTCATAAACTTAAGTATTGCACTAGTAAATTGTTTTGATAAGCATCATTAATACATTGGAATGAAAATATGCTAGTTGGAATCCTGTTATTGACATTGGCCCTTTCTGCAGCACTCTCCCATCCCGCAATGCGGACAGGAAAAGAAGGGCACCATGATGATGCTTCCGCATTACGTCACCAGGTGGCATGATCATGGATGGGTTTTCCTTGTCAAAAGACATGCAATTGCACCACCATCCCACACTTACCTGTCCTATGAAGCCACGGAAGCATGATGGCTGTGCTTTCTTCCCCAGTGCAGCCTGGGAAAGTACCCGACTGTGCTGTGGAAGGAAGAGGCGTGGCCATCATGTTCCCTTCCACAGGGAGCCAGCTGATGCAGAGGGGAGCACTCCTCTGTTGCGCTCCCCTCCCGGCAGAGCTGCTGCCACAATCCCCACTGAATGACATTGTGAAAAGGTAGGGTGCAGAAAGGGCCATTGTGTCCATCCCCTCCCCAAGGCAGCTTCCAAAAGGCAGAGTATACTGCTGTGGTCATTTACTAAGAGGGGAGATGGAGGAGAAAGGGAGGCATTGTTAGTAGGCTGTACAGCCCCACACTTTGATATGGTTTTATTGGCAAAATATATCAATTGGCATAAATATAAATTATACTTTGCTATGGCTACATGGCCATGCTGGTTGAGAGGAAAAGCTGGACATACACATGCATTGCAAAATCAGGTCAGAAGTGTAGCCAGGTCACAGTCAGGAAATCACCAGGAAACTCCAGCAATGATGGACCAACAGTTAACCTCCAATGACTCAACCTTTAAAAGACAATAGCATCTGAGCTCTCCCTTTGACCAAGCAAAGTTCCCTTTTGTCCCCACACCTGTCTGACAATTAAAGAGCTATCAAGGCTACCATTAACCCTTTGTCACCTAATGCTAAAGGCCATTAGCTCATTCTGGACCTCATTGCCCACTCTCAAAACTCCATTGTTTACTCTGCCAGAGGGCCATTAGCACCTTAGCTCTCTAGGCAGAAAAAGAATATGTCAGTTTTTGGCCAGTCAACTCACAGTATACTCATTGCTGGTTGCCACTCTGCCATTCTGATTCCTGATTGTGTACTGTCCTTAGACTTGCATCTAAGCCACATTGCTGCTTCTTCACTGCTCTACTGGACTGGTAAATATCACCTACTTCATCCTGAAAATCTCGCTATCCAAAACTTTCCTCTCTTTTCCTTCAGTTAACCTTGTGTGATTGTGTGACTGCTTGGATCTAGTGTGTGTGATTGCAATTCCCCCCATAAAACAAATAAGTTTACTTTCGGATCTCTGGCTGGTTCTTCCCTACACTAGTTTTTATTTATTTATTTATTTGTATCCCGCCTCTCCATATGGATCGAGGCGGCGAACAACTTACAAATAGCATGTATTTCGAAACAGTTCTAGTACCGGTAAACATAGGTGTAAAAGATCTCGTAAGTTTACCCCCCTCTTGCTGGCCTCCTATTTGATTAAACATTCCTGATCTTTCATGGCGATACCAGCATCACAGGTGGACCCCTGGGTCACCTATGTTTTGGGGTAACAGCATCCAAGTAATATCCAACTGCAACTTGGTGGAGAGCTATTTCTACCTGAGTGCCAACCTCTGCTCTTGCCCTATGAATGGCTATGGCAGTGTGCTGCAGCTCTTGGAAGATGCCTTTTGGCAACAGGAGGGACATGGAACTGCAGAGACTGAGCATTGGCTGACACCTGCACAATGTTGCATTCTGGCAATTGTTCATCACTTAGCATCCGTCCCTATGTGAACAACGTCTTTAACATCTGAAAAGCTTTGCGAGCTTTCTGTTAGCCAATATTTAAATTATATAGTCAAAGTTTACTTTTCCTGCAAATTTCTAGGATTGCAGTAACTTAAAATTTCACTTGAGCATTTAGAAATACAGCTTAAGCATCCAAAATAAAATAAAATAAAATAAAATAAAATAAAATAAAATAAAATAAAATAAAATAAAATAAAATAAAATAAAATAAAAGGGCAGGCAGGCAAAGTTACCAAGGGCATGTGAATGTAACAAATATAAGAGATATAGGCCTTTTCCACACTGGGCGAGGGAATCGCCCCACGCTGCTACTCACCGGACCTTTTGGCTCCCTGGTCTGGTCCACGGCGCTCCGGAGCAGTGCGTGCTCGTCAATACACACTGCTCCAGTGTCCCAAATGGCGGCTTCCAGTTCCAACTGCTGAAGCTTGCCAGCCTAAAGCCCGCCCCCGGGCAGATCGCAGGCTCGCATTGGTGCGAGCTTGTGAATCTGCATAATGGAGCAAGCTTGCAGTGGTGCGCTGCGTGCTTTTGAAAGACCAGAAAAATCAGGTCTTTCAAAAGTACGCTGGAGGCCACTTGGGGTCATTCCGGACTGGACTGAGGTACGGATCTACCTTAAATAGAGCTGACCCAGTCCGGTCTGAGCTGCAGACCTCCTACTTGGAGGATGGAATGCACCGTTTCAAAAACCTCATGTGGAAAAGGTCATAGTTGTGTATGATTTGCATCGTCTCAACCTCCACAATGCAGAAATTTGGCGACTGAAGGAAAATTTGTTGGGGGGAGAATTCTTGTTTGGGAGGAGGGACAATTTCTTATTCCTCCCTCTGTTGCTATACCTAGTGAGCATGGAACACAAGTTTATCCTCCCTGTTTGCAGAAGAAAAAAAAATAGACATTCAGCCACCAAGCAGTCATTATCTTGTCTGATGTCAGTTTAATGTACACAAGTGAAAATCGACACTGAGAATCCTCATACTGGGAAAATCCATGGGAAGATTAAGAAAACCTGAATAGACTAATCTTAATATCCTTACATTTTGATTGTTGAAGTATGCCTTGAGTTCAAGGATTGCTAATACCCTGATATATGAAGGATACTCAAATTTATAAATACATTGAGAAACAATGGTGAATATCTACCAAAATGTGAGGTTTCTTGTTGTTAATTGCTGTCAGGTTGACTTCGACTTATGGCGACCCTATGAATGAGAGACTCTCCTAAGCCACACCTGATACATTTACCAGAAGGGCTTAAAAGGCACTCCCTGCAAATAGTATTATTTAAAATGACTCAACACAAAATAATATTTACCCAAGGTAAGGTCTTTGAATAAGTTTCCCTAGATGCAAGATGAACAGAATTAAGAGTGGGTGACTGGACAAATAGCAGAGGGACAATCCAATGGAACAATGTAGTGTTTGATCCTTTACCTGTATCTTGCGCATTTCAGTGTGGCAATGACTTTCCCTGCAATGTACTCTAAGCCTAGAAACTAGATCAAGCTCTGTCTGACTTGGTGCCTTCCTATTAAGATGTGCAGGAAGTGAGGGACACTCTTTGTGTTGAGCTTCACACACAACCATAGACCTTTTTGGATTAAACAGATTAAGTGGATTCATTTCAATCTGGGTTCAGGCCTGGTTATGGGACATAAACGGCCTTAGTCACCTTTGTGGATGTCCTATGCTGGGAGATAAATGGGGGGATGTATCTCTCATGGTCCTACTGGACTTCTACTGGTATTTGATACCATCAGTCATAGTATCCTTCTGAGCTATTTCGTTGATATGAGATTCCCTCCCCCCCGAACATTCCAAAGGTAGTGCTGGGGAACTGTTGTTCAACCTCTTGTCCATCAACCTGTGTTGTCCAGAGGGTCCCTCTGCTTTCTAACACCTACTTAAATGCTGGGTAAAGTTATCTGGATTTGGGGGCTAGTTGTCATCTGTATGCTGATGATACTAGCTCAGCCTCTCTTTTGAGGCCAAAGAGGCTGTGAAAGTCTTGATCTGGGTCCCATGAAGGATTTTTTATGGGTGAATAAACTCTAAGAAGGAAATAATGGTGGTCAGTAGGAAAGCTAACTTGAAGTTGGGATCACAGCCTTTTCTGCATAGGGTTGAACTTCCTCTGAATGATCAGATTCATAGCTTAGAGGTGCTCTTGGACCCAGGGCTGCTCCCAGAAGACCAGAGCTGCTTTTGACCAGCTTCAGCTAGTGTTCCAGCTGCAACCTTTCCTGGGGAAAGCAGATTTGGCTAGTTCAAACCTTATTTACCTCCTGCTTAGAGTAATATATGATCTAATATGATCTAATAACATGATCTACATGGGGCTGCCCTTGAAAAGTGTTTGGAAGATGCAGCTCATGCAAAAGGTAGCAACCTTACTGTGGCCATATAACTCCTGTCTTGGCTTGCAATTTGCTTTTGAGCTCAGTTCAAGTTCAATAAAGCCCTGCACAGCTTGGAACCAGGTTATCTGAAAGGTCATTTCCTCCCATATGAAGGTACCAGAGGTTTGAGATCCACAGAGGTGACACTGTTGCATTTCCCAACACTTCATCAGGCTAGACTAGTGTGTCCCTTTGACAGGACTTTCTCTCTAGCAGCAGCCTGACTGTGCAGCTCCCTGTCAAGGGAAGTTAGGCTTACTCTCTCTCTTTTGAGCTTTCAGATTGGCAGCTAAAACAGGATTGTTCTGCATGGTCTTTATTCCTTGACACTGCTTTGACTGTTTTAACTGTTTGGCTTCAAACTATTTTAAAGAGTATTTTTAGTTTGTTTTTTACAGTCTATATATTGTTGTAAATCTTTTTACCTGTTGTATCTCACCTCTGGATACACAATTGGCAAGTTGAGAAGCAATATATAAATGCCTTAATAAGTGAGTTAGGGAAGCCAGAATACTCACTAGCCCAGAATACTCTGGTTTCTTATGAATTTTTCAAGTTGGGAGAGCCAGCATGGTGTAATGATTTTAGTGTTTGACTAAGACTCCGAGATAACAGGGTTCAAATCTTTGCTCAACATGGAAATTCACTGGGTGACCATGAGTAAGTCACTGGCCATTTCCGCACTAGACTGTTATAGCACTATTATTCCACTTGCAACATCCTATGGAATCCTGGGGTTTGCAGTTTTGGGAGGGGCCGTAGGATGTTGCAAGTGGAACAACAGCGCTATAACAGTCTAGTGCGGAAATGGCCCCTGTCTCAGAAATGACATATCCCTCCTGAACAAATCGTGCAGAGAAAACCCCATGATAGGTTCACCTTAGGGTCACCATAAGTTGGAAAGAACTTAAAGGCACAGCAGCAGCAGCAGCAACAACAACAACAACAAAACAAATAAGTGAGTAAGTAAGTAAATTAATTCAGTACATGCTGAAAAGGATGTGCAGGCATTATTGATCCTACAGTTGCAAGAGATTGTGGAGTGGAAGGATAAGAGGCTGACATACATGAAAGAGAAAATTATAATCTTATGGCTTTTCCAGATCAGTCTAAAGAAGAATATCTCCATGGGTTTTGCTGGTTATTGACTCCTCCGTATCCACTTGTTCTGTTCTTTGGAGGTGCTGTTTATAGCAATTTCTTGGCTGTATATTAGGGTTTTTCAAGGCTTTTTTAAAAAAACTGTCCCATGGTTTGTCAAGATAGTTCTGTGGTTTGAAGAGCAAATTCTCTTCTCTTTGAATTTTTTAAAAAAAGATTTAGAGTTGTGCTACAGTGCCATTTCACTGATACACTATAACTCTTTTTTTTTTTTTAAAGGGAAGAGATGAAAAGGGAAAGTATTGTTCCAATATGACTCAGAATTAAGAAGAAACCCACTTACGAGTGGGAATAAAATGCTGATGTTGGTGCTGGGAATTACTAGAAAATAGCCTGGAACAACAGAAACATCATTTGGATATTAAAAAAACAAAACAAAACAGGAACTACAGCAACTAATACTAGTCTCCTGACTCTTTTGCACTCCCTGAAGGAGACCCTAAACATCATTGCTCAATTGCTCATGTGACAATATAAGGTGAACCCAAGGGCCTTCCTAATCTGATATTCTATTCCCACAGTGTTCAAGCAGTTGCTTCTAGGCAGCCACCCAGCAGGACATGAATGCAAGTGCTACTTCTTTCTCACCTTCCCCCTGTAAGATATACGGAGACATATTCCTTTCATCTTTGGAGATGGTGTATCGCTGTTCTAACTAATAGTCGCTGATGGTCTTAATCTCTTTAGATTATTTAATTCCTCTTTAATGCCATTGTAACTAGGAATCTTCACAGCATCTTATTCCAATGATTGCCTACTTGGTGGCTGATAGCCATATATATACATTTGGGAGCAACGTATATAGGGAAGAGGGTTAAATCCCTCTCCTAGTACTTCAGCCTTAATTCATTTTGAAGGCCCCCTCCCCCACTTTCCTGTCAAACGCTTGTAGATCTAAGAAGGACATTGGGAGATTTGACCGTGAGGATTTGGCCATGGATTCCCCCACATTATGTCTATTTTGACCCTAACCAACATGAAAGTGAGATAATTTGATGTCATGGTTCATTCAACAATAAAGAAGTAATGTGAATGGAAACTAAAATCTGTCCGACTTCTATAATTATGGTTGCAGTTCAAGCCTGTTATCTCACATCAGAAGTAGTAATTAAACCCAACCTTGGCAGCATACAATATAAAATCAGATACTGTGCAGAACAATGAACAAAAACAGCAAGGACTTTTGTGATGGAATAAGCCAGTCCTTTGTGTCACAAGAAAATTCTTCCTGTAGTTTCAAATATTTTAAAAATCACAATGCTTCATTGGCCTCCAACATTTATCAAAATAGTAACATTATCTAAAATGGGATGGAGTGGACATGCCCACGTCAGCATATCTCTTCCAGGAGATGGTAAAGCAGCTCTCTTCAGTGTGATACCCTCACAGTTGGTGTCTACAGTCCAGCCTATCTGGAGGACATCAAACTGGGGAGGCCTGTGGAAATTATAGCTCAGGAGCTGGAAAATGTTGACCTTCTACTGGTTTTGAATAACAACTTCCATAATTCCTGACTGCTGACTATATGAACTAGAGGTCATGCAAGTTGATATCTAAAATACCTGGAGAACCAAAGGTCCCGTAATTCCACCGTAGCTTATGGATTAGACACCCTGAGCCACTATTTCTGATTAAAACTAATACTGTCTGGCATCCTGTTAATGACATACACAGATATAAGTACACCTTATTCCTGCATATGTGTTTCTAATGGTCATTGTAGAGGTTGGTATTCTGTGTGAACTTTTGCAATTATCAAAGCCTCCCAGATTAACCAATTACCTCCTGCAACTCCCCACAGCCATTCTGTGGCTGGTGGAGAGCAGGTGAGTACAATTTAAGACGTGTCTGGCAATGTCTCTGTAGCCAGGCACAGAATTATTGCATCATACACTGAGACATCCAGAGGACCCTGACAGAGCTTGGTGGATGATGTAATCATTCTGTGTCTGCTATGGGGACCCTAACCAGATGCTTCTCCAATCCCCTTCATGCAGGCTGCAATAGCCACGGAATAGCCATGGAGCAGAGGGGGCTACAGAAGCTGAATGTTGAGTCTAGGAGGTGTTCAATGGCCATCTGTAGAACAGTTCCACATGCAGAACTTTTGTGTTACAAGGTGCCATGCAGCATCTTGCCCATAGTCTCCTTCACTGATGAGGTGTGACTCGGGCCATTTCCGCACTACACTCTTATAGCATGATTATTCCACTTTCAACATCCTATGGAATCCTGGAGTTTGCAGTTTCAGGAGGGGCTGGCCCCTCCCGAAACTGCAAACTCCAGGATTCCATAGGATGTTGAAAGTGGAATAATCATGCTATAAGAGTGTAGTGCAGAAATGGCTTTACTATACACAGGGCTGGGGAGGGCAGGGGCCAAATCACCATGATCCAGAAATCTGCATAGCTCAAACTTCTGGGAGTGTGAACCATAAAAAAGCACATTACAAAATAAAGCTTGGTGTCTCAATAGTCCAGAGAGAGGCTATAATGTCCATTGTTAACCAAGGAATGGGGTTGCCATTATGTACCTCACCCCAGGCCTAGTGCCAGCTCTCAGTGGCTCTGAGAGAGCAAGCTGCTTTTCACATGATTCTTACTGGCACATGCAAGGGTTGATGCAGGGCTTATTGACCTTGGCTACTGTATTACAAATTGTAAAGATATAGTGTCCTTTCAGTTGCCTCACTACACAATTGTACAATTGTGCCTTTCTTTAGCAGCAGCCGTGCATATTGTGCTATTTTAAATACTTTTCCCTCCTGGGCAAATATGACAGTGTGAACACCTTTCAGATGTTTGTCCACCCCAGTGCACATTGTAAGCAGTCCAACAAAAGTTGCCACGTGAGAGTGCTTACATTTCTGCATTTTATTTTTTACATAGTCATTGAACCAGAATAGAATGTTTCTTGAAGACTGGTTTATTTTTTTTGACATTTTGGGTTGGCCTGATACAAGTATTTCCCTGCTGCAGATCTGAGAATTTTTTAACAGTTGACACAGTTACTTCTGCTTTTATTTCTTTCTAAATTGGTACTTTTATAACCACTATATAAGTGTTTGGAGCAGAGGTTATATGTTACACTGTGGAGATTATATATTCAGCAACTGTTTTGAGTGTAGAATTTCCTGGACCAAAACCTGAGAGGGTTTTTACTACATAAATGGAAAAATTTCACTAGGTGCAGCTTCTCTTGCCCTTCTTGTGCTTTGATGAGATATGCTGGCTCTAGTAAAATGTTTCCTTCTATGCAAATATTGTGGTAGCTGCCAAAGTTCTACCCCAGCTTATCAAAATTCTCTCACACAGTAATGAGAGGCATCCATGATAAGGCCTTTTCCATGGTGGCACCTTGATTCTAGAACTCGCTCCTCATGCAGGCTGGTGCTTTCAGGTCACCTGTTGGCTTATGGTGAACCCATGAATTTCATAGGGCTTTCTTAACAATAAATAATCAGATTTGGTTTTGCCAGTTCCTTCCTTTGAAATAGAACCCACAGCACTTGAAATTTGTTGGAGGTCTCCCATTTAAGTACTAACCAGGGCTGACCCTACTTAGCTTCCAAGATCAGACAGGATCTGGTACCTTCAGGGTATTTTAATATAGCATTTATTTAACAAATTGAAGAACATCAGATTCAATACCTGGCAACCTGCTGTGAATGGCCTAAATATCTAAAGAACCCAGATCCTGCCTGATCTTGGAAGGCAAGCAGGGTCAGCTTTGGTTAGTGGTTGGATGGGAGACCATCAATGAATACCAGTTGCTGTAGCCTCCATTTTAGAGGAAGGAACTAGCAAAGCCACCTCTGATTATTCCTTGCTTGAGAAAACCCCATGAAGTTGACAGGTAGCTTAAAGGTACATGCCCACACAACCTGGTGACAGTTTATAGTTCTGTTATGGACTTTAATATTTGTATAGAATTTCTTGTTTTAAGTCTGTATTGTTATGCACTTGTTATGCACTTTAACAGGGGCTTGCCTGATGAACAATGTGGTAAAATCTTTTCAGAAAGATCAGTGATAGGCAGCTGTGGCTCTTGAAAAGATTTGGCCTGAGATAGTAATAGCTAATGGTGAGGGGTTGTAGGGACTGTTGTTTAAAAATATCTGGAGAGCTTGAATATTTCTGAATATACTTCCTATAATGTTTATCTCACTTGTTGAATCAAAAACAAAATTCTCACATATATAAATGACTAGGTTAGAGTTGAATCTAAAAGGCTTCCAGAACACATAGGTAGCTGAAGTTTATGCTCACACACCTTAGAGTCTCAAACGGGACAGCATCAAAAGATTGGAAAGACTGTTGGGTAATGAGACCATTGTCTCCTCATGCCATTGGATCTGCAAGGCTTTTCTCAGTGTGTTCTGTGTTTACATCTGTTTGTCTGCCTGCACATATATACAAATATAGAGAACCTTTTACCTGCTGCTCCAGTTTTCATATACTGGAAAGAAGGTAGAGATGGGCAGCTGCAATGGGGGAATAATATTCACCCTAAGCCTCCAATGATGAGAACAAGAGGTGGTACCTGGTGATGTCATGAGGATGGACCATCATGATGCATTAAACATTATACATTATCATGTTTCCTACAGTATGCCATTCAGGATTTTTTTTAAAAAAAGTCCAAAAAAAGAGAACGCACACACAGTTTTCAAGACAGTACCCCCATCTGAGATTTCTCCTTCTTAAGCTGAAAACTGGAGTCTCAGGGACAGGCCATGACATTTGGAGATGCTAAGCTTGTACACTTCTGCCCTAAGTTTCTCAATCCTGATCCTTCCTTGTCCTTCAACCTTTAGGGAACAGGTGCAAGGAGACACTTAATGCCCTCAGCCAAGGATGGGCAAGGTTGTCCTAGGAGGGCAAGATGTCCTCAGTGGGACTGCCCCCCAAGTGGGTCCATGTGCCTCTTACTGCTGTCGCTACTGTCCCTTCCATTGCTTTCTGCCTTGGGAACCAGTCCTTAAAGCTGCACAGAGAGAGGGAGAAGGCAAGGTGCATAAAGGATGCTCCCCTTCCTTGTTGCTCCTTTTGCTGCTGACTTGATTGGAAAAGACAAGTCAACAAACAGCAACGTGAAGGAAGAGGAAGAGCGGGGGCAGGTGCCTCAAGTGTCAAAGGGGCCCTCGGTTGAGGTGTGGACCTTGGCAAGTGCCCAATGCCGCTGGCTAGTGATGACACTGATCCTGCCCTGAAAGATGATGGCTCCACCCTGAGAAAGCACTATCCTCAAAACTAAGGAAGAAGGAACTGAAATGACAAGGACTAAGAGTGCGTAGAACTCAGACAGGATTGATCTCAGGACATACAGGGTGGGGTGATAACATCCATTATAAAGGAAAAGAGTATGTGAGGGGATAGGATTGACAGGCTATCAGGAAGCAAGTGTATTATTGTGTCTGGACATTCTGGATGTGATTTTCAGAGCCATTGGCTTCTTTAATTGAAGGAACAGCTGGAACTTTGTAAGGGCAAAAGGTGAGGTACAACTAAAGATTGAAGATGATGATGATGAGAATAGTAAATAATATACCTAAGCAGAAATCAAACCTAAAGACTCTCTTCCCAGTCTAATATTAAGCTGTTCTCCACCAGAATGACTTCAACAAGTGACTCACCTGACTCACTTCCTTGAGGGTAATGAAAACTATTTTGTGGTGGCCATGAGGACTCTATGATACTGACACAGAAAGCTGCCATAAAATTAAACTAAAACACATCACAGCTGCTATGTGGAACACTGCAGTGCAAACACGCTTTTTGTGGCCTTTACATTTGCAATTGGATTCGTCAGCTTCAGAAGTCAAAATGTTCAAGAACATCTGAGATAGCTGCACAGCCAAGAAAAACAGGAAACCAGCCTTTAAGCATGGCATGTATTGGGACAAGGAAACTTTGACCACTAGATGTTTTGGTCTATAACTCCCAGAGACCATTCCACTGTTCACCCTATGAGGAACTGATTGGAATTGTAGTCTAAAACACATGGATGGCCAAAGGTTTCCCAGGGTCCTATTTCAGTCGATAGCCAAGGTATCTTTCACATTACACAAATTTTTAATTTTGATAGCACTTTTAAGTGCCATAGCTCCATTCTGTGGAATCTTTGGATTTGAAATTTTGGGGAAGGATACTTAGAATTCCCTGTGAGCTCTAGTGCCCACCAAACTACAAATCCCAGGATTCCATAGGACTGAGTCATGGTAGTTAAGTGGTATCAAAGTGCTATAAGTGAACAGTGTGAAAGCCACATTTCAAAATACTGAAAGTGCAGGAAGTGGACAATGGCTTAAGAAACACCCTTAATTATATGGCATAGTGAATTCTGAAGTCAGTGAATGCCCCTCTTCAAAAGATACAGCAGACTGGTTTTAGAAATGCAATACGTATGTAACAAAAGTTCTGATAATCCTTATCTGTTATTTTTCCTCCTGTCCATTTAAATATATATAACACCACAACTGATTCTAAATTCTGCACTTCTGCAGAGAAATGCACTGGTCAACAACACTTAATGCTTGAGAGTGTGGCTGAAGATGGTGGATTGTCTATCTGCCATTCAGCTCCTGTAATTCCCACTTTAAATGCAGGTACAAAGCATGGAATCAAGGAATCTCTGTGTAATTTATTCTGCAGGGTTGTTGTGAAATTTTAAATGTGGTGATGGGTAGAGAAATATGTACATTGTAATGAGCTTTTTTGAGGAAAAAGCAGAATATAAGCAAAATATAAGCAAAGTGGAAAGAGTGGGCATGACTACATTAAATGTCATTGATTTCAGTGGTGTATTGTAAGCATAACTAATTAGAGTCTTATCATATACTTTTTTTCTCATTCATCATACAATTTAACAATGCTTCCTTGGGAAAATCAATGAAGTGTGTTGACAGAAATGACCCATTTGAAAGTCAATGTTAGAACTGTATCTTAAAAAGAACCTGAGAAAGCATAAGGAGCAATGCTGGGACAGATCACAAGCCCATATAATTCACCCAGAGGCACAGCCAGATCAAGGGGTGGATGTCTGATTGACCCAGGAACCATCCTTGCCAAATGACTTCCAGCCTAGCAGCAGGATGACTAGGCATTCATCAGATCCAGTAAAAGAAATTGCTACACTGTCTTGTAGTGGTTGCAATCACCAGTACACCATTTAAAATTTCCCTAGATGTGATTTATGTCAGAACATGCTCTTGTTCTGGCATCAACTCATCCATCTCATTGTCATGTAATGCGCAACATGCTTGGAAATTCTGCCTTTTGGGTGCATTCTTGGTGGGCTATCGGTGGAGCATTATGCTCAACTAACCTCAGGATGGATTGCAGCCATGCTATCCTGCACACACTAGCCTGCTGCCTCAGATGTGGTGGAGAACCCTAACTCACTGGGTATCAACTGCAAGGCCAACTCATTTCTGTGCATGAAATTAGAAGGTACCATCTTGACCATTATTTCAGGCAGCAAAATATCTTGGACTCACCCTGAGCAGCATCCATTCACTCCATCAAAAATGCACTTGAAATTTCTGGGAGTTTTATGTTGTCAACTGAGCAGAAAAAAAATACTACTCCACCCCCTCAAATTGGTTTTAATATAAATTGTCTAATCCTCATACCTAAGCTTCTGAAGATTTTCAGGTTACCTAAATGACGGCACCTCTGAATTCTTGACACTTTTGTCCAGAATACCTCAGAATACTCCAGGGAATATTATTCTCCAGTAGCCACGTGGTATAGGAAAAGAGCAGGTGATACAGACAAGTAGGCTGTTAGGGAAAATTAAACACCACTAATCGGCTTGCAATTGGTTCCACACAACTCAGAGTGGAAAAATACAGTTTTATTCTTGTTGTTGTAGGTTTTCAAATTGTTTCTAACTTGTGGCAACCCTAAGGCAAACCTACCACAGGGTGTTCTGGAGTGAGAATGTGAGATGCAGTGGTGGAGCTTGGAGTGTGGAGGGGAGCAAAAGGGGATGAGGCTATGGTGTGAGGGGCATGGCCAGGGCACGTGGGGTGTGTGGCCATGGGCCAGGATGCCCCAAAACCTTGCCGCCTGGGGCAAATCACTCGCCCCACACCCCATCCCTACGTGACTGGTGAGATGCAACCAAGGTCACTGAATGAATTTCCATGGCCTAGTAGGGAATCTAACCCTAGTCTCTAGGGTCATCGTTCAAAGCTCAAGCCACTATACCACACTGGCTTTCACTGTTTTATACCGTTAAGGAATAATTATGTGCAGACATAATCTAAATTCTAAGGAAATGTGCAATTATTTAATATGCACTATTTTGAATACTGAGTGATCCTTTAATGACTTATGCACAAGGATCCCTGTGCATTTTTATTTAGAGATAAACCCTGTCTATTTCATTCATATTTACTCCCAAGTTAGTATGCTGAGGTTGCAGCCAGATTTTACTGTGTATATTTTCAGAGTTCACATCCTGGCTTTTATCAGATTGCTTTCTTGGAGGGATAATGGAGAAATCCATCTGGTTTGCATTATGATTTTTAACCAATTTTTCACTTTCATTGCAATATGGTAGTTAACCCAGCCTTTGAAATTCATACTTCAGCAAAAAAATGTATGAAAATGGATACATTGCAAAACAGTACATAAAAATGTTTATGGAAATACCATTAAGAGTGTGTTACATTAAGAAAATAGGTTGGAAGAATGTTTCTGTTGGGGAAAACTGTGTACAAAATACATGTGATAAAAGAAAAATACACAAATGGATGCACATTTTTATGCAAATTTATTTGTTTGAAGTTCAAGTTGAACTAAAGTTAAGATTATTAAAATGAGAAATGAGGAGAGAACAAAATTGGCAGACCAATTCATTCCTACTGATTCTTTACAGTTAGAGCAGTTTTACTTCTCTAATACCAATCCTTCTCTTGATTTGACTTAACAGTTATGCCATTCTCAAAAGACATATCCCCTGATGAACATGGAACAGTCTTGGCCAGTTAAGCCACATTTTCCTGGCGCAACTGGCTATGGTTAATCAAGTAGCTGCTTCCTGTTTTTCAAGAAGCACTGTACAAAGAAGCACTTTGTATCACAGTACAAAGGGATTAATAGCAGATCCCTGTCAGTCAACAACAAATAAAATGGCTCCTGCCTTCGGGCAAGAGATTACACTAGGACATCTTGCTGTACAATTCTATTGTCTTTGACTGGATGGGGTGTGACAGCGCTCTTGGTTTTTTGCCATAACACAACAGAATCCATGAGCTGGCATGTTTGGAAAGCACGTGTGCACTGGTGGAGGATTATTATATTTGCATAATAAGAGCAGCTTTTAACTCAGGTGATTCTTCTTCCTCTGTTAAATGCTCTCATGTGCAGCCTCCACATCTGCCAAGATCCTGAACAGCACTGAGTGGGTCAGATGACTAGGAAGTCAAGAAGCACTTGGCACATTTGTTTCCCTCATTAGCATAGCTAGCATTCTCAGAGGTGCAACCCGAGGCCATGGATTGGCAAACAAATTTATTGTGGGCTGTGATGATCTGGAGGAAGATCATTCCTTGAAAGAAGTGATGACTGGAAAAACTATGACATGAAATTAGGTCAAATAGCAGTAGACAGTTTTTGGAGCTAAGGCCTAAATCCATTTGGTAGTCCCAAGCAGAGTAGACTAATGGAGTATGCTGAGGTGTTGATTTACCATTCTGCAGTTGAATTAGTAGGTATTGTTTACTTGGGACTAACAATTGGATTTATTCTTAAGTGATTTGCTGAGCAATATCTACTTCTGAATTTTAGAGAAAGCCCTACTAGTGTCACATAGGTAAGTTCTTGTTTTTGAATTTTTCTTCTTTAAATGGATGGATGGGTGTGTAATATCATGCAATCTGGGTAAATGATGCATCACATCAACTACACCAGGTCCTTTAAATCTGTCCTGGAAAAGATAGAAATTAAAATTAAACTTCATTAGAGGAAGCAGACATCATCAGTCATTCTGCAGAGGTTGCAGTATGCAGCAGTATGAGACCACAGAATCATGAAGAAAGATTACTTAATGACCTACATTCTGCTACTGTTATTATTGTCACTGCAATCTATAATTAAAATTGCATCACTGTTTCCATAAGCAAAGCATTTCTACTACAGCAATGTATGAAGATTTAGGACTGGCTGATGCTAACAGAAGGTAGTTCTGGTGGGTAGACTTCTGGAGAACTGGGTTTGGGACACTTATATCCACTCAGTGTGGATTTCAGTGGTAAAACTGCAGCAAATGAGATGTGAGCTTGAGTCTCAGCATCATCTGACCACATTAGAAAGATAGCTACAGGAAAAGCTGCAGGTCAAGTCCTTTCTTGGTTATTCTCAGATGAGATGGGAGCTAAGCAACCTCCCTTCTTTTTCATTCCTAGGGTGGGAAGGGAAAAACTGTTTTGCTTCGAACTACTCATACTCCTAAAAATCAGGATCACAACAGTGGTGGTCTGGATGGAGGAGGGTGAGGAAATTATACTGAAATAACTTTTGGGGTTACTGATAACATTATAATTTGCAAGGAAATTCTTACAGATCATTGATCATTTCTAATTCAGTGCTAATATTTAACAGGAAAGCAGTATTTGGAGGTGTGTCTGTGCCAGGGTAAGCAGTATGAAGGCATTGTCACCCCAAAATAAGAATTCTCTCCCACCATTTTTTTTTAAGTCTCCAGATTTCTAGCATTTGGAGTAACTTAAAACTTCAATCAAATTTAGGCATCCAAAGGGGAAAAAAGGCAGGTAAAATTCCCAGAGAAATGAGAATACAGCAATACAAGAGCCTTAGGTGTGAATTATTTTCACTATCTCCCTCTCTGAAATGCTAACAATTTGGGGACTGGAGGAAGATTGCATGAGGAGGCAGAACTCTGATGCCATGATTTTACCATATCCCCGCTATGCCCCACCAGTATTTCAGTAAGCTAGTGATAACTGGGATCAATGTGACTGCTGTGTCAATGCTAACAAGGAGGCATGCATTACTTGGTTGGCTTTTTCATTTGCTTCCTTTTGGAGATAGGCAAAATTGTTCTGTGAGGCTTCAGAGCAGTGGTTCTCAACCTGGGGGTCGGGACCCCTTTGGGGGTTGAACGACCATTTCACAGGGGTCGCCGCTTCTCAATCCTGCCCCCCTTTTAAAAGAAGGTGGCCTCACAGCCAATGGGAGCAGTGCTTCTGAGACTCCTGCGCTGGGAGGAGGGGAGAGGAGGCATGCTGGGTGTTTCCCCGTCTTTCCCTGCCTGGTGGGAAAGCACTGGAGGAGCCTGAGGTGAAGCCGGAGGTGCAGAGAGCAGGAGGAGAGAACTGGAGCCTGAATGTTAAGGCGGAGGTGAGGACACCGAGAGGGGAGAGCTGGAGCTGGAGCGTTAAGGCGGAGGTGAGGAGAGGAGACCCCGTGCTGGCGAGAGGGGAGAGGAGGCGTGCAGCCAGGCGCAGCCAGGCGCTGCTTGGACACTCGCGCCTGCAACACACACACACACACACACACGGAGGGCTTCCCCTTCAGTGTTCCCTTTCCCCTTCATGCTGGCTTGCAGAATCAGAGTTGCTTGCCGGGGCGAGTGAGCAGCCGGGCGCTGCTTGGACACTTGTGCCCGCACCACACACACACACACACACACACACACAGGGCTTCCTATTCAGGGTTTATGGCACTGCAGCGGGACGTCTGGGAGGTAAGACCCCGTCCCCTCACCCTCTTCACCTCACGCTCATTCATGCCGGTGAACAGAGTTGTTTGCCAGGGTGAGTGAGCAGCTGGGCTCCGCTTGCTTCTCAAAGTGGTGGGGCTGCAGCAGCGGCAATCGCCCGGTCGCCCATTCATTCTGGGCACACCGCTCCGTGGGAGTTGTTGGTGTGGCTGTCGCCTTTGGTCCGGCAGGCAAAGGGGGAAACTTTCCTGCGGCATATCTGCCATCCGACGGGGGAGATCGGTCCCTCCGAGACCGAGAACTTGGTTGGGAAAGGAGCAGGGGGCATCAGCCAGGGGCTTCGGTTTGTGTAGCAAGAACCCCCAAGGCTCCTTGGTTGGTTTTTTTTTTTTTTTGGTTTTTTGACCCAAAAGCGTTGCTCTGATCCGTCCTGTGGACTTTGGCCATTTCCACATTCCAGTGTTATAGCACTATGATTCCACTTTCACCATCCTATGGAATCCTGGGGTTTGAAGTTCAAACTGCAAACCCCAGGATTCCATAGGATGGTGAAAGTGGAATAATAGCGCTATAACAGTCTAGTGCAGAAATAGCCAGGATGACTTTCTCCTCTCGCTTTTGTTGTGCGTGGACCCTTGGCGCTTGCCACACACACGTGTTGTGTTCTTCACCCTGACTGTCTTGCATTCCTCGCTTTTTGTATGTTCAGCGTCCGCACTCCCTTTAAGGGAGGGAGGAAGGGAGGGAGGGAGGGAAACAAAACGTGTCTGCTTATGCCGCCGCCATCTTTCCTCTCTCCCTGTCCTTTCCTCCCTGCACCTCGTGTAAAATGTAGGCTGTTTTGGCATTGCCTTTGGGAGTGACTGGCTTTTTGAACTGTGGAAACCCAACATTCAGAACTAGAACTACTGCCTTAATTCTGGCATTGATGGATACTTTCTGTGCTTAAAAAAGAGGAGGAGGGTTACCAGTTTTTAGGCATTAGAAGTCTATCCAGAGCAGTGATTTAGGGCAGTGTTTCCAATCTATTTGATGTTGGAAATAACTAACTAACCAAATAAATAAATAAATAATAAATAAATAACTAATAACGAAAATGATTTTATGGTTGAGGGTCACCACAACATGAGGAACTGTATTAAGGAGTCGCGGCATTAGGAAGGTTGAGAACCACTGCTTTAGAGAGTGACGCCATATCTACTAAGACTGAGATACAAATATCTATTTGCAACTACATTTTCATACTCAAGCTAAGATGATTTATTTTACTAGTTCATTTGATTTTACTGGTTTTACTTTTTGTTGTTACATTGATCCAAAAACGGCACAATGTTTTCTGAAATGTTAAAATAGCAATCAAATATTACAAGGAGCTACAGTCATACTTAAAGAGGCCAATAACAGCTGAATCTACCTGGGTTCCCAAAACTTGCCATTATGGCCCTTTGCTTAAGAATAAGCCCCCGAAAGGCATGCCACCTTTGTTAAGGTTGTCCAATTCCATTCCTATCAACAGTGTAGAAAGTGGCACCCATTTTGCATTTGAGTAATAACAGTTCTGGCTCAGACAACAGCATAGTCCTACTCACATCTCGTAAATCATGGGCCTTTGCCACAATGAAGATTGAGTCTTTTGCACAAAAAAGATGTGTACCTCAAGGAGCCATGGTGTCTGGTAAAGCCATCAATATGATAAGTGTGGTATGGTAAACCCAAAATCTTGTTTGGGATAATTAACGGGGCTCTTGGGGCTATTGAAAACACAAATATCAAAGGGAAAGAAAACAAATGTAGGTGAAAACATTATTAAAATACTGATAAAGGAAACATTCTATAGCTCTTATTCTTTGAAAATCTATTAGTGATCAGAATGAACATTCATACAGACATAGCCATGATGCAAGACCAACCACTAAAATTAAGGCCATTTCCACACTAGACTGTTATAGTGCTATTATTCCACCTTCAACATCCTGTGGAATCCTTTGAGGCTCCTCCCTAAACTGCAAACCCCAGGATTTCATAGGATGTTGAAAGTGGAATAAAAGCACTATAACAGGCTACTGTGGAAATGGCATAAGTTTTAAAATGCACATTTTAAATCTGTGATATGGAGGTATTGGAATATGATTCTTCTCTTTTAGTTTATCATGGTTAGAGGTTACTTTTTACAGTTCCCCGCTTCACAAAAAATAAAAAATAAAACTCTTAGTATTTAAGGTGGGCTGTGTTTGTACAAGCAGAGACTAAAGTCAATATTGAGGCAACAGAAAAGACTCTAATCAAAAGGGTCTTTTCTATGAGTTACGCAGGTGTTATTTCATCTAGACATAACGCAGTGTGTAAACACTGCCGTAGCCAGCTCCTGTGAGGGGCCCTTTACATTGCAGACCACAGCACAAAAGTGGGCAAGTGGTGAGGGCTGGCTAAAGCACAGACAGCCTCCCAAGCTCAACGACCAATATGAGTATGGTTTGGCTGGAAGATTATCACTGTAATACACAACTTCTATGACCATGAATACCCCAGTGCCAGCAACTTAGCTTAAAATAGGGCTAAAGAACTTTTGGCCCATCAAATGTTTTGGGCTACCATGGCTATAATTCCCTGCCACCAGCCATGCTGGTTGAGGCTTCTGTCAGCTGTAGTCTAAAACACCGGGAAGGGCAAATGTTCCTCATTCCTAGCCTGATACCTTCCACCTGGAGTGGCACTAAAGAGGCACTGCTGGCTCAGGATAAGCCCAATCCCCCTTTAAAGCTTTTGCTTTGTGCCAGTCTTTTAGTTTTCAGCTAGCACATAAGTTTTCTTTCACTTGATTCTATAAATTTTGTTTCAAAATCTATGCTTTAGGATAGTTTGCTTAAGTAATGTTATTTGCAGGGGCCTGTTCATTGTCTTTGTTATTTATGACTCTATATAGCCTTCACAGGGTGTACAAAGGTGTGGGGCTAATTAATGAATCTGTCTACATTATGACTTGTTAAAAATTTAACAAGGTCCTGGCTACAAGGATACACAAGGACTCAGTGAATCAACACGAAAAAGATATTTCACCTCTCATTCTTTCCCCTAGAGGCTTCTTGAATTCTACCACTGTTGGCATCCTTTTAATTGTGTTCTGCAGCAGGAAAACTATAAAATAAGGAAAGAGACAGGTGCTGTTTCTGTGCTTTTGGCACTTGCATGATGATCAGAAATTTAACCAGGTGAAAAGTTTCTTGGCAAAAAGAGGTGACCGGGACTGGGAAAATTTCTTGTGGATTGACACATCAGGGCCAAAAAGGACTTTATAATCTCATCACATGGCTCTTGTCTGTTCACTTGATCCCTGCTTCTGTTACTATTCCTGCATCCTCCATCTTGGAATTGCTTCTGGCTGCTAACACCATCGTGTCAAAAGCCGAGAACTTGCCTTGACTGCTCTCCTGAGAATGGAAGGCATGATACAAATCTCATAACAAGCACATAGATAAATGAAATTGGGTCAAAGGCAGTTTCTGAAGTAACTTCCTTCTTTGCTAACAGAAACAGCTTGTGTCTCAAAATTCAGCAAGTATGAAGTCAAAGGTGTGATTGATAAATTTGAGATGTTCTTTGTTTCTCATACTTAGAATTCAGCTGACTCGAAAAAGTTGAACAGTAGGCAATCTTAGCTGAGAAAAATATGGACCTTATTATGCATATGGACCTTATTATGCACACAGTTCATAATGTACATGAGGTATTCCACGGGTCTGATGAATTGGGCTACAGTCCACAATCTTTTAATTAGGGATGTAATTTTTGTCTCCTCTCAGAGAAAGCAAAAAGGAATTTTAGAATATTTCCTTTCACTGCAGGAAGTCTTCAGAAACCACACAGTTTTCATAGCCTTAAATTGGGACTTATTCTGTAAAGATTGTGGAAGGGTAATATAGACAGCAGGCAGTGTAGTGAAGTCTCATCAATGTCTGTAAATCTGAGATATTTTCCTGAACAGAATTTTAGACATGAGGAAATGATTGGACATAGAAGTCAGTAGTATTCAATAAATATCTTACAGTTTTCTGTAGGTGAACTTGTACTCTATTTTTTTTAATCTATTGTTTCTCTTCACGTACTTCCATTGGCTAATTCTGTACAACCAAATTATATGCAATTATGCACATACCCAAGCAGCCACTATACCACTGTTGTATGTGAGAACTCAGGTGAGAACAGGGGCCATAATTCTCTATCATGATCTATGTTGTGTCTTTACACATACATAACTGTGAAGTAGAGGTGCTAAGGAATCCTGCTAGCGAATTGCAAAGATGGGTACTGGGAACAGTGTCCTGATGTACATAGGGCCTGTTGTGCATTGGTGCTGTTGTGCATTAGTCCCTATGCACAATGATAATTTTGCTGCTCTCCTATGATAATTTTGCTGCTCTCCTACATGATAACATAACAGCAGCCCCTTTCTGAATATGGAAGCTGCAAAATTGCTGAATTCTATTTCTGGAGCTACACCAGTTCATAACCACTGAGTTAGAGGATACATTCAACACTTGCTTAGAAGAGGTGCTCCCTCAAGAGGTAAAAGACATCTAGTTGTCATAGCATATGATTGTCCTCTCCCATGTATTCTGCATTTTGCATACCTGTTTCTGTGACTGATCATTGAGAGGCTTAATTTGGAAATCTGATTGCTGAAGCATACATCTCTGAGGAAATTCTGTTCTCTGAGCAAATATGGGTTTATCACAGGGAATACATATGGCCTTTAATGTCTAGTTTGGTCCTAAATTATTATGGGGAATTCAGGCAAGTTTTAAAAATGTGTTTTTAATTAAGGAAAAGTGTCCTCTGGCATCAGAGTTGTCCCTCTTGCCTAGCAATGTTCCTGAGCTCTGACAGAATAGGAATATGTAGTGCTCTTGTTGGTTAGCTAGCTAATACTAAGAATAAAATTATGTTTTGTGTATTTTAATTTTTTTTGCCTGAAAGATCTTTAGAAGCTGACATGAAAAAAAAGCATGCCCAGCTTTTTTTTTTAGCTGAATGCATAATTTTTAATATATAAATAGGCAATTACATTGTCATTTCAAAACAAAACATTTCATGCTAAATGGAAAATAGCTTGACAGACAAGATATATATGGTCTCAAAGGAATATTTTTATTGCAAAAATAAAGATGTGTCTTCTGGATTTTTGTTTGTTTCCAAATGGAATGTTCTGCAGTGTTATACCTGAGAAACAATACAGATTCTGCAACATCAAAATGAAATATGCACTCAAATATACAATGAATTATTTCAAACAAAAATTGTGACCAAGATTGTTCTTTGAATTACAATGTACTCCCACTAAGTTTTGCAACACTTCCCACATCAGCCCAACCCAGCATGTTTTTTTGCTTTTGCATCAGTGTCTTCATTAAATCATTTCTACACATGAGGATCTGGACTATTCACACATTTTATATACAAAAATACATTCCACAGCTTACTTCTCTACCTGTGGTGAAAGAGATTATGTGCAGTTCAACTCTGTTCAGTTTCAGTTAAGACGGGTAGTCTCTCTGCTATTATCAGGCCAAGACCCAGACACAATTCTTGACTGGGATGTACTCTTAGGTGTTTTCAGCTCAGTTTACATAGTTCTGCTTCTACTCCCTTTACGTTATTGGTCTCAAGAAGATGTCTTACCTCACACATACGGTTGAGTGTTGCCAAGGTGAATGGTTTTTACTATCAACTGTAGTTCAGAAAATAATTAGATCATGTGAAGTTTCTCTATACCTCCACAGCAGGTACAAATGGTCAAGTGTGTGGTGTATCACCAGTCCAAGCAGCAAGAACACTCAAACTTTGCAGCTAAGAGAAGGAACATTCGCCCCTCCAGATTTCTGGACTACAAATCCCAGAGTTCCTTACTGTTGGTTACACTGGATAGAACTGATGGGAGTTGTAAGCAAAAACATCTGGTGAATGGGATAAACATTCCTTATTCATGTTACCCCTGTCTCATGTAGTGATCTCCTGAAATAGCCTATAACGCCTTACCTATGTTGTCACCATATTGTGCAGCATGATCCACTTGTAAGTTATTTAGGTTGATTTCCACCAGCACTTCATGTCTCTCATTACATTGCATGTAATGTAGGAAGCAGCTGTATGTGTTCTTTCTGGATTCACCCACATCTGAAAACAATGTGTTAGTGAATCTGGATGAGACTTGAAATGTGTAGTCATTCTCACTCATTCCAGAATTGGGGAGGAGGTGGTGAAGTGGAAGCCAAAAGAAGAAAAACACAATACACATGTATTATCTCTCTTATGAGCTGCAAGCTTTTCTTTCAGCTTTAACAACAGTATGTTTTCAGTGAGCAATGGTTTCAGTAGTTATCCAGTAGTTCTTTGTTGGAGTTAGGCAATGCAAGGCTTAGACATGGACTTCTAGATTCCTCTAGAGGAGGGGGAAATTTATATGTCCACAGTGTAATAAAAGCACATGCACATGTACATGTGCACACACACAAAATTACCAATTTCATGAAAAGTCATGCTTGATGTTCACCAGCTACCGTACAGTAAGCCATGCGTTCCCCCTCTCCCCTGCCATCGAATAAGGTATGATTATTCTTGAATGTATGAAGTTGCAACTTAGTGAAATCAGACCAGAGGTCCATCTAATCCAGTATGGATTAACAGCAGCTCTCTGAGGTCTAAGGCAGACAACTTTCCCATCATTGAGATCTTTTAAATGAGAAACTGAAGCAGTAAAGCTATTACGAGACATCCTTCTTAAACTATCAGGTTCTTCAGGACAGCATTTCACCAGTTAAATCTAGTCTTCAGATCCTACTCAGACTTATTCTTGGACAAGTGTGTCTATGATTCTACACATGTCCATTCAGAAACAAGTCCATTGACTTCAGTGGGACTTACTCCCAGGTAAGTGTGCATAGCACTGTGGTCTTGATCTTTCTCATACATCTTTACCTCCATCTCAGTAGTCTACGTGAAGCTGCCTGGATAGATATTCTAAATGTAATGATTTGAAATCAGTCTACTAATAGCTTAAATTCCAGCCACAATTCTCATTCATAACCTAGATACACTCCTACAGTTATCAGTTCACTTTACTTTGGATCAAAGGTAGTGATAGTAGGAGTCAAAATAAGAGTGCTTCAGCCTATAGTCCCATTTCTGATTTGGTACTTGCCCTACTTCCTTTTGTCTATGTCTTATAAACTAGGTCTTATTTCAGTGCATGTCAAGTCCCTGCTGAATAATATATCACATAATTTGTAAAATAGTTATTTTATTTAAATCCTGATTAAGCACATAGCAAGGTACACTGTTTCATATCTTAGAACAGGACAAAACACTTGTTTAGTACTAGTCTTTCTTTCCTTCAGCTCGTGTAGTCTTAAATACTGTCTGGAGAGAGCTTTTACACTGGCCTACAAATGAATTTGCAAGTGTTGTGCAAGCACAACCAATCTGCTGAACTGAAACCCTAAAAATAACTTCCAGATGAACCAGGATTTCATATCATGCATACATTCAAATGTCATTTTCTAGATGCAGCATTAAGGAATTGTTTTTAAAAGGCATAACAGATTCAAGAGCTAGAAACATCAGTGCTATTGCATGCACAAATACTAACTTCCTATTGTAAACTGAATGCAAGCACGCTAAAAACCTTATTCTAAAATCGTATTTATCAAGCAAAGGTTCACACTGCCATAATAAACACAGACCAACTTTACAAATGATGGGTAAGGAGGAGCTCTACATGTCATGTGTGCAAGAGAAAAAAAACCAGAGTTCTTTGTTCACAATTTTACATTCCCCAGTTGTGCTCTGTGCTTAAACGTACTTCAAATAGTGACAGGAGGAAAAAATGTGGCTATGTGTAAATTTCACTGAAACCTGAAGACCACAGAACATTTAAGTTAAGCACCTTTGTTTTGTTTTTGCAGGAATTGCATGCCTAATACATCCAATATTCTGCCCTTCAGGTACTTTGGATTAGAGTTTCCAGCAGCCTCCACCCATGACAACTAAGGGTAAATGTGTATGGCAGTTGTCTTTCACAACATCCGGAGGGTAAACGGTTTCCCACAGGTTTCAAAGGAACATTATATCAATAAAAATGCCAAAATTACCATCATCGATGTGGTCAAGATTTTTTTTTAAAGGCATGATTTTTCTAAATGGTAAAACTCTTGCAGTCAAATCAATGTGACTCACCTAGCTCACTTGATTACCAGGCCTCAGAACAGCAATAAGTAGGCAAAAGTATTAACCAGTAATAAATCCTTCCCCTGCTTTTATTAGCGTTTAGCTGAGTATTCCTCCCAGTCATGACATACTTGGGTGGGCTGATGAAGCTGGATAACTCACAGCAACAGACTGACATTTCTGCCCATTATAGCTTCAACATTTTAGGCTGTTGGGTGTCCCAGGAGCCGTGGGAGTTCTAGACCATGCCTAAGCAAGTAGGAGAAGAGGTCTGACTTTGTAAATCCTCTTCCAGCCACTGCAAACTTGTCACTCGGATAGTACTAGTCTTTCCATATTACTGACACTCGGTACAGAATTGAGAGAAAGATATGCCAGCTGTACAGCTGTCATGCATTTCCTCCCCAACTACAACCAGCAGGAGGGATTTTATGAAAGTAAAAATGAAGCCCTAGAAGGGGAGCTTTGGTGAGGATGTAGTTCTTTTTCCTTTCTGGTGAGTCTGGCAGGGCTTTTGGTAAGACAGTTCCTCTGCTTTTTGGATTTCAGCAGCACTGCTAAGACTGCTGTTGACTAGCCTTTGTCATCTGAGCAAGGTGAATATTTAAGTACTGAAAATAAAATTAAAAAATACAAGGGCTGCAATACAAAGGGCTATTTATTGCTGATTTCTTTTTGGGAGCAGATGCCTCTCTCTCTCTCTTTCTCTCTCTCTCACACACACACACACACACATTTCTCTCTCTGGACCAAAAATCAGCAAAGGAACAGAGTTGCTGCCAAAATACAAAATATGTTGGGAATGGAAATTTTCTGAAACATTTACAAGGAATGATGCAGTTAGGTGGAAGCTAGATTATTGGACTTTTAGCCCCCTCTGCAGGACAAAGCAAGTACAACTGTGAATTCTTTTCCATACACTTTGCAGCATAAAAAGGAGGGATGGAAGACAGAAAAAAGAAATGTGGCAGCATCTTTAAGACTAACTGGTTTCTATCTTAAAGCTGCTGCCACATTTTTTCTCCCTTTTCCATCCTCTTTTTTATGCTTTAAGAGAATAACACCGCTACCTCTTTGAAAAACACCAATACCTTTTGATTATACAAACATTCAGATGCTTACAAGATCAGATCATTCTTAAGTGTAGACATTGCACCTTATATTGCGGCCTTATTTGTCTTTTTAAAAACTGCTTGCAGGAAATTTGACAAATATAAAAGGGAAATATATTTGTGAATAACTAATGGAATAATGTATGAAAATGTCTCTGTATGTACACCAGTAACAAAAACCCCAAACATTTCACTATCTCAAATAAAGCAGGTTTTCAACTTCATACACAAGAGCAATTAAAAAATATGGGTAGATTGAATTTCATGCATGGCCAGCATTTATACATTTATTGTTGTGAGCATTTGAAATTTTCCTCAAGTGTTTTACAAACAAGAAAAAAACCCAAACAAACTGTGACCATATATACCGTCTCTGAATGTATTCTGGGTAAGGATACTGATCTCTCTGCATAATTGTATTATTAATGGAAATTAAGGAACAGTTCTGAATTGCAAGAGCAATGGCCTCGAGTGTCCAAGTTACTTGTGAATCTGCAAATCCTCCCAACCCTTCTGTGAGGGTTCAGGGCACAGAACCCTCACAAAAGTGGAAAAACTGCAAAAATGGAAAAACTGTGATTAGTTCTCCCTTCTCCTCCCAGTCCCTTCCAGGGCTTCTCTCCCCCACCTCCATTTTCTTGCATTTCACCTCAGCGTGCATTCTTCCCCTCTTCCTTTGCGTTTTACCTCAGCACTTCTCCACACTGGGGCAAAATTCGAATAATTAAATTTGCAAAAGTCAAATCCATGAATGTGCAGGGAGGACTGTAATTATTTGAAATTTTGGATGACCAGAAGTATATATTACAACACTTCTGATGCTTGTAAGTTTAACATATTCTGTAAGGCATGACCAACTTTTATCTCTTTTGCCTATATTTTAGTATAAATTATAAACTATTTAACTCAAATAATTTTGTACTACACTTAGATTCTTAGTAGTGAAATGGAATTCAAAACAAAGTTGTCCCAACCTTTGGTACAAACCGGGGTTCTTAGTTTCTCAGGTCAAACATACCTGAATTCCACAAATTTGTGTTCAGGGTGGCATAATCTGCACAATATTTCAGCCTACTTAATTAACCACGTCTATAAATGTCCATGTGATTCATGCAGCATCTTAGATGGTTTTGTTTTTGTTGAAGATAATGAGGTACAACTGCCTACTAGCATGCAGTTGACCATGCTTTTTAGGTAATGGATATTTACAGAATCCTAGTCAATAACTGTCCCCTAAAGCCAGAAAACAACTTCTTGCCTGATTCCTTTTAACACTTACATATTTATCAGAAAGTTTTGTCATATGTTGGCCTAGCAGCAGATTGTACCAAAGCACCTCAGCTGTCAGCCTGCTTCATTCCATGCTAGGCTATCAAGAATGAGCAAGTATATAGCAAACTACACCGCCTTGCCTTCCTCAAACAGTATGTCTTATACAAATTGCTCCTGGAGCAGGACTAATGAGACTTTGGCTTAAGCATCCTGGCCACTTTTCTGCAGTTGCAAACATTCAAAATGTTACCTTGCTACTTGTCAATAGTGAAGTTTTTTTTTTGAGGATTATATCAAACAAGTCATTGTATTTCCTTTTGTTTTGTAAATACTCAATTATGCTTGTTTTGCTTATATCCTGTACTTAATACATAAAGATCAAGTAGTACTTGGTAAACATGAGTAAGATCTGTAAAGCTGTCTAGTTGAAGTACTAAGATTTAAGCTGATTTGAGTCCAGTCAGTATAGCTGCAATTCTATGAACACAGGCAGCTTAAATCTTTGACATCAACAGAATGTCAAGACTGAAGTAGCCTTGTTTGCAAGATTGCAACTGAGCATGCTTATCCATGCATTCATTCCCAATGACCTCAGTAGCACTTAATCCACCAGTGTAAGACACTCAAAATACCCCCTAGCTTAAATGTTTTGTGGACTGGGTTAAATGAAATGAAAACATAGTTGTTTATATACCGTATGGAAAAAATATAAACAAGATTCATAGCATTGACATTCTGCAGACATGTTTTAAAAGGAAACACTGAAACAAGTACAGAAGACAGCCCCTGTGCTAGGACTATAAAGTAATTAATTTTTATCCAGTAAACTGAATCTGTTCAGCTTCTACCGCTTTCTGAATGAAAACAAAAATATGTACTGTTGCTTCATGTGTCCTGGAATTGCAACAGCTCTGCAGCACTTTATCTTGGGCAAAACTGGAGCGTTACAAACAGAGTACATTCTGTACTGTTGACTTTATATAACTATTTATGCTGCACTGGCTACATCCGTTTCAAAAAGGACAGTGGACTTTATGTTGGAAAACCTCTCCTTAAACTTCTCCTTTTGTTACTGAAAGAAGGCTCTCCTAAAACAGAGCTCCTACTGACATTTGTAAGGATATATTTCAAAATATGTGCAAGCAACATTGAAATCCCTTATCATAGAAAGAAAAAAAAAAGGAAAGAAAACACCTTTTCTTAGTTATCACAAACTTGTGAAATGTATTTATTTTTAAAAAACACCTTAATCAAGAATATGTTCTAAAAGAAAATTCCTAGCAATATGGTAAGTGGGATGTCAGTGGGGAGTTTTGTTTTGTTTGTTAAGTATGGGACAAAATAATTGGAACATCATTTTCTGCTTGCCTTTTGCAGCAGCAAACAGAATACTGCTCTTACAGCAAAGCACTAAAAAAGTATGTTGTAGCTTTGCATCAGATACAGGGAATTCCCCCTTGGTTGATGATGCTTAAGCAGAAGGCAAACCCATAAAATATTCATTTTCACTTAAAAAAAAATCGTTAGTGCAACAATTCCTCTCCCCTACCCCAAGTTTGTGGGGAAAAAGGCACTCCATCTTTTGCAAACATCACATTTCACATTGTTTACACACTGCGTGCTTAAGCACCACTACCAAGATTTAACAGCAACAATTATTAATATATACATTTTGGCTAGGAAAGTATAGCTTATATTCTCTCATGTTGGAATCTGTAGTAACATTTACCTGCAGATTTTCTGTACTTCTGATTAATAAAGCAGTTAAGATAGTTTAAACCAATATAAATAATTTAATTTAGAATAATTTAAAATTATCCACCTGTTTAAAATGTGCACAAGTATTTTATAAGTTTTCTTGATAAACCACATTGGCAGTTTACATTAAAAAGGGCTATTGCATGAAACTTAGTGTTTTACTAAAAACATGTTCCCACCAAAAAAATTAATGCTGATACAAATGTAATTCAGAAAGACAGCTGAGAAATCAGTATTTGAGATCAGGTCTCAACAATATAAAATGAGAAAGTACAGCTAAAGTTAAACAAATTTACTTCTCAAGTTCTACACGCATACTCAAAATCTAGTACGAAAAATGATTAACAGTTTCTTACTTCATCCTTAAAACTACTGTGTCTCATATACAAGTTACAACCCTTAACACACTTAATATGTATGCTCATTGCTTTTGATGGTATGTAATTGGTAGTGAGTGCATTTTAGGTTGCAGCCACACTGTCTACCCAACCTATGAAACAGAACTTTATCAAAGACATAAGCAGGGAAGTCATCCTTATCTTCTTTGTAACAGAAATCTGGAAAATCTGAAAATATCCCTAAACACAAACAGTATATATTTCACCCTATGCCACCACAGTTGGCTATTCTCCAAGGTAACCATTCAAGAAGTTCATGCGGGGATCAGTCTTGTTAGCCAGTGTGCAGCATTAACACACACAAAAATGAAGACATTCCCTTTCTTAAATAATCTTACATTAGAATTTCTGCTACCACCACAAATGTCATCATATTTGTGACCTGTCACTTCCACAATGTCTCCTTGCAACATGCTAGTTTAGAGCACGTAAAAGTCTGATGTACTTCAACTTTGGTGAGTAGGAGTATAATCTGGCCTCCTCGTTTGAATAATTTTTGGTTTTGCTTTCTTGGCTGTTTCTTTCTCTTCTTCTTCCTCAATTTCATCATCACTTTCACATACATGGACCACAACGCTGGGAGTAGTTTCAGTCGCAGCATGAAGTTCATATTGGTCGCCTAAAATATTTTTTAAAACAGCAAATGTCGTAAGACAATAACAGCAACAATAAAAACAGCAGCTGTGCATTTTTGCTAACGGAGGAATCAAAATAGTTAGGGGGAAGAGGGATGAGATGTGTTAATGTGATTCCCTCAGTTCCTCTTCCTATTTCTTCAACGCAACTGAATGTGGCTGCTTTGGATAATATGAAATTTCTTGTGCATTATTGTCCACTTTGGTCCTCAGAAACCAGATCTCCATCCCACAATTTCCAGTGATGAAGTCATAAATCAGAAGTTCTCTCTTCCTGGAGAACCATGGGAAACACAACAGAATACTCTATATATCCTGAATAGCAGCACTTCACACTATAACATTTTGTAGGAGCCCACTTGTTCACTAACAATCTTATTTATTCATTAACAATAAATTAATTTATATATATCCTGTCTTTCATGCAGGCTGGGACCTCCACTTTCCTGTGTGACTCAGAATTTCTGATATCCCAAGCTATGTAAAATGGAGGAATATCTTTAACATGATCATAACAGAAATCATGCAACTGTTCTCAGAAAGTTTTATGCAAGCAATTTTTTGGAATTCAAATATGCACCTAATTATCTTGGATTCTTTTGGTCTGAAGCAAGTTAAAACTATTCCTCAAAAGGAATTAGTATATTAAATGTTAGACTGGAAGACTTCTGGATGTCTCCTTTAAAAATTTTTGGACATGGTTGGCATAAGTTAGGATTGATCAAGTAACTTATAATTGAAAAAAGAAGGAAGAAAAAAAGAGACACATTTCTACATACTACATACAATAGCTTGACTTCCTATCCATTTTCTGTTGGAGTGTCTATTGATGCATTTTGATTCCTGTTATCTACATGATTTGGAATCTCTTCCTTGCCGTCCAATGTAAATTCTGATCAAAAAGTGGTTATTCATTGCCACGGTGCTAATAATTTGTCATCATAACAAAAACAAGCTATGCAGCATGAGAATTATAGTACAAAACTTATTGTTGCCATTCTGCCCCATCTAGATTCCCAAAGGGGAGCTGTATCTTTCCATTCCTGTTTACATTGGTTGTTGGACCTATTATCACACGTAGTGTTAGTTTATCCATCTCAGCTAAGTCACAGAGTTTTAATAACCATTCTTCTATTGATGGTATCTTTGAGTCCTTCTACTTTTTTGCAAGTGTTATTCTAGCTGCGCATATCATGTAGTATATGATTCTATAATATTTCTTCCTTAGCCTTGGTTCTAAACTGTCTAACATGTTCAATAGATAAAAATTTCAGGCAGCGTTTGACATTCAAATTTTAATAATTTTGTGATATTTTTATGAATTTGTACCTAATTTTTTTTTACTTCTTTGCACTGCCACCAGATATGAAAAAAAGAACCTCTTTCCTGACGTTTCCAGCATTTTGCATTATCACTATGTTTAGATATTTTAGCTAATTGAACTGGGGTGAGGTACCACCTGTAATACATTTTAAAGAAATTCTCTTTAAGGTCAAAACTCCTTGTAAATTTTTGGTTCATAGTCCACGCTTTTCCCCAATGTTCCAATTCTATTGTGTGTCCTATTTCCTGCTCTCATTTTATTATGTTGTCCTTCTCTGTTTCTTGCTCCATTTCTCTATGCAGGGGCATTTTATGAATTTTACTTAGTAGGTGTTCCACTCTTGGTTTTATTATTTTATCAGTTTCCTCAAACAATACACCCCCTCACTTTCTTATCTATTTTGTACTTCTCTGTCAGTTGTCTACATAATAACCAATGAGTTGTATGACCTTGTGATACAAATTCTTCCCTAGTCTTCAAATAAATATTATTGTTTTCTACTTTAAGCATATCTTTATATGTAACCCATTTATTTGTATGTAACTTTTCTAGTCTATAAAAATCTTCATGAGGAGAAACCCAGGGTGGGAGGGAGTGATAAAATTTATCTTTATTTATCTTTCCATTTCAGCCAAATTCTAAGTAAATATTTTCTAATATAATGATCTTGAAGCTCTTTGTTTACCCTATGTGTCTCATACCAAAGGTACACATGTCAACTGTAATCTAAGCTGAAGCCTTCTAAATTCAATAATCTTGCATCCCATAGGGTTATCCAGTCCATTAATCAGGTAAGACAAGAAGTCATAGTAGAGTTTGAGATCTGGTAGACCCATCCCCCCTTTTTATTTAACCTACTTCAGGTATTTCCACTTAATTCTGGGTTTTTTTTCCCTGTTCCTGATAAATCTGGAAAGTTCTTGATTCCATATTTTGAAAGGTAGTCCATTTATTAGTATAGGCAAGTTCTGAAATAGAAACATTAGCCTGGGTAATACATTCATTTTGATTGTTGAAATTCTGCCTAACATCAATAGTTTTAGTTTATTCCACCTTCTCAAGTCTTTATTTATTTCAACCTATATCTTTTTATAATTGTTATCACATAATTCTGAATTATTTTTTGAGATAATTATATCCAAATATTTCACTTTATTGGTTAATCCAAACCCAGAGCATTCTATTAATTCCTGGGATTTTGTCATATTTTTTGTAAGTAATAAGGATTTTTCCTTAATAACCTTATATCCTGCCATGTCCCCATATTCTTGAAGAAGCTCTAATAATTTCTGAATGCTATTTAGGAGTATTTCCAAAATTATTACATCATCTGCATATGCTTTTAACTTCTAATGTTGGTCTCTTATATGCATACTTCTTATCATGGGGTTACAAAACACAAATATATTCCAAGCACATGTCATTCTTGTCAAACAGATTGGTAATTGATTATGGATTACATGTGTACCTGTACTACTGCAACATTACAAACATATAACTATTTTAGTGGGAGCTCTACATAATTTATGAATGTTTTGATGATACTGTATATTCAGTTGTATGTAGTTTGGATTATTTCGTTATGAATACCATCAAGGTTGTATGTATTCTCACTTTCATATAGTTGGGCTTGTATGTTTTACATGTATTTCTATGCATAAAGACTAAATCCAAAAAACTAAACTAAATATACATTATGATATGAGTTTTTTCAGCAACTGAGTCTACTTCATCAATGCATGACAAGTTATCCCAAAGTAGCATGTATGTATACATACATGGGGACAAAGGAAAAAAACAAAAAGCAAAAACAATGAGGCTAGATGCAAGTATAATGCAGGACAGAATGACTATCCCCTACACTTAATACTTAAATATAAAATTAGTGACTATTCATAAAACAGTATTCATTATAATAAAAATATACTGGTACTAGGAAGCTAGTTATTATCTGCAATTGTGAAAAAATGCAGTTTTTAATTAAGGCTATAGGTGATACAATAATAATAGAAAAAGCAATCCTATTATGCAAATACACATAGCCCATTCATGCAAACAATCAGTAAATTAATTTTTAAAGTAAAGTGAACTTGAGTTATGAAGAGTAAAGGCACAGCATCTCCTTACCTGGTCCTAGCTTGGAGATGGCATATAAAAGATCATAATTAATGGCAGGTGTAGCATCATCTGATTGTGTCCAGCCAACAGGGGGAGATGAGGGAGGGGAAATCAGGAACTGTTTTTCTGGATCTGGTGGTGCCAAGTGTGGTCTTCCAATGTGCAAAGACTGGAGGGTTAAAAAAAAGATTAACTATTATTGCACTGACTTTTATACATACGTATATGGAATTCAAAAGCAACACAAATGTAGTACTGAAGTAGCACCCATGGGGGCAATCTTCAAGAGGAGGATAGAACAGAGTGCTGACAACACCAACAAAATGTTAAGGAACTCCCTGACTCTCTCAGCAATGTAGATATTATGGGCAAAATCCAACATTGCAGAAGTGGAAGTCAGGCCTTTCTTTCTATTCCTCTGCAACTTCAGTGTTCTGCCTCCTGTAGCTACAACAGAACTGGCTAGAGCACAGTCCTGTTCTTTCCCATCTCAAGCTTTATTGTGATGTCTACTGCACAGATGTTGTTTTTTCCTACCCCTCCTCTACCATCCACCCCATGCTAGCACTGCTAAAAAGCTTCCAGCTAGACAAGGGACAAGAAGAAAAAGCAGTGTCGGTAGGGATAAAAAGTTTTTGTATAAAGGAGCTTCTCCATCAGAAGCTTTGTTACTGAGATATGCCTGTACTCTGCTAGAAACAGAACAAGAGCTCTGCTGGATTAAACCAAAAGTCTTATTATCTCTACCTTCCTCTATTTGATGCCTGCCTAATGCTTTGGGCCAGTGATGAAAGTAAAATTTCTGGCACTTTTAAAGCCATGGAAATCACCTTTCCTTCCTCTCATCTTGTTTTTAAGAAAACACCTAGAAATGTTGGGGAAGATGGAATTACGTGCAAAATTTATTTTACAACTTCAAAAACATAAAGTATTTTATCATACTTCAAAAAAATCAATTATCGTATCTGTTCTATTTATACAATTTAAAGAAAAATTGTAAGAAAAAAAATGAAACAAGAAACCACAATTTCTGTAATTATTATTTATTATTCATAAAGAAGAGAGAGAGTATAGTGGCTTGAATGCAGGACTAGGCAGGGTCTGAATCCCACTCATCCATGAAAAATCCACCAGGTGACTTTGTGCAAGTTGCACTTTCTCAACCTACAAGGAAGGCAATGATAAACCTTCTACATCTTGCCAAGAAAACCTAGGATATGATTGCTGTAAGTCAAAATTGACTTGAAGGCACATAAAAAAAATTAAAAGGAGCAGTCACAGATTTAGGAACTATAGCAATACATTTGGATATAAAGTTTAATCCAACACTGAAAATACTGTACTCTTCTACAGTGTATTATCACCAGCAATGAATCTTCCCCAGTATGCTCTGCTCATTAAGATGGCAGTGCCCAGTTGGTGGAGAAATCCATCTTGGATATGTGTTTATGTGTCTCACATATGTAAAGGAATTATGGCTCTCTCTAATTCTGTAGATTACCTCAGACACAAGTGTCCATTCTATATAGTTTCCAGAATTTTGGGTGAATAAAACAATGTCTTAAAAATATTTCACTAATTTTTGGGAATAAACATATTTGAGCCCCCCCCCACTCCATATGAACCTCAAGGGTCAATTATTCTACTGGAAAAAATTAATTCTTTTCCTTTGGATAGAACAGGGAGAAAAACCACATCCCCCCCCCATTCTTCTAGGCTTTCACATCTCTAACTACCACTTCAATCATGGTCAACTCACAACCAGTGAGAGATAGTGGGGGATGATAGCACATCCAGTCTAAACCACCCAGAACACATCACTTTGGGAAAGGCCAGTCTTCCTCTTCTAACATTTTGTTTCCTGTATTCGACAGCCATATGTTCCTGGAAAGTCCAGAAGCAAGGCACAAAGGTAATAGCATTCCCACCAGTATATACTAACTGAATACAATAACTGCCACATCTAGTAGCAGCAAGTTACCTTAAGTTATAGGAACGTAGAGAACTACTTTTACTGAGCCAGACCACCAACTAGCTAGCTCACTCTTATCTAGACTGTGATAACAAGTCCTCACGGCTACCCAATCTCACCTTTAGATACTGGAAACTGAACCTGAGACTTTTTACAAGTAAAGCATGCATCTGTGTCTGTTCCTTATAGTTATATACCAGGAAATGTTCTTTAATGGACCTTTCTTTCTAACTACTTGCTTGGATATCATATGTGAAGTTGCTACATGCAAGAAAATTCCACTCAGGGAAGCAAATAGGCTGGTAGAGAAAAACAATTCTCTTTGAGGTCTTTTGCCAGCCTGCTGGGCTTCCATGCTGGCTGCAGAGGAAGGAAAACCAGCATAGTAACATGGAAGGCTGGCAAGGAAGGGAAAGAGTAATCTGTCTCTTCTCCATGAAGCCATTTGATAAGCCACTTTTTGCTTTAACAAGCTGTTAGTAATATGAATTTTCATGCTGGCTCCATTGGAGAGGCAGGATATAAATAAATATTATTATTATTATTATTATTATTATTACTACTACTACTACTCTATGATTTAAAAAAATCAACTGATTAGTTTTCTTAAAAAATATCTATGCTAGGTTATTGTTGTTGCTGTGTGTGGACTTAGTCAAAAGACTGGCTTGAAGAACAATCTGGAAGTAGAATAATGGCTGCTTCTAATAAAGCACTTTGAACTTGAGTACAGGTGCCAGATTATAAAACAGTTATTACATCTGTTTACCAACAGGCATGTACATAATATAGATCAAATTATCATCTTTCAAAATACATACAGATGCCCATACCCTGTACAGCTTGCAGATATTAATTTTAAAAGTCACAATTTCTAGGCTGCCACGTGCCCTCCATAAATCATTCTGTCTCAGATCTGACACGCAGCTATGGACTATTATTTTGAAGGAGGCTTGACTGGTACCTTTTCAAAGGTATTTTTTTGTGCTAGGTGAAAACCTTTCTATTTACCAAGACTTTTTTTTTTAAATTGTGGTCCTCAAATTTGTGATCTTGGTGTTTGATGTGAAATTCACCGTGCTGTTAAACTGGTTTTTATCTTTATGGGCTGACTTTTTAGAATACCAATATTTATTTGCTTTGTTCTTATATTTTATTATTGTGTTTAATTCCTTTTGGGGAGAAGAAGTGATTTGCCCAGAGAACAGTTTATAGGGCAGTCTTTATTTACTATAAATATAGTAAACAAAAATAAATGCTTTAGGTGCACCCCTTTAGATCTAACAGTGGAGGGAGGAGAACCGGACATTTACACCAAACAAAGGTCACCTATCATAAGGCTGGCAAAATACAGCATCCACAGTAAAGATGGGCAATCTCACACTGCAGCCCCCTGAACCCTGCTCTGGAAGTTTGCAAAACAGCCCTTGGAGCTGCCAAAGGATGATTTACAATATGCCAGATCACATTGGGTTTAAAATATGATGTTGAGTAGAACTCTCACACTGGGATTAGGCCAACACTGTCACTAGAAATCTTGATGGAAACTTTTATGGCTGACTAACCAAAACACATAAAAAGAGCACTAAAAAAAATAATTTGCAATAAAAGTATTCCAGGGCAAAGTAATACTTTAAATTCTCAATGGCTCCCAACCGTGTATTTATTAGGATTTTTGGCCACTGGAAGTGGTACAAGCCAAATGCTTGCATGCTATTTTGGAGTTCCATCCTATCTTCCAAATGTTTTGCTCAGAATGGAATCTAGAACGGTCCCACCTGAGGTGTGTGCTTGGTTTTACACATTCAGTTATTGGCTTAAACTGAACTTTTTATCCCATTCTGGTTTGCACCCCCCCCATCCTAATTAATAAATTTTGCTCTGTCTGGTTGAGGTATATTAAGGAGAAGCTGCAGTAACACTGGTTCTCTTCCTTAGGCCTACTGTGCTTAGGACTCCACAAGGCTAAGGAAACAATTTAAGAATGAATCTGGGATGTAGCTCTGTAGGCTAACAGAGCCAGAATACAACACTATCCTCTAGCTGGTAACTATTGCAGGAATTTTGCTCCAACTGACTATCTTTACAGTCTCAATATTCCTAAATATTGCAGAATCTTTGCTCTGGCCCATTTTAACATCTCACCATCTGCTCTATTGGAATGGAGATACGATATGTCCCCCATATCCATATCTGTGTGACTGGTATATGCAATTTCACTTACCGGTGCTGAAATGTCGTCTCTTTTTGAGCACAGACTACTGTTAATTTTTATGTTTTTATCTGTTCTACACTGGCTGTGGACTGCAAAGAATGGCTACAAAGAAGGCTTTTCTAATAATAGCTACAAAGCCTTTCTTCTTAGTTCTAAAGTTCTCTCCAGTTACAGGGCGTCCTCTGTAAGCTGCATACCTGCCTCCATATCTATGTCGCTCATTTCATTGAAAAAAATAGTGTTTGCTATTATCCAATGTTTTTCGTTATCACAGCAAGTCTAGAAACGTATCCCCCCGCAGGTATGTAGGGGGCATACTGCACTTATGAATCTTTTTATTTACAGCATATCTGCCCTTCCTGGTCAGGAATGGTTGAAAGAATGGACCATGTTCTGCTATACTGCCTATATTTTAAGGACATTTGTTCCCAATTGATAGACTCAAATTTGAAGCAGGGAGGTCTGATAATTTTTACATCTCGATTTTTCCAAAAGAACCTGTTCTGAAGGTTGTCAAGTTTTATAATTTAGCATGTTCTAACAGAAGTAAGCTGATCAAACTCCACTGCAGGATGTCACACTTCCAAAGAATGTTACTAGGCTTGATTTGGTACTGGCTGCTGTACTGCCACCCATGTATATACACAGGAATTTTTGTACTTACAAGCTGTCTTTTCTTTTCTTTGATTTCTCATTGCCTTGCAACCATCTGGCTTGTGCCTGATCTGTGGTCATAATAATAAAATATGTTTGTGTTTCAGAAAACCGCTTCAGTTCTACTGAAGCAGTAGAGAAAATGCCAAATATCCACAGAGCTTACTGGTGGAGTGATGAATAGAAAACTTCACATATCCTAGTTCTGATATGTATCTCCAGAACTTTTATATCTAATGCTTGTGGGAAAGTAGCCCATGGAACATTTCTGAAATGAGTGGTTCCTTAAACAGACATCAGATGTGGCAGGTCTCATAGTTCTGCTGCTCATATCACGGCACAGTGAAAGACAAGTGAGCTACAATGAGTTAAAATACTCCATAACATATTGTAATTGTAGCTTTGGATACTGGAAATTCAGGTTCAAGTTGCCACAAAGCTATGAAGCTCCTAAGGCAAACTGCTATCACTTAACCTACCTTACAGGGTTGTCGCATGACTACAACTCTGCACTGGGTTCAGCTGAGGAAGGATGGAAAATAAAGACAATAAAGTAATTAAAGCATTACCAAATAGGACTTTGTGTCTTACCTGAGCAAAAAATAGTTTTAGTTCTTTTCCAAGAAATTCTGTCTTATGTAACCGAATTTTAACATCTGCTGCGGACAAAGGGTTGCTGAAGTTTATCCTTATTCTTTTAAAACTCTTAAAATAATGAAAGGTAACGTCCTTATCATGTGCTCTAAAGAGAGCTTCAAATCTGGCCTGAAAGATAAAGAAAGATGCAATATATTAAGAATATTTATGGTTCCAGTGGCCTATGAACTTCGAACTATAGCAACAACAAATATTAGTGCAGATTTTCTCTGTCCCCACTGAAACAAACCCTCTCAAAGCCAACAACCAATCCGCATCAACAAAAACAAGACCAAAACACAAACAGTCTTCTGGAACCTTTCAGTTCTGGAGGAAAAAGGTATCATCTTTTCCTTCTGGCCACACCTTTGCTGTGTATAAATTGCAATTCAATTTTGCTGGTTAAGAATGATTCTTCTCCCACTCCTGCTAGTGGTTTTAATAACATTTTAACTGGGCAATAATCATCAGAAGATTGCATTCTATCTTTTAGGATACCAAATTAGTCAGATGATGCATTAAGGAAATGATAGAACTTTAACCAGAAGGAATAATTCATATAACAGCCTACAATGGCTTATACAAAAAGCACACATATAAAAATGAAAATTTGGCTATTTTTGTTGAGAAGCTAATTGAGAAACTAATTGTGAGAATACCAATTTATAGGTACTAACATATTCGTTTTCTGCCACAAGCTCTGTGTCTTTAACAATGGTATGACAGAACAATGTTCAAAATGTGTAGCTTTCTTTCACCATACTCATTTCCAAGAAAATCTGCACCAGCAGAATTCTATCATGCAGTAGTTAAGAGACACATAATCTGCACAAGAAAATAATCTGGTGATCCTATTTAACAAGCATAAACAACACATAAATGCTGGAGAGTAGAACACGTTTCCAAGCTGAAGACATATAAATGGCCAAGATGAATAAGCTGAACATATGACCTTCAATACCAGTATAGTAATTTTGCATTTAAACAGCCTTCATAAACTAACTTGCTTCTGGACTCAAACCAAACCAAAAACAAACAAAAACAAAACAAAAGGAGTATAACTGTATGGTAGGCTATGACTTCAGCCATAGGAAGTCTACCAAAAGCTGACAGCTTTATACTGAGCCTGAATGTTAAGTGTAAGTGCTATTGGAACATCTAGGCAACTATCCAACTCAAAGGTATTTTTACATTATTGACATAATGAGATGCTTTTAAATTCACAGGGGGGCAACTAGCAATGGAGCTTTAGGAAGGAAGAAAAGTTTGTATTCCACTCAACCTGAATTTTTGCTATTTTTTAAGACATTAAACATAACTAAGTGCACTTGCATTATCCTCCAACTGGCTAATGGGCGTGGGGATCCACAAAAACTTTTTCTGAGGCATTTTTTTTCTGAGGCATTCAAAGAATACTGAATTCAAAAATAAAGCAGGTTTGGCATACAGGATATATTACATATTATCCATGAAATTCTATATAAAGTAAGTATTCAGACCTAATGTTATCAACCCAAATTTAGGGTTGGTTTTTTTTTTGTCTTAACAAAGAAGTAGCCTGCGTTTTGCTTTCCCCACATTTTTGAGACACTTTTTAAAAAATGGCAAAAATTTTAAATATCAGACATGGGGATTTCTGAAAAAGTTACAGGAAGCACAGCTCCTGTCATCTATCATAATCCATTCTCAATCAAAGCAAAAAAAGAAAGATATGCAAGGAATAATTACTATTCAAAGCTGCAAACCACAGTTCTCACCCCTTATTAGCTTCCTCCCACAGCATTCTTTTGCTGTATTCTCACCAATGAGAATGCTAAATTCAGAAAGAAAGAAAGAAAGAAAGAAAGAAAGAAAGAAAGAAAGAAAGAAAGAAACCATTCATCTTGAACATTCTGACTACTTTCTACTTTAAGTGCAAGAGATTTTTTTTTTTTTAATGTAGCTAGATATACAAACATACTCAATAAATTTTGGAAGGTTACGACTGCTTTGAAGCTACTTGGAGATTTTATACTCACATGAGAGCAACTCTCACTGAACTTAATGGAGCTTACTTCAAAGTAGACATGCAGACACATGCCCTGGCAGCTTTTCATTCCCTATACAAAACTGCCAATAAGACACTGCAGTTCAACCTCCAGCCCTACTTAGTTATGAAAATTATATATTAGAGTCTATTTGACTAAACAACCATAAATATTTTGGAATTTGTAGACAATTATCAAAAAGTATTTTAAGAATATAATACTGATATCTGACGCTCCTACAGAAGTCTAATAATCGATAACCATACTGAAACACAAATCACATCAGTCTTTGCCTCTAGTATTATTTTGACATTGGAGGATCTAGTTTACATTAACAGCTAACCTATTTTGCCTTTTGAACATATCAAAATTTCCCAGTATTTAAAACAAATTCTTTTCATTTTTTTTTTTTTAAAAAAGCAACAATACACTCCCAAAATCTTACCCTAACATCAGGTTGACTGAAAATCTCGTTGTCTGCAACACAAGCAATTAAGGAGTCAAAAGTGTAATCGAAGTTCCTAAAATGCATCTTGCGCTTTTAAAAAATGCCAAGAGCTCAGAACTATAGGAATAAAATAGGTTTTTAAAGAACCACTTTTGTACTGTAGAGGCAGCTTATAAAAAGGACCAAGTCCAACCCCCTCAAGAACACACCCCACCCACCCCCAAAAGTTTTCGGAGTGTCCTGTGTGCGACAGCAAATTCCTGAACAAAGTCCTGCAACATGGTTTCAGGCAGTCAGGGACAAAATGTAAGCTTCGACTGGAAAGAGGTGACGTAAGCACATTAGTCAGTTTCCCTATGCTAATTAAGTTTGCTCTGGAGGATGGAAAAAACAGCTGAGGTTTGCACAGGCAGCTGCTTTATCAACTCCTCTTGCAGCATAGTTTCCATTGGTAGTAATTCCATTTAGCACTCAGACAACAGGCTCTTCACTTGAATGTGACAACCCACTTTAAGATGGAAAAAGTTACTGTTTGAGGAGCAAGGTTTACTGCAATAAACAGTAATTAGCTGGCAGAAACACTGCAAGACACTGTAGCACTAAGAACAAACTTTAGTCACCAGATTTGCTCAGAAGTATGGCACTTGCTCTCAAGACTGCATACGAGTACAGCCTTATACTTTCTCAAAGAAGTATTTTCAATAGAGGCTGAAGTGAGTCTGATTTGACGTGTTTTTCTTACATGTAAAATGCTCAAAATAGCAAGAGTACATTTTGGGCCCCTCTTCTCTTTCAGCTTTGTTAGTTTATTTTTTCATTCTCAAAACATACACACAGTTCAAATCTAAATGGCATTTCAATGCCCCTTACATATGTATAATGATACACACTCTGCCTTGGAAAAGGGTTCTCACGCAATTAACACTGCATGTATCCATCCACATACAAACCTTGTAAAGCTAAGTGTCTGCAAATCTGTAAGATTTAATTTAGAAACCTGTGCATTTCAATTCTATTGATTTACTTATGATTCAATTTCCCCCCAATATTTTCTAGATTACAACAAAGGCTGCACATTTGTTTGCTGTGTGAAAACATATCATGGGGTTTTCTTGGCAAAATTTGTTCAGAGGAGGCTCACCTTTGCTTAAATGTACAAAAAAGGAATGGAAGTACTACAAGTCCACAGAAGTGGCATTTTAAACTACAGTTTCTAGTCCTTTCATTGTTCTAGAAAACTAAGTAGTACTCTTCCTTTCCCTATCTGAAGGTACAGATTTGCATGATTATTAACACTACATTATGCTGATAGCATATCAGTGGCAGGGAATCCAAAGAGCCCCTCCTGACCACAATACAAAGATTGTACTGAAAGTAATGCCTGTGTACCATTTTCTCTAAAACTATTAATCCAAATGTGATGCTATTATATCACCAGATAGAGTAATTCCTATTGTGTGGCTATGTGGTACATAACTATGGTCATGAAGCAGAAACTGTGTGTGTGTGTGTGTGTGTGTAATACATAGATATCAGCCAGTTATAACTGGGCCTCTTATATTTTCATGCTTCTAGAAAAGGAATTTGAAATTATTGGCTTAGTATTGTCAGCAGATATTCACATGAGGGTAGCACTAATCATCAAAAACCCAAGTTGCATGAATGTGTGTGTCTGTGTGTGTGCATACGCACACACGTGTGCAAATCACTCTTCCATCTTGAGAACAGAGTATCAATTGATTTCATAGGTAGATTTCTTTAACTGTCTCCCTGAGAAAGGAATTGATCTGTTTTCAGGAAGGAAGAGTAGCTTCCATATATATATGGAATATATACAGATACAGTCAGTCCTCCACATCTGTGAGTTTAACTTCCACAGATTTGATTATTTGCAAGCTTTTCTAACCCCTGACCCACTATCTCAGGTGGTTGTTTTCCAGGGAAACCTTCTCTCTTGGCAGCTCTGATCATGGAATGTAGCTCTTTAAAAACTTGCCTCTGGCCATTATTGTTGTGGTCTTCCTCCTCCTCCGCCACTGCCAGATGCTGCCTGACCAGCTAAGGATGGCTCACAGCCCAATTTCTCAGCACCACAAACCCTCTCTTGATGCCCCCACACAACCAAGGAAAGAGATGAGCAAGAGAGAAAAAGGACAAGACCACCATGCTGACTCACCCCCTTTCCCTTAATTGGTTTGGAGCCTGGTTGCCCATTCTCCTCACCATGACTCGAGAAGGAGAAAGAGAGAGGGAGAGAGAGAGAAATTTTCTACTTTTGTAGTGGTTTTGTGCCCCTAGCCCTAAAGAATGTGCAAGGCTAACTTCTTCTCTTTCTCTCTGGTGTAAACACACGAGGGCCATTCTGAAAGTGATGCCTCTCCGGTTATAACTCCTTTATAAACATGAGATATATATGCAACTAAATACACATGTAAAGTAACTCTTTGTCTACAAGATGGTACTATTAAAAATAGTCTCCACCAGTGGTGATGCATACTCACCACCTCTGAACCCACTCATTAAATCCAGGTTGGAAAATCTCTTTCAGGCCCTCCCTGGTCCAGTGTCCCTCATAAAAGCCAGGCTTAAATTCTGACCAGTTAATGGAGGGAGGAGCTGGGTAAACTGGAGGGTATTAGACCATTTAAAATATAGCCCAATATATGTGAAGACTGTAACTGGTTATAGAAAATGAATCTTTAGCATTTTTAGTTTAAGCTTCTTATTAAGGCTATTTTACAACTTTCTAAAGTAGTAAAACTTGGCACTGGCCAATCGTTTCAGCAGCAATGATAGATTATGAGCAGATGGATTCAACTGCAGGCGACATCTTATTTAAGTATCTGAGATCCTTGTACTTGGCCATCAAACTCTCAGGATACAAATCAGATTAGACTAGATGAATGGGCCTTGTTGCAGAGGTTCTGCAGTGACCTGTGGCTTTAAAGGAGCAACAATTCTCATCTCTAGTACTTTTGGAAACTACAGTCTGGTAAACCAATATGGAGTGATTTAAGATTTCAAGACCAATGCAGAAGACACTGTGGAAACAGCAAGGGAAGGAATGTATACAAGATGTTCACTCCTCAGTTATGGTAAGAATGTCTACTCCCAATGCAAAATGAATATACAGGTGCAGTGCACCCTCTTCTGATGCAACCTCCACATGCATGAATGCAAGGTCATATGAAGTATTGCATCCCTACTATAGTCTATAGATGCAGCAGGTGCATGCCCATCTGCCACGGGCACATACCCACTGCATCCACTGACTACAATGGGACACAACACTCCTGGAGCGGAATACCTCCATATACAGCAGGCATGCTTTACACATCTGTTAACTAAGCAGATGCTTTCCTGGGCATTAATTCTTTAACAGAAAATTGGGTACCAGAGGCTGAAATATGGAAATAATAGGGACAGGATCCTATACCAAAAAAAAACAAACATACACACACACACACACACACACCAAAAAAAAACCCCAAAAGAGCAATTCAATGTGTTTCAGTGAACTTTCTATCCAAAACTAACAGTATGTATGTATGAAATCAAACACTCAGGTCAGGTCAGGTCAGCTTTGCATAAGTGAACAAAAACATTTTGAATCTTCTAGAGACCACGTGAAAACTTCTCCTAAACTGCATCTAGGGATTTTTTCCTCCCTTTTCCTAAGACTTCCATTTGGTGGCCAGCCAAACTTATAAATTTCTGTTTTTTTAACCAGCTGGGATTGCTGATGAGGCAGCCTTAACTGCTTTCTACTTTTCTGCAAGTTTTGCTGTTCAAGCATGCCTAATAATGGATTTTGGATGCAGTAGCTGTTTACATTGCCTATTACAGGCTGACATGCACAGCTACAGCAGAATCAACTAGTGTGTGTGTATGTGCTTTCCAGTCCTCTGTCAACTTATGAGCAAATTAATTTTGTAGGGTTTTTTTTTAAGGCAACGAATATTCAGATGTGGTTTTTCAGTTCCTTCCTCTGAAATGTAGCCTGCAATACCTGGTATTTGCTGGCTGTCTCCTACTGAAGTACTAACCAGTGCTGACCTTGCTTAGCTTCCAAGATCAGACAAGTGCTAGTGCCTTTAGGGCATTTATTTCATCCTTTCCTAGGTTAAGCTTTATTGCACCGTTTACTGCAGACACACTGCTGCCACCCAACATTCAAAGTCTGTATTTCTCTTAGTACCGATGCTGCTAAAAGACATACAGAAACAGGACAGTATGGAAAAGGGGAGACTGACTGGGTATAAATGGTGGTTCTTTGTCAGAGGCTTTCTTACGAGAAATATGTCTGTATTGGCCAGTTGAACAAAAAGTCTCCCCATTGACTCTAGATGCAAACAAATCCACTTAAAATAAATAACTATGCATTACATTTGAAAGTTAAGGGAAAAAAACCCACAATCAAACAAAAAGCTCTGCATTGAACTTTTTTCCCCAAAAAGAAAGAGTGCCTTTTGACACACACACAAAGTTTACTTTTAGTATATGGTACCAAAAGGACTGCATGGAACAGAAGGGTCAAGCTGTTAACCTACAAGCAGTACAACTATTTTCATAACTTACCTTTGTCCTCCCTTGCTTCTGTGATATAACCTCCAATCTTGCACTTGAAACCCAAATATTGCCATCACATGCTAATCCATGTTTTTCAGAGTACATTTCCACTTCTGTTCTTGGTACACAACTAACTCAGGATTTTACTTTATGAAAAGTTGTTCACAATATCAAAATGCTCCTGATCAATTATACTGATCAGAAGAAAAAGAAGCCTTATAAAAATATGGATTTCTCATGAATACAAAGAAACTTTATAATGAGCAATCCTGATTCAAATTATTCAGACAATCTCTGAAATGTTACCACAGGACTATATTGCATATTACACTCTGCCCTTATAATGCAAATTCAAGTTTATGGCTATCAGAAGAAAAAGGAATCTTGGTATAGCTCTGCATTGGCTGAGGTAGTGTAATAATGGGAATATTAATTTAAATATAAAATGTTGAAGTGCTCAGATGAGAGCTGAGTGTTGTGTGTTAGGGGGTAGAATACCCTACCAATTAAACCTGTAGTTTATCTGTTGACCTGTAATCTTGTGTAATCTTGGGAAGAGGAAGATATGGCACTGGACACACCAAGTAAGAGAAAGATGAGATAGATGCTTGAAACCAATCCTGTTTCAATCATCTCTGCACTCTTCAAAATCCAGGCTGCTGCTGACCACCAGATGAGTCTATAACAAAACAGTTACCATCCATGACTTGATTGTGGATGAAGGGGCCAACCTATTATGCATTAGAGACATGGGTAGATGAACTTGGTGGAGTGGGTCTGTACCAGCTTTGTCTACCTGTACAACACAGAATGGAAAACTGGGGAAGCAGGAGAGAAGCTGCCATCATCTATAAGGATTCCCATCTCCTTCACAAAGAAACCCACCCACCCTTTTGCCAGTTTTGTGGGTCTGAACTTTGTGTTAGCCCAAAGAGATAGAATGAAGATGTTGTTGGGGTTTTGCCCACCCCACTGCCCAGCAACCTCCCTGACGGAGCTGATGAAGGTCTTGGAGGTAGTGTTGGAGAAACCAGGACAATGGTTTGGGGGGAATTTGGCATCCACACTGAAGCTTATAGGACAGCTCAGGGCTTCATGGCTATAACCATGGGGCTGTCTCAACATGCTATTGGTCTGACATATGTGGCAGGACAGATCCTTGATGGAGTCTTTGTGGTTGGGTGAATGGAGAATGATCTGGTTGCAAGGAAGCTGCAATAACTTCATTGCCATGGTCAGATCCTTTCCTTGTGAAATCTGCTGCTGCAGGTTTCAATCTTTTCCTCCATGCTGTTCAATAGCTATGAGACCACTGAGTCTGGTCAAAAGGAGTTTTGGGCTCAAATGCAACCATTATCCTGTTGACAGCTGGCTCTATCTCTCCTTGTCACTGAGATCAGTTGTGGCCATGTAGGCACTGCACCAGTGCCTCGATGCGTTAATGTGCTGGATGAGGGCCAATAAACTGAACCTAATTTCTAATAAGACTGGGTAAACTACCTGCCCTGGGTGGAATGGCACTCCTCTGAAGGAGGAGGTACATAGCTTGGGAGTATTCCTAGATCCCTCTCTGTCACTGAAGGCCCCAATGGATTTTGTGGCTCAAGAGTACTTGGGTTTGACTAATACACTAACTATTATCTTTCCTGGACACAAATAACTTAGTCACCATAATCTATGCACTGGTAACTTCTCAATTAGACTGTAATGTGCTCTATGTGGGACTGTTCTGAAGATGATTCAGAAACTACAGGTAGTATAAAACTCAGCAGTAAGACTGCTGAGCAGATTACCATACGGATACTGGTTTTCAAGAAGCTGCACTGGTTGCCAGTTCACTTCTGGTCTGAAGGTGCTAGCGACGACTCAGTAAAGCCCTAAATGGCTTGGAAACTCAGTACTTAAAAGGAGTGCCTATACATATCTGCATAAGACCTGAGGTCCGCAGAAGGCAACCTTGTGCGTGCCACCAATAGGGGCAACGTGGTGTGGGAGAACACTCCAATATGGAATGTCCTCTCCTTGGAAGTCTGAAGTGTTGGTTTATTTCCAGTGGCAAGTCAAGGCATGACTTTTTATAAAAGCTTCTGAGACTTAGTTTATTTTTAAATGTACACAGACATGGTTTTTAAATGTTTTAACCTTTTAACCTATTTTAAATTGTTCTATTTAATATGTTTTTATCCTGTTTAAACGATTTTATTGTTTTATTCTGGAACTGTTTCAAACTGTTTATTTTTTTATCTGTACCTTGCCCTGAAATCCCATGATAAAGGGTAGCATACTAAATATTTTAATAAATAAAATAAATGAAAAGATGACTAAATAGCCTGCAGGGAACAACATTTTCCTTTTGATGAACTAAGGAGACATAAAAGAAATTGAGAAAGTAGAAACCAATAATGCAAATAACTCACTTCACTGGCTTATTTTGTAGTTTTCTGTTCCACTGCCAGGAAGAAAATTATTTGAAGAGAACATCCAACAACTTAAGGTTGGTGTGTGAGTCTTTTAGGAAAAAATCCAGGATAATGTCCTTTTTAGTAACAACTAAAATGTCACCAATAACGAGCAAGCTTTTGAGTTACCCAAAATGCTTCTTTATGCTAGCCATTTTGAAAACAGGGGAAGACGTAAAAAGGTGGGCATAAGAGGAAAGACCCACAACCTACGGTTTGTAAACAGTGTGGTGGTGTTATACAGACTTCATTAGTTTATAGTTTCTGTCCACTCCATTATATTTCTCTATGCTTTCAAAAACAGTCTTAGCTAAGGAGAGTATGTTTTCTCTGAATGAATGCTTGGAGGAACCAATGGGCTGGATGAAGAAAAACAAATTGAAACTGAATCCAGACAAGACAGAGGTACTTACTATTAAGAATCCCAATCTGTGGTTGGAGGTGTGTCAACATGTTCTGGATGGGGTCACACTCCTCCTGAACAACTGTGTTTGCAGCCTGCAAGTGCTCCTGGATCCATCCCTCCAAATGCCAGCTCAGACAGACGCAACAGTCAGGAGTGTTCATTATGAACATTATGAGCTGGCTGATACGCCAACTGCTACCCTTCCTAGAATTGGAACACCTAAAGATGGTACTGCACATGCTGATAACCTCAAGGCTGGACTTCTGCAATGCGCTGTATATTGGGCTACCTTTGTACCATGTTTGGAAACTCCAGCTGGTCCAAAATATGGCATCCAGATTGTTACAGCTACATCGAGGAGTGAGTACATCACACATCAAACCACTGGCTGCAAATTAGTTTCCAGGCAAAGTACAAAGTTTTGGTTATTAGCTTTAAAACCCTATATGGTTTGGGTCCAAGTTACCTACAGGATCACCTCCTCCCATATAAGCCACTCTGCATACTCAGGTCCTCTGGGGGCCATTTACTTAAACCAGCCAGGACTAGACAGGCAAGTCACCCAGAGGACCTTTTCATTGGCCACCCTGAGACCTTGGAATGGCCTGCCAGAAGATTCAACAGCAAAAATCACTGTCTGAAATAATGATGATGATGATGCATCATCACCATTATCATCATCAGTTAAATGGATCTACTTCTATCCCTATGCTGAACACATGGGTTCTTTGAAAAGATTAATTTTTTTCAGAACAGGAGATCAAATAAACATGTCACAATCAACAAAGTTTGAGATTTCATTCCCGTATGCCTTTCCTGCACACTCAAGTACATTCAGTGCTTTGACCAAAAGAGATGGTAGATATTTATAAGGAAAAGTGACTATGCAGCAGTGGCCACATTACCACAAAATACTCTCCCCAGAAGTTCATTTTGTGACTACTTTCAAGTATTTTTGAAGCCAAGCCAACTCTGCTTAATTTTACCAAGGCTTTTTAAATGTTCTGGTTTTAGCAACTGTTTAGCAAAATGGGTGTTACCAATTTGTGGAAAGAAGGATACAGCTCCAGTAAATAAACTCATATCTTTCTTCAGTGTCCTTCAGGTCTGAAATCCTCTTCAGGATGGTTAATACTCCAGAAGAGTGTTATCTGCAATTTGCATAGTTGTTCAGGAAACATTAATGTCATAAAGATCATCATAAAGATCTCTAACCAGTTAACTAGGGAAGCAATTAGATGTTTGGTGATAACATTTTAAAATTAGACCAGTTCACAGAACTGTTCCTTTTCTTGGCTGGAAGATAAAAGAGTACAATGGCAAGTCTCTTCTTCAGTCTCTGAAGAAAATAGGAGAGGCAACTCAAGTTCCTATTTAATAATGCTTCTTCTTTCTCAGAAATCTACCTTTGTTTTGTAAGGAATTTCAGCAGGTTCACCTGGAGGGAAAAAGAGCAGCCGGAGACTCATATTTGGAGAAAGAATGGAAAACTTGTTGGGAAAGGAAGGATGTGAGACTTTTTGTAGTTTGATAAAAGAGTTTGATAGAATGAGGTAGGGGTAGATTAGGATTGCTTTGGATCAAGACATCACTCTTTGACTACACATTATGATTTCAAAGGTGATGTGTTTAAACCCGAAATAAATTCTGGGGTTTATGCTTCTAGGAAAGTCACACCATTAAGCCCCGTAAACAAGGTGTGGGAAAGGCAGATGAGCTAATGAGGGAAGAAAAGATTGTACATGTTTGGAGTCACTTTTGGTAATATGTTATGGGACTCAGTTTGGGTACTGATAGAGGTTCTAGGCTTACATCTTAATGAGCAGAACTACTGTACATGGAAAAAGATGTGAGTTTTCCCCCTTCCCCATCTGTAGCATTAAAGTAAACGAGAGGAAAAAGAATAGATATGCAACCAAAATAGATTTCCTTCTTTCTGTCTGCTACAAGGCACACCTACAGACACTTCACTGACTTCTTCCAAAAAACCCAACAGCCAGTTAATTGTGGAAGTGGCTTAAGGTAGCCCCTTATTTTGGGACTAGCACTTGCTCCTCAGAAACAGGGCGCTGTGGCTTAAAGAAAACAACAAACCTTTACAATTATTTTGAGCTGAGGCTTCTTAACGTTTTCTAAGAGTGACAAAGAAAATTTAAGCTTTTTCCAAGCTATACAAAATACCTAACTACATATATAGTTTGGATGATTGACTTTATCAATATATTATGACATTACAAGGAGAGCATGAGGCATCCTTCCCACTGATTACAAAAGAAAGGGAAAAATAAAACCATTTGACCTTTTCCCGTGCTTTAAGCTAAAAATTCAGTTCTGGAAAAATCTGTAGGGAACATTATTAATCATGTTTTCCCTGGAAATAGCACAAATCAATCTTTAGAAAAACTAGTCTAAAAGCAGCAACTAATGTCCACTTGGGCAATAGAAGGTACAGGTTCAAAGACCAGGGAATGTGGGTTAAAACAATCTTACAAATATAACAGCAGATACTATTCTGGAGGTGTTGCAATCCTGTTTGTGCAAGGGTTAACGGCTCTCCCCACCACTGTGATCTTCCAAACTATATCTACTAAAACAAACACAAACACACAACTGCTAATGGTACGCTTATTTTTATATCTAGTTTGGTCCTTAGCTATCTGTTGCACATAGAACCTGCTCTTGCAATTGAAGAGTTTCTGTGTTTACATTGCCCAGGGCAGTACACTCAGAACTGTGGTCCCTGGACTATTGCTGGTCTAGGAGCCACTGGCTGCCAGTCACTGATGAATTTCAAGGAAAGAAACAACTGGACCAATGAGCACAAATATGGTACTGGTCCCTGGTACGCTGGAAAAAAACTGCTGGCCCCCCACATCCATAGCACTGGCCTAAAGGTTATAATCTAACTCTCCACAGGTTAATGGTAAATACTATTTGGTGAGCCCCTGACACCCAAAAAGAGAAGGGTAGTGACCAGAGGGGAGCCAGTGAGGTGTAGTGGTTTGAGTGCTGATTAGGATTCCAGAAGACCAGGATTAAATCTCTACTCATGGAAACCCACTGAATGACGTTGGGCAAGCCATACTCAGCTTAAGAGGAAGTCAGTGACAAACTTCATCTGAATAAATCTTGCCAAGAAAACACTGCAATAGAGTTACCATCCACTACAGTCAACTTGAAGGAATGTAACAATGACACAAGAGAGAAAGAACTTTTCCAGCTTAAGCATACCCCAATTATGGAACTCATTCCGAAAGCAGCATGCCTGGTATCCACTATCTTTCAAGGGCCAAACATAAACCTTCCTACACTCACAAGTGTTTTGAACTACTTCTTCTACACACCTGAACACGGGCAATCCTCACGTAGCTGACATTTAATATTCTTCATATTTTGATCTGTATTGTAAATTGTTCTGAGAGAGTATTCAAAATTAAAAGACAGTGTGTGTTTTAAATACAATACAATGACATTACTATTGTGGCCAAACAAGAACCTTCTGTGGGTTTAGCTATTTTTACAGTCCAAAGGAGATATATGTCAACATGAGTTGACAAACAGGAAAATAATGCAGAGAGAAAGGAACAAATGGAATTTTAAAAATATTTGTGAGGCTGTATTATTGCACTTTGGCATCAGTTCCCTCCAAATTAGGTCAGGCAGGTAATACATATGGAAGATTTTGCTGCTCAAGGTAGATGGAGGATGTTGACAGAGTGGTGGTCAATCCATGTCTGCACTGTTTCAGACCATGTGATGGGATGTTCCTTCAAATCCAAGTGGGGGAGGCCTATAGGTAGAAAGTCTGCCCACAGCATGCCATAATTGCTCCTAACCACTATGCTGAGCACAACTGTAACTAGAGCTGAAATGGTACACGCTCTGCTTTATATGTATATATCAGAAAGGAAAAACTAAAAATATTTAAACCGTAGACCAAAAATTACAGGTAGAAGAAATTAGTGAACATGAAGTTTTTATTTATTATTTTATTCCTGTCCTGTCTTTCACCCAAGCAGGACCCAAGGTAGCTTCCAACATGTTTTATACATTGCCCTATGAAAAAAGGAAGGTGTTTTATATAATTAGGGTTTCTTTCAGAAAATTTCTGCTAACCAGTTAATTAAGGTCATCTACTTTAAATGCTAAGCACTGTACAATTACATATACCTGGAGGCTTGCTCATATTGTGCAGTTTTTCCATCCTTGGTTCAAGCAATCTTTTAAACACTTCTTTAGATGCATTGTACAAAAATCAGAGAGTGAAAGAGGCACAGTAAATGGGTAGGTGTAACACTAACCTGAAATGGTAGCAATTCCCCACTCAGTACAAATTACTAGCACAGATGTTCTTAACCATCGCTTCATAGTATTTAGACTGGGTGCGTCACACACTTTCACTCCCAGAAAAACCCATGATAGGTTCACCTTAAGGTTGCTGTAAGTTGGAAATGACTTGAAGGCACACAACAAGAAGAATGAAACAAGAGAGCTTGTCTAACTTACTGGGCACCCCAATAAAAGATTTACCCCTTCACACAATTTCTGGACTTGCAGCAATACTAGGATAGGGTCAAACTGCTTTTAAAAAATCCAAACTAAAACAAATATATATAACCACTAGCAATGAGAGGTTAGCTTATGCAAGCCCAACAGCAGGAAAAAAGTCAGTGGGGAGGATCTAAGGAGCAGTAGAGTCACACCGTCAGAACAATGAAAGAGGTAATAATTCTGGCAGCAGAATGCTAGATGACTGTGAATGGATATGAGTAGATGAAGATGATAGAAGATGAATACAATAGTGAAGGTAACTTTTCAGTGAAGAAACAAAGTGTTTTCTTTTTCTTTGTTACCTTGTAAAGAAATACATAACACAATTTGATGAGAGTCTGAATTTGGGACAAAGGAGAAGAGTCAAAAGTGAAAACCAAGGGGCTGTGCATATTCAATGGCAAGGATGATACTGCCAATGGATAATGGAGTGACTGGAAAGATGAGAAGTTTGGTTGCTGGTATGTGAAATCTAAGATGATGATGAAGCAAATAAGCAGAAAATAGCTGGAAATAGGGACTGAGATGGAAAACAAAACATCTGAGACAGATAGGTAGAACTGGGTGCTGTGATGTATAGGCAGAGCTCTTGTAAGTTATGCAAATAGTGCTTGATGCAGTGCATAAGACAGTGAAATACTATTGTATGTTGTTGTAAATTTTGTTGTTACTATTGCTAATGTTTCAATAGGCTTTTCAAAGTCATCTTACCCAAGAGCTTTACCTACAGTTTCAGGAACTGAGCTGTAAACATTTGTCATGCACTAGAAATATTTTGCCTTCTCTAGATGTTTTAGGGGAAAAAATGAAGCATTACCAGCTTCTGGCAACTTGGTTCCCCAGACCAATGCTGCCTGTACAAGACCTGTGAAGCCATTTCAGATACTATTTTGGTTCTAAAGACCTGTGTTGCTACAAGTCACAATCAATTATCATTCTATCTTCATAACCCTAGTTCTTCATAAACCTTCACTGTGTCTTCACAATCCTAGTATTTATAGAACACTTGAGATTAAGAAAAGAAAGTGAGTACTGTCAACCATCCACGTTTGTGGGTTTAGTTTTTACAGATCTGATTACTCATGATTTGATATTTGTCTAAATATATACGCCCCCAAAAGCAAGTGGTTAACACCCAATCTGCCCAGCTGTTGATCAGCAAAGCAGCCAGGACCTGAAGAAGATGCAGGAAAGCGATCCCAGGCCTGCATGTGAAGGTGTCTAATAACAAGTTAATGGCCTGATCTCTTGCCAGCACAGAACAGATCCCTTGCACACAAAGGTCCAACCCCTGTCCCCCCCACCTCAAGAACTTCTTTCCTAAGGATATCTTCCCATTTGGTGTCTCTGATCAGACCATGCAGCCCCTTAAAAACCCACTTCTGATCCTTTTCCTCTTCACCAGCCACTGCCTTGCACCATGAACCTTCTCCTGATTCCCCCCACAACATCCAATGAAGGAGAAGTCAGTGGTTTTTCTGCTTTTGCAGGGTCCTGTGCCCTAACTCCTGCAAATAAGTAGTGCCAACTGTCCAGGGATTGTTGCGGATTCAGTTTATACAAGTAGAAGTCTAAAGTGTAGCAGCATCTCAAGACCTTTTACCACAGAAATCTGCAATTAAAAAGCCCTTTTTCTTTCTTGAACTTTCTTTCTTCTGTTTCAGTTTGTCAAAATATTTACACAGCCATTCCTATTATCCATTTTATTATTAGTTTGTAAGCCACACTGAACAAAAATATCAATAAAATCCAGCAAATCAAATAAAACAGCAACAAAGAGATTTCAGTCAAACAGCTAGCCAAAAGGAGCAGGTTTGCATCACTTTATAGAATAAAGAGGTAGCTGTCTTAATGCCTACTATAGTCATCCCTCCACATTCACTAGGGTTAGAGGCATAGGACCCCCATGAAAGTGGAAAAAACATGAATAACTCTAGATCCTCCCAAATCCTATTTAATACATAAAAAGTATGATCACTATATCCAACCCACCATGGATTCCTTTGAGGCATCAAGGTTCTTTCACAAGGCAGAGATGGCTGGCTGGTGGGGCTTACTGCCACCTCCACTGCTACCCCACACCATTTATAAGAGGGACTTACAATCCTTGTTCGCAGTTTCTCAGTCTCAGGAGGCTTGCAGTCCCTATTAAAAACGGCTTAGGAAGACAGCAGAGGTGACAGCAAATAATCTGTGAATGATCAAATCGGCAAAAGTAAAACCCAGAAATGTGGAGGGCTGACTGTAACAGAAAAGGGTTAAAAAACTGGAGCTCTCCAAAGCCCTCACTCATAGTCTGACATAGCTCAATGGTTCAGATGACTAGATTTGGACCTTTTGGTAAAATAGTCCTAGACTATCTGAGACTTTACATTTTAAAAGCAAGTGCTTTAAACTAAGTCTAGAAGCAAATAAATAGCCAGTGTAACTGGCACAGAGCAAGTCTGATATATTTAGTTATGCCTCTGACACCCGATATAAAGTCTTTTCTACACCAATCGAAGCTCATTAGCCAACTTTATGGGCAGTTCAACATGGAGTAATTAAGTCTGGAATATACAGTAACATGGATTAACACAGGAAGATTTGATGGAAGTCCAAGACAGACAAAAGCCTCCTAATGATCCAAACATGGAAAATACTGCTGGCAACCATCTCAGACTGTTCAAAAAACAAAAACAAAAAAACAACAACAATGGCAACAACAATCCAAAATGCAGTCAGATCTAGGTCAAGAAGTATCCACTGTTTCTAATTTAACCAGAGATTATGGAATATCACTTATCACAACCAGCCTAATTCTGGTCCCTCCCCCAAAAGTATCATGGACAAAAATCAATTATTTAAATCAGTGGTTCTGAAACTTTTCTCTACCAGGGACCACCTATAAATATAATTTGTTGCCAGGGTCCCCCAAGACTTAAGAGTTAAATCTGGATTTAAATATTTAAATTTGGTTTTAAACATTTAAGTATTTACTTATTAAAGGCTTCTGGAGACTAAGATTCAAATCCCTGCCCAGACAATGAGTGACTTTGGGCAAGCCACATTCTCTCAGCCTCAGAGGAAGGAAAATCTCAAGAAATCCTGTGATAAGTTCACCTTACTGTTGTCATAAGTCATAAGTGACTTGAAGGCACACAACAACAAAGTACTGCTAATGGGAGAGGTCCTTTCTAGCCATCAAATCTCTCCCCTTTGAAAACTGACTTATGGAAACTCTAAGGCAAACGTACCATGGGGGATTTCTTGGCAACATTTGTTGTCTTTGCCTTTCTCTGAGGTTGAGAAGTTGTGACTCGTTTGGGTGTGCGCACATGCCTGCTGCCATGTCCTTTTCATCAGAGATGCAGCAGTGGGGGGGTGCAGGTGTTGAAGCAGCTCCCCAGTCTGGGCATGCACACATGTCTGCCGCTGTGTCCCTCGGCAGCCACACCTCCTGCTGCCCCATCCCTGTTTCTGCCACTGTGTTGGTGTCCTGTAGCAGGGCTGTGCTTCAGCTTAAGAACCACTGATTTAAATCATTATATTTGAAAACAGTCCACTTTGCTTTAAGCCGTAGGATACCATTTTCTACCAGCTTCACCTTCCGTCTTTCCCAGATCAAATTCAATCTATTTTTCTTGAAATAATCAAAGGAGAGTAGGTTCAGGACAGAAAAAGTCTCTCCTGGATGATTTTTTAACTATATATCTGTAGAAAAAGATGAGTATAAGCAACTTCATACAGGAATTGAACAGCATTAGTGATAACACAGCCATATGAAGACTCATATAACTCTTACTCGGATGACAACCTCAAATGCACAAATAAAACCATTGAATAAACTAAGCCTTGATAATTAGTCTGTATGATATCCAATGATCTAAGGACTTCATCAAGGAAGCTATGGTCCAGAGCTTGCAAGGCTTGTTGATGACAGGCTGACTTAGTGTCACTCACTCGGAGGGTCACCGTAAGTCAAAGTCAATTTGATAGCAATTAACAACATAAGTATCTAAGGAACAACAGGAATATCACTTCATATCAAAGTGACAACATAAACCAACTTGAATTTCTGCATCTTAAGACTCCTTAGCAAACTTATTTGCAACAGCAATAATAATAATTACAACAACAACAACAGGGCTATAATGAGAATAAAGACTGTAGTTTTCTAAAGGTGACACTAAATTATAACATGGTCTTCATCTGATTCTCCCTAATTCCGGCAGTTTAAGAGTATTTTTCTGTTTATTTTTCTGTTTATGCTATAAGCTATGGATGAGTGGGTGTTATTTCATCAATATTTTTGTACATTTAAACTTTTTTTGAAAGGAGTAAGTTCAAGAGAATTTGCTACTGCCTATTCTATCACAGTATGTGGAATGGCAGGCTCACAACGTTAGATGTTGCGGAACTGCCCCCCCCCAGCACATATACAACTTCTTAAAAACTGGTCGTACATCATTTTCCTAGGTTAAAAACTACTGCAAAGGTTTTTTTCTTTGTTTATAAAAGTTTCCTACTAGAGGAAAGAATTAAGCATAGGAAATAGTAACAAAGAACGATTTATTGGAAAATTATTAAGATATCTGAAGTGCTGGCCAATTATTGTCTGCATCTCTTCCTTACTGTGCTGCATTAATTACATCATAAAACCATGGAAAGTCACACAGTTTCCTGATAACAGAAAAAACGACACAGCCTTTTCCATCAGTGATTCACAATTATATTCTAGTTTCCAGACAACCTGGAAAAGCTTTCACAGAAGTTGCTCTCTTTCTCATAGGGGAAAATAAGTAAACCTTTCATGAAAATACAGTCAACTGGACATTTATATCTGTTTTAAGTCCCATTTCTGATGAGAAACGAAGTCACAAATCTTCCAGCCTTAGGCCCTTTCATACCACTCAATTATAGCAGTATGATTCCACTTTAACTGCCATGGTTCTGTCCTCAAGAATCCAGGGAATTGCACTCTAGGGAGAGGTAATTGAATTCTCAGCTAGAGAGCTCAAGCAGCTTACTCCCGCAAAACCCACAGTATTCCACAGAATGCAACCATGGCAGTTAAACTGGGTGCATAATACTACAATTGTGCAGTGTGAATTCACTCCAGTGAACCTGGAGACTATGGTAACAGCCATTTTTTATGACCAGTTATCTGATCCAGCAGCTTACAGTAGACGGTAATGAGCATTCATTACTGTCTTCTGGTACCCAGTGCACCTTAACACTGTACTTACTATTCATACAAACAGATCTTTTACACAAACATTTTTAAAAAGCATGTTTGCATTAGCCACACAATTTTGTCTAGTTATATGTATAGTCATTATGCATAAGAAAGCAAGCTATTTATTTATTTTTATCTGGACCTTATAAGTTCAGCTTATAACTCCAGTACAAACTAGTACAACTATAAACTTTTCATTTCAGTACTATCAAAATGTCTGAGAAATGTGCGGAGGAAACGAGGAAAAGCAACCACCTATAGCTCCTTTGCCCTTCCATCTTAAGTGGTAGAAATCCTTATCTACGCTGGACCTGTAATTTCAATTGAAGCCATGTGTGGGCTATCATACCTCATCAGATCATTTCACAAATACTTCCCCAACACGCAGGTCTAGGGACTTTATTCCAAAAGAGATAGTTCCTATGGCTCCCATTGCTGTTGCATAAAGAGTGGAGTGGAAAAGGGGAGCATCTTCCCACTTCTACACAATGACAATGTGTTTATTTCACACCTGGTATTCCATGTAGGCTGGCTCATTGGAATTCCATAATGGTGAATAAGTGGGCTGTAAAGAACAGATCTTGCTATTCTTCCTCCAACAGTTTGCCTGTTTTCATTGTCAGCTACCAAGAAAGCAACATCTTTTTCTCCAAAGACCATCATGAAAACTTGGGCTGGCAAAGGAAAGATGAATGATCTGGCTCTCTTTTACCCGTCTTGACAGAAGGCTTTTTTGTCTTTTTCATCTAGCCTGCAAAAAGTCTAGTAGCCTGTACTACTGTGCTGAATAAAGATTTCTTCTCCCCCATGGCTAGCATGGAATCATAGGCTATCGGCTTGTCCTTTAAAACAAACAAACAATATTACCGTATTTAAAAAAATTAAGCATGTAAACACACAAAATAGCAAATCAATATAGCAATAAACATAAAAGCCAACAATACAGAAAGTACATGTGGATGGGTGTATACATACATTCTCATTCTCTCACTCCTCCCCACACTCCCTCCCCACCAGAGAGAACGAGAGGAGAAAGAGTTTTACTGGAGCTGTCTTTCTTTTTGGAGCCAGCATGCTATTGTGGTTTGAATGTTGGACTGGGACTCTGGGAGACCAGGTTTTGAATCCCCACTTAGCCATGGAAAACCACTGAGAGGCCTTGGGCAAGTCACATTTTCTCAGACTAAGAGAAAGGTAGTGGCAAACCCAGTCTGAATAATTTTACAAAGACAATCTCATGACAAGTTTGCTCTGGGTCACTGTAAGTCAGAAATGACTTGAAGGCACACAACAACAACTCTCTCCTTGAGGAATGAGCAATGTGAAGCAGGCTGACAATGCTGGCTATTAACCATTAACGTGCATATATTTGTCTACTGGAAACTCCAGCCGACCAAAGATAAAATTCTACATTGATTTATGAAGCATACTGATCTATGAACACAACTGCTACAAAGACAAGTATTGAGCAATACAAAATATTTCCCCATCTAGATTAATTTTTAATTATTTCTGACTCTTGATGCTCAAAAACAATGACGTGGGCTTCCCTGGAAATTTTCTTATGCCTTAAATCAATTGATCCAGTTTAGTATGTCTATTTAGTTTTATTTTTTAAGCCAAAGCACACCATAATTTTGTATGGTGTGGAGATATTTCCTGAAGTTCTTCCAATACTCAGGAGTATTTGAATTAAAGAACTGAATCAAGGCAAAAAAAATCAGTTGAGTATTCTTAACATTTAAAACAAACATTCTACAATTATAATAAAAACAAATTCAAAGGTTTACTTGGAAATTGTACAGTGACTTGATTTGAATAAAATGATAACCTCAGGTTTCACCTCATATGCACAAGCCTCAGGCTTGCAAATTCCTGTCACAAAAACAAAAACTCCACTGATTTTCTGTGAGTTGCTGGCAGATCCTAGTTTTAACAGACAGCTTAAAGATTCAGAGGCCCAACTGTCATTCATATTTCATCAAGCTGGACAAAAGGAGGGAGTGCCAGACATCATAGTGGCTTGTGATACCATTGTCCATGGTATCCTTTCAGGGCACTCTTTTGGAAGCACTGTTTTACAATGCCTTCAGTCCTTCTTGGAGGAGTACACTCAGAAGGTGGTTCTGGGGGACTCCAGTTCCCTGGCCATTAGTCTATATGCTGTCCCTTAGGATTCAGTTCTGTCCCCCACGCTGTTTAACATCTACATGAAACCACTGAAGGAAGTTGTCTGGAGACTTGGAGTTTGGCATCACCAGTATACTGATGATGCTCAAAACTCTCTCTCCTTTCCATATGACTCCAAGGAAGTTGTTTTCGTACTAAACCAATCATGTAGTCTCTTGTCAGTAACGGACTGCATGAGGCCAAACAAGCTGCATTCTATGTGCGGCTGCCTTTGGAAATTTCAGAAGAACCAAAATGCTAAAGCTGGACTGCTGACTCAAGGCCATGTTAGAAGGAACATTCTGTATAACTTTCATGCTGAAATAGTTTCTCTGCTACCAGTCTGTTTCCAGGTAGAATTCAGTATGCTGGTTATGATCTATAAAGCTCTATATGAAGTAGGTCTAGGTTATCTGAAATATCAGATCTTCCCACACAAACCTACCTTTGGAGAAAGGCTTCTGTTGGTCCCACAACCTTCACAGATATAGCTGGCGAGGGACTGGGAGACAGTGGCTGTTCACAGGCTGTGAGCTCTCTGCCAAGGAAGGGCAGCTGCCAAGAAGAGCTAGTCCATGCTCTCCTTCCACTGGCAGACAGAGACTTTCCTATTTAAATAGGCCTTCAGTTTTTCATCTGGTTGGAGTAGTGTAATAGGTAAGTTTTAAAGTGCTTTTAAATGTTTTAAATTAATGTTTTATTTAAGAGGATTATATTTAATGCTTTTGAAGTTTTTGTATTCCAGGTTGTTTTTAGCTGTGCTGTTTTCAGCTTTATTGTTTTAAGATCTGGTACAAGTTGCTTTGGGTCTCATACAGAAGAAAAGCAGGATATAAAACAAACAAACTCTAGTTGGGATTAACCAAGAGGAGTCAGCTCTTCTGCCTGACGCATATACATCCTTACACTCACACACATCTTTTCTGGTGTTTTCATTTCTGTTTTTAACCAACTATAGTTTATTATTATATGCAACCCCAGACAAAGTGTGGCTAGTCTTAAGATGGTTTAGGGAAATAATGTCATACTTAAGAGTATGTCTGTGTTCATGCACTGAAAATGGAATAAAAACCTTCCAGACTATTCCATAGAATTGTGCCAAAGGAGAAGATATAAGCCCGAACTAAGACCAGGGTTTCCCCCCCAAAGAATTATAAACAATGTATTTTTAAAACGGAAACTTTTCCATGGGAAAACACAGCAGTGAGAAGTTTCCTATGTTTTCTTCATTACAGCTGGAAACTGTCTCAAAGTCATGAACGAAGTCTTAAACTCCTTTCCACCACCCACTTTTCAAAGCAAAGATCTCCAAGTCACAGATGATTTTTCCATCATTCTTTCACTAGAGATAGATGTAAAGCAGGACTGGAGAATCTTAAGCTTGAATAAGGCCTGTAGGGCCCACTTACGTAGCCATGGCATCCCCTCCATGGGCCTACCCACTGCATGACAGTCAAGCTTTTAAAAATCTTGGTTGGCATTCTGTTTTGCACTTAACAATTTTTAATTTAAATTTATGGGTCTCAGAACTACTTCATATTCACTAGCACTGCAGTTATGATTGTGACACTCTTGCCATGACCATAAGTTGCTTCCCAAGCCGACTTTACCAGGCCACAGCCACATTGAGAGATGGATGTCTGTTCTGTTGATAATGAGGGTGCAGGAGGATACTATTTCTATCTCCTTCTGCTAGGAAGCAATCCTGCAACAATCAGAAGGAGGACCCTGCCACAATTCCTTGTTACAGCTTCCCTCGATGATGGGAGAAGGTGGAAACATGACCCTTCTGTGTCCTGGTCACCAGAAAAATAGACTGCTGTCTCTTGGTGAAGCTGCTGTCTGGTAAAGTAAGTTGCAGGAGGAGCCAGGCCAGAAGATGTTATTCAGTTACACATATGTAACTAGGTAGGCAATGTAAAATATGGGCCAAGCTTCCACTGGAAAGCTATGTTCAATGCTCCCCTCTCTGAAAACTGATTTCCCATCCTAGCAATTAGTTTTTTAGGGATTCTACTGACAGCTATGAATCCCTGATGATTACAGAGAAAGGGACAGCTGGAGAGTGAAAGAAAGAGTGAGTAAAATGGGTATGCGTGTATAAGAAACAGCTTTAACAATCCATCTCTGGTGCACATAAATTCATGGTCAATTCTTCCTCAGCTTAACTGGAACAAACCAATTCTAAACCAGAGGAGATAAAAGATCAATATTCAACAGTTCTTTCTATTTATGCTCTATTCCATTAAGAAGAATTTCTAAGCCATATTGAATAAAGCTGTAATTATCTTCAAATGCCATTCTTTGTGCAATCACACTTAGCAGCAAATATGTCTGCAGTGTCTGGAAATTTAGACAACTTAATATTATATGGGTGTTATAACTCCTCTTCTATGTAGCAGCATGAGGTACAATATCCTGGAATGACTGATTATATGAGATGGACTTTCACTCCTCCCAATTCCTCGGTTCTCCGAAAAACTTATTCTTAAAGTAAATTAAAACTAGTCAGCCCTCCACATTTGTGGGTTTCACTTTTGTGAATCTGATTATTCATGGATTATTTGCTGTCACCTCTGCTGCCTTCCTAAGCCATTTTTAATAGGGACTGCAAGCCTCCTGAGACTGAGAAACTGTGAACCAGGCTTGTAAGTCCCTATTAGAGATGGTGTGGGGCAGCAGTGGAGGTGACAGTAAGCCCCACTAGCCACCCATTTCTGCCTTGTGAAGGAACTCTGATGCGTCAAAGGAATCCACGGTGGGTTGAATATAGTAATCAGACTTTTTTGTGTGTATTAAATATGGTTTGGAGGGCCTAGAGTTATTCATGTTTTTTCCACTTCCACAGGGGTCCTGTGCCCCTAACCCTAGCAAATATGGAGGGATTACTGTACTTGTTAGCCATCACCTTCTTCTCTCCCCAAAACTGAGTCCCCAATAGAAAATATCAGATCTTGACAAAATACAACAGTCTTCACCAGGGGATATTCTCAAGGAATACTCAAAACAGAGAAAGTTATGCTAGGGAGACTGTTTGAAAAATTTAAACTATATATGTATTTTTCCTACCAGTCCCGCTTTTTTTTCTTCCTCCTACTATTCAATACATTTTTAAAACAATTATGTTATCATTATAGTCTCAGTAATTCCTCTGTTTTTCTAATGTAAGAATAGCTATGTATGTAATCAGTCACATTCTGTATGGTTTAAATATTTTCTTTTCATTCTCTCCAGTTTAGCTGTCCATTCCAAATTGTAATTTTTGTTTAAACTACTCTTCCATTTACTTCTCTCATTAACTTAACTGACAATTTGCCTTAAATTTCTAAGAATAAGTTAAAACATTTGTTGTTTTCCTGAAAATTCAAGAGAAACACTATTTCCCCTCCAGTTGCCTAAAATTAGATATGTATAGAAAACCAGATTAAAAAGTCATACTAAAGATGCACAATTTTTTAACACTCATTTCTACAATAATTCTCTAGCAATAGGGTATTTGATCCAATATAGTTTAAAATGTAAGTTAATAGTTATAAGATGCCTTTCCTGCAAACAATTCTTAGTTTCTGGGTAAAACTTTCAAAACACAGCTAAGAAATGACTTAGTGTACAATGAAGAAAAACATGATTTCTAGAAAGTTGCCATGTAGCTTATTTCTACTGAACATAGGACTAACTGTATAAATGAACATTTCATAGTCTGCTTCAAGAATTGTTAATAGAGTCATTATTAACAGAATCATTATTAAATGAGTGAAAGAAGACTGCCTATCTAATTCATGAAATCTGGAAACTCAATCCTTTCTTATAGATATGTAAAAGCACAATTACTTCTACAAACAGTTTTACCCTCACACAATTCATGTTAAATTATGAAAATTGCATTTTTCCCAGTAGTCAGCAACAGCTATTGTCCAAAGTACCTTAGGTCAAAATGGCTCTCTTTCAAGAAGACTGTTCCCAGATCATTAGGTCTTCTGTCTCCATCATATTTCCTAATCTTGTTTACACACAAAGTTTCTATTAATGTCTAAAGTAAATGTTGAACGAAACTTCCATGGAGGCAAACAACAAAAGAAAAGACCAAAATCTTTCCTGTGAACAACAAAAATATTTCCTGTTCAGTTCTTTACTCTACTGACAGAGGTCTGTACTCACATTTTTCCAATTATCAAAAGATGCTTGGGTAGTTTGCACATAATACTAAATTACAGTTTAATGTTATGAGCAAGAATGAGTCTTCTAAAAGTGCTCACACACTTCTCCCCTCCCAATTTTCTTCTTACTAGACCAAGATCAGGAACAAACCAGATCTCATTTTACATTAATATATTGTGCAAAAGAGCAAATATGGGTTTAAGATAAATTCTAGTTTGCTAATCAAATCACAGAAATTGATTTATTTGGCACCTAACTAAAATTTAAAAGGGAAAAAACGATCAAGAAACCAAGAAATATCTATCCCATTCTTTCTCTCCCACTATTTTCAGATACTACCATAATAGGGGTTTGAGAGTATCACCGAAATGGTGTGGCTTTAAATATAACTGCAAGAAATTAATGTACACAGATACAAGAGGACAGGTTCCTGCCAAACAAGCTGTCAATGGAAAACAACCCAGGGATCAAAACTGGGGGAAAATCTAAACCAGTATGAGAAAACAACAGAGAAAGGAGAGACAGAGGTTAAAAGGGTAGCAATAATTTTTCACTTCACATACTTTCACACGCAGTTAGTGAGGTTACAGCGCTAAGGCAATTAAATTTATAGGGCTATACCGATGCCTTCGTGAAAAAGATGGTACTAAGTAAAGCTCAGAAGGAAATAAGAAATGGCATTCATGCCTGCTTGCTTCCTAAAATAAAAGGAAGATAATACAAAAAAGTGCTTGGAATAAATTAAACCATTTAATTAGCAGCTGGAATTCATTGTGAAAATACAAATTATCTTAATAGTTTAATGTAAACACAGTAATTTCTCAGTTAATTATTTGTATTCCAGATCTTTTAAGACCCCTTTTCTTGTCCTTTTTGACAATTCAAACTGGAAAAACTAGTTGTAGCTTAATGCTTTCATACACTGTACTGTCAACTTTTCTTAATTTAACAGATACTAAAAGTGCAATTAAATTAGTATTTCCAGTGAATTCAGATCCACCCAATAAAAACTAACTGTACAATGACCTTTAACATAAGTTGTCACATGATATACCAGGGAAGGGCTGCTACAAACTAGCTGGCTAAGTACACAGCAACAAAGGATTAAATGGAATAATCTGCTTAAAGTATCAAATGGAAACTCAGAATCATGCAAAACGCAAAGCTATAAATAATTGGTTTCCTTAAGGAAAGGAAAAAAAATCAAGGCATGTTAATGATTCATGGGTCAATTTCCTCAGATCTCCTGACATTTCTCCCTTTCCCCATCACATGACTTTGTGCAACTCCATACAAAAGAGCTGAGACATATGAAAATAACTTGATAAGAGTTTCTTCCAGTTCCTGGCAGGTAGAGAAAGACATTGTGTTTATTAACAATTTGATTTAAAATTACCATCTCTGCTGCCTCATACCTGTTACTTCTCTACAGCGCTCCCAACTCCTGATGTTATTTTTAATACAAAGATGTCCCCGGATAAGTGGCAGAAGCTATACCTTCAAATAATTTTAACTAGAAAAGAGAAAAACTTTTAAAAGGAAGAGAAACAAATTTGTTTAAAAATAAAAAAAAATACATTCAAAAAATTATTGTAAGAATCACAAACACGTAAACAAAAGCCAATTCTATGTTCCAAAAAATAAAAACCAACATATGAACACTAAAAGAAGAAAAAAATTGGAATATTACAGTTTACAGAGTGATATTACTATTGCTAAGGTACAAATCGTTTAGCAGGAAGCTGCATAAGGGTCACCGTTTATCTATAGACCCAATTATTTTTAGAGGATGGTAGCCCAGAAATGATATTCATTCTAATACTGTAAATACTGTCAGAATTTCAACCCAGAATGGCAGTTCCCACGAATTTCAGAAGAGTTCTACAACACTCTGGAAAAAATTTGGAGAGAGAGGGAGATTGCAAAGTGGAGAAGGAATCAGTTAAAATCACCTTCCTTGCTATTTTATTAACGGAAACCACTATGGATTCAAACAGCTTTCATCAGCACAATGATGCTGCCCTTGGAATAATTAGAGATGCTGTAGATTAATTCACCAAACAATTTCTTAAAATGATTCATGGTAGACTTGTTGTTGTTGTGCACCTTCAACTCATTTCCAGTTTATGGCGAACCAAGGAAACTTTGGCAAGATCTCATCAGCAGGGATTTGCGTTTGCCTTCCTCTGAGGTTGAGAGAATGTGACTTGCCCAAGGTCACCCAGTTGGTTTCCATGGCTGAATATGGATTCAAACCAGAGCTGCAGTCCAATGCTCAGACCACTACACCATACTGTCTCTCTTTATGGCTGAATACAGGTATGTAAATAATCACAGAATTTCCAGTGAATAAACTGACATATTTTGAAAACTAAAGAGAACTATTCTTCCCCCGCTCCTTTAAAGCCAAAGCACTACATATAACCAGTATAGCTATCTGTCTAGTAATTTAATTTACCATATTTGCCGGTGTATAAGACACCCTTGTGTATAAGACGTACTCAATTTATATACGTGCAAATACTATTTCCCAGCATATAAGAAGCACCCCATTTTCAAACAGTACTTTTTGGGGGGAAAAGTGAATCTTATATGCCAGCAAATAAAATACAGTAATTAAAAACCTTTGTGGAATTATTTGTAAAGAAAGACTAGTGATATATATATATATATATATATAATTCCTACCACAAACAGCATGTTTAGCAAAATAAGAGGGTTGGGGTTCTTTTCAGAAAAAACACACAAACAATTAAGTGGCTGGTGCAACTTCACCCTCTTGTGGCTGATTCAGAGGAGTTTTCATTTCCTGATTTTTAAACATAAAAGTGAAGCATCCTGAAATGGCAGGTCAGTGGCAGGGAAGAAGTAGCCTTTTTTTTTTTTTTTTGGTTAATCTAGCTCTGGATAAGAATTCCAGCAACTTATTGAGGACATAAAATCTTTAACAGTATTTTTAAAGATTGAAGACACTTAGAACATGAAAGAGTCACATGACTAATCAATGGGGATATCAGTACTGTGCAAAAGTACTATGTCCGTGGCCATACGTAAACACTAAATAGCATGACATATAACATCTAGAGAAAGAACAGCAACAGAACAAAACATAATGGAAATCTACCGCCGTCCAAAGTAGCAAGATGCTTCAATAAATGATGAAGAATATGCAAATGAGTAAAAACAGTGGCTGGCATCTGGCTCAACCTTATAAATTTTGCAATTCATACTTGTTGTCCTGGCATTACCACAGCCACTAATATCGCCCAAACCCTACTTAGAAGTCAGGTGGCCACACCAGGCAAGCTAAGGAAGAATGAGTGTCTGGCAGCCTCCTGCCAGTAAGTTGCAGTGCAATAACCAATTGTGACAGGACCTCGTTGCACCATGGTTTACTGGCAGTAGGGAGCTGGATGCATGATCCTTCCTGCACTCCACTTGATAGTACCTCAGAACTCCTTGGTTGGCATACCTGCCTGGCTTCTAAGATGGGCTTGGGGGGTGCTGTTGAACTGGGAGACAGGTCATAGGCATGTTATTATAGCTACATTTCCAATGCAGGATCTCAGCCACTGTTTGTACCACTTGGACCATTTTAATCATCTTCAGCCTTTCTATGTGAGGATGCAGCTACCGTGTCCTGATGTCAGATCTGACAAAACCTCAAAGTTTTAAAGGAATCACTTAAAGGAACCAGTTTAAATTTGATGTTTTAAGAAGTAAGCCAGCAAATAACATATATTTGAAAAAATAACTTTATATGTATATAAGAAGCACCAAAAGTTGGCCAAATTAACTGGTAATGGTAACTATTAAGTATAACTATTAATTGTAACTATTAACTTTATTTAAAAAGACTTAACCAATAAAAATCTGATGGTTAGAAACAATACATTTACAGTCTTCCCTCCACATTTGCAGGTTTGACCTTTACAAATTTGATTATTTTGAGGTATGCATGTGCCTTCCTCACCCCGTTCTTCCCTCCCATTTCGTTGCCTTTTGCCTGGGTGTGCGTGGGAAGGAGCCTCCTATTTTCTTGCCTTTTGCCTGGGCATAGAGAAGGAAGGCACACGCACACAGGAAAAAGTCAAGAGAATTGGGAGTGGTGAGCCCTGAAAGAGAATGGAATGGGGTAGTGTGGGGAGGGACGTGCATGTTTATGTGTTCCTTCACTTGCTCACTCATAGCAGGGGAAATTATTTGCAGTTTTTCAACTTATACAAGGGTTTTGCGCCCCAAACTCCCATGAAAGCAGATGGGCCACTGCATGCCCCATCTCAGAGATGCAAGTATTATAAAATAGCATTAATTGACAGGAAGAGCAGAGAGAAGAGATAAACAGCAACAGCAACATGCTTCCCATTTCTGACAAACATTTGATGGTAGCTGAGGAGAGGCTAAAGTTATTTTGATTATTATATGGTATAGGGAAACAGTAAACATAAAGCACTTTTGTTTCCCATTATGCATTCCTTTCCATATTCACTATCATTAATGACCAACTCTGATACATTATAAACATAGTATCCCATAGTTGTGCAACTGATTGAGCAATGGGCACCAAGGCCTTCCACTCACTCATTGTGCAACGGTCAATTAGCTTCCATCTATTAAGTCAAAACAGGAGCTTCCTGTGGGATGGGCTACACTAGGGGCTGCAGATATGCAACCTCTGTAGAAACACAATTCTTTGTACAATTAATTTTATGCTAGTTAGTAACCCAACAGGATATGAGCTCATATCTGTACTCTACAATCAGTGTTCAATCCTATACATGCCTACCTGGGAATAAGACCCAATGAAATTACAAACCTAACTTCTGAGAAGCCATGTCTAGTGATAATAAGACACAATAATCATTTCATTTAATAGGAATCTTAACAAGCGGCACTTAAGGTGCAGGGTATATATTTTAGAAATACAAATATGTAATTATGAAAGTAGATGGCTTAATGTCAATAAAGAAAACAGCTGAAGGAGCTTGGAGTTTCCAAAAAATGGAGAAAGCCCCAAAATAGGTAGACCAAGGATTGCATATGCATGCTCCTCTCATATTGCTATCGCACCCTGAGCACATAATTTTTCCTACCTATCTTCCCTGTTTCTTGGAAAAAGGAGTCCTGCTATTAGTCTTACACAGAAGAACCATCACAACAGTGCTCCTGAATAGGGGCTGGCCTGAATCCAGAACAGGAGCCCTGTAGCGTTAGCACAATACAGTATTCATGCTTGGGGCTGCTACTAATAATAGCTGAGGTACAGCATGCAAGAGAGCCTGGTGTTCTGTTCAAAGCTTTGTTCAGGCTTTGCTAATTAGCCCACTTAGAGAACTTTATAGTACTACATGTTTAAATTGATACCCCACATTTTGGTGCAGGTCCCTGCTTGTTAACATTAAATCCGCCATTACCCATAATAGTACTTTTGTACAGAATATGCATACCCTTTATTAAAATTATGGCTCAAACTTATCCCATACAATTCTTGGCAAAATTAGCTACTTCTGCGTCTATTAAGCTTAGGGCTGGAACAACAGACACATGTTAACACAGCAACAAATCATGCTTAAGGGGACCGGAGATACTGCTGTGGCCCATTGGACCCCCATAGTAGAAACAAGCAGGGATAGTTTTTCTCCCAGCCAACTCTGGACTTGCGCCAGCTCATTTGGCTGATGAGAATCATGAGAGAAGCACGAGTGCAGAATCTTGCCCACACATTTTTCCTCAGATAGCACAGATGTCTCCCAGGAAGGAATCTCATTTTTCACAGAACACTTGCAATGTTTACCACAGAATAATATGCTTACCAGCCATGAAGTAAAACAGCACAAGTGCTGTGGCATGCATGAGAACTAACACATGTATCGTACTATGAGCTATAATAAATGTATATAAAATTATACATTAATTATACGAGAACTGTCACAATATGATATCCAATAGTCCACAGGCCCTTTACAGCTTGGGGCTACACGCTGATTATGGCCTGTTCTGCCCTGCACTGTTATAGTGCTATTATCCCACTCTGAACATCCTGTGGAATTCTGGGGCTTGTAGTTTCCTGAGGCCAAAGAGCTCACTGGCTGAGAATTCTAAATGCCCCTCCCTAAACTACAAACCCCAGGGTTCCATAGGATGTTGGAAGTGGAATAACACCACTGTAATAATGTAGTGCCGGAATGGCTTTATGGCACAAGTCATTCTGCGCCCTTTCTTGGCTGTCTCTCAAAACACTGTACCTGAGGAATGAAATCAAATATCCTGAAGGCTGGCATAAATTTTTATGCTTCGCGGGGTCGGCTTAATAAAGGTATCAGCACAACATGGAACCACTGGCCCATCTCCTTAACAGGGCAGATATTCTTACAGGATACCCCTAGCCTCGAGGCACATCACAGCCGCCGTCCCGTTCACGACGCGACTGGTCCCCCGGCAAACCGAGCCACCACAGCGGCGAGCTAAGAAAGCCGCCCCATGCCCACAGCGGCACCCTCGCTCCTTTTGCCGGCGTGTTAGCCAGCCATCTTTAGCTGGCGGCGGCGCCGCTGCCTCAGAGCAGGCGGGGCCTGGCTCTGGCGGGGCCCTCGCTCTCGGAGCCCCCCTCTCTAGCAGGCGGGCGGGCTCCGCCTCTGCCCGGCGCCTCAGCGCCCCTTCCTCGCCCAACTGCCGGGCACCCGGGAGGGGCAGCCCCTCCACCGCCCGCCCGCCTCTCCCTGTCAGCTCACCCACCCTGCACGGGCCCTCGGGGAAGAAGACGGCCAGCGGGAGGTTGCAGGCGATGAGGGCGGTGGGCAGGTCGTGCAGCGACATCGTCGTCTCCATGCCGACGAAGGTCCAGTCCAGCGGGTCCTCCTCAGCCGCCTCCTCAGCCGCCGCCTCGCCGCCCTCGGGTTCGGTGGCCGGGACGACGCCGACGCCCGCCGTGGCCGCTCCTGGTGCTCCGGCCGCCGCGCTCTCCCTCTCGCCGCCTTCGCTGCTACTCTCTTCGTCGTGCCGCCCCTCCCGCTCCTTCCAGCAGCCGCCCCCCCGATCCTCCATGCCGGGTTGAAGGGGAGGAGCCGGGGGTGGTAACCAAGCCCGCCCGCCCGCCCGCCCGCCCGCCCGGCTCGCCTCGGCTCTGGCCCGACCGACGCGCCGAGCGAGGAAGTGAGCGGCGCGGGCGAGCTGTCGCCGCCCTCCGGCTCAAGCCTTGTTAACTCTTTCCCTTCGGCGCTGCGGCTGGAAGGGCGGCGGCGCCGGCTCGGGGCAGAGGCCAAGCCAATCAAACACCTCGCCTTCTCGTGCAACAGGTGACCCGCCTTGAAGTGCCCCGGCTCTACGGCCACCATCTTGGATTAGGGCAGCGCCCGCTTCGATTCGCTTCGTGACGTCTACGCCGGCCATTTCCCTCGGTCCCTCCCCTCCCTCTCAAGCTATGCGTTGAAAACATGATTTAAAGCCAAGAACGGTCCTCAGCTATTTTAGACTCGCTATTTACTCTGCACAGTGCTAGAGCTCCAAAGTAGAAATTAAGGCCGTTTCCACACTTCACTGGCCATTTCCACACCACACTCTTATAGCGCTATTATTCCACTTGCAAAGTCCTATGGAATCCTGGGGTTTGCAGTTTTGGGAGGGGCTGGCTGGCCCCTCCCGAAACTGTGAACCCCAGGATTCCATAGGATGTTGAAAGTGGAATCATCGCGCTATAAGAGTGTAGTGCGGAAATGGCCTCTGTTATAGTGCTATTATTCCGCTTTCAACATCCTATGGAATCCTGGGGTTTACCGTTTGGGGAGGGGCCTTTAGAATCCTCAGCCAAAGTAAACTACAAATTCCAGAATGCCACAGGATGTTGAAAGTAGAATAGTAGCACTGTAACAGGGTAGTGTGGAAATGGCCTGAGAGATAAAACAGGTAAAGCAAGCAAATACAGGCCAAAACAATTTTAAAGAAGGTTTTTGAAAAAAAACATTTTCTGAGTGTTTCCAAAGCATCCTAAGAGGACTTGAGATCTCATCCTCTGTAGGCCAGTTTGTAATCACTGTTGATCATTTGTCTGGCCAAGGAAGACCTCAATAGTACTTTGCAAATGGTAGAGAGAAGAAATATTCGATACACCCTTTTCTCCCACCAAGCATCATTGCTTAGGCCCCCCACTTTGGCTGCTGCATCCCTTTTAAAAAAAATGTAACTATGCTATTCAGACTACAGTTTAACACACATATGGGAGCAAGCCCCCCTGCCAGGAGGGCAGGGCAGTCATGCACATTTTGGAACCGTTGCACTGGAAAAGGTGCAACTCAGACCTATCTATTTGCAGAAGCTGCTGTAGGTAAGTGGAAAGCAGAAGGCTGTAATGGCCACTGGTCTGGACAATTTTAAAAGCAAATTAGGCACAGATGGAGAAATCGGACAACTCCGTCAATGACTGTGAGTCACAATGACTGTATATTACTTCCAGTATTAGAGACAAATTCCAGATTGTTCTAAAGAAGCAAGAACTAATAATATACCACTTGGATTTTCCTCTTTATTGTTGCTTCCTTGCCCACTCATTTCATTCGGAAGGGGCTCTTTGTAGAGGTCTTTTGGATGTGCACTAGAATGATAGTGCTGAAAGAGACTATAGAGGCTATTGAGTCCAACCCTCTGCCATGCAGGAAAGCACAATCAGAGCATTCCCAACAGATGGTCATCCAGCCTCTGTTTAAAAACCTCCAAAGAAGGTTCCACCACCCTCTGAGGCCACATATTCTACTGGCCATTTCCGCACTACACTCTTATAGCGTGATTATTCCACTTTCAACATCCTATGGAACCCTGGGGTTTGCAGTTTCAGGAGGGGCCGACCGGAAGTGCGGAAATGGCCACTGTCAAACTGCTCTTACTATCAAAAGTTCTTCCTAACGTTTAGGTGGAATCACTTTTCCTGTAGTTTGAAGCCACTGCACCATGTTCTAGTCTCAGGAGCAGCAGAAAACAAGCTTGCTCCATCTTCCATATGGCCTCCTTTCACATACTTAAAGATAACTATCATATCACTTCTTACCCTTCTCTACCTCAGGCTAAACATAGACTGCTCACTAAGCCACTCCTCAAAGGGCAAGTTTTCAGGCTTTTTAGTGTTCTGGTCACCCTAGGGCTCTTCTAAAACTTTTTTTAAAAACTGAAGTGTGATTTGTTAGGGTAGTCTTATGGTTTGAAGGACAAATTTTCTCCTCTCTGTGTTTTTTTTAAAATAGAATTCCAGTACTATTGTGTAGAAGTGCCATTTCACTGCTCCATTAATACTGTACACAAAACTCTTAAAAAAAGGAACAAAGAATACATTATTCTTTTGATATGTCTAATAATTAAAAAGAAACGCACTCAAGGATGGGAATAAAATGCTGTAGCTGATGCTGAGAGTTGCCAGTGAATAGCCTAGAACAATAAAAACATCATTTGAATTTAAAAAAAAAAAAGAGTACAGCAACAAATACCACAACCTCCAGAGACATTTGTCCCATCTGAAGGAGCCCAAGTTGGTGTTATTACATATAGGCATTGGGTTTCCCATAGGCATCTATTCAACTCCTGTGAGAACGGAATGCTGGGTCAGATTTGTGCCCTTGTTTTGATTTATACCACTTTTGTATTAAGTGCTTCCTCACACAACACAGAGTTAAACTGGGTAATTCACTACCACAAGTTGTGGTGATAGTTGCCAACTTGAACAGCTGGAATTAGATAATTTAAAGAAAATGACAATTATTAATCATGATGACTACATATTACCTCCACTCTGAGTAGCACTAGTGTGTATCTTGGTACAAGTTGCTGGATAATACAAGCAGGATGGTGCTATGGTACTCAATTCCTCAGTTTGTGGCATTCCTACAGTCATTTGTTTAGGCTTTTGTGGAAACAGAATGCTTGGCTAGATAGGGCTTGGGCTTCAACAAGCAGTGCTCTTCTTATGTTCTTAGAAATCATAGCACACTTGCCATTTGTGTTGATGGTGCATTATGAACGTCCCCTTGAGCTAGGATGTGTCTGTTCCCAATTTAGACATTTCATTTATAAAGAGAGTAGTGGTTTGTTAAGGACTAGCATATATATTCAGTGTTGCCTGGGATTTTATTTTCTCATAGATAATACTTGTTAGAAAGATTTGAGATCCTGTTCTCTGATTCCACAAACTTTTTTATCCAGTACCTGTAACATTTCCCCATATTCCCCAATCCAATCTATATTCAGAGTTATTGAAATACAGAGGTTGGGTTTTTGAGGGAATACAATGTCCTCCTCCCTGCTGCTAGGGCTCATCTCTATAGCAACTGGCCTATTCAAGGCAGGCACATTTGACTGAGGCCCAAGAGCTCTCTGGCTGAGAATTCTAAAGGCCTCTCCCTAAACTGCAAACCCCAGGATTCCATAGAATCTTCACAGGCAGACAATCATATGAGGTCTTCGCCTGCCACAGCAAACAGACTAACTTTGACTTTTACATATTAGATTAGCCCTGGTGCATAAGGATAAATGTAAGTTGCGATCCCCAAACGAAGATTGCAATCCTACGTACAGGCTTCCTCTGCTTATCTGACAGGTTAGGGACCATAGCACTGTCAGAAAAAGGAATTGGTTGAAAAGCACAATCCACATACTGTATGGAGCATGAAGGACTTATGGAGGCTCACTTAGGACCAACACCATGCAAGCTGCTTGCAAAGTTTCCCAACTGTCTTAGTACCTTTTTCCTCCTCTCAGCTCACTTTGCAGGCAGCATGCACACGCAGGCAGTTCCAAGCGCTCTTCCATAGTCAAGAGGAACTGATGAAAGAGAAGAACCTCTGTCACATTAATCGAGCTTGTCCTTAATTTGGAAACATCAAAAGGGTGAGTCTTCAGATAACATGGCATCAAAAGGTGGGGTTTCTTGCATCTTTTCTTCTAAGTAAGTGCCATTGAACACACTGGAATTTATGACTATGCATAGGACTACACTGTAGGTCATTGATTTCACATACCAAAAAAACCCCAAAAAAACACCAAAAATCCCCCACAAAAAAACCAGTCTAGATTTAAACTTGATTTTTAAAACACAGACAACATTATTATTATATCCATACTGCAAAAGATGGGGGTGATGGTGAGAGTCGGACCTGCAGAATTGTTCGGTATTGTTATACCTGTTTTCTGGAGGGGGAAGCAGATAAATGATGAATGATGATGATGCATTTCAACACTCTGTGTGTGTGTGTGTGAGAAAGAGAGAGAGAGAGAGAAAGAAAGAGAGAGAGAGAGTAAACATGCTCAGTGAACACAAGAATGCAGGCTTTCTACTGAGGGGGGCAATTCCAAAATTGGATGGGAGGGGTAAAGGAACGATTGGAACAGTAAATAGGAATATACTCCAGTAAAGTGTCGCCATCCTTATTTTGACACACAGTTTAAAAAAAACATAGTTTTATCATTTTCTAGACTCCTCTAATATCTGCAACTGTGTTGTTTATTGTTGTCCCTTAATCTTCCTTCTGCTATGTTACTTAGTAATATTGATAGATTTGTCCTTGCATAAATTTTAGCCCTGTACAGAAGTATTCTATTGGACTTCTATAATAATAATATTTACCAAGTCTTTCATAAACAGGGTGGATCTGACTAATAGAATGCTATTCAAAGTATAGAAAGATTTGCTTTACCTGGGAGTAAATATACACCATTATTAGATTTTTGCCGGGAAATTATCTTAAACTAGAATATTTTCCTCTTGAAAGAGCCTAGAAAGGTACACATATAATTATCTTGACACAATATTACAACACAGTTGTAAGTTGTAATTTGGAAGCAAGTCTCATTGAGTTCAAGAGGAATGACTAAGATATGCAAATATTTAGAACTGCAGCACAAAAGAAATATATAAAGCTCAGATCTTCAGAACGGGACAAGAGATCTCTTGAAAGATACCTGTTGGAAATCCCAGCCTCCTTTTTACATCTATATTGCTATAAAACACAGAATAACTGTAGTCTAAAAAGAGGAGGGGAGGATTTCGAATAGGTGATCAAACACCACCACCTAGTGGTTAATAGGGAACTATAACAATAGAAATACAGAGTTTAACCCAAGATTTTATTCCCTATCAGGTACAGTGGGCCCTCATTAAAAATTCCACAGGCAGATTCCAGTTCTGTAATAGGATAAATACATGAGCATATGGCAGCGTTCTGAGTGGTATTCCTTTTACACAACACAATAGATAGTAGGATCTATAACAGTAAACAAATAAAAGTACCAGTAAATGCTGATAGACTCTTTGTTTGCAGCTGATTCCCTACATCAAACACTCAGAGGAACTCAAGAAATGAAAGCCTGATGCTATTGAATAGAGGGGTTGATAAGTACTCCAATTATACGAAGGAAATGCCATCTAAATAGCTGTCTACTGGATAGAAGAATGTGAATGTTATCAAACCGCCCTCTTCATCCACTTGCATTCCATCCTTTATCTGATCTCCTTACTTTCTCAGTGTTCTGCTGAACTTTTCACCCTTCTTTCTAATATTTGCACCATGATTTGGTGTGCGCTAACATCTTCCTTTTCTCCTCTTTCCTCCTTCCTTCCCCCCCCCACATCCAATTTATCTTGGAGGAGGGGAAAATCTTTTTTCTATCACTGGGCTAACTACTCTGACACCAAGCTGAGAACTAACGTGTTACAAGCAAAGTAGTTATCTCTGTTTACTGTTTGGGTATCAATGACACATTGAAGTTACATTCAAAAGTAATACAAGTGGGAATCAAGTTAACTTTTGCGGTGTAATGATTTTATAGTTCTTATTAAAGATCATTTCTGAAGGGAATTTCTAGGCATTTTTATAGGTAATTTTCTCATGAGTCCCAGGGATTCCCCTCTCTCCCAATAATGGAAATGATAAGCAACAAAATATGTAATTTTATAAAACTTTGCTGTGAGTTCTGGCAATATATTACTTTTTGAACACCACAACAACCTGCTTTTAAAATGTAACTTTCCAAATTCTCCTCTGATGATACAGGGAATCTGTTTTATCTTAGCCTAGGCATCTGAATGATTATGGGGAAATTGGGAGATACTTTTAAACAGTACTAGATATTATCTTTGCTTACTAGGTTTTGAATGAGACCTTGTCTGATTTATTCTTTCTGTATTGTTTTTATTTTGCATGTAACACTATACTTTTTATTACCCCCCCCCACATCATTTACTGGAAAATCAAGCTAGAACTGTAGGAAATAAAATTAATCATGCTGCAGCTTAAGCCATTTCAGCACTAGACTGTTATAATGCTATTATTCCACTTTCAACATCCCATGGAATCCTGGGGTTTGCAGGAGCGGCCATCCGGATGTTGAAAGTGGAATAATAGCGCTATAACAGTCTAGTGAGGAAATGGCTTTAGTTAGGAATTCTCAGAACCTCTTACCAGAAAAGAAAGACTTTTTCTGCCCAGGTGTGTAAATACAAAACTTCTTAAAATCCTTGCCAGTAAACATAAAGCCATTTAAACCACCATAATGTTAAAAGCCAAGAATATCCAGTGTGCTTGAAATGTGGTCATTAATTTTTCTTTATGCTCCTCCATCAGCCCACCTCCTCTTTCTTCTGCTCATACAAATACTTTTCTTCCATCTCGTGGAGCAAACTCCTTCTCAGCAGGATGAATTTAAGCAGCTGGGAAGGGAGTGATTGGCTCTAATCAGCTTACTGAGGGGGAACTGAGAACATTATACACAGATGGCATCTTTTTCTTTTTTCTTTTTTTGGGTCAAACTAGACACTAAATGTAATATGATGATGTGCACCACGGAAATAGTCTGAGATTTTAAGGTCTGAGCACAGGCTTGATCTAGACCCAATGCCTAGAAGGTTCCTAGGGCATAATAGCCCAATTTTCAGATCCCCCCTCCTCCCCCCATTTCCCTTCTCATTCCCAAGCAATTAGTGTGCCAAGCATTTGTGCAAAGTGGGAGGTGTGTGCCAACTTGCCAATCCCTCCCATTCTAGCTCACTCAAGGCATGCACTCATCAAACTAACATTCCATGACTAAGCAGAGAGTCGCACATATCCCATTCTGCACCTTGATCTCAGGTGGTCCCTCTGTGCACTTTGTTATGCCTTATGGAAGTTAATTCCTGTCTGGCCATGTCACTGTCAGTGGACTGAATCACTAAACACTAAATAATAGTTATTTGATAATAATATGGTGTTGTTGGTTTCCCTGCTTAGCAGCCCTATGATCAAGGAAATCTATGTAAAACATCTCAAAATCATATTTATTGTAATATGACTTCTTCCTATCTCAAGAGAAAAGGTGCTATGTCTTCATGAAGCTAAGAACATTCTAAACATTTCTATCTACCTATCTATCTATCTATCTATCTAGATATCTTTTAACTCACAGAAAGATAGATGTATTTGCCTATTGCAGAACCTTGTAGAATTTTAATACAGTAGTTCTTAACCTTTCTTTACTGGGGACCCCATGTAACTATAATTTGTTGCCAGGCACCCCCAAGACTTAAGATTTGAATATTTAAATTTAGGTTTAAATAGTCAAATATTTATTTAAACAGTCACGAATTTATTTATTTATTAAAGGCTTCTGGAAACTAGGATTCAAATCCATGTTCAGACACTGGCTGACCTTGGAGAAGTCACATCCTCTCAGCCTCAGAAGAAAGCAAAGGCAAATCCACTCTGAATGAATCCTGCAAAAATAAAATATATAAAAAAAAATCCCTGTGATCCAGTTACCTTAAGTTGGGAAGTGACTTGAAGGCAAACTATGGAAGTTTCAAAACCTGCACCTCCCACTCCACTGCCAAATCCCTATTGCTGCGTTGCTGTTGATGTCCAAAAGCAGGGCTTCAAAGATCCCCCTGTGAGGACTTTGAGGGCCCCCAGGGATTTATGGATCCCAGGTTAAGAACTACTGGTCTAATATATTTATTTTGTCATGGACTGAACTCAATTTTAAGACTTACAATGAAAGAAATATTGTCTGTATTTGTGTCTAAAGGCAAGTAAAAGTACATCTGGAAGATAGGTACTGACTGCTCATGACAGAGAGGTATCTGGAAATAATGCAATGTTCTTAGCTTTCTTATGATAACACTGATAATTTGGTTTTCTATGGTGGCCAGAGAAAAAAACTAAATGGGGTAAAAATCTGACACAAAGAAGGAAACATTCCCAAGCTTTTGGAAAACATTCCAATCTCCTATGACACTCTGCTGTTGACCTGAAAGTCCTTGGTCTTCAATAAAAAGACTTCAAAAGAATTCTTCAATCTGAGCCAGCTCAACTGGAATTTATCAACTGGCTTGATTGCCTTTGTTTAGGACTCTCAGAAGCAGCCTTTTTATCCTGGTACAGGTGCTAGATTAGCATAGCAAAGCCAGGAAGGTAGTATTATCACCAGTTACTGCTGTTGTGAATGTTTGCAGGGCAGCTTATCTTGCAGACATTTTAGCTTCATGTAGAAATACTGAAGACTTTTCTTGTTTCACAGCCCTTTCAGGAGACCTCACTATTTGCAATTAGTGGTCTCTAGTCCCACTACTAGTGTGATTTTAGTCCTAGTACAATGCAGTTTTAAAAACCAAAGGCCACATGGAACAATACACTTTTGACTGCCACTGAACACTCAGCAGAAATGCAACCATTTCTCTCCCTTAGGGAAAATCTTGCTATTGCTATGGATAAATTCCTTACGCACTGATCAACCTATCTGCTGATGGTGGTGGGATGTGCAATAGGGCTTCTCCTGAACTCAAATTTTTGCAAGCTCGAGGAGGTGGCGATCTTTCAGCTGTCCTGGCCCAAAGCCATTTGAATGGGTGAATTGTTTCTTAATGATGTTATTTACTTCGTGTCTTGAAAGTGTGATAAGACCGTCCACAAGAGATATCTTTTTCTGTTCTCATTTAGTCAGCTATGCTAGAAGAGAAGTGAGTGACAGTAAAACCAATGAATGAAGCCAGTAATGGTGTAGCGATTTGAGACTTGGACTACGATTCTAGAAGACCAGGCTTTGAAACACTGCCCAGCCATGGGAACCCATTGGGTGACCTTGGGCAAATCACACTCTCTTGGCCTTAGAGGAAGATGGCAAACATCCCCTGAACAAATCTTGCAAAGAAAACCCATGGTAGGTTTGCTTTAGGGTCAGTGTGTAAACCAGAAACAACTTGAAGGCACAAACAAGAAAACCAATAAATATGGTTTTGTTTTATAAAGAAACACTGGTACCAGTTTTAACCATTGTATACAAATAGGTCCTACATTATTGATCATCCTTTCTTGAATATGTTTCTGTCTCGCTCTTGACATGTCTCCTCCCTCCCTTGAATAAGGATAAAGGAACTTTTTGACGGGGATATCACCTGCCCTGACCTTGGTGTTGTTTTGTGCCATCAAACCAGCTTTGACTTACAGTAACCCTATGAATGATTGATCTCCAAGGTATTTTGTCGTTATTGGTATTGCTCAGGTCTTGCAAACTCAAAGGGAGTTCCTTTACTGAGTCAATAAATCTGTAATGAGATACTTCTCTTTTCCTAGTGTCTTCAAATTTTCTAAGTATTTCTAATATTCAAAATACACTTTACCATCATGATGTTTGATCAGATGGAGGTTGATTTCAAGCTTTATTTGTTCTTAGATCTGTTTGTCTTTCTGGTTGTCCATGGTATCCACAGAACTCTCCTCTAGGACCACATTTTGAATTAGTCTATATTTTTTTTCCTGTGATCTTTCTTTATCACATTGACTTTGTTACACTTAATGATCTTACCTAGTTTCTTCATAGATGCCCTTCCAAATCTTAGGACTGTATCAAACAAAGCAAGTAGGTCCCAATTGCAGCAGGATAATACCGTCTCTGGCTGGGACTTACCACATGATGTCATTTCTCTTTTGTTCTTCTCCAAGTGGGTTACCATTTGAAAAGTGTTTATTAACACAAAAAATCCATTAATGGCCTCCTTTGTAAAAGAAACACTTTCCAAATGGTCTCCGACTGGGAGAGCAACAGAAGAGGAATGAAGAAATGTGTGAAGTTCCAACTAAAGATGCTATTATCCTGCTGTAATTGATATTTACTTCTCTTGTGTGATATAGTTCTTAGTCTGCTTCTGACTTTGTGGTTGCAGTTTCCCTTTTGACTGATGAACAAGCTTACGTATAGAAAATCTTGAATAATTTTGATGTCTTTATCATTAAGTCTTCTGTCACTATTCTCTTAATATTCATTTGTAACCCTGTTCTTGTACTTTCCTAAACTTTGTCAGTAGTTGTTCCAGCCTTTGCTATTTTCTGCTAGTAATTTGGTGACCCCTGCAATATCTTACATGTTTCTTCCTCCAGTTTTTACACCTCCTTCATCAAAATCTAATCTTGCTTTCCTTGTGATATCTTCTGCGTATAAATTAAACAGAGGATTACAAAATGGATACTTGTCTGACATTCTATTGTTGTTCTTATCATTATCATCTTTATTTACACCATTTCCTTTATTTACACAACTTTTCCTGATTGGGATTCAAAGTGGCTTAAAATAATTAAAAAATCAGATCAAATCATAGAATATAGAAATTAAGACACAAATTAAACTCTCAGATAGAATGAAAATAAAGTTAAATACATAATTAAAACTTAAACATTCATAATTTCAACACAGTTAACAATAATCAGCACCTATCACACAGGCCATAATCATATACTGAATGCCTGTCAGAATAAAAATGTCTTTGCTTGACTGTGGAAAGAGAGTAGGGAGACTGCCAGTCTGACTTCTCTGAGAAGGGAGTTCCAGAGCCTGGGGGCAACCACTGAAAAGGTCCTCTCCCATGTTCCCACCAGATGCACCTGTGAAAGTGATGGGACACAGAGGAGGGTCACTCCAGCAGATCTCAAAACCCAGGCTGGTTCGTAAAGGAGAATACGGTCTTTCAAATAACCTAGACCTGAGCTGTGTAGGGAGTCAAAGGTCATCACCAGCACTTTGACTTGAGCCCAGAAACAGACCAGCAGCCAGTGGAACTGTTGCAACAAAGGAGTTGTGTGATCCCTGTAAAAATAATTATTGTCTATTATTATTCAGGTTTATGAGCTTGATTGCTTTTCTTCTTCTTTGCATCAGACCTGGGTGGTGGCACTTAATGCTCTCCAGACACTCTTTAGGAGTTGCTCCGAGATCCAGTTGTACAACTTTCTGCATATAAAACATGTGCTCTACTACTAAGCTACTGCCTTCCCCAAGGGGCTACACACAAAACCATAATAGCAATGGTGGCAATAATATGGGGTTAGGAATCGGGAAGCCCATAGCAATTGTGTGGCTGGGAAACTGTAGCCCTCAGTTTCCAAGATCTCCCAAGACCCCCTTCCATAAAAATGGCCAATTCCCTATCACGTTCAGCCCCAAAGTGCCTCTGGATCTCTTGCAACAAGCCTTTCCAAAAATGAGATATTTCTAGATAAGCTTTTAGATCCATAGGACAAATGAGCATCAAAGAAAGATTGTTGCTGGACTCGTCTAGCAAAGATTAAGCACTTTAAATACTCTCTCATTTCCATAGGAGATCGTTAAATGCAGGTCCTTAATTCTTGCTCAAATGAGTGGGATTTATACATGCTTAAAGCTAGCCCTATTGTACTTTGTTAACATATTGTGAAACCAAAAAAATCCTGTGAAAAGTTATTTCCTGAGTGACCTCTCTATTAAATAGATCCCTGTATTGATGTCCTACATTCTTCTCCTTGAGGCAAAGGTAATTTTTAAGCAACTTTCAAATATCACTTTGCCTGACACTAACAAGTACTTGTAAAACTAATCTATTGTTTCATGGAACACTCCTGAACTTTCATGAGCAAATATTGTTAATCTCTGTGAGAGTGTTTGTGTTTGTCCTTGAAATTCTCTCTCATTTAGTTCCCACTTCTGTGTTAGTTTCAATCTTCATATTTTCTACAGTTTTTATTATTTAAATTATTTCTTCAAGGCCAAGTCTCTCTATCACAGTTAACAACATAAAGAGACAGAGAACAAAGTGCAGTTAAACAAAACAACACTAGGAGGATGGGATTTGGTCTAATTTCAGCTCACTGAGATCATATCTATTTATCAGTTATGTTTGTGCCCTGCCTTCCCATCAACGAGCTCAAGGCAGCATCCATGGCATTCCTCCTCCACATTTTATCATCACAACAACCCTGTGAAGTAGGTCAAGCTGAGAAAGAGTGACTGGCCCAGTGTCATCAAGTGAGTTTTGTGGCTCTGTGATTACTTGAACCTCAATCCACCAAGTCCTACTTTTACCATTATTCCAGACTGGTTCTATATTTGAGTGGCTTTAGTAAAATAACCAGAGCCTCTCGTAAGCCAGTGGGCTCAGGACTGTGCCCTTTCATGTTGCTTGGCAAAGCAATGAGGTAGGATTGTTAGGCTTTCTGGAAATCAATACAAGTACAAGGAAGACCTATATATATGGTCACTTCAAATCTTGCAAAAGGTGGCCTCTCACAAGGATTCTTATAAGAACTGAAAAATGAGGAGAATCCCAAAAGGCCAGCCAGTGCAAGATGAAAATTGTACTGTGCTGTTTGGTTTCATGCTGGCTGGACAGAGAGGAGAAAGAGTAGTGCCATGCCAGCTGCAATTCCAGCAAATGGGTCCCTGGTATTTGGTATGTAAGTTCTGTTGTTACATGCATACTGACATGGACAAACAAAAATCGTGGCAGTTGAAACTTATTCTATGTGAAAAATATATAGGAAGGTGCAGAGAAGGTGAGGTTTTCTATTCAGAAAGCAAGTTTCCTATGCAGATTATTTTGGGTTTTGTGCAGAAAATGTGCTTTTTTTGCAAACTAAATTCTGAACTGCAAACAATCCTTGAAAATTTCTCATAGAGAGGAGAAAAACTGTAAAATTATTATTACCTTTAAGAAGAAAGATTATGAAGATTTACATTCCCTGTTTTCAGACAAATGTGTTTAGGATAGCAGTCTAAATCTGAAGGTGTCATTGGACTCCATTATATAATTGCCCAAAAAGAAGGGAAGGAAAAAAGAAAAGAAAAAGAAAAGAAAAAGAAAGAAAGAAAGAAAGAAAGAAAGAAAGAAAGAAAGAAAGAAAAGAAAAGATGAAGTGATGGAAACAAAAGGTAAGTGTACTACATATGGGAAACAGAAGCTGTGGAAGCTGATTCAAAATAAGGGAGTGCTCATCTTCAGAACATGTCCAGTATTCCAGAATCTCAGTGGATATCCTCATAAACTAAATAATGAACAATTTGCACAAAAATATCCATGATGTTCTGATTATTTGTTTTCCATTCTTCTCATTGCATACCATCAAGTTTAAAAATGTCACCTCAACATTCAGAAAGGGGGATTTAATTCAGATCCAGACCTTGAAAAGTTGCATTAAAAAGTAAATAGTTTAATTCATAGTTTCAAGAACCAGAGTAGTTAATTCTCTTAATCATGTTGTTCTCTTGAAAAGTAATCCTTCAACTGTCTGTTTCTCAAAATTCACTACAAGTTACTTGTGTAAAAAGTAACTGATGCCTTCTGGTATAAAGCTGTTGCCCTCTGGCATTAAGTACACTCACCTCTCACACTCACAACAAGACAGCAGTGGAAGGCACTACATGAGCCACCATTAGAACCATGCAATACTCCTCTCCATCATATAATCAATCTATACCTAATAGTTATGAAAGTAACTAACAAATAGGCTGTTCCCATCAACTGCTTTGTTCTTGTTAACTGCCACCAAGTTGACTTTGACCTATAGTGAAACTATGAAGGAGAGACTTCAAGACACCTGTCATCAACTCAGGTGCAGCAAACCCAGGGCTGTGGCTTCTTTGACTGAGTCCTTCTACCTAGAATCATAGAGTTGGAAGAGACCACAGGGGCCATCCAGTCCAACCCCCTGCTATGCAGGAACACACATCAAAGCACTCTCAACAGATGGCCATCCAGCCTCTGCTTAAAAAACTTCAAATGGTATGCAGGCTTCTTCTGTTCCTACTGCTTCCCAACTTACCAAGCATTAGCATATTTTCTGATGATGTCAACATATGATATAGCCAAAGTATGATAAACTTAGTTCTAGTGAGAGTTCAGGCTTGCTTTGCTCTAAGACAGCTGTTCTCAACCTGTGCGTTGCAACCCCTTTGGGAGTTGAATGACCCTTTCACAGGGGTCACCTAAGACCATCGGAAAATACGTATTTCTGATGGTCTTAGGCTCCATTTCCTCCTCGGTGGTGGTGCGCAAGCACGAGCCACGCACTCGTGTCCTCCTGCCCCCTTTGGCCGCATGCGCTCCTGCCAAAGGGGGCAGGAGGACGCAAGTGCGTGGCTCGGCTTATGCACCACCACTCCTGGGCCTTTTCCACACGCTACCTTATTGCGGGGGTGGGGGGTGCCATTCGCGCAAGCAGGTTCTTGCGCGAGGCACTCTCTTCGCTGCTCCATCCCGCAGCTGGCTTCCTGGTCGTGCAACCGCCCCACCCCTTCCTTCCGCAGTGCAGCCTGGGAGCTGTAGGCTGTGCTGGGGGAGGAAGCGCAACTGGTGTGCCTGGGACGACATACCGCAGGGAGGCCCTGGGAGCATTGCGTGACTGCGCAGCATTTTCGGCTTAGAGCCAAAAATTTAAAAATCCGTGCACGGTCTGCTTTAGGCTCATGAGTTGTACGAACCACTACTCCCATTTACGTGATGCTCAAGGGGCCCTCTTGCAAAAGAAACTGCATGTGAAAAGGGCCCTGCTGTGGCGACGCTTCTGAGCCCCCCGTCTTTCCTGAGGGGTGAGCCACGCGCTTGCGTCCTCCTGCCCCTTTTGGCAGGCGCGCACACGGCCACAGCATCACCACAGCAGGAGTGGTGGTGTGCAAGCACGAGCCACACGCTTGCGTCCTCCTACCCCCTGTTCAGAAGGGACTGAAATCGCTCCCCTTCTCCACTACCGAGAGAACCTCCCGTCTGATGGGCCAGCTTGGGGGGGCAGCAGCAGCACGGGGGGCAGGCCCCCTCCTCACCACGGCCCCTGCCCCACTCACCACGGAGGGGGACACTGAGGAAGGGCCGGGGGGCCGCAAGGCGGCACTTTTCCGGGGGGGCGAGCTGCGCCCAGCGCAAAAGACAAAGGCACTGGGATTCCTCCCCCCCCCAGCTAGGGTTGACACTCTGGAAATTTTTCCCACACTGCTCCCCCAGCAGAAACGAAAGCGAAGCAGAAGCAGAGCCCCAGGGGGTTCTCTGAGTTTTTCCTGGGGGAGACGCACGGCTCCTCTTTCCCTCCCTGCCCACCCTCCCCCCCGTTCCTGGTCAGTGAGGCGGCCTTTGCCGGGGGGAGGAGGCATTGTAAATAATAAATAAATAATTTTATGGTTGGGGGTCACCACAACATGAGGAACTGTATTAAAGGGTCGTGGCATTAGGAAGGTTGAGAACCACTGCTCTAGGATCCAGTTATTTATCATTTTTTGGCAGTCAATGGTATCTGTAGAAGTCTCCTCCAGTGCCCCTTTCAGATTGGTTGGTTCACAACAATACACAGAGATCAGAAATAATTTACATTTGAGGATCTTATCTAGTTCCTTCATAGCTGCCAGAATCCTAGTTTTCTTCTGATTTCTTGAGTACTTTTACATTTTAACTAATGACTGAGCCAAAGTATAGAATGTCTTTGATTATTTCAGTGTTTTCATCATCCACTTTAAAGCTGTGTAAATTATTTTTGTTTTCTTAATGTTCAGCTGCAACCCTGCTTTTGCACTTTCTCCCTTTTCCTCAATAGTCTTTGCTATTTTCTACTAGTAGTATGGTGTCACCTGCATATCTTAAATTGCTGATGTTCCTTCCTTCTTTCTTCCAACTCTAATCCTGTTTTACATATGATACATTCAACATACAAGTTAAACAGATAGGGTAATAAAATGTAGCTTTGCCTGACTACCCACATTTGCCAATTGGAAACCACCATTTCTCTGTATTCTGTCCTGAGAGTAGTGTCTTATTCTAAGTTACATATCAGGACAATCAAATGTTGTGGCACACTAATTTCTTTAAGAGCAATCCATAGTTTTTCATGACATATACAATCAAAGACTATGTTATAATCCATAAAGCACAGACTACCTTTCTTTTTGAAATTCTTTGATGCACTCCATTATCCAATATATGTTTGCAATAAGATCCCTAGTGCCTCTTCCTTTTCTGAATCTAACTTAAGACATCTGGCATTTCTTGTTCCATATATAGTAAAAATCTTTGTGGTAACCATATACTGCTACTTCATCTTTCTAAAAAGCCAAACAAACTGGAGATGCCAGAGATTGCCTTGTTATCTTCTGCATCCCAAGCATGTGTTCCACCTCTGAGTTGCGACAACTATCTCTTCTCAATAAAAATGTATAGGACAATAAATTTAACAAAGCACCCTCCAGATGGTTGGGACCACAAACTTCATAATTTCCCATGCTTACTGGGGCTGACAGGAGTTGGAGTTCTAAACACCTGGAAGATACATTGGGGGAACACTACTGCAAAGGATTTGCAAACAATATCAATGGCCACTAAGCCCACATTGATCTTGGCGATACAAGTGGAATTAATTGCTACCATTTTTTTCTTTTTTGTCCAGTTTTGTGAACTCTCTAGTCAGGTCAGTTTCTAAATGTGAGGTGAGAAACTGGCTACATTGTGAATGTGAGCTGAATGGTCAGGGCTGACTCAAGACATTTTGCTGCCTGAAGGAAAACAGGAAATGACCATCACCCACCCATCCAAACTAGGAGCATGGTACCCAAAGCCAGCCAAGTTATTTTGGTGTATGAGACATACAATCTGACAAATGCAGCTTCTCCTCCCTAGAAGTGAAAATACAAAAAGAATAAAAGAAATAACAGTTTGCTGTTCAATCATGGCATTCAAGAGTTATCTTGGCCCAATGACCAGGCTGGCCCTTGGTGAACCACATTTGCTGTCCTATCACAAAGTACTTCACAACCTCAAGTACCCCAGTGAGTTGAATAGTAACTGTGGGATAGTTAAGTGTGTGCTGAGCTGGAAGCTGAGGGTGCACTGATGTGAATATCCATGGACACTTTGCTGCATGCAAATGTTGCACAGTAGCACTCAACCCATGTTCAGGACGTGCGCTGTATGTTGGCCTCCCAGCCCAGTTTTCTAACAGGACAAAATGCCTGTCTGAGTTCTAACACAGCTCGAGTAGAAATGTTCAAAACCAGCCAGAAAAGAAGGAAAAGCAACAGTGCATGTGAAACAGCCTGTCACAAGATCGCTCAGTATAGAAAGCTCCAGGATAAGTAGCTGCACCCCTAACCGTTCTGTCCCAGTTTCCCCATCTGCTCCCGTTTGTTCTTAGCCTTTTGCCACCTGTTCTCCTGTCTCTCCCATTTGGCCCCTTATCTCAGTATTGTCTTTGAATTTCCCCGCAGGGCACCCCCACCCACACAGCACAGTTTTTCTGTTTTACACCACGTTGTTCTCTTCGTCCACCTTCCTCCTCCTCCTCCCTCCCCTTCAGCCCTGGGAGCAAAAATCCCCTTGAAGGCAAGATAGGAAAGGTGAGGGCGACCGCTTCCTCTGCTGCCCTCGAGCATGCGCACGCTCCTCCGGCGCGCTCCCTGAGGGGGAGCTGAGAATGTGACCCTTGGCGCTGGGCAAGTCCCAGACTTAATCCCACGGCAAGCGCAGGGAGGACAGAGTCGCCATAGCCGGGAGCCGAGGCGCCCAACGGAGCAGCGCCCTTGGCCGGCCGACACCGGGACGCCGCGCGCCTGTCACCTGCAATCAGCCGAGCCTTTCCCTGAGGAGGTCAGCATGGCAGAGGCGCAGGGGACGCTCGAGCCAGCGGCCAAAGCAGCGGCGGCGGCAGAAGTAGCGGCGCAGGAGGAAGGCGGGAGCGAAAACGGAGCGGCGGGCGGCGAGGGGGAAGGAGAGGAAGAGGCCACGGCGACGGAGCCCTCGGCTTCTTCCACCCCGGAGGAGGACGAAGCCCGACGCGAGACGGCGCGGGAGGAAAGGGACGAGGACGGTGGGAGCCGCGAAAGCAGCGAGAGCGGCGTCGGCAGCCCGCAGCCCGAGCACGGGGACGGGGAGACCCCCTCGGGCGTCCGGGGCCAGGAAGAGGAGAGCGAGGCGGGGGCGACGGGACAGCCCGAGGAGCGGGGCGACCCGGAGGCAGCGCAGGAGGGTCCGAGCGCGGAGGGCGCAGCCGGCGCCGAAACCCCGGAGGAGAAGCCCGAGAGCCACGACGCCCCCGAGGCTCCGGTGCCGGCGGAGTTCCCGCAAGAGGAGGGGGAGACGGGCGAGAGCCTGAGGGCGAGCCCGGAGGAGCGCCCCGTCGCCGGGGAGGGCGACCCTGCTGAGGCCGAGGGGGGGCCCGCGGAGGAGGAGGAGGGCGGCTGCGAGGGAGGGCAGGACCCTCCGCGCCAGGAAGAGCGCTCCGAGGGCGAGGGAGGGGGCGAGGCGGCCCAGGAAGGGGGCGAGGAGGGAGAGCCGGGAGACGCCGAGGGGGGCGAGGAAGAGGGAGCGGGGCAGGAGGGAGAGGAGCAGACGGGAGTAAAGGCTGAGGGGAAGGAGACAGGAGAAGGGGAGGCCGACGAAGCCGAGGAGGGCGGGAGGGAAGGAGGGGAACGGGAGGCGGAGGGAGCGGAGGAAGGGGGCGCCGAGGTAGGGGGCGACCCGCTGGAGCCTGCGGAGCCCCCACCGCTAGAAGAGAGTCGGGCGGGAGAGAGCTCGTCGAGTCCTGCTCAAGGGGGAGAAAGTGCCCCGGCGGAGAAGACCGCTTCGGCAGACGAGGAAGACGCAGGCGGGGCAACTCCGTGCGAAGAAGACTCCCCGGCCGCCGCCCCTGAAACCGAAGCCCCGGGGGACCCTGAGGCGAGCGCAGCGGGAGAGGGAGAGGGAGCTGGCGGAGATGAGGATCGCGCAGCCTCCAGGGAGACGGAGACGCCGAGGGGCGAGGAGGAGCAGCAGAGCCCCCAGGTGCAGCCCCGCGATGTCTCCGAGGGACCCTCCCAAGAGAGCGAGGAAAGGGAGGCTGCTCTGGAGATGAACGGCGTGCAAGGGAGGGAGGAGGAGGAGGAGGAGGAAGACGCGGCGGAAGACGAGCCGAATCTGCTCGCCGCGCCCCTGGAAGAGAAGCAAGAGCATGACATCTCCCTCTTCGTCAAGGTAAGTGGCGCGCCCTCGAAGGAGAGGCGTTTTGGGGTCGTTCGTCGTTGTCTGACAGCACCTCGTTAGCAGGGACAGCGAATAGGTACCTCTAAGTACTGTCCAACCCCACCGGCACAAACTCTCTTATTTGGACCAGTGGTTGTGGTTAGGTAGTTCTGCACTCTGGAGTTAAAGGTCCTACAGAGCTCCTCTTTAGGCAACAGCGTGCATCGTGGGTTCCCTCCCTCCAGGGCATGGAACACCACCAGCCCTGTTATATTCAGGGACCCTCCCCCTCTTATTTTTGAGTTGAGGGGCATGTGTTTGTGCCCCAAAACCCTACCTTGATGGCACCATTACTTTGGGTTTCATTTTAAGTAATCTCCTAATTCCCTGTAGGTTACACGTGATCTACAACTACCATTTCACAGGCCCTGTAAAGACCCACCTGTCTAACTTCCTTTCCTTTCAGTTTGGTTGTTTGCCATCAGGTATACTTCTACTTATGGCAACTCTATGAATGAAAGACTTCCAGAAGCCCTGGTCATCGACAGCTCTGCTCAGGTCTTGCAGACTCAGGGCTGTTACCTGCTTTATTGAGGCAATCCATCTGTAAAGTACTTGCCCTCTTCCACTTCCGATCCATCTGTTAAGTGGTTGTCCTCTGCCTTCCACTTTACCAGCATTAATGATTTTTTCAGTGAGCATCTCATCATGTGTCCACAGTACAATAGTTTCAATTTAGTTTCTTTGGTTTCTACTGAGAGTTCAGGCTTCATGTGGTCTAGATCCCCCCCCTTTTTTGGCAGGACATGGTTTCTGTAGAAGTCTCCTCTAGCACCACATTGCTGGAGGTTATTATTGGTGATTATTATACATTTTTTTATTTGCTAACCTGCATAGTAAAGAACAGTTAGTAAGTGCTGGTTAAATATATCAAATGAAAAGCCGGTTTTGCTAAGATGATTTAGCTGTAAAACCTTCAGATAAATCTATTTTTGAGTTCACGGTTAAATGGGAGGATATTATAGAGCTCTGTCTCTTGCTGAGAAAGTACCACATCACTTAGAAACAGTAGATATGAGAACTTATATCTATGTCATTAGGTAGTAAAACAATACAAAAATAAGATATATTGAAGTTTTTGGCATAATTATCTCACCATAATAATTCAGAGCTCTTTTAAATGAGTAAGCAGATTTGTGGTATAGCGTTTGTGTATGAAGCTTTATTGTTTCTGTTGGTGGGTTTTACCCATTTTCTGAGGTTATCATAGTCTTCTTGTTCTAAAACTCAGTGGTACCTGCTGGGGTTTAAACTGTTCTGTAATGGAAAATCAGCCTCTATAAACATCTGCAGAATGACACCTTGCTTCGGTCTGTTTCCTTACAAATCTGTAAGGTTCTGCAAAGGCCTGATTATGTTATCAGTATGGAAACTGTTACCTGTACACACATGGCAGCTTGAAGCCTAAGGTTATCCTGGAACAGAGAGTACAGTCTCGTATGAATCATAGTGAAAAACCTGTGATGTTTGGCCAAAACTTAGACCTGGTTTTGAACTATTTTCCATGTTCCATTTTAAATCTATGAAGATCATTCCACTGATTGAACAGGCATACTTCCTTTTGTTGTTGAGTAATGAGTGTATTTAGAAATTAATTAGCTGGGTTTGTTTACCATGCAAATAGTAATGAGAAGTAAGAATGTTACACAGGAAACTTCTTGTGCCATGGCTTTAATGTGAGAAGTAGCAGTGAGATGACCTGTTAGAGATCCTTGTAATCATTTCTTATTTGCTCACACTAAAATTATATCAAAGACTGTACCTTAATTAAAATTATGTTAATGTCCTGCTTGGAGGCTTGCCGCATAAACTGTAGCTTAACATTTGTAAAAACATGTCTTCAGCCTCTTGTGTGACATAGGCCATTTCTGCACTAGCCTGTTATAGCACTATGATTCCACTTTCAACATCCTCTGGAATCCTGGCCCCTCCTGAAACTGCAAACCCCAGGATTCCATAGGATGTTGAAAGTGGAGTCATAGCCTATAACAGGCTAGTGCAGAAATGGCCATAGTGTAGAATGGCCGTACACATTGCATGGACATGTGTGGATGAAAAAGCAGCGGGGGAGGGTGCAATCGAAAGAATCTAGGCAAGTAGGTACGCATAACTTTTCCCTCAGGCACCGCTTCTCTATTTCATATTGCCCCTTCTCTGTATTGTTGGTTTCTACACATGTGCAACATGTTAGGCATGTAGAAATTTTCAGAACCCCAATGAGAACAAAATAAAGACAGAAAATCATGCTGGTGGTATTTGCAGCTAGCCCAGGTCTAGAGAAAGATAGGTCACGAAGCCTCAGGAAAATGGTTTGCTACCTGAGGCAGAACAGCAAATCCTGCCCCTGTCCACACACGGTGTCAAAATGTATAGTACCTGAAGCTGTTCAACTTATGTTAGCACCTGAGGCAGAAAATGTCACAATGTCACAAGCAGCAATCCCTTTACCTGGCAGTAAAAACAGTAATAGAATCATAGAGTTGGAAGAGACCCCAGAGGCCATTGAGTCCAACCCCCTGCTATGCAGGAACACCCATCAAAGCATTCCCAACAGATGGCCATCTGAATAATACACTGAATAATTACAGGTTATTGCCCTTTCATGACATCCAAAGTATGGGACCACAGGTATTTAGGAGTGAAGTATCATGTGAATCTGTACCTGTATTATATATTCCTGTACAAATTGAGGCCTGACCTTGCTAAAATTATTGAAGAGCATTTATATTCATCTCTTGGTCTTCTCTTTAATTCTCTAGGCTCAAAATATGGTGACTATTGACCTTTTAGGTTTCCACTGCTCTATGCCAGCTTGAGGGAATATTAAAAATACTTGTACTTGCACAACATGACAAATGACTACAAATATATAATGCAGTTCAAGTAGCTAAGGGACGCAGTAATTGCTTTGATAACTGTGCAAGCACCTTTAAAGTAACTGGAGTTTGAAGAGTGTGCCATATGGGGACTCTGGGATTCAAACATTGTTGGGCAGTTGTCTGCTGCTGGTGAGAAACAGACCCCAGGCCCTGTGAAAAATCATACTGGCCAAGCTCTTGCATTAGGCTTGCATAGAGTAGACATCTATCTGTAGAGCTGTGTGTTGATTGTGTTATGCAACCCTTGTGTTGAATGGCAGCATTGAAGCAGTGAATGCATACCTGAATATGCAATCAATTGTACAACCATATGGACATCATAAACATATGTGTGTCCATGCACATCTTGTATGCGAACATATGAACATTGGCACACAAAGTGGCACAGGATGTGCAGCTCTACTTCCACAGCCTTGGAACTCATGCTTCAGGCAAAAATGTCCAACTGTTAAAGTAGAAGGATTTTCTCATGCATAAGATCCAAAAAGGATCTGGGCCACTGCTTATTATGGGATGGGGTAAAATCAAATCCAGATGAATTCTGCTTATTGCAGTTGTGAATCTTCTGCTTATGTCTGAATTCTGCTTATGTCTGAATGAGGTATGTCTTTGCTATGAGTCTTGTATATATACACATCTACATTGACATCTTATTCAAGTTAACAGGCAAAATGTGTATAGATTCACTCACTGTAAGAAATCTGCACTCAGCATGATGATTTACTGTCCTTGTGATGACAATAAATAATGGCAGGAGTCCAGAATGGGAGCGTGACAGAAAAGCACTCCTCCCTCTTACCAGCATTCTATAGTCTGGTTTAGTTTTGGTTGTCTGTGTTTGGTGATTGTGTGTGTGTGTGTGTGTGTTGTATGTGTGTATGTTTAGCTTTGCTTTTTGTGCCATCACCCGTGAAAACACCAACATTTTTAGGGTGGAGGGATGAGGTTCAGAAAGAGCAAAGTACATTTCTAGGTGGACAGGTTGCATCCTCTTATTAGTGACAAATTGAAAGGTTAATTGTTTAAAAAAAATAAACTTGGAGGGTGCAAAAAGGAGGTTGGAGGCCTCAAGCAGCCAACAGGCTACTCTTTGCTGATTCTATATATTTGTTGTTGCAGTGTGCCTTCACGTTCTTACAGACTTGTAGTGACCCTAAGGTAAACTTGAAGCAGGATTTTCTTGGCAGGATTTGTTTAGAAGGAGTATGCCATGGCCTTCCTCTGAGGCTGAGAGAGCATGACTTGCCCATAGGTCACCCCATGGATTTTCATGACCAAGCAGAGATTTGAATCCTTGCCTCCAGAGCTGTAGTCCAATGCTCAAACCACTACACCACAGTGGCTATCTTTGCATACTTGCTAATAATATCTGAATGACTTTCTATTCCTTTGAATAATGACAAAGAGTTCAGAAATGGGAGGGACAGAAAGGAATGAGCACTTTCTTTGGGTGGGACACTTCTCTCTGTCCCCTGCAAGTCATCCCTGACAATCCCCATTAATAGAAGTGGTTTTAAGAGCAGAGCAGCATGGTAAATAAAATTCAGTCCCATCCTAAAAGAAAACAGGAACAACTCTACACAACTCATTTTTATCCCCCAAAGAAGTAAAATAACAAGTTATTACATACTGAGATGTTTTATCTGCTGGATTTCATTACTTCCACAATCATTTTAGGAATGTTACTTTGAACAATATAAAATTCAAATAGTCAGGAAATCATGGATTTCTAGCCTACCTTGATTAATATTTATTTGTAGTCTTCTTGCTCCTTTTCTTCTGCTGCCCCAGGATCTTTAAAACCTAAATTGTTTAGTCTCTTCCTAATTCCCATTTAATCTCCCTCAGCATCTTTCAGGTTGTTTCACAATCATCAATTTTCTGTTGAATTTGTTGCAGCACTAAAATAGAATTGTTATTTCAGATAAATAAGAAAATATGGATATGTAGATATCTTGCAGGGACTTAATGTGGGACCCAGTTGTATTGGACTACAACCCTGAAGACCAGAGTTCAATTTTCCTGGTTGGCCATGGAAACCCATTGGGTGACACTGGGCATGTCACGCACTCTCAGCCCTCCAAATGCCACAATAAGTTCACCTCAGGATTACTGTAGGTTGGAAATGACGTATAAAGAAGTGTGGAAAACTGCGATCAGTGATAAGTTAACGTGTTGAATTAAGGTTAAAAAAGGGATAATGAAAAGGAATGACTTTGAAGCAATATGGAAAATATTTGTGGAAAAGGCTTTAACAAAAGAGGGAAGTGTCACACCTCCACCAGAAGAATTACAATTTTGGAAAGCAGGCTAAGCTGAAATATAATTGGCTCTGGAAATGGGCTCACATTTAGGGTTAGAATTTATGGTTAATAACTGGATCACATATAGTATTAGCGATAGGTTAAATGTAGTTGAAAAGAATAGATTTAAGAATGAAATTATTATAGCAATAATGAGTATAAGAGAATGAGATTTAGGTACATGAAATAAAAATATATAATCAATATGATACATAATATGTTGAATAAGTATATGATGATAAAGGATCTGGAGAGAAATAATAATGTAAGCCATTTGTGTTGTACTTTTTCTCTTTTTCACATTTATGTTATTCATGTGGTGTTTTTGTTTTATTCTCTTATGTATTGTTCTTTTTTTCTTCATAATAATAAAAATTTTAAAAATAAAAAAAGTTGGTAATGACATGAAGGCACATAGCAACAGATACATTGCATTTTTAAGCAAGCATTTTCATTCTGAGTAAAGTGAAAGAGCCCTAAAGGAATTTGAGAAATCTTGATAAGCTTCATACTTATTCACAGCAAAGCAGATATTCAGAAGTTTGGCTCGGTGAATTAATTTTTTAAAATGCAAAACCAGAACAGTTGCAGTGAACACAGCAATACCTTTGACAATGCTTTAAGAACAAGGAAAGCTTACCTTCTCTATTCTGAGACTATGACAATAGTGTGCAGTTCAATTTGAGATCATAGGGTTTGAGATTAGAGCTATGAAGTAATATGTTGTACAATAACAGCATTATTCATAAAATGTTTGCTTTTTGCAACCATTATGATATTGGCATTAAAACATTTCTTGAGTATGTTAAATTACATTACCTCCAAAACATTCTTTTAAATGATCATTTTAGAGATTTTTAAAACAATTTTTGGTCATTTTCCTGTTTTTAAGCTTTCATAAAACAGCAATAATGTACAATTAATTTTAAAATAGCATGGTAGTATCACTTTAACTTGAAATGTAATGAATCATTCATACATCAGAATTTTCCAATGTAACAACTAAAGCTATTAAGTTGTTACTGTTGTTGTTTAGAAAATCACTGAGTGGAAAAATGGCAGTTTTTCCAATAAATATCTTTTACCAAATCTTTGGTAAAAGTGTGACAAACTCAGAGTGACAAACTCTGAGACACTTTTGTTCTATGCCTTCTTTTTAGTGTGTCTTAAAGAAGTGTTCTTGACTTAGCTATTTTGAGTGGAAGTTGAATAAAACACATGCAAACTAAACCATACAACAGTGATAGAATGCTTGTTTTGTATCCAGCATTTTTCCCATCTCCAGATAAGACTGAGAATGTCCAAAACCCTGGAGAGCTCATTGGGTGCTAATATGGATGACACTGAGACAGATGGAACGATGGCCTTACCTGTAAAACATAAGCTTTTTGTATAACTGAGAATGTATGTTAAGATTTGAAAATTACTATTTTTTAATATCGTACTGAAACAATATACTTCAGAACTGAGTTGGTGTGTATGTCAAACAGGCCAGGAAAACCATCTGCGTAGGCAACCTCTCACAAACAGTTGTCTTTTTAGTAATTTTGTTATAGAAGGAGAGTGCAGAAATCTTATGGTTCTTTAATACAGCTTAGGAGAAGCTGGAATTATGAATTCCTTTCATAACTCTTTGAGAGACTGAGGTGTTCCCCTCCCCCTGCAGCTGATCCCTATAGCATTGTTTATTTGTTTGCATATTTATTTAACATGGAATTATTTTGTGACTTGCATGAGTAGCCAGTTATTTAGTAACCTGATGTCATTTCATTTGAAGTCTATCAGTGAATAAATTCTGGCAGAAAATTATGTCTATGAATTGCTTCAAATGTCCATAGAGGCAAAAGAAGTTTAGGCTGAAATCCTGTATTTATGTACTTGTGAGTATGTCACACTGAAAGACCTAAATACCCTAGAGGCACTAGATCCCAAGTGATCTTGGAAGGTAAACAAGGTCAGCTCTGGTTAATAGCTGAATGGGAGATTTCCAATGAATACCAAGCGCTATAGACTATATTTTATAGGAAGGTACTGGCAAAACCACTTCTGAATATCCATTGCCTATGGAAACCTTATGAAATTAATGGGGTCACGATAAGTTGATAGGCAACTTGAAGGCACATATACACACAAGTCACACTGGACACAGTAATACCCTCTAGCATTTCACAGATGAAAATGAGGACATGTATGATCAAGCAACATCAGAGTGCAGTCAAAATGGCCAAAGTTATTAACGAGTAAGAATAAATAAGCTAGGAGAAGTGGTACCAGTTTGCTTGTACCTGAGCTTATTGAGAAGAACAAAATTCCCACCTCTTCTCCCTGTCCCCCCCTCGATTAAGTTAACTGAATACAAATCAGTTTTGCACTTTAAATGCAGTTTGTATCAGTTGAAGTAAACTGAGGGCAGAAGAAGAAAGTGGGAGGAGAGGACGGAAACTGGAACATTTGAAAAGTTAGACAGCAAGGGATTAATTGGGACAGTTGGGTATGACAGTATAGCTTACTTCTAAGTAAACATAAGATTTCATTGCCCAATACATAATTTGATTCTGGGAACTTCAGACACATGTTCTGGGATTTTATTCGCACTGTTTTCCCCATAATACTTTGCTGTGCTTAAAACACAATTGTTCTGTGCAAATATTGTCTCAGTATTGGATTGCTGCTGAGTATACATTCTTGCTAAGTTTTTGAAAATGGGGCAGAAGTTACACATTCCTAAATGGTCCCTTTTCAACGGGCTGTTCATGTTTGCCTGTTTAGTTTAAGAGATTATGTTTCGTTATGTAGAACTTTGAACGTCTACTTAAGGAAGAAGAAATAGGATGACTTGCTGAAAGTACCCAGTAATGTGTCAAAACTGGGATGATATTCTGAGACTCAGAACATTGTCCTACCATTGCTCAATTATAGGCAGTGTTAGCGTGACATCTTATCCTTTGTTTTAAAAGTAACTTTCTGAGCTATTCCTTCTATGGCTATTTCATTTCTCTGGTTGAATTACAGTCAGTTCAAACAGTTGATGTGAGTAGTTTTAAAAGTATGATGCATGGCTACAAAGAGCTAATATGTTCTTGTTTGTTAACTATTAGATTGCTTTCTAGTATGGGAAGGATACTCTGAGCTGGATGATGTAATTAGTGCACTGAAATATAAGGGACTACTTAATTGTTACGATTAATTGTTTCAAATCATGATTTATAATAAGCGGCTCTGACAGCATTCATAAAGATCAGCCTATGTGTATTCTAAATGAATAAATAAAATATTATACTGAACTGTTTAATGGATTGTAGTCATTGTTAGCTGCCCTTAGAAGAGATGGTTTGTTTCAGTTGTCTGAAGGTTGTTTGTATGATCCTATCATGGTAATGGTATCTATGAAAATATCTTACCACTCATTACTCATCTCCTTAGACTGAGCTACAAATCTTTGTTTATGTATTTATACTGCCCATCAAAACTATTTTTAGGAGGCTTATAATGTTAACCTCCCTGTCAAATGTTATAAACATATTTTCATAACACTAGAAGTAAAAGTTAGGATCTGTAGCTAAAATGAAAATGTTAAACAGCACACAAAAGGACTTAAAAGCTTGAGTGAATAAATTTTTGTTTGATACCTAAAAGAAAATAATGTTGGTACCTGCAGGTGAGCTAGCGTATGAACACCTTGGCCAGCCCTTGTCCTTTGCTCCTCTGCCTTATCCATGTGTTCCTGTTTTTATCTGCCTGTGTGTATTTGTCTCTTCTCTTCCAGAATACATTAGGGAGCTGAGAAATGCACTGCCTTTTTATCCCCATTCTGGTGAAAAATCTTTGTCCATCATTTATGCACTATGTAAATTATGAGGTTCTGGCATCCTTGTGGCTGCCTTTCTTAGAAGTATAACTGTCTCTGTCAGTCTGCTTTTCTCAGACAGAACCTTTGCCTTTCTGTACCATGGCCTTGGCCTTTAACTTCCCTTTTCTGCTCTCCTGATGCCACATGAGATCACCTCTTACACTGTAGTGTCTCTGGCCTGTCTACTACAGGAAGGTTGCTGGAACTGTCACCTTTGATACAGGTGATAGAGGAGAAGCTTCTGTAAATATAGGAGGAAGTGGCTATAAAGATGGGGAATTGGGAAGAGTAGGGGGCCACATCTGTAACCTTTGAGCATCCAGTTGGTCATCACTCTTCTCGACCCATGCAGCCCTGTTCTTTCTTTAGTACCACAGTGTTTGTTCTTAGAACCAAGCTATTTTGAATTGTATTACAGAACAACTTGTGAAGGTTATCTGATTTTTGTGCTGATAATAAAATCCCATGATGCAGTAAAGAACTGTATGCATTTCCATTTGCTATGTTTGCTTCAGTACTGATGAAAGAGTGAGGAGATTATGTGCCAAAAGATTACTAAATCATCACTTCAGCTGCAAATAGGCTTGTTTTTCTTGTACTCTTTGCCTGGCAATAAAGGTCCCAGTTCTGATTCAGAAGTACAGACAACCTTTCTAGCCAAGCTTTAGTTCAACATCAATACATATGAGCCATTAGACCAATGATGTAGTGGTTCTAGCCTCTTTCTTTGAAATGGCAGAACTTTTTGATTAGCAGAGACAATGATGTCATCTGCCACATGCCTCACATCTCTATTTTCTTTGAGCTTAGTTGCAACTCCACAATAACTTGAATTTCCCTGGAAATATTATATAATTTTGAGCATTGCCAATTGCAGTTCACAATATTTTCCTAGAAATGGCATGGGGTTTTCCAGAAGTAACATACTGTTGTGAGCTATCCCTGTTGTAACACAAACTATTTCAGGTACATTCATTTTGAATGAGCAGTTGACCTACTGGCTTTGCCAAAAAATCCTGTTCCTGGTGAGATGAAAAACTATTAGAAATCTGTGTTGATATGGATCAATGTATCTGCATCTTATATATTTTAAATCTCCGTTGGTGGATATATGTAGGGACTGCCTTGATGAGCATTTGCATTTCACATTTTACCACCATACAGCTGCATCAGACATTTTTACTATTGTATAAGATGTTGTGGTTTGGGAGCAAGATACAAGAATTCTGAATGCAAGGGCTTAACTGTAGGCAGTTTTCTGAAATAATGAAGACAAGATTAATAGAAAGATGAGAAGTACATTTTCCTTACCACTGAATAAATCTCCAACTCTTTTGCAACATAACTGGAGAGCAAGGTCACGTTGTTTGAGCTAGGAGCGTATCTCAAGAAGACTGAATCTATTTCTGTGTACTTAGAGGCATTCTCTTACTGAGTAGCTACAAACTTACCAGATATCTGAATAATTATCCTTGTTCTTATTTATGAATATTATTTTATACTACCCTTCCATCATAATTCTAAAGCAGATATGCAACTTCCTACAGAAGCTTGTTCCATGTCTTTATGTAATGCGTCTTGCTCTTGTAAGATGCAACATAGCTCTTTATTATGTATGTTATAAAAGATGTAAGGAATATTAATATTTTTGACGGGCCTGCATATCTGAGGATGTTGCTTCTAGACTTGCTTGAACACTAGAAGTGTTGGTGGGTAAATCATCAGAGCTTCCTGGTAGGTATTGTTTAAACACTTCATGCTTCTGAGTGAGGGAGAAATTGTAATCTTTGAAATTATACTTTACCCCTCCCAAGTAGGCAGTTGCAGTGGAACTCTTTGTGTAGTGCAGGCCTTGGAAAAGTTATGGTTTTGGACTGTAACTTCCAGATTCCACTAGCCAGGTGGGGATTCTAGGAGATGTAGTCCAAGTATACTTACACACACACACACATTCAAGATCCATATACTGTGAGTATAGGTCCTACCACACTATACAGTTATAGCACTATGATTCCACTTTAATTTTCATGGTTCTATTCTGCGGAATCCTGGTGTTTGCAGTTTATGAGTCTGTTTAGAAGTCTCAACTGGAGAGCTCTGGTGTCTCATCAATTTGGAATGCATAGCATTCCAAAGGATGCAGCCATGGCAATTAAAATGAAGTAAAAGAGCTATAATTAGTGTAATAGGGCCCTGTTTGTCCTTCCTTGTATGACCATAGACTGTGATCCTGTAGAGCAAAAGAGATCATGAGCATTTAGCCAATGGTAGCAATAGCTGGAAGATGTGGTATTCAGTGCCTTAACCTCAGCACGGTATATGTGTGTGCGTGCACATGTACTTGCGCCTTCAAGTCACCAATCAACTTATGAGGACCCCATGAATTTCATAAGAAGCGCAAAGAATACTGAAGAGGTGGTTTTGCCAGTTCCTTCCTCTGAAATTTAGTCTACTACTCCTCGTATTTGTTGTCAGTTTCCCTACCAAGTACTAACTAGTGCTGACCCTGCTTAGCTTCCAAGATCAGACAGGATCAGGTCCCTGTAGTGTATAGTTATCCATTAACTCCTCTGTAGAAGACACAATTACTAGCTGTTGAAGAAGGGGGATTTATTAGCCAAAACAGTTTACTCAATGCACATTTTTCAGCAGTGCCACTCAAAATGTTGGCCCAAGGACTGATACTAACCCCTGAGCTATTGGCTGCCAGTCCCTGGTCAGTTTCTGGGAAAGAAAGAAATAATTATAGCTAATTGGCATAAAAATGGTAATGGTCCCTAGTGCACTAAAAGAAATAACTGCTGATCTCCCATATTAGTTAGCTTGAGGAGCACTATGGAAACATATATTCCTGTTTCCCTTGTCTATCTGAATGGAGTGATTTATTCTGTATTTCCCCACTTGGAGCAATGGAGGTGATTGTCATCTTTGTTGTTTGGGTGTGTAGTAAGGGTTAATGCCAGACTTTCTGGAGGGGGGAATGCATAGTGTGTGTGTGTGTGTGGTGGGGAATCTACCCATATTGGGCTTCCTCAGCTCTTTTCCAAGCCCTGAGGTATATTTTCTGTTGCCCATTTGTTTTTCTTTATTGTAAAGGTTCTCTAGAAATGTAAGGCCCAAGTGAAAAGAACAAATAACTAGAACTACAAAGGATGAAGGAAAGGTGTATTTATTACCATGCTATGAATTACTATGGATTTCTTGTAGGTCTCAATTTTCAAGCTGTTTTATCAATGTTGTAATTTCTCATGGCAAAGCATCAAAATTCATCCTTTTATTCTTAGCATGTACCAAACACATTTTCTGTTATATCCCTTTATATATACCTAAAAGCCCAGAAGATGGAGAAGAGTCATTTTAAAGTTTTAATTTTTCCATTTGGCCCCAAAGCAGGAATTAGGATTATCACTACCAGATTTCTTCTTTCTTCACCTTATCCCTGCCAAGTTTACCCCCTCCTTGTTATTAACGTTTCCCTCCCCTATGGTAAATTATAGTTTCTTACTTTAAATGTGGTTTCCTTTAGAGTAGTGGGAAATACACGAAATGTGAGGTATCATATGTTGAACTATAAAACAGGATGTGTAATTAAAATGCCAGTTAATCTGCTTTTCCCAGCCCTATAATGTGTTCCAGAAAATAATGGCCTTTTGTTAAAATAATTCCCTTAAAGAATTTAACAAGGCTATAAAGGTTTTTTTTTCTTATTGATGTACAATGTTCAGCTGGTCCCCTGCCATATTATTAAATACGGATTAGAAATAGCATTGGTGTAGTGAAACCATAATTCTTGTAAAAGGATAAATAGCAAATAGAATTTGATTTGTTGCTTGTGTGCTTCTGACCTTGCCGTATTCAGTTTAAGACAAAACAGAATGAACTGGCAGAGCAATCTTGCATGGATCTCTTTAGAAGCAAGTCCCAATGGGTTCAGTGGAAATGTAAGTCAGATGAGAATTCACAGAATTGCAGCCTGTGTTCTCAGCAGACTTTGCAGTGAAGAAGAGTTCACTTTTGAGCTATCTGGGCTAAGAATATCATACCCTTTAATCCTATGATCTGTAAAGGAGTCCAGTACCAAAGACTGTCAGCTTTACATAAAAGCATAACTTTCTGTATCAGGCTTTGTTGTTTTTAGAGCTGCTTATAAAATAAAACTATATGTGAAAGTTATACTACTGCTACTACTACCATAACCACTAATGGAATAATAAAGTGAGCCTGGAAGAAGGAATACTCCTCTATTTTCTTCCACTGGTTGTATATATTTAGCAGGTGATTAAGGCAGATTGAGTCACAGAGGGGGATTTTTGGCCTTATGAGCTGATGGGGCAGTATTAGGGGCATGCCCTATTAGCTAGCGCATAAGGCCAAAAATACAGGGCAAAGAAAGTAGAAATTCATTTCCTTTTTTTGCCAGAGCAAGAAGATGTCTATTGCCACTTGCCAATCTGCCCTTTTATCATCAGCTGTACCATTCAAGAGCCTATGAACAAGACGGTTTGAAAGAAAAATCTGTCAAGGTAGATGCACAGAGAGAGAAAGAGACACAGAGGGCAAGATATTGCACACTTTAAACGTAGCATAAATATACTCCAGCATAGTTACGTTGGGAGCCACAGTTATGCAACGAAGTGTTCAACAGGCCCTTGTGCTCACCCCCATTGTTATGTTCAACTAGTTCCACACTCACCAAGTCAAAGTGAGAGGGGCCATTTCCACACTAGCCTGTTATAGTGCGATGATTCCACTTTCAACATCCTCAGGAATCCTGGGGTTTGCAGTTTTGGGAGGGGCCAGCCGGCCCCTCCCGAAAGTGCAAACCCCAGGATTCCAGAGGATGTTGAAAGTGGAATCATCGCACTATAACAGACTAGTGCGGAAACGGGCAGGGTTGTGCACGTGCTTGTGAATTGCTGGGCTGCCCCAGGAGCCACACTTACCTCTGAAAAAGGTCAACAGCTTAATCAGGAGAGTCTGACACAGATTCTAACCAAGTTATGATCAGTATTAACTCAAAGAATGGAATTCAAGACATAAATTTTACATGCTGGAAGTTGCCTCTGCAGTTCTATCATACAGCTTGTTCCAAACGTTGTAGGACCACTAGGTGGCACATTTTTACAAAATCAAGAAGTTTCAACAATGTTTTCATGTTACATCAGCACCTGAACATAGTATATTGAAGAAAGGGACAATTTCTTTTTTTACCACACAGAAAACTTGGGTGCAGTCCAGCCAGAGTTAAGCCTGAGTCCACCTTATTTCGGAGGAAGACAATAAAGTCTCTTTTTATTATTCCACTGAAATCAGACTGACTGACTTCCTTCAGTTTGGCTGAATTGTGCTTCTTGTTTTAAACATATCTTGCTGGAAACATACCAAAGATACTCTTTAACTCATTACAATGGAAATGAGTTTCTTTGGACACTAGTTGCATTGTAACCAGATAAATACATTTTCAGGCTGAAATTTGATAAGGGTAATTTTCTTATAACTATTAGTCTGTTCCTAAACCATTATTACCTTCAGATGAATACCTGTAATGGAATGATACTGTCTTCAATTGTGAACGAGGCACTTGAATGCCAAACTAGTCCACACCAGTTCTCCTAATTACAATGTGTCTTCTCCCCTCTCTCTGGAGGGAGGCAGTTCCTAGTGTGAGGGGTGAGCACATGTGACATGTCTAGTGTGTATGTAGCAAATGACAGTATTAGGGTGATGATATACAGTTCTCCCTCCACATTCACAGGTTTGACCTTCATAAATTTGTGAGGTGCCCACTTGCCTTCCCCCATTCTCTCGCTCCTATTCCCTTTTTGCCCAGACATGCTGCCTGCCTTCTCTGCACCTGGGGAAAAGACAAGTGAATGGAAAAGGGAAAGGTTTGCCTGCCTGTCACCTTTTTGCACAGAGGGAAGGCAGAGTGTGTGGGCAACAGGCAGGAGAATGGAGGAGGAAAAAAGGCATTTTCCCCTGCCTTTTCCTGCCTGTCACCTGCGTGTGCATAGAGGAGGCAGGGCATACAGGCAACAGGGAGGAAAATGGATGGGGGGGAGCGTTTTCCCTCCATTCGCCTGCCTTTCACCCAAGTGTTCCTCCTCCCATTCCTTCCTGGGGCTGCTTCCTCCATTCTCCTGCCTATTGCCTGTGCACCCTGTCTTCTTTCTGCATGCACAGCCAACAGGCAGGAGAATGGAAGGGGAGCCCTGGGGGGGGGATGGGGGCAAGTGCTCTGTCGGATGAGGGGGACTTATTTACATTTTTTTTTACGTTTGCAAAGGTTCTTCGGCCCAAACCCTCATGAAAGTCAGTGAGTCACTGTATATATAAGTGCTTCAAAAATATTGGATTAATAACAATGCATATATCATAGAATCATAGAGTTGGAAGAGACCACAGGCGCCATCCAATCCAACCCCCTGCTGTGCAGGAACCCACATCAAACCACTCCCTTTGACAGATGGCCATCCAGCCTCTGCTTAAAAGCCTCCAAAGAAGGAGACCGCCGCACTCTGAGGCAGCATATTCCACTGCCGAACAGCTCTGACCATTAGGAAGTTCTTCCTGATGTTCAGGCGGAATCTCCTTTCCTGTAACTTGAATCCATTGCTCCTTGTCCTAGACCCTTTTTGCACGCAGTTTCTTTTGCGAGAGGGCCCCTTGAGCATCGCGTAAATGGGAGCGGTGGTCTGTACAATGCACTCCCATTTACGCGACGCTCACGGGCCTAACGCAAACCATGCACGCACCTTTTCATTTTCGGCTTCAAGCTGAAAATGGTGCGTGGTCGCACAACGCTCCTGGGGCCCACACGCACTTACCTGCGCTGTGGTATGTTGTCCCAGGTGCGCCGTTTGTGCTTCCTCCCCCAGCGCAGCCTACAGCTCCCAGGCTGCACTGCGGAAGGAAGGAAGGGGTGGTCGCGTGTCCAGGAAGCCAGCTGCGGGACGAAGAAGCAGCGAAGAGAACGCCTCGCGCAAGAACCTGCTTGTGCGAACGGCATCCCCCACCTCCGCGATAAGGTAACGTGCGGAAAAGGCCCTAGTCTTCGGAGCAGCAGAAAACAAGCCTGCTCCCTCCTTGACATGACATCCCTCCAGATATTTAAACATGGCTATCAGTCAACGGCTATCAGTTAATGAGCTGGAAAGTGTAATCTAGACACCACAAGGAAAGAAAAACAAAGCACAGCATCTTATGCTTTGAAGCCCATTGTCTGGGAATATTTAATTTTGAAGTCTGGAGGTGCATCCTGATGGATAAGTTCTTGCAGTAATAAGACATTACTCTCCCATTGTAAGCCACCAGTTCAATTCACTTGGTATTGTCCAGTCTATTGGGGAATGTTGTGCTTTTTTATATTTATTTTCCAGTGCTCTATACCAGTGCCCTTAGCACTGTACATATGTGTTTTAAAGGAGTCTTGGTTTTCATATGGGTAGTGATTTAACAAGTAACTGAACTTATTCTGGTTCAGCACATACTTATTCCTCCCTTTGTGGTGAGTGCAATTTTTTTTATCCATTATTTTATTTTTACTATACTTTTAAACAGTGCTAAAATACATTTTCAGCATTTTTTTCCCTTAAAAAAATAATATTTTCCACATTCATCCAGGATCGAGTCCTGAACAGTTTTAGTTTTGCCATTGACATACCTGGCATTAAGGAGCTGCGTTTTCAATCTGGAGAGCTCTTGCCATGGCAATTCAAGCTATTTGAAAGTGGAAACAGAGGGCCAACCAACATCTTGTTGTACTCCCCTCTGCTGAAGTGCTGTGACAGTCACAACACTCTACGTTACCCAGCCTGGTATAGCTCTAATAGCTACTCCATGTTTACCTGCACCATCTCCCCATTTGTCATAGCACAATCCTCCAACAGCAGACAAGCAACCTTTTGTATAGCAGTTCCACCATACACACATGCCAAGGACAGATTTGTAACAATTAGTGCTGCTCCTTCCCTTACTCGAGCAGGGAGTCTGACCCTCACTCTCACGTTCCCTGAAGTGGCTCCCTCAGAGTGACAAACTCCTTTGATGTAATGTCTAACAGCATTGTCCCTGCTTCCACAGGGCCCTTCCTTTTATACACCAGCTCCCAGAATTGTTATAAGCTGGAGTCGGGGAGCACTTCCTTGCTGAAAGTGCTGAGAGGTAGCTACTTGCAGAAGAGAAGCTCCATAGATGGAAGCAACAGTCACTGACTGTATCATTTCCCTTCCCTGTAGAAATCTTCCTGAGGCTTTCCTTATAGAATGTGCTAGGACTGTTGGCTCTTCTTGTTCGCATACTTTTGAAGTTCATGGCAGAGAAACACTGCATGATTCCTTGGCTCCATTCAAACACTTCATTTGACACAGCTCAAGGGATTCTGTTGATGAGTAGAATCAAGTCAGTAGCTGAAGAAAACCAATTGCTACATCTTAGGTTATTGGAGCTTGCCATTTGTAATGAATTGAACCTGTTATCTACTTTGCTTTTGCATTTTTCATGGTAACACATTCTTCTTCTGTATTTTTGGCTTTAGTTGTAGAAGGTCACACAGAAGGAAAGGTCAAGACTTCTGGTTTTGACTGTCCGTGTTGCCAAGGTGATGAAAGAAAATTCATGCTGGCATTTTGCCTATATGTCCTTACCTCCATCAACTAGAGAAAGCCAAACTTTAACCTTTTATAGCTAAAGTGAGTAAGAACTTGATTTTGAAGAAGTGATTCAGTTGTTGGAATTACTAGTCAGTTTTAATTGTCCCTGTAAAGTTATGTGATCTGAATAGTAATAATGTGATAGGGAATCAATATGAGAAAATTTGACAAGAATTATTAAAAACATATCTTCAGGAAAAATACTGCTGTGACTTGTTTCCACCTTTAGTTCTATAACTAGGCCTAAATAATATATAATAAGAGAATTCATACCAGTTTCAGTTCTCCAGTTTACCAGGTGAATGCTATGATAATTCTATGTGTTAAAGCTTGTGTGTGTGTGTGTGTGTATCTGTCTATTAATGCAGAGATAGTAGGTTATATGGAGCAGAAGCTTGTGCTGTAAGTTGTTTCCTGCACACTATGTTGGAAAGTGATTCCCACACATATGCATTTTTCCTCCCTCTGCAGTCTGCCTTTCAAAATCTGCTACAGAGGGTTGGGGGACTGACTGTAATGGTATAGTTGGGGGCTTTAGGTGAAGGAGTTATTAGCAAAAAGCACTGCTGCTCCCATTTCTTCCAGCAAGAATCATAGAGTTGGAAGAGATCACAGGGCCATCCAGTCCAACCCCCTGCCATGCAGGAACACACATCAGGAGGAAGAATTAGCACAAAAAATAGATATTTAGGATTGGGAAAAATTTGGAATCAGCGTCATTTAAAAAAATTATCTGTACGGATAAAGACGAATTATTATAAATTGGTTTGGAGATGGTACCTAACTTCAATAAGGTTAAATCACATAGATAAGAATTATTCAAGGTTGTGTTGGAGGGGCTGCCAAGAAATTGGTACTTCTGTTTGCATGTGGTAGAATTATAAGACCTTTCTGCACGTTACCTGCTCGCGGAGGTGGGGGGTGACGTTCGCGCAAGCAGCCTCTTGCACGAGGCACTCGCATTGCTCCTCCGTTCTCCCGCAGCTGGCTTCCTGGTCGCGTGAGCACCTTGCCCCTTCCTTCCGCAGTGCAGCCTGGGAGCTGTAAGCTGCGCTGGGGGAGGAAGCGCGACTGGCCCGCTCGTCCAACACACTGCAGGGCAGGTAAGTGCATGAGGGCCCCGGGGCCCTTGCACGACTGCGCAGCATTTTCAGATTGAAGCCGAAAATGAAAAGGTGCATGCGTGGTCCACTTTAGGCTCTTAAGCGTCGTGTAAATGGGAGTGTGTCGTATGGACCGCTCCTCCCGTTTACACGATGCTCAAGGGGCCCTCTCACATAAGAAACTGTGTGCGAAAAGGGCCGTAGATGTGTATAGAAATTTTGGCAAATGGTATTTAAAGAGGTGGAAGAGGTAAGAGAAATTGATTTAGAAATATGCCCAAGTATAGCATTCTTATCTATATATGATAAAGTTAATTGCACCCAGGCTATGAAAGACTTAATTATAAAATTACTAACTGCAGCAAGGTTAATTATATCAAGAAAATGGAAGATTCAAGGAGATCTTCAAATACAGGATTGGTATAAAGAAGTATGGCAAATTGCGATTAATGACAAGTTAACATTTGGAATTAAGGTTAAAAAAGGAATAATGAAAGGGAGTGATTTTGTTGCAGTATGGACGATATTTGTGGAAAAGGTGTTAGCTAAAGAGGAAGGTGTAACTCCACAAGAAGAGTTACAATTTTGGATGGTGGAATAATATGAAGTATAATAGGCTCTGGGGATGGGGTACACTTAGTTATAGTGATAGGTTTAATTCATTGTTGAATAGATGAAAAAAAGTAATAGTATATTAAGTAGGATAATAAGACTAATTAGGTAATATAGTTATGGTTTAAGACAGAAATAAGAACCTTCTTTTCTGCAGACTAAACATATATTTTTCAGTGGATTTCTTTTCGTCTGGAATGAATTTGCCAGAAAATCTGTTTAGATTCTATAATTAAGCCTATCAGACATGTCATTTAAACTAATGTATGTTATAGTACTCTTCGAAATTCTTTATTATTGTTATTATTGTTATTATTATTATTAGTATTAGTATTACTAATGGTTACAGAAATTCAAAAGAGAAAAACTTGTTCACTTTTTTATTTTAGCTCACATCAGATGATATATTTGTGTAAAACTCAAATTCATATTAGACAAATAAGCATTCTGACTTTGGAGCTTTTAGAAGGCACTGTTACAAAGGAGAAAGTCAGAATGACAGTTACACTCCCACAATCACTTTCTGATCTTCCTTACTTGCCACCTAAAGAAAAAAAAAGTGTCCTAGGTTATATGGTATTCTGAAAAGTGTATATACATGAAGAATGAAAATTTGTTAGTTTTTTCTTTGCTGTTGCAGTTGTAATACACATTGATAGTAGCTGATGATTTCTTGAGTGGTTGAGGCTTTTAAAAACCCCACTCCCTTGCCTTGTAAAATAGACTTGTAAAATTACTTTCAAGTTAGTGTCAAGTTGATTTGTTTCATATACACTGTAATAATCATCACTGTGTGTTGGTACAGAGATCAATTAAAGAAAATCTGAAGCAAAAATATTCCGGTCCAGTAAGCAGGAATACAAGTGCCTGAAATTCACCTAGCCTTGCTAACTGTGTCACACAAAACTGTAGTTAACAATGAAGTGAAAACATGGCTGGCAACTGCTTAAATAATACTTGGTTTTTATACATCCATTTGTTCAAGTGCTTTGATGAAAAGCGGGGCTGGCAAGAAAGCGGGGAGCTAGTACAAATCACCAGGCCAGTGGTCTGGAAGTGGGTGAAGGACCCAATTATGTTGCATGTGTTCTTGTGTTTCTCCATAGTATCAATATTTGGCTGAGTGTTTTTGGTATTTATTATAAAATTAGTGCATTTCAAAGAAAATAATAATGGTTTACAAAATTCTGCATTGACAAATACTGAAGAGTTTTAGCCAGTCCACTCTTGCTGCAAGACTAGAGCAAGTGGGAGTAAGGAAGCCAAGGGTAAAGGAACACAGCAGGATCAGCTAGTGGGAAGAAGCCATAGGTTAAATACAAGATCTCTGGCAATTGTGAAGGTGAACACTAAGGCCCGGATGCAATCAGACCACTGTGGCCATAGCAGTCCAGAGGAGGAGGAGGAGGAGGAACACCACCTCCACCTCCAGGCAGCTCTCCCAATTCTTTGCTGGCTCCTTTGTCTCTGGGATCAGCTTCTGAATACCTACTGGTCAACCCAGATTGGCCACTAAAAGACACATGATGCAGAGGGAAGGAAGCCTCTGAGTGCAGATCAAAAAGTAAAGTCAGGCAAGTGGGCGGGGTGGGGGGAGTGCTGGTTATGGGTGGCAGTGACTCTATGTTTCCCCCTCCTCACGAAGACTTAAGGGATCTTGTGGAAATGTGCAAATTACCAGAGCTCATTTCCCCCCCCACTGGGGCCTGAACTCAGGCCATTTCAGCACTAGACTGTTATAGCACTGTTATTCCACTTGCAACATCCTGTGGAATTCTGGGGTTTGTAGTTGCAAACCCCAGGATTCCATAGGATGTTGCAAATGGAATAATAGTGCTATAACAGTCTAGTGTGGAAATGGCCTCAGTCTCAGCAATCCTGATGAAAAGTGCCCAGTGCAACTTCTTCCTGGGAATCAGTAAATATTGACTGACTCAATGTGTCATGAAACAGACCCATCATATTTCTGTTGAAAAAACTAAATCCCAATAGGTCCAGTGTTGTTACTCCCAGATAAGTGGAAATAGAATGGCAGCATTTACTCTATGATTCATGAATCATCTCTCTGCCCCACAGGCATTCAAAGTAACGTACAACTCAAAAGTAACAACAATTTTAAAAAATTGGACTAACAGACCAAAGCAACAAGAAAAAACAAAAAACCAAAGATCTATATTAAGGTAACAGTAAAGAGCAGTAGCAAACTGCACTAAAATGGTGTATTCATTCCCCAGCAGAGTTACTCCGTTTCATCCTTATTTAACCAGAAAAAGAGTGGAAAGATATGACACCAAAAACAAGTTATTTTGGTACAGTGCTTATTTAAATTTGTGGCATTATTTCTCATTAATAATCATCTTCCCACTAATACTGAAGGTTTAATTTAAAATAATAACATTTTTTGTAGGCTGGTAGTGATGGGGAAAGTATTGGAAACTGTCCATTTTCTCAGCGCCTCTTCATGATTCTCTGGTTGAAGGGTGTTATTTTTAATGTGACAACTGTGGATTTGAAACGGTGAGTCATGTTTCTTCTCATATTTAAAATAAAAAATTGAATTATTTCAAATTCCATATCAGAAATTTACAACAGAAATGTTTTTTGGGGAGGGCATTGGTCTTCAACCTATTTGCTTGTAACCCCCCTAGTCCTTTCTGTACCCTATAATCTCTTTCTTCCTCTTTATTATTATAGGTCTTTCTAAACATCTTTCTCTTTGAAATCTACCTTCACTTTTTCCCTCACCACTCCCTAGCAGTCTCTTTCTTTATCTCCACTAGTCTACACACTCATCTCTTGTCTTAGTTCCTGTTTCTGTTTCCCTACCCAGATCTGCCTGCATCTCCATTTTTTTCCTCCATTCCTGTATTTGAACATATATAAACAAATACATGAACATACCTTATGTGGAGTTAAACCTCTGGTGTACTTCATAATAGAGTTATGTACAGTTGGCTCTCCATATCCATGGATTCTGTATCCACAGATTCAAGCAACCATGGCTTGAAGATATTTTTTAAAAAATCCAAAAACCAAACTTTGATTTTGCCATTTGATATATGGAACACTATTTACTATCCTATTGTACACAGTGGAACATGAGATCCATAAATCTTGGTATCCATGCGGAACCACACCCTGGAACCAAACCCTAGCAGATATTGAGGACCCATTTATTTTGGTAACAAAGGTGTAATTAAGTCTGAATTCAAAGGCAAAGCAATGTATATGGAAGAAATTAATTCATTGGTGGGATAAGTGTTTTCTAGTTACTTTCTAAAGTTTTTTTAAAGATATTTTAGAGGCATTTTGACTGTAGTTGCTCATATTCTTTCCTTCTCCAAAATCTGTAAAAAGAAAGTAATAAAAAGTAATAAAATAATAAATAATTCAGTGGATCACCTCTTTAATGTTGCAAAAATGAGAGACAACAGGTTGCTTTCTGAACAAATGTATTTTAAGAAGTAAATGGGAAGAAATTACTTAAAAAACAAACAAACAAGTGTTCTTGGAAATAAGCCAGTGGAACTTATTCTTGGTGAATGTGCTTGCTTAGTTTTACAGATAGTTAGTGTTCTTCATTCTGCAATAGATAGCAAATTGCAAAGATGCATACAAGGTGGGGTAAGTGCCTTCACAAAAGTTATGCTTGTTTTAATTTAGGAAGCCTGCAGACTTACAGAAATTAGCTCCAGGAACAAACCCTCCATTTATGACTTTTGATGGTGATGTGAAAATAGATGTGAATAAAATCGAGGAGTTCCTAGAAGAAAAACTAGCACCACCCAGGTACTATCTTCTGTTATAAAATGGAAGAGTTTGATATGTAGAACCTTGAACCAGGGCGTGTTAAAGCAGTATGACATGGGCACTTTTCGTACCTTACCTTGATAGCGCGACAAACTAGAGCCCTCACAATATTGCCAATATCGCAAGAGGCCCAGTAGAGAGCCCCTTGCAATCTGCACGTGGGAGGGCATTCGTGAGAGAGCACCAGCCCCCGCCTGGTGCCTTGTCCACATGTTGGCATCCTGGGCCACCCCCAGGTCCCACCCTGTCCCCGCCCCACTGCCCCAATTGGTTGGTGGTTTTTCTTTTTTCTTTTTTATTGTTTCGTCGACTATCGTTAGCACGATAGATCCTGCCAACAGGTTGTTTCATACTACATTGGTAACGTGCTAACGTGCTAATGTGCTAACGTGCTAACGATAGCGCTGGGTTTTTAAAAAAAAACAGTTGGCCATACCCCAGGGGCTGCTGTCACCTCGAGTGTGAGTGGCGATGCAGCCCCGGCGTGGCCTCTCACGGCAACATGTCATGCAGTGTTCCCTGCTGCGATGGGGGCAGCGGCCAGCCTGCTGCTGGGTGGAGCGTCCCCTGGAAGTTGCTGCGTGAGGGACAGGCAGCAGGGACTGCCCACACCCTGCCCACTCCCGGGTCCTTCCCAGAAGCACACCAGACGACAACTCCGCAGGCCCTCTGGTCGCTCAACTGATGCGTGAAAGGGAGGTTATTTTCACCTTTCAGATGAAAATAAGAAAATGCGCTATCAGTACTATCCGTGGCCGTGATAGCACCTGGTTCACCAGAATGTCATGCGGTACGGCGGCTCGTGAAGGGGGGAGGGAGCGTGCCTAATATGCTTTAAAAACACCATGCGAAAAGGGCCATGGAAAAAGTTAAGGTGATTTATACCTGGTTAAGAGTTGTGATTGTCACAGGTGACTCTTACAGATAGATGTTGTCTAATAAGGAGTTTTGTAAATAAAATTTTGAGAAGACAGTGAAATACAATTAAATTCTTATGCCTTAAATTCTTCAGATATCCCAAACTTGCACCAAATCATCCAGACTCTTACTCTGCTGGAAATGATGTGTTTGCTAAATTTTCTGCATTCATAAAAAACACTAGGAAAGATGCCAATGAAAGTAAGTACTTACACTCTATATATCTAATGCAATGCTGTAGAAGGTAGGAGGTAGTGAGTTACAAGCAACCTGATTACCCATAAGTAGTTACTTGGGGATGCAATGAAATTACATTTCAAAAACAGCACAGTAAGCAGTAGTAAAGTTGCTTTTTATATATTAGTTTAAATTGGTTGGGAAATGTGAAGCCTTCCATAATTCCTTGAACTTCAGGTCCCAGCAACTCTAGCCAACAGAGCCAGTGGGAAGGAATGCTGAGAGATGCTGAGTCATCTGGAGAGCTGCAGAATTCCCACCTTGATTTAAATAATAGATATCCCTGTATCTCTGACAAAGGGCCCTTTTACAATACACAGTTATAGCACTATGGTTCCACTTTATCTGCCATGGCTCTGCCTGTGGAATCCTTGGGTTTGTAGTTTGGTGAAGCACTGGAGTTCTCTGGTTGAAATTATGAATACATCATAAAACTACAAATGCCATGAATCCATAGGATGTAGCCATGGCAGTTAACACTGAATCATAGTGCTAGAATTGTGTAGTATGAAAGGGCCCCAGATATTGCTGTATGGAGTGTTTCTCAGGATGCCAGCCAATCAGTCAAGCTCTTTTTGAGGATATAGTTGGCCCTCCATATCTGCAGATTCTGTATCCATGAATTCTAACAACCACAGCCTAAAAATATTCCCCCTCCCCCCAAAAAAATCCAAAAAGCAAACTTTGATTTTGCCATTTTATATAAGGGACAGCATTTTAATACACCATTGTAGTAAACATCCACAAATTTTGGTATTCATGGGGGGTCCTGGAACTAAACCCTAGTGGATACCAAGGGCCCACTGAATCCAATTCCAACCCTAGCAGTTTCATGTTTCTCTTTTCCAGCTGATAGCTAACATTATGTGGCAGCTATGTTGCTGTTTCATGGGTGGGAGGAGATTACATTGATTTTATTTATTTATTCAGTTTATATTCCGCTTTCACCCAATATGAGGCCCAAGACAGTTTTACAACATAGGCTAAAACAAAATGCAGCAACTTATAGTGCAAGTTTTTAAAAAATTAAGTAAGCAATCTTATTTGAAAAGCTAACTTAAAACAATTTTAAGAACATTTATAGCATAGCAAGGAAGATAAAGGTATAATGTCCTCCATTGAAAGTTGTTTTTGCAATAGTCAGTTAACAGCCTAAGGCCTGTCCAAATAAAAAAGTATTTACTGGCAGAATGAAAACAAAGTGTGTGTGTGTGTGTGTGTGTGGTGGGGGTGAAGGCAGCCTAACCTCACATGGGAGGCAATTCCAAAGCCTGAGCACCCCCTTTTCCATCTCCTCACCAGATATGCTTGGTTGGTGGGTCTAAAAGAAACCCACTTACTTTAGTTTTATATGTCACCCAATTTCTTCTCTGTTCTTTGTCCTTGGATGACTTCTCTGAATTGTGCCTTCCCTTTTGTGCTTTCTCCCTTCCCCCGTCTTTCCTTCCTCTGCTCCACTTGAGGTCCAGCTTATACTCTGTGTAGGTGACTTGGTTGGCTAGGGATGCACTTCAGGATTCAATCTCTGCTCTTCTTCTTCTACCTGCACAAAGGTGCACATGCAAAATCTTGCTGTTTTCTTTTTTTGCGCATGAACAGAAAATTTCTGTCTGAAGATCTTTCTGTAGCCTTCCAAATAGGGAAGAGCCATGGCATTAATAGAACTTACATAAGTCTGGTCTTACCAAGTTATCATTGATTCAGCTGGGTCTATCCTGTTTGAGATGAAAAACCATATTTAGGCTCACTTCTGTGAATCTCAGGGTTTCCCTAAGAATGTCCCCTCTTCCTAAGTTGGTGCCATTTTGTCTGTGTAATAACCAGCATATACCCCTGTACTTCAGTAGTAATATGATTGTGATGTTCTTGTGTGCATTTTTCTCTGTCTCTAGATCTGGAAAAATCATTGCTGAAGGCTCTAAGGAAATTGAATACCTACTTAAATACCCCTTTGCCTGAAGAAATTGATGCCTATAGCACTGAAGAACTTACTGTTTCTAGCAGGAAATTCCTAGATGGGGATGAACTCACGTTAGCAGACTGCAATCTCTTGCCAAAACTCCATATCATCAAGGTGTGTGTTTGTTTGTTTGTTTGAGTGTGCTCACCTGTTTTTGCAACAAAAGACAGAAAAAGTATGGAATAGTAAATTGTATGCTACTTTTTTTGTAGCGATTGGATATATCAAGGGATGATTATGTGTGCTTAACAATGTGATCCTGTTATTAGTTGGAGCACCTTGAAGGAGGAGCATCCAACTATCCCCAGACTCCTGCCAGTGGGGTGGATAACAAGGAGGAGGAGAACTCTTGCACTTTTTCTCCTGCATCCTTTTTTAAAAGCCCATTTCCCACCACTGTTCACAGGGAGAAAATATTTGCCCTGCTGGTTTAACTCCTTCCCTGCATTAGGGGGTTTAGATGTAGGACTTGGAAGAGGTCTTTGGATAATGAACATCCAGAACCTTTCCTGATCTATTCTTAGAATGGAAGACTCAATGAAAAAATTATGCAAGAGGGGCTTCTTAAGTGTCCAGAAATGACAAAAGGAGAATCATCCTCAAAGCCCTTTCTTCCCCTCCCTCAGTACTCATACTCAGTGGCCCTTTCTGCAGTTTACCTGATTCCAGCATGGGTGCACAGGGATCACACAAGCTGCCTCTTGCAAGAGGCACTCACATCCCCTCTGCTTCTTCTCCACAGCAGCTCCCTGCTGGCCGGCAGGAAGCGTGAGGGCTCTGCCTCTTCCCTCCACAGCGCAGCCGGGTACTTTCCCAAGCTGTGCTGGGGGAGGAAGCATGAGGGCCACATCTTCAGAGGCTCCGCACACAAGGTAAGTGCGTGTGGGGCCCTGGAGTGACGCGCGATCATGCATAATTTTTGGCAAGAAGCCAAAAATGATATATTGTGCAATCGGCGCCTGCTGGCCCTGGCAGCGTTGCACAATTGCAAGGACATAACGTGGAATGGTCCTTGCAATCGCATGACGCTCCAGAAGCCTTTTGCATGAGAAATGGCATAAGAAAAGAGCCAATGACTACATTTCCACCCAATCCTGCCCAGGGTTAAGCTTTCCCTGCCACTCTCTGCACAGTCATGTTGTGGCTGCCAGGAGGAAGGGAGCAAATGAGTGAGGATGATCACCATCAGTGTAGTCTGCAGACCACAGTGACATCATCCTGCAGGATGTCTGGAGGATTCTGGGAATTTCAAAAGGGTGCCTGCATCAGCAGGATCTGGCTATAAAAGGGAAGCCTCCGATGTGGCCGCATAGATGGGAGGGCTGTGGGTGAGAGGATGAGTCTCCTCACTTGGCTTCCCACCTCTTTTACTCCATTTGGGGCATATGGACAAGGGGGTGGTAGGGATTGGGGGAAAGGTGTGAGGAGGAGGAGCCATCTCTGACTGTAACTATGGCAAAACCTGTGCTACCACATGGTCATCCTGGCAGGAGAAAGTGAAGGAGAGTAGAGTGCCGAAGCTCATGTGTCACTGGTTGTGATAACCAGCAATAGGTGAGCCTCCTTGCTAATGTGCCCCTGCCCCCTCTTGCACACACAGTCAATACGTAGCCATATGGGTGGGAGGGGGCCAAGGGAGCTTGGCTGATATAACACCAGCTATGATAACTGGCAACAGATGAACTTCCTTGTAAAGATGTTCATTCTTAAGGAAGAAAATTATTTGTTTTCTCCTCCTAGAACAAATAATTTAAATAAGTTCATACCTGCTCTCATATCACATGCCATTGTTGTTATTGTGTGCCTTCAAGTTGTTTCTGACTTACAACATTGCTAAGGTGAACCTATCACTGGGATTTCATGGCAAGATTTGTTCAGAGGGGGTTTGCCTTTGCTATCCTCTGAGGCTGAGAGAATGTGACTTGCCTAAGGTCAACCATTGGGTTTCCATGGCTGAGTGGGGTTTGAACCCTGGTCTCTAGAGCTGTAGTCCAGCACTCAAACACTACACCATGCTGGCTGTCTCACATTCATATCTGACCATTTTTTACTTATTCCACCATCAGAGAGCTGTAAAAGAAAGAGCTGCAGATCTCTCTGCAGGAGCTGGGGAGTCTCAGTTCACAGCTCCACGTACCAGATGAGAGCTCCCTCTAAGGCCTGAGAGGGCAAGATCTGAAGTATCTTATGACCTCTGAAGCAAGATCTGAAGTATTTTATGACTTCTGAAATACTGTCTCAAGAACCATAGGACTGCATTGTTAATGCAAACTGAGATCCTGCATTGAGAAACACAGCTATGGTGATGGACCTTTGTAATTGTAGCTACATGTCTTGATGCTGCCCTTCTCAGCAGCATAGCCTCCCTAACAGAAGGATTTCTGAGGCACTAGAGAGCAGGGCAGCATTTGATGATGACTCCTGGCAGTGAATCACTTTGCAACAGCCAGCTGCCATTGGGTCCTGCAGGGCTGTCTGCCTTTGTCTATTACCTTGCTGCTGGGAAAAGCTGGAAGCAGTGTCACATACTGTTCCACTTCCCAGAGCTTCAGAAATTCTTCTGTTGGGTGGGGTTATGGTGTTGAAAAGGTAGGTTTTAGGGAACACTGTTGGCCACTGCAATTGTGCAATGACCTTATACGTGAATTTCAAAAATTATGATGTCATAAGTCTTGCCTACGACATCATAAGTACTGAAGAGGATTCCAGCCATAATGTTTTAGGTGTTTCTGTTATTTCAGTAAAGGATCCTATGATATCCTTTTAGTTTCAAGCCAAATATGTAAAGAAATGGGATGTGCTATATATTTCTTCAGTCTGTTTTTTTCAGAGTATTATTCCTGAAGTGCTACCTAATGCTATTTAATAAATATCACTATTTCTATTACATTTTCTGCTTTCTTCTAACAATTTGTTGAAAACTGCAAAAAATTTAAGCATTCTGTTTATTAATTGTGCCATGTATGTAATAATTTCTTCCATTTTTCCTTCCTTTTTAAAGGTTGTGGCAAAGAAATACAGAAATTTTGAATTTCCATCTGAAATGACTGGAATCTGGAGATACTTGAACAATGCATATGCTAGAGATGAATTCACAAATACTTGTCCTGCAGATCGGGAAATAGAGTTCGCCTATTTGGATGTTGCAAAAAGAATGAAATAAATGGAGATTCGTCTATATATCTATATCAGTGAGTTTAATCTTTAAAAAAAGAGAACAAAATGCAAAGTCCATTCAGCAGCAAAGTTTTAAGTTGTGAAACTGGCCAGCCTGATTGATCTTTTCATTCGAATATAGTATATTTGTATTTCACCATACACATATGTCCATATGCATAGACAGATGTTTGTATGATTATGGTTGCATAATGGAACAAAATTCAAAACATTTCCAAACATTTTAGAATCTAGGTTACATAGTAAGTACAATTTTTGGACTTCTTATCCAGAACACCATAAATGTAACAGAAGTTCTTAAAAACAAAACAAAACAAAAAAAACAAAACAAAAAAACCCCAACTGGTATGGAGGAATCTGAATGAAGTTATTCAAGCAATCCTACATGTCTTATTGTTATACCTATTATACCTGGAAGGCTGTTCAAGTTAAGCAGTCTCTGTGTGCTAACCACAGCTGATTGGCATTTGGAAACTCGTTTGTATATACTGATCACTCTTTTGGGATTTGATACAGCCCATCTTGGATTGAAGTCAGTGGGAAATCACCTGTGGGTTTTAATAAATATGGGCTATATTATATACAGTGTCCGACTACTCAATGAAAAACAAAGTGGAATTTGAAGTGTCTGTGATGTGCCATTCCCTTAAACTTCAGCAAGATATAGTAACTCTTGACTGTGTGCTATCATGTGCTTTTAGACTCCACTAAACACTGTAGTTAACATGCTGGAAATATTTGTTTACCTATTGTGTGATTTCTAGCCTTAGGGTTTGCTGCATCAGCTCCCAGGACCTTAGTATGGGGAGTAGAAATAACAGTGGGTTTTTCCACACTACGTTGTTATAGTACTATTATTCCACTTTCAACATCCTGTGGAATTCTGGGGTTTGTAGTTTACTGAGGCCAAAGAGCTCTCTGGCTAAGAATTCTAATTGCTTCTCCCCAGACTGCAAACCTCAGCATTTCATAGAATATTGAAAATGGAATAATAGCACTATAACAGTGTTGTGTGGAAAAGCCCAGTGGCAATGCACTATCACAGAGTTTGGCAGTGTAGCAAAATTATAATGATGTGATTAACTTCTAGATATAGTTGTGCCAGAAACTGAAGCTAATCTGTCAAACTGAAGCTATCTGTCCTCTGTCCTCCAGGCTTCTTGCATTTGATTCCAGATGTTGACTGTAGTGATAGTTACTCATGCAAAAGGAAAAACCAGCCTGCATGTGCAGAAGGGCTTACTGCTGCAAACATTCCAGTCTGTGTTGCCCAAATAGGCACAAGCGCAGAACTCTTCAGCCCTCTTGCTGCTTTCTAGTATCCGCCTGTTCTGCCCTAAATGAAAGATAATTATTTCTCACAGTCATTGATATAATAATTTTTGTTTTATCTCAAAACTGCTGCCAAATTTCTTTGTTGACTGAAGTCTTTTAAAGCTGTGTCCTGCATTGAGGAGCCTACCTAGACCAGAGGGTCAAACTAGATGATCTCGAAGATTACTTCAAGCTCTATGAGTCTGTGAAAGGAAAAAAAAATAACCCTAATTTTTCTTTCTCAGTGTGCATGTAACAGCCCCTGTGAAGAACAAAAGCACCTGTCCTTCTCATATGACCCTACTGAACAATACCACTCTATTATGAAAAACGTGTATAAAGAATCAGAAGTTTGTGAACTGAATATTTTGGAAAGTGTTGTGATTGACATGATTTGAAAGTCCTACCATGGTTGTTGCTTGGATGGCTTATTCCTACCAGCTACAGTCCATCAAGTGATGAACAAGCATGTGTCCAACAGTATATATAGTTCATTTGGGGGGCAACTGAACCAAATATGGTTGTCTTGAGGAAAAAGAGCTCCTCATTTTTGGAAAAGAATTTATTAGAAGGGCGTTCATTGCCCTTTGGGCAAGTACCTTGGCTTGATTTGCAAGTGTTGCTAAACCATAGTCTAGTTATTAGACTGTAGTACAATGTGCATGATGAGTATAGAATCACCATGAGCCTTGGGCTTGAAAGCTCCATCCTCCTGTCTCCTTCTCTTGTGCAGCCCATGACTTTGCAGAGGTTTTTTCCCCCCAGCTTCCCCAAAAGCTGTTTTAACCTAGAGATCATGGTTTAAAATAAACTGTGGTTAATTTAACAATGGTTTTGCACTGGTTTCTTTTGTTCATTTTCGTTTTTTTTTTAAAAAAATTAAATATCCACATCAGTTACCAAAACTCAATTGGTTGTTTATACTGCAACTATAGGCAGTTCTCTCCTTTATCAAACTATGCAGCTTTCTGTTTCTCTGTACTATATAGATATTTCTGTATTAGATATGATTGACTCAAATGTGTGTTTGCTAAATTGAATATATTTTAGAATACACTTTAGACTTTTTCAACTCAAAAAGGTTCAACTTTCTTACCACTTTTACTACAGTAAGCATTTTCTTTTAATGTATAATTAAATGTATAATGTATAAGTATACAGTGTAATCATGAAATATACTTTGTATATCTTTCATATTGCTTGTGATTAATTTTAAGTGTTAAATGTTGATTTTTTTACTCCTACCTATGAAGAGAGCCTATTTGAAAAGTAAGTTGTTTCACAATGCCAAGCTTAAATAGTGGGTTTGATATTTTAGTACTTAAGAAACATATTCCTTTCTGTTCATATTCAGAAGTATATATTTGTTTAAACTACATGTGTAATCAATGTAGTTGTTTAATATGCCTTACAAATCTGAACAGAAAATATAATTCTGACTTAAGTGTGTTGTCCTGTGCTTATTTTCAAGTGACTGAGTAGGAGAGGTATAAATGCACATACTTGTATGTTGTTGTTAATATGCCGTCAGATGAACTCATACTTCTGGTGACCCTATCATAGGGTTTCCATGGCAAGGTATCTTCAGGGGAGTTTTGCTATTGCCTTTCTCTAAGTCTGAGAGAGTGTGACTTGCCCAAGGTCACCCAGTGGGTTTCAGTGGCTGGAATTCCAGTTCAGCATTCAAACCACTATGCCACACTGGCTCATAGTAGTACATGCCACCATATTTAGAGACCAGTTCTAATGTTGGTACTATTTCCTGTTAGATTTTCTCTGCATGAAATGTAGTGTTACACTATCCTGTGAACATGTCCTGGGATCAGGGGAAGAGTGGAATTCATGTAGGTCTGCATGTGAGATTATTTCTGATATCTTCATCTTTTCCACTGGAGCAAATAGAGAGGCCAACAGATCTTCCTTGCATCTGCTATCAACAAACTTAATCCTGGAAAATTATATTGCAATACTCCTTTATGTATAATTAGAAAAAACAAGGTCCCCTGTTACATAGGTATTCACTTTCTGTAACATGGCTTGTATAAAAATTATTTTTATTGTTGGAAATAAAAATAACTGATACAAGTCTTAAATACTGACATGAGTCTTTTAAATATCTATGTGCACAAGGCAAACATGGTCAAATAATTATGAGTACTAATTACTGCTGAATCTTCATTGTGGAAAAAGTCTTGAGATGTTGAAGATTTCATTGTCAGGCTCTGAAGTTCTTAATCACCAAGATGGTTCGTTGATCTGACTTATTAAAACTCTACTTGCTTTGTACGCAGTACTTCCAAAAGCAGGCTGGAACAGAACAAAAGGCCATTTTAGCAAAATAGGTAAATGGTTCATGGGAACTTCTCTTTTATGTGGCTGTTCTCTTATTCTGGCCATACTCAGTTGAACACTATGCTGCTACCATTTACTCTGGAAGTGTTTCACACTTTTGAATGCTTATGTGCCAGACAAGGCATTACCAAGACATTTTCTGTCCCAGGTGAAGAACAAGATGATGCCCCTTTCATTTTTCAGATATCAAAGCTAACTGGACTGGCAATTTAATTTTAATTCAATGACAAGTGATTGGACAGCACCCCAACTACCCTGATAGGCAGCAGGCCAGTTCAGGTGGTTTACGACTGTCTCTTTCAATAGCTTGTTATCTCCTGCCAATCCCTGCTATTTGAGATGAGGACCTCATGCTGTATAATGATGGGGCTGGACTTGGCAATTACCATCCTTCTCCTCCTCCCTTCCTCTCTTTCTTCTCCTCCTTCTCCTCTGTATTTTCGTATAGGCTAACAGTAGCTTTTTCACTGAAGAAAATTAAGCTGAGTGAGATCCACTCCCACCATAGCCTCCTTATTTTGCCAGCAGTAGCATACTCCCAGGATAGGCACAGGTTTCTCAGAGCTACTGTGATCGTACAATGCCAGTTGGCGGGGTGATTTCAAAGATAATGAACACAAGCAAGCATTTTGGCATTTTGCTGTCCCTACACAATACTGTCACAATTCGTAAGGAATACAATTTCCTGCAGGGAGACACACCTCTTTTCTTTGCTTTCTTTGAAGATTGTGGAACTCCTTTCCTGAAATTCCTTCCACTGAAAGGATATATTTTTTGGAGATCCTTCTTTGATGCAGCAACACCATCTTGTTGAGCGATAGGAGGACCAGACTGACCTGCTTCTAATTGATCCTGTCCAGAGGAAAGTATATATATAAAAAAAGTTTTTCAAGTGTCACATGAAGCGCACAAATGTGCACCAAAAAGTGAATAAAAATAATTATTGATTCAGAGGTTTTATTGTTCAGAGGGTGGAAATTTTATTTTTTCAGCTGACATCTCCTAGAATCTTAACCTAGCCATTGTTACTGATCTTGCTTGGTGAAGTAATTCTGGAAGGGACATCTCCATGTGTACATCTTTTGCATGATCAGGTTTACATGCTTAAGGTTAGTCCTTCCTTAAATAGCCAATTTTCACAAACCTCCTGTATATGTGGAGAAGTTTACAGGGAAATCTGTGTTGTTGAGTAAGTTTTTAAAATGTCTGCCTTCCTGATAAGACAGAACAATTATTCTGGATAACAGAAGGTATTTTAAGTTGTCTGTTTCTTACCTTTCTGATTGTCCTTCCAAACATCTTTGCATAAGCTGAAATGGAAAAAAGAACATTATTTTGTAGATTTTTAAAAAAGAAACCCTGTTACCACTTTATTGCCAAAAGTGCTGCTATGATGATTTTGTAGATGATTATGAAGTATTATTTCCAAGAGATGTTATCACACAGGTGGATATCTGCAGTACTGTCAGAGCTTGGGGGAAAAAATACTGATTAGGACAACGGCTCTCCGAATTTCTGGGCCAGCATGGAACAGCAAGGAACAGCAGCTATTATTTTAACCTCATGAGCAACTTTTTGATGATCTGATTTCAGGTTGACTGATTCGTAGAGCTGTCATAACAGCTGGTGGGCAGCCTTTGTATTAATTCCAATAAGAACCAAGTGCCACCACTGGTGAGATCCAAGGGGTTTTCTAGGGCTGAGAGTGTGTGAAGTGCCGAAGGTCATCCAGTGGGTTTCCATAGCCAAGCAGAGAATCAAGCCCTGGTTTCCAGGGTCATAGTCCAATGCTCAAACCACTACAAGTAAGAAATACTAAAGCAAGGAAATTAAAGTGATAGCATGACAGGAAATAGATCTTCACCTAGCATCTTTCCCCCTGACCTCATTTACCATTCAAAAACTGTAGTAGTGTTTTATTGTAATTGAGGATAACTGTATACCTGGAATGTGCAAAGTGCGGTGAAATCAGCTGCCACTGTATTACATAAATATTTAAGCTACCTTTGGACTGCAGTCCTAGTTCAGTAAACTATTATTTTCCTCAGCCATCTGAGATCTAGTTTAATTATTCCAGTCTCTGTAGTTTGCTTTCTTGTCTCAGCACATGCTGTGGGTCTGTTTGATCTTTTTAGTTACTTAAATCATTTGATCTTCTGCAAGGGTGTAGCTACAAGGAGGGCAAACCAATTGTGTTACCCTCAATCAGAATTCTTCATCCTTGCCATGAAGTTTCCCTTCAGTCCTCAAATTTCTAGCACTGCAGAGTGAGACACTGAGAACTGTTCACACCTCAGACTCTTACATTGCTGTGTTCACATTCCTTTGGTGATGTTGCCTGCCCCTTTTCTTTGGATACTTAAACTATATTTCTAAATGCCCAATTGAAGTTACAAGTTAAGTTTGGAGACTGAAGGAAAAAGGCATTGGGGAAACAGAATTCTCATTTGGGGGTCAGTGCTGTCATTTTACTCCTCTCCTGTGGCTATACTACTGCTGTTGACATCATCCTATGTTGCCCATGTTGCTTGTGCCACATTGGGATCTGAGCTGCTGATCTCAGGAAAATTAGGGATTAGGTGGATGTTCCAGTATTTTGGAAGAAATTTGGCTTAGATGGCTTTTTGCTCCTACTCAGCTCTGGAATTTTAGCCAACCAAAAAAATAAACATAAAGATAAAATTACAAATAAAAACAAAAATAAAGCTCTTGGTTATCCAGTACCCCCAATGATAAGTCCTTCAAGAGAGACATCCATCTGTTCAATAACCCACAGCAAGAGCACCTAATCATCAGGCTATATATGATTATATGGAGCTGTTCATGCTGGGTACTTGCATCTATAGTATAATAGCTAGAAAGGTATGAAATCCCCTTACGAACGTTCTTAGTTTTATAGAAATTTCCGGATCTCCTCAAAATTTCTCATATATTTCTCCTTAGATAAACCGACAATGTTTTCATTGATTTATTGGTTTAAAAAAAATTGAACAATTACTGTAGACATTTCTGGGTTTTTTTGCCTACAACCTCCAACCTCGCCTTGGATTTCACATTAGGATAAATCTTGAAAGTAGCTCTCTGTATAGTATTCAGCTCATTGGCATGTCTTTGATTTGAAACTCATGATGCTTTCACATTCTTGACTTCATCTAGGCTCAGCAAAGCAAAGCTGAAAATTTTTCTTTGCTTTGGCTTGGTTTTCACTTGAATACTTTGCTGCCTGGACTTTACACTCTTTGGAGACCAGTTGCATTTATTGCTGCTTCCCATGCCAGCCCTTACATTTAGTGTGATTTAGAGCAGCAGCCAGTGCACACAGTCACATTTTTCCTTTAAAGGGAACTAGTATCTCAGCAATAGGGTTACCTTCAGCTCTTCAGATAAGTCTGTGCACAAGGTTTTGTTTGCATATTTTCTATTCTCCAATTAAGTTAACATAGACTACTCTTTTTTTTTAAATGTTACTATGGGAATAATTTAATAAAGAATCACACATAAATATTTAACTAAAACTTTCCTGGTACAGAAGTTAATCATAGTGTTATGTGTCTTGTACGCATATATTTCGAATGGAAAAATGGGATTCCATATTGTTACATTTTGTATGCAATCATATTTTTGTGCGAAGGCTTGTTTACCAGTATAACAAATATCAACCATTATCATCTGGACAAAACCAGTTCATTTAATTTGCTGATATAATTTACCAGTGTTTCCAGGGTTTTGAAGTGGTTAATTATTGATTACATTATGAGTAACTAATTTAATTATTTTAACTAGTTTTAATTCTTTTTAATATGATATAATTCCTATATAAAGAAATCAGGCACTAATAGTGGAACTGAAACATAAACAATGGCTTTTACAGTTAACAGTAAATTTTAGGGCAATCAAATCTACTTGAAATAATGAATTAGCTACATTGTGTCATTTAATTTATTGCAAACAACAATCCTTTAAGCTTAATTAAATTATTAAATTGACAGGAACAAAGTTATTCAAATTAACTTATCTTTGTCTAATTACCTTGAAGTCCTGGGGTCTTGGAAATAAATATGGGGTTGGTACTTTTCTGTACCTCATCAAGCCCTGATAAAAATTCCAGGAATGTCATTTGTTGTTTGGCTACAGACTCCTTCTCCTCTCTTTGGCTTTTCTCTGGAAAACAAATGAAAAAAATCCATGATCTCATGCATCTTTTGAGGTGATCCAAAAGGGAAAAATAGGGATAGCTTTCCATTCAGATATGAGAAAATAAGGTAATCAAATACAGAGTTTTGATATAATTCACATGAAACCTCCTACTTATTGAAATAAACTTTTCTTGTACAAATTCTTTTGGTATGAAATTAATTTGGTGATGTTCTAGTGTAGTCAGGTAGTACTTGCCTATAATGCAATAAAAGATAAAATAATTTTGAAATAAATACACCTTTCCAGTGCATTTAATTTAGAAAGCCATTAGCTTTACCTACGTTGTCCAAGGCATTAAATTGAACTGATCCTTTGGAAAAGGGCTTTAACTTACCTTCTAGAGGTTCTGGTTTGTCAGACTTCACCAGAGGAGACACTGTCTGAATTGCTGATGAAAACGCAACAATGACTAAAAGACTAGCTAACAAGATACTGGCTTCCATTGTAAGAAAATGAGAACGTTTGGGTTCCCAGGTTGGTACTATGACTACCTTTGCAGAAGTTTGTCAGGACTCTTTCATCCAAGTTTTCTCTCTGGACAAGTACGCTTTGCTTTTTAAACCCTTGTTTCCTTTCATTAACTGGAAAATAAATTCCCCATCAAATTCCACTTTACTAACCTGCATTTTGACATTTGGCGACATGTTTCTTTCTGTTTCCTGAGGTTTGCTTTGTGTCTTTCTGGTGATAGTCTCCAACGTCAGAGCTCTTTTCTCTTCTTAAGCAAACACATTTGACTTTGCGTTATCACTGCTTGAACAGGAGAACCTCCAAAATGCCTACGCAAACTTTGGGCTAAAGTAAGATGGGCACAGGGTGGGGGGTGAAGGGCAAGTCCATGACTGAAGACATAAAAAATAACCTTATGTTTTACATCACCTCTATTCTGAATCTTAATGGGGATGGTCATTAAAAAAGCAATGTTTTCATAGAACATGCTGGTGACGCCAGCAGGTGACCTAGCAAACATCCCAGAAACAAAACAAATAGCAAAGATTCAAAAAATGAGCCACATGGAGGCTGATGTGAAAGGAAATGATGAAATAAAAGTAAAGACGATAAAGTCACCCAAAAGACTTTTCAGAACTGTGCCTAACTCAACAAATATCCTTCCGCGTGCCAAAACCAAATCCCCTTCACCTTTTCTAATAGCTAAGAGATTGTTCTTAACCATGGTTCAGAGGTAATCTGGGGTCAGGGAAAATTTCTTGCAACAAAATGTTCTCCTGCCGACTTGAGGCAACCTTACCAGTCAGCTGTGTTACTGTAATGCCAGCAGTTATACACAGACACTGGCTTCTTCTGAGGGTTAATAGGAGAAAATAATCTAGACTGCAAGATGCACTCCTTATATTTACCGTTATCTTGAGCCCTGTTCAGATGTTAATGTTACTTGCTTGGACTATTTTTGAGTCCAAAAGTGAAGAAAGTTGCTGGAAATGAAACAGTTCATCTCCACACACCCTCAGTCCTTCACCTCCACTGCCCCAAATATCAACTGGAAATAAATTGACATAACTTGCAATGTAGTGGGAAATACCTGGGCAACCCATGACATGGTGTGGAGGCAAAAATTGGCCTCCCCCTGCATTAAATACTCCAGAGTTAAATGAATGGGTGCATGTGAGGGAGAAGGCTGCAGCATCAGGTTCTACCCTAACCTTTGTTTGGTGATCAGTATTTGAATGTGGAATTCTTATTCCAATGAATACTTGTAGGTCAAGGAGAAGGGGCCTACTGCTGTGATTCTTCTCCTTATGACTTGGCTATGAAATTCACCTTGGGAAACAAATACGGTAGTCATATGTTTTTAAATACAATCAAGCTTATCATGCGGTCCCCTGTGAAGAGATCAATAGCCCATGAAAGGCCACTTATTCCCCAATCACAAAACACAGGATTGGGCCAACAACTTGTTGTAAGTGGATTGAGTGCTCTAGAATATGAGCTAGAATTCCCTACAGCAGGGCTTTCCAAACAGTGTGTCACCGCATGTTAGTGTGTCGCCTGCAGTGTGTGGGTGTGTCACCTCCTCGGACCAAGAACCCCATCTCTTAGAAGGGGTTAGTTTAACCTCCGGTTTGCTAGTAAAACTGAATTACTATGTCATGAACTGATGCACATCTAAAAAGGGTGTCGCCAACATGAAACGTTTGGAAAGCTCTGCCCTACAATATACAAGAGCCCTGTAGCTGAAACTCTGAATTCTTGTCATGTAGCTTCTTAAAAAATTGGATTAGTTGCCTATTTGCACTGGATCTTGATTCAAGATTCTGGTGGTTACCTTTAAAGCTATAAATGGCTGGGTACTCAAATACCTGAAGGAACATCCCTGCCCATAAAAACCTATTGTGTCTTAGGAACTTCAGAGGAACTTCTTCTCTGAGCTCCTTTGTGAGAGAAACTAGACAGTGGTGTGTCTACAGAGTAATGTATAGTCTTCAGAGTGCCCGCTCTGTTAAACTTGGCACACAGCAGCTCTGATATCATTGTGTTACCACTGTAAAAGTTACCTAGTTGCCCAGGGTGATTTGTTTTAAGTTGCTCTGCTGTCTTGGTTTGTTTTTACTATGATTTTTTTCTAGATTTATTATATTCCCTTTTTGCCTATTTTAGTTTTTATGTCTTTTGTGAAGCCTAATGTCTAATGGTAGATGGGTGTACATAGATAGATATATTGTCCAGTATTCTACATTAGTTACTTAGATGTTAAGTATGTAAATCTCCTGGCCCCATCCCTCCAAACTGGAGGGAAATGTTATGCACTTATACCTCAATTGCCACCAGATCGGACTTCCTTGTCCACATGCAGCTGATGCCTGATCAAGTAGCTTAGGAGGGAGTTAAAGTCATGGCAATAGCATCACAATTGTGACTAAGTAGCAATAGTGAATATAGAACAGTTATGGATTATTCACAATTGCTTCCTGGTCAAGACTGTGATACTATTGCCATGATTGAAATTCCCCTCTCCATCCTAATTTACTGGGCATCAGATGTATGGGGAGAAGGAGGTCCATCTGCTAGGGACTGAAGCATGGATGAATGACCTTTCTGTCAGCTTTGAGGGGATTGACTCAGGAGAGCTTACTCAGTTCGGTATGCTTAACTAATAGAGAATTTTAGCCATTATTTATAGGTGATTTGATTTGACAGTGTATGACTATGTGTGACATAGTGTCATAATTATATTAATTTAGGGAAGGAGGGAGGAATTATGGCTCTCATCCCATCCTCCAGTTACCAGATTATAAACTGACGTTGTGATCCTGTAACTGGTTGGGGTACATGTTAACAGTTGAGAATGAGTGAATGTGACCCCAAAAACCTACTTTTACAGCCTGTCTGCACCCTACCTGAAGTGTTTCTGAGAGGCTGCAACTCAGGGCACAGGAGAATGATGTCTTCAACACTCTCCCTGTTGTGAGGTATAGTGAGACAAGCAGTTGGGGCAGGAACACAAGGGGTTTCTCCCACTGCTTGTCTGTGACGTGGCCCAGAGCCCTGATCTCCTGTACCTTGAAAATGCTTCAGTTGGGGTGCTGCCATTGTTGTTGTTGTTATTAATCATTTTTTTTGTCTCCCACTTATTTCGTCAAAAGGACTCAAAGCGGCTTACAGTACTTTTAAAAAAGAAAACATAATTTAAAAAAAACATAACATACAAAAGTTGAAACATAAATTAAACAATCCATTAGTAATTAAAACAGAGTTAAAATACATATTTAAATACACAAACAATTAAGAATAGCCGGCACCTTTTGTCAGCATGTTACTCTGTTTGCTGGGGGTTCCGGGAGGGACACCTAAATAACCAAACAACAACACAACTTTGGGGAAAATTAGCTGGAGCACTCCCTAAAGCTAGTGAGAGGCAGGGTAACTTAGCAGGATCTTGCAACCCAGCATCTACGGGGTCAGGTCAGTCAAGCCGCCAGACGGGTTAAAATAATAAAAGTGATATTTATTAAGTACAGACAAATATTCAAGACACCACAGTCACACAGATAACTAAGGAATCAGAGATTGACTTGGAATAGGGATAGAGGGAAATGGGTGATACGACACCTGTCTCATAGTCCCGGACCTTGAGAGCGAAGCTATCCAGGGTTGAGCAGTCTCAGTTGCTGGAACTGAGGGGAAAGCTCGCCAAGCAGAGCAGCGGCAAGGCAGGATGGAACTCAGGAGCGATCCCGGTTTGAGCAGTCTCAGTTACTGGAACCGAGGGGAAGGCTCGCCAAGCAGGGCGGCGGCAAGGCAGGATGGAACTCAGGACCGATCCGAGGAAGGTCTCAGAATCAGGGGTTTTTATAGGGAGAAATGTGACTGCAGGCCATACCTTACTCGATGAGAACAATGCGTTTTAGGAGCAGGACAAAACTTTGGAAAGGTCAGAATTTAGCATGATTGAATCAGAGCCGAATTAACAATAGTGTAGCCAGTATGCAAATGCAGAGCGCTTAGTACAGCTTTGTCAGGTTGCCTGCTCAGGGCAGGGGGCCTTTGTTAGTATCGCACATATGTAATGAGGTGTTTGCCGGAGAGGTCCCTGAAGCGACGAACCGGCTGTATCTGGCCTGCCTGGGTGGAGAATGGAATGTCCAGCAATTATTGGCTGTGCCTGTTTGCGTGCTTGTTCGGTGGCCTCACAAACACATGGAGCAGGGTGGCAGAGGAAAGCCAAATTGTTTGATATCAAAGTGATATCGAGTGCTATCTCCGGGTAGGCCTGGACCGCAGTAACAAGCAGACAATGATCCCATATTGAATGCCTGTCAAATATGTCTTTGCTTGTCTATGGAAGCAAGGGAGGGAGGGAAGGAGGGAGGGTGCCAGTCTGACTTCTCTAGGGAAGGAGGTCCAGAGCCTGGGGCAGCCACTGAGAAGGCCTTCTCCCGTGTTTTCACAGTTGCACCTGTGAAGGGCCTCTCCAGCAGATCTCAAAGCTCGGGCTGTTTCCTAAGGGAGAATATGGTCCTTTGCTAGGCTGCAAAGGTAGGTTTGGTGGTGAATGACAACATCAGACTCAACTACATTGCAGGATTGTAGCTGATTTTTTTTTTTAAAAAAAAGGAAAACAAGCAACATTTATTTATTGGTTAGTTAATATCTCACTTTTCAACTAGGACAGAACTCAAGGCTGTACTTGGTATTTGATATTTGATATTTTGCACTTGGTGACCAGAGCCAAGAAGAAGCTTGCTTTCCACCCGTATTTCTTGCTTGCTTTCCATCCCGTTTCTGTAGTTATGACATTCCTTGAACGAACGGCACTTTTCACATGTACAAATGCATTCATATATTATCATCTGAGTAGATCAGTGATGAGCAAAGCCCCTTTTACTAGTTTTCCCACATTTTTTTTAATGACATGGCAGTTTGCTGCCATTGTGGGATAGAGCACACTCACCTAGAAATGTTGGCTGGCATCTGATTGGGAATTAATGATGTTGTAAACCAATTTATGACAATGCACTTTAGGACAGCAGCATTGCCGAACAGTCATATTCCCTGGAGGGAAGTGTTTCCATAGCTGCGCATTGAGGACCATTAAACAAGAGGAGTGAACAGCATGACTGTTGCACAATAGTTACAATGTGGAACAATATTGCATTTTGCAGGACATATTGGCCTTGCAAAATGACAGTGCAAGGAGGGCAGTGCCCCTTCCCCAAGAGCCATGTAGTATTGCTAATCCAGAACAGAGGGTATTTGAAAGTCATGAGTGCCCAGCACCAAGACAGAATATGTTTGCCTTCTGCACTATCTTGCTGTGTGGTGGGAACCTCTGGATTTGCAATGGGACACCTTGTGTGGTGCCCTATTATGCATTGGACACCCACCATTGCACAATGAGAATGCGCTACCTTGTTGTGCATTGTCACAATTCTCTAATATCATTATGTATTGTGCCAGCAACATAGTTCCATCATCCTAAAGTTATGCATTGCAGCCTGTGATGTAGGATCTCAAACATACTTCATCCTTGTTATACCACCACCTTTTTTTGTTGTTGCTGTTGAGGTGTGGTCACAGCTGGCAGCAAAAGTGGAATCATGGGTAGGCTTTTTGAGAACTCTCTGTTGAACACAGTAGCTACTTTGCTGGCACATGGGCCTTCTGTTCTCTGCAGAATAGGTCAAAGACACCTTCAATTATATATGAAGACCATCTTTTTGTGGAACCCATTCAGCAGTTACACTTAGGCCATTTCCGCACTACACTGTTATAGTGTCATGATTCCATGTTCAACATCCAGTAGAATTCTGGGGTTTCCAGTTTAGGGAAGGGCATTGAGAATTCTCAGCCAGAGAGCTCCTTGGCCTTAGTAAACTACAAACCCCAGAATTCCACAGGGCTGAAAGTGAAATAATAGCACTATAACAATGTAGGGCAGAAACAGCCTTATCTGCTTACTTTCCTTGTTTTGATTTGTATTGCAGTATTACTGGCGGAGGCTGCCCTCTGGTGGTACAATTGCAACCTACTACTTAGAAATATATCAAGAAACATCAAAAACAAAACCAGCAACAACAATAAAAAGCTAACAATTCCTTACTTGGAAGTGTTCAATATAATTAGAGCTAGGAGGAGGATGTCATTCCAGACTCTACAGATTCAGTTTTAGAACTAGTAAACATGGTAATTACTTTAGATCCAAACAAATCACAACCTGCAAAGCACAAACTGCTGAGTAGGAAAAAATAAGTAGGCCAGACTATTCTGAAAGGCTCTGGTGAACAAAGTGAGGAGGCTTCCCTGCAGATGTGTGTGTGTGTCTATGCAATCTATCTCCTTAACTACACACATGGGTGCCTTTATCTGTCCTTGAGGTCAGGTGACTGAGGCCTTTTCCACACGGGGTTTTTGAAATGGTGCAGTCTGTCCTCCAAGGAGGAGGTCTGCACCTCGGACTGGACTGGGTTGGACCTATTTAATGTAGATCCGCACCTCAGTCCGGTCCGGCATGACCCCAAGTGGTCCTCCAGCGTGCTTTTGAAAGACCTGATTTTTCCGGTCTTTCAAAGGCACGGAGCGTGCCACTGCGAGCCTGCTCCCTTATGCAGATTCGCAGGCTCACATCAATGCAAGCCTGTGATCTGCCCGGGGACGGGCTTTAGGCTGGTGAGCTTCAGTGGTTGGTCGAGACCCTCCCTTGACCAACTGGAAGCCACCATTTGGGATGCCAGAGCAGTGCGTATTGACAAGCACGCACTGCTCCGGAGTGCTGTGGACCGGACCGGGGAGCCGAAAGGTCTGGTGAGTAGCGGTGCAGGGTGATTCCCTCACCTAGTGTGGAAAAGGCCTGAAAGACTCCATGGTGAAATGAAACTTTCTTTCCAACTGTTTCATCCTGCTCGCTGTTACGGCCAGAACTTGTGTGTGTGTGTGAGATTGAATTGGCATTCAGATTTAAAATTCATAATCCACATTGTTATCAGATCATCTCTGTTTCATCCTCACACTTCCACAGTGCTGGCTCTATTTTTATGAGGGTCCTTGGGCAAGATACTCACAATGGACCCCCTCTGTTAGTGAGTCTACCCTTCCTCCACTATTATCATCAGAGGTGTTGCTTCTCTGCTTATTCTTCCTTCTAATTGCTACTACTGATTAGTAGACAGGCAGAGATCCCATCAAGAAGTACATAATAGCAGGAGGCAGTGAACAAGCAAGTTGCAGTGATGAAGAGGGTGCTGAACATCTAAGAAGGACACTGCTAGAATGTGACACTTGCCTGACTGTGTCTAAACTTGGCACTAGCCTTGCATTTTCATTGAGTTTTGTAGTTTCCATCTTGTCTCTTTAGAATTCTATGTTGATAACAGGGACTAGCAGCCAAAGATAAGCATTCTTGGCCAACAGAACTGCCTGGTATTCTTGATTGCTATGTGAAAGGTGAACCTTGCCCTATGTCTTGAGTTATAGATTTTAGGGACCATTTCCGCACTAGAGTGCTGTAGTGCTATTATTCCACTTTCAACATCCTATGGAATCCTAGGGTTTGCAGTTTAGGGGAGGGTCTCAAAGGAGCAGTTTCAGGCCCTTTCTGCACCAGGCAATTAGAATGGGGCAGTGCATCCTCTCACGGACTACTTACTGGAGATCCGCACCTCAGTCTGCTCCAAAATGACCCCAAGTGGTCCTCCAGCGTGTTTTCTAAGGACCGCAAAAAACAGGTCTTTATTTTCCTGGAACGCGCCATTGCGTTTCTGCTCCCTTGTGCAGATTCGCAGGCTCGCACCAATGCGAGCCTGTGATCTGCAGAGGGTGGGCTTTAGGCGTGGTGAGCTTCAGTGGTTGGTCAGGACCCACGACCAACCGGAAGCCGCCAGTTTGGAAGCCGAAAGCCGCCATTTTGGAAGCTGGAAGCTGCCATTTTGGAAGCCGGAGCAGTGCAGATCTGCAGACCTTGCACTGCTCTGATTCACCCTGGACCAAGGAGGAGCCCTGCAGAAGGGCTTCAGGCACAGTCCGCGTTGCTTTGGACCTCAGAAGAAGCGGTAGGTAACGGCACGGAGCAATTCCCTTGCCTCGTGTGGAAAGGGCCATAGTTTCAACTTACAAATTTGTTTTAAGCTGTCGTTTACAGACTAACAAAGATGAAGCCATTGGTACTGTTTTGGGAAGAGATTCATAAAGATGTACAGTCAGTACTTGAAAAACATCTTTCTTCAGTGGTCACTGGTCTAGATCTTATCAATTTTAATGCCAGGCTTTGAGCAGGGCTTCAGAGAATGATCTTGAGGTCTAGTCTGCTTTGTGTGGGCAAGGAAATATTTTAGATATGAGTGGGTCCATCTTGTTTAAGGCAGAGCTTTCCAAACTTTTCATGTTCGTGACACACTTTTTTAGACATGCATCGTTTCACAACACATGCTCTTTTCGCACGGGCTTTCTCTCGCGAAATAGCCCCGTGAGCCTCGCGGGACGCACTCCCACTTCCGCAGCGCTCACGGGGCTGAAGCGGCGCGAGCACGGTTTTTTTTATTTTCGACTTCAAGCAAGAATCACCCGCGCTCGCGCAACGCTCCTGGCACCCACGCACACTTACCTGCTGTGCGGAGAGTCGGGGAGGCAGCCGGGTCGCGCTTCCTTCCCTCCGCGGGGGCTGCAGCTCCCACAGACCCCTGCGGAAGGAAGGGGCAGGGCGCTAGCGCGACAGACGCGCCAGCAGGAAGCGCCTGCAGAAGGAACGAGGGGGAAGCGGCAGCTTCCCGGAGGAGCCTTCTCGCACGAGACGCCCTCCCCCCTCGCGCAAGAAGGCAAAGTGCGAAAAGGGGCACAGTAATTCAGTTTTACTAGCAAACTAACCCCTTATAAGAGATACAGACATATACATAAATTGTAATAACAAAATGTATGGGGATACAACATATCTTATGAAAACTTTTCATATATTTTAAAAATTATATGATTTATAAATAATAACATACATTTCCAAGATTGTGGGCGACACACCTACACAGTTCAGGCAACACAGCCCTTTTCCGCACTATACTCTTATAGCGCGATTATTCCACTTTCAACATCCTATGAAATCCTGGGGTTGGCAGTTTCAGGAGGGGCCAGCCAGCCCCTCCCAAAACTGCCAACCCCAGGATTCCATAGGATGTTGAAAGTGGAATAATCGCGCTATAAGAGTGTAGTGCGGAAATGGCCACAGTAATGTGTCACAGCACACCATTGAGAAAGCCCTGGTTTAGGGTTTTAAAGATTAGCACCAGCACTTAGTTTATATAGTACCAGAATTACATGGCTTGAACATACAACTTGCAGTTAATGACAAATAATTCTAGATATCTTTGTGTGAGAAGAAAACAGACTATAGGTTGAGTCAAGTACAGAGGAAGAGACACTGAGAGTTTAGTCTGAGAGCTGTGAGTACAAAAGGGTGTTTTCCATCTGCCAGCAATGGAAATTGTATAGCCTTCTAGATGTGGTTGAACTGCAACAGCTTTAAGTAATGTAGCCAGAAGTGAGGAGTCCTTGGAGTTCCAATATTAGAACATTGGAAGGGGTGCCAAAATCAGCATTCTGTTATTTGTAGTGTTTTTGGCCACATTTTGACTTGACAAACCTGACAGGAAGCAGGTCCTGAATGGGGATGGTAGACTGTTGGCGATCTGCTAGAGTCGCTAAGTTGTGCCTGCACCTATACTTAACCTGGGTATTTGTCATAAATCATGTATTAAAGAAGATTTGCACGCCTCCAGTGAATTGCTTCTAATGGGACCAAATCTGACTGAACACTCTACCCCCGAAATTCCCTGTTCCTCAAAGAAGGGGTGATGTTACAAAGGACAACCCCTGGTAATTTCATTAAGTATAATGCATTAAGCATGAACCACAATTGTGCAGATTATACCATTCAGATAAAGGGCATTTCTGCACTAGACTGTTACAGTGCTATTATTCTACTTTTCAACATCCTGTGGAATCCACCTCAGTAGGGTGGAAATGGCCAAAAAATACCAATGGCTAAATCTTATTCTTAGTGCCTTTTAAATGCTGCTCCCTAAACTTCAAACTCCAGGATTTCATAGGATATTGAAAGTGGAATAATAGCACTATAACAGTGTAGTGTGGAAAGGTCCTTTGTTTAAACGAGAGAAGGGCCATTAAATCAATTAGATTTACCTATGTGTTGACTGGTCATTCAGTGGGGCTACTCTGGTTGTATTACCCTGTATGTTGGGGGTCCCGGGAGGGGCGCCCAAATAACCAAATAAAAGCACAAGATGGGGAAATTAAGCTCGAGCACTCTCTTAAGCTAACAAGAGGCAGGGTAACTTTAGCTAGAATCTTTCACCCTATGTGTACAGCGTCAGGTCAGAGAGCGGCTAGACAAATTTAAAGTAACAAATAATATTTTATTGTAGACAAACGACACAAAAGACATGACATACACTAGCTAACTGAGAAATAGAAAGAGCTTTGGGGAATGGGTAATACGACACCTGGTCTCGTAGTCCTGGAGAGAAGAGAAGGTGGAGGGGAAGAAAGCTCAGCACAGTTCGCTGAGGGGGCGACTCGCTGGACAAACCAACAGCAAGGCGGGATAGCAGTCCAGAGTGTTCCGAGGAGGGCTCGGAAAAGGGGACTTTTTATAGGGTGGATTTTACCTACAGGCCATGCCATGCTCGATGAGAACAAAGGAAATTTGGAGCTGGACAAAGGAGTTGGGAAAGATCAGGTTTTGCATGATGAGCTTAATGCAGGATGACAATAGTGTGGCCAGTATGCTAATTGCGCAACATAAAGGAATGGCTCGGCACTTGTCCGTGCATCTTTGTATAGATTCGTGCTGAGCAAGGCCGGTTTGCAAGAAGGTTTTTCCCTGAAGCATTGGAGAGGCTTAAGTTGCCTGCCTAAATGAGGTTTGGAATTTACAACCATTAACGGCTGCGCCTAATACGTGCTTATCCGGTGGACCTCTGCAAACATGTGGAGTAGGGTGGCAAACATGTGGAGTAGGGTGGCAGAGAAGGGTCAAGTAAAGGCCAAATTATTTGATATCAAGAGATATCTAGTGCACTCACCAGACATACCATAACTGTAGTAACAGTTGGGACTAACCAACAGGATTCCATCCCAAGTTTAGCAAGTGAGGAATGCCCACACTTTTAAGAGCAGTGCTTTCACTTTGAGATTCCTTCTTCTCATCTTGAGGGCCAGAGAAGAGGATCAAGGCTCAGAGACTCTGGACCTCTAATCCATCGTTGCATGGATGTGATGGCTCAAGATTTAGTTTAAGGAACTAAAGGGTTTTTTGCTGTTATTTGCTTGCTATTGTTTGCTTGCTATTGTCCTGGCCATGGGCTCTGCCTGATCACACGGTCTAACAAGGGGGAGGAGGTAGCTAGCGGGAGGAGCTTTATTAGGAGCTACCAACGGGCCTCTAGCTCATTTCCCAGAGGAAAGAGCAGAAGAGAGCTGGGTCTGTGAAGACATCCTAGACCAGGTGTGTTTTACAGGCTTGTTTTTGCTGTGCTGGTTTTTGCTGTGTTTGTGGGGCTGTGCTTGTTTTTGCTGTGCTTGTGGGGCTGTGCTTGCTTTTGCTATTGTTTGCTTGCTATTGTCCTGGCCGTGGGCTCTGCCTGATCACACGGTCTGACTAACAAGGGGGAGGAGGTATCTAGCGGGAGGAGCTTTATTAAGAGCTACGAACGGCGTGTGCCTTTGGCGCGCGCACTTGAACTCCTTTACTTCAATCGTCCAAACTTTAACCTTTGACAATCAATACAGCTAACACAGCTTATACAGCTGAATTTCAAATAGAAAGCCCAATTATTCTTTCTCGAGCTTCTCCTGTACTACTCTCTGTAGTTTCAAGGATGGAAGGTGAGGGAGCTGCTGCAGTCACCTGTAACACTTGTGGCATGTTCCTTTTCTTGCCACAAGATGTTCTCGGATACACCTGCACCAAGTGCAAGCTGGTCACCTTCTTGGAGGAGAAGGTTCGCCAGCTGGAGGCACGAATTTCTGATCTTCACCTTATTAGGGAAGGGGAGGAGTTTTTGGATAGGGAAGAGAAGACCTACCGGAAATCCAAATACACGGAGGAGCTGCCAGATCAGGAAGCCAGTACACTGCGCTAGGAAACAGAGGCTTGGGCGAATGTCACACGGAGGAGTAAAAGGACCAAAAAGGTAACAGAGACTCTTAACCTACACAATCGCTTTGATGTACTTGGACTTACAGACAATGAGGAGCACTACGCAGAGGGAACAGTATGCCAACAAGAAAGAATCCAACTTCGGCAACAGGAACTAGATCAACGCTCCCAGCCTCAACAGAATGCTCAGGCAGTCCTAGTAAAACACGCTTATCGAGGAGCCCAGGGGAAGCCTCAGAAGAGGCGAGTTCTGGTTGTTGGGGACTCTTTGCTAAGAGGAAATGAAACAGCAATCTGCAAAATGGACAAGCTCAATCGAGAGGTCTGTTGTCTTCCTGGGGCCAGGATCAACCACATAACAGAGAGGCTAACCAGGCTAGTCAAACCCACTGACCATAAGCCCCTCATTTTGGTTCATGTCAGAACCAATGACACTGTGAGGAGCAGCTTTTACCACATTGTAAAGGACTACGAGCGTATGGGGACGAAGCTTAAGGACCTTGGTGCGCAGGTGGTCATTTCGTCTCTCCTCCCTGTTCAAGGATACGGCGCACGTAGGGAAAGGGCAATAGTAGAGGTCAACAACTGGCTCCGCACATGGTGCCGCCAACAACGGTTTGGGTTTTTGGAACATGGCCTGAATTTCCATGACCATGGGCTTCTGGCGAGGGATGGGCTGCACCTCACAAAACTGGGCAGGAATGTTTTTGCAAACAGTCTTGCAAGGAAGATTAAGAGGTCTTTAAACTAAGATCCACTGGGGAGGGAGACAATATTATTCAGGGCAAGGACTCAGAGAACACAGGGGGAAAAGGCCCAAGTGATACTGGACAAGTAGTACAAGCGGCCAATGGCGGGAGGACTAGAAACAATAGTACAGGACTTGCAGGAAGGGTCCGGGGACTTAAGTGTCTCTACACTAATGCAAGGAGTATGGGAAACAAGCAGGATGAGCTTGTACTCCTAGTACAAGAAAATAAATACGATTTGATAGGCATCACTGAGACCTTGTGGGATGAGTCTCATGATTGGAATATAGGAATAGAGGGGTATAGCCTATTTTGTAAAAATAGACCAAACAAGAAAGGAGGAGGAGTAGCCTTGTATGTCAAGGATGTTTTCACCTGTGAAGAGATCCAGGCCTTAAACCCAGAAAGCCAGGTCGAGAGCATTTGGGTAAGAATTAAGGCAGCCAGAAACAATAGGGATATTCTGGTGGGGGTTTACTACAGACCTCCAACCCAGGCTGAGGACTTGGATGACGCCTTCCTCAACCAAATGACTGCACATTCAAAGAGGAGAGATACAGTAATAATAGGAGATTTCAATTACCCGGATATATACTGGCAGTCAAACTCTGCCAAGACAGCAAGGTCCAGCAAGTTTCTTGCTTGTCTTGCAGACAACTTCATGGTCCAGAAGGTGGAAGAGGCCACAAGGGGATCCAATATTCTAGATCTGGTCTTGATGAACAGGGATGACCTTGTTAATGAGGTAGAAGTGGTTGGATCTTTAGCGGGGAGTGACCATGCCCTGCTGGAATTTAGCATTCAGTGGGAAGGAGAAGATAAGTGTAGCCAGACACTCATCTTAGATTTTAAAAAAGCGGACTTCTGTAAACTTAGGGAGCTGCTGGCTGGAATTCCGTAGTCAGGAATAGTGAAAGGGAAAGGAGTTCAGGAGGCATGGGAGTTCCTTAAAAAGGAGATACTGAAGGCACAGTCTAAAACTGTGCCAATAAGGAAGAAAAATGGAAGGCATCTGAAGAAACCAGAATGGTTGACTAAAGAACTCTCAGCTGAGCTAAGTGTTAAGAGAAACATGTATAGGAAATGGAAGAAGGGGGAAACCACCAAAGAAGAATTTAAGCAAGTAGCTAGGAGATGTAGGGAGGAAGTCAGAAAGGCTAAAGCACAGAACGAACTTAGGCTGGCCAGAGACATTAAAAACAATAAAAAGGGTTTTTTTAAATATGTCCGCAGCAAAAGGAAAAAGAAGGAGACAGTAGGGTCGCTGCGCAGAGAAGATGGCGAACTACTCACAGGGGGAAGAGAAAAGGCAGAACTACTTAACACCTTCTTTGCCTCCGTTTTTTCCCAGAAGGATACAAGCACTCAACCTGGCGGTTGGGGAGCAGGGGAGGAAGCAGAGGAAATGAGGCACATAACAAGTAGAGAGGTGGTACAGGAATACCTGGCCACATTGGATGAATTCAAGTCTCCAGGGCCAGATGAATTGCATCTTAGGATATTAAAAGAGCTGGCAGAGGTCATTTCGGAACCGCTTGCTATAATTTTTGAGAAATCTTGGAGGACAGGAGAAGTTCCAGCAGACTGGAAGAGAGCAAATGTTATCCCCATCTTCAAGAAGGGAAAAAAAGAGGACCCAAATAATTATCACCCAGTCAGCCTGACATCAGTACCCGGAAAGATCCTGGAGCAGATCATTAAGCAGTCAGTTTCTAATCATTTAGAAAGCAACGCGGTAATCACGAGAAGTCAACATGGATTTCTCAAAAATAAGTCATGCCAGACTAATCCTATCTCTTTTTATGATAGAGTTACTAGCTTGATAGATGAAGGGAATGCTGTGGATGTAGCATACCTTGATTTCAGTAAGGCCTTCGACAAAGTTCCCCATGACATTCCTGCAAAGAAGCTAGTAAAATGTGGGCTGGACAGGGCTACTGTTAGTTGGATTTGTAATTGGTTGACCAACCGAACCCGAAGGGTGATCACGAATGGCTGCTTTTCATCCTGGAGAGAAGTGACTAGTGGGGTGCCACAGGGTTCTGTCCTAGGCCCAGTGCTGTTCAATATTTTTATCAATGACTTGGATGAAGGAATAGAGGGCATGCTCATCAAATTTGCAGATGACACCAAATTGGGAGGGGTTGCTAATATGCCAGAGGACAGGATCAAAATTCAAAATGACCTGGATAGATTGGAGAGCTGGGCCAGGGCGAACAAAATGAAATTCAACAGAGAGAAATGTAAGGTCCTACACTTAGGTAGAAAGAATGGAATACAGAAATATAGGATGGGGGACACGTGGCTGGATAGCAGTACGTGTGAAAGGGATCTAGGAGTCTTCATAGGCCACAAGCTGAACATGAGTCAGCAGTGTGATGCGGCAGCCAAGAAAGCCAATGCAATTCTTGGCTGCATAAATAGGAGTATGGTGTCTAGATCGAGGGAGGTACTGGTACCACTTTACTCTGCTTTGGTTAGACCCCCATCTTGAATACTGTGTCCAGTTCTGGGCACCCCAATTCAAGAAGGATATTTACAAGCTGGAGCAAGTCCAGAGGAGGGCGACCAAAATGGTGAGAGGCCTGGAAGACATGCCCTATGAGGACAGACTTGGAGAGCTGGGTATGTTTAGTCTGCAGAAGAGGAGGTTAAGAGGGGACATGATAGCCACATTTAAATATTTGAAGGGATGCCACGTAGAGGAAGGAGGGGCCTTGTTTTCTGCTGCTCCAGAGACCAGGACAAGGAGCAATGGATTCAAGCTGCAGGAAAGGAGATTCCACCTGAACCTCAGGAAGAACTTCCTGACAGTCAGGGCTGTCCGGCAGTGGAATCTGTTGCCTCGGAGTGTAGTGGAGTCTCCTTCCTTGGAGGTTTTTAAGCAGAGGCTTGATGGCCATCTGTCGTGAGTGCTTTGAGGGTGTTCCTGCATGGCAGGGGGTTGGACTGGATGGCCTGTGTGGTCTCTTCCAACTCTACATTTCTATGATTCTATGATTCTATGATTCTATGATTTTTTCTGTCTAGTGTCAGTGAGCAAAGGGAAGTCTGGCAGGCTGGGATTAAAGTTTAATGGCATGGGATTATGATGTTGATGGAAGAAAAGATAGTGAGACATATGGAACCAAGAGGCAAAACAGGACTGGGTCAAAACTCAAAAGCATGATGGACGCTGTGTGCTGTTGGCTGGAAGGAAGTGGAGAGGCAGTGGAAAGCTGGAACATAGAGTAGCTACAGCATTCTGTTATTTGTGGTGTTCCTGCTGCATTGTGACTGGTGATTCTAACAGGAGGCAACAAAGACCCAAAAGCTGCATATGCACAGCCAATTATTTGGCAGTCAAAAGCTAGTTATCTGTTGTTTCTCACTAGAATTTATTTTTCCTTGGATCTCTTCTTCCATATTTCATTTGCTTCACTTTGACTTTGATACTTGAGAATAAATTGTAGTGAATTAATGAGGCGTCCTTCCAAGTAAATGTGGTTATAATTAAGATGTCAGGGCTTGACCCACAACCCTTTATGACTCAAATGGAATAGAAATGTTTGGACTGGTTTTAGTGGCTTTGTAGGAATACATGGGCATTTGGTCAGGATTTTGTCTCCTTATGTGGCCAACCAAAGTCTCTAGGAAGCTCAAAAACATGATAGGAAGACAATGGTCCCCAGTAAGTGATATTCAAAGCAAAGACTTTTTAAAAAAATATTTTTTTTTTTTTTTTTTGGATGCCAGCTTTCAGAATTCTTTAGCCAGCGTGCCTAGGGTCAATAGTATTCAGGGAGCTGTAATAAAAAAATCCAGTTTTTCTAAGCTCTGATTTGAAGGCTTACTGGTTCTGATACTGGAGAATCTCTATATGTAGAGTAGGTTTAAGCAAACAGAATGATCAAACAAGGAACCCATATATTACCACACAACAGAGCAAAGCACAGGGATTCAATGAATCCAATGGCAAAAATATTGAAGGAAAAATGGTTTGGCCTGCAACCAGTTTGTAGAAACAAGAACCTCTGCTTCTCTGTGTTTTTCTCTCTTGGCTTAGTTTGCTCTCCCTAAATTACTATCTTTCACTCCTTCTTGCTAGAGTTCTCCAGTGTACAATATATTTCTGTAAGAAGATATGGACTCCTTTCTAGTCTTTTTAGTCCAGTCCTATGTACTGATAGTACCAGGAGGCTGAGTACCTAGAGGAGTGAGTGCTGCCTAAGCTATATAATGTGGGAGACTGGCCCTTTTTGGCTTGGGAACCAGCACTAATCCTTGAATTAGCATGTTGAATAGCACTGCCCTAGAGGTCATAGACCATTTCTGCACTAGACTGTTATAGCGTTATTATTCCACTTTCAACATCCTATGGAATCCTGGGCTTTGCAGTTTAGGGAGGGACCATCCGGCCCCTCCCTAAACTGCAAAGCCTAGGATTGCATACGATGTTGAAAGTGGAATAATAGCACTATAACAGTCTAGTGCAGAAATGGCCATAGTCAATGCCACAGCATGCATTGTGTGCCTCCACATTTGTTGAACCCCTATCACCACCTGTGTTGAATTAGGTCACATTTTTGAATGCAATTAATGCAGTCACCAATTTTATTCGGTACAACCTGTGTAGAATTCTGTTTTAGCATAAGAAATGCAATAGATATTCCCTCTCCCAGCAGAGAGACAATAATGGAGAACATTTCATAGGCTAAACATCTGTAACTATGTATATGTTAAAGAAAGGGGAGCCTTACCAGAAAAAGATTGGCTCTCTCTATTGTGAAACAAGATATCATCAAATTTAACCTAGGTTACTTAAATTCCAAATAATCCAGTGCCTCAGCAAGACTGTTCTTTTGGGGTCTTGTCATTCTTAACAACTGCCAAATGCTTGTCCATTCCTCCATCTTCTCCAAGTTTTTTTTTCCTTTTCCCATCAAACCTGTTGGTCAACTGTTGAACATCTTACAGATATAGGATGCTTGTGTGTGAGAAGTTTGCGTAAAACAATTTCTACCCACAAGGGAAAAGGTTAGTTAAATGTTGTTGGAGGAAGGGCTTATATAGTGGAGCGTCTAGATGACATAGCTGTGATCCAGGAGCCCTGAGTTCATACCCCACTGATAATATCCTTGAACTCACTAGGTGATCTCTCTCAATATTCTCCCTTACCTACAAGTCTTTTCCAACATGAGGTTCATATTCCTGACTTGTCTTGCACAATGGCCATTGGAATATTAATATAATGATTGGCATCCTGTTAGTGACCTATGCTTGCATGTTGACCTATTTGAATTGTGGCATATGAAAGATATCTACTACGACTCCCTTCTCAAGCCACTTATCAGCTTTGTAGGTGGCTGCCCCTCTCTGTGGCCATTCAGTGGCCAAGGGAGGACAAGGAAAAGAGAAGGGACAGCCAGCCAGATCAATTTCTGCATCTATCTGCAGGAAGAAAAGGCATCCCCCTGGACCTCCTAGGGAGTCATCTGGAATAGTTGCAGGAATAGAGCAAGGTGGCTATCAGACTGTCTCTCATCTTCCCTCTATCCTCCACTGGTCACTCTTTGGCCATGGTGGAAAGGAGGCCCTCAGCCAATTTATTAAGTGTGCAGGGAAGACATATAATGATACGAATCCACCAGTGTGATGCAGGATCTTGGCCAACATATGTAAAATGTGAGAAGCATATGTCATATAAACACTAAGCTGGGCTTCCCCAGCCTTTTAGATGTGTTGGCCTATCACTTCTACCATACCCTGCCAACTAGATGGGGAAGTTTGCCATAAGTCTTATTATTATAGCACAGGGAAACTGCAGAACAGAGAATCCTTTCTAATCTAAAACAGTAATTCCAGTGACATGCCGAGAACACCATCAACTTTGTTGACATTTATTAAATCCTTTCCTTTCCCATCCGAATTCTTGCTTGTCTTTAAAGCTTTCCAGTGGAGAATGTGTGTCTGTGCCCATGTGTGTGCATGTGTGTGTACAGGCTGCTCTGTCCAGATGCAGTTTGTGCTGTCACAGTCAGCTGTCTGGAAGGAGCCTTCTCAAGAACAAAGAGTTGGAACCTATAAGGGAACTTTGCACTCAACACAGTAATATTTCAATTGGCAAGGGAATAATCACAACGCTGGATTTACAACCAAGCCAATAAGGCATAATTGCCAGCAATTATGTCATGCACACACATCAAGCTTGTGAACTCTGAAGCAAATATATGCTTCTTTGTAAGTCCAGTTCTGAAAAGCTGATATAAAAACCAGTGAGCAATTTTCATTTTTAGTTCTGTAATACTGATGGAAGATGAGAGGCTTTGGCATGCTGTCACAGCTTTCCTGCCTCCTTTAACTTTTGTTAATAGAAATGCCAGACTGCTTTAATTTTGTTTAGATAGGTATCAGTGGATGGTGCATATTTATCCACACACAAGATCCCCCTCCTGCCACAACCTCCACACCAAATCGAACACACTTGATCTTGTCTGATTTTGGAAGCTAAGCAGGATTAGGCCTGGTTAGCAGTCAGATGGCAGACCACCAGGAAAAACAAAGAATCTCGAGGTAAGGCAAAGGAAAAATTCCTGCCCCAAACCCTGCAAAGCCACTGCTGCTAATACTGAGGATGAGACTAGATAGATTAATAATCTGATTCAGTATATGACAGCTTCCTATCTTCTTAGCCTGGCTGTTGTTCCGTTGCTGATTCAAAGAACCATTAAGAACAGCAATTTGTCTTGAAGATTCCATTTCCATGGAGACACCCAAAATGTCTGCTACCGCCTCACTGTTAAAGTCACAATGCTATGTGTGATAGGAGGCAAAGGACAAGATGGCTGCCACCTGCCTATTCCATGTAGGGAAGCTGACCAGTCTGGCAGCTGAATATTACCTGAACACTGGCAGTGGGAGCATCTTTGCAAGGACATGAGGCAACCAGCTAGTTTTGAGGCCCAGGACTGGTCATGCAGAATGCAAAACTTGGACTTTTTCCTCAGGAAAGCAGAAGTGAGGGAGGCCCTCAGAAAGAACAGTGGTGACGAGCTGCCACACTGGGCCTCTCTCCATAGCACTTGTCCCCTTGGGTAGTTGCCTCAACTTACCTAATGATAGGGCTTGTCTTGATGATGTTGGTTTTCCAGGCTGATGCCTGTCTGAATTGTGAAATATTTTCCCCTCACAAAAGAAGAGACTTATTGCACAAAAGTTGATCTGCAATATCAGTGTGAAGCACCTATGATACAGTTTCTGCTTTGAGTATGGCAGAGGAAGAGTCCATCGATCCATTCCTCTACCACATCTAAGTATCAGAACTGGACCAATGATTTCAATCTATAAGTAGAATTAATTGGTTTTCATTTCAGAGTGTTTGAACCAGAAACCTTTGCAAACTTCGATCCCATCTGTGGAGAAAGGCAGGATATAAGTCCAATAAATAAATAAAGTTAAAGCATACCAGCTACCTGTCTTTATCACAGTGGAATATTGTATTATTGATGTGAAAAAACAAATACCATCCTTCTCCTTGCAAAATAGAAATTATATCTATACAGGAAAGCTTGTTAAAGAAGAAGGAAAATGTTCACCAGACATCTTAGAGAGGGGTTTTATTGTATATAGGGAAGAAGAAGGGGGAGAGATTGGGTGCTTTACATATTGCAAACGTCTTGTAATACTTTTAAGAAGTTTGAAACCAAACATTATTTATTTTATGTCAGACACAGAGCTTTATTTTAAAGCCTGTGTATTAGATTTTCTTCCTAATTTATTTTGCCCTTTTCTTACAAACCCAAACAATTCCCAGACAATGACTCGTACTGACTAATAGTAGTCTGGAAAACCTTTAGATGTCCCTGCAACTTCAAACCAGAGAGCAAACTCTTGAAGTCATGAGTGAAATATTTCTGTTGACAATCTATATGGATTTGGATGGCTTGTTCAAATTCACAGCATGTGCCAGCTTCAGATAAGCATTTTTATGTCCGTTAATTTCAGTGAAAGAGAAGTAAGCAAATCTCTGGGGTGGGGTGGCATGGAGGAGAATGTGTGGACTTAAAAGACCTTAAATTTGGCTGGATTGCCTTTCAGGTTTAAACAGAAAATATGTGTGTTCATGTGCCCATATTCTTGTGCAGTTGGGGTAAATATATACAGTACAAAATAGAGTCAGTGTGGTGAATTGGTTTGAGTATCAGACTATGACTCTGGGAGACCAGCTTCCAATCCCCACTTAGTAATGGAAACCCAGATGACTTTGAGCAAGTCACACTCCTTCAGCCTTAGGGAAGGGTCACCTAAGTCAGAAATGATATGAAGGCACGCAGAAACAACAAAATATGCCCTGAATCCTATTAGTAGTCCCAACTAAAGTAGATCCATTGAAAGAATTGCTGACTTGTGAATCAGCATGCATGTCAATCCTATTGATTGAATAGGTCAAGTTTAGCTGAAACTCCTAGTCAGATTCAGACTTGTATGTTTTCTGTGAAATTTGTGAAGGATGGCAAGTGCTTAAACCATCACTTCCCCACTCACACTGAAGTATTGGGGAGGGAGCTACTTGATCCTGTTGCGTAGGCAGCTTGAATGTATTTTCAAAAGCAGGATTTGGGGTGAGTGGAGATCCAAAAATGTCATGGGCAGGGGACCAGTTCTTCTGGCAAACACTGGTTATGATTGCTTACCATAAGGGGAGAGATTCTTCCATCTCTCAGAGTTTTCAGCACATTCCAGTGTATACAGGGATGTCTCTATCTTAGACAGAATGAGGTGGCTTCCTCAGGTAGCAGATTTGGACTCCAATCTTTTGGGTGACTTATGCTGGTGTAGCTAGGGTTACACAGTATATGAAGTTGCTTGGACATTGTGCGAGGAGGTATATAATACTACCTTGTGAAGCACTTTCCTCTTTTCTTGTGCAACAGTACTAGTGGGCCCCCAACCAGGGCTGTGACACAGTGCCAGCCATGCTGTTGTTGCATTGTCAAAGCAAGAGAAGCAGGATTCAGTCTCCAGACTCCCAACCTGAGTAAGTTAGGCTGGACTGTACCTTCCTTCATGAGCCCATTAGAACTCTATGATCTTCAGGAGAGACCCTTCTTTCTGTTCCACCATCTGCTCAGGATCATTTCGTAAGAACAAGAGGAGGGCTTTCTCAGTGGCTTTTGAATTCCCTCCATAGGAAGGCTAGGATGGCTCCCTTCTTGCTTTCCTTTTTGCTGGTAAGTAAACATTCCAGGTCCTCTGAAGATGCCAGCCACAGATGCAGGCAAAACATCAGGATAAAATTCTAATAGAACATGGCCTCAAACCCACAACAACCTAAACATTCTTATTCTTTCAGGTTTTTGGAAACTGGCAGTAATGGGATTTTAATGGTGTACTGTACCTTTTTGTGGATTGTTATATGGTCTTTTAATGAATTTCAATAGTTTTTAACTACAAATTGTCTTTTAAAATAACTTTTATATTTATATTTTTACTGATGTTTTGTATAGTTTTTAATCTATACTGTTTTTAATAAATTGTAAGTCACCTTGAGAGTCCCATTACTGGGAAACAAGGCTGGAAAGTAAATAAATATATAAAGCTCTGCAGTATCAAGTAAGATTTGGGCCTTAGGGCACCATGAAAAGAGCTGTAATTGATTACTCTAAAGTTTCTACTCCAAAAGAAAACATTTGGGTATGTACAGTCATGTTAACCTGTTTCAGCAAAACCAACAAAATGTTTTGTGGCACCTCAAAAAGTAACAAATTTTGTTTGGCATGTGCTTTCGTGGGCCCAACCCACCACAGGTTATGTCAACACTTACTACCTTTTAACTTGCTCATGATTCTTTGCAGGGATAGACACTTGTAAGACTTTGTGTCTCAGAAGCCAAACTACTTGGCCAGCCAAGCTGGGTATTGTACACTTTCAGTTGGGAATGGTATATGTCTGTGTAATTTGCTATTTTGTTTCTGGCACAAAAAATGTCTTGGGTCAGCCTTCTAAGAGCTTAAACAATTAACACTGTGGGGAAGTAAATAGAGAAGCTCTCTGTTCAGAGGAAGCTTTGGAGATGCTATGGTATTGTTACTGCAGGTTAGGCCTCCTTGGAGATAGCATAAAGATATCATTTTGATATCAATAATTTGGCTCTCTTCCACCACCCCTCTCCACGTGTTTGTGAGGCCCCCGGACAAGCACAGAACTAGGCTCGGCCATCAAATGCTGCAATATCCCAAAACAATACAGGCAGGCCAGAAATAGCCAGATCACCGCTTTAGGAGACCTCTCTGCAAACACCCTCATTATGTATGCATGCTGTTTACAAAGAACTCCCTGCCCTGAGCAGGCAGCTTGGCAAGCTGAATACTCAACTGCCAAGCGCTGAGCATTTGCATACTGTCTACCCCTTTGTTAATTTGGACCTAACTCAATCATGCTAAAATTTGACCTTTCCAAAGCTTTGTCTCGCGCCCGAAACTCATTGTTTTCCCCAAGTACGGAATAGCCTGTAGTTACACTTCTCCCTATAAAGACCCCTGATTCCAAGACCTTCCTCGGATTGCTCCAGACTTCCATCCAGCCTTGCTGCCACTTTGTTTGGCGAGCTGTCCCCTCAGTCCCACATACTGAGACTCCATACCAACAAACTCAATCTTCAGACCTCTCCAGGCTTCAGGACAGGTGTCTTATCACCCAATTCAACAATCCCTCTCAAAATCCCTCTATACCACTCCAACCTTTACTTTCCTTAGTCACATGTGTGAGTGTGTTGCATACACTGTTTGTCTGTATTTAATAAAAATCTCAATTATTCTTAAACTTGGTGTGCTCCTTGGTTTGGCCTGACCCCGTAGACATTGGGTAAAAGATTCCACTGCATTGCCCTGCCTCTCGCTAACTTGTGCTCTAGCTAATTTCCCCAAACTTAGTTAATTGAGAGCGCATATAGGTGTTCCTCCCGGGACCCCCAGTAAACAGGGTAACAGTATGCTACTTTACTCTGCTTGATGAAGAAACTTGTGAAGCTTTGAAGGCTAGCATGATGTATTTTACACCTTTTGGTCGGCCTAATAAATGTATTACCATAGGATGGTTTTTGGAACGTGTTGGCTGGAATCATGTATCAGGAGGCACATATACCGGTACATACAGTGACATCTTCGTAGCTACATCTCCTGGTGCTCCCTCCTCCTAAAAAAAACATCTAGCCCCCTAACATGACTATTTCTGTGATGCTGGAGAGTAGATGAGTGGAGACATGCCCAGCAATTTTCTTGTAGCTGGACACGCTACAACAGACATCCATACGTGGTCCTTGGGAGGTCCCTGAAGATGACAGCCTTCCAATGTGTTTGGCTACAGCAAAATAGCTGGATGCATCAGAACTCATCCCTCACCCCTTTCCAGTGATGTAGAAATGGCTCGAAATTGTAGTCCAAAAAAGATAGTACTGTATTTCCAAACTCTAGACTGGCAGCTACAGATCATATCCAGGCACAATGGCCAAGACCTGCACAAATTTGGTGACTCTTTTGTGAAAAAATGCCATTTGGGTTCATAAACTTCAGTAAAATGATGAAGCTTGTATATGATGCTTGTATATTTCTCAAACAGTTTATTTGTCATCCACACTAATTATAATATTGAATGTACAGAAGAAATTGTGGTACAAAGAAAGCAAGTTTCCCTTAGACCAAATGCAGCAGCCCAGCTGCTCTGCATGCTACTCACAACGAATTTTCCTGGATGGTCTGTAGAGGAAATCCTTACTCAGATATATCTAGAAACATAGGGGGGAAGGGAGAAGGGAACTGATTCCTGTTCTCTTCCAACTTAGAGAAAACAGCTATCATAGAATGGAGAGGGAATCCCTCTTCTGAAAGTGACCCAAATATGACATTATCAGGAGAAGATGTGGAAATTTCCAGTCCACAGCACGTTGGTTGTAATACATTTAGAAAACACTGAACTCTCATATCCAAATATCTGTCCAGCTCAATTTACCATTGTGTTCCACCCATGAGGTCTTCCACAGAACAATTTCCTGTTGAAATGTGTGTCTTTCTGAATTTTTTTTTTTACCTTCAGAATACCATATGTAACCCACAGCTGTTTGCATTTCATTTCCCCCCGACAACAGAAAGGTGAAGAGTTTTTAATGTGCCACACGAAACCATGCTTTTAACTGTTTACAAAGTAACTAAAATAGTTTTTATCTTGAAATCTAAAGCAATTAAGTTAGAAAGAAAGAAGATTCCTACAGTATTTAGCAAAGGCAAATTTAGGAAAGATATAGGAAATGAAACATGTTCAAATACTTAAAAGCATTAATCATATTTTTTCTATGAAGCCTTCGAAACTTATTTACATACATAAATACAATTAAGTCTCCTGATGCAACCCTTTTATGAGATATGAAACAAAATCACTAGATCGGCCAAAGATAATCAAGAGAAAGGTTGCAAAGCAAAACAAGACTTAGGAAATAAAATGTTTATAAAATGTTATAAACAAGATTTTGTGAGCAAAGTATAACAAATGCCATCTAACTGAAAGTAATGAATATTCTGAGGGCAGAGGAAGAGATATTTTTGATTGTGGGACATCTATGGGAAATCAACTGACCTCATTTGTTAAAAATCTCCATGTATGTGAATAAGATCCATTTGCACCACTACATTAAAATGTGAAAAAATGTAACTTCCAGAGCAGTGTTAAGAGATCTGACATCAAATCCTGATGTACATTAACTCAAAAGTGTGGCTTACTGATTTCACTGAGAGTTGTGTTCTGATAAACATGGTTAAGATTCTTAGACATTTAACTCAACATCTCAGTGAAATAAAGTCACCCGGTTACCTATACCAAAAACAAACAGAACAAAACAAAACTCACTAAAGAAACAAAACAAAATAAACCAGTTTAATTCAGTTAAAGCCAAATTAATTTAAAATACTTTAACCCTACTCTTTCAGCTTGAATGAGTTGTATAATTAAATAAATATTTGTTCCACTTTATTAATCTGTACCTGATAGTTCTAATTTAAATTGACAATGTGATGGCACTTGACAGTTATATTTTACAAAAGGGGTACAGCGAAACACCATCTAAATCAAAACAAAATTGTTTAAATGGAGGTTGAGTTTTCTTTTAGGCTTTCTTCTTCAGAGGGAATTCTCATATTTAGTTAATTCCTCTGATTTGTTATTTTAGCAAAGTCTTTCACAACTTACTTGTAGTGTTCTGCTTGGTTTTAGTTATGAAGAGCAATAAGTAAACTAGTTCTAGTTCCATTTTTTAAAAAACAGAAAATCAAAGGCATTTAACAACGTGTTATATCCTGATTTAGTCAGTCAGAGCCAATGAAATCAATGCAGCTTCTTATAGGCAGATTAAATTCAATTCATTGCAACAGAACTGCCCTAAATATGATTAAGGGCCTTTCCACACCACACTGTTACAGTGCTATTATTCCACTTTCAACATCCTATAGAATCCTGGGGTTTGCAATTTAGGGAGGGGCATTTAGAATTCCCACCCAGACAACTCTTTGGCCTCAATAAACTACAAACCCCAGAATTCCACAGGATGTTGAAAGTGGAATAATGGCACTATAACAGTGTAGTGCGGAAAGGCCCTTAGTCTCGATCCAACAACACATGTTCAAGCACGTGAGCACTTTATAAAAAATAGCCTTATGGACCTCCAGTCTTTTAGTCTAGCCTCCTGCCTCAGGCACAAACATTCAATTACACATTGAATTTGGCGGTAACTGCTTGAGGCACTACTTAAGGTGATAAAACACCATTATATGTTCTGCAGAAGAAAATCTAGTGTGATCAGTGCTTTGAAAAACTGAACAGCCAATGAAGAGATCTCAGAGAATGTGTACACAACATTCTTACTGATGGATTATCAGATTCAAATGTTCTACATAAACATGCTTTCTGAAGTTCTACTGGAACCTACAGCATTGAATTACGAGCAACTGAATTTAGGTTTCTAAACCCAGAGTTTACTGACACTCGACATTAAGCAAAAGCCATGTTCAAGTATTTTCCCTTCTGTAACCAGAGATAGGTGTTTCTGAAATAAGACTTGCAAATTAAGCCTCTATTGGTTTTGTGACCAGACTCAAAACAAGATAAACAAAATGCAGGTGATGAGAAGCTTGAACTATGATGAAATCCTTGCCCAATTGAGGGAGAATGTCTTTAAATAGGTACTAAACATATCATGTATTTTGATTCCAAGCCATGTGAAAGAAAGGTTCTTAGAAAGGAAAACTGGGTTTGGTTTCTGAAAGAAAAAAGTAATGCATGTGTGTGGTACTGCTACAATGTTAAATATTAGCCAGAGAGTTCCACAGGGATAGTAAAGATTTGACATGAAGTGAAGGATGAAGTGGAGAGTTACAGATATTTCTCTGATCTTAATGTAGGGAGTGTACATTAATTTCATTCTAGAAGTCAAGTGATAGTCACAAGCAAAAGGCGAAATGACAGATGAACTTCACTAGGCTGCATGCACATTGCAAATTTTGCATTAGTCTATTAAAGCTATTAGCCTACTGTGTTTTTTGGAATTTTCTTTTTTGAATGTCTGTTCTGTACAAATAGAACAAGGTGGAATACATTTAGCACGGGTATAAGAGGAAAGCACCTAACAAAAGTGAATCACACCTTGCTGATAGCAGAGCTGGTCCTACATTAAGCAGAGTGAGGCGACCAACTCAGGAAACAGGTTTTTGGTGTTGTGAAAAGACAGAAAATTGTTATTATTTACTATGTTATATTTACTGCTAGGCATGAGGAGAGGTGTTTGTGGGATTTTCTACCTCATGTGCCAAAATAACTATGCACCTTGGGTTATATTTGCACCACTTTTAGCTCTGTCAGCAAAATGTCTTGGAACAACCTGGCTAGAACAGCACATGCAGAGTGCAGAAGGTCCTGGGTGAAATCTCTGGTGTTTCTAGTTAAAAGAACAGGAGCTAAGAGGTATGAACGGCCTCTGTCAGAGACATCCACTTCTACTATAAGAAGACACTAGTGAATTAGATAAACAAGTACCACGATCTAGTATAAGGTAGCTATAAATTTACTGCCTTTCTCTGAATATGAGAAGCATTTATATAAACCTTTCTGCCTTTCTTAATTTCAATGTGGCTGACCTTTGTAGGACTTCCTTTAGAATTTTGCCCATCTCACTCTCTTTTTTCATCTGTTGCAGGAATACTACTCTCAACACTTGTGTAGTTCCATCTCAGTTCATTTGCAGAAGGAGATAAACTATTAATACTTAATGAGAGGGAGTCCCACTGAAGACACTGTAATTTGTTTCTGACTAATCCTGCAGAACAGTGTCCTATTACTTAGGCCCTTTTTGCACCTTACCTGGTGCTGCTGGCGTTGCAAGGGGATCACATGAGAAGCCTCTTCCGAGAGGCACTTGCATCTCCTCCGCTTCTCCTCCGCACCAGCTCCATGCTGGCCGGAAGGAAGCATGAGTGCTCCGCCCCTTTCTTCCGCAGTGTAGCCGGGTACTTTCCTAGGCTGTGCTGGGGGAGGAAGCACGATGGCCGCATGTCCAGAGCCTCCACACACAAGTTAAGTGCATGTGGGACCCGTGAGGGACGCGTGATTGTGCATTATTTTCGGCAATAAGCCGAAAATGATATAATGCACAATCACCGCCTACTGGCCTTGGGAGCATTGTGTGATTGCAAGAACATAATGTGAAACAGTCCTAGCAATTGTGTGAAGCTCCTGAGGCCATTTCGCAACAGGACCGGCATGTGAAAAGGGCCTAAGTAATAGTGAGGAGATTTAGATGCTGCATTCTTCTAATACTGGAAAGAATGGTATACACAAATTGTGTGGATTGTACAGTGGCCCTAGTTGGTTTATTTATCATTTTTATCTAAAAGGAAGTCAATAGCAAGCACTTGTAGCATAAAAGAAAACACACTGTATTATAGACGGAATCATATGGAAAAGTTGCCGTGAAAGGATCTTTAAATGTCATTTGGAGTCATAAGAATAGAAACACAAAAAATCAAAGTAGATAGTTGTAACAGTTTTGTAAAATTAATTAAGTGAAAAACTTCTTTTAGTTCAGAAGCACAGAAATGTTTCTTCAAAATATCTCTTTAGAAAAAAAAACACCTTAAATACTCTAATTGCAACACATGCAATTAACTCAAATAAAGTCTAAAATTCACCCAGTAATATACTAACCTGAAAGAGGTGAAAATGGTGTTTATCTTTTGGGTGAAATCAGCTGAAATGATTTTCTGCAGAAAATTGACCCCACTGATGTCATAGCATTGCTTAACTCTGTAACATTTTATACCAAAGTGCTACTGCATCAGACACACAAACAAAGCAAAAGCAAATTTACAAATCTATATCTATAAGTAAAAAGAAGCATTTTAAATAAGCTCAGCTGTTTTGCCGCCTGCAGCTAAGGATCTTTCTAAACCAAATCCTTTTACTGTTTTTCAAAACACCCAACACTGATTTAAAGGCCTGCTTTCAAATACTCATGGGTTGACCTACAATTGTTCCACTGATGTTTGAATATCCATTAACAATCAAAATGTAATTCTGAATTCTGTCAACTTCAGCAGTTTCTGTTCTTGAGAAATACAATTGCATTTAGACCATAACCCTACATAAAATAGTGCCTTATAATTTACAGTGACAACTGGTATGTTTGAGGTGTGATAAACAGTGAAACAACAACAATCATATTGAGTTATTATGAACACAAATGAACAGAAATTACAAATCTGCTAAAGGATGGGCTGTCTCAGTCTTCCAATCAGACTGTTATTCCATTTCTCCTTTGCAATTAAGGCCACAGTTTTGCAAGATATAGTGCATTCTGGTCTGTTTTTAGTATTCCTGTGGTCCAAGTTAATATGAAAAGCAGCCAGATGCCATTTTTTTAAGGTGAAAGTGAACTCAAGAGGCTGCAAGCTTGCATAGTGTGAGGGACAGGATGTTTAACCTTCTCCCCTCCTGTTGTCTTTCTACTGAAAAGTGCCTGACTGCTTTTCCACCTGTAGTTGAACATTGAAAAGTATCTATATCTCTTCTCTCACAGAAGAAGTTGGGGACTTCTGGCCTTCCAACAGTTGTCAGACTGCAACACTCAGCACCCAGGCCTAATTGGCATAGCCCACAGGAAGTGATGGGAATTACAAACCATAACATCTGGAGGATCACACATTCCCTGCCCCTATGTTATAGGGATGAGTGAAGGGACAAATGGACCCATTCTCATGCCATTTTTTCTGCTGAGACCTGCATCATCCTGAGGATGTCTGCAGCACGTGCTTTTTAAAGGTGCACTAAAGATACCTGCAACTTTGCACTATAACTAGTGTCGGCCTCAGCCCAATTGATTTCAGTGTAACTTGTATCCAAGTGATTGAGTTTGGGATCAGTTTTAAACTTGTTCCTGCATTCCTCACCACATCAAAGTAGAATGTTCAGGATGTGTCAGATTCTGCCAATAACATATGGGTCTGGAAGTTACTGCTAATGTACAGGGGCTTCCATGACAATGAGGTGGTGAACCCACTACAAATTTTGCCCTAAACTTCAAAGGTACTGTCCAAGGTACTGACTCTATTTTGGGGAGTACAGCTTCTTTAAAAGTCAGACTAAAATCCACAGCAGATGCACCATGCCACTGATATGGAAACCACCTGAGGCCACTGCCAATGCAGCAACCTGGTATCTGGCTGCATTTGATTTTGATTTTCCTGTCTCTTCCATATGAGCGGGATGCTGGTGCAACATAACATGGAGCATTATTTTCAGTTCTCCTGGAAACTCACAAGTGCTTTCTCTGAGATCAGTCCCTGCCTCCAATGCCCCACTCCAGTTCTACCAACTCCTATTAAAACTTTCACGAAAAAATAGTGGCAAAACATGATTTAAAATTCTTTTTCTAACAGAGACACTTTGTCACTACTTTTTCTTAGTAACATTTAAAATAATTCTGGGTTCTCAACTGGAGAAACATGACTTCATTGGGTATTAAATGACTGAAGAAAGTGAAATGGAACAATATGTAAACAAATACTTCTAATAATTAAAAGTCACATTACCCATAATTATTCCAGTCATTTTATATGTGATAATTTTAAACTTTGGTTGCTACAAAATGCATGTGCTTATCTTTAAAGCATATTTAAATAATAAAAGGTATCACACAAGAACTCAATGCTGAGCATAAATATTAGGCAACTTATTATATAGGTTTTCAGTAGTTGAAAAGAACTCTAGTCTGTCACTCTTTTTATATTAAAGGAAAAACTAAATTACCTTCTGGGAAGGTCTTTTTTTCTTTCTTTCTTTTTCTCAGATGTATTCAGCTCATAAAGTATGAAATAAGCAAGCATATTTTTTTAAAAAAAAGGTTAAATCTTTTTGAAAATTTTTAAGGTGCCAAAAAGAAATTAAAAAATGATATGCAAATGAGTTGCATCTTAAGAAATAATAAAAATTAAAAAGAATTCCCATACTCTTTGGAATATACAACTTGGTTAAAAAAATTAATTCCAGGATATAAAACCTCTTATTCACAGCATTGCTAAATCAGAAGTATTCACAGTTTCTCTCTGAGAATCTTCCTATACTTCCTTTTAACTAACATGTCAAAATGATTGATTCAACCCATTAAAATTGTGTAAGGCTTTAAGCCTCCAAACCATATGTCAAAGGAAATGTTTTTTAAAAAAGGGTTTGAGGAGCTCCAAATTAGCTTTGAAGTATCAAGCTCTGGAAACATATGGAGTATCTATTCCTCCCCATATCTATAGATAATCATCATCTCTAGAAGTTCAGCCCTTGGATGAGTGTACTTTTTGGGAATGTTATCTCTTTACTGAGCAAAATCAATTGGCTAACATCATGACACCATTCCTGGAAACACTGATTTCTAGACTGCTTCTCTGTGTGATATATAAACATGGCACAGCCCTCATCCACTCATGAGAATACCATGGATTCCAGCAGGTTCTGTACAGATAATTCAATATGGTCGCCATACTGCTTCTTCTAGCCTTGCTGTGGTTCCCATGTTGGTAGGGGAGTTGCTGTGACTGCCTTCTGTGTCCACAACTTCATTCTGGTTTGGAAGGTTGGGATTGAGGAGAGTTGATCCTGTTGAAGCATTAGTGCAAGGAGGAAGAATACGTGGGGGTGACCGATCTCCTCCAGACATCATGGAGAACTGGTATGACCCTGCTGATGTTCCATAGTAGAGATGATAGGATGGAGAGCTGGTCTGAAATGGGCCACCTTGAGCCTGAGAAGAACCTGGGTATGGAGGGGGTAGATAAGTGTGGTATCTTGTGGCAGTGGTCATGGCAGACATACCAATTCCTATTCCTGAACTGACAGGTGTTGGCGTATAGGTGAATGGTCCTGAATAGTGCATGCGAGGATCAGAAATGGAAGGAATGGCAGGGAAAGGACGGTCGATTCCTACTCTTGGATCACTGAATGCCGTTAGGTCAGAAGCACCTGATTTTGAAAAGAAGACATAGAAAATGTTGTTAGGAATAGGACAGGCTGATTTCACTGCACTTCAGGGGAAAAAAGGGGCATAATACTAATAGATCATTTCTAGTTCTAAGGAAAATCTGTCACACTCCATGTGGAAGGTGCAAGAAGCCCACATGGTGTAGTGGTTGGAGAGCAGAATTTGGGAGATCCAGATCTTAGCCCTCATTGAGCCATAAAAAAATACTGGATGACCTTGGGCCAGTCACTCTTTCTCAACCTGACCTACCTCACTAGAAGGTTTTGAGGATGAAATAGGGAAAATGAGAGCCATGTATGCTGCTTTGACTCACTGGAGGAAAAGCTGGGTATACAAGTAATGAAACAAAATTAATTATATTTTACCAAGAGTGAAATATTTGTAATATGCTTGTGTTAAAGGATTTTGAAGTTTGTGCTAAGCATTCAAAATTAATGGGAAAGCACTCTTTTCAGGGTTCATTTTTTCTCATGCCCAGCCAGGTTACTAATTGGGACTGATCACACAGAACAGATTTTGCTAGTCTTGAAAGAGCTGTACTGCTACTAGGTCTATTCCTGAGCCCAAATCAAGGATCTGGACATAGTTTTTATAGTCCTAAAAACTTAAGGACTAAAGGACACTTAAAGGACCATTTCTGTGTGGACTAACATGCCTGCATAAGAAGACACCTACTAGAAGTGCATCTTGAGTCTGCCCATCATCGGAGATAAGCAGGGACTCAGAACTGGGAGCCCATGTCTACAGCCTAAAGGCTGGGGACCAGCAAATGGCACCAGAAAGTGAACAGCCACAGATATGAGAAACAGCAAACCACTGTGTAGTGTGAGAGGCTGCTAAGACTTGAAGAATGATACATAAAGCATGAAAGAAGCAAACAAAAAAATGAAGAACAAAGCCTGCAGGCTGTAGTTGGCTGTCAAATCAGAACCCATTTTAACCCTCTAAAGATGTATGAGCCCACAAGCTATGAGACCTAGAAATGTGCCAAATATTTTGCTATTTCAGCATTCCAAGCAGATGTAGAACTTGCAGGGGGTGGGGATCTGAATCATTTCATGAAACAATCTCAATCACTGAGAATGTTCACCTTTTCTATGTCTATTTTCAGCCACTGTTCCCTATCTTTTTTTTTAATTGCATTCCCTCCCCTCCTCTGATCCCCCATGATGATTTATTTCCCATATTCTGTTATCTCAGCCCATCAGGGATTGCACAAACAATGCTATATAGCCAATCAGGGTGGCTTGAGTTCTGATGTCACTGAAGGCAAATAGCACTAATTTAGAATGAAGGCAATGCTTTGGGCTGTTTAGTACAGGCAATCCCAGTCAATTAGGGAGGTGAGGGCAAGGCCAGGCTGTTCAAGGCAATTCTCCTCAAATAGGAAAACACTTTTTGCTCATTTTGCTGTGATCCCTGTGAGAAGGGATCACAGCAAAATGCAGAGAAAAATGGCCACAAACCTCAGATGTGCCCCTATTGGTTCATCTCAACCTGTTACTGACTTTAGGTTCCCTGTCTCAGCCCACAGAGATTCATAGACTGAATGCATCTGGGAATGAAAATATGCCAAATAATGTGATCCATTTTGAAATCATGTTTGAATTTCAATTCTTCTCTGTTGGTTGAAGAGCTCTCACTCACCACCCAATTCCAATTCTCCACCCCCACTCCCCAAAAACAGATTAAAGAGATAATGGGCTCTTAAAAGAGTGTTTCTAGACAGGCTCCAATTAACAGAGACCTTGGCTCCTTTTTCTTGCCAGCATTAAAGGCATTAAAATAACAATAAAGGAATCTTTCCTCATGGCAACACCTCCTCAGACAGACTGTAGAGTCTGCATAAAAGGAATGCGTATGACGATGTATGGAGGGGTGGGGAGGGGGAAGAGTCTGTAGGTGGGAGAAAGAAAACAAAAACCAGTCTGCACTGAGACTGGATTAGAAGGGCACTGCAGACATATTGTAGTCTCAGGTTCTGAAAGCTTGTCAGCCCAGCAGCTAGGCCTCTTTGATATACTTTCATTACTCTCTCAGATTTCTGTGACACGCTATTTCGCTGTTATTCTGGATGTGCCAGGTATAATAATCATCTGCATTTTTCCTTAACAATACTACTGAACACCTGGATGTACCTCCCTAGCAGATCAGATTTCAACTGTAAAAAAAAAAAAGCCACTTCTTTTTCATTGCATGGTTCCTGTGCCCTTAATAACACCTTGACAGGCACAAATTCAACTAGTGATGCTGTTGTCTAGCATGGGCGTACTGTGGTAGAAAACATTTCATCTGTTCAAAGTCCACTTGCCCTTCAAGTGTGAAAAGTCAATCAAAGAATCCTAACTTTGTACTTCTTGAACAGTGCTGAAGATGTTCAGTAGATCCTCAGTCTATTATACAGTCTGTGCAAGGGAAGGCATATGAAGAGTAGAGGCTTTTTAATGTGTGAGTATAAAACTGTGCCTAAAATGAACACCCTAGTCCAGACACAAAAGCTTCATTATAAAACCAGATGCTTTTGCTTAAGGGTAAAACCCATCTGTATAAAATTCTAAAAGTAAAGAAACAGCAAGTGACAGGATTTTCTTTTTAAAAAAACTTTCCCTCATGGACAGACTCCATGCCTCCAGAGGAAAATCACTTGTAAACATGTTACAAACTCACCATTCATCTGACTTATATGTCAATTGGAAGAAATTCTGGTCTAACAGAATTGGATGAAATCATAAACTGACAGCTTGTGTGTTGTGTGTGTGTGTTGTGCGTCTTTAAGTTATTTCCAACTTATGGCAACCCTAAGGTGAACCTATCATAAGGTTTTCTTGGCAAGATTTCTTCAGAGGGGGGTTGCCTTAGCCTTTGTCTGAGGTTGAGAAAATGTGACTTGCCCAAGGCCACCCAGTGAGTTTCCATGGTTGAGTGTGGATTTGAACCTTAAGCCAGCCGGCTCCTCCCGAAACTGCAAACCCCAGGATTCCATAGGATGTTGCAAGTGGAATAATAGCGCTATGACAGTCTAGTGCGGAAATGGCCTTAGTCTCCAGAGTCGTGGCCCAATGCTTACACCACAGCACCATGCTGGCTCCTAAATGACCACTTAGAAATCATTAATATGTGGTTTGTGCATTGCCTCTGGGTGCTGGTTACAATATTTGCAGCTGTTTTCATTAAGGGAAACCCAGCTGATAGAACGCATACTCTGAAGGTGGTGGGACTGATGGAAGGGCCTTTCTAAAGGATCTGGGCAGGCTCATAGAGAGAGATATGCTTTGTCAGTGAGCCTGGACCTAAGCCATAACCAGCATTTTGAACTGAGTCTGGAAACAGAATGGTTGCCAGTGGAGTTGTTGGAGCAAGTTGTAAGGAGACTCAATGGAATGGGAAAGGGGGATCTGAAGCTTGACAGAACAAAACATTATATGTTCTTAGTGCAGAGGTTCTTAACTTGTGGTCCACGAACCCCTGGGGGGGCACAATAGCCTCACATGGAGTCCACGAAGGCTTGAAGAAATGTTATGAGCTTTTACAGTTGAAACAGATAGAAAAGAAGGAAGGAAGGAAGGACGTAAGGAAGGAAGAATGTTCAGGTATTACTACTACTACTACTACTACTACTACTTACTACTACTTCTACTTCTTCTTCTATTACTACTACTGCTGCTACTATTTTAAATCTGTATGGAATTATTTCAATAAAAATATTATAATAGGAATACTTATTTCTCCCTTCTCTCCAAATCTGAAGACATTTGCTGAGCAATTTTAAATTTTAATTTTAAATAAATATTTGATGCACTTTGGGGGTTTAAATTTTGAGTTAAGACTCCATGGTCTGTGGCAACAGAAGATATTTAAAGGGAGTCCTTGATAACAACAAGGTTAAGAACCACCGTTCTAGAATTATGTTCCTGCTCATCCCTTGTCCCTCTGTGTGTATGCGCACATGCATGTGTGTAAGTGACAACAGTTTCTTTGACTCAATTTGTTCTCATTCAAAGGGTTAAGAGGTACAAACTGCAGGGGGTGGCCAGCTGATCTGCCACCACAGAAGTGATGAATTCACTCTTGTTTTAACTGGTGCTCTTCTGGTGGCTATTCCCTCATTGATGAGGAGCAGCTCTGCTGGCTCTGAACCCCCTCTCTTTCAGAATTCCAGGACCAGCAGAACTCCTATACAACTCAGGGCACTTGCATGCCAAACAACAGTAAAAACAAAAGTGGATTCACTGCCCCTGTGATTCGTCAATCACCCCTGAACTAGAAGAAAGATTAAGGTTGATACCTGACTGACTGCGAGGGCCACTAGCATGAACATCTCTATGACAAGTGTCAGAGAAGGGGAAAAGAAGCAGGAAGCAGAGGATTGGAACAGCCAGCTTCTACTTCAAGATTCTTTTAAACCATGAACAAGAATGACTGGGAAAAATCTTCTTTTCTTATTAGTGGATGTTGTTTCCTTTCATCCCTCCTCCACACTTTCAGTATCCTGGGGTTAGCAAGTTCAAGAAAAAACATACACAAGCCTTTGCAAAACTTACTTGTCAATCGGCTTGAAATTTCCGCAGAGAGGGAAGTCATTCCACTAGCCCTTCCAGGTGAAATTGGTGTTGCTGGGTGAACTGAAGGAGTTGCAATTGATCCCAGATATTGATAAGAAGGGTCATAAGGCCAAGGAGGAGATGGTTGAAGTTGCCTTGTATCTAACATAGAAAAAAAAAAGGATGTGGGGTCATCATTAAAACAGACTTATGGAGCAATCATTTTTATAGCCTAGTACTGTGATCAGATCAGATAATCAGTGTGGTACAGTGGTTCAGAATCATCAATCTTCTGTTGAATTTGTTGCAGCACTAAAATAGAAATGTTGTTTCAGATAAATAAGAAAATATGGATATGTAGATACTTTGCAGGGACCCAGCACGGTGTAGTGGTTTGAGCGTTGGACTACGACCCTGGAGACCAGAGTTTGATTCCCTACTTGGCCATGGAAATCCACTGAATGACCTTGGGCATGTTACATACTCTTAGCCCCAGAAAACCCATGATAGGTTCACCTTATGGTTGGCATAAGTCAGAGTGACTTGAAGACACACAACAATAACTGGGATCAGATGTTTGTTGCTTAAATACAGAGTTGGAATATCACCCAACTTCCAGTGGACTACCAAGGGCCTTGTAGTTGCTGAGTTTCTTTTAAGGAGAGAGCAATGAATTTGTTTGCTGATTGCTGAGATACTATGATCCAGAAATGCATTTATTTTACAAGGCTGGAGTGCAAACTACCAATCACATAAACTAGATTAATTATCATCTTACTGAAGAAGGGGCCTTCTAAATGTTATCAGACTATTACTTCCCCATCAGGCCTAGCCACCATAGCTAATAGTAAGAGGTGATGATAATTGCAATTTCAACTATGTTTGGAGGGATGGACATTGCCCATCCCAGATTTAACTGTAGATCCAGCCTAAACCATTTTCTGATTGAGGCAGAGTAGCAAATGATGTTCCATGCCTGTCTATGTCAAAGTAAACATTCCCCAAAGGCAGCCAAATTATTTCAGTAAATGGGGCACTAGAATTTAGTTATTAATTAAATTAGCCAGAGAGCAAAAGAGCCAATAACTTTTACATTACCCAGTTGGTTTCATGACCAAAAGTCTAGTTCTCTTGGCTTGTTGTTAAACTATTCCTTGCTTTTTCTTAGTCCCTCAGGAGTTTAGGCCACAAGTGTTAAGGGTGGCTTAGAAGAAGGAACATGTAAGCTGGTCCTCTTATGTTCTGCCCCAGACAGACATCATGTCAGAGGAGACCTATGGACTTGCCACTTCAGGGGCAGCAAAAACACTCTTGATGTTGCTGCTGCTCCGAGCTGAATGGGAGTTTTCCAAGTGCTGGATCCTGTCTCTTCAGAGGTTCCATGCTGACAGAACTTTACAATTTGGAGCAGCGGCAAGAGCAATGGAAGTAAAAGATGGCAAACCTATGAGCTGTCCCTGCACCACACAGAGGCTCCTTATGTGTCTATGGGAAGCTCAGTCCTTCCTGAATTTTGAAGTTGTTAACTTTGGGACTTTTGCTGAGATGCACATCAGAATCAGAAGGCTAAAGATAGGATAAGGAGATGGAATAATAATGGAGGGGAAAAGGGAAAGCTGGAAGAGCTGTGCTCAAAGAAAAACTAAAGGTTTTTCTTTTAAGGCAGTTATTTCTTCCCATATTTCTAGATGTATCAATTGTTTATTTCCTAGATGGTATGTGGATAAAACAAAGACAAAATATTATTGGATTCAGACTTTAGATTCAGGGCTTAAATTCATCTGCACATCTGTATATGTGAAGAAAAATATCCATGACAGACAAAAAAAGAAAGAAAAGAAAGAAAGAAAGAAAGAAAGAAAGAAAGAAAGAAAGAAAGAAGGCCAAAATATTTTCCAGCTTTGTTGTTGCTGTTGTTGTTGCTATTTGCTGTCAACTCACAGTGACCCTATGAATGAAAGATCTCCAAGATTATCATTGCTCTGGACTTAATTTACTAATTTTAGCAATTTCAGATAATGCCCATTTCAGGTAGCTTTCCAGAGGACCAAGGTGATAGAGAAGATAAGGGACATGACAGTTAGTTCTCTTCTGAAGAGAAAATCTCCCAAAACAACTGTCAGGGGAAAGAGGACTTCTCAGTAGAAGCTAAGAAGAAAGAAAAATGGACAAGCCTTTTTGGGAGGTGGGGAGCAACATAAGCCCTTTTCACATTACACAGTTATGGCAGTTTGAGACCCCTTTAACTCCCATGGCTGCATCCTATAGAATCCTTGGATTTGCAATTTTGTGAAGTATTTAGAATTCTCTGCTAAAGCACTCTAGTGACACACCAAGTGACAACTCCCAGGATTCTTTAGAATGCAGCCATGGCAGTTAAAGTGGTATCAAATCATTTTATAATTGTGTAGTGCGAAAGAGATCACAGTTTGAGAAAAAAAAAGGCATTCCAATCTCTAATACATAAGTAGAGATTATGCTTTTTGACCACCAGTTTACACACCACACCAACACTGCACTTTAATACCTCTTGAACTGCCATGGTTCCATCTTACATAATCCTGGAATTTACAGTTTGGTGAGGTACTTAGAATCCATTGTTAGACAGCTGTAGTACTAAAATTCAGGGAAGGGCATCAGATTGTCTAGAGGAGCATTCTTAAGTACCTCATGAAATTACTAATCCCAGGATTCCAGAGGATGGAGCCATGGCAGTTAGAATGATACCAAACTGTATTATATCTGTGTGGCATGAATACGCTCAGTGGGATTCACCAGTTTCCTGAGGCTTGTGGAGGAGAATCCGGTCACTTCACAGATTCCTATAGAAGGCTCAGTCCTTCCTAAACACAATGAGCCATAAAAGGAACAGCAGCAACAGATATACCTTCTGTCTCTACTCCTCTTCTTTTGAATGTGTAGAGAAGAGATTTCCCCTTGTTCTATTTCTCTAAAAGACCAATGCATGATCTCAACCAAAACAACATCAACCATAATGGAAACATAACAGAAGGATATGCATTGCTTTTAAGGGACTGCCAAACCTAGTTGGAAGGCCGTTACTGATGACATTGTACTATACTGTTTACAATGAGACATTTTTGCATTTTTTCATTCCTATGAATCCAGGAATCTGGGGACTATCCTTCCTTACAAATCATATCAAGTGGAAACAAAACTTTCTTGGAGAGATTTCAAACACTCCACTGTCTGTGGATGTCTGGCTTGCAGAACTTAAAATGGCAGTGACAGCTGAGTTTGTGATCTGCATTTGCTAGCACTTCTGTACCACTTAAGAGTGATGACAAATGCATACCCTTTGAGCAACCCAAATCAAAGGGCCTTCGTTTTGGCTCTGTTTTCAGTCCAGTTGTAACTATACAGAAAATTTATACAAATATTAGGAAGGCAAGCAGATTAGGGCAAACAAGCCGTTTGGACATCAAATTTGTGTTTGTCTCCCTAATTTTTCTTGCAACTTTCCCCTCTTTCCAAAAGTGTGAAAGTCAGGATTTATATACTGGTAAATCTCAATGGTTCAAAGGGGCAATCTTAACTGATACTAATAATTGCATTTAGGATTTGAATTACTACTCCTAAAACATTTCAGCTAACATTGAGGATTGGGGGATTTCTGGGAAATGTCATCCAAAAGCACTTTTTCCAAGTATTGTCCACAATCAGAGCAATTTTGCTGGTCACTGTTGGAAGCCTTGCTGAGTTTCCAGTCCCTGTGTAAAAGTTAGGTGGCTGAGCCAATCAAGAAACTCCATCACTTTATCATTACATCAGTATAGATTTTCTGAAACAAGGCCAGTGAATCAAATTAAAAGATCAGACTGCCATTTATTCCAGTGACCTCACTGAAAGCAGATCGCTAGATGTTTCTTTAATGCTTAAAAATGGTAGTTAACAACTTACAAAATTTTACCAATTTAAGGGCAATCAAAATAATGGGGGCTAGAGCCAGTGTGGTGTAATAGTTTGAGTGGCAGACTATGACCCTGAAGACCAGGGTTTGATTCCTCATGGAAACCTGCGCGGCCTTGGGTGCAACAAATTCTGTGTCTTAGAAAACCCCATGATAGGTGCACCTTAGGGTCGCTATAAGTCAGAAACGAAGGCACACAAGAACAAGATTCCTCTAGTCAAAATAGGTTTTTCAAAAAGTGTAAAAAGAGATTAAAGGAACAAAATATGGGATGCTTTGGTAGCCTTTCCACTCTGCTCTCAGTGTTTTTCAAATGAACAAGTATTGTTTCTGCCTTTCATAGTGTGAGAAAGTATATCTAAATAGTTAATTACTACAATAAAACACTTCAGGGTGAGAATTACACACTATGCTTAGTTATACACAAATTGTCAGCCTCCAGCCTCATGCTAAACAAGCTATTAGATACAAAGCAATGTACCACCATTCAGGTCCTGTCATGTTTTACTGCCACAAAAATGTTGTGTTTGACTTCTTTAAAAAACTCCAACCACCATAATTAAACAGTATGTGTTGCACAATATTTAATAGTTTCATATAATAAGCTTTGATTAGGGAGGGAAGAAGGGGACTTAAGGTAAAGAAGCTTCACACTTGATCCTTCTTATCTACTCAGTGTCATTCCGATCATCAATATATGATGGAAGAACACAGTTGTAACTGGAACAACAGTATTTTCCAAGAAGACTTTTGTGGCTTATTTTCATCATTTATGTTAGCCAGTAGGTGGCAATAAAGAGATACTTGCACAGACTTATAGACACTAGCTGAGATTCAGTTAGCATCTTATGCCTGCTTCATAGCACATTATGCTTTAATCTGTATCTACAAAAAAGAGTACTTTTGCACACCCCATGTGCCTCTAATAAGGCTACTCATTTTGAAATTTGACATCCTCCGGGTGAGAAGGTGTCAGCCACCAAATGGCATGGCTGAACTGGCCAAGGGCGCAGTGGTACCTACAGAAAGTAACACAACATGCTGAGAGGTCACATGATGTGACATCTCTGAGTGCTCAAAACATCAAATTGCTGCATCAGTCTGGCTGATGCTGGGACATGTGAAACCTTCCAAAAGGGTTGTCATCCAAGATGTAGCATCTAAATGAGGGATGGATGTAATGTACAGCCCTTTAGATGTTTTTGGATTGTACTTTCCACCATCAATCACCATTAGCTGTGCTGGCTCAAACTCTAAAGAACCAGATGTTTCCCACCCCCAAACCAAATGTTATCTAGAAGTTACAACAGAATACCCTAAAGGCACCAGATCACATCTGATGTTGGAAGCTAAGTAGGGTCAGCTCTGCTTAGTAATTGGAAGGGTGGCTGCCAATGAAATACAAGGTTCTGTAGGCTATATTTCAGAGGAAGGAAATGGCAAAACCACTTCTGAGTATTCCCTGTCTAGGAAAACTCTATGAAATTCCTGGGGTCGCCGTAAGTCAACAGGATGTTTTGGCCAGCCTGCCAGCACTTTCCCTCCAGCTTGTGTAGCATCTCACTATTGCTGTGTTATAAATTACCTGTGGACTAGTCATTTTGGACTGAAAAGACATCAGTGGTAATGGAGGTGGTGGCAGCTATGCCAATGAGCCTTTTTTCAGAAAGCAAAGTTCTAATTTGTTGAATAGGGGCCATACATGAAATACGGACTGTGTGTTTTATTCTGCCTATTCTTAGGGCACACAACTTGAGTTGTTTGCAGCTAAGTTATCATTTTGGAGGCAATTGAAAATAACATACTTTTAAACTTTACAATCCAAAAGCTGAAACTTTTAAAATTGAAAATACAATGGTCTTCAATAAAATCAAAATTTGTGATATGTCAGTCACTGCACTAATTGCTCTACTTAGCAAGCCAGAACAATCACAGAAAATACATTTATTTATTTAAAGGTGTTTCTATATCCCAAAGCAATGAACAGATGCTTATCATCTAGCATAATTACACCCAGTACTTCTTGCACCAGCTCTTTCAGGAATTGTCTGAGACACTCTACTGCCTGTGGTGAAGGAAAAGATGGTGCCTCCCAGAACTCCATGTGCAAAACCCAACCAGACTAGCAACTGAATCTCACTTCTTTATAGTGTCCTCCAACGCACCTGAGGATAGCAGTCTACAATATCTCCAAGACACACCCAGCTCAGCCTGTTTCCCACCTCTCAGTATTTGTTATCTGAAGTGATCACCTTACTCAACCTCTTGATAGGGCCAGCCTTAAAGGAACGTGCCTGAAATGTAAACTGTAATAGCAGTGGAGTAGGTGCAGTTCAGCATCTACATAATGGGCCAGAGGAACAGTTGTGAAAGTCTTACTCAGTTAAACTACTTGTCATTTCAAAACTTCTGTTAAAATCCTGTGATATGAAATTTAAAATATACATGTTTAAGACACAAACATGTACCTATACATCTACATATACACATTTCAGTGTTCTTATTCAGAAAGATAGAAGTTGCAGGATGCATCTGGAAAGCATGGCTATAATTAATGTGCCTTAAGGATGCATGGGCAATGCAGCCAAGGTGGCACTGAAAACATTTAATATATGACTTCTGCATTTTAGCTCATGCCTTTGGTAACTTTGGAGTTGCTGTCACTGTGTTGTGACTGCAAGAAGAACATACTTGAGGGCTCTGTGAATGGCAGCCCTGATTTTTTGGAACCACAGGGTTGTTATGATATGAGCCAGCTCAAGCAGGATTGCTATAGATGAGACACTGCCCTCTTCTTTTAAGTACGTGACATTTATAGGGGCTGAATCTCACTATGATATCACATGCTGCTGGAAGTATTTCTAAAAAAGGAGAAGCAGGATATGAGTCAGTACTGAAGGCCATATGCCAGTACTAGCAATATGAGATAACTTTTAGAAGAGGTTTGGGCCACTGTGCAATTATAACCCATGTTTAAGTCCTGCAAAGAGTCTCTTCTTCTTCTCTCTCTCAATCTCTCTCGTTCTTGAATTCTAGTCTTCTAAAACAAAATAAAAATCCAAACTGAATGAACAATGGCTAGAGATAACAACCAAATAATTAGCCATGTATTTATGCTAATTAGATTCCCTTCTTAACATGAGTCAATCTCTGGTAAGATGTGATCCAGAAAAATTGCAACACTTTTTTTGTCATTTTAATCTAGCAGAACTCCCTGCCAAACCCATTCTGCCAAGAGGTACAATTGCTTTATTATTTTGACAATTGTTTAAACTAGTTGAAAAACTGGTTTAAAACATAAAATAAAATGTGAACATTCAGTCCTTCCTTCAACCACTTCAATCTCTTCATTGGTATCTAGTAAGACCATCTACCTCCTAAGCCTCTACATTCCAGTTTGTGTGGATTTTCTCACACTTCCTTTTTTTTAGACATTCCACTTTTTTGGCTTCCTCTGTTTCTTCTTAAGCTAAACAACAACTGCGTCCAAGTTTTGTAAATTTAAATGTGTGTTCTTTCAGGTACTTCTGAGGACAAGCTGTGCTCACACCAAAGCAGTTATCTTGGGGCTAGCAAATATGTTCCAGAGAACAGATTTAAACTTCGCCCCTCTGCCCACTCAGAACATACCCCCTCTTAAAGAATGGCTTTGGTGGTAGCATACTCAAACATCACTTCTTACCAACAGTTCTGGCTGGCAACCTCCGCCCCCCCCCCGCCAACACCCTTTCATATGAATAATAAAATTGAATCCTAGTTTAATGCAGCCTTTTTGAACAGTAGTGTCATTTTCTGGGAGCTGGATTACTCAAGGCTTCAGAAAAGGTGGGGCTTACCAAACAACAACTTTGTCACTGTGAGCAGCAGAAATACAACACATGTATTCTCTTACTTTTCAGATTTGAATATGAGGAACTGGAAAATTACAGAGCAAACTGTAAAATTCCACCAGCAGCTATTTAATTATGAAGGTGCTTCTCTTAAGGACAACTTAAAGTGACAACTCCTGCTTTGGATGTTCACAAATTTTGTTTATATAATTTTTTCTGAGCCACTTCTTCAGCCCTCAAAATGAACATTTTTTTAAAAAAAAAATATTAGTATTGCTTCCCTATGAAAATTTCTGATTTGTTGTGGAAGTATAGCATAGTGATCAGAACAATTTGACCTTGTCCTGGAGAATCCTAGTGGTTTTGTCCTGTTATTTCTATATTACACAAACAGAAACCTTAACAGCCATTCCCAAATCTGGTGCCCTCCAGATGTGTTGGACTAAAACCCCACCATCCCTAGCCAGCACTCTCTTCCTGTTTTGCCTCCACCCTAGGCTAGACAGATTGCCAGCTGTAAAGTAGAAAGCACATGACTGATGTTATTGCATACCCTCTAATTCTTATGTGCCAAGTAGCTGGCTGATGTTAAAATGTAATGGCCATAGCCTGCTTCATACACAGGAAACCAGAGAAAAGTGATGTAGGGCTTGCAAGAAAGCTGAATGAAGAAAACTCCTCCATTTTGTGTGTGTGTGTGTGAGAGCGAGAGAGAGAGAGAGGGAAGATATGTGTGTCAGGGTGGGTACAGATCAGAGTGTGCAGATGGTATCCTGCTTTATTTGTTAATTTAAAAGTTTTAAAAACTGCTCTTTAAGGTAACCCCTCCAAGGCAGCACACAACAAAACTTAAAGCCATGAAACAAAATAAAATAGTCATAAGAACAATGACAGACCAAAATTAACTAGTTAGTTAAAACTATGTTCCACCACACACACATGTGCGCAAGCGACAGCTGCAAAAGAGTCCTAACTCAGTTCAGAGTATTGTTTATTGACAAGAAGGACCATTTCAAATCCATTTGATGATCTTAAGCCAGAATTCAAGCTCCCTAAAATTGTTTTCTGCCATATCTAAGGACTATGTTTCATCAGGATGCCACGGCAATATCAAATTCCTGCATACAATGAAGACTCCTCCATGGATGCACAGATTCATATCAGTGTGCTAAAGCTTAACTGGGCCACAATGTTAGATAAGTTGCTTTTACTGAACTGTATTCTTGCAAACATCAGAAGTGAGAATAGCAATTAACTGAAAACAATTTTGCATGCATACTGAACACCTACTAGAGTCCACTGACTGAATATGCTGGAGCACAACAAATGCTGGAGATACTTTGAACATGGAACGATTCTAGTCCATATGTTATTGTCCTGCCAAGTAATAACCCCTCTCTTACATGAGGCAAAGAAATGTATCAGTCTACTACCTGAGACAGCAGGGGTTTCTCTGTGTTCAATTAAATACTAAGACATTTGCTGCTGGAATGAAAAAATGGAAGAGGGCATGTACTGTGCATTCTGTGGGTGGTCCTAGTGAGCAAATCTTATAGAAATGGAACTCCCTGGGTGGAAAATCTTGTTAAGCTTATGACAAAAGAAAATGTAGTGTTCATTGCTAAGAAGCAGCTATGTAAGCTGGAGGGGCAGTGAAATCTGGCATTAGTCTGAACCTTTAAGGAGCTAGCCAAGGTACTGAATCTATTTTGGGGACAAGGTTTAGCACCTCACATATATTTTCTAATATTCAGACTAATTTCACCATTCCACTGATATGGAAGCCACTAGCCATCACTGGGAAGTGAAAAATATCCAGTTAGTCTACCTTCTTGAAACTATTCAAAGGTTAACTTAGGCTGGCATTTTGAATACTGCACAGTGGTACCACCTTCCTCACCTTCCCTGCCCTTACCCCATTCCTCCACTTCCTTTGGCTGTGACCAAATTATTTTCTCTGCCTGTGCTGTATCTATAAGTGTGAGTAAACTGTCAACTCTAGAGTCAACCATAGTTAGGGACATATCTATAAGGTTATCAAAAGAAGGGGGAGAAAGACAATGCTCAAAAGGGGTAGGTGGGTTAGAGTTAATGCTTAATCTACATCTGCTGCATTAAAAGATTAATTAAAATTCGATGTAGAGTCGAAGGCCTTCACGGCCAGAATCCAATGGTTCTTGTGGGTTTTGGGGGCTTTGTATACAACCAGAACACGGTCTCAAAGCGCAAAAAATCCACAAGAACCAATTAATTAAAATTGTTTTTAAAAAATAGAGCCAAGGAAACCAGGTGAGTCTTTAGAGCCCACTTGATGGCCTGTTAATGATCAACACGTCTCAAGATGCTCAAAAGATGGTTGTTTTATTAGTAGAAAAGGATTTTTCTACTAATAATATAATCATCCTTCGAGCTTCTTGAGACATGTCTCTTATTTCTTCTGTGGATTCCACTGCATGCTCTTCAATTTCTGCTTCTCTTGGTAATGATGGACCTTGCCGATAATCAGTTGCAACTGAGTGCCATAAGCAGAGTACCACAGCAATCAAATGATTACGGTAAGTCAGCAGACATGATACTCTTTTATGTTTATCTAAGAATTTTGACATTCTGAAGCCCAAAAGCATGTCTTTAAAACTCTGAAGGTCTGTGAAAGGTTTGGGCTAGCCTGCTCCCATCTTGCCTGCTACAGAAATCATTGCAGGTAAACTCATTATTTTGTCCTTCACCATATTGGTGTTCTCCAGAGGCGTGAGACAATTCGAATGGCCATGCTGGTTGGAGATGATGAGTATTATCATCAAAAACATTTGAAGTGCACCAGGTTGGGAAAGGCTGAATTAGTTTATGCATTTTCCAGAACATAGTTGTTTTTTGAAATATTTGACTTGTGTGGCAGCTTTGAGATTACCTCATACAGCCCTTTTTGGCAGTGCTTCCTCACATAACTGAAGAGTACACAGGGTAATGGTGTACATCAGGTTTCTATATCATTGCCAAAGTTACTTAGGGTTTTTAAAAAGGCACTCGTACCTTTAAGTTGTGACCTCATGCCCCAATGTTTGCTTTTATTTTAGAGCTTCTGTGGTTTTACTGAGGCATTAAAACCATTTGAGAAATCATGGAGAAGCCAGGGCGTTTGGAATGACTTTCACAGGAAGCTGAAATTAGTCTATTTTAAATTACATCTAGGGTTGCATCAAGTTCTCAGGACCTAAGCAGCGGACCAAAACTGTGCTATGTTGCCTTTGCTTGTCATTTTACAGGGAATCCTGTGGTATCTGGAAATTCTTCTTTTATGCATAAAGCTTGCCTGGTTTTATTGCTTTCTAGTCTGCTCAGTTGCAAAAAAACATGAAAACATTAACCAATTGCATCCAAAGAGTTTAAAAGTTTAAACCTACATAACTGTTTAAAACACCACAGTAAAACCTTAACCTTTAGAAAAGCTAGTACATTATATGAGAATACCTTGAATTGTTATTCTCCTTTGCTCCCACAGGGGAGTGGGTTCAAACTATTAGTACTGCTATGATGGTTGTATTCTAAGTTCAGAAAGAGTTCAGGCTACTTGCTGAACACCAAGTTTGAGGTTTATTTACTTTGAATTCATTTTCCAACCCTAAAAACAGATATAAGACTCCAAGTCAGTTTTCTTCAACCTTCACCACAATCTTCAGGAACATTCTCCTCCAAACAGAGCTTCTGTGGTTTCACTGACGCAGTAAGTCTTCCTCAATTTTCAGGCCAAATGCAGTTGGGAACACAGAATGGTCTAACTAGAGAGCTGGTAGAAGGCTAGGGTGCAAATGCTGTATTTTATAAAGGGACAAATGTACTTAATTTTGCATACTGCATGTCTTGTGAGAGACAACATCCACACTGCAATTTTGTATTTTATTGCCCTTGAAATTCATTCATTTTCCTTTAATTTCTTGTGTATTGTGTCTGCACCTCAAAGACCAGATTCTCTATTTAGCTGTTGTGGTTTAAATAACTCTCTGAAATGCTTTGCGTATGTGATAGCTTTGGATCATCTCTGGTTGCACTTTCTCACTCAATGGTACAAGTAGAAAGCTTTACTGTCTCCTCAGAACCACACTCTAATTTCATGTAAAGTCAGTGATGCTGTACAACCTCTGACATGATTATATAAGGCCCTGGTCTCCAGTATCAATGAAGGGAAAGGCAGCTGATTAGAAGTAGTTATACTGTTCCTGCTGTGGCTCAGCCTTGTGTGATAAGAACATGCTCCTGTCCTATAAAATGACATTCAGTGTGGGTAGGCTGAAGCTGCCTGGTGATTGCTAGTACCGAATATGGGACTTAACAAAGAACAGTGGAGGGTGAGAAAGATTGGAGAGGACCAGAAGTGCAGACCCCACCCCATGCAAAATTATATGCACACTATGGAACCCAGTGGATCTTTATTGGCTTGCAACTTGACATGGTCAAGGATGTAACCTGATATGTGGTCTCCTGGGAACAAGTTCCACTGGACTAAGTGGGGTTTAGTCCTGTATAAACATGTATAGGCTTGCAAATACATTGAATACTTGTGGCAGATAAGATGAGAGCCCCCAAAATCTATGTGGGAGATGGAGATGGAGATGGGGGAATAAAAAGTAAAACAGCTTTTAAACTTGAATTATGGACAGAGTGATGACTACAATCATCCCTCTCCATTCACAGAGGTTAAGGGTGTAGGACCTCTGTGAAAATGGAAAAAACAGGAATATCTCTACCCTCCCCAAGCCATATTTAACACAGACAAAAAGCTACAATCCACAGATTCAACCCACCATGGATTCAAATGTACAGTACAAAATATATTTGAATCCACAGTGGTGTGCATGACAGCCTCCCAGTTCTGCCTTTGAGGCATTGGGGTTCCTTTGCAAGGCAGAACTGGGCACCTGGCAGGGCTTGTCACACCTCCACTGCTGCCATATGCCATTTAATAGGGACTTACAAATATTTCCTTGCTTTTAAAGTCTCTCTCAGTCTCACAAGGCTTGCAGAGAGACTTTGAATGCAAGGCGAGACTTCTTGGTCCTTATTAAAAATAGCATACAGCAGCAGCAGAAGCGACAACTAATAACCTATGAATAATCAAATCTGTGAAAGTTAAATGAACAAATGTGGAGGGACGACTGTTCCATATTGGTAATTATGTCTTTGTTTCCTTCTGTCATGTTATGTATTTCCTCAGAGATAGAGTTTACTGAAATGAGTTGAATAAAATTGCCATTCCTGAAATGATGTTATGATGGCCATTAACAGATAATCTAGGGATAACTGACTGACTTCCAGTTTTGTAGGCAGACCCTGGGCATCATAATATGCAGGTAAGTCTCTGTAGCTACATCTCAGTAGCTATGTCTCCCAATGCTATATCCCAAAATCTAGCTTTTGAACAGCACCGCTCCCCAACATGGAGTGGGGACATGGTCAGTATTTTTCTTGTATCTGGATGTGTCCCTGATTCTCCCCCTCTTCTCTGACAACACAGAAATGGCTGTGTGTTAAGGGGGATGACAGTACTTATAAAGCAGAGTTTGGGGGGACTTTTTGTGGGGGACCTCAAAAAGACTTATGACCATCATAAATCACAAACAGGAAGTCAGCTTTTTCTTTTTGGGTTACAGCTCCCAGAATCTTCCAGCCATCACAACCAATTGCTGAAGGTAGCTGTTCAAATCATTTCAGGTACTGGTAGTGATAAGAAGAGCGAGTGTGGATAAAATTAAGCAGCTCATCATTTCCACTTTCTTCTCATCTTCACTAGAGTACTAATATTTTTAAATGCCAATGACAGGACCAGGGAAAGGAGTCTTAGAGGTATCATGCAAAAGACATTGTACAGCCATTTCAACTTTCCCTCCTTAAAGGGAAAATCAGACGAAGCCATGGGAAAACATGGAAGCACTAGAAATGGAAGACAACATTATCTAGATCCTTTATAAACTATGTGTTCAAGGTGAGATTATTACACAAACCCACAAAAAGCATCCCTAGCTTAATGGACAAAAAACAAAAATAAGGAAATTTAGAGAATGCAGGATAAGTAGCCTCTTTTGCATGTCAGTTTTCAGACACAGATTAAGGTTGGTCATATCCCTCCTTCTCATACTAACTCAAGCTCCTTGACAGAGAAGTCCCTGTGTGAGGGGACACATTTGCACCTCTGTACTTAGTACCCCCACTCTAGGGTTAAACAACAGCTCAAACGTTAGTGAGAAGAGAAAACAGTTTCACAGGCTGTAAATACAAAAAATCCCTGACTGCTCTAGCAGTTGACATTGGGAGCTGCAAATAGCAACATGCATTGAGCTGCGTAAACAGCTATTTCACAATGCATGTGCTGTTCTAGCAAGTTAGTACATAAGCTACTGCGATGAAATATAAACCATCTTTCCCACTGACTAAGCACACTCCTCCTGCCCTAGCATCTCTTCCTCCCCAAAGAACAGGAGCATATCACATGCAGACTCCATAACCTCCACCTAACCACACCATGCAGATGAGAAAATGGAAATTCTTCCCAACAAGGTTGAGAAATGTGTTGTCTTTGTCTTTTAAGATGTTTTTCCTTAACTCAGGGGTTCCTTTCACATTACAATTATAATGCTTTACTTTCATTGTAACAGCCATGCTTGCCTCCCATAGAATCCTGCAATTTATAGTTTCACTAGAATTCTCTGCTAGAGCTCTAGTGCTCTGCCAAGCTATAAGTTCCAGGATTCCATAGGACGCATCCACAGCAGTTAAGGCATTTTCAATCTGCTCTCATTTTGTAGTCTCAAAGTGACCAGTTGAGTAATTGAGGCTTGGAAGTGTTGCTGTTGCTTTTGCTTGGAAATCTCCATTAAAAAAAAAAAAAAAATCCTTCCAAGCAAGACCAAAACCATAGACTGAAGCAACATAACTTTGCTTAACCTTTCAGCTCTGGGATGAATGGAACATCACCAACTAGATTGTGAGATTACACACAATTCTTACCCAATGTACCATATGTCCTTGTTTGTCTGAAATTATATAAATTATCATTCTGTTCCTCTTGCTGGATCATCTTCTCAGTACTCACTCCCCTGACATAGCCACACGTAAGGGAATAGCAGTGATTATATAAACTACAAAGGATTTTAAGGAAGATAAGAAGATAAAAACTCCCATCAGCTCTTCTCACTGCCCTTGTTGGCTGTGGTTGACAGGGGCTGGAATCAAGGAACGCCTGTAGGCCAAAGTTCCCAGTCCATGATACAGAACAAACCTACTTGCAACATTCCCTCCTCTGCCTTTTCTATAAATTCAGTTTTCAGGAGTAATTATATCACACTGATTTTTACCCTTTCAGTTTGGGTTTCTTCAATGTTTTCAGTCAGCAGTAGCAATAGGAAAAAACATGTTGATTCTTGAGCAAAAAGTCTTTGATTTGCATAAAATGTTGTATATTACATAAAAACGAAAACATTTGTGAAATTTTCACCAAAACGTAACTCCTTCTAGTTTCATAATTTTGCTCAGTGGCAAGAAAACATATAAATTTTTTCATTCTTGGGTGCAAGACTTACATCAGGATTTACATCCCTAGCAATTTTCTTTGGGAGTAGGTATGCAGAAGTTTCCCATAATCTGAAAGCCTGAACCATAGATTATTTAGTTCATATGTAAGTCCCACACTGACTGCTGGCATTATTCCTGTCCTTATTTTTGGTAAATGACTCCATCCACATTGCTGTAAGGTAAGAAGCGGTAGACAAATGAACTTGTACAAAAATTTCCAAAGGAAATCAGCCTTGTTAAATTCAAACTACAGTAAAACTCCTGCTAAACTGGAGTATATCTTTGTTACACTGAACATCCCACACAGTGTTTATTCCTTTAAGAAAGACAAAGCAGAGAAGAGGCAGAGGTAGATGTGAATGATCTCTTCAGACAATGGTAGAGTGATAACTCTGAAAATATTGCCTCAGGTGTCTGAACAGTTAGTCCTGAAGATGCAAAACTAATTACAAAATATTAAGTTTGCAACCTTAGAGACAAACAAAAGGGTTCCTACCCACTTCACTTTTCATATCTTCTGTGGCCTTCTCCTCTTTTTTTCTACAGCTTTAATGTACAGGAAAGTCCCTTTATTGTGCATGCAGCCAGTTCATTTGCTACCAAACACTGACCTTGATGTGAACTAATTAGGATTGCAATAGTTAAATAATACAGGTTGGGAGTCGGAAACTTTGTGGGTATAAAAGGCACCTTTGAACATAACAGCCATTTACACTTTCATGATCTCATCCCTAGAGCTCAGGGGGAAAAAAAGAAAGAAAGAAATACAAACTAATAAAGAGAACTTCATCTAGGGGCATTCTACACACGCAGCAGATTATCATCCCGCAAACCCTTATCCGGGACACCAAATGAAATGTAACTGGATTCTTTTAAATTCCAATACAGATCATGATTAAAACAAAAATCTTTTGTTAATAAGTAGACCTCTGATGATCTAAAGACATCCTGGTTCATTTTATTGACTTAGAAAAAGTAAATGTTATATCAAATGCAACCTTCATAGTTTGGCAGCTGAGGTCACCTTGGGGTGGGGGAGGAATGATATGAAGCAAAGTAGTACAAAGCTCCCTACAGAGCTCAGCCTTGACTCACAAGGTAAAAATAAGGTCTTCTTGTATGCTATAAAGCATTTTTTAAAAGAGAGTCACTCCTGCTAGCCCAGTCCTAAACACACTGCACAGAAGCAAGAACTGCTGAACCCAAGAGGTTTACAACTGGGAGATTAAGCAACTATTTTAAAGTGAATACCAGAGAACAGAGCATATTTTTTGTCCTGTTTAAAAATGACAGTCTGTAGGGGGAAAATAATCAGCATCTGAGTAAAAGCAGAACTACAAAAATGACATGCAAAGAAAAATAAAAAAAAAAATTTTTTTGTACAGACATCATCTTCTCATTTCACAGCTGAGCTGGGGTCACCACACAAATACAAAATTCTTTTTTTGAGCATATCTTTCAGAAAATGTTCTCCAACACTTCCTGTTTTCCTGAAAACATGTATCCTTCAACCAAGATGGACAATTATATACTCCAATGCTCTATAAAAAGTCACGAACGGAATCATCAATTGTTTCTCACTCAATCACCGTTATCATTACATCATTTTTAGGCCTGATAATTTCGACATAAAGACTACATTGACTGGCTTCATGTCAGACTAATTTATTTATTTAAGAACTGCTTATAGTTAAAAATTCCATGAATTGGATAAATAACACAGAATAAATCCATGCTAGAATATTGCATAAAACTTAAACATGACAACAGTAGTGAGGGGACAAGTTCTGTGAAAGCTTGTTGAAACAACTACGTTTTCAGCAGGCACCGAAAACTCAGAAGGATTAGTGCTTGTCTGACTTGCACTGGTAGAGTATTCTAGGGTAAGCACTGTGACATTGAAAACCCTATTCTGAGACATCATGGAGCAGAATTCTGAGGGTTATCTCCTGAATGGTATAGTACACACAGGAATGTAAGAGTAAGGGACCAAGCAATCATTATATATCCTAATCCTAAGAAGGCTTTGTAAACAAACACCAGAAACTAACAAATACCTGGCTCAGTGGCAAATACGGAACTTGTGGCAGCTATGCATTCATAGGGGATATGTACTGCTGATGACCTCTTCCCATGATCAATGTAGCTAAAGTGTTCTAGAATCTATAGTCTCTAGACCAATCTTATGTGAACCCCACATAAATAGTATTGCAGCAGTTCAGTCTTGAAGTGACCAATGCTTGGACCACAGTGGTCAAACTATCCCCATCCAGGAACAATCATAGGCATCATGCCAGCCAAAAATTAAAGAATGTACTTTGAGTTACAGAGCTCTCTTGGATCCCTACTTAACAGTGATAGATCCAGGAGCACTCCAGCCTGTGAACCTATTTCTTCAGGGGGATTTTTCAGATCCAGAAACCGCTCACCCAGAGATCCCCAGGATTCAGACTCCATCTCTTGGCCTTCATTTAGATCACAGCTACATCCAGACAACAATCCAAGGCTTGCACAACCTTTCCTTATTCTGTCATAAGTGTATATAACTCAAATCCTCTCATAACTATTCCCTATGGTTTTATATGGATGTCATAGATGTTAAGTAGTTCAGTTTTCCCCCCACCAATTCAACACAACTTTGAATAAGATAAATTTATTCTTCATTTGTTAGACGTCATGCACAGCTGTGACTGATGTTTAGTACATCATGGTTAATGACATCATCATGGCTGCCTCTTTGATATTGCCAGGGAACATCCATAGAGGTCAGATTTTGGCCCTGAAATCTCAGGGCCAGGGGTTCTCCTAGAGGAAAACCATGCAACTGCAAGGGAGCAGCTCTAGAACCTGTGAGAATAAGGGGAAAGAGAGTATTTCTGTGATTGACTAGCTCTGGGCTGAAAGCCAGAAGCTGAATGTTGAGATTTATACTCCTAACCATGCACTTCTCATGCACAAGAGTTTCTCAGAGCTTAAAAGATAAGAATATATTACATTCTGTTGAAGCCCTTAGGATAGGGTGGGAAGAAATGTAAGTAGAAAACCATTCAATGTTGAGAAAGTGCTGTGAGCTTTGCTTCTTGCTTGCCCAGTCTGAAAAGGAAGAATTGGCAGAAGAGAGACGGAGATGAAGTGCACCACGAGCTACACAATCTGGTTCCTAAATTCTTCCCACAGGGTGCAGACTGGAGACTGCCATTACTCTAAGAAGTGGTGGATTGGTTTCAGGCATGCAAAATCTACTTTGTTTTTCCCTCTGGAACCTCAAGATTTCACTAACCAGAGCCTTATGTAAAAGATGTAAATTAAGTACAAAAGACTTCCATTTAGGAATTTGTTCTGAGTCCTTCTTCCTCCTACACAAAAATCCACAATTTGTTATTCCAGCCTGTCTTCATTTTAGCAATATAATTCTATTTGGGTGCTGGGACTGGGGACTGAGACTGATTTGTTACTGGTACTCTTAAACAATTGGGATCTACTGTAAATCATAGATCCATATCTACCCCCTGCTACTTCGAAGATATATAAGGAAATATTATATTTTCTTCTGGTGCATGTACATTTCCCTGGAACCAGTGACATACAAGCCTTCCTTATCTCATATGCAATGAATACTCAGTGAGAGGATGGTATCTTTTTTGGGCGACAAGGTAGGGGGAAACTACAGCTCTTAGAACCTCCAGTCAGCTTGGCTAGTGGCCACAGTGGTTGTGGGACTCAGGCAGCTACAGTCAGAAATTTTGAGAGTTTGGGGGGTCACAATCCAAAATTCCACAAGTTGCATTCCAAAAATGGCAAGGCCTTAGAAATAGGCTCTGTTGAAATTGATGGGATTTCTAAAGAAACCTAGTTAGTAATTGTGTGTAAAATATGTTCACTTTGAATCAAAAGAACAAAGTATGAAATTTTGTGTCAAACAGGACAGGACTCTTTGAGATTTTAGGGCCAAAATCTGAGACCTAGGGACAGCTTCCATTGATCCCTCATAGACAGTGGCCCTTGATGATGTCATCCAGTATGATTCATTAATCAATCATAATTGCTCAGAATATGGCATTTAAATAAACAAACAAAGCCTAACAAATTAAAAAAAAATCTCTGGCTGGAAATTACATTACAAGCTCTCTATTGAACAGAGAAAAGCCTTTCCTAGCTCGGTTTTTAACAAACACTGCTTTTAACAACATGTAGTAGTTGCAGTACAATCAACTTTTTTTTTTTTATGGGGCAAGGGAGAAAGAGGAGGAGATGGACAGAGATGGAAGAAGGGGAAGAAACATGTTAAGTGTATCTAAGGAAAATGAGGTAGAAGGAGAAAGAAGGATGGGAAAGGAGAGGTAAGAAGAAAGTAGTGAGCAGAACTGGGGAGGAGAGAGAAGGAGGTACAGCACAAGATGAGAGGAGAGATTAGGGATGGAGGGAGAAGATTAGAGAGATTAGGGAAGGAGGAAAAGGAGTGAGGCAGAAGGGAGGGGAGGGAAGGGAAGGGAAGGGAAGGGAAGGGAAGGGAAAGGTAGCAGAAAATATTTAGCCAGAAGTTGTGGGCAGGAGAAGAAAAGGAATAAAAGAGAGAGAGAGAGAGTGAAGGGAAGATATTTAGCCAGGATTTGTGGAACTCAGGAGAAGTTAAAACAGGATGACAAAGAGAGAGAGCAATGGAATCAAGAATTAAATAAGAAAACGATGTATGACTCTGTATGACTCTAGGATCAAGCACCTAAGCAGAACAGAAAAAGAAAGACATTCCTATCAGGCTTTTGTTAACAATAGTACCACCCAGGTGCATTACAAATCAGGAAAAGAAACTGTACTATGGTTTCAACCATTTTAGAATGAAGAGATTGGAACAGAACTAGAAAGTGAATAATAAAGTATGAAAAGACACTAAGCAGCAATTCTGCAATACCATATTCATCGCTCCTGAGGCAGTGAATCTCAGTATTTCCCTGCACTAACTGCTTACTCATACTGCGCCCTGGTACCAGCTATGGCATTGCTTTCCAAACTGTGTGTCGTGACACGTTAGTGTGTCGGCTGCAGTGTGGAGATGTGTTGCACAAATGTAATGAGTGGAGGGGCTGCCTCTCCTGCTGCCACGGTGGGCCAAGTCTGGGTGAAGGGGTTGCCGCTGCCCTGGGCCAAAGAGGACCCCAGCGATGGAGGTGGCAGAAGCGGGCCAGGATTGGGTAAGGAGGATGCCTCTACTTACTGAATTACTATGCCGCGAAATGATGCATGTCTAAAAAGTGTGTCACCAACATGAAAAGTTTGGTTAGCTCTGAGCTATGGTTACAGAAGGATAGAGAGGAAGAAGGAGGGGACAAGGTAGCCAGGCGGATCTCCTGCAGAGTCTACAGAAACCACTTCCAAGCCATCAATAGGAGCTGGAGGAGCTGGAGCTGAAGCAAGTTTTTTTAAAAAACAACAAACTTTTCTTGGACAATGCTATTACTTTGAGATTTTCACCCTTGCCCTGAGGTCAGGGGAAAGGGGCCAAGTCTTGAGACTCAGGACCAGATCCTGAGTTTTGGGAACACTATCTTCCAAATGATGCACTGACCTCTCCCAATTCTGGCACCACACAGTGGACCATTGTGTTCAGCACAGTGCCACCAGCACTGCTAAAGCCGACAGACATGTTTTCTTCAAATGAATTATTACAGAAATCTTTGGGGACCTGCCTGTGATTCATGCATTCAAAATACAGGAGCTGTCCGAGTACATGAATGATATTCTGAATATGGTAACTGGAGTTCATACACACAAAGTGGAATAGCTTATACAATTCGCTTTTTACAGCATTTCTATATACCTATATATGGAACTTAGGAAATTACTTTTTTGGACAACTCTCAGTGTCGCCCAGTTAACATTTTGCAGTTCCCAAAGGTAATTTTTTTCAGCTTCTGTAAACATACCACACAACACTTGGTACTGAACAGCACTCAAACAGACTGCCTCAAACTATTGGCAGTTTCCAGTTCTCTTTGTTTTGATGGTATTTGCAGATTCACAGGTCTGCATCCAGTCCACCCTCTCCCTCCTTCCCTTGTGTCCCTCCTTTGTCCCCTCCTACAGATCACATGTCAGGTCTACTCTCATGTAACATTTCAGAAAAAGGTTTTCACCAATTTCCACTAAGCTGCTGCTGCTGTTGTCGTCGTCCCTGTTGTTGTTATTCAGGAGTTACAGTCAAAGTACTAAGTCCTTTAGCAATATTATGTTAGTTAAGTATTAGGATCATTTCGTTTTAGTGCTAACATTTCTCTTTCTCTCATCTGATCTCTTTCAAATCTTTAATTGGGTCTGAGATGGTAGAAACACACATCAAGTAACAAACATATCTCGTTTCAGAAAGCCCTGATTAGTTTAAACTGACCTGGGGAGTGAGAATGAAAAATCTCTGATAATGCCAGGAACTCCACATGACCTTAGCCAAAAGGCCAAGATCTCTAAAATAAAATCCAATCTGGAGACTTTTTTTCCCCATCTGGAGTTGCCCAGAGATTCCTGTAATACTTTTGCCTGAATTACAGCAAAAGTAAAAAGCTAACATATTATCCACTAACTTGATGCCCGCCACATATGTTAGACTACAACCCCTTTTATCCCCAGCTGGCTCTGTCAATTGCTGAAGGTACTGGGAATTGTAGTCTAACACATCCGGAGGGCAGCAGCTTGACAAGAAGATTACCCTAACAAGTCTAATGACATAGAAAGTTATAGTGTTTGCACTTAAATCATTTTATGTCCTTTTAAGAAAACAACATTGCTTCCCACTTTACTAAAAAAAAAGTTAGCTAAAGACTTGGTTAGATTTCCTTTCCAAGCAGATTAAATTAAAAAGGGAATGTTCCCCCTCTACCTGCCCTTCTTTACAGAGTGCTGACGTATTAGAATCTCTAATTCTCAGATAATGCTGAGATACTTGAAGGCAAAAGCAGACAATTATCATCCTTTGCAAGCACTTAAAAGATTTGGGCCCTGGAGCAAAATGCTGTTTACTGAAAAATGAATGTGCCACTTGTACTTAACACAGCCAACTATGTCTGAACTCACACATTCTGGATACTGGCCACCAGTGGACTCTGAGAAAGGTTTATAGGTGTGAGATAACATCAAGCTCCTGTCTGCATTTCATTACTGCAGGGCCTTTGCAGTGTTTTAGAACAAGAAAATGCAAGTACCAACAGAGATGTATTATTACATCTGTCTTTATGCTCACCTATTGCTGCATTAATCCTTCTTCTGTTGAGAGCACCATCATCTGTATACTGTGGACCACCCTGTCAAGAAACATTGCAAGAAGCATACTGCCTGTTTGTGACCTCTGAGAATCTAGCTCTTTGTCTATGGCACAAATCAAGAACACAGGGCTCTACTTCAAGCTCAAGCATCCCTCTCACTGTTGAACTAGAACATCAAGATCCACCAGCTGGAGCTTCAGAGTTAAAGCTGGGACCCAACTGAGCTCACAGTCCCATCATACAGAAATCAGTTTCTAGTTGCTTGAAGTGCTCTTCATTTCAGCAGTAAAATCTGGGCTGGTGGCAGGGTGTGTATGTGATTTTACTAGTGGTGGTGTTAAAACTGGTGGAAATCAGAAATCCTTGCCAATCTATTGCAAATCAACAGTGATCTATCAGTAAGTCATGAACTACCTTCAGCCCACGTATAGTATTGAAGCTTGTATTTAAAAAATAACCACTAGCAATATTTAAAAGACTTGGAGATTAAAAAAAAAAACTCCCTCAAGAGCTGAGACAGTATTGGAAAGCAATCCAGCTGTCTATCCAGGACAATTTTGTTCTGAAAGAGAGGGAGAAACAAACAAATAAAGAAGACAAAGTGCCACTGTGGACATCCTCCTAATTGTTTTAAGCCAGCAGGCACCAAATCTACCTTTAGAATAAGATGAGTTCAGTGATTATTACTCTTTCTTAAACTTTGAATAAAGCAACAACTACATCAGGAAACAAACGTGATCAGGAAGCATTTTTTCTGTCTTCTCTGCCTCTTCCAGACATATGACAATTTATCTGCTGTGTTGCTTTTTCTTTTTCTTTTCTGGAAATATGTCTAACAAGGCCTTCATTGTCTCAGACAGGTGTGAAACTGGAACTGATTCACAGTCAACAACCCTGGTATCAGAGCCAGCTCTTGAGCTGAAAATATGCACCAACCATTCAGTAATGCCAACACAGACAGCCAGCGACTCAACAATTTAAGGCTTAAGACAGACAGACAGATAGACAGACAGACAGACACACACACACCATAAATCAGATGACGATGAGCTAGCCAACAGTCGGCTGCTTCAGCAGATGCCTGCAGACTGTTTGTGCAGATCAAACCTTGCCTGTTTGGGTTAGTGGAAACATTTTTCCCCCTTCTGAAGATGAGAGGCTGGGTGGAGCAACTAGTTCAAACACATCTCTGTTGGCACTGTCTTGTCTCAGCCATCCTCTTGCATACGCCTTTTGTGAACCTTCACAAGTATGGCAAGGAATGCTTAGAGTACAAATAAGGGAGGGATCGCATATTGCCTGTATTTTATTTGTGTTTGTCTTCCAAAAATAAAAATTGGTCATCTCTTTATAAAATTGTAATGGCAAACTAAGAGCTGTGTGGAAGGACAATTCCTAACTGCCCAGGGCAACCAGTTTGGATATCCAAAAGCAATGTTGTCCTGAGTCACCTAAATAGTTGGTAGTAATGATAAATTTGCAAGCACAGGTGCTCATAGTGACACTCATCATAGCTGCATTTCTGAAACAACTAGGGTATCAGAAGATAACCTTAACTTGTATGTGTTGTCTTCTTCTTTACCCTGGTTACAGATGAATGTTCCAGGCCCCATTCTCTATTCTTCAATCTATAGACGTTGTTTGTCTCCACACTAATTTATGCACCAAAATTGTATGGAAAACAACAAACCCTCATAATGGCTTAGTCCAATTTGAACTGCAAAAGCAAGGCCAAACAACAATAGCAACACCACCTATCCAAAGGCCCATTAGGGCAGATATGACACATAACCTTCCGCTCCAATGTTGTGGTTGGTTGGAAGGGTGTGCTCTCTGGCTCATTTAGCTGAGACAGTGCTAAGATTTATCCAAGTCCATTCTCTGCTGCTTGTGTACCTGAAGACTCACGGCAACTAGCCTCAAAGGCTAACCCTCAGATTTCTTTTTTTTAAAATATTGTTATACAATATACATAATATAATATACATTATAAATATGCTTACTTAATATACATGCTTACATACAGATTTATATCAGCTTATCTTCTTAACTGAATGGCTGAGTAACTGACAGAGATTGCTAATCCTTCCGTATAATAATTGATAAAGGATCCCAACCATTCTCCAAATAATTATTTACACGCTCTCAATCTTCCTTGAACCTTTTCATTAATTTGTCTTTTAACAATATTGATAATTTATCAATCTGCATTAAATCATGCATTCCCAAAAGCCAGTCATCAATTGTTGGTACACCCTCTTTTTTCCATTCCTTAGCATATAATAATCTTGCTTTGGTTATCAAGTACAAAATTTTTCGTTTTGTTTTGTTTCCCAATATCAATTCTATCAATTCAACCATATTTAACAAATAGCATTCTGGTTGCATAGGGACATTTATTTTCAAGATTTTTGTAATTTCCAAATGGATATTTTCAGATTTCAAATAGGTCTCTTGCTGATTCATTTATCATATGGGAGGCATTAACATGGATCTGACAGTTCCTCATTCCTGGAAATATCCTTGATCTTGGAAAACAGATGGTCCCATTCTTTCAGCAGATGGGGTACTGTCCACCTAATTCTCAATACTCTTTCCAACCATCCAGGGGATGCAAACTATGACCCTGGAAGACAGGACACCAGATAGAAAACTAGACAGTGCTGGCTCCTGCCTGGTGACCCTTTGTCCCATTAGCCTTAGAGGGCACCAGCTGCCACTGTCTTGCTGGCAATGCTGAAGAGGCAAGAGCCCCTTTTTCCTAATACAATCAACCAAGGGACCCAAATTAATAGCTGTGTTTCTTCATACTTCTCAGAATATGAGATTTGCAACCTGCCTAACCTTTGTCGTGAGAGCAAACACATAAAAGGATCTCTGCTGGATTGGACCAACAGCCTTTCTAATTCAGCATTAAGCACACACAGTGGTTGACCAGATGCCCACAAGCAGGATATGAATACAACTGCATTCTTCCACTCAGTTACTTAGAGAGGGACATTGCTTCTGAAACTAGAGGTTGCATATAATAAATATGATTATTAACTGCTGAAAACCCTATGTTTCCCTGGAACATCACAGAGACTGAAAGAGAAGGAGTCAGACTTGGAGCAGGCACCTGACACACACATGCACATGTAGCACTTCTTTGCTCCAAATCATACTTCCCAAAGCTGTTTTCTTTCTATGAACTGTGCCCACGTGGCTCTTCCCATATACTTCTCCAAACTGTCTGAAGGATTCATCTCCATGTCCTCTGGAATAATTTCATCCTTACACTGAACTGTTTTTTCTCCCATTGCTGTTGTTGCTGGCAGTACGATCCCCCTCTCTCCCTTCATGCTCCATTATTTTTATTGTTATTGTTAATCTCTTCTCAAAGTGCACAACTTGTTTGCCATTTTTGTCTGAGGGGAGATAGATGATTCATGTCCTCATCCACAACAGAGAAACATGGTCACACAGTTGTGGTCCTGCTGGTAGCTGCTGTTCTGTCACACCCACCTGTTTGGGTTTATGATTTTTGGCTGGACAATGTCAACCACAGCTGCAAATGTGATCTGATGACACAAGATTCATGAATGGAAGCAACAGCTTAGTCTCACATAAACAAGGAGCCAAGTACTAAAAACTAAAAGGAAGAAAGAAGGGGTTTTAACAAAGTAGCCAGATATGAAATTTTTGTTTCCTTTTTTTTACTTTTATTTAAAGAGAAAACAATAATTGAGGGGGGTCAGAATGCCAGCTTTTTAGTGAATGCCTAAATAATTATTTTAAATTATGATCTGAATCTTATTGGTACTCTTAGCACTGAATGAATTGTTGAGCACCCATGTAAATAACATTGTTTCAGTCTATTGTAGATGGGACACCACATATTCCATATTTTTCCCCATTATCTAAACATCACTGCTTTCTTCCAAAGCTTTTTAGGCCTTTCAATTTCTTTCTAAAATTAGCATTCTTTAACTCTCCCAGAGTTAAAGAAAAACAGTGGCCAAAAAGAGTTTTAAATATCCTTTTTAATTCTTCATGCACAATCTAATGGCTAAGATTGTTCAAAAGCAAGAGTTTGGTATGCCTCTATTTCAAGGACATACAGTGAAATCTGCCAAAGGATGTTAAAAAATATTTACAGCCTCCTAAAAATTCAACTTTATTTTAGAGCTCTGTGTTAAATGGGCAACTTTTTGAGACAGAGACTTAAAGAAGTCCCCTGAAGTCCTAAATCAAATAAATCCAGGGATGCTTCTTTTTATGCTCAATTAGATGATTGCCAGTTTTAGTTTGCTAACCCAACTAAGTAGAAATACAATATCTTTTCTAACAGCCCCAAAGCTCACCATTTGGCACTGGGTTGACCTAAGATCCTCCACCCTCCACCAGGAACATGAACTAAAAGTTCTTAACAGAGAGAGGTGTTAGGCCTTCCGTGGGTGGTGGTAATCTAAATAGTCATGTGTAGGCTTGTGCCTAAAGCTGACTGACATCTATAGAGTGAGAGAACAGGAGAGATTTCAGGAGGATCAAGCCCTGGTTAAGTTTGTACTGCATCTGATTACTCACAGTGTACACAAGAAGGGAGGGAAGCATTTCAGCCAGGGTAAGGTTGTAAGGTTGTCAGAGAGAGAAAAAATGACTAGCATTGGACTCAGAGAATGCCATACTTATAATTTCATGTGTCCATGTGGATTTTTCAAAACAGTAATTCATTTACCTTCTGGGGGAGATAAAAGCACATATTGTGTATGCAGAAGGCCTCGTGTTTCATCCTGGCATCTCCATGGAATCTCCGTGGAATCAATGGTAACTTCATATAGCAACATTTATGTACAGTCTGTGGGGCCCACTAGGATTGGCACTAACAGTAAGGTTCACGTCTACATTTCTACATCACCTCCTGCTTGAAAATGTGCTATGTAACCATTTCAGTGGTATTTTTTAATTCCTACATGAAAATCTGCAGACTTCAACCATAATAATGGAAACCGTTCCTTGACTAGATATCTAATATGACACATCTGAGTATATCTTGACTTGACTGATATATACATGAAGCAAAGAATGATACTGACATGAAAGAGATGTCACACATTGTTCCCTTTGTAAGATGGTAAAGTCACAACTGCTTGCATTTTATTTTGATTCCTTTTAGGTTACTGGTCTTTACCTGGCAGAACCAGCAGAACCACAGGGTAATTCTAGGAACTGTATTCCAAAAAAGTAATTTTCCAAGCTCTGTCAATTGGTGGATTGGAGGACCCACAACCGACTTTCTACCACAGCTGAGTTTCTACCCCCTTACAACTTGGTATTTAAAGTGAAGACAACCTGTTCAGATATTACTGCCGTAGTAAAGATATCCCAGATTTAATCTTCTTGGGAGGAATATAAAACAAAATCACTGGATTTAATCTTATAAGGCTGCAAATAGAACAGACACTGTGAAAGGCTTATAAAAATCAAGGGGTGAAGCTGACTTTTTTTTTTAAAGGAACACAGATAACATATCTACCTTTCATGTCAGAAACTGTTCTTGCAAGTCTCCTGATTTTCAAAGATGATTGTCATGAGGTGGTGGCAGCTTTAAAAAGTCATAGAAACCAAAGAGATCATGTAGGCCACAGAGCTCATAAGGTGTTCCCTTGGACTGGTTCCCATACTGCCAAGAATATATATGCAGGCCACTGAATGTTTATCAAGTTGCATTCAATGAGTGTTTGCTTTTAAGGTAAGGCATTTTTATTTATTTATTTTTGTCATATTTACCATGGGAGGTAATTTGAGCCTGGCTATCAAACGATGAAGTGTTCTGCCAAGAAGAGGATTACAGTTTATATATATTCTATGGAGAGAAACTGGATTTGTCACTGAAAGACTAAGAAAGATTTTATTTACAGAGTTTTGCAACCAGCACCTTTAATCTTCATTACAACTGAGTTATTCATGGGTCTATACTATGCTTCCAAAGCCAATAAAAAGGAGCTTTAATACAGCTGGCATAAGGTCTCTCAAGTCTGATGCACCCACCATCCCTTTTGAACCTATCTGAAGTCCTACATAAGAAACACACCTGCTTCTGGTGACATTATTTACACAATAATTAAAATTCACTTGGCTCTTTCATCTTACACTGAAGTCATATTTTCAGTTATTCCTCTTCTTTTACTTCCTCCAAGGAGGAATCTGTGCATGCCTGTATGCCTGCACAAACACACACTATTTTATCTTCATGACAAGCATGTGGGATGGCTTGAGCCACAGATAGTGCCTGGCCCAAGGTTACCCAGAGAGCTTCATGGAGGAGTGAAGATTTCTGCAACATACTCCAAGGACATTCCTTAGCCATGGCTAAGGCCATGCTTCCAAATTCAGTCTTCTGAACTGTCCAAGTGATAAGCGTCTGGGAGATGAGGCTGAAACTCTTTTTTTTGGTTCACCTGAAGGGAGTGAACACAATAAGGGACGTTCTCATGTTAAATCTTGATCAATTCAGTTCCAGGGCTTAGAAGTGGAATAAAATTATTTGTGGTCTTGGTGTGAACATTTCTAGCTACCTTTTAAGGACCTTTTATGAGCACAATTTTCCTTTCATGTCTTAGATTAGAAGTGGGCAAAGTGCAGTCTGTAGAACATATGTGGCCCCCATGGCTGTTTTGTGGCCCTTGCCCCTGTCGCAGTAATTTCTTTTTTAAAAATGAAGTAAACCAGAAGTGTCCTTTAGTCACTTCCTGTTTTGAAAAAAAGGCCTCTGCTGGGCCTAAAATGGCCCAGAGCGGCCTAAAAGCAGCCCTAGGTGCCTTAGAACATGCTGATAATATCCCCAGTCCCTGCAGGGCAATGGGGGACATGTGGAGGCAAAGAATTGGGTGAGGGTACTGCTCTTCAAGACTTCCAATGGGGTAATGCAACCCCATAGCTTCCCATAGCTGCCAATGGTGCCAGTGAGCTGCAGGATGGAAAGAAAGGAAAGGACGCTGGATTTAGGAGTCCTATAGGAAATGTGCGGCCTCACTATTTAGGTATACTACAGGCCAGTGGCTTGTAATAGTTTTTTTTTAAAAAAAAGTAGCTATTTAAGTTACTTTTCAAGGGGAGAAAGTAAAACATTCTTTTGAAAAAAAATGCAACAATTATAATAACTAACTACTTTGAGTCCTGAAATGGTAACAAATTACTTTTAAAGGAACTTTACAAGTTCTTGCTCACAGGTGTTTTGAGGGGCACGTTTTTTGTTTTTGTTTTTTTGCAAAAAATCAGCCTCTAACCTGGTTGGTCAAGTTACCCAACTGACAGAGAGTAACAAGTAACTTGATGCTGAAGTGATGGAGTCCCCATGGCCAGACTCTTCAGATGGAGTGTAGGAAGAGATGGATCAGGCCCTAGTAGGTCGTATATGAAGCCCCTGCCCTTTGACGCCCTGTGACAACGTGCTCTTTTGACGCTTCTAAATTAATGACAAGTTTGATTAATTTGACGGAGGTTCGGCTCTTTCATCAATTCTTCTTGACTATGGAGGCTTGCTTAGAACTGCTTGCATGTACATGCTGCTTGCAAAGCAAGCTGAAAGGGGAATAAAGGCAATAGGCCAGCCGAGAGACTTTGCAAGCAGCACACATGCAGTCCATAACAAATAAACCTCCATCAGTTCTTCATGCTCCCTACAGTACAGTACATGGCTTCAGCTAAAGCAATTCAGTTTTCTGATAATAATCTGATCCGTGTCCTGTCAGATAAGTGAGGGAAGCCTGCATGCAGATTTTAAAGTGAATGTAAGACTGTTGGGATGAAAAAAACACAGTGACTGATCCCCTCTCTACAGTTTTTGAAAACATAAAATTCAACATATACTCAGGTTTTCCTTCAATTTCAGACAAAATAAACGGGATATTTGGTAGGCAAGGAACAGAAGTATAGGGAAATACAGCTGTTTTTCTATTATAAATGATGGGGGTTAATTCTGGATAGTGGAACTAGACAAAAAGTAAACAGAAGCTAAACTATGTAGCGTTACCTAGTGGTTGGAGAGAACGTTACCCATAAAAATTATGCTCTCATCTGTAATTTACTAGATTCTCAAAATGGAGAATATCCTTATCTGATCTGCAAAGTGATTATCCCTTGTGTTGGGAGAATCCATTTCTCATCTTGTTGCCAAACAATTAATTTTGTTTTCTTCAGCTGATTAAGAGTAATAGCCTAAGGAAAAAGCAGATTTGTTGCACCTTGCCAAAGAAATTCCATCTGTCAGAACTGCACACATGAAGATACTAGAATGCCTAAGATGAAGAGAGCATAAGCAACACCTTTTCTCATCCACTCCTCCTGTCTCTTTACGGAGGAGCTGTCCTGCTAGACATCTCTGACATTGCAGGGAAAAGAACAACTGTAAATTGCTTCTTATTCCTATCAGAAAACTGCTGGAATGCCTGAGAAGGACTTTATTGTGATTTTATTGATCAAGGTTGCTTTTCACCAAGAAGCCTATAACTAATCTCTTTGGCATCTGACCCTAACTGGAAGCCACTAGTTTCTATGGAGCATCATTTCGCAATTGTACTCTGATCCAAGGAGAATGAAACATGATCAAAAGGTATGGGCAGGGGTGTAGCTTTGTAGGGAGGCAAAACGGGGGCACTGCACCCTCCAAATAAGAATTCTGCTCTCCAAATGAATTTTTTCTTCAGTCTCCAAATTTCTTGCATTACAGACATGTGAAATACTGAAATGATTCATTAAGAACCTCTTGTACTCTCTGTGTTCACATTCCTATAGTAACTTTACCTACTACTTTTGTTTGGATGCTCCAACTGATATCTAAAAGTTCAACTGAAGTTTTAAATTATTGCAATGCTAGAAATTTTGGGAGGGAAGAAAAAATTAATGGGGGTCCTCAACTTGCCGTTCCCCTAGGTTACACACTGGATGCAGGCATTCTGCTGTGTTCATGAATCTCTGCTTCTTTCTCTGACAGACAAGATTGGCCTTGGACATTTGCCATCTGAAGCAAAATACAAGATTTTTCACAGGAAGTGAACAGAAACTTACTGGACAGGTGGCTGAATCTTATTTCAGCTGTGACATTGGGATGCCATCCTCAAATGCATGGCACCTGCAGACTAGTGTAGAGGATATGGCACAGAGAACATGGCACTCACAGCGTAGCACTCCAGCAGAAGGGAAGATGCCTCACTCTACCTACTAACAGGCTGTTTTGTGGTCAGTGATGGCACTATCTTGTAGATGAGAGAGGTGCCTCTACTCATACCTAACAGGCACTCACCAATCACTCACAAACCAGAAAAAGAAGTGGTGTCAGGGTAGGGGAAAGAAGGGAAATATGCATAACCAAAGATATTAAATTCTAAACTAAATTAAATATTAATTGAATTAAATATTAAATTCTACAATTAGGCCACAAAAACCAAATGCGCAGATATAGGACAGGGCACTTTGCTTAGCAACAGCACATGTGAAAAGTATTTCAAGTTGAACATGAGCCAGCAGTATGATGCTGCAGCAAAGAAGACAAATAAATGTTTTAGCTGGCATGAATAGAACCACGGTTTCCAAGGCAAGGGAAGTAACAGACCCACTACATTCTGCACTAATCAAGTCTCATCTGGAGTAATGAGTTTGCTTCTAAGTGCCTCATTTAAAGATATAGGCCCTTTCCGCACTGAGGCTTCTAGCGCAAGCGGGGGAGGCCGGCAAGTGCAAGAAGGCTCATCCGGGAGGCTGCCGCTTCCCCCCTCCTTCCTTCCGCAGGTGAAGGAACCAGCGGGGAAGCGGCACCGAAGGAGGCTTGTTGCGCAAGCCGCCCTCCCCCGTGCGAAGCGGGAGACCTCGCGCCGGATTCCCACCCTGCGCGCGCGCGCGCGAAGCAGGCGGCGTCGCGCCGGATTCCTCCCCCCACGCGCCGGATTCCTCCCCCCCGCGCGCGCGCCGGATTCCTCCCCCCGCGCGCGCCGGATTCCTCCCCCAAGCAGGCGGCGCATCCGTCGCGCTACCTCCCCACTCCGCTCCTTCCTTCCGCAGGGGCGGAGGGAAGGAAGCGCGACCCGGCCGGCTCCCGGAGGCTCCGCACGAAAGGTAAGTGCGGGTGGGCTCCGGGAGCGTTGCGCGAGCGCGGGGTGATTTTCGCTTGTACGCGAAAATCAAAAAACCCACGCTCGCGCCGCTTCAGCCCCGTGAGCCGGGCGGAAGTGGGAGTGCGTCGTGTGGAGCGACGCTCCCACTCCCGCGAGGCTCACGGGGCTATCGCGCGCGCAAAGGCCCGTGCGAAAAGGGCCATAGACAAGTTAGATCAGCTTCAGAGAAGGGCAACAAGGATGATAAGAGGTATGAAGAACAAAACATAGAGGGTAAAGCTGAAGGAGTTAGGCATGTTCAGCCTGGTGAAGAGAAGACTGAGGGGTTATATGCTGCACTCTTTCATGATCTCAAATACTGTCACAGAGAGAAAAATGCAGTTCTGTTTTCTCTTGCCCCAGAAAGCAGTGCTTGGTCTAATGATTTTAAGTTATAGGAGGGTAAACTTCAATTGAACATTAGAAGGAACCTCTTATGGTAACAGTGGTTCAGCAGTGGAACCCATTACACAGAGATGGGTGGGGTTTCTTTCTCTGGACATCTCTGAAAAAAGGCCTGGTGGTTAGCTGCTGGGGATACTTCAGCTGGGATTCCTGCACTGGGCAGAAGTGGGGCTGGGTGGTGGGTTTGATGGCCTATAATTTTATGTTTCTATAAGTTTCAGTAATTTCACAGCGAATTGCTGCGTCTTATTCTTGTGACCATTCGCCCCTTTTTCCTCGCTCGAAACTCGCTTTGCAGCGGTTTTTGGAGCGGTAGTTACTGTTTGAGTGTCCGAGCCCAGCATCTCTGCGGTGCTACGGATCACTTCATAAGGCTCCAACTTGCCTTTCCCATTTTTTCATACACCTTCTCTGATGCCATTATCTTTTGCCACCGTTCTGTGTTTTTCTCTGTTCCAATCTATTAATTTCCCCCTGATTTGTCGGAGAGGGACAGATTACGTGTTGCTAGCACGCAGGAGAAAATAAAAACCGACGGAGGGGGACAAGGAGCAGTTAATGGCTGTTTTAAAATGGAATGTTGACGGCTCCTGCTTCGGCTGGCGTGCGAGGGATAAACCCATGTGCTGTGGATTGCTCCTCCTGTCAGCCCGAGAATGGAAATTACACACGAGTAACATTTAATTTTGAAATAGCACATTAAAAATAATTTTGTAGTGAATATGTAATTTATAAATTGGACAGGGCTCTTCAGCACCTTAGAATTCTGCTTTATACTGTAACACTTACATCTATGAATCCTGGAGAAATACATTTTGAAGTGTTCCTGCTTGAAGATTGAGGTTAATTATCTCTAATAAAATCAAGTAGATTTCAAAGCTAAAATATGAACACTATATCCAAATATATCACCCTATGGAAACATTATTTAAAATTCCTTGTGGTCAACCATACCAGTGTATTTCTGCAATTCCTAGGAACCATGATAAAAATAGATGTTTTCAAGAAATATGATGATAAGGGAGACCTTGAAAACATCTCTTACACAAAACTTTTGCATCTGGAAGCAGACAAGAATTATATCAGTATGTACATCTTTTATTTGGCTCATAACTGATCATCAAGTGGTTTGCCTGTCCTATTAGCAAACTGCCATTTTTGTTACTTTTGAAAATGTGCTTGTAAGCAGTTTTTAAACTGTCGTCACACGTGGTGGCAAGACTTATAAAGGGGTCATTTTAAGCATAAAAAGATGAAGAGACATTTAATGAAATGATTATAGAAAGACAACAGAAGGAAGGAAATTAGTGAGTCTTCATAGATGCTTAAATAGTGGCTAATCTTGTCTTTTTTAAAAGACACACATCTTAAATTCTTCCACATATTTCATGCAGTATCCAAACAAGCATATAACTACTGAAGAATACAGGAGCTTGTACTTTGAAGCAGCATTAATTTTATTAAATTTAATCTCAAATAAAATATTTAGGCTGCAATGATATACACAAGCTCCAATGAAACGAAGGGGACTTACTTCTGAGCTGACAAGCAGAGATTTCATTGTTGAGGGCTGAGGAATGCTCCAACAATATCACTCTCACGTACAGAAGAAGCATTCATTTTTAAATTGAAAGCAAAATGAAAGCAAGACAACTTAGTTTTTCTACATTAGTAATTCAATATTTACCCATTCCAGTATGTGTGGGCTAGACACTGTGCCTTTCAATTAAGACATTTTACACTGTCCTACAAAGAATAAACCACAGTTCTGTGGGGGGGCTTGTCTTTTGAGAGATTGTTTTTGATCACCCCTTTGTTGATCAGGTTAATCCTATTCTATGCCATTTGCTCCATAAAGCTTCCTGAGGCAATGCTACCTATGACAAATTACTATTTTCTCCTATGCAAATATCTGCTTGTAAAATCCTATAGATACATACACACAAAACAGTTTTTCAACTTGAAAGAGTAGTTACTCCCAATCTACCCTGTGAAGCCATAGGTTTTGAACTTCTAAATGGACAGGTGTATTTTCTTTCTTGTAAATGAAAGAAACTTAGAAGTCAATTACAGTAATTTATGGGCACTTAACCTGCATGGACATGTTTTCATAATGTAAACTACTTTCTGTTTGAAATGTGAAACTCATTTTTTTAAAAAAATTGCAAATGCATTTACACACACACACATACACAAACACACTCCTTTGTAAGTTGAGACCTCTCCGAATAAACCACAAAAATCCCCCTTCTTAATACATAAACACAGGTAAATTTCCCAAAAGTATATTTTAATTAAAATTGCAGTGAAATAATCACTAATGTTCTTTTCCTGTGATATTTAGAAAGTGGTGCTGGAAGTTCTTTTCCAACTCCTACATACACATGAACACACAAAAAGAACTTTAGGTTACAACAATACCGTTTTTTTAAGCATAAGAAAAATCTGCAAAAATATCCTAGCAGCTGCATTTCTTCAGCTTTACTTTGAAGATTAAAAATGTTGTTTAAAAGACAGTGAACACATTAAGTCAGGAACATCTGAGATTAGATTTCTACTGAAATAAATTAGACTTATTGCAAAGGCAATTTTACAGTTTCCATTTATTCATAGCTAGACTTAACATAAATCCCATTGGTCAGTCCCATTGACCAATATGTAATATATTATCTTCTTGTATAAGTATCTTACTCATTGTTAAAAGAACTCTGATTCTGCAACACAGGCATGGGCAACTAACACTCCACAGATTACTTGGGACTCCAGGACACTTTTTGTCTCTCCAGTGCCATTCAGTTTGGTACTGCAATGACAGCAACAGTGAAAACAAAACAAAACAAACAAACAAACGAGCACATTTTTGTACTGTGCGCATGGAAATATAATTTCTTTTTTTTTCTTCTGCACATAGGAAACATGTTTCCCTAATTCTCATTCTCTGATGCTTTCCCAATGTCAAATAAACCAATGGAAGTGTGTGTGTATGTGTGTGTGAACAAAGATGGAAGTATTGTATTATGCTTCCATGCTGATTCACACAAGAGCACTTGGAGAAGGAAGTAAAAAAGAAGCCAGTATGCTTCCTATTCCTTTGTGACTTAGCTCAGTCTATGATTGCTAGTATGGAGAAGTGGTTAGTTGGAAAGGTAATCAGCTAAGCAACCATGGAGTACAAATACTACTCAAGGAGGAGGAAAAACAAGCATGAGGAGAGCAGTGCGACTTGTGGCCCTCCAGATATTTAACTACAACAACTCCCAACACTCAGACTTAAGTCCCTGACCCACTGACACAGGAGCCACCAGTCATCATTAGTTGAACCTAATACCAAGGCTAGCCATAGAGTAATCCAAAAATGCAAGATTCCCAAGACATTTTTTTGGATTTACAGTTAGATTACTGCAAGGTGCAGCATGTGGGATGCCTCTGAAATCTGCCCAGAAACTTCAGTTGGCCCAAAGAGTTGCAGCCAGATTGATAAATGGGGCTGGCTACGGGGAGTACATAAGGCCCTTCTTGCAGCACCTCCACTGGCTCCTGGTTCATTTCCAGGCGTAATTCAAAGAGCTGGTTTCAACCTATAAAAAGTCCCATACAGCTGGGGTCCAGGTTATTTGAAGGACCATATCTTCCTTTATGAGCCCATTAGAGCAATAAGAGCATCTGGAGAGGCTTTTCTCTCTGTCCCACTACCTTCTCGGGCTTGTTTGGTGGGAACAAGGGAGAAAGTCTTCATGGTAGCCTCTCCCTGACTTTGGGACTCCCCCCATAGAGTGGCTGGGAGGGCCCCATACTTGCTTTCCTTCAGACAGCAGGTCAAAACATTTTTGTGCCCTCAGGCTTTTACAAATTGTCAAGGATTGGGCTTTTAATGCTCTGCAATGCTGTTTTTAAGGTTCGTATAGAGCCTTTTAATGAGTTTTAATATTTTCAATGTTTTGATTTTATAAATTAATCGCTTTTTAAAATCTTATATTTATATTTTTACTAATGCTTTTGTATGGTTTTAAATTTGCATTGTTTTAAATATGTTGCTAGCCACCTTGAGTCCCATTATTGGGAGAAAGGAGGGAAAGAAATGAATGAATTAATGAATTAATTAATTAAATTTTACTCTTCTCAAATTTGCAGTTATTATGCTGAATGTATTTACTTCTGTACCATTCCAGATAGCTTATAGAGGTCTGAATGTTACACTAGGGCACTGGAAGACCAGGGTTTAAAACCTGCTCAGCCATGAAAGACCTTGGGCAAATCACACTCTTTCAGCCTCAGAAGAAGGCAGTGGCAAACCTCTTCTAGATAAATCAAGCCAAGAAAACCCTGTGATAAATTCACTTTAGGTCACCATAAATTGGAGACAATGTAAATGCACACAACAAGAACAAAAACATAGTTCTAACCAGACAAACTAATTACAGGATAAATCTAGTTTACTTTGATCTTCTATCAGGAAGAGATACTCTTGTCCAGTGTCAAGAACAGAATCTTTCATTCATTATGAACACTGTACTTACTTCCTTGCATAATACAATATAGTAATAGTATCATACCACTCTACAGTCCTAAACATTTGCACTGGCTTATCTCCTTGTGATGCCCTTGTAATACTAGTGGAATGTTTTATGATGTCATACACTGTAACGTTATGCTGATATAGTGCTTGGTAGACACTAGCTTGAGCATGTTATAGACTAGTGCAGTAAGTCAGTGAAATATTTGCATATTGTCAAAGCACTGGTTTCTTCTTTTAAAGAGATTTCCCACATTAGCTTTCTAAAGTAAAAACTAGGCAAAGCCCAAGTTGCGAGTTCCTCTTATTTGGCTTCCAGTTTTTATATTCCTAAGTTTTTGTTGTGGAAAAATCTTTTAAAGCCTATAATTTTAAGTTATATGAAGGACAACCAAATCGTATCTTCTGATATAAAGACTGGATTCAACATAACATTAAAAGCATTATTGCTTCACAAGAAGTAATAATTTCACAGGCTGCATTTGGATACAGTTCTGGGTGTCATATTTTAAGGAGAACATTGACATTCTGGAGTATGTCCAGAGGAAGGTAACTAGAATGTTGAAATAAAGTCCTATGAGGAGTGATTGAAAGACCCAGTTTGTTATCATGGAGAAGACAAAAAAATTGTAACAGCTACTTCCAAATACATGAAGGGCTGCTACCCAGAAGACGGAATAGAGTTCTCTCTTGCTCAGAGAATAGGATTAAAATCAGTGGTTGAAACTGAAGGGAAGCAGATTTTGGCTAAATGTTAGGAAAGTTTAATAACAGGACAAGCTGACTGGCTGTGAAACTGACTGCTTTAGAGTGTAGTGGACTCTCAGCTGAAAATATTTAAGCATAAGCTGAATGGCCAGCTGTCAGGGTCAAGGATTCTGTTGTTGCATCCTGCACTGAAGATGGTGCACTTGAGCAATGGGTTGGATTCCATGATGCTGTTACCCCACTGGCATACCCTATCCTGGGGACTATAAATTTGATATCAGATATGCCCACCATGCCAGAGAGGTTGCCCGGATGGGCACATAGGCTCAGAGGTCAAATGACCAAAACTAGGTCAGGCCAGGAAAATCCCCAGTCATGTAGTCCAAGGAGACCTCAGGCAATACATATCTACATAGACAAAGAGTCCTCAGCCAAAAGTAGCCAACTTGAGGGGATTACGTGTTTTCCCCAAGTTGAGCAATATTGATTCTGGAAAAATCCTATAAGGTGAGGTCCATCTACATAAACCAATACTGCAACCCTACTTGACTGCAACCCTGCTTGACTGCAACCCACTCGCTATTGTATGGCATTCCTTCATTTTAGCCATTGTTCTTCCCAGGAGAGGGCCTGTCCTCAAGGTACGTTCTGCCCTATAAGTAGTCCTAGTTTTTGGTCTCTTCGGAGAACTCCCCACCACACTAGCAGACCAGCACTCTGTTAGTTGAGTGATCCCCTCAGCCATCTCTTTGCTGAGCTCCATTCTCACTGCTTCCTGGACCGAAGACTTCAGGATAGGTGCAGTATCACCACTTCTACAATCCCTTTGCTATATCCCCTATCCATTTTTCACCTCTTTTCCTTCTCAACAGGCTTTGTGTGTGTGACTGAGTGATTGTGTTGGTGTGTGAGAATATATTCATTCAATAAAATCCATTTATTCAATACATTTGTCTGGCTTTTTGCTTGGCCTGGCCCTGTAAAGTTGGGTAAAAGATCCTGCTGGGTTACCCTGCCCCTCATTTTGCTATTGACAGTGCTCCACTAGTTACCCTAACCTTTATAACCTTGGAGTGATTCATGGTGACCCCCACGGGACCCCCAGAAGTCAGGGTAACAATGCCTTCCAGCTGTAAGATCTTGTGGCTTGTTCAGATAAACCATAGCTGTTTTAATGTCCAGTGCCAAACCATGCCTTGTTGGAAACTGATAAAGCAGGTGGTGAAATCATAATTTCAGACTTGTTTGCAGGTCACAGTAATGCTAACCATATTTGTCACTATGTCTGAATTCACCGACAGCTGACAAACTACAAGTGCCATTATTCTGCTCTAAGAGGCTGTTGCACCAAAAACACAGGGGTGAACTTATAATCGTAAGACAAAGAGTGCTGGTCAGCAGCTTGTCTGCTGTACATTTTGAAGTTCAACTGTGGTGTAGGTTCTGAGCTACACACTGTGGTCTTGCATTAGATCTGAACCCAGCCAAAGTAATTGCAAGTAATGCTTTATGAGTCCCTGATATGAAACACAACTAAGAAAGGCTGGACTTTCTCCTGTAGAACAACTTACCTTCTTCTACCATATTCTGCAAAGTTGGTAGGGATTTTTGTTTCTGTTTTAAATGGAAAGCATCTCAATGTTTTGGTTCTATACGCACTGCTGTTACGATTTTGTTGCTGTTAATTATCACCAAACTAACTTCTGGTGACCCTGTGAATGAGAGACCTCTAAGTAACGCTGTACTCAACCATCCTGCTCAGGTCTTGCAGGCTTAGGTTCAAGGCTTCCTTAAAATAAATATAATTCGCAGAAAGGCTGCTGCAGCTACAACTAGAAATGTGAGCAGATCTAGCTGCTGCAAAATTTTTAGTGAAAACTGGCTGACTGGACATGGTGGTACAGCCTCAAGGACTCTCTAATTCCCTCAAGAAATCTTCCCTGGAGTCCAAGATCAAGATGCCAAACACTCCCTCCCCCAGCCCCAAGTGGGTTTTTCTTTACTTTGCCCCAAATATACTCTGGGCAGAAGTAATGTCTCTGTGCAAAATGCCTGTCTTTTCCCTTGTCTGAAGCTGAGCACACTGACAGAACTTGCACAGCCTGACAGATTGCAAAGACACAAACTACCAATCTCATGCTATGACCTTTATTACAAAGCAACAATTACCATATTTTTCAAAATGACTTCTGAAAATGTGCCCATTTTCTCTATGACTAATAAAACAGAAACAACAAAGCCCATTATCTTGCAGCACCATGGGACAAAGACATTGCCCTCTGCCATTTTTATTATTTATTGAACAAAGATGAATCAAGTCATTATTCACATCTCTACTAGTGTGGCAGAGAGGTTTGAACACTGGACTATGACTCTGAAGATCAGGGTTCGAATCTTTGCTCAGATATGGAAACTCAATGGGTGACCCTGGTCTGGGCACATTCTCTTAGCCTCAGAGGAAGGAAAAAGTAAACCCCCATGAACAAATCTTGCCAAGAAACCCTGTGAAGATTTGCCTTAGGTTCAAAAGAACTTGAAGGCACTCAACAACAAAATAGTAGAAGTAGTAATAAGGGAGGAAGAGGAAGAGAAAGGGAAGAAATTGTCACCTACATAACTAAACCTGGCTAAATGGAAAACTTTCAAAAAACATTCGCAGTTTAAACTCCATGTGAAGTGTCCTGTTGAAAAACTTGAGGGCAGGAGACTTATCAAAGCATGTCCTTCTAAACTGAAGAAAAATAGCTTTCTCAGAGAGGGCCATATATCATTCATCCTAATTTCAGACATACTTAATTATGTATGTGTTTGAATCCTTTGTAAAATACACATCAGAGATCAGGGTATTTAATCAAATCATTCAACCACTTAATTCCAAATGCTCTTGTGATGACAGATAGCTGTAAAATACGGTTTCTCAGTTTGTATGTACTATATGCTCTGGAATTCAAAATGGAATCAGGCTAGAACCAAGATATCTCCCAGCAAAATATAAGTAACAAAATAAATTCTGCTCTCTTTAGAGCGCATCTTTATGATAATCAGATGGAAGTAACTTGCATTGCTACTAGTAGAGCTTAACTTCCAGATAAGCCTATTGAGGGCTGAGGGGTTATTATCCAGAATACACCAAGTGACTACTTAGAGTAAACAGCATAAGGCCAGAACTGTATTACACCCACTTACCTAAGAGCAGGGTCAACTGATCAGCCATGGAAACCCACTGGGTGACCTTGGGCAAGTCATATTCTCTCAGCCTCAGAGGAAGGCTATGGCAAATTTGTTCAATCTTGCCAAAAAATCTTTGTGATAGGGTTGTCTTAGAGTCATTGGAAATTGGAAATGACTTGAAGGCACACAACACCAACAAACATACATGCGTCAGGACAATAATCCCAACAATATATGGCAATACCAGTTTGTTGTTACTAACCAGCAAGATCCATGACGCCAACACTCAAAACAAGCATTCCTGAACTCCACAATAAGAACATAATAATATGTTACATGTAAATGCCCTTAATAAATATCCAATAGCTATTGGTTTTCCTAATGAAAAGATTGCTTCAACAGAAACAGAAAATGGTGGACAGGGAGGGAGTGCATAGTATATTCCATAGCCCCAGTTTTTCTGCTCAAAACTCCTTTTCTGAAAATGATTTCCTGCAGGAAATATGGCTGTTAGGCTTTTACTAGTTGTTATGTAGAAGCTCCATCCTCAGCACTGTTTAAAGGGTGAAGCCTCAAGATTTGAATGGCCAGTGAATGACCTTCTCCTCTATGCTGGGATGGAGGTGAAGAAGGAAGTTCGCATACTTACCTTGAATCTGACTTTGAGGCTGAGGGTTAAAAGCAGCAGTGTGGTTCAAGGAAGCTCTTGGGTTGGGTGTGGGGGCTGTGTGGTGTGGGCTGACCCTTATGGCTGTGCGACGCAACTGCTCCAGTTCACTCAGACGTTCTGAAAAGGACAAACTTCCAGGCTTTGCCTGTTCATCTAATTTCTGACGATGTCCTAGTACAGGAAGAGAGCAGAAGGGAAAGAAGATGACAGCCCATTAACACTCTGCAAAAGTCAACAACCTAGGGCCATTCTGCCACTACACTGTTATAGGGCTATTATTCCCCTTTCAACATCCTATGGAATCCTGGGGTTTGCAGTTTAGGGAGGGGCATTTAGAATTCTCAGCCAGACAGCTCTTTGGCCTCAGTAAACTACAAACCCCAGGATTCTTCAGAATGTTGAAAGAGGAATAATAGCATTATAACAGTGTAGTGCAGAAAGGCCCCAAGTCTCTATGGGCTAAAACCATGAAAACCATGATCCAGCTAAATTCACACTGATTTTGATGAAGTTGGAGGTATGACAAACTTTAGGTGGCTGGATACCAAAATCTTCTTTATATTGTTCACATTCTATGCTATTATAGTATCTGATAGGAATATATAGAAATCCAGTATGGTGTAGTGATTTGAGTGTTGAACTAGGACACCGGGAGACCAAAGCTCAATTCCCCACCTGACCATGGAAACCTACTGAGTGACCTTTGGCCCACTGTATAAATCTGGCCTGTTTTAAGGCATTCTTCTTTTTACATGAAAAGGAGCCCAATGTTCAAGAATGTCATGCACATAACCAGCTGTTTAACAATTCCCTTTCTGCAGAGCCCTCCAACCCTTTTATTCAGCTGAAAATAGGCCCATAAGAACCCAGGGTTGACTAACGGCACCTTACTGAATCTTCCTATGCTAATTAAGTTCATAGTAGAATAAGGCAAAATGATTTTATTCATGAAGCCTAAGGGAAATTAGGAAATCCTGCAGTTAAGTCTTTAAAATTTTTCCCTGTGACAACTATGGAGTCCTCATCTATTTTCTTTTTATTTTCCAACATTTCTACCTATCGGGTCAGCCAGTGATCCATCAGTGTCCTTGGGGTGCATCTCTGTATTCCAGTGTTGTGTAACCCTAAGTAATGAGACCAGGATTTGAGATGATACATGCAAACAACCATGCCTGTTATAGCATGGGGTGAACAAATCAAATAATGTCTGAAATTTTCTGACATGTGAAGCGCAGGATGTCAGTAAATCTTGTAACCACACATGGAACCTTTCTTTTCGCTTTGCAATTTTTGTCTCCATTAATTCCACTGACCTTCACTATTTCCAGGGACCCAGTGCATTCTTATAACTTGTTGATATCACTGTACTCCACAACATAAGAATGTTACTTTTTTGGACCCCAGCTACCCAAATCCTCCAGCCATTGAGGTGACTTTCTTTCTGAAAAGAGTTCCCCTGCAGTTCCTCTGAGGAACTCTCTCCAAAGACATCACATAGATTGGCACATCAAATGTGCAACCAAATCAGCAAAGAGACCTACTATGTTTCATTCTTTTGTCCTTGGAATTTAATTGAAATCTGAATTGAATAGCCATTCATTTTTACCTGAAGCAGGTCATAAATGAAACAGCTAATCCTGTCTAAAAAGTTAATCATGTTCCCTGTTCTGAAAAACATTCTTTCACACAACCCTAACAATATTTTCCTGACAACATCAAGTTAAAAAAAAAACCCTAAGTAGACAACACAGACTTAAAAGCAGCACCTAGTAGCTGAAATTAAATTTTATAACTTGTGCTGAGGTTCCAAAACTGAGTGACTCGCCTCTGCTACCTCCGCCAGACCCTTTGGCACAGCTTGCTGTGTCTCAGATTCCACACTGAGCTATAAATTATCACAGGAATGAAAGGGAGAAAGCATAGGATCTTCAAGCGATTTTATGATTTTATCGTAACACCCATTAGCCCTCCCCATTTCCCTCCTGCTCTTGTAAAAAGGGGGGGAGAAGAAAGACTTTCATCTGATACTTTTGTAGTTCAAATGCAAAGTCTTTCTTTCATTTGTCAGTAATGCAAATTTGAACTTGGATTCAAGACACTTGACTTGAATGCAAACACTCAGAGTCATACAAGCTGTGTACATATGTAAAATGTATTCACCATGGTGAATATTTTCAGTATCATGGCCTCAAGAACCTGAGGCCAATATCTAGATTCCAGAACAACGCATGTTAAATCCAATATGCAAATTAGCTGCAGTTAGGAATTAAATTCAAAACAATTTGTGCATAGATTTCTGCATATTCTGGGCAATGAATTCCCTTCAAGTTTTCTGAAAAGTAAAATTCATGTGGAATTGAGAATTGTTCTTTCCTGATATTAAGTAGCTAATTCAAAAATCAAGGAACTCTATAAGGGAACTTGCAGTGGATTTGTTGTTGTGTGCCTTCAAGTCATTTCCAATTTATTGCAACCCTAAGATGAATCTATCACAGCGTTTTCTGGGAGCTGAATGTGTGTGACATGCCTGATTGAACCCTGGTCTTCAGGGTTGTAGTCCAATGCTCAAACCACTACACCATGCTGGGTCTTTACAGGACCATAAAGGAAACCATAAAGGAAACCCTAGTTGACCATTGAAAATACACAATCACAGTCCATTGTTACCACACTGACCAGAGGATGGTTGCCAGCCTCATCATGTTAGTTTAGAGCTGTTTCACATGTTACAGAGAACACTTTCTGTAGGGATGGCTGGCAGATCTGTTGCTGAGAGCGGCAGCAAATTTACTTTTGGTTTTATACCTGCTCTTCCTACAGTTGCTCTGAGTTTTACAGGAGCTCTTCCAGTGTTGAGCTTCTGTTGAAATAAGGTCCAGGAGCTGATGTCTCCCATACAACCTGAGCAACTGCAGGAGAAGTAGACATAAAACCAAGAGTGAATTTTCTACCCCTTTGGCAATGGATTCACCAATCAGACCCTGCCTGCGTGTGATATCATGACTAATGCATAACCTGTATGCCCATATTCATATGTGACAATTACATGAACTGGTTAGTATTGCTACACGTGCCAGGGAAGAGGTGCTTGGCTGCAGTCTATTAATGCAGAAGAAGAGAATGGAGGAGGAGGAGATATAACAGCTGCTGCCAAATCACACATGACAATTCACATGCCATTTTCCCTACAGAACACATGAAGCAATTCTAAATGATAGGCTCTATTAAACACATGAAATAGTTCTAAATGATAAGCTCTATTATGATAGATACAAAATTTCTTTTAGTGCTCAGTCTTTTGTGGTCACCAAAACAGTGGTAAAATCAGACTGAATGTGTCATTCAGCCAAGATGGTGCAGCGAACAGACTGTTAGTTTAGGAGACCCAGATTCATATTCTATCTTTTAAGCTAGTATTCAATTTTGCAACTAGATTTTTTTTAATCAAAAAGACATGTATCATAGGGAAATTATTTTAAATCCATTTTTTTCTCCAGATGCTACAAAACAGTGTTCCACAATTGAGGTACTATTACAAGTACAACTAAGGTACAGGAATACCTCAGTTAATGGTGTATTTGTGTTCCTGGCCCTTATATTAACAGAAAATTTGGAATCAAGGGCAGAAATAAGATGGAAAGAATAAGAATAGGTTCTTCCACCACAAAAAAGAACAGTCCAACATGTTTCAGCAAGCTTTTTCTTGAAAACCAACAATACGCACATGTGGAATGAAACAAACAGATCAGGAAAGCCTTGCATAAATAATCAAAAATATTCTGAATCCTTTAGAGACCACTTGAAAGCTTCTTCCAAAATACATTGAGATTACTTTTTCAGTCAGTCTCCACTAAGTTTATGATTTCCAATTTGGTAGCTAAGCTTATAGATCTATGCTTTTTTTTAACATATTGGGGGATAGTGGTGAAGCAGACTTACCCGATCTCTCTTTTCCACTCTGCTATTCACACATACTCAGATTCTGGAAGCAGCTTCTTTTTACCTACTGTTGACACGTAACAGTAGGATGATCTACAGCAGAACCCCATTCCTTCCCAGCTCAAGTTTATTGCATTGTTTACAGCAGACACATTGCTACAACCTGACACAAAAAGTCTGTGCTTGTCTAGCCATCCCTCACCATACTCCCAAAGCTGATGATGCTAACTATCATCCAGCTAGGCAGAGGAGAAGAAGAGGCTGGATAAAAAGACTTTGCAAAAAGTAGCTTTTTTGTCAGAGGTGTTATTAACTGAAGTATTCCTGTAGTTGTCCCACTTCTGCTTTGCATATATGTATAAAAAAAATGCATAAACACATACACATACTTCCTGGCAGGAATGCACAAACACTTAAACTATCTAAGCACAAAATTAGCACCCTGAAAAAAGCTTCTAGAAGCAGAATTGTGTAGATGCAACATGGTAATCCTCACACAAGGTACTTGTCCAGGTTTCAGAGAAACAATTGTTCCACATCTGAAAGTCTACTTTTACATCCAAAATGCAAACTCTGGATCATGTCCTTTGATGCCAGTCATTATGATAGATTTGTGGGTAGAGTGTTCCCCAGAAGTACAAGTCTACTTCATTTCCAAACTGTCTTTGGAGAGTTAAAAACAGTCACTAACCAAACTGACGTAGAATCAACAGGCACTCAGCCGATGAAAAGGGCCTCTATTCCATTGCTCATGCATGCCCTGAGTCATCAAAACTTTGCTTAACAAATGGGCTGGTGGAAGGAAAAATGGGTTTTCCCTTGCTTGAATATTTACGCTTGCTACATGAACCAAAATAACCCTGTTCTGGTGATAAAACCAGTCACTTCTTTTTCTTCTGAAATAAACCTATTTGTATTTAGAGACTGGAGTGGGTTAGAATGTTCTCTTTAAGTTAACTTGACAGTCTCTCCATTGTACCAACACTTTGATACATACAAAAGGGACTCCAGTCAAATTCACTGCAAACTCATATGTCCTTAATGGTTCTGCTTAGTGTTATGCATGTTATGCTATTTGCTTCCTTTTTCTCTGGAACTGAAAAGAGATATAGTAAGCTACTGTACAGTGTTCTGAAAGGAGGGTGTCTGAGAAGTTTCCAAACTGCATACAGGCAGGTTATTCTTCTCCCTGTTTTCTTTGGCTTCTTATGAACAGCACAGAATGAGTCAAGCAGTATTAACTTTCACTAGTAAAGTGGTGTGGTCAACCAAAACTGTTGGTGGCTAGATTGAAAAGACAGGGTCAGCAGGTAACACAGACCAGACCAGAATGTCACATGCAGGAGAAATCATTGGCAACCTCCCCCAAACGAGATGCCTTACCATTTAGCTGGCATTAGCATGCTTCACTGCAAATAAATAAATAAATAAATAAATAAATAAATAAATAAATAAATAAATTCCTATCTTGCTTTTTTTTTTTTTTTGTCTTAGAAGCCTCGTCTTTCTGAGGCCAATTCAGATTGCTGGTGATGAGATGGAAAGCTCTAAGTGGCCTGGCAACACTGTTGACAGAACATCTCCATGTTTTATTGCAAATTTTTAAGACTGGCTAGGAATTATGTCTTCAGCACACTGTCTATGAGCCATTTCAGGCCTACAAGGGCATATAAAAAAAATGTTCTTTGTGGCAGCCCCTCAAAGTAGACTTATTTTCTTCTGAGGGAAAAAGGTACCTGTGCTTAGCCATGAGGCTTTTTTTTTTAGCTGAAGGTTGTACAGAAGGCTGATGGAATGGAAAGGTCAACAGCTATACTAATAGGGGATCACAACTGCTTCCCATTGCACATGAATCAACCCCCATTTGGAAGATGTTACTTTCACTTATGAAATGAGGTATTGAACATAAGAGCAGCAAATATGTCAAACCACTCACAATATACTCCATCTGATCAAAATTGATAGTTGAGCGATAATTTATTACCATCAGCCAAAATGTCATAAAAGTATGCAAATATTTTGGATTTTGTTTCTCTTTTTTTCTTTGTTTGGGCAGGGGGCATCCTGTAGTCTGATTATGACTACTGCAGAATTTGAGAACTTACACCCTGTTGTGGCATTTTGGTTGGTCCTACAAAAGATGCTGCTCATCTATGGATTTCAGTTCCTTCCACAAACTCTGTAAAGCAGCCTTTCTCAACCTGTTAACTATGGAGGAACCCTTGAAATAATTTTCAGGTATCCGGGAGCTCCTGCATAAAAAAGTATTATATCTCCAGCTCAAAATAAATGTGTTGTTTTTTTTTTTTTTCCAGTCACAGTTGTTTGCAGAACCACTAGTGAGCTCTCTTGGAACCCTAGCATTCCAGGGAATCCTGGCTTATAAACTCTGTTCTAAATACTGAGTCTGCATATTTGCCAGAAGTAAGGTACAATATTTCCCCCCCATGCAGAATGACTTGTGGAAAGCAAGAATAGGGAGTATAACTAGTACACTGTTTCTATCTTGTATGCCAGGCGATGATCAGTACTAATTGATATTTAATGGCATTATATTATATTATATTATAGGTATATTCGCATGTAGTTTTATGCACTTGTCTCAGGAGATGTTCTGTGGTTTTTAGTCTATTTTATATTCTCTGTAGTTTTAGACCAGCACATAGCGGTAATATTGTTTTAAACTAAATCTAATATTTGCTGTTTTAACACTTCATTTATACCGTTTTAATTACTGTTTTAAACATTAACCTTACTTTGTTACTGATTTTTATGCCTTATTTTATAATTTGTATAACCCTATTGTGCTGGTCAATGACTCTAATAAAGATGTTACTTACTATCTTGACTCAAATAAACATTTTGCAGGATGTGGCCTTAATGGATTAGGAGAGAAGCAGTGTTCCCCAAACTCAAACCTGGGTTACAAAATGATGACCAAAGCTCTACTTAGGATAAAACAGCACTCAGGAAATTCTCAGGTTGGTGTCAGGGGAAAATGAAGAGAACCTGTCTCTGCTTAGAATACTTTCTGCTGTTAAAAACTGCCATGTTTCTGTTTAGTTAAGACAAATCTGGTAATTGCTGGGTTTTTCTTCATCTCAGCATCCCCAGTTGTAATGTGAAACCTGCATCACACCTAGGAGGCCTTATTCTAACTATAGTAAGGGATAGAAAGAAATTTTATTGAACTTGACATTAATGCTGAAAGTAGCATTTAACACCTACCAAAACCTGTTGCAAGAAAATGTACACCTGGCCCTGAGCATCCACACATTTGCAAGGCTTCCAAGAAATAAGCTACACAAAAAACAATATTTTAAGACATGAACAGCTAAAGTAAACATAACTGAAAGAAAAAATACACAGAAACACTCTTAGTTGATGGGAAAAGTTGCAAAAATTAGGGAAACTGTGCATATAACTTCTACAGGTTAGGAAAAATTTGCTAACACCTGCACATATTTCATTGTGGGAAGAAAACACAAGTCTTGCAACCCAATATAAAACAGAGATAAAAAGAAAGTGCAGGTGGGATATGGAAAAACCTGATGAAACTAAGATCTAAGGGATTTTCACACCCCAACTTTGCAGCCTCTTTCCATATTCTATCATAAGACTGTGTCCAAAGCAGACTTCATAGCTTGAACACCAAATCAGTTCCTCCTCCCCTGCTACTCTGCTTAATATCCAGCCTGATAGAGTTCTAGAATCCCCAGGTTTCTACTTCTCTAATATATGAAAGTTTGTGATGTGTCTCCAAAAAATAGTATAACAAAAGCAGGGAGACTATATAGTTGATAAACAAGTGTCTGGAGGCCATGAAGTGAATAAAAACTCTACCCACGCAACCCATTTTTTTTTAAAGATGGTGTTGGCATTTTAAAGATATTGTTTTTAAATATAGCTCCACTATTTCCTTTCTCTTCTGCATCTCCCTCTTTGGTTGTGTGGGAGGCATCAAGAAAGGGTTCATGGTGCTGAGAAATCAGGCTGTGATCCATCCTTAGCTGGCCAGGCAGTTGATGGAGAAGGAGGAGGGGATCAGAGTCACAGAAGGTTTAAAGGATTGCCCAGCCTGATCGGAGCTGGTGAGCGGAAAGGAAAAGCACTTGAAGTGAGGGATGAAGAGACTGAAGAAACTCGCAAATAATCACATCTGTGAAAGTGAAACCCATAAATGTGGAGGACAACTGTATTTCTAACTCTGTATATGTTATTGTGAAAAGTCAGTGTGATATAATGGTTTTAGTGTTGGACTGTGACCCTGGAGATCAGGGTTTGATTTCCCACTCAGCCATAGAAACTCACTGGGTGACCGTGGGCACATTACACACACACAGCCCCACAAAGCCCCATGATACCTTAGGGTTGCCATAAGTTGGAAATGGCTTGAAGGCACATAACAACAACAACAACAAGAAGTTATTGTACTTTGCCATGTTCCACAGAACATGTTCATGTGTGGACAAACAATAATCTTTAGTGCACAGAACCATATTGGGCTAAATCCAAATGTTATATAAGTGGTTTCTGCTTGCTCAACAGGAGTGTCCCATCAATTCTTCTATCCTTTCCAAATCACCTACCAGAATTATTCCAGTGAGTCCCCCAACCCTCCAAAACAGATTTAGGAGGCATGCATGAGGCTGCAGGATGAAGAACATACCAGATCCATAAGCATTTCTTTTTCTGTTGGGAGAAGGATGCAAACTGTTGGATTCTTGCTATAGTATGGATATGGTGAATTAGTACATTAGTACATACATCTTCACTATACCATACAGAAGTCTAAAACTATCCCAGAAACAACAAAGGGGGGAATTATTCATATGGACAAACACTGGGCCAAAAGGCTGACCTATCTATTTTGCCATCTCTTCTGCATATACTAAAATGGCAAACCAGCAATGTGAGAAGTTTTTGTAAGAATACACTGTAATGTTGCACAGCAGTTAACAAAGTTAAAGTTTTGATTGTTCTGTATCTATATCTGGGAAACCTGTGGTTTCAACTTTATTAGAGTCCTTGCCTTTTTATTTTGCCAAAGCACAGAGAATGAGCAACTTGGGCCTATGAGAACCCCCCCCTTATTAAAAACCTTACTTATTTATTGAGCATGCCATGTATCACTGATAGGCAAAAGGCAAGTGCATGATCAGGAAGACAAATCTCTCTTTTTGAAGCCTTGTATCTTGGTCCTAGAAAAGCACGAGTTTTTCTTCAGTGTTTGCACAAAGGCTCAAACAGAGAGATACAAACCTGGAGAGGAAAATCTGACTGTAGGGTAAGGAAAGTACATCTCTTCTTTTAGCACTCCATGTTACACCTTCTCCTCTCACTCACTTGTTTACAGCCACAAAGTTTCTTTTGTCTCCTGTTCTTGTTGTCCTCACCCTCTGCATTTGAGTCAGGCTGTTTACTCACAGCTTGCCACCAAGGGAAGCACCGAGGACACAGAAAAAAACTCTTTCCATTCAGCAGTGCTACAGCAACCCACTCAAAGTGGGTGGAGCAACTTCAGGAAACAGTTTAGTAGCTTTTCTGACACTAAGTAAGCTCTGTATATGACATTTTAGAAAATGCTCAAACACATCAGTGTTGGGTGCAATGTAGAGAGGCTACAAAAGTTTAAACATATTTCTTTTCTAAACTGCAAAAGTAATATGTACAGCACAATAGAAAATGGAACTTTTTTTTTTAGATTAAAAGAGTTTATCTGTGTATGCCGATGCTACACTTTTAATTTTTTCAAGTTAAAAAATTTTAATTAATTTTTTTAGGAAGGGAAGTGCTTTTTGTTGAATCCATCCACAACCTTCCAATGAGTCTTTCCATGGCAAAAGGAGGAATTGCCTCAGAGCTTCATCTGACCAAAACTCATTCGCAACAACTGTGTAGAAATGGCTAATCATAGCTGCTGGTGGGTGGATCATGGCTTGGGCATGAATGTAAACACTGAACATTCTTCATATTAGTAATATTTCCTAGAAATCACAAGGCAACTTAGATTTGCAGAGATGGGAGGGCTACCTAGTCCATATCTTTGCAGGTAACTTCAACTCCGAGAGGAGGTGATCCAATCTCTTTAAAGAGCTCATCACCTTCCGAGGGAGCCTGTTCCATTGTCTAATAGCTCTTGCCATTACAAAGTTCTTCTCATGTGCAGTCAGAACTTCCTGTCTTGCAATTTGAACCCCTGGGTCAGGGCTGCCTTTTCCATTAGGCACTTTAGGCACAGTGCCTAGGGTCTACAAAAAATTTAGGCCTACGAAAACAGGATTTCAGGGCAAAAATATCCCTTGTAGTATGTTGAGGTGAAAACAAGAGTGGCTAGGGCCTATGACAACCTTAATGTGGCTCTGCACTGGGGTTTGGTTCAGCCCTCTGAAGCAGAAAAAAATAAGGTCACTCCTATATCAGTGCTTCTCTTACTGTCTGATGTGAGGGATTGGGATTTTTTTCTTCTTTATGTGCCATGGATTAATACCATATTTGCATCCACTGGATAAAAAAGTCTTCCTTCTTTCCTGGAAACTTGCTGCAGACCAGCCACTGATGATTCATGGACCAGCACTTTGAGAGCACTGTTCTACAAGACATCCTAAAGACATATAACGATGGTCATTACACCCACTTTTTATAGCTTCTCTTCTCAAGACTAACATACTTGTTCTTCACAGGACTTGATTTCCAGATCTTTTAACATCTTGGTCACCTTCCTTTGAACACATTTCAGTTTGTCATTATCCTTCTTGAACTGCTGTGCCCAGAATACAGTATTCCAGTTGATCATCAGTCTGACGAAACCAGTATCATTAATACTTCCCCTGCTCTAGATATTATTGATGGATCCAAGGACTGAATTAGCTCTTTTTGCTGCTGCATTACACTTTTGACTCATCTGGTCTACAAAGACCTTTATCCCCTTTTCACAAATCTTATTGGCCTCTTTTTCTTCTAGCAACTCTGGGTAATTAAGGTTTCATCCATTTTGAGAAAGAGATCAGAGAATTAGGGATACAGATGATTAAGCACAATTTATAATATAAAACACAATTTATAAAGAAATCTGCAGAGAAAATACCCACTGGTCCCCATCTCTAGTACTCTTTTTTTTACAGAGCAGTAGGATTCCTTACCTAGTCCTTTCCCACTATGTTTGGACCTACTGTTGTCATTACAGGGAAAGACCGGGAAGCTAGAGACTGGATGACAGGAACAAGATGAAACAAGGGAGGGCTTCAGCTGTTAAGTAATTAGCAAGACAAAGTGGTAGCTTACCAGGGATCACTCTAATGCCCATGTGGCAGTGATTCTGCTCCAAGTTTTAGTCTGAAATTTAAAGGTGCAATCCAAGGCACAGAACTGTGTTTTCAAAATAAATTCAATAGATTGGATCCCTTCTTTAAAGTTTAAACAAAAGCACGGGGTGGATTCACTGCCCCTCTGACCTTGTAGCCACTCACCACCACTGGTCCTTTCAAACAACAACAAAACATGGGACAGCTCAAATATTCTTGGGCACAGATAAAGATGGTTAGGGCTTCTTAGGATTTTCTTTATGCTTGGATAATAAGGAAGCATTTTAAATCTTCCATCCCTGTAGAATCTGTAAGTTGTAACTTTGCTTTAACTTTCAGCTAAAGTGATAGACTAGCCATACAGACTTGGATCTGAAGGGAAATAAGTTTCAAATTCCGAAAAGATGTAAACAGGTTTAAGACATTTGATAATGATACTTGTACAAGTGTCTGTCTTTCTGTTTTGTATTTTACTGCCTTCTGTAACAAGGTTTTAAAATAAAGTTACTAATTCTCAACACCCTTTCACTCTTTCTATTATTAAAGAAATAAGAGCAACAACAGCATCAACAACACTTCCTTTTCCTCCTCTTTATATTTGTTTATTGCTGTTGCGTGCCTTCAATTCATTTCCAATTTATGGCTACTCTAAGGTATACCTATCATGAGGTTTTCCTGACAAAATTTGTCAAAAGGCTGATAGAATGTGGCTTCCCAAGGTCATCTAGTGGGTATCCATGGCTGGACAGGGATTTCAATGCTGGTCTCCAGAATCATAGTCCAATGCTCAAATCACTACCCCTAGCTGGTTCTCTTCCTCTTTATTTATGTCCTGTCTTCTCCCACAAACTGAAACTCAAGGCAGCTAATTATTATTAATTATTAATATTTTTAGGACCCTTTTACTAATTTTGCTATGATGGCTCCTCTGTATTTGCATGATGCTACTTAGTCCGTCACACAAAGAATGTGTGCATACAAGTGACATCTGTGTGTGGGCATACAGTTTTAAAAACAAGACATGTATTTCTTCTATTGATACTAGTGCTTGACCTGTTTCAACACTGAATCAAATATTGTGTCCCAAAACACTAGAGACTAATTTCTGGGAGGGCCAGAACTATGCTGAGAAATTCTTCACTTTAGAAAAACACAAGAAGGGTAACAGCCAAAGTAGCAAGCTGGTTGGACACCAGCAGTCTGGCCTTGGGGGTGGGGGCTCCGAGCCCTCAGACTCTATCTAAAACCTGTAGTGACAGGTGCTCAATGAGGCGAGTGAGACAGATGCAGCCCCAAAGCCATTCCAAGACACCAGTAAATGGCATTTGCTAGTCATGCTGAAAAGGGGGGGCTGGAAGAGAGAGAATGAATAGTAACCAAAGGGGGTACTACTAATACCTAAATTAATACTATTAATACCCAAATAGTGCATAGTACCCAAAGAGGGGGTGGCACAAGAGACAGAAAATCCCAGCAGCATCTCTCTAAAAAGTACAACATTAATGGATTAAATAACTAAGAAACTGCTACCCTTTCAGAAAGAAGGGGGTTTATAATAGAAGAGAACCCGGCTGATGGTTGAAGGTAAGCAGATGTAATTGTTTTGACTCTTTTCAGAGTAACAACCTAGCATGAAATATTATATATACACACACACATTTAAGTCTTTAGTTACATTCAGGTTAGTCATACTAGTCCGTTAGTGTTCGTGAGTCCAAGAGTTGGCATGGAAATTTTTATCTGCAGAATTGATTTGAAACACAATAATCCTGTCTTGCAACACTCTCCCTCATATGGGTGTTTTTTTTCCTTTGCTCTCCCCATTTTGACTTGTCTTAAATTGCAGCTTCTTCCAAAAGTGAGAGGAAGCAAGAGATGAAAACCACAAACCTCTATTTACCAGAGGATGTTTCAGTGCAAATACAAACACTCTACAGTACACTGAGGTTAATTATTGCCTTGGGTAATAATAAGGGAATATATTGCATAAGTTTAGGGTGGCTTGAAGTGGGGGAAATTCCTCTTCTTTTCCAAACATTGTGCATGTGAGACTCTTCTGGATTTGTCCCTGGAGATACCATTTATTATTTACTCATTCTTAATTGTTAAGAATGGAAAAAATTGGCAGGCATGGCTGTGAAAATCTGTGCCTCAGTGGAATACATTCCATCTGTCTGCTTGAAGTGCTGCCTTCAACAATTACTGTTTTCTTAAGCTGGAAACTTGCATGAGATACAAGAAGCTGCATATAAGAGCAACTGGTTGTTGTCTTTCTGACTCTGCTCCCTCACCTCACTTCTGTTCTGTGTGCCAGCTTTGAGAGGAGAAAATAAAAGGCTGAACAGGGCTATTTTGTTTCTAAAATTAAAATTCCTATCAATAGCTGAAAGTCGAAGTGAGCAGGAAATGCTGGATAATATGCATGGTGTCCTTTTATCCCACATCCTTTGTCAACTTTTGCATATACTATACTGGTCATTCTTTTCAAGTGGGAGGCATTTCGGATATAGTTTTTCCTAATCAATAGACTGTATCTATGTAAAACAGTGCTAGGAAGTTTCCCCACCCGCATCTCTCTGCCTCAAAGTGCAAGTCTGGTTAAAATTTTCATATTCCTAACAAATTGGTTTCTCCATACTTACAGATATATCTGTATATCACAGATGTGGCCAAACTTGTACGTAGATTAGTCATGTAATCTTACTATATGTCTACTCTGAAATAAGCCTGACAGAATTCACTGGAAGCTACTCCAAGACAAGTGGGAGCAGAATCACAGTTTCTGGTAGCTTAATTATATGCTCAGTTACTATTCAGCCATGAACCCCATTTAATTCCAGCAAGGGTTCAGTCCTTGCTCTCATCCCCTCTGTCACATTACTACATGCATAAGTGAACTGGCAGTAGCCTTCTCTACTCATATAAGTCCTTTATGTTACTGAGCCACATCATCTTCAAAGACTCTATATTATGTAGAGTTCCTTGAATAAAGAAAGCCTCACACTAGAAACCTCCCCTCCCAAAATGTGGGAGGCAATGAAGCTGACAATCTGGGCACAATGGAGAGAGGGTATGGCTACTGGGCTTATTCCCATTCCAGTCTCCCATTTTATGAGACCTGAACACCTGAAGAAAGTTGCAGTATCATGTGAAAACTTACTTCTTGGCTCGCGGGGTCCATCCACAGTTATCTTTATGGCTCTGTGGTATGTGGCAACTTGTGGAGGATTGGTGAAGACTGTGATGGTCAAGGTGAAGCTCTTCCCTGAAACAGGAAACAACATTTGATTTTGTATCCAACTACAGTAACACACCTTTCATCTGTAATGCCTTTAAAATCTCCTTAAAGAGTTTGTGAACGTTTACAGTTCAACTCAGCTGGCACAAAAGCTTAAAGCACAGACGGGCAACTTTCAGGGGTCCCCCCAGGAGACTTAGGAGGGCTGTACTCCATTGCCCCCTCCCTCCCAAATAACTCCTTAAAGGAATGGGGACAGGTATTATCCCCACAGAAAAAAAGTCACTTTATGTTGGAGAAATGCATCTCCTGGCCATAAAATGGTCCCTCTGGGCCCGATTATGGCAAACTGGCACACACACCCTCTGCGGGGGGGGCGGCATTTGGAGCTAAAAAACCATTTTTAAAAAATAGGGTTCTGGGAGCCACCAAAATGATCCTGGGGTGGATATAGCCCACCACACCTTCTTCACTTCTGCCTTAAACAAATACTGGAATTGTCCAGTGGCTAGTCAGAAGTTGAGGTAAAATCTTGGTGTTTCTGCTGTCTAACACAGTATTACCACATGGGACTTACAAGGAACTCTGGTAATAGGTGCTTCTTCTTAATGTTAATTGCTTAATCAGGAGAGATTTTTTATGAGACCATGGCTATAGTTTGCTCTTAAAGAAATGGGTCTGTCACAACATCTGATTATTCTTGTGCATAACCTGCACTCAGGACAAGAGGCCACATCAGATCAGAATATGGAGAAACTGAATGGTTTCTAGCTGGCAAAAAGGTCAGTCGAGGCTGCATTTTATCATCCTGTTTAACTTGTACACTGAACATATCATACATAAAGCTAGATTAGACTTGACATGATAATTTGAGGAATATTAACAATTTAAAATATCCAGAGAAATTAATATTAATTAATTAATATGAAGAAAATGTTTGATAAATATCTGGCAAAAATTCAAAAGAAAATTCTACAAGAAAATTCTGCAATGGATCTCTCTGCATGAAGCTCTCTTCGGTAGATGGAAAGCTACACAAGAAAGATGGATTCGCTACAAAGCGAAAGAAAGAAACTACAGATTAAAAACAAGGGATGAACTTGAAGAAGAGGACTTCCCTAGTCAGTGGTTTCTATACATGTAAATCAAAGAAAGATTTAAAACGAATTTAAAATTGGAAGAATTCTTAAGCAAAACAGAGAAAAACTAATTTGAAATAGCCATCTTTGACAAACAAACCCATCTGACATCACAGATTTATAAATTCATACTGACTTGAGAACTGGAAACAGAAACACTTAAAGATGTGATGGTCAAATGGGCACAGAATATCAGCAAAAATATACAGCTAGAAGACTGGGGAAAAAGCTGGAGAAGGACACAAAAATTTACTTTATCACAAAATTTAAAAGACAATTATTAAAAATTGTTCTACAGGTGGTATTTAAGCCCCACTAAACTGAATAGGATGTATAAAACAGGCCAAAAGAATTGTTGGAAATGCAAGAAAGAAGAAGGATCATTTTTTCATATGTAGTGGGCATGCCCGAAAGTAAAAACATTTTGGAAGAACATTAACAAAATTATGTCAAATATATTAAGAATCAATATTCCAATGACACCGGAATTTTTCTTATTAAACATTGTTCCTGACACAGAAGAATTTAATAAGAAAAAATTATGGTGAACAGTTCTGTATATGACTACGACAGCTAGGATTCTTTATGTGAGATACTGGAAGACTGATCAAATACCAGAAGTTGATGAATGGCTTTTAAAGCTTATGGAAATGAAAGAATGTGATAAAATTGACTAAAGCTCTCAACGGAAATGTAAGAAACGAAAACGAGTGAGAATAGGACCCAATAATTATTTATTTAAAAGGGGAATTCAGAGATATAATTACATCCTAAAACAAATAAATAAACAAATAAACAAAACAGATTATCACCAATCCTTGATTTTCAAAGAAGTAGAACACATTTATTACTAACAGTACTCCTAGGATAAATGGAGAAATATGGAAACTGCAAAACAACAAATAAGTGGACAAAGTGTTTAAATATATACATAAAGAAACTATACAAAATAATGATGATGCACATAGAGGTATCTTTATTTTTCACGAACTGAAAGATAAACCCAAAAAAAGGAAGGCAGGAAGTAGATTCAACAAATATCCCGTAAATGATGAAAAGGAGTTATTTAGTTAATGGTTTATGGTTTAAGATAAACAGGGAAATAAAGATAAAGTAGGAGGTTGCACAAGTCACACTATGACAGTAATTTAATAAAGCATAATTCTTAGATAAAAATATAGTAAAATATACCCAGCAGACATAAGTGTGAAATAATTTTTTTTTTAAAAGTTACTATATTTGTAAATAATTCCATGGTTACACTTTGGTACCATACATATATGTATATCATCTTTTCATGTTTTTCTTTTCTCATAATGATATTTATATCTCTGTGTTGTTGTTTTTGTTTTAACTTATTCATGAACTAAGAATAATGAAAATAAAATGTCCAGATACAGTAGAGTCCTGGTTATCTGACCTAAACCCGCAGGTGCAGGGTCGGATAACTGAAATGTCGGATGACACAGAGCCCCGTGGCGGCTGCCATTTTGGGGGCGTGTCTGGGGGCGTGGAAATGCCTGCGGCCATTCCCCCAGGCAGCTGCAATGTCGGTTAATCCGGAGCGTCGGATAACCGCAGGTCGGATAAACGGGACTCTACTGTAATACCATACTCTATTGTTGTGTACCTTCAAGCTGTTTCCAACTTATAGTGACCCTAAGGCAAACCTATCATGGAGTTTTTTTGGCAAGATTTGTTAGGGGGGTTTGTTATGGCTGAGAGAGTGTGACTTCCCTAATGTCAACCAGTGGGTTTCCAAAGCAGAGTGAGGATTCAATCCTTGGTCTCTAAAGTCATAGGCCATTTCTGCAGTAGACTGTTATAGATGTAAACCCCAGGATTCCATAGGACGTTGAAAGTGGAATAATAGCACTAGAACAGTCTAGTGTGGAAATGGCCATAGTCCAATGCACAAACCACTACACAATGCTGGCTCTCCATACTACTAGCAGAAAATAGCAAAGACTTAGAACTGATGAAAATCAAGGCAGAAAGTGCTAAGGCAGAGTTACTTCTGAACATTAAGAAAACAAAAACAATTACTGCAGATTATTTTCATAATTTCAAAGTAGACAATGAAGACCTTGAGATCGTAAAAGATTTCTTACAACTTAGCTCAGTCATTAATCAAAATGGGGACTGCTGTCAAGAAATCAGAAGAAAATTTAGAAGAGCAGTTATGAAGGAAAGAGACAAGATCCCCAATTGAAAGATATATCACTGAATACCAAAGGACTGCCCATCCCATTGCATTTCTGAGCACTGTGTGTGATTGTAAAAGCTGGACAGTGAAGAAAGCTGATAGGAAGAGAATAAACTCATTGGAAATGTGAGCCTAGTGGAGATTTCTGCAAAGACCATGGACTGCCAAAAAGACAAATAAATAGTTCCTAAAGCAAATCAAGCCTGAACTCTTCCTAGAACGCAAGATGTCTAAGTTGAGATTGTCATACTTTGGGCATACCATGGGAAGGCATGACCCACTAGGAAAGACAATAATGCTTGGCATGGTGGAAGCCAGCAGGGAAAGAGGAAGATGGCATTACAGATGGACAGACTCCATCAAGGAAGCCACGGTCCTGAGTTTGCAAGACCTGAGCAGGGATGTTGATGCTAGGATACAGAGGTCTCTCATTCACAGGGTTGCCATAAATCAGTGTTGACGTGATGGCAATTAACAGCAACATCGCTGAGGAGGAAAGGGCTAAACTTCTGTATTTGACTTCCTTCAGTACTGATGAGCATATGCCTCTCTTGCCATGCTTAATACTTAACGTAAAAATAACAATGCTGCCAATCACGATACCATCACTATCTAAAGGACAGCTCTTGTCTGTCAGGAAACCGTTGGTTACCTACAGAAAAATCAATTAAAATATGAAGAAATGTTTAATTAACTGTTTAAGCAAACCCCATTTCCCCCCAAAAGTGGGATGCAGGGGAAGGAAAAGGTATTTGAACCAAGATGTCTTTGTTTCTGGCATTGTGTTTTGCTTTGGGCTTTTCTTTGATTTGCTCTGGAGATCCATCCCTTTAAAAAGTAAAAGAGAACAACTCTGTGTAGATAATAATTGTTAATATACAAGATAATGTTGAGATATGAAACAATACTAAAAACTAATTTCACAATTGATAGGTGTTTACTTGTAGCTATGGTGTAACACACATAACCCCAGAATATTCTTGGCTTACCTTTCTCATGTTTATCAAAGAGTACTCATTAACCACATGCTGGATAAGCTACAAGACCACAAAGAATCACACACTTGTATATCACTTGTTTGTTACTGATAATTCTGTATAATAAAGATTTTATTTTTATTTTTAGATTTTAATTGACTGCCTAATACTACCACATAGGGCCTTTCCACTCTACATTGTTACAGTGCTATTATTCTACGTTCAACATCCTGTGGAATCCTGGGTTTTGCAGTTTAGGGAGGGGCATTTAGAATTCTCAGCCAGAGAACTCTTTGGTTTCAGTAAACTACAAACCCCAGAATTTCACAGGATGTTGAAAGTGGAATAACAGCACTATGACAGTGTAGTATGGAAAGGCCTCTTGTTAATTAATATGCAGATTTGACAATATTGATAATATATATTATTGGAGTCCTAGCAGAAATGTGTGTGTATCTGTGTGTGTGTGTGTGCATGAAATGTCTGTATACACACACCACCATCATAATTAACAACCACCCCCCTCCAAACAAACAACAATAGGATTTGGGCGTAAAACACTTGTTCCAGGTATCAGTATGACAAGGGGTGCAGTTCTGTGCCTCTTGGGTGTTCCCGTTGTGGTTTCATTGCCACTGCTTCCTCATCCCAGCTTTGGCCCAGACACTCTAGGGAAACTGGCACCCAGAAAAATTTGGCCAGTGATTTCTTAGCAGCATCAGGATCAAAATGGTCCTCTATTCTCCAGAACTGGGCAAAACATCACTATGACAGAAACATGGCTAGCCTAATATGATGGCAGAGCAAATTTGTATTATACGGGAAGGTGAGGTCTCACTAAAATCCGATGTGGGCTAACCCAAGACATTTTTCCACCCATGGTAAAAGCCAAGATGGCACCCACTCATCCCCATTCCAAATGCAGAAAATAACTAGACTGGTAGTTGAACTTTACCTGGCAATGAGATAGCATCCCCCCACCTCCACATCTAAGGACAGGAGACTACCTAATGGGGTCAGAAGGAACATGTGCCTCTGTCTGATAATACTGCTAATACTTAAATGTCATTTCGTACCACTAAATACCCGCCTTCATACCACTAAATACCTGCCTAATGGTCCTCCGTGTTCCATTGCTGAGGTGAAAACATTGTGGTAAGCCATGGGAGAGGCCTTTCTTTGCAGGGCATCATGGTTAAATTATCTTCCCCTAAGAGGCCTGATTGGTACCAATGCTTTTGTCTTTCCAACACCACATTAAAACATCTTAAAACAAGTTAAAATACGGCTTTTCAGTAAAGCCTTCAGGGACTCACAAATTTTATCCAGTCTACACATGTGCAAATTATTTTATGTGCAAATTATTATAAATGATAAATTATGTGCAAATTATTTTAACTGGTTTTAAGTGATAAATGACTGAATTCTTACTCTTTTAAAATTATTGTTGTAGTTGTGTATGGTCCTAAACTGATTTTATTGTATGCTGTCCTGAGATCCTCAAATACAGAACAAGATATAAATATTTAAATAAATAATAAATACATAGTAATGTTATCGTTGGCTTGGAATCTGTTTCCGGAGAAGCTCTGCTTAACCCTATGAAGCAGCATTATCTTTTTACTCCTCCGGACTTTTAGACAAAAGGAAAAGCTTGTTGAACTTCACTGCCTATCCTCTCTCAATACTGGCTATGCCAGCTAGAGCAGATGGGAGCAGTAATCCAACAAACTCTAGAGCAGTGTTCTCAACAAGGGTTCCCTGGAACCCTAGAGTTCTGTGAGAGGTCACTAGGTGAGAGAACACGATGGGGAAAATTTTTTTTTGAGCTGTAGATAAAATAATTTTTTAGGCAGGAATTCCCTGAGACCTATAATTTTTATGTGGGGGTTCCCTGAGATTTGAAAATTATTCTCAGGGTTCCTCCAATGTAAAAAGGCTGAGAAAGCCTGTTCTAGAGGGGGATACATTACCCACCGCTGATTCAGCTGAAGAATACTGTGAATTATACCATGGATCTACTGCCTCCAAAGTATGGGTGGTACCATGATTTATAGACAAAACACAGGACTGGCAGTTGTAGTTAATCCATTAAGCCTAAAATGTTGGTGTAGCCTGTGCTGCCAGAGTCAAGGAGTCAAAACTCCACTATGCCATACTATGTGTATAGGTGGCTTCAAGATGCCTGTTAACTTATGATGACTCCATGAGTTTCATAGGGTTCTCTTAGGCAAGGAATACTCAGAGGGGGGTTTGCCAGTTCCCTCCTCTGAAATACAACCTACAGCACCTGGTATTCACTGGCAGTCTCCCATGCTACAGGTCATTAGCTGCAGTTGAAAGGGCGGTGGTACTGAGGATGGCAAGGTGGAGTGAGAATTAACATATCTTTACCACTGTTATTGAAAGAGCAGAAATAATTTACTTTTTAATCATGTAGATATTTGAGAGATAAAGATGTAATTTAACACCAGTCCTAATTTGTTTTTTACTTGATGGCAAGCTGTTCCTACTGTTAGGCAGAGTGAGATGGCTCTCAGGTGATAGATTTTGGTTGTTATAAAATCACAGTAAATTCTTATTTACTTTTTTATTATTGTATTTTTACTCACCAAGAATAATCTTGTAGGATTTTCTGTATCATCTGTCAAAAGAGTTTGGCTGGCAGAAGGTACTACAGTGGGCCCTCAGTATCCACTAGGTAGGGTTTGGTTCCAGGATCCTTTGTGAATACCAAAATTTGTGGATGCTCAAGTCCCATTATGTACAATGGTATAATAAAATGGCATCCCTTATATAAAATGGCAAAATCAAAGTTTGCTTTTTGGATTTTTTTGGGGGGGATATTTTAAAGCTGTGGTTGGTTGAATTCATAGATATGGAATCTGCAGATATAGAGGGCTGATTGTATATACCTTGATCTGGATAATCTGGAGGACTACTCTCTGTCAGTTCACAGCAGAATACCTTGGACCAACACTAACAGACAAATGGAATCTTCCAGAAGTAGCAGTAGATACTCAACTATTATACTATGCTGTTTACATTTTATTGATTTTTTAGGATAGGGAAAAGATAATCTCTTCCATGGTTACTCTAGCTGCTAGCCATGTGACCAGACCGTATTGCCCTGCAACTAGATTGGACGTAAATAGATTACAGTATGATTGGTGACAGCCTGAATGCATATACATGCGTTTGTGCACACACACACACACACACCCCTACTTCATTACTTGTCCATCAGGACCACAACAGCCAATCTGAGAAAAAACATAAAATAGCGACATTGGTTAATCTTTATCCCTAATCTGTACTATCTACCCAAAACCGGAGTCCAGGTAGAGAATATACGGCCTTTCATACACTGTTGGCTTCAGTTTTCATTGGCCCTAGCCAGCATAGCCAGTGATAAGGGATGGGGAAAATGAAGTTTAAGAACACAGGAAAGACCAAACACGTCTTATTCCTGAACCAGAGCACAGAGTCTGTGAAGGAAACTCTTCCAGAGGATTCATAACAATGGTCATAAATAAAAAAGAACCCAATAAGACAGCTTTGCTTCTTAATAGAGATATTTCCATAGGCAGAAGAGGGGTTAAAGCCTTCCTTTAAAAAAAATTCTAAAGCTTTTCCTAAACATGTCTGACACTATATAAAGGGAACTAAAAATGAACATCAGATAAAATGCATCTAAGACCTATTTATAGGCAATATGAAAAATAAGTTTGAAATGTAATTGCAAAGTCACCATCCTATATAGCCATGCGTGGCCTTAGGACACTTATTAATGCACTGATACGAGCACACTGAAAACTGAAGACAAGAAAGTGACACAAAATGTCTGTGGTGAATCTGCATTTGGAATACAATGGAATGGAATACACCATTCTGCACAGATAAAGCAAAAGTGCCAAAGTAACTGGGGTTTTTACAAGATTCTCTCTAATATTTAGAGGGCTAACAGCCAGAACCACTGAGCTTATTGAAATCAAAATAATTTTCTTTTGTACAACTGAGTACTCTACGAAACATACATCCACTTTAAAAAAAGATATTGAGATATTATCCATGTGCAGTGGTGTATCTAACATAAACAGCATGGAAGTTGCACCCCACTTTCTTACCCCTACCCGCCCCTCACTCCAACTTGCATGGCTTTTTTTGTGCCACCCCTGGCGTTAGCACCTAGGGCATGTGCTGTACTTGCCCCACCCTAGATACACTTCTGTGGTATTTTTCTTTGTTTGGAGGCTAGAATCTTCTGTGCATTTATTATACAGTAAGCTCCACTGAACCCACTAGAAGCTCCAAGGGACCATGTTCAGGATGATCTGAAGCATATCTGAGAAACAAGAGTCAAATGGCTTCTTTAAAGGAAGGATAAATACACCTGGGCTTTGTTGCCATTCTCAAGTGCTCTGCCTCCTTTCAAGGACGAATTTTTATCTTCTTGGATTGGCAGGGATGACGAACTATAACCCTGGAGCTGCTGTTGAACTGAAACTCCCACTATAGCCATTGAAGAGGAATGATCTGAGTTACTATTCAACAGCAACTTTAAGGCCATAACTTTGCTACCCTAAATGAAGGCAATACCAAAGAAGGACCCCAAGGCTGGAACTGGCACTATGGAGATATGTAGCCACCAATTAAACTAAAGCCTTGCATATCCTTTTTCCACTCTCTTTGCTAAGGTTAAGTAACACTAATGAAAGGAAACAAAGTTTTCGTACTCCACTGCACTGGCAGATGTTTGCAGAGTCATGAACATTCAAGTCATACTGACATCACTTCCCATTTTTCTATTACTAATTAGATGATAGTAGCAGACAAAAAAGGAAGAGTACCAAGACCTGTTGTTCTGGGCAGCAGTTGCAGATCCTCTATAAAATCTAATCCTGGTCAAAGTTGATTCTGAATATTAAGTGTCTGGTAGCACAATGAATCTGAAAAATATTTCTTTGCCTGGCACATTAATGACACGAGTTCTAGCTCCCACTACAATATTACCTCCCTGTCAACTTATTAGCAATAAAAACAAAACAGCTCCTTTAAGAATGAGGAAGTACAGTCTGATAAAACATTGCTTCCTTTTGTGAACTATAAACACATGTAAAGTGGCAGAGTTTATGTACCAGCAAAGAAACAAGACAATTTATTCTCTTCCTGCTCATTCTTCTTCTTTCTTTCCAGTCCAGTCATAATCAAATGTATTGGTGTACAGTTATCAACCTCTGGCTTGCCATATGTACTTCAACTCCCAGCATCCCAGCTGAAGTTGAGGCTGATTGGTGCTCCTGGGGGCTGAAGTCCAAAATATCTACAGGTTCAAAAGTTCAAGACCACTGCTTGAAACTTTAAATTTTCTTTTTTAGCCAACCCACTCAGCTTTAATATATCCAGGGCTAGCTCTTGGTTCTCTTTAGTCAGGCCTTCATAAAGGCCACATTGTCTGCTAAAATTATGAGTGATCTGTGCCTCATCTGACTCAGTCTCAGAAATCATCATTAGCTAGTCTGCAACTCTGCTACAGGCTCCCATCTTTTTATGCAATTTTTTGTTCCCTGCAGGATCACATTGTGAACATCATATGCATAATCCGTACTTCCACATTTTCCCAGACTTACACCCACCAGTTCTTCAGTTAAGTAGTGAAAAGCCTTTGCTGACTGAGCAATTCTGGTGCTTTGAAAGCTCAGTTTTAAACACTTCTTAGATTCTCATACTTTCTGTCCCTTCAGCATTGAAATGGGTTTTTAGGGCTGGTTATTATAAGATGAATTGTGAATGTTGTTTTGAAACATTTAAAACATTAAAACTATGTTTAAAAAACATAGATTCTAGCAGGTATAGATATGACTGCTAACACAAGTGAAACATTTCCCCTTCTCAGTTTATTTCTTACCATGTTTTATTCTTACTTATAAAAGTGTTTGTATAGACAGTTTTTCAAACAATGGCAGAAGACAAAAATTATTTGATGTCTCTCAAAAGTGTCTCATCTCTATAAGTTCTAGGAAGTGCAGAAACTTCTAGAAGTTCTAGAAAAAATGCAGAAAAAGCCACACTGACCACACAGCAAAATCTAAAGTACACACTGTAGTGGTACATTTCTTAGGTCAACCCAAATGTGCACAATAAAATGATTAAAAAATATGCATTGAAATATGAATGATAGTGTTAAGGTCACAGGTCTGCATCTTGCTTCAAGTTGTTTATGGTGACCTTGAGGGAGGATTCATGCAGGCAGGAATCCCCCCCCTTCATGGCCATTGGGAGTTGGGAACAAACCTAGTGAAAGACATGCAACACAATTTATTTCTCCAACGGCAGCAACAAAATACTTCCTTTTGAGAACTGGACCTGTCTCTATCCTCTGTAAGGAGCTTACAGATTCATTTTAACTTGTGGTCAAGCTAACAGCCTCTACATGTCTTAATTTGCTATAGTTAGGCTCTTATTAGATAGTAATGTGACATGAGGCTGCAATAATCCATGTTAAATTGATCTATGTTAGAGATCTGGCTTGTTTTGCAATTATTCTGTGACCAGTGTGGAATGTGTACTCCCAGTAAAATCTGTATGAGACGACTTTTCAGTGATGAAACATGTTAAGAATACTTTGTTCATTTGGTTACTTTCTCCTTTGAGTTTGTTTCGGGTGTAATTTCATTTCTCCACTGAGGCTGTTTCACTTCTCAGAATCACCAGACTAGCTGGGTGATACTGTCCTTCATGATGTTTGCTCCATAAGATCTTCCAGCTGTTGCTTCTCCAGTCATTCAGTTAGCCAGTGCCAGCTGCATCTATAGGGAAGCTGCCTTCACTATTTAAAGAACTTCCTGAAGTTATGAATTTTAAAATACTGCTATCTCAAAAAGAATTTTGTTCTTTTATTTTATACTAAGCCAGTCGTTCTCAACCTGGGGGTCGGGACCCCTTTGGGGGTCGAACGACCATTTTACAGGGGTCGCTGCTCCTCAATCCTCCCCCCTTTTAAAAGAAGGTGGCCTCACAGCTAATGGGAGCAGTGCTTCTGAGACCCCTGCGCCGGGAGGAGGGGAGAGGAGGCATGTTGGGAGTTTCCCCGTCTTTTCCTGCCTGGTGGGAAAGCACTGGAGGAGCCTGAGGTGGAGCCGGAGGTGCAGAGAGCGGGAGGAGAGAGCTGGAGCCTGAATGTTAAGGCGGAGGTGAGGACACTGAGAAGAGAGAGCTGCAGCCAGAGCGTTAAGGTGGAGGTGAGGAGAGGAGACCCTACGCTGGTGGGAGGGGAGAGGAGGCGTGCAGCCAGGCGCTGCTTGGATGCTCGCGCCTGCACCACACACACAGACACACACATGGAGGGCTTCCCCTTCAGTGTTCCTTTCCCCTTCATGCTGGCTTGCAGAGTCAGAGTTGCTTGCCGGGGCGAGTGAGCAGCCGGGTGCTGCTTGGACGTTCGCGCCCGCACCACACACACACATAGACACACACACGGAGGGCTTCCCCTTCAGTGTTCCCTTTCCCCTTCATGCCGGCTTGCAGAGTCAGAGTTGCTTGCTGGGGCGAGTGAGCAGCTGGGCTCCGCTTGCTTCCCAAAGTGGCGGGGCTGCAGCAGCGGCGATTGCCCGGTCGCCCATTCATTCTGGGCACGCCGCTCTGTGGGAGTTGTCGGTGTGGCTGTCGCCTTTGGTCCGGCAGGCAAAGGGGGAAACTTTCCTGCGACGGGGGAGATCGGTCCCTTCGAGAACGAGAACTCGGTCAGGAAAGGAGCAGGGGGTGTCAGCCAAGGGCTTCGGTTTGTGTAGCAAGAGCCCCCGAGGCTCCTTGGCTGGGTTTTGTTTGTTTGTTTGTTTTGGTTTTTTGACCCAAAAGTGCTGCTCAAATCTGTCCTGTGGACTTTGGCCATTTCCACATTCCAGTGTTATAGCGCTATGATTCCACTTTCACCATCCTATGGAATCCTGGGGTTTGCAGTTCAAACTCAAACCCCAGGATTCCATAGGATGGTGAAAGTGGAATAATAGCGCTATAACAGTCTAGTGCAGAAATAGCCAGGATGACTTTCTCCTCTCGCTTTTGTTGTGCGTGGACCCTTGGCGCTTGCCACACGCACGTGTTGTGTTCTTTGCCCTGACTGTCTTGCATTCCTTGCTTTTTGTATGTTCAGTGTCCGCACTCCCTTTAAGGGAGGGAGGGAAACAAAACGCATCTGCTTATGCCGCCGCCATCTTTCCTCTCTCCCTGTCCTTTCCTCCCTGCGCCTCCTGTAACATGTGGGCTGTTTCGGCATTGCCTTTGGGAGTGACTGGCTTTTTGAACTGTGGAAACCCAACATTCAGAACTAGAACTACTGCCTTAATTCTGGCATTGATGGATGCTTTCTGTGCTTAAAAAAAAAGGGGGAGGGTTACCAGTTTTTAGGCATTAGAAGTCTATCCAGAGCAGTGATTTAGGGCAGTGTTTCCAATCTATTTGATGTTGGAAATAACTAACTAACTAAATAAACAATAAATAAATAAATAACGAAAATGATTTTATGGTTGGGGGTCACCACAACATGAGGATCTGTATTAAGGGGTCGCGGCATTAGGAAGGTTAAGAACCACTGTACTAAGCCAACATGACCTAGGTAGGGCTGGCCTAAGATATGCTGCTGCCTGAGGGAAAGGACAAGGTTGCCACTGCTCTCCCCACTACTGTGCCATACACAGAAGTTGACTCAATAGTCAAGTTTTTATTTATTTATTTATTTATTTTTATATATATTTATATTATTTTATTATTTATTTGTTTGTATCCTGCCTCTCCATATGGATTGAGGTGGCGAACAACTTACAAATAGCATGTATTTCGAAACAATTCTATACATGCCCCCAACAAGCTGGGTACTCATTTTACCGACCTGCAAAAGGATGGAAGGCTGAGTCAACCTTGGAGCTGGGCAGGATTGAACTCACAACCTTGTGGCTTGCAGTACTGGCATTTAACCACTGCGCCACCAGTAAGTTATTCTTACTTCAGTAATGGGGACAGGACAGTATCCTCCACTATACTTGAGAGCAGAAAGCAAGCTTATGTGTGGCAGGGCAAACCACATAGCACACATAGCTTTGTCCTCTAAGCACTCTGCCACTGCCTTTCCCTGCCCCTAGACAGTATCTGAAATCTGAAGTAGCTGTCTTGCTTGGCCTCATGGTACAGCTGGCCCTGATCCTGGCTATATCATGTGACCAGTACTCCTTTGTCAACATTTTTCTATTTATCACCACACTGTTACAACAGGAGATGCTAAATCTGGACTTGCTATAAGCTTAAAGCAGTTTATAGGATCCACCTCTCTCTGTTTTTTGAAACCTTATTTGACCATACTTTTTTTCTGTTACTCTGAATGCCTCTGGTAGAGCAGTAAGGCCTTCTGAGGCTCACCTCCTGAAATGCAGGGAGCAGAGTCTGAGAGCTATAGGGCAGAGCTGAAAACTATTCACTCTTATTCAGTTCAGATGAAAATAAAATAAAATGAAATAAAATAAAATAAAATAGGATGGTTCTAAACACTCAGGAAACCCAGCTGGGAAGAATAACAGAGACACAAGAATTTTGTGCAGCTTTTGCCCAGCATTTGCACATCTCTAAATGCTTCTCAGAATTATTCTATGCAGGAATACATGTGGGGGTTTTGAGCAAAAAACATTATTTTTGCTTACGCTTCCATATGTTTCTGGAAGCAGTGTTCTGTTTTGTTGCACAACAAGCACATTTTGCATGGAAAAGAATAGCTTCCAGCAACACAGAGGAGGTTTCTTTCTTTTGCAAAAATCATGATTTTTTTCTTACAAGAAACACTGATTTTGATAATGAGGAAGTGCATCTTATACCAAAAACATGTTTTTCCACAAAATCCATAACTTCCAAGCAACCTCCCACACATGTGTATTTCTGCTCAGATGAATTTCTGAAAATTTCAGGATGTGCGAATACCAGGACAAAAACTGCATTTGTTGTTGTTGTGTTCTTTCAAGTTGGTTCCAATGTATGGACACCCTAAGATGAACTTATCTCACGGTTTTCTTGGGAAGATCTGTGCAAAGGGGTTTTCTCTTTGCCTTCCTCTGAGGTTGAGAGAGTACAACTTGCCCAAGGTCATCCAGTGGGTTTCCATGGCTAAGCAAGGTTTTGAACCCTGGCCTCCAGAGACATAGTTCAACACTTAAAACATGACACTCCACTAGCTCTCAAAAACCACATAGCACAGTAATACTAATTTTCTCCCGCAATGGATAAAAAATTGCAAAAATCACTCATCCTTGCATAGTCAAAAATTAATTTCTGGCTGAAAAGGATGATGAGAGAAAAGGATGATGAGACACTCTGATACCGCAGGATGAAGGAAAAACAAATGATAAAAGCTCTAAAGCCAGGCAAATAAAATCCCACCCACCCTCCTTGTTTTTGGCTTCTCAATTCATGAAATTTTACTTTTTCCACAAGACCTCCTTCCACCCAAACAGCTAGAAGTCTGAAACTTTAGGGCAAACCCCAAGCGCTAGCAACCACAAACAGTGGTTTCAGAGGAGAGGAGGGAGGCCTTCTAGGTAGAAAAAGTGACATGTTCTAGAGTTTTATCTCCTTAAATCTGTGGCAAGAACCACAGTGTGAAAGAGTAATTTTCTCAGTTGCAACCGAAAGACCTATGGAGGCGGTGTTCATCTAAAACATGACAAATTTCAGTCCACTCCTTTCATTGTAGGCTTTTTACTTTATTGAAACAAGGGTCTCACATGCTTCTTCCATATCAACTCAAGTCCCTGGAAGAAAGCAAGTAGTGCACCATCAGGTATCTCCTCCAAATACCCTACATACACAAAGGGAAGCTCAATATTGCCTTAGTGTATGTGCTTTAAGAAACTCTGTTTCTTAGCTAGTCCACTTCAAGTCCCCGCAATATGCACGCAAATATCGACCTGTGCACTGTCTAGAATTGTGGTGGCAAAGGGCTTTTGATAAAGCTTTCAACAATGCATTAAATACCTCTCCAAAGAAAGGCACAAATATATTTAGTACTATAGGATGACAGTATTCACCACTGCATAAATCTGGGCCCCTGATTAATGATGCCCTCCTGAGAAGCTGATCCAAGCAGCATCAGACAGCTGTCTGTCCTCCATTTTAACTTCCTCTCATGCTCTGATATACCTTTCCTTTGGGGCATTATAGCAAGCAGGTCTAGCAGGTTGTACCAACCTGAGCACTGCTACTGGTAATGCCTGCCATCCCCAGCATCCACTGACAGAGGAAAGATTGCAACCTCAAAGCTGGAGTCTATGCCATAAAAGAAAGACTCAAACATCATGCAAGGCCAATTTTTATTTACTGTTAATGCTCTTCAGACTGTCATTTACTTCTTGATCAAGAGATAAAATAGTATGCCTAATAAAGGTCAGTTGAATTGAATTGAGATAAAACTTGAGCTTGAAAATAATAACACAAAACTAAAGGTTCCTACCATCTTACACCTAGAGATTGGAACCAAAGTATTAATATTAGTTACATATGCACTTTTGTTTTTTAAAATCCAAACCAGAATGGAATCCACCTATTCTCCCAATTAAATTCAGTGTAATTTTCATGGCATTTCTTCAATAATGACATGAAGGATAGCATTTCAGTTTGCTATGCTGTTTTGACCAGGCTTTCGCTGTCATCCTGGCCAGAGTGTCACTCTGTGGCAGGAAGCAGTTTGAGGATTTCTTTCTTTCTCTTTTGTTCTTCAAAGAGTATATTCAGAGAAAAAGAAGGCAACATTGGAGGTCACTGCAGGAAGAAGTGGCCACAGAAGAGCTCAGCAGCAGAGTCACAAGCATCCAAGTGAGCAGAAGATACTGAGCTGTATCACGGTAACAGCATTTATTTCTCCAACATATTTCCTACTGAAAGTAAAAGAATTGTTCTGATCAACAATGTTTTTAAGAATCTGATTTTTATTGTGCGGTATTATTAATAGGTGAGATGAGTTTGGCTTTTAGTTAGTTGACAGTTATAAATAAAGGTGTTGCTTCCTGCATCTTTCCCATCCACAACCCCCCCCCCCGCATATGTCTTTTAATTTCACTGATTATTTTTCAGTAGGTAAGTGAATGAAACTGTGTTTTCCAAAATTCATGCAGCTTTTTCCTTCTCTTCCTGGTTGAAAACAGGGATTTGAGGGAAAGTAAAATCACAAATGTGATTTTTCATTCCGGTAATCCTTTTATTAGAGTAATACAATGTAAATTTGAATGCCAAGTTAAAAGTAATATGTGTTGAATAAAACCCCTGTTTCAAAGTAAATATAATTAATTTTTTTAAAAAAAACTTTTTAGTACAGCCCCACTTTGTCACTCAAGTTTCCTATCTCTGTTGACAATAACTGATCAGATAAAAAGAACTGGGTGTGTCACATAAAGGCATGGGATGATACATCTATGAGAGGTTTATAAATGGTGCTGGAAAGCATGGGGATAGGAGGGAGGAGACTGCCAACCTGAACCTAATAAACAGCAATCTATATAACACAATTTCTTAAAAGAAAGCTTCTTTGGCTGAAAGCCTTGCAGTTTTAGAGCTTAGCTTGATACTTTTAAATAAAATCGGCTCTTAATGGAGAAGCAAAGCAGTCTTTAACTAGAAGTAGAGCTGCCTCTGTAATACAACGATAATAAAATTCTTTTAAGGCTGGGTGGAGACACTAATTACAGCACGGGAAGAATGTAATGCTGTTGGGTGTCCTATACCTCTAAAGCACTACGACAATACAAGAGGATTAAATAGCTTTATTGTTACTGTGTAATGCCTATTGTGAAAATATTATTGAGGGGTGGAAGGCAAGGGAATGATTCAGACATATTTGCATGACATTAATGTCTGAACAAGGAAGATGGAAAGATTAATTTACAGAGGACTTACTGTTTCCACGAAGAGCAGCAGAGCCCCAGTTACTTCCTTTTTTCAGTCAGACCCTGGAATGGATTTTACATCAGAAAGCCTGCCCCTCCTTCCAAGACCTCAGGGCTCTTCATGTTTCAAGTTAGTTATATTTGTGCTTATGCTGACAGTCTGGAAATGGCTGGATTACAGCTCAATTTAAAGAAATTTTCCAGGAAGCCAAATCTGAACACTTG